>OY728579.1:16591171-17886987 GCA_963422195.1 Carabus problematicus | reverse complement strand
TTGTCACGTCTTCTATGTGGAATTCATTGTTCATCTTATCATTTGTTTATTGATTTGTGACACAACCCTGGTTAATAATTCCTTGTGTTGGCTTTGCATTGTTTTTCATTTTCGCTAGCAAGGTGGTGTGATAGTTCTTTATCACGTAAGTGTTGATATTATTTGAGAATTTATTATGGGCAAATATGTTTATTTGTGACTGTGGATCTTGCTCAATGTCTTGATTGCTTATCATTTCGACTTCGTAGATGCCGGGATATAAAGTAAGTGGGGGTTTTGTGTTTGATAAAATTGAAACACACATCCTAGAGAAACCGCAGCTATATGGAAGATGTTTTTATTATATAATTATAATTAAATACGTTGTCTCCAACATTTTTGAATTCACTCTAACTAGATACTTTCTATCTGCGCAGAAAGTGGCTAGATTTCCAAGCTTTGATGTCATGCAGATTTAAAAAAAAATGCCACGACATACAGTACCAGTTTTCACGTGTTCTAACTACTTATTTCTTTTTATTCCTCCTAGTTCGATTTCTCGAAGTTGACAGTTGCGTTCGCCAATATGACCGATTTGGTTTTCTCTTTTTTTTTTTAATTAGAAATTTTGCTTTTGCAAATTTAACAAATATGCAGAATTACATTTAGATTCAAATTACTGAAATTTATATTTTCTTAAATTAGTATAGATGTACGAATTTCAGCAGCAAGTAAATATTACAGAAAAACCTTCCATAACTCGAATCACCATTATCCACAAAAAAAAGTTTGAGGTATGGAGACTTCGAGTTATAGAAATGTTTATTAAAACTAGTGATTTTGTTTATGGGCATTACAGTGGTTTAATTACACACGTTTTTATTGAATCTAAATCGTGTACCAGGAGTATTTTTGATTAAAATATTCACTAATTTGCCTCGTTCCCGTGCGTGTTCAACAAACTTATAGGGAATAAATGTGTATGTATTAGTTTTACAAATAGTGACTTCTCGGATCACAAATAAAAACTCAATACGAAAAAACACAGTTTGAGGTAAGGGCGTGTTACTGTGTGAGTGAGTGTTGCTATAAAGTTCGAGTTATGGAAGTTTGAATTTATTTTTAAACTTGTTATAGAATTTACCGAATAAATGTAAGTGTAACCTTGAATGTATTAATATTCAGCTCTTGAACAATGGAAAACAACTCCAAAATAGTTTTGTAATTAGACGTGCTCCTCTATAAGCACATAATGTATGCACGCGCACGTACACTGAATATGAACGTGAAAAATTGTCAAGTTTTCGTGTTAGGGAGCATGTAAGTTGTCTAGATATGGAGAGACAGATGATTCAACCAATGTTAATGAGTCCGTGCTGGTTTCTATACAATTGTGATTGAGTGTTGACCTTGCTTTCAGATCAGCCATGGTAAAACGCAGTCAAATTGACCCAACTATTCTATTCATATGCGAATAGGCACCAACTTCCTTCCTGTTCATTTGTTACATGATCACTCGTTCGTTCATTTTGTTTTAGTTCAACTAAATTGTGACATTGTTCGATAGCGTCACATGTACAGAAATTCTTTAGGACAAACAAATTATCTAAAATATGCAGAATGATAAATATTTGAAATTTGATATCGACTATACCCAGTAACAATGTCTCCGAAACAAATATAGTTACGAAACATTCGAATTGAATGGAAATGAAATCCATTTACATCTTGTAGAATATAAATAGAACATTTTAATCCGTAGAAATGAATAGACAAATATTTATAAATTAGCGGTTTAGTGCAGTAAAATTTTGATATATGAATGTAAACTGAATGTCAGTACTTGCATTTTATTATAGAAATGGCGAATACAAACATATTGTTGAAGAAGGCGTTAGGAAAATGTGTTTATTTTCTCTATTCAAAAATAAGATAATGCGTATATATCTGATATGGGAAATTACTAATACCTGAACTATTCCATGATAGTAATAATTTAATTTGATAAGAAAATCCTAGAGAAAAGCTATGTATTATATTTCCTTTATGACTCTCGCACCCATTAAATGTACTATAAAATACATACGTACGTATGCAGGTACATTCGTGCCGGAACATTTTCATTCTTGTTTTTTGACATGTTACTGTTGTGTGTTTACATTCAGTTACTTTGCGAATGTAACTGTATTTGGTGACTGTATTATTATAATGCGGTGTAGAAAAAGCAGGGCATGAAACGTCACAGTAAGCGGTAGGTGCGAGCTAGCGAAACGAATACACTTTTTTGCTTGATTTGAAAGCGCAGTTATAAGAAACGGTGTAAAATATACGAAAAAAACAAAAAGAAATTCGTTAACATAATTTATTTTCATCTTAGTGTGCTGTGTAAATTGAACAACAATTTATGAACTACGTATCATATCTTAAAGTTTCTTTGCGTACTGTTTTAAGAATATGATATTAAATAATAAATTTTGTAAATAATTTTTTTATTTTTAATAAAACAACTGTTTTGAACAATGATGCACACATCGTCGCTTTCAGGTCTACCTACGTCTAGACATTAAATGATAATGTCAGATTAGAAAGTATTATGTTAATAATAACAGTCGGTATTCGTAGATCCATATTTGTCGTAAGCAAGGAACGTCAGCAAAAGTTTATTGTACAATTGCGACTGAATTTGGTAGCCATGGTAACAATTGTTAGGTGTACAAGGTCTCACAATCAGTTAAAATCGTTGTGTATTTTGCTCTAGTTCCATTTTAAATAACACTATTTTTAATTATATACAAAATACGTGATATTTATTTTAATATTCCCGGCATTGTGTGTCTTGCATATACATACATTGTTTTGTGAAACATGTACTACGGCTCCTAGGTTTTTCTATCTAATAAGTTTCGAGTCTCACTGACAGCTAATGACAACGACTAGAAACTTCTATTATCGTACGCCGTGTTTGTCAACTGATAATTGTGTTGTGTGTCGAAAATTTAAAATAAATATTTTGCGATCCCAATGCGATTAGAAACAAATTCTATATTTGAACGACTATTCGGTTCTAAGAATTGTAATAAATTGTTTAGATCAGTGATTTCCAACTATTTTTAGAACAATACATTAATCTAATCGATTAGTATTTTACGATTTAAAATTTTTGATTTAAATTCTACAAAATAATTTTGTAATATATTTTAATAGAATATTAGGTTTAGATAATTACTGTGTTTCCTTGAATATCTTATGTATCATATTTCCATGAGTCATATACGAAATATCTATCTATTTTAGCCCGCTAACTTATCTTTCTATTTAACAAAAGATATGAAAGTGATAATGAAAAGTCGACATGTATAGCAGATACTAAAATGTAAAAGGTTCCAATATGAAAATAATATCTTATCAAAATTGTTTACAGTGCATGTAATGAAAATAAACATAAAACAGATGGATCATAGAATTATATATCTTCTAGATTAAAAAAAAAATACGCCCTAAAAATTTAAACCACATACAGATATATAGACGCCTATGTGGTATTGTACACGTATTACAAAACTACGTTTTGGTGAGTAATTTTACTTATTGAATTACGAAAATAACGACTCAAGTGGTTTATGATAGCATACTACTTGTTGCAAATATGACGTAATAGTACTTTTTTAATTTATAAATCTATACCAAAATATTCGACTATGACTCATACGTAATGAAATTAACATGTAGTTATTTAAATGTTACCGCCAAATTTGTTTTATGAATGAATAAATAAATCATTGTCGACAATAATAGTTTTTATTGTCGATAAAACAACAAGTTTGTATTGTTCAGTTAAAACTGGTACATATGTGGGTAAGATGTTACATATACCGTATGGATATGTAAAGCAACAAAATACGATCTTCAGACAGAGAGCCCCATTTGTTTTGACGTCAAACTTCTTTTGACGTCACGTAAACATTAAAAAGGATATGGACACTTTAACATGATCACACGCATACCAAAACAGTCGACTCACATATGACAATCAGATGTGTTGTGTGGCATAGCTATGCATATGGATAAGGCCTTTTAAAGATGGTTCTTTGTCAAACCTCGGTCTCAATTACCGTCAATCAATGTTGATAATACGAGGGCTACGTGTCCGCTTATGTAAGATTCGTTTACATCACACGTCCGCTGGTAATTGTTGGAATTTAGCGCTAATATTTAACGTAAATAAACCAGTTATTCCGTAGAATGTCACTTTGCATTGTAATTAGCTATGATTTCAACACACATATGTACAGTTTAACGAAATACCTATCTAGTCGATTTTCAGTCAGAACAAGATGACTGAATATGTACTGTTATATATCCATAATCTGAAATGTTTACCTCATGGTGTACCTGTGATGTCTGACTCACCGCACGACTACACACTGTTAACGTGAATTCTTTTACGTAATCATCGTATACTATTTGTACACGAAGTTACGCTTTAGATAAACAAATATATTATGTCTTTATGTACGAGCGTACGTATTTTTCTGACTCAACAGTTCATTCATATAAAAGTATTTTTATTAGAATATGTATTAACTAATGTAAAACTGTATAGGAATGGTAGTGAGAGAGAATAGCTAACCAAAATACAGAACTGCAGTAGCAGCAGACGTTACATAATTTCATCAATACGACCGGGCACGTGGTTCGAGGTCATTCCACCCTCATAGGCGCCGGAGGGAAATTTGTTATTTTCGGGAAAATCAATTTTCTCTCTATAAGCAGTATTAGTTCGACTTCAAAGTTAAACATTAATCGAAATACTAAGAGAAATTAGGTATACTGTACTTCGAAAGTGAATTATGTAAATATATTTTCAAATACATGTTTATTATAGACACAATGTATGAATGATGATAGTACGCTTTGCGTGTATGTAATATTGCTTGAAAGTTAATTATAATTTAATCAAAATACCAAAATAACCTTACAGCTATCTATGAAGAACAATTGTTTTATAAAATACAGTCATTTTATTGCGAAGGCCAGTTAGTAATTATAAGTACTCATCCGGACTGGTCTTTTAACCAGTCCTTATATGCATGACAGATTATATAATGGATATTTTTATATTAGATGTAAGGTTAACCTATAAGGAAATATGTACATAATTTATCATTTATAATGCTATTATCCGAATTGTTTTTATTTTACACAAAATAAATCGTGTTGTATTGCAAGCTTTATGTTTACATTTTAAACAATAATTATGGTTGAGTGTTATTCAACATGATTTTTATTTATCTAAAATTCACAACGCGTTTCTTTGATAATACTTTCTTTCTGTAAGCAAAGCAACTTTGGCCTCTGGGAAAAAGTCTTATAAAAACAAAGTTAATATCAAAAGTCTAATGTTTAAAGAACGACAAAGTGTGTAAACGTGATAGAATTTCAAATGAATATAGGAATTACGAGCAGGCACAGCATGAGATGCTGCGATATAAGCCCCCCCGTGAAATGTGAGTAACCCCAGTTGTACGACTGTGAAAGAGCAACGTGTGCACTGCTGCGATCGATAAGAGGAAAACTGCGTTTTCACTTGATTATTACAGTGTTTGCCGCTTCCATTTTTCACACCCTGTCCGGTTATGTGTTGCAGAACTATCCATTGCTCAGCGTACGTTCTCGAAAAGTTTACAAGGGTTTAGCTTTGAATGTATTGGCGACTCGCAAACGGACGATGAACTCATTATCTCATCCTCTCTCCGGGAGTTTGGAAGACTCATTGCCGCCATCGAGGAAGAAAGAGATAGAATGGTAAGTTCCGATTTCCCCTATAACTTCAACAAGCCCTTGATCATATTAGATATCCTTTGAAGTCTGCAAATTAACATTTACTTTCCCAATGGTTTTTTTTTAAATTTTATGTCTTACCAGTATTTTTACAGAAAAATGTGAATATAAAGTAAAAGAACTAAGAATTACGTAACTCTAAGTTATGTAATTTTAACTTTTTAAAAAATTATGTCATTTCCGTTCCTATTTGAATCGATTATTATAGATCATTTTTGACATGTCGAAGATTGAGTCTAATCATTCTGATAAAGTATATCTATATAATACCTTATGTCAGCAAATCGAATCTTCATATAGTGTGTACAAAATACAGAGTTATTTTTCCTCGTTCATTAATTTTTATCAAAAAGAATATTTTTTACAATATTGATGACGTTGATTCATCCAATATACCATTGGACCAAAAATAAACATGTGCATATTTATATTAATTATCATAAAATATGTGTAAAAATAATTTCGTTCCTTTGCAAATTATTTATTATATTGAATTTGTTTTTCCTGAGAGATACAGAAATAAATGCATATGTACGTACTTGTATATTCTTTCTATGGAACACTAAAATTGCATGCATTGGTATAAGGAAACCTTGCAAGTTTTAACGAGTTTGTTTGTATTACAAGTCCACACCTAGTTATAATAACAGTAGTTAAGTTAGTAACTTTCCTTGTGTACTTGTTACGAACGGAAAGTCAGTTTCCTTAGCAAATAACGTGTACTTGTTGTACGAATATTTTCATAAATATTATTTTAACTCGTGCAAATACTGTATGCCTGAAATACGGTGCAATACGTATTATTTTTAAACTAGTATACCTTCACTTTCATCTTGTAAAAACAGGACCGGATTACGTAATTGAAAGCCTTGGAGCAAGTTCAAAAGAATCGTGTAACCTTTTAAATTTTACTTTTAATTAAAAAATTACACCGATTTTACACAGTAATCTGTTACTGTGTACATGAAAAGAAATTATTAATAAAGATCGAAGGCAACAAGCCACCATAACTCAGATATTGAAATCATAATTCTGCATAGAATGCGGACCTGTATGAAGATGCGACCAATTCTTACTTTTTGCATCGTAAGGTTGATTCAGCAAAGGTCTTCCGCGTGACTATATTTACATTGAAAGAATGCCCTGAATACTTTTGACATATAAAGTCTTCTTCTTGCTAACTGAGATAAATGATCATAAATGTATATTGTAAATGTCAAATGTAAATTAAAGTACATCTCACTTAATTCATATGTATAGAAAAATGACTTTTTTAAATAATTAAATTTTTGTGTCAGAAATGCTCTTTGTGAAAAGTAATTTAATGTCCAAATAACCATTTGATTATGCTGCATTTATATTCTTTTGTTATCGTTAGTTGCCACCTTGATTTACAATGTAATTAATTAAAACCTGGGGATTTGCAAACTAAACTTTAATGGATTAGTCTTGAACGCGCTCACATTCAATGTTTAATTAAAATATTATTTAATACGAATCTTAGGATCTACTGTTATTTAACACTGAGTTATAGTAATCCTATGATTTTATAGTAAATAGTACTCCTAATAATTTTATTGTATTTATTTCAGTTGAAAACAGCCTACGACCAAGTGGTAGTGCCTCTGGAGTCATTTAGAAAAAAGCACATAGGTGGTGTTAAAGTAAGCAATTATAGTGTATTCCACTTCCATATTCCTGACTACTTGACTTGTAATAATTAGTTTATTAGGGGTGCCATATCCTATCAATACAAATTCTTTGAAATATTTCAGTGGATAATTAGCTCCAAATGAAATTGTAACCCCGTTCACTAGTGATCCCAAGAAAAAATCCCAAGAGCCGTACCGAGCGTGCAGTATTCCACTGTATAACTGTTTTCGATCGGTGTACCCAGACATATAAATAGCGGTTACCCAAATGCACTCACATCACCTCGTGACACTATGTCTGAGTGTACCGATCGAAAACAGTTATACACTGAAATAAACTAATTAATACAAGTCAAGTAGTGGAATATACTATACCTTTAATCATTTTCGTCTCACACGTTATACAAAAGACAATTTATTATATTTCAGGAAGGAAAGAAAAAGTTCGATAAACAAACTGCAAAATTCTGTCAAAGTCAAGAACGTTACTTGAATTTATCTACAAAGAAACAGGACAATGTATTACAAGAGGTAAGAATAATCTATATATTTTAATAAACTTCATCGATAAATTCGGAATAATAGCTTTATGAGAAGAGACCAGTTGATTGGCTGTGTGGAGGAATTGACAACATTGCATTAATTTACTCGTTGCTTCGCACATATGAATATAAATGAATATTTAATTGTTAGAACGATTAGTTCAGTGTGAATTCTAGGTCGACATATGTAGTTAGTGATTTCATTTCTCTTAGCATTAATTTATATGATTGTGCGAACAATTAGACATGTGTTGATAATAGCGTTATTTATGCAACATAATACACATGTTCGCATCATTTAAGTCGAATTCAGTAGCAGTAGCAGCAGCTGTAGCACGTGTTTCCCATACGTTGGCTATCGTTTGTTTCCATTGCTATCTGTAATTATTTAACCTTTTGTCATACACTGCACAATGCGCCCAACTCATATATGAATTTATCAAATCCGCCTACTAGACCCATTGATATTTATTTAATGTGTGGGAGTATGATATTGATTTGATGAGGTCACTTTTGCGCATGCGAATTTGTATCACTCACATGCCCCATTTTCCTAAACTCATTCTATTCGATTGATGTTTCGTGAATTTGTGACTTGATTTTTTTCCTTATTAATAACAAAATCGCCATTGGATTTAAAAACTAGTTAATTGAAAACGGAGTGAACAGCTGTGATTTTTGATGCACAGATACGAACGTTTGTTACGACGATCAGAAAGTGTGTCATGAATTAATTTGGTCAACGATGATGGAAACTGTAGATCGCAAATAGAGAATGAGTATGTTTTAAATTGTTATACAATTTTTCATCTAAATGTTATTTTGATCGCACCAATATGCATTCTCACATTCTGTATGTTTATCAAGAAATCACCTACATTTATTATATAAAAGAAATATCTTTATTTAAATATTTATTTTGTTGATATAGATTAGCATAATAGATAATGTGTGATTTATTTAACATAGTATATTCAGTGTTACTGTTGCACTCTATATTCTGTTTTGATATGCAGTATGTATTTATATTTGTGGGTAAATACAGTTGAAATTAGGCATGTTTTACATTCCTTCAAGTTACTCGACTGATACAGTTCCGTATATATTTGTAAATGATTTAAATTGTAATATTAATTTGAAATAATTTAGTTTGAATAGTAAAATATTGCATAATTATTTTATATTTATTATTTTCAATGTTAAAATAAAAGCACAAATACGTAATAAAAAAAGAAATCATAATAACATAATAACATTTTAATAAAGTTTACAATATCACTTTTAATTACAAACATTTTTGTTAAATATTATTGTGTTTTGTTAATCGAATATTTTCTTGTTACACATGTTTATACAGTTAGTATAAACAATTTTGTTTTATTGTTGTGCTGTTTACCAGAATGCAGTGAAATTACATAGACGCACGCATATACATGCGCGCAAAGATACGTTATGCCACTGTATATTATCAATTAAATGTATGTCGCGAGATCATGATGCTCTTATATCAATCCGTTCCAACAAACAATCACATTAAATTGTTCTTTGTTCACAATTACAATTTTTTTTTATTACGTATTCGTACATATTTGAATATTCTTTTAGTCATAACCTTGTCCGGATTTTTCTGGGAACCATATGTGATGTTAATTTATTTTTCAAATATTAGCAGTGTTTCCTTACCTATTTTGATTAGTACAAAGTCATGGATCATATTTTTACCTTGGAAAATATGTATACAAGTTGTGAAACCTCATCAAATACGCAAGTTTTTTTTTTAAGGATTTTTTTTTTCATTTTTAAAAATAAATGTGTAAAACATTTATTTATCTTTTAAAATAAATAAAAAAATATCGTGACTTATGTTAGTAACGTCAAGACTGAACCTTATATATTTATTTAAATCGGTTGATAAGAGAGATGTGAAAATGTGTGTTTTGCATACATTACAGACTTTAGAACGTTTTATCTGTTATGCGCAAAAACTAGCTGCAGTGTTTTTCATTTTCTCGTCTCTAGTCAAATGTGAGCTACTTTAATTCTATTCAGTACAAAACTAACAGTAATAATTAATGCAATTTCAGTGCCAGTTAACTTGCTAACTGTAGTTATGTAACGTCCTGGTCAATGTCGTTCTTACTTTTTTTTTCTGTCATTTTAATAGAATGCCGTTTTATTTTATATTGAAACTATGTTTCTTACGTAATATTAAATTATTATAAATAACAGCTTAACAGTATATGCATAATGTTTACTTTCAATATTCACAGTATCATTTTTTCTCTTCTAAAAATAACGCAAATTATCTGAATTTATATTTTTAATTTATGAAATATTAATAATCTAATGTTACACATATATTATATTAGAATTTACATGTATGTTATAATTTTAATTCACTATTAAAATGCTAGAGTCGTAAGTGTTATATTTTTCCGCACATTGGTTTCTATATAAGCAAGATATTGAATAATAAACAATGACAAAATGATATGTAAATACAGAATATTTTTCTTCAAATTTTCCTCATCCAATATTTAAAATTATCGATGATATAACATGCCTTATTAGCATAGTCCGCGGTATGCTATTTTTGGATTCAAAACAGTCTTCAATATAGATCTAATTGATTTTTTCTCGTTATTTTATTTGTAGTGGTACATATATTACTTTGACCTTCGTTGTGTAAATTACTTAATAAATTGTTCGAAGAAAATAATCTGCATTTTCTAGTACGGATTTCGTACGTCGTCGCTTGCCACTTTTGTTTAGTTGTAAATTCGGTATAATCTTGACCTATTTTTTGTATTTTCAAAGATTTATTTTTGCGCTAAAAGTATCCTGATATATTTGTTTAATCAAAATATACTGCAATGAGAGTATGTATTGTTTTTGAGGTCGAGACTGTTTATAAAATAAATCAATTTCGTTTTAACAATACAGGTCTCAATTCTGTTTTATCCTTTCATAATACATTGACCAGTCGACTGTTCATCAATTGTCTATCGTATTGTTTCCATGATAGTGAATTTACCAACCTTTATCACTAACGATCGTACTAGGGAGAAAGGGATACGATTTACGCAATTCCCCCCATATTTTAAAAATCAATACACTATAGTGCACATCAATGCTCCTCGTTTCTTCCACCAATATGATTATATTTTGATGTAAATTATGGCAGCTAGTAATAGGGTACTCGTTAAGTATAATTTTGTCCGTACCTAACTAGCCATAATAATTGTTTACACACTGTTAGAAAGATGTTTAACTAAATATTTTCTACTTTATTAGGCGGACGCTTCCCTCGATATGGCGGAACGCCACTTCTGTCAAGCAAGCATGGAATATGTGTTCCTCTTACAAGAAGTGCAGGAACGTAAAAAATTCGAATTCGTTGAAACCCTTCTTAGTTTTATGTTCGGCTGGCTCACATTCTATCATCAAGGACACGAAGTGTCTGAAGACCACAAAAAATACATGCAAGATCTTCAGTTAAGGATACAAAAGGTAGAATTAGTTCCATATTGTAAATCAAAATTGTCCAGTTGCATAGGAACTCGTCGAAAGAGTCGAAATAAATTAAATTCTTTTTCTACAGACAAGAGAAAATTTTGATGAAACTAGAAATCAGACTCAATCTCTGAAGACAAAAATGCTTGAAGTTCGACAACAGGTAAAAAATTATTGTAAATATTTATTACTTGGATGAGAATGATAATTTATAAATGATTTTAGGCACATGAAGAACCAGGTCGATTAAGTAAAGGATGCAAAAGAGAGGGATATTTATTCTTACAAGAAAAAAGTATGTTATTATATGTTTTCAATAAATTTTCTTTATATCTAATTAATTTTTAGAAGCCTTTGGAACAACATGGATCAAATATTATTGTACTTATGATAAAAATAATAAAGAATTTACAATGCTTCCTTATAATCAGTTAACATCTAAAATGGTGAGATAAAATCATTCATTTATACTTTTAGATAGTTAATTAATGCAATTGTTCAGGTTCCATCTGCAGAAAAAATGATTTTAAGTACATGCGTACGGAGAATGTCGGAATCCATTGAAAAACGATTTTGTTTTGATATACAAGTGGAAGGCAAACAGACAACATTTACATTTCAAGCATTGTCAGAGGACGATAGGAAAGCCTGGATGGATATTATGGATGGTCGAGAACCGGTAAATATATTTTTCATATAACATAAATTTCAAATATAATTTATTTATTGACGGGAAAGTGAAATCGACTTCCAGTTATGAGTATTTATTGAAATAAGCGTAAAATAATAAATTGATAATTATCACTAATTAAATGTCCATGTTCCTGTTTTAATATTACGTGAATCATCACAGTTATATATTTTCATGCGGTTAATATTATTGCATAATAAAACTATGATGAATAGTTATTGACTTAAATATCTGTTATCAAGTTGTTATTAGGTGATAATACTACTATTATGTATATTTGTATCCTTATAGTATAAATAATAATATTTAAGGATATTTATTTTGTTTTTAGACGTACATAAACTCCGGTAAAGTACAGAAATGCGAAGAAAGAGTATTGGACGAAACTGGAATAAACTTTGTGAATCGTTGTATAGAAGTGTTGGATAATCGGGGATTGGAAGAACAAGGCTTGTATCGTATTGTTGGCGTTGCATCCAAAGTGAACAAATTACTCACAATGGGTTTGGATAGAAGAAAATCTGACAGACTCCCAAATATGGATGATCCATTGGAGTGGGAAACTAAAACCATTACAAGTGCATTAAAAAGCTACCTTCGGAATCTACCAGAACCGTTAATGACATACAGATATCATAACGGATTCATAGCAGCTGCAAGTATGTAACAATCATTAATTATATAACATTCTCCACACACCTTCATACATGTACTTTTGTATAAATATCAAGGTTTGATTTAATAATAAACATTTGCAGAACAAGAAACCAGGCATCTCCGTATTAATGATGTTCATACATTGATACATCGGTTACCACAGCAAAATTTCGAAATTTTAGATATTTTAATAAATCATTTAACAAAGTAAGTAATAGTTAATATTCGTACGCATTGAATCTCGTATGTTACCAATGTTTTATTGTGTTGTAGAGTTGCTGGAAAATCGGATAAGAATCTGATGACAGTGGGCAATTTGAGTGTATGTTTCGGTCCGACATTGCTCAGACCGGAAGAGGAAACGGTGGCATCTATTATGGATCTGAAGTTTTACAATGTTGTTGTTGAAATTTTAATAGAGAATTACGAAACAATATTTAAATCTAAACCCGAGGTTAATGACCTTCTTCATTCTGAAATCAAACAACTTTCCACTGCGCCGACTAGCACTGCTTTACTAAATCACGGTCGCACCAATACATCGCCTTTAGAAAGTATGCGACATACCAGTCTGAGTCATCCACAGCCTCGCTATAAAAACAGTCATATGCCACTCAATGTTCATTATGTACGTATTTATTATTCATATATACACACACACACACAGGTACACCGAGCTTCTATTATATACATATGCAAGCTGCGCCAAACTCACCAATGCAGCAAGTGAATTTCTGACCCAGTCTGTATATGTATATTGATAACACAGTTCACTACATCTATATCGCATACTGTTTTCTGGGTGGTGAAGATGAAATGTTCACGGTGTATGGAACAAGTCTACTATTTTTTTTTTTGTAAGATGTAATATAAGTCATTTGTTACGTATATTTTAGTATTACGATGGACCAAACAATGTAAATATATCGTCCAGTTTACATAATGTGGCAGTGATTCATGATCGAGAGACTAATGGCGGCTCAGCGTATAGTATAATGTCGAGAAGTGACCACAGTAGTGGTTTAACATCACCGCACGGGTCACATCAACAGATATCCGCAAATTACCGCAGTTCCGCCCACCACCGGCTCGGAAATCCGGTGATGACAACAAATTCAGAAGGCAACTTACTTAGCATGAATAGCTACAGTACAATACCACAGAAACATAAAATAGCCAGTAAATCAGATAGAGGTTAGTGGTTAATAACTAGTTAAATATTTACCTCATAGAGCACATCATACAACGTTGATTTACTAAACATTCTTTAGTATCCGTAGTAGTATGATGTAATATAGTATATATCTGTTAATATTTATTTCCTGAAAGTCTGTACATGATTTTATTTCTTTTAGTCCTTAGTACAAGAAATAATGTATCAAATAGTGCAAGTAGTTCCAGTGAATCTGTATCATCAGCGACGGACGGCATAGTGAATCACAACAGTGATAATTTGTACACATATTCCCCCGAAAAATCAAAACGAGTCAACCCAATGCACTATGCTGCTGGGTACCGATCGCACCAGGGTAATGTGTAAGTACAAATTACTCTCTAAGCGACAGTAATGGTGTATAGTTTTTGAACTATTCACAAATTATAACTCATTTCTTATTTGGTTTTGGAAAATGCATGCATTTGCGAGACAAATGTGTTTGTTGGTGATTTTTTGTGTGAAATTGTTGAATGGTTACTGGATATTACACTGGTTGCGTTATTATATGGGTTTAACACGTTGGTGGCATGTGGTATCTGTGTGAAGGATTTATCTGTGCTTTACTAACTTGGTATTGTCTTTTAAAGAGTTGACAAATGTGTTTGTAGGAGATCTTTTTCACCTACCGCTACGTCTAGTGTCCGCTCAAGTCCTTCTGTTTCGGGTGTAAGGTGAGACGGGTTGCTTTCGCATGTTTTTCATTACTCATATTCTGTTTGTCTTGTTTCATTTTCAAATTCTACTAAATCCATATACACTTCGCTCTCGAATTATTAGCGTAAACTACATGTATGTGTTTGCAGGCGAGTCCGTACTCTTTATGCTTGTCTAGGAGAAAATGACGGTGAACTTTCATTCGAACCAAATCAAATAATTACAAATGGTTAGTAATTCATCGAATTGGTATAGTTTCAGATGACAAATGACAGTGCAACATTTGGATTATGTTATGTAAATGTTATTTTACAGTAAGAGCATCACAAGAACCAGGATGGCTAGAAGGCACTTTGAATGGTAAAACCGGACTAGTTCCCGAGAATTACGTGGAAATACTGCCTTGACCAAGTAGTTCATTGTCAAAGTTATTTTCACTACGACAAAATTTAGGTAAAACATTTCAATTCAGCAAATCTGCGCATTCTACGTCCGATAGATATTTGGAGAAACATAGTTAAGTATATAGCAATAGGACAAACAGGAAAGTGTGATGCCATAAGTAGTATTGCAATATATCAACAACAAAAACACCACATATAAACCTTTTATATAAATATCATATACATAAATATAGAAGAAATAAAATATTTTGTAAATATTATATAGAGATACTATGATCACACCGAGTCTAGTTATACACAGTTAGCTTATATTCCACACAAAGCTCGATATGATATATAGGTATATTTTACGTTAATTTATGTTTGTTCTAAATTTAAACACTCTGTGATAGCGCAACGGACTGGCACTGACTAGAAGTTTTGCAAAAAATATTTGTTTTCAGCCATATTAAATTGTTTTAATTGTAAATAAATATATAGTATATAGTGTATTTAATATGAACCAATTAATATATGTTGTTATTAAATCAGGTATCATTTTATTTTTTAAATTGATGTATGTTTATATGTATTTATATGCTTAAAAATAAAAATGTGCACACCATTTCAAATGTTGTCGATCGGTTCACTAGAAATTGTTAATTTTTTTATTGTAAATAATAAGTACATTTGTATTGTCACTACATTTTACTTTTCAAATATGCTATGCAACTTTCTTGAGTGCAGAGTTTTATCCATTCTGAATAATTTACACCTATTACCTTGTACCCCAACATTTCAAGGTGTCTTTGCCTCAGTTGGTAATAGCCTTTCAGATTCGCATTTAAATTCGTAAAGGCTCCTGATTTTAATAACAATACTGCGATCCTAAAATGTTTATACACACTTAAGTATTTGACTCACGTTAAATTAATTGTTTAGTTTACCTTAGGGGACTAAAATCATCTGTTTGTTCTTTCCCGTGTCCATTATGTGATATTTCAAAATCTAAATGGTATCCATAAGGGGAATAGAAGTCTTCAATTATTTTCGTATCCGTACTGTTAAATATATCAAATAATGTTTCGAATACTTTCCGTTGAAATACATCTTTTTTTGGTACTAGAAAAAGATTTTATCAGTTGCAAAATTTGTTTCAATGTACAATACATATACAATATTGTACTTTGTTTTTTGAGCTCATCCACGTATTTTTGATGAAACCATGGCACATTTGATCCAGGATAATCAATACAAACGGCTCTGTTAAGTTGCATTAAATGATCTCGTACTCTAGTTGGATAGGTCATCTATGCATAAGGAAAAAATAATCATTTGAATTATTATTAAATTATTTTTACGTAGGTGTGCTTACTTTTGCATAACAATTTGATAGTTCTTCGTCCAATTTTTCCAAAAATTCAATTGAGAAAGTAAGCTTGACTAGTAATTCGGGTAATCTATGGAAATAACATAGGGCTAGACAAGCTTGTAAAAATGCTAAACCACTAAATCGGCTTTTATCCCTAAAAAAAAGTTTCAAGTATATAATATGTAGTTATTTTCTAAATTGAGTCAAACATACCTTATAATTAGTTTAGATGCTATTGTCAAAAATTCATCATTGTTCTTTGATGCATATCCATGTTTATAACTTAAAGTTAATACCTTTTCGGCAATATTACCTAATACAGCTTCTTTCTTTTTAATTACATAATTAGTTAATAAATCAATTGATTCTGGTACGAAACAATTGTTTCTCTGCAAAGCAAAGGCTAAATCTTTTGCAATATTTGAAGAGCAAATCTCCGGATTTACATCGTAATGTTTTATCAATTTTAGAAATAATTCATCATTCATATTTCCTTTTCTAATAATATATCCTCGCAGTAATATATTTATATTTGGCAAATCATTATTTTGTTTCATTTCTTTTAAGGTACACTTGTTTAAAGATACTGCGAGAGAATCAAGAAGTTTCATTAAATCATTATCTTTTCGAAATTTAATATTTTCCGATGCAAACTGTAATCCTTTTGATACAATTAAACAGTCGCTTGAATTAAATCGATGTGACATATCAATCAATCGTTGTAAAGTGTTTTCGGCTGTTTCGATATCATTACTGTACGCTATTATAAAAGAAGCAATTCGGGCAAATTTTGATGGTATATATGACAAAAGGTTACTGTCTAATTCTGTTAATAACATTTTGATGAGTGTGTTTTCAAATTTATAATATCTATATCGGGTACCAATATCTTGACTAAAATGCATATACTTGTGACATATGCTTATTAGACTTTGTAGTGTATCAGTTGGTGTATCGTTCTGAACGCACTGCAGTGATCTATCCCAAAACATATTACATAACCCCGTGTCGGATGATTTAATATGATACAGAATTTTATATAAAGCAGAAAGTGATAAGGGTGTTAAATTATTTTCAATGTATCTTTTCGCTAGTTTTTCAAACCGTGGTCTTTGTAATGGTGATGAAAACGATACAATACACGATAAAAGATCCAAAATAATCTCCACAGAACTATCTATTTCGTCTTCCATTTTTTGCAAAAGTTTTGATGCGTGTTTTTGTATTTCTTCTAACATATCTGCCGGTTCTTTTTGCATTTGAAATACCTAAAAATGTGTACACATTATTAATTTGAAAGATTTATAATGTATCTCAAATTATAATATTATAAGTACTTATTGAGTTTTATACGTGTTTATCACCTTAAATATTATTACCAGCTCCTTGCTTGTTAATTTATCTATGCGACCTTTTAACAAATACATTAATTTATTTATTGTTGTCGTACTGTAATCATGCCATTGTGGTTGGCTTAAAAATCTCAGTGCTTTGATGATGACTCGGTAGTTATCATTTTTTATAACATCATTTTCGATGAGTTTTTCCGCAATAATTTTATAACTAGTCAGATGTTCATTTGATACCAATTGTTGCATTTTATTCAAACATATAGTTAATAATTTAAAGTCTTCTGCAGATCCACATGAATCTAGAAAAGGGAATAAATTATAATTTTTCCGAAATCAATTTGTCACACTAATTTTGTATACTTGCCTAATCGATTCAATATAATTGGCATGGAGTTTATGGAAATTATATTAGGCCATAAACTGTCTTGACTGAACAAAGTAACAATAAATCGAGATAACGCTGTGAGAGGAAAAGATTCCACATTGCAATTCTTAATTTCTTCTTCACATCTAGCAATCATGTGTTGCATTGTATTTGTTTTTAATTTTACACCCATTCGATTCAGATATAACAATGAACAAGTTAAAGCATCCAATGAAAAATCTTTAAATTTCTCTTCAACTAATCGCATCAGTTTTTCGAAATCTTCATGTGCATTTACTTGATCCATATAATTCTTCAGAATTGCATTTGTACTTAAAATTGTACTACAATTATTGTCATTTTCGTAAAATATATTATGCTTGTAGAAAAATTTTTGTAAATCCCATAATACAAGTATTGCTTGACTAACATGTATAGATTGAAAGCTATTGTAATTTTCTCGTATTATATTAAAAACATTTTCGACTGATGCACATTCATTCAACTGTAAAACTAATGTGTCTGTGGAGTCTGGGTATAATATATCTCGAATAGAAATTTGATTTGCGTTACCACAAATTTCAAAATCTTCATCTTCATTTTGTTCTGTATCACTATTGTATACACTACTACATAAATGCCGTTTGTTTAAATTGATGTTTAGAATATAATTTCTTATTGGATAATGCTTAATACAACTTGCACAGCTTTTCCAATTAGATAAATGAAATGAACATAATTGTAAATATAACATTTGTTGAGATTTTGTGCATATTTTCCTAAAAATAATTCTCAATGCCATCTTTATATTTATTATTTGATATAGATTGTATATAAATATGTGTAAATTTTATTTTTTTAATTTAATGTATTATTTTTATGTTTTACTCATATCATAAACATGTGTACACTTGACAGTAGTATACCATGATGTATTTATAAAATAAATCTAATATGTAATATGTTTTTTTTTACTGAACTAGCTATTGAATTAAATTATGTATTAAGTAAAATATAGTAGAATATGACACATTTTAAGAAATACTGATGAAAATCGAATTCTCTACTTTCGAGGTTAGAAATTTGACATTTACCGGTATGGCGATTATTTTTATTGGAATTTGTGTGCATAGTTTTCGTATAATTGTTTTCCAAAAATAACTACATAATTTCATAATTAATTTTTAAAAACATAATGGAATATTTATATACAATTTAAACATATTTAATACATATATTTTTTAAATATATATAATTTCAAAAAAAAAATAGAAGTTATTTCCAGCCATTTTGTAAATAGTTTGGTGATTTTTTTTGTTGTTGTTTATAGCTTATTCCCTGGTTTATAGCGTCCTATAATTGCTATAATTTGAATTATTCGAAAAATTTGCACGAAGTCGAAATTGTATTGATATATTAAAATCAATTAAATCTCTTTGCTAATATCTCAAGGTGTTGATGAATCTGTATGACGCATTTAAAATGCAATTAAACAACTTGTTGTTATAATTTCATATTATGGCTGCAAAGGAAAAGTAATTTCCTTCTATTTCTATTGCATACTTTAGTATACTGACATTTAGTTACTTTTAATTGGTCAAAGTCGACCAACTGTCATATGTATGTGCTAAGGCAGTTTGTATTTCTTAAAGTGTAACTTAAAAATTTGTTACGCGGTCAATTTTAGTAATGTAAGTTCAGAGATAAATATCTAAAGATATGTGCAAGTTGATGCAAGTGCAAGATGCACTTACGTGGGAAGTGAGAACTAGTGCTATAACAATGACATTTAAAATGTTTATGCAGTTTATAATGTTTCACGAGTGTTTGTTTTAAATCTCTTTAATATGTATATTTTTTGTATCATTTAAAATTTTATAAATAGTTTATTTCATAATTGACATTTTTTGAGGTTTTGTTTATTACCATTCAGAGCAACAGCTGACGTGTGGTAAATAGGTAAAGAAAACTGTTAATATTCTCAGCAGCTGTATACAACCGGTATTATACAACTTAATTCGATTTCCTAGAATTATACTTTGTCTCTGAATTATACTTTGACTCATAGTTTTTCTTTGCAGATGTTACTGAAATGGATTCCATACAATCGGTTTATTATGGCGTGCACGTACCTAATGACATACAAATGCAAGATATGGATGGTAATAAATGAAATTTGAAACATTTGTGTACGATGTTTAATACAGGTTGCTAAAAATTAAAATTTTTTATAGGTAGCACAAGTGTTTTTTTCGACAAAGTTGAAGCGCTGAAAGAGGTTAGGAAATATAAAAAGGCCCGCTTTAAAGCGTTCCAATTTTATCATGAAGCTCTTGAATTTGCGTTACATGGCGCTGAGTTTCCAAATAACAATCCTATATCAGAAATAAATTCAGTTAAAACGAATGAAATTATTCCTAATGTCGGAGAAAAACCTAGTCAATTTCGAGGTCCAAAATCTCAAGATTTGGTAAAGTTAAGGAAAGCAATAGAAAACGGAGACCTGCACTATGTGAAAACAATTATCTGGGACAATCCTAGATATTTAATTAGCAGTGGTGATACACCTGCAATATTACAGGTGACATTCTAGTGAAGGCATTCAGGTTTTTGATCTATTGGATAATAATTGCATTTCAGGAAGGGTCACGGTACAATGCTTTGCATGTAGCAGCCAAATCTAAAAATCCTCAAATGTGTGACCTTATTTTAACTACAGTCGGATCACCGGAATTTATTCACTTACTGTATGGGGATGAGAATCGAGCCAATGCGGAAGAAGGATCAAAAATATTATTAGATTTATACTTAAACACACCTGACAAAGGTCTGAATGAGACCCCACTTCATTTTGCTGTAAAATTTGGCGCAGCAGACGTTGTCGAAGTATTGGTATCTTATCCTCAATGTGATAAAAACGTACTGAATAAATATTCATATTATCCGAAAGATGTAAGTGCACTTAACACGATCTGATAACATGTATTCCATTCATGAGTTGTTTCAGATGGTTTGTACCAGATTGACAAATCCAAGTCCGACATTAGTTAAGAAAATATCTGCTATTTTGCAAGAACGTTTCTATGTTCCAGTATTAAGATCTGAGGACAACTGTATTCAACCTGTGATTGGTGTACCATTCTCGCCTATCAGTCCTCCGGTAATATTACTCTCATTATTTATTTGGTATACCACATATTGATAAAATAACATGTGTTCTAGAAATTAAATAATAATCCAATAGATCCCAGAATGGAGATTCATGCATATGCCGGACCAATGAACAAAGAGGAAGCATCTGTGTTTCGTAAAAAGTGGAAAACTCCTCCTCGTATGCCTGTGTCATATTCATTTTCAGCTACAAGCTCTCCCATTAATCGAACACCGTCAAAATTATCTACTGAATTTGATTGTCGTTTGCAAGATACTGAGAAGGGTTTAGAAAGAGTCGGCAGAGATTTGGCGAGGAAATTCAATGTTGGTTGGAAGGAATATTGGCCATTCTTGGACACATTTTCTGATTTAACCTCGAAAGAAGGATTGGGTGACTTGGAGTCATATTTGAAAAATCGCTTCCTGAATGCATATTCCGAATTTGCTGCTAATAAATTAAATGAAATTAAAAATGATGTAGAAATTACTGCCAATAGTTCTAGTACCGTGTCAAAATCATTCATTACCAGTCCAATGTCAGAGTTATGCAAACATTTCGAAGCATGTTCATTAGCCGATAATTCGGTATCTAAAGTGGAACAGTGTTCGACAAAAATCATTCATCCAACTAGAAATGATTATGTGTTCGATGCAGTGACGAAGGCAGGCTTGTCTCCCACTCTGTGTATTGAGAAGTCATGTCATGTTTTCGCAAATCGCATTCTGTACCATGTGTTACATCAGATGGATACGGTGACTTCACATACTTTGGACGTTTTAGAATCAGATATAAAGCATTTAAAATCATTGATCAGTAATTTCACGGATGATCCAGCATTTATTAACATAGTTAACTTCCAATCTGTTCATTCACGTATCGCGCAACTTATATCTTATGAGATGAAACAAGTGTTAACGTTCGAAGACGAATTAAAAGAAAAGACTGTAGTTTTAGAAAACGTTATACAGATATACAATAAAATGGTTGATTTATTTTCATCCGACGACGAAGATCTGAATAATTACCGACAACCAATCAGATTTGTCAGGAAGAAATCAACCTCGGACAGTAAACAAGTGATATGTTTAGTAGAAAATATATTGAAATCTCTTGAACAAGAACCAGAGAATGAGTTCATAAATGCGAATAGTGAAGAGGATTGTTTGAAAGCTTGGGCAAATACTGTCCCATGTGCGTGCGTTTGGAAAGCGAACAAATCATCTAAAAGGGGTTCTTTTAATAAAAAGAATAGTTCTAGTAAATTACCAAAACCTACATATTCTAGATCACAGCCAAATAAAACATTAGAGAGTGTGTCTCGAAAATTGAGCTTTCTAGATGATGAAATAAGTACGTATATATGTAATAAATTGTAAATATGTAGTGAAGTAATATCAAATAAAATGTTATTTTTTTTATTTAGCACCTGATAAAACGGATGGTTTAGAGTTTGTGGATGTGTCAAGTAAATATCCAGAAACAAATAGCAACAATGCGCTATTTTATTCAAATACGTCATCATCAGATGAATTCTATTCCGCTAATAGTTCACCTATATGTTCTGACATGGAACAGGATACAGAATCTTTTGAGGAGGCTGTCGAGGATGTAAATGTGTTTATCGAAGGGTATATTACTCACATCATGACTTTCGCGATTAAAAGTTAATTCCTTAAAAAATTAACTCTCTTAATCGAGAAGGTTATGATTTGTCATAATAGCAATGAAAATATTAAAATATACATTTTTTTTAGAACGACACCTACCAAAATAGATTACACAGTATATACTGCTATAAAAGGTGTTGACATTAGTGCAGATGATTTTCCGAATATTTATCGTTGGAAACATTCAATAAAATATTTTCCGGAAGACGACATGATGAGGTAAAATGATTACATAATGTTTTCATTTTATCTGATAAGTATTTACCTAATACGTTTGTTTGTATATAGTTGGCCAAGTCCAAGTGTAGCCCAGTATCAATTGAATATTGGTAATTTTTCTTCTGGTTTATCCACTCCTCGTAGTGATAATAAAAAGTCAGTATGTACACCACCACAATCATGGCTTCGTGTCACCGGACAGAATTCACCGTTACGAAGTTTGAAAGCATTGAAGGAGAGTGTTTGTTTATCCAACAATGAAAACTGCTATTATAGTTAATTTATAATGTTGTCTTCCTTAAAGTAGCTACTTTGTTGCACCAAAAACAGTTTTATTGTATTTTTATACTCACTGTAAGAGAGAATAAAAGTTTTAATTCTACTACATTTTTAAATTTGCAATAACATAAATAATATGTTGATTCATATGAATAAAAGAAAAACCTATTTGAGTTAATTGTTTTAATATTCTATATAATCCTGTACGACGAACAAAGAAAAGGGTGTATTTGGGGAATAAAGTAATAAATAGTATTAAACTAGATTTAATACGTATATTTGGTGAAAATGGACGGAGTCATTTGTATAAATTATAAAATATTATAGATGTATATTACTTAGGCACTATCAGATTTGCAACATTGTATATTAATCACTATTATCCGGTGAACTAATGGCAGTGAATTTTTGTCTCCGTAAATAATGTTGAGATGTATGCATATGTCGTTGTTTAAATTCTTTGTAATTTCGATCAACTGCTTTCGTTTCTTCTTCGAGTTTTCGGAGTCGTTGTTTTGCTTCTTTTAGAATGAAATCCGTTGTACTGTCCTCTTCAGAGCTATCATCAGTTCTTTCGTATGAGCGTATCGTACTTTGTGGTGTAAATCGTATCTCTTGTCTACTTGAGTTCTGTGCTTTGTTAGGTGTAGACGTCATTTTTGTTGATAATGTATTAACAGTTGCCACTGCATTTTCTAAATCATTCATTAATTTCAAATTTTTACAAGTTAATTCACCCGATCGTATTTCCAATTCTCTATTTATCATTTTTAACTGTGAATTTTCTAGTTGCAAAGTTTTACATAACTGTGAAAAATTTTCTTCATACCGTACGTAATCTTTCGCTATTGGTACAATATCACATTGTATTGCTTCGTTACAGTGATTTATTTCTGTTTTGCAATATTTGGTTTCCGTTTGAGTTTTTTTATTTTCCCTTTTACTTTGTATATTTCTTTGTTTTTCATTAATTTCCATTTGTAGTACTCTTATCTGTTTTTCTATTTGTATTTCCCGTTGTCTAATGTTTTCTTCCTTATTATTTAGTATAATTAACTGTTTATCATTATCACGTTCTTTGTTTTCTGATTTTTCTTTTAATAATTGTACTTTGTCATACTCGGTTTTCAGATCTTCAAATAATAATTGTTTCTCCTTTAAAAATGCATCTTCCATTTCATTCACTAAATGACTTACTTCAAGTTCCCTGTCGTGCATATCTTTCTGAACTTGTGACTGAAATGTGTTATATTTCAAAGATTCTTTCGATTTTATCCGCGCTTTCTCCTGTTTGAATAATTCGTCTATATGTCCAAAAACATCAATCAAAATATTTTGCGGGATTGGAAAATTAGTCAGTACATTAAACATGTACTTTAATCCTGGTTCCAATTTATTTAAATATTCTTGATTCTTATTATCATACACGATGGTTTCCACCTTGTCTTTGCATGTATTAGATAAAGTATTTATAAAGCATACGAGCAAGCTTTTCTCAGAATTTTTGCTGTACAAATCATGCAATATCTGAGCCTGTACAGAGTCACGTTTCAATTCAAGCATTTCTAAAATATACCACACATATTGTTCTGTAAATTGGAAATCATCTTTTGATTTATTTATCATTAATTTCGAATTCGTTTGTAATATATTTCCTGAGGGTGTTTCTGAACTAAACACAGACAGAGAATAATGATAATTATATTTCAATAAATACTCTGCTATTAACAAATTAATTACTTCTGTTTTGGGGGTCAATTGTGGATGTACGTCTGATAATTTTCTACCTAACTGCGTATTTTGCAAAGTCAGTATCATTTGATGTCTTAAATGAGTTCTAAGTTCAGTAGTTATGCCTTGATTTTCAAACCAGTTTATAAGGATTTTTCTAAATTCATTTGAAGATATTTCAGGTACGGTATTATGTTCCATCTCTTCCTGATTGTCAGACATTCTGAAATAGAAAGAAAATAAATGAAGAAGTATTAATTGTTATTAACATATTTAAACCGTCAGTACCAACTTGATTACTTGTAAATTCTTACGGTGGATTATATTTCATTAATCTCATAATTTTGTTTGCACTGCGGTACGTTATTTACATCATCACGTTCAATATTGTTACAGGTCTTTGTTGTGATTGGCCGAAAAACAACGTGCTTTTTAAGTACAACAGCTACAGTTCGTTAACTTATGATTATAAACATTTTAACTAAATACAACAAATAATTAGTTTATTAACAATATACTCACAATCATTTTGACGTTTTCTGATCTTAACGATTTATAAAATATATACATTTAAAAGACGTTACGTCGTTACGTTCTGCAGGTAAACTAGGTATCTGTCAAATACCTGTGAATACAGCGCTGTATTGCGGATAAAATAATAAATATGTATAACAGTAGGATCTCTATTGATTACTTATTGAACTACACACTTTATTTTAAACTGTATGTGAATTTATTTCATTTGTAATTTAAATTAATGCAAAATACTTTTTAATTGTTGAATGATAATATTTATTTTAATTGTGTGATTCATTTCGTGTCGTGTGGATTTTAAGTGACTGAGTAACGAAATGCGGGGCTCTCGGTAAAAATCTTATTACAGGTTCTACAGTCATTGTACACCTTAGTACTTTTTAAGACTAGTTAACTGGCCAATACGATACCAAAATATGTTGTATTGTAGTATTTTTATCCTATAATTACCATATATTACACAAATTTCGGCAAGTCTCTACTATAAAAATGTCAAGTAAATTCCAACTCCAAAGCAAACATCGACTATAGTCGGGCCCGATCTTATATGATCATGCTCATAACGCAAATGTGGAAAGAATTTTTTCCTTAATAAGTAGTCAACGCACGAAGGAAAAAAATAGGATGGTTTAGGAAACTGTAAATTGTATAATTTTATGCAACTATTATATGAAAATGTCGAATTTAGTGATTACATTAAAGGCAATAAAAGACTATTATAATCTTAAGGAACAGCTTAAAATATAATCAAAAATAATCTTAACTAATGAAAATGAATATTTTCTTGAATTTATTATTGAGATTCTTTATTTAAGCGCATTGTTCTGCTAAGATATAAAGTCATTACCAGGATGACTAATGCTAGTAATACTGGGCCGTAAAAATGATTGGTTGTCATGTCCCGATTTTTTATTGATACGATCTGATCACCCTACCTTAGGCGGCACATACTTTAACTTACAGTTATTAGGATTTTATAAAAAAATTGCAGTAAGATTTATATTTTAGAGTTGTTTGTTTTTTTGATCCAGGCCTTAAATTGTTTTAGTACATTATTTAATTTAATTACCATAAATATGCCGATAACTGACAAACAAAATATGTTTCATATGCCTCACGTGTACGCATTTTGCGATTTTCCACGGTTTAATACATGTATCATATATACTAATATTTTCCGTAAAGAAAACTATACAAAAATAATTCTAACCGATTTGCGGGCCTCAGGTTAGACCCAAGTACAGCCTTGCGAAGACACTTTATCTAGATTCTAGACGGTCGATATAACTCAGTATCGCTGTTCTTGAAAATATTTATTATAGGCCAATGTGGTGTTCTTTGGGGTAGGTTTAGAACTTACGTAATCGATAAACAGTAGAGATGGCACAAAAAAGACATTTTTTATTCTTTCAAGACGCAAGAAACTCAAATATCATTTTGTAAATATTACGATTTACAAATTCGTTTCATCTTGGAAGGAAACAAATCATGTATTCTAGGCTTTTGTAAAAGAGAATGGTATTTAATCTAAGATTAAAAACAACAATTTCGCAGGGAGAATTACTTTTCAAACATAACATTAACGCGGCATACTGAATTGATTACATTTAATTAATAACAAGTATCACATAAAACTAGAAAAATAAGTTATATAGTGTAATTAGCAATTAGTCATGCATTATTTTTGAATATAAACATGTAGAAATTGCGATTACAAAGTTCGCAGACGCCGCATTACGTGTTGCAGACGAAAGATGGACGAATTATGCCCAAATAGCACGAAAGCTTGTTTAATTCTGAACTTAAATCCTGCCATATGTTACGTAGTTAGTCAATTAGTTGTTTGGTGGAAACATATTTTCTTTTTTGTTGAATTTTAATAACAATTAATTAATGTATATTATATACATTATTTTTCTTCTCTTCCATATTTTATAAGTACTGTACTGTGGAATTCGCTTATAGTGAACTTGAAGGGACTAGGAATTTGGTTCAAATAAAACTTAATCCCGATTTAAAATAAAAGATTGTTTAAATTTTTATAAATATCTATGTATTCTTGAGTGGTCATTAAATGGAGTTTGAACGAATTTTTATCGGACCTAATTAGTAATTAGTTCAATTGTTTGTTTAATTTTTATTTAAAATACATGGGGTTTTGCGATCTACGAAGTTAGTATTTTATTGCAGGTTTATTTATGGGCCTAAAAATTAGAATTTTTCAGGAATTAGTCCACAAGGATGCAGCTTTATTGAAAATTGTCGCCTTCCTATATACCTGTATATTGTTACTCATAAACATTAAAAATATGTTTATCGATGCTAAAGTTTAACATCACGGGGAAGTACCTCGTGCACCGTGCCTAAATTTGCCAACATACATAAAATTCATTTATTGACAACCTACCCAAGTACGCATATAGTGAATTTAAAAAAGAGTAAATTTGGTCCATTATATCCGAACACTATATGTGGTATGCGGGTTCATTTTATCCGAATTGACTTACATTAGGTGACACGTATTTAGTTGAGACTCGGTGTATACGTTCATTATAAGCGAGTTTTCACTATATGCGAATTCATTACAAGCGGATTCGATTGTAATTACAAATGAAATTGTTTTTATAAGTTCATTATATACTATTGATACATTCTGTACGTTTTAAGAAATTTGTTTTTTTTTTTTAATGTTGAAAGGTTCTGTTGTAAGTGAGTATGTTGATAGGAACTGGAATTAAAATTTAATTAAAGCGATAAATGTAACTGCATATTTCAAAATTTCATGTCGAAGGATACTTATAACAAAAACAGGAAATTTTACAAATTCATAAAGTAATTTACTTACACCGAAAGTAAGTTGTTTCTAAAAATTATTATACTAGATAAGTGAAACCAATAAATTAACAGAGTGTAATATCAGCGACAAAAAAGCTCATAAAACACTTCTGCTCTACTTCCCGGTTATGTGCTTACTAGCATCTGCATACCACTAATTCCTTTCAGATGCGTCCGAGTGCATTTTACAACTTACTTTTTGCATCTCCAAACTTTGGTGAAAATAATCCTTAAAAAACTTATTTATTATGTATTATTTCTTATATATCAATTACATATTTTATACAGTAGACTCTCGATTATCCGCGGTAATGGTGGAGAGCTTTGGCGCGGATAATCATAAACGGATAAACTAAGTACACATGTACAAGTACAGATATACTGGTATAATTGTATACTAAATAGAGGAAGATAACTAAATGAATAACAAAAACTACGAATGTTTAGGAAAAGTAGTCTTTTATTGACTTCTGTTTCAATGACATGGCTTTTTTCTTCCTTCTGGTTGCTCTCAATCTGCGTAATACCAATTTATCGGAAAGCAGATAATTGCTTTGTTGCTCCAGAATCGTGGTCTATTTTATATGTACTAGAAAAAATACTTTCTTTTCAATTTAAATTTATTTATAATGGCCATTTCAATTATTTGCGCTTGTAAACTTTAGTGTCTTAATCCGTATTACACTGATCTAGTTCTTAAGCCTGCCCGAATCCTTTGTTAATTGAAAACGTTTATTAATTATCTTTTAAAATGAATATTCACGCACGTTATATTGAGTCGTATTTTTTTGTTCTTAATTCTTATTCACCTTGTTTCTTTTCATTTCGCTTTCGCTCACACGTCGACGGAGACAACACGATAAATTTGTAATTTTAATTACGAGTGAATTAAAAGCCCGAAGCACAGATTTAGGTTTTCCATTTACTTATCTGATTTGGGTAACTGTTTGTTCAGATGTTCAGTTTTCTTTAGTGAATAAACACGATATAATGGGGCTGATCATTTGATATTTTTTCTCTCTGCCTGAAGCAGATTGGATCATGAAAATATAAATATAAGTTAAATAGTATTCTAGATTTCTGATACTAATTTTTTTTAACTTGTGAATTTTTCCATATATACCAAAGATATATTTTATTTAATTAGTCAAACGATTTAGTTTTAAAATATAGTACAGATTTAATTCCAAGGTATTTCTGAAAGATTATAAGGTCTAGTCATATTTTTATATAGGCATTATATACAGTTATATTACTAAAAAAAACCAATTTCGGTCCTTACACCTGATCTTATTTACAGAGTTGTTGTGTATGTAGGTTCGAAATACTAGGATGTCTGAGTGGTTCTATTTATCTGAACAAGGGCCTTGCGTAGCTAACACTGCGTTAATAAGTATTCGGATCAGGGAATTACTTACACATATAAATGAAAATGTTATCAGTGTATAGGGAAAAAAATAAACTCTTGACTTTTGTCTCTTTTTTTCCGCGAGGAAAGACTATGTGAAGGCGATTATCAGGGAGCAACGTTTCGGGGGTACATGAATGGCAGCCAGGACCAGCCTACTGGCCAACGTAAGTGCCAACTGTGATCAGTCGCCTCGACGCTAGCGAACGAGAACGACGCACCAGTGCGTCTGGTATCGGGCGCGTACCTATCTTGTAAACTCGCGCGACGCGCTGACAGTGATTTAGAATGTAATCAAAGTATTTTAAATATTATATTGTCAGTTCCTCGTCAATATTATCTCATTAATAACAAAATATTTTACCACAGAAAATTATTTATTATATTCATTCTGGCAATTCGTGAAGATCAAATTTAATTGGTTCAATCATTTTCCTTTGTCTCAGACAATAAAAATAATTAAATAAATTGTTAGAAAATATAGTAAATGTAATTGAATTATATACTTGAATTCTTTTGGAAATATTTATTATTTTTAATGTGTAATTTTGTGCGTGTCATTTAATAGAATGAAATATTATAAAACGCGGTAAAATACAAATATGTATGTATGTTGTCTTACATATATACACTTTAATTATGTATATATATATATAACAACATGTTCATTATTATTCACTAATTTGTTCTCAATCAGTGCCACTTTGTTAAAATGTAAATAACGAGCTGTTGACTTAAATAAATGTTGCGTTCATTTATATAAAACATAAAGCAAAATAATAATTAAAGCAACGAAAACAGTAATTATGTTCGACTCTAATAAGCTACGGTAAATCAATTAGAAAACAAAATTACAAATTAATTGGTATGGATCCACGCTAGCAATATAATTGTAAAACAACAAGAAAATATTCGAAATTGAAAGTTAATTAACTAATTTAAATTCGCTTCAACGGACGGGATGTAAACACATGCAAGATACACAAATTTCTGTTAAGAAGTTGGAAGTAATGAGATACTATTATAAAGTTTCAAACAAAAAAGAGTTCATTTTACAGTACGTAACTCTTAACGGTAGCAGGATGAAACAACAGCAACCCGGACGTTTATGAATTGGACACCAGAACATAATCTTAGAAATGGATGTGGATAATAATGTGACCTATCTGGTAAATGTAACGGTCGATCTTGCGACGGAAGCGACCACCATCAACGGGGAAAACACCACTGAACACCAGTGGTATGATTCCGGAAAGGTTCAAATCCCGTTGTTCGCAATAATATTCCTACTGGCCGTCATTGGCAATTCTCTGGTCATACTCACGCTTGTTCAGAATCAAAGGATGCGAACAATAACAAATGTTTTCCTGTTAAATCTTGCCATATCAGATCTACTACTTGGTGTATTGTGTATGCCATTTACGCTTATTGGAACACTCCTAAGGGACTTTGTTTTCGGAAAGGTGATGTGCAAACTTTTACCGTACTTACAAGGTAAGCTTATTTATTTAAATACCCCCTGCAAAATATGCATGAACAAGAACTGTATTGCAAATATATGTAGATCCTACTCTAATACGTAGTATTGCTTGTTTAACAGTTCATTGTTAGAATTAATATTTGTGCGTCAGCCGTCATGGTAACGCTGAACAAATATGAGAAAAATGTAATACGTGTTAAAAAAAAAATTAATGGTACTATATGTGATTCTCGGATATTATGTTTTTTCTATTTTGGATCGTTGAGATATTGGATCTCATGTTACGAACTCCTACACGTATAATACTTGATTCAGGTACATCGAATCTCAAGTATGGATATCAGTCTTGAATTTCTAACACTAGATCACTAGACATCACACATCGTACCGGCGAATATGATTACATATCTGTCTGCGTAACTGTTCAAATTTCAAATCTGAAATCGAGTTTTGCATTTAAATATAGTTAAAAAAAATGTGAGGACAGAAAAAAGATTGTAAATCACAATTTTACGATATAGATCAATTACTTAATTTGGAACTGAAGATATATTACGTAAGATTCAGGAAAAGGTTTTGTTGGTTTGATTCTTTATTTTTATTTCATGCTAGTAAATCCTTGATGATGATGGATCGTGGTCAGAGAAAAGTAATTGATTTCTTAAAGATTTAGGTAATATGAACTAAATGGTGTAGCAATTAAGAAAGTTACGTCCTCAGATGTATTTAATATACTATGTTATAATAAATATTGTTTACTTTTTTATTATTTATCCATATCTATTATTATACGAGTATGTAAGGTAATTAAACTTTAAAATTAATTTTAAATTTTAGTTTAATAAGAAATACGAAGAATCTTTACTGTAGAGATTTTTGTTTGTTTAGAAGTAACATTTGTTGTATGCCTAAAATTTGTTCGTAATTTGGGATGCAAGATAATGTCTTAATTATGAATTCGTGTGCATATTCGTGAGTGTATTCGTGTTATTGAATTATTTATTTTTGTCAAAAAATATGTTGTACAAAAGCACGTACTTACTTGAATTTACGAGTAAATACTTTTGTTGTTGTTGTTAGTGACAATTCTTTTTGTGTGAACTTGTATATGTCTTGCAAGTACTTATTTGATTGTCTATTGTAAAGTAATTTGACTTTACGAGTACATTGATGTACGTAAATAGGTTATTTTGAGAGAAGAAGACAGACAAACCCGTGTTAAATACCGTTATGAGAGTAAAAGAGACGCGGTGGTGGGGTAAGAATCGCTCAGGTGTACTTTCCTGCACAATTACTAGTGAAAGCTGAGTTGCTTCTAACTTTTGTTGGGCCAGGTGCAATTAACTATAGGGGAGGCCTTCTTATAATCTAATGAAACTCCTCGAGACATTGTACTTCAATTTTATTATTACACTATACAACATAAATGGACCATTTCGACAATTTTTATATCTGAAAAACAAATTTCATTAAAGTTTGTTTTTTTAAACCTTTCCATTCTAACCCAAATGAAGTAATTAGCAAACCTTATACGATAAAATTTAGTTATGAATCCTGTAATACCCTACTCCTATTGAATTTATAAGTTTCATAATCAAGCCCTTAATATGGTTTATTATGTTTTCCTCATTCATATAAAATGTGTCTTAATGTTATTTTTTTATTCGTAAAACGAATCACGGCATTATAACCGAAATAAAAGCTTTAGTTCAGTAGGATTAGAAAAATGAATTTCAAATATTTTCCACGGTGATTCAGTGGCTGTCAGAAATCGCAACCATCTGGAATACTTGTATGAATTATTTCGTAATGCAATGACGTTCTGGTTTGTAAATCCTGGTAGATCAGAGGGGTTGGAAAAAAAGGAAGCCGTTAAGTACGCCATTGAGAAATGCGTCTTCGCCGTATCCCGTATGGAAATAAAATTGATCTTAAAGGTTTCTGCTGTATCTTAGCAGGGTAGTCTTGTGGTGAAATATTCCGAATTTACAATATAACGGGACACGTAGAAACCGGTCTGAGCATAAATTGAGTTCGTGTAAAGGAGATTTTTTTTGTTACTAAAAAAGTTAATAGAAAAGCAATAGTGTATTTTGGTTTTTAAAATAGCCAGGATTAAATAAGAAAAATTAGCTGGATACTTATGATTGGACACTAACAGTTTTTTCTATAATTTTCAATTCAAAGGTTTTAGAACTCGAACTATTACTGACTAATATAAAAAATCAGTAAACAGAATTGTAATAAAACATAGATTGTAGTTTTATATAATTTGCATAGTAGTTTACATATTTATATACAGTGAAATCCGCTTTTAATGAACCTGAAGGGACCAGAAATTTGGTTCACTATAAGCGAGTGTGCACTACAACAAAGGTACACATTTTTTTTTTAAACCAGTGTTTATTAGCATATATTCTACTCATACATGTATGTTTATGAATAAACACTAAAATTATTAATTTGTTTTAAATAAAAGATTATCTAAATTTTTATAAATATATGTATGCTATGGTAGTCGTTAAATGGGTTTTGTATTAATTTTTATTGAACCGCCCTCCAAATGGGCCCCAAATAAATAAAAAAATCCGGTAATTATATCAATTTTTTATTTTAATATCTTGACCACAAGTTTTTAGTCGGGACGTTCATTATAAGCGAGTTTCCACTATATACGTGTTCACTATAAGTGGATACCACTGTAATAAAAACATTTATAACTGACATTTATAGTTCAAATCAATGTTTAACTATCTCGGTTGGAAATTGTATGTAAAACGAATATTCTCTGTGACAATATTGCCTTTACATTGGTTTACTGTATGCTAATGATCAAGTGACGTACTGTTATTAATTAGCTAGCAAGAAATTTACTTGCAAAAGTGATAATGTTACATAACGTTGCTGTATCATACAATCGATGTTATAGAACTGTGGCCTGTTTTGAAACTGCTTCTGATACTCTGTATTGTGGGATCTTGATTCACGTGTTGAGTAGGACACAATTTCCAATAACACTTCAGTGAATTCGAAATGTACTGTGTAGTAAGCAACAATAACATCGTAATATGTGATATAGTCACATTGAATGTTAACAGTAATTGCATTCCTGTTCAATACAATATCTACAAAAAAAAAAACACACGAATAATGCAGAATTAATTTTATATTACACTTATACCATCAATATTTTACTTATTGAGATTAATAAATTCAACTAAAATTGTTCATCGTATGTTTATTCCTATTTTCGAATAAAAAAGAAATTTGGTCGGTAAATTTGAATCAATACGTATATAAATGTAATGTACAGTTGGAACTGGTGGATAATTTAAGTTGAAATCATCAATTGATACTTTAAGAATAGAAAATGTCTTCTGGCGAATGAGTTCTGACTGGACAGCTGATTGATGAAAATGTCCAGAAAATCAAGAAACGTTCTATCGATCACGTCGTATATAAGAAAAATTGAAAAATGCATAAAGAATAATGCTTAGAAATTGTTTATTATATTATAGCGTGTGCTATATGTATCAAGTCAGTGTCGAGCAATTATGTTTGACCTGATCGTATCGGTATACTAAATATAATTCATAATAATATATAGATATATTGTTCATTCCAAGATATTTGGAATTGATTCCCGCGGGATTAACGCAGCATGCTATTAACAGAGGATTATCCCAAATTATGACAGGTACTAAATGGTACTAAAACTAGTTGCTAATGGCCTGCCCTGCTGTGAACGGTGCCATCCTACCTATTAAGAAGTCATGTCAAGTCCAATTATCTTTGTATACACTATATATACAAACACTGTCATCTTATCTTAGAATTTATACATACCTCTCTAACAATGTTGAATTTATATATACCTCTCTAAAAATGCTTTGGAATTGTTGCAGTTTTATTAAAGTTCACAAAATGCATCAGCAATTTTGACAGAAATTATAGTTTATTTGTTATAAACACTTAGACAATGTTTTGTCTAAAAGTTTTTTTTTTTTCTATGCAATATGAAATTCCATACAAATTTAGTTTGTGGTTATAAGTTTTACTGCGCATTGTATAATTTATTGATCATTTGTATTTTAAAAACAGTCGCACGTCTCTTGTTCTTGTAATCGTCTTTAAAGTTTTAATTAAAATCTGCGAACTCACCACAGATTTACTTGAAGGTATTCAACGAAATCTGCAGATTTTATATATTTTCGTTATAATAACGATAAGTCTGTAAATCTCATTAAAATACATTGAAAGAAAATATTGAGTTAGTTTGGAAAAAAACTCATTTTTTATTAAGTATTAGGTAAATTTTTAAACGGGAGCAAGTTATGCAAATTGTTATTAACTAGGCCATTAACAATTGTATTTTTACTCCATTATGTTCAACATACATTCTACAAGGGTTACGAACATAAAGTTAATTTAGATAATGCGTATGTGTACTTGCTTGTCCGCTAAATTCTCAACGATGCACTAAACGCTAATTCCTTCTTTTTACACAAATGTTATCCAAAATCTAAATCCCTGCATCACTGAGAATTAAGTTGGTAGAAGTTTAATTATCAGGGTGTTGTTTTAGTACTCATTAAAGTAATATGTATAAATTTATATCTGGTTATGAACAGTTGATATTAGTGCCACTAGTCACTACATTCGATGAATGTTAATGCTGAATATTATTTCTGTTAGCTTCTGATATAAATCAGTTAATTTTTTTATCTTCTTTCGTGTGCTAGTGATGTAGCTAAATGAGAGATTTTTTATGTAATCTACTGGAGGAGCTTTTGATCTAAAACATGCAAACGTGAGTTGAATTATTTAAATTCTGACAATTTGCAATTGTTTCCGTTATTTTTTCTTCTTGGTTATTTTTTTTATTGTAGAGAAGTGTATGTTTCGTGTAATTTATCAGTAGGTTGTGTTTGTTGATTAGTTTTATATTATAATAGTATGTACATTAGTTTTAAACTGTAGATCGAAAAATATGTTGCATTACTCTAATGAGTGAAAAGTGAATATGAACTGGCCTTCTGTTTAAATTAAATCAGAGGAACACGTTTCCATTTTAGTAGGGAAGTCAATGATAGAACGAGCTATTTGTTTCGCCGGAATTTCTCATCTCGCTTCGCTGTGCAAGTTTAGTCCGACTGGCAACTAGTTACTAAAAGACTAAGGTATTTGTATCTGTACAAAAAGGTTCTACAGAAGAATTTGAAATGTTAGTTATACAGCAGAGATTTGTGTACTAGATACCTGCTGAGATTCAGTAAGTTATATATTTTACATGAAAACATTTTGAATGAAATAGTTAGCATTTTTTTTTTGTCCACCAAGTACAGCGATTCAAGGAACTGTCTTAATTCTAATTTAGATGTATCACCATTTGTCTTCTACTAACGCTAAAAAACAATTCTAGTTCTTTTGTTTGAGTTTTGACGTTTTCAACTACGTACTTTGTTCTAAATCGAGAAACACACAGATTTAATTAGTTTAATAAATGTCAGTATGTATATGAACGTACGCTCATAATTGTATGACTTTGCGAAATATATATATAAATCCTAAATTCTGAAAGGATCAATTAATAACGACAAATTGAATTAGAAGTGTAACTTTGATGTTATCCGCATGTTAAAATGAAGACTGGTTTTAAGTACCTGTATATAGCTACGTATTTTCAAACCAATTCATAACGGTATATTGAGTTTAAAGTTAATATGCTGTCATACTGAACAGAACTTATATCGCCCGAGTTTAACGGCTATGCATAGTTTGCTAAACCTGAGAGTTCGTTAAAATTATAATGAAAATAGCAGCGTTAGTCACAAGTAGTATCCAGTCCAGAATGGATGTATGAATCACGGTGAAAATCTAGAATAATTGTTGTATTTATCATAATCGCGTGCATATACTCCCACGCACCATAATATTTGCTACGTTATCCAGGAATTGGGCACGTCAAAGTCATAGTACGTATTTATGTAAAAAAATTCCTAGAAAAGGCAACATTTTATATATAACTCCAGACAGCAATTACTACAATTATTCATCACATTTTGCAATTGGAATTTAGAATAATGTTATATATGTACATGTATTTCTATAGAATTTTGTTATTATTTGATTATACATACAATCATATTAGTGGAATGAAAAATTTACATATGAATAGTTAACAAAGGAAATATAGATATTTTATTTCATTTGCAAACTTTCATTAAATCCCAATGCACTAGGACAATTTACAGTAGTCAATATTGCAAGCGAAAATTGGAACGCAAAATATAAATTAGATTGAATTCTTTTCACATAAAATTGACAGCATAATCTACATTGCCTTTAATTCTGGGTAAAAAAATAATTGTGTTATTTATCAATTGTCAGGATATTATAATATATATATATATATATATATATATATATATATATATATATATATATATATATATAAATTATAGTTCAGTGACGATATCATTTAGGTAATAATTAACAAGTTTCAAAACAACCTTGTTGTAGGACGATTATATTTTTGCGTGGTAGTCTATAATCAAAAAAACTTCATTCACGAAATTATTAATGTACAACACATTTATTCAGGTAATCAGGATGATTTAGTACACCGGATTCCACAAAAAAATCGTCTCTGATTTTAAGATTTTTGGCACGTTTTTATTTGATCTGGTTCTATATCACAACAGTATTGGAATAATGTCACATACATCATTTGTTACGTTGGGATTATGAAATTCTCTAACAGAGGTATCCAATAATGTTTTTAGTTAATAGATAACATTCGTAGAAGATTAAAGTGTTACCTTAATTTTATATGAACCTGTCACCTTGAACACAATTAAACTCAAAATAATAGGAGTATATTTTTTCAATAATACAATGATAACCTTACTAACAATAAAAAACATCTCAAAATAATTGTAAATTTAAATACATATTTAGTTATATTTGATTCTCGAATGTACTTTAACACAATTTATTTATCAGTATAAATAAAATTCTATATTGTACTGAAAATAAATCGGTACCCAATAGTCCTGTATTGCAATAAGATACTGTTTCATTGGTATCCAAGTTTCGTGTGAATAAATCGATGAAAACCATTTCACGTGAAGTTGTTAGAAAAAGTTTAACACGCAGTTTCCATTATCGCAGACTTGTGTGAAATTTAAATTATCATTGTTACATTCATTCGTAAAATATGGCACTAGTCCAAAGGGACGCAATAAAATTTATAAGTGGTGCATTGTTTTTGTCTAGTTATAACTGGTTTTATGTATACAGTAATATGTTTCATATTGTTGCGCAGATTGCAGTTGATCGTTACACATTTTACCAAAAACTATTTAGTTATTTTTGAGTTTTTTTAGGGGGAGGATTAAATTCACAAATCTTCGTACTAATTCCTAGAAAATTTATTTTGAAGACATTCAATACCCACGATCTAATTTAATAATACTTTTAAATAAAACCATCTCAACGGAAAAGTTTAGTAATAAATATAATCCTAGCCAGAGTTTTCTGTCAGTTTTCAAGATTATGAAAAACCTCTTGATAAGAATTCTAGAAAAACTAGTATACATCAATCAATAACCGTGAATTTATGTTAGTTATGCAAGAATCTTTTTAGAACAGAAAGAAGAAATCAACTAATCCTTTCACAGAGCGATCGGTGGTCTGCTGGATGAAACGATTTTTTTATTCAGTAAAATTCCTTTCTGTGCGATTATGTTCGAGGGACAATGTGCTATTGGAATGAAAAATATTTGTATGGACATTTATATACAAATGGGATTTCCATGCAAACTGAAAAACGGACCGGGTAGAAATAAAGTAGACACTGTCTTAACTGAGAATAAGGGATATTCTGATCATAGTATCTAGCCACTCTCTACGTCTATAGGAGAATAATTTATATTTAAAATATACAAGTTGAATATTTACTAGTGTCCATAAATAACTATGTACATACGTTACATAAAACTGTGTGAATGCTGTCATAAATATGTTCCCAGTTGTTTAGCAAGCGAAAAAAGCACGAAATATTGATATTGTGGAACATGTTCATTTATTACGAAGATAACGTTCAGTAATACACAACAAACAGTTGTTTATTACTGTACATCGAATATTTTATAGATTTTGAAATCCCTGCTATTTGGATTTTACTGCATGCACGTTAGTAATATTATTAAACGTAAACACGAATTATCTCTACAAGGCTGAGCTGATTTAAGTGACAGTTATCCATCCCCCTTTTGGTGGAGCATAAATAAACATCAAAATCGATAAGTAAATCTAAGTCTCGAACAAATAATATATATATTACCTTACTCGATTGATCAGTTACAGTTCAATTGTCAATATTGAATTAATAATTACCGTTGATCATTCAGTTGTTTTGTTCAAATATGATAAATTGAGATTTATTGACATTATAATTTATATTGTATTATAATTAATTAATTATTTAATATATCTATATATATAATGTTTGATATGAAATATGTAACTGTTTTTTTTAATATACATACATACATACATACATACATACATATATATATATATATATATATATATATATATATATATATATATATATATATATATATATTATATTAGTACATATGTATGATAATAATATGCGGACAGAAAGTGTTAATGTCTATTCATGATTAAGTATGAGAACTAGACAGTTCGTTCTGATATATCTGACATGATCGATTAGTTTATCAGGTTCAGGTATAAACTTGCGTGGGGACTAGCCATTCGCAGTAGGTGGGTGGGAGCTTGTATTTCTACTTTGTTATTATTATGTTGACTAAATACGTTGGCGGGCTGATAAGCAACATATTAATATCATTTCTAAAGTAACCTAAATTATATTTGCCTACTCTGCTATTGTTTACAAACATTCATTTATTCGGAACTTGTATCTGCTGCAAATAGTTTGAAATGAGAAACGTAATTATGGTAAAGTGTGTAGGTAACGGCTGGTTCCATACGATTGTCCTGTGCCTCAAGTCATCGTTATCGGGAAATGGGCTGTTTCATACTCCAGAGCTCACATTAAATTTAAGGTATATTGCTCCATCATTAGGGGTACAACACTTCAAACACATTTAGTTTGGCCCAAACTTAAGTGGTTACCATTTTGTATACTTTAAATTCTAGTTGTAGCATATATGTGTATTCTAAAATACAATCATTTTATGAAATTTAATACAGTTTTTGCAGCACAAACATCACTCGTAATAAGTTATTTCTTCCACAAGAACATAAAAGAACTTTTATTTCAATATAAGATTCTCTTTCACGGTACATAATCTATTTTTGGATGGCATTTCTTCATATTTCGTCGTACGTACCAATATTTCCCGAGTAACATTTGAAATTTCTCTCTCACGTTATTTTAGTTCCACGCGTATTTTCTCGTAATGATGGAAAATGCTTTCTTTTCGCATAAGTAATTCGAGTTGACGGAGTGGATGTTCATTTCGAATCAGAAATAGTGAAACGCCAAAAAATTCAGGATCCAAGTAACATATTTTCGGTAGGAACACCTGTGCGTAGACCCTTACTACCACAAATCAATCTGACAGTGACGCTCTATATAAACCAGCAGCTATTTGTACAAACTCACCAAATTCTCCCAACCCGATTTTTATACGATTATATACAATGTTTTCAGTAAGTCTAACAGCATTGTTAATTAAATTTTTAATTTTCTTAATTAAAATTCAATTAACTCTGCGAGACGGGACAGTTAAAGAAAGTAATTTTACTGAAGAAAATAAAATTTTACGAGTTCATTATTTAATACCAGTAAAATAAAAAACGTTTATGATATACTCTGCAAATATATTTTGGAAAAAAGATTGTAAATATTTTCATCATTTATTAAGTATTAAGTATTACGTTCAGTCTGGTTAAATTAAATTAAAAACTTTACAACTTTATTTTAATAGAATATATTCTGTAATAGATTGATGTAATAATTACATGGCCAGTTTCTTCTGTAAATGATGGATATTCTTTAAAAGTTCCAATAGAAAAAGTTGAATGTGATAAATTTTCAAGAAGAACCGTTCGGGATGTAAAAGACTCAAACCAAAGACGAGACAGATGTCTGCACCAGTTTTATTGGTGGGAATATTATAAAATATTACAAACTTTGTAAGTAGCAACAAGGGAATACTTTTATATATCTGGGTTTTCGAATCTTTTTTGTACTTTTTGCAAAATATATGCGAATATATACACATATACGGGGTGACGAAAAAGTAATGCCACATGCCTATATTTTTGTTATTATTGAATTTAGAAAAAAAAAAGTGTTTCAGACAAAAGTTGTATGGTTAAAAGTACTTCATATTTTCGAGATCATCAAATTCTCTTACGTCATTCCGCGCATGTGAGGCCATATAACTTTAATTTTTCAAATAGCAATGTATGCATTTTTTTTTAATTTTTGGAATCAACAAGACTTCTTACTTGGGCCAGTATAAAAATTTTTATGGGTTACATTATACTAAGAAAAGTAGGTATACAATTTTGCTATTTAAATAAAGCTTTAAGAATAATCAGTTTACCTTTGTTTGGCTGACTAGTTATTAGTGAATAACAGTATAATACTAGTATAATTAATATGATTTCAGCTCATTAGAGTGAAATGTTGGCACAAGTATTAATATGTTTTCTTTTACATTTGTGAATATAATATAGAATTGAATAATTTAGAATCTGATTCTGGTTTGGAGAAATAATTTTGTTACATTGTTAAGAAAGACAAAGAGCTGAACAATTAATCATTTGCTTAGTTTCGTGTAAATTTTAACGAATGCAGATGATAACGAATATAAATACTGTTTATTCAACTAATATAATTTTAGTCCAATTATTACTTTATTGGACTCGTATGGGAAACGAAGTTAGTTGGGTTTTGATAAGTTTTAATGAAAATTTGTTACCTATGTAATTAGGTAAATTCCAACAGAAACATAGCCCGTCTGAATCTGAAAATTGTCATATATTTAGTAGTGACGTCTCGTATTGCTCTAGAATTTGGTATATGTGTCACGTAGCCCGGTAACATTTTACACAAACAGTAACACTAAAACACATAAGTATATGAAACAAAAAGAATGTGAGCAATTTATCGTTTGTACGTTCTCTCGGGAAATATGAAGGTAAACTTATTGCTTAAAAATAAACATTCCGCTTATAATATAGTATAAATGTCAAAAAGATTTATTCTCAAAAGCTTGTGTATTGAATCGCATAATATTTGTTGACATACGGGAATTAATTTTTTTACATGCTGAAAATTTGTTGATCTTCATACTACTGGCACCGAATAATATATTTATGTGGTTTATTTTAGCATCAATTGATTTCGTTTATTAAACATTGGTATATTTGTTCACTAATTTGTATTCGAGTTATGCTCTTGTTTAAAAATGGATAAATAATTGACAAATGTAATGCATTAAACTGATCTTATAGTGGTATGTTTTTATTTGTTTTCGAATAAACACATTAGTATTATTTCAAATTAAAAGAACACTGCAATGTGCATTAGCACTGGTACATTGAATTGTAATTTGAAGAAAATTTATTTTGTTTTCCTTGCTTGACTATCTCTCGTGGTTCTTTTTATCCGATGTGCACGTCATGAATCTTTTCTTTAGTGATGCCAGTTGGAATTCAATGTACATCCACCTTTTATTTATTATCCGCCTTTACCATTTATTATCCGTAGTTTGTAGAGATATTGGCCTAAGTTTTATTTTCTATATAAATCATAACATTTGTGCTCGAATCAATATTGTTAGGTGATTGAGATTTTTTCTTGGTGGTAATTTGTCAACATTTATTAATGCTCTATATAACATTTTCAGAAGTTTACGACCTGCTCTCAAGTGTGTAGTTTGTGAATGTTTTTATAAATTGCTGTATTTTATCATCAGTTTGATCTTCGATTTCTTTGATTTTATCGCAACCACCGCCTACATATCTCATAATGCATTGGAATAGTTTCGTAGTTTCTTTATTTCTATATTTGACTTTTCCAATTTTGATAATTGTTACTCTTTCTTTAAAATAAAATGGTGAATATTAGATTAAAATATTGAATCCTGTTTCTTAGCTCTATCGTATTTGTATATGTAAAATAGAGGCACAGGTGTGCTGTCTGCACCACGTCAGTTAGAAAGCAAAGATTATGTAATCTAGAGATATGACTACGCATGCAAACAAAACTATTCGTTTTCGTAATAAATTCTGTCAGTTACATTTATTGGTATGTAACAATGAATAAAAGATTTATACGTTTATCATAATTGTCCTTATGATAAATGTATTTTTTAATGATTCTAATTACGGACGGATAGTTATACTATGTATGCAAATGAAACGATTATCTTGGCCATCATCTAAAGCTGTGAAAGAATTTATTAAAATGTCTCCGTAGAAGGGAAATATTTTCGTCAATTGAAAAACATTTGTAATTTCTAGAAACCATAATCACAATCCCTTCTGAAAATTATACGAGAAATGAAATCACTCATGAAGTTGCGGTTAAAATATTCAGTGAAATATTCAAATGACTGGGTGGAGTTTTGTGTTTGTCTCGGCGCATCCATTTATTCAGGCAGTTTGGATGACACAAAACCAGTGTACAACGCGGCGCCTGATAACAATGGTAACAAAGCACGAAATGGTAATTACCGAATTATTATCGTCACTTTCATTATCTCTCTTTTATTATGGCCAAGTACAAGCGAAAAATATGTTTTATAACAAGTGTGTCATTTGATTAAATGTTTTTTTTTTCAAAACATTTGTTTGCTTATCTGCTTTTCCACGATTATAATACAACAAAACAAAATGTGAAATGGATAACAATTCCTAGGTTAGCTGGTCTCTGCACTTCATTTTTCCTTTGTTGTTATACCGTATGTTCGAATTTATTTTGCCACCCATGTACCGGATCGGAAAGTATAATTCAAATTTTCCGGTTATTCGAGTGGCGTTGCTTAATGTATTCGGGTAGACTGTGAATCTACATGTAGATAGCCGTGGAAGAATGAGGAACCCCGAATGTAGCTTTTCGCTTGAGTTCACTCACAGTATTAATTAACATTTGGTTCACGTTCGAAAGACACACGATCATCGCTTCAGCGCGATCCAGCACACAATGAAATGAATCTGCAGTGACATTTCGTCTCCTGTAGTTTGTTAGACAGCCGAGCTATTCCAGTTCCAGTTTGGAATTATAAATAAACCCTAATGTAACTAATACTTCCATATACGAATAATACTTACAATTAGTAATTAAACTAATGTATTACTATACATTTGACTAATTGTAGCCCGATTTTTGCTGTAGAACGTCGAACGTTAATATGATTTCGGATAATGAATGTGCCACAATGTTCTTTTTAATTGGGAACCTGTATGAAACATGTATAGCATGCACGTATCTATTATATGTTTAGTACAATATGGTTCAACGTAAAATATGGTTTCAATTTACGACGACTAAAAGCAAAAGAAAGATGAATGTCTTTTATTTCACTAAAGTTAGATAATTTATCTATGGAAAAAGTTGGTACACTTTGTTAAGTATGACTCGTGTATAAAATATAGTTTTCCATTTATACAACGTTAAATTTGCTATACATTATTGTTTCGCATACATGAATACGTATTCATATAAAACTTTGAATTAGATGAATATTTAAATTTTACGGGAATTTTCCGCATATACCTGCGTCATCTGTGAAATTAAAACTGTTCGGACAGGTGATGCAGTATTTCGTAATTAAGCATACGTATACTGTGGACAATCTTTCCAGACAATGTCTGATCGATGTAAATCTTTGATAGCGTTAAAATACACAGCCATGCGAACGAATGGAAGTTTTTGTGTTAAGATCGGCTTACACATCAGAGACATAATTTAGGACTGGACTGAATTGAATTATATCGGTCTTCGCTGAAACTTGTCGACTTTAAATCCGATGGTTGTAATTCACTCATCCCGGCTAATGGATTCGTTATTACACATAGGTCAGCCGAAGAGGGTTTGCCTGTTAAGTTCTACGATGAATACTATGGCCCTTAAATCTACTGGCTATTCATCAATGTTTGCCTCGACAGTTCTATAAAACACTTCAATTTGTTGCTCTCATATCATTTCATTTTATGTCTCATTTGTCAGCTATAACCATCATGTAGATAAATCTTAATTCTACCTCTATTTTTAGTATGTAATAAATAGAAGAGATTGTCTGTAGTTCACAAACTTCTCCGAGAATGACAACGTTGTCGCTAACTATGTGTGCCTTAATAGACTAGAGAATAAACTATGTACATTACCCACTTCGGATAGTTGATAATTAGTTATTTTGCTGCGTAACTTGACTAAGGTGATATTAATAATTACAGGTTGTGATAAATAGAACTATGTACCCACGCAACTTTATAGATAGAAATATGTTGCGAAGTACCTTCTTGTTCATGTTTTTATTTAATTCCGTTTATTTTCTTGCTATTATTTGTCATTCCTTGTTAAACAAATCTTAGTATCCTCGTTATTTTCCATCGATTTGTAAATTTAAAAAGTACATTTTTGTTTTTCCCCGACGTTTTATTGAATTTACTTTTCACATTTTGTTTAGAATGCGAAGAAATTATTTTTCAATGCAGTATCTAGTAAAACACTTATGTATGGAAATAAATACACAGTGGAAACAAGATATTATGATTACGGTTTCAAATATTATTGGATGTAGTGAATTACAGATGTAACTGAATGTCTGTATGACTCTGGGTATAGTTTATTTTTAAATAATTGGAATTGTTTAGATTAACGGAGCATGTTATTAACAAAGGATTATTCCAGATTTTGCCAAGTAGTTAATGCATAAAAAAACGGAGATGTATGTTATAACGACAAATATTAATATTATAACTAAAACAAATATATCTCTTATCTTTTCCGCTAACAGCATTACAAATTTACCTGAATACCGCCACTACTAATTGATAATGGCTTCCCCTGCTATGAAGGTTCCATCCTACATATTACGAAGTCATGTCAGTTCCAATTATTTAAAAACGAACTATATGCATTGTTTTCAAACAGAATTTATTTAACAAACAATGTGAATTATTAACCTCATTTTTGCTCGACCCAGGAATTTTAAATCATGAAAATCGTTGCAAGATAGTTTGTTCAAAAGTAATTTGAATATCAAATGCAAGCTGTGTTCAGGATATTTGTTCATAACCCCAGTAAATTATTCTGGATGACGACTAAAATTACTGAAGCATAGGTTGTGTTATTCGTCTGCCATTAAGCTACAAAAACTATATAGTATATAGAAATACAGAAAAGTTGCGAAAGTACATAAATTTTTTTCAACTCGTACAAAAATTCCTTTTATGCGGTTATCTAATTTCTTGAAAAATATATTATTCCATGAATTGCTAACAGATGTTTTATTATCAATTATGTACACGATGATAATTTTATTTTTAATAGTGAAATATAACATACGAAAAAGTATGAACAGCTCATGTTTTGAAAGGTGATTTCTATATTCTTATTTCTACTTTCTGTGGGAACGAACTGTATTTAATGATGTGCTATACAAATATTATGCTGTTTGAGTTTCTTGGTTTGCAACTTTTAATAATTGCTGAATATAATATGCTGGGGCGTACTCATGTTTTCTCAACATGTCTGTATGTACAATGTATGAATTTGCATCGAATATATCTATGATATATTACGAACGTAACGTAGCAACAATACTTGGAAAGGGAAAAGGTTTCCTGCGCATCGTGAACTTAATTCAAATGGCATACACCTTTGCTTCTGACAGTATGAACTCTCTATGTCAGATACGAAAGGTACTCAAAGACATGAGTACATTCACAAGTTATAGAATGTTAGTTTAGGCGAGGGTAATCACAGTGACGTACTAAGAGATTTTTCAAAGAAAGATGTACATATTTCACTGAACAAATTCTTAAAATTATGAGAGATAAATGTGATAATATTTTGGCAACTTTATTTAAGTAATAAGCTGTAAAAAAAAAACATAATTTTTCAACAATGTAACCTGTAAATAGAAGTTTATCTCAAATATGTGAAAATATATGTAGTATTACATATACGAATATACAGGTCCGATGATTAGAGATAAATGAACTAATGACCCTTCCGACCTGCCCCCCTGGATACGTCACAGGTTGTACGCAACCTGAACATCGCTAGAGGCGACGCGACGTTCAGACATGTTCTGGAAAATACCGCCAGATATGATTGATGTTAGTATGGAACTCAAGTATCAACCCTTCTCTAAACCTTTAACGTGCTTCGTGCACTTCAATTCATTATCTTCGACTGGGTTTTCCATACTTATTTGTGTATACAAAACACTATAAAATGATAACTAAACTAAGGTCTCAGTAGAAATACAATTATTCTCAGCATAGAAGCAAACATATATTAAATAATATAATAACTAACTATGTTTGTATTTGCATAGGTAGATTAAGAATATAATGGAAATATGTATGTATTTACGTGCACATGATTATAATGTGGTTGATGTTTGTGTAGCATTTGCTAGGAAAATCTGCTTTCCATGTTTTATGTAACATAAAATATACAGCAAATACAGATAGGTTATGTAACACAAACAGAAGTAATACCATTACAAGTTATAACAACATTGTTAATATCATACATAGTCATATTTATTATCGTTCATTATTATTTTACCTTTATATATTAGGTTGTTCAATAAGTTCGTGACGTTTTTGATTAAGGTATCATTTGTGCCACCAGGAATTATCTGTAATATTGTACCATTTTGTAATTTCTATTACAATCGCTTATCAGTTAATTATTATTTAAAACTGATTTTCATACTCAAGTTTATGGAGCTTCAACTTCTACAAAAAACGAACAACTCCAATATCTTCTTGACTACGAGCTTAATCGTGGCAATGCAAGCCGCACGAAACATTAGCTATCTACGGATAATACTTTATTACTGACCGAACAGTCCGAAAATTATTTTGGCAGAGTGTTTCTCCGTGATCGGAATGATTCCCCTTGTTTGCAAGTTTTTATTCAAAATGGCAACCACCAAACAACGTGCAAATCGACTGAGCAACTTTCAAAACCTCACACCGTTTACTTATCACCTTTTCAGCTCATTTTCGAATGTTCTTCATGGAAGAACTTTTAATGATGATGAAAAGTTACAGAACTGCCTTGAAACTTGGATTGTTTCAAATGATTAAGATTTTAATGGACATGGAATAAAAAAATTTCCAGAATGTTGCAAAAAAGTAGTTAATAATGAAAGGGAATATATAATTAATTGATCGTAATTGAATTTGGTTGAACAAATTAGACAAATATTGTCGTCGCAAAAATGGCACTGACTCATTGGACAACATTATATTTTAAATTACGCAAAATTCCGTTGTCATCTGCTGGTAGAAATTCAAAAGCTCTTTATAGCCTCCAGCACCTTTAGTGAGTTCATTGAAGATACGAGTATAACGTGCAGAACATTTGAATGTTAAATTATCTTCCAAGTTTACTGTGTAAATTAGAAATGAAAATACATTGAGTTATACAAATATAAATAATGGAAGTTGAAGCTATATTTAGTGTTTTGTATGTGAATAATAAATACAAGTTTCAAATGAACAATGTTATTTAACTGATTACATACATATATATTATTGAATATTATATTTTCAGTTCCGAAGTTCATCGTCAATATTATTAGAAACATGTAATATGTCCGTATTATGAACTCGTCAATTTTAGTTAAGATCTTAACTAAAATTGACGAGTTCATAATACGGACATATTACATGTTTCTAATAATATATACTATTCTTAATGAAAGGGCAGTTATTTAACGTCACGGAAAATTAGTTCTAGTTTTAAAACCAGTTTGAAGTTTGAACATATTCATTTCAAGAAAAGAGAGATTAAGTGTTTGGGGGTCGGTGTTCGTACTTCTTTATAACGAAATTATCTATACACAAAAGCCTAACGTACTTCGGAAAATAATCTTCTTGGTTTACATTTTTATGAAGTTATGTTATTATTGTGCGTTCCTGCAGTCTGCATATATTTATTACGGTCTAAAACCCGCACTGATATAATTGGTTTTAATTCTGTCTGTGTATATGACAATAGATTTACTATTTTAATATATACTGAACGTATTTGCAACTCAAAATATATATGTACGTATATGTACAACGTATTCGCCGAGCTATGATACTTTATGGAAATGAAACCATTTGCATGATTTAGAAAAAAAAAATTTTGTACGTCCTGTTTTGCTGTATGTGCAGTGGAATTATTATAAGAAATAGAAAAGAAAATTGTCTAGGGAAATAAATTTTATTTTTAGACCACTAATAAATTGCATTTCATCTTTCTCCTTAAAATAGATAACTCATTCGTGTCCAAGTATGTGCGTGTATTTATTATGATTTATGATTAAGTGAACAAAATTTATATTTACCTCTTCATCTGATTTATTTCTTTGCACATATATCTTATTTAGGCCTACACTTTATACTGAGTACGGCCAAATAAGTTTATATTGAAGGAAAAATGTGAGAGAGTTTTAAAAGTCTCATAAAATAATATCTACAGTGATCCTAAAATAAAAATATGTATTAGAACGAAATCTTTCATTATTAAATAAGTTTTACCTAGGCAGTAAAACATTAAGAGGAGATTACATCTATGATTAAGATGTAGTAGAAGTGAAATGGCAAGGGGTAAGCGACGAAGGTTGTTTTCCATTTCATATTTAAACTAGAAAGAAGTTTACTTTGGCAGCAGCGAAGACTTTCGTCGTGGGTAATATGAGTTTTAATTATTGTTAAATGTAAAACGGGTATGTACTTAACGCAACTTTGTTTTGGTGGGTTTATTCAAGGTCGCTGTTGAGATCGATCGAGCAAAGAAAGGGGCGGAATTGTTAGTTTTAACACAGGCCTGTATTGTTCTAGCCAGCTCTGTTTCGGTGTCAGCATGGACCCTGGTCGCCATCTCCGTAGAGAGATACTACGCCATATGTCATCCACTTCGATCCCGACGCTGGCAAACGCTTAGCCACGCCTATAGGCTCATAGTCTCGATATGGGTTGGCAGTCTCATATGCATGGCACCCATTGCAATGCTAAGTGAACTTATACCAACAAATAAAGGTAACCGTTACTATCTTATTACTCCATTATACATATATGTAGGTATGGCTGCGGTTAAATCATTAATAATCAAACCGAATAACACGAATGAATAAGATACAGTTTCATCTAGTCTAGATTGTTGTAACGTAACCGACACTATTCATTATAATTATGTATATATATCTCTAACTAAATTCAAAATATAATAACAGTTTGAAAGCCTTACTAATGGCTTACTAACTAGAGTTAACTAAGAACATAATTTTATTATTATACAAATTATTACATTTAAGCTTGGTAGTAGAAGATCAAAATTAAATAATGTATATTTTTACACGTCCGGGAGTAGAAGTCGGTTTCTATGGCGTCAAAATCGGGACAGAAGCATTTACTACCTAGGGATGAAAACACTTTTCGTAAGGGAGTATATTATAATTCATTATTTATTCAATTAAGTGTTACTACTCCCGAACGTGGAAAAAATAGTATATACACCTCGGGAGAGACCACTATTTTTCGCTCGATGTTTTTTCGATATTATTTCAAATAACACCTCAGGAAAAATAAGTGGTTTACCTCCCTTGGTGTATGTACTATTAACATTATGAAATTAAGCTGCAATTTTAGAATTAATATTTCATATAGTAGCACATATATTAATTGACGATTTTATATGAAAGAAATTTACAATTCAAACCAAGATACAAATAGATATGTCAAATAAATTGTTCACGCACGAAAGTATGTGGAAAAGCAAACGGAAAAGAACTCCGAAACGAGAATAAAAACAATCCACGCAAAGAAATAATTGAATCAAAACTGTCGGATGTGGCTTAGATAATATTTGATAAAACAATTGTTGACAGATTCAAAGACTGAAGTTTTATTGACGGCAAGCATTCAGTATTCATATATGTATGTACCTTTATGTACAATGAACATACGTTCACATAATCAATATACTGGACAAGCCAAAACTCTTTAATAAGATATGATGCAAACGTTATAAGATATGAAAAGAGTACCTAGTCAAGTTCGTGTTGAATGTATCAAATTTCTTGATATATTGTAATATTCAGTTGGTTTTGACTACACATCGCAGACATTTAAAAACAAAAGAAAATTGTCTGGACACAAATAAAGGTTATGTTCTTTCAAGCATGTATGACATTCAGTTATGGAAAATTTTAACGCATTAATAAACATACACGTAATAGGAAAAATAGACAAATAACAGAGAACTACTAGTCGTGGTAACCTATCACGACTAGTGAATAATATTTTTTTAGTATTTAATTATACTTTTAGTTTATTCTATCATTTGGTGTGTTTTGTTTTATAATAAACTGTAATTATTTAACTAATAATTAGATTAAAGTACTAATAAATAAAAAGATTGACGTGTGATTAACTCATTAAATAAATTACATACAAAATATTTTAATGTAAAGAATTTTTACATCAGACATTAATGAAAATAAATGTGGCAATGAATAAATTTACCTAAAATTTATATTTGTAAATTAAATGAAAAATCATTTGATCTGCATTTTACTAGATCAATTATGAAAATCTGTGACGTGTTTTAACAGCTCTTACTTATCATTATTCAAATTATAAACGTCTAATTTTTTGCTAGCAATGTAGTTGAGTTAAATCGTGATAGACTTTGTACATAAATTTAATGTTGGTGAAATATCAGCGTGCTAGTTAATAATTTTTTTTTGCCTGTATTAGATTTATATGATATGTTGACGATAATTTATTAGTTTTACTAAAGGAAGATACATAATTATGAATTATTTGTTTCTTTATTTTTTTCACTATGAAATGTATCAGTTTTGTATTAATATTTGTTTGTAGTATTTTATACAACATGTTTGTGTTTCTGTAATAGGACATCACAAATGCCGAGAAGACTGGCCAGCAGAGGATTACGAGCGAGTGTACAATTTGTTCCTGGATGTGGTGCTTCTGGTGTTACCTCTCCTTGTACTAGCCGTTACCTACTCATTAATTACACGTACATTATGGCGAGGAATGCGTACAGAACGTGCTCTTAGTAACAATTCAGGTACGATTAATTAATTCATAATTCTTAATAAACGTCAACAGGTGTTCAGTAATTAGTGATAAACTACATATACTGAAATAATGATACCATTGCAAAAGAGACAACTTCAGATTCCGACGGAAAAACCAGCTGTTTGTGTACAACGTTTATTTAGAACTTACCGTAACAAAACAAGGTATTTCTTTTTTTGTTAAAAGCAACCGAATTATTTATAGCCTTCCTACGTATATTTCAAAAAAAAAGGTATATTTTCGTCCATCGTAACTAGATGGGGGAGAATCATTTAAGTGATAAACTTGGGAAAGATAATATGAACTTGCAGATGTGTTATTTCAAGAATAAAAGAGCACATATTTGACATGAAATGGCACTATACTAACTGTGAATATTTCTATACTATAGTGTTTATTTAGTTTAGGGTTGAGGGTTGTTTGTTGAGTCGAGACAATGGTAGTTATTAACGTATTTGCGTTTCTGTGTTTTGTAATGTAAGTCTTCAGTCTTCTCATTAAACCTCTTTTACTACACTTGCGAAACGACCAATTTTAAATTTCAGGAATTACTTTTCTCCCGGAATTTGTAACAGATGAACGCCCAGTTGACAACATTCTCGTGAAAATTTATCTGTGTGATTTTTTGATTAAATTATAAATGAACTGAAATGATATTGTATTGGTAATTTTAGCATTTTAAAATTAGGATACCAAACTGGATGTATTATTGTAAAGGTTTACGGTGAAGCTCAAAGCTTAGCTAATATATCTAGTTCGGAAATTGAAAACAAATATTTTTCGTGAACATTTTGATCAATCCCTAGGCTCGATTTTACAGAAAATTTCGTTGCTGTATATTTTAGTTCCTGCGGTTTATAGGAAATAACACAATTTTACGTGTAATATATTACATTCCAGTTAAATAGAATATAAATTATTACACATAATAATTTGATTCGTAGACATATTGTACAATACAAATTTAGTATTCTTAATTTTCGTTTAATTACACTTCATTCCTTTTCTTTACTGTTCCTTTTCTTTTCGTTTAATATTTCATGAAGAACGATTTTAATGTTTGGTTGGCGAGACAAGTAGTCACAAGCACGGGGACCAACTCCTAAGCTACAGAACAAAACAAACAATAGACGTCAACGGCAATCTTTCCGAAACGATATAGTACATTTCGAGGGAGAAATATAACAATAGGAAGCAATTTACACAGAACACCTCGATATCATAGTGAAACTTACCACAGTACAAAAGTAAATATTTACCAACAAAGAAATGACTTTCTCGCGAAATAAATTGAACATTATTTACTGAATCAAATTTAAACAATTAAGAAATAAATTGATGTACAGTTCAACATTTATCAGTACACAGATTCATATTTACCAAGTAATATTTAGTTTCTCACGCGAAAATGATTATCTTTTATTTTTTAATTGAAAACATATTTGTTTTTCTTCAAGTATTGATGAAATAAATAAATAAAAATTTGTTTATACAAAGTCATATATGTATTTATTCGTAAACTAGCAATGACTGTATATGAATACATAATATGTTTATTTGTGTGAAATGTATAAATTGCAGGGTAATTTTAATAATTATTGTTTTAAATCTTTTAGGGAATGGTACAGTAGAAGTTTATATTAATACACGGGGTTCGTCCAGTACAAGATACTCACTGAACCGCGGCTATAAACACGCATCTCGGGAAAGTATGAACTGGTATCAGAAGCGACATCAGTGGTGCCATGATTCGGGCAGTCAAGGTAGCAGTGGCTCGCACCGATCTGTACAAGGTCTGAGACGAACAAACGCGGAAAAAAGTTTAATTAGCAAGAAACGAGTTATAAAAATGTTGTGTGCCGTTGTGTTGGAGTTCTTTATCTGTTGGACGCCTCTGTACGTTATAAATACGGTGGCACTGTTTAATCCGTTAGCAGTATACAGTGGCCTTGGATACACGGCCATAAGTTTCTTCCAACTTCTGGCTTATTCGTCCAGCTGCTGCAATCCGATAACATACTGCTTCATGAACTGTGGCTTTCGCAAGTCTTTTTTGAATCTCTTCAGGTGTTTCAAGAAATTCAGGGACCCCAGAAGTTTGGGTATACCCGAGAGTGAGATTCATTTGGAGAATAAATGGAGTCATAGATTTTCAACTAGATATTCGGAGCCACCTTAAATACCGAAGATGACCTGAAATCTTGACCCATCCAAACTGTTGGTTACTGCCATATTGACTGTAATATTAATGATACAATGTAAATATAACATTGTACTTGAAATACATAGGATTTATGTGTCATCATTTGCTTGTAAACTTCTGGATTTATTTATTCATTAGTTAACATCCCACATTATTGTACAGATATTGTTGAGCTGAAGAAAATATTAAATAAATCACTGTGGAACACAAAATTTCCTCTTCTCATTTTTAATAGCTAGTAGTAGATTCTGTGAAGATAATAAATAAGAATGTGAAAATAATGACAAACTGCTACAGTAGAGTTAAAGCAACAGCGTCATATTTCATATCGTGCGTACACAATTGTATTGCAAGAGTTATGGAGTAACGCAAGGCATACGTACCGTACGTAATGCAGTTAATATTGCCGTGAAAGTCTAAAGCCAGCATTCGTCATGGTAACGTAAACAGCAAACCAGAGAACAATGCCAATTGAGTCGTTCCGATGTGTAGCACCTCTAGCAGTTTAGATTTCAATTAAGCTGACATGAGAGCTTGGTAACTAAGCTGTGAATGAGTATCTGATTTTGACACATCTGTTGTACGCATTGATACTTGCCTGGGCTAACTGATTACTTGAACATGCTCCAAGAAATTGTTCTGATTCGGCACTATTAACGCTGCTTCATATGAATTATTCCAGGCGATTCGAGAAACAACAAGTATGTTCAATTCTGTTATTTCAGATATATGTACATGGGTCATTACTAACTCAACAAATATTTACAAATGAATCTGCTATGTACGAGTGTTTTTGTAATGATATATGTCAATAATTAAGAAATATAAGTACAAAAACAGATGTGGAATATAATTTGCTTAAGCTAGATTAATTACAGCGGTGTATTTCTAAATTATCATGGAATTGTGTAAACAAAAAAAGCGGCAGCATAATTCTTCTCGAACTCTCAGGTGTCAAGATTACAAACGTCAGCAGATGGGGTACAATTAATTATCATCTTTTTATAAATTGAGCTACGTTTTCTTTCTGTTTAAATTAATGATTTTCACTCTCGAATTTTCATAATGGAAGTCTCACAGATATCCGCGTGAAATGAACGGTGAGAAGTAGTTTTTGCTTTCAAGTGATGAAACTGTCACTTTGCATATAGTGAAATATCAGTGATTGCCGGAAATAAATCTTTGATTAATTTTGTCAAATCTGACTCGTAACGGTGATTTTTCGATACAATGGAAATATTTTGGAAGTTTTTTTGTAATGGGTGTTTTATTATACAGTCACACGAACATATCCGTGGGGATTTAAATATTCATGGAAAAGCAAATTGATGTAATACGTTTGAATTCTGTGTAATTGCATCGATATTTCACTGTTTCGTTTTGTTAAAGTAAAATTAGTAATCTATGCGTAGGTAGATACTTTTTCCTTTTTATTTTCCGCCTATTCTATTTTCTAAAATAGAACATCTTTCAAATATTTATAGAATTTTTTGTGAAAGTAAAAATGAATTCTAATATAATACTTTAAAAGTATGGTGAATATAAATAAGTTTTTTGTTTGTGGAAAGATGACACTAAACAAACATAATATTGAATCTGTTAGTGACTGCACTAGGAATTATGGAAAAGAGATTCGAATTTATTGAAGTATATGAAGACAAATATAAAAATTGTTTGTAAAATATTATATGTGTGGATTTTCCACTTTGATTTTAAATATAATGAAAAGAAAGTACATGCATGTTTATATTAGTATGTTAGTTTCTTATTTAATTATAAAGTTTTCGCTCGTAAGAAATAAGCCAATAGCAGATATTGGAAAACAAAATAATATAGAACATGGAAAACAGAAAAAAGTTACATATGAAAGACGGCTGTCCGCAGACTTTCGTCAACTAATAAATGCTTAGAAAACAAACTTTTGACATTTTCTACAAAAATTTCAGTCGAAAAGGGACGTGTAAAAAAGATGCTTGAAATTTAAATGTATTGCGTATTTCAAGTAACATTTTTATGGGAAAAAGTGAATATATATTTATTAACTCAAATTCTGTATTGTATTTTCTACAATCATGTGAATACCCATGTCTAGTAGTATGAAAGTGAACTAAATAAGCGTATTATAAATTATCGTACCTGTTCGAAATTGAAAGGGAATCTATTTATTATAATATAATACAGGTATTGTTATGAAAACGACATGGGATATGGGTTTGGTTGGAAAACGTTTAATAATAATAAAAAAGAAATGATATACGATCAAGGATTAGGTGGTTAAAAGCAACTTGAAGTTCTAAATGAAACTCCTACGAACTTTCACAATAGGCCGAACAAACACGTAATCATCCACAATCGTTGAATCTACTAGGCGAAAGTTTCCACAGAAAAACAAATAATGTTTTTACCTTCACTTGTTTACTTAAAATGATAATTTATTAGCATAAAAGAATTTTTTTCTAATTTAAATTAAATTCGTTGTGGAGTGATATATTGCAGGAGTGTGAATAATGGTGAATGGTAAATCGACAGTGGAACTGATCGTATATATTGAAAACTGATATATAAAGTATTTCATATTCAGGATATTCAATATTGTAGAGTATGATATGATTATTGCACATATTCAAACAGTTATAAACTAAACTGTGGTTACCGATTCGAAAGTAGTTGTAAATTAATAAATATTAATCTACATTACAGCGAGCAATTTAACATTAACGCATTAAAATACATACTACAATAATTTTTGATTAACTGAACAAAGATATGCATAATATGTTGGAGTGATATCCACTGTAATAATAAATTAGGTACAAACATAATACATTTGCCATAATATATTTAAAATTTGGCCGTAACTCAGTGTGAGCAAAATGATTTTAGTTGAAATTTATTATGAGAAGCTTCGTATATTGAATGTAATTTAATAAATTATTTTGCAGAAATTTTTGCGATATGAATTTTGACTGTAAAATATGATTGATTTGTGGAAGTTTTCAGGTCACGTAAAATACTGAATAATATGGGTATTATTTTCCAATCAGGCTTCCATATTTTTCAGGGTGATTAGAGAAATATGTCGATATTTCGTACGGTAATTAATATTCAACGCATGTGCAATGTTTTTTAAAGAATACTCGTATAAATTCAAGTGAATCTTTATCATATATACATGTAATTTATATAAACACACTTATTAGAGTGTGGAACGGTAAAACACTATTTCATCCGTTAATAGTATTCCCACATTTGTAGCACTCTCAGTCCTGGCAAACCAATAAATGAAACCGATTTCGATTTCAAGAGGATTATTTTAAAACGAATAATGTACTTGATTTGTGTAACGTTAGTGAAGAAAATCTATTTTATTGAAAATACAAATTCAAAGTCATTTAAAAGGGAAAGCTCTTGTACGTGCATAAACTGGATAGTTACTTTGTACATTCTTATAAATGTATTTGAATTAAATTGTTAATAATCAAGATAAATTGATAGAATTTACAGTACTAATTTTGCATATAATTTAAATGATTAGTTTTATTGGACTTATTAATGTTATGACTCCGAGAATTTACTGATTTTTATATTGGTAGCTAATCAAGTACATACTTGTGGTATGTTTTTGTGGTTTGAATAATCTATTAAATGCATAATATTAATTTGCTAAGTAAGTTAATATAAATTGTAGATTTTTTTACAGAAAACTAATCTTGTATTTTTACTGTTTCAGATGTTCCGCAGATAATGTTTTAGTTAGCAATATTTTTATCCAATTATTTAGAGTAGTAAATAATAAACTATTTTAGTTTCTGGCATATCGGTATAGAGTAATCACATTATGGATATTAATGTAAGTATACATATTTGTCTGAGGTACTTAGTTGAATAGGATTATGATGGCATCGTATGTTGACATTTATTTCTCGTCTCATCAATCATCGTTACTATCAGTATACTAACTGATCAAGCACATAACAAAAATAAAACACTACACGCAGTTATTACGACGTACGTAGAGTATTGTAATGAATGGCTCTTGTAAGATGTACGTACCAGTTCTCACTATCATGGCATTTACAATTTATCGCAGTATAGTGTTATTAATAACTTAATAATTTTCCACTCGTAAATCATAGCAAGCACTTGAAGGAGTGACGTTTAAAAGATGAAAACAAGAACACTTTACAATAAACAAAATGCTATTGAAGACAAGTTAGTTTGCTGGTAAACGGTGTAATAATCAATCAATCACTTATTAGTATGCTGTGAATGGAAACTATCGATTTTATAAGTGAAAATATTTATAATGTTATTTGTTAGCGAATATATTACATTTATATAACTATGCATTCATATAAATAGATTATCGCGGCTGTAGTATATGCATTTTATTTTTATGAAATACGATTATAATAGGAACGCACAGTATTTACAGGCAATGAGTTGTTGGTTCCTATGCAAGTTTCAAAGCGCAATAAGCGGCTTTATATTATGATTCATATGTCTTTTCTTCATGCTGTGAAGAGTTATAAAAAATTACGCTCCAGAGGCTTTTATGCCGGTAAATTAGAATGAGAGTAGTCTTGTGGGTGTGACACTTAAAAAAAATTCAATACTCGTTGAGATTTTTTGCTGAATCAAAACTTACACTTCTATTCAATCTAATAAAAGCATGTTGAAAACAGTATATCAAATGCTGTCGAATTATAAATGATTGTTAATACGGTATTTTTTGTTCACTTACAATCTTTTGAAGTTCTCAGAGAGAAATATGTGAGCAAGACCAAATATTTTCTCTCAAACCTTTTACGAGATAAATGCCACCTGTTTTCGCTACGTGTTTAAAAGCTTTTCCGGCGTAAAGGTGTAATTTACTTACGTCGTTGTATGAGCAATATGTACTCGAATATCATTTATCTAGCACGTGTTCAAATCGCTTGAAAAGATGTTTACAATTTAAGAAGAAATTTTAATAAAAGTAAATAAGTAGATGGAGTTATATACGAGTATTATCGGTAATAGAGTAAGATATTTAATTCTCTTTAACACATGATCGTAAATTTTGTAATAATTTACTAAAAATTAAATTAATTCACATAAGCACATGTCAAATACAATAATATGCAATTTTAAATTACCTTTCACATAAAATAACACTGTTGCAATAGAGTAGACTGCTAAATCTATACCCCTAACTTGAAACTGTTTGCAAGGTACATAAACCTGAGGGTCATTAGTTTACATGACTAACATTTCGTGGTCACATAACCTTTACTTGTTGCCATTCCAGTCTTACTTATTATTGCGTAATTTATTACAACAAAGAAAAATACTATAATAAATTACTTATAGCTACATGCATTTCATATATTGTTTGCAATGTTGCACTGAAATGGTTTAGCCATTTTTTTTTGTATTGTAGGCATTGCGGTTATACGTGTCTATTATGTACATATAATAGATATAGATTGTAGATTATTGATAAATAAAATTGAATAGAACAATGTTACAGTTGTTGTAAATGTTTTGATAAAAATGTAATGATTTGTGTCAATTTCTATTATTTGTCACATCTGAATAGAACGAATTGTTTGAATAATGGCTGGTTTATGTTTTCGGCTCTATGTAGCATTGACGAAATATTTTTAGCTCAAAATCGATCCTGTAACTAATGAATGTTGACTTGGCTAATACGCATGTTGATGTGGGGTTTTATTGAAGGACATTTGTCAGTTTTACTTAAGATATATTTATTTACAAACTATAGATGTCACGTTATCATTTATATGCTGTGAGATGATTAATTTATGATAGGCATTTTATCTGATTTAATTTTGGAATATTGATGCAATGATAACAGTTTAAAAAAATCATCTAATCACTTTAGATTCTAATTCATTGTAGGATGAGTAAATTATAAATTAATATTTTTTTCACACGATTCGTAGTGACAAAAATAATGAAGTAAATCGTATTAAGGAAAAGAGACAAATCATTTATGTCTATCAAACGAGTGTGTGAGTGTGTTTGTGGTTGATTGAAAATTCTTTACAATTCATGAATTCTCGTAAATTGCTTTTTACACTATACACATCTTTTACAAACCGATATAGTCTTACAGGCGCATTCGGTTTCATGAGTTTAATAATTACGGCACTTCCATACAATGTACTAATTACACTAAAGAGACTAATAGCACAATTATTCGTACTGCTACTGAGAAAGAGTAAATGTATATTTAACAGAAAACGTTATTGCAGCTCATTTGCTTGAATTACATTTATTTCATTGCTGCATGTGCTGAACATTTGAAAGCCAATAATTCATGGCACAGATGTAAATATAGATTTACAGGAGGAATGCGATTAATAAGATTAATGATGCGTAAGATTAATATGTCAGCACACCTTTAGATCATTAGCAATGGCGAATATTAGTGAGTGTCTTACTTCGATGAATAGTATTCGGGAGGATAATTTTGATAGTAATGACAAGTTATACATATTTGTAGACACTGTATTATCCTATGCAAATATTATATATGTGTGTATGTGAAAATCGTATGTCAAAATGAAAGTTACAGTTCATTATTTCATAATAAAGTCATCTACATGACAACGCAAAACTTAAGACTCTTTCATAAATTATTCAAAAGGCATTTCGTACTCTGTATTTTCCCAACCGCCAAAGTTATGCGTGAAAGGAAATGTTGCAAAGTGATTAGCATAAGCAAGAATCATTTATCCTCTATATATCATTATTTTATTTTATTTTTTGCTAAGTTTTTTTTTTTGAAGATTGCTAACCTGGCATTGTTGTAATTTGGATTGGTAGGACGAGGTCCAATAATTGAAGTAGGTAATACAGAGAAGGGTGATGAACTTTAGAGGGTACGATGACAGCGGAGCCGGGAAATTTTATGTTGTTTTAATGCTAAAGCGGATGGATATTTATTTTGGGCAAAATGAAAAATTTCCTTCTGGCCAAATTAAAAGTATAAATCGGCAGTGGCTTTGATGGTTTGAACGAGCCTTGGAATTAGTTTCAAGTCTGCTGGAGCGAAGCAATATTATCTCGTTGCCAACTGTGGAACGTGTCAGCAGATGGGTTCACGAGATAGCGTCGTTTTCATGGTGACAAAGTGACTGGTGGAAACAACATTTGCACGCATGAGCTACAAGGGAAGACATTTTGCTCGCGGTGAAAATGAAATGAAATGAAAAATGTCACGTACAACGTGAAATTGAAGTGATTGAGTATATTATGTTCTAATACGTGGTTCAGTTTTCTTCTTTCTCGTTACAAGACAAGAAAAAAATGAAAAAGAGAAATTCGTTACTGTCAAAAACTTACGACAAATTCACTCTTCTGACATGAACTTTGTGCTTTTAACGGGCACGAGTAATTGAAACTTTGTTATGTTCGACTACACCTAATACACAAGCTACAATTTCCTCTTTGTTAACCCTAAACCAGAATTAAAATTAATACTCGAAGCTTTTCTGACAGCGGAATTAATTGCATTAATATAAGTGAATGGTTCTGAACAACAGGATACAATTGCGTAGTTTAATATTGTTTTACGCTCTGAATGCACGTAATAGAATTAAATTGTTTATCTACATTTACATCAGTATAGTTCGAGAATGATATCATTTACCACAAATCATGATTGAACAATTTGCAAAACAAAAATACGAAGACACAAAGAAAAGCGTGTTCAAAGACAATTTGTCAGAACACTGGTACTTCATTGTGGTTACCTACTCTTAGTGGATTTTACTGCGGAATAAAAAACGATACTTTTCAGCCAAGTCTGTTTTCATTTTCAAACGTTTTATATCGGAAGCTTGGAACTTATTCATTATAAATGAAGTAATAGAAATATAAACCTCTATTTCCATAAAAAAAATTGTAATACATAAATACTAATACATTATTAGGTTTTAATTAATTTTAATATATATTGGATGTAAATACAAGAAATACTGGAGACAACACTGATTCTTTCGTGTTTACGAAAAGATGAAAAGAAGTTTTATCCAATAAATATGTAAATATGTATATACATAACACAGTGCAAAATATTTTCAAATTAGTTCGACTTGTCTTCTTGTTACATCTCAATAAATGTCATTCGGGTCTTAATATATTGTTATATTTCCATTTTGTATAATATTTTTAAATGTATGTAATTTATTGCAGAAAAAGAAGATCCTTAGGCGGTGGGAAATTGAATGATTTCGAATTTCCTGTTATTTAATTTTTACATATCTTTTTACACAAAGAGAATCAATATTACCCAGTTTTATAATGTAATATGTGAATTATTTTGTAAATTCTAGATATGTTTGTTTCAACTCTCAACACTTTCGAGAAAAATCAATGTGAAATATATGTGTGCTTTCGATATCTATCGGAGTTATTTCCGGCTCGATTGCTTTGACGTAGCTGAGGAATATATCCAATAGATGCTACGTTTGTAATTCTCTCTCACAAACACACGCACACATGTGTGGTACAACAGGTAATTGATCAAGAATGTAAGCATGTAGCAAAGTAAATAAGAATAGCAGGATTGTTGAATCATGTTGATTCAAGTGGTTTCGTAAAAGACAGGTAGGTATGCAAATAAATTGCACATATATGTTTTAGGTGGAATTTTCAATGTGATGGGAAAGTTTAACGTGTTTTGTAACTATAATCTGATTTACAAAGTTGTTTATAAGAGCATCCCTTCGAGAGTAGTCTGTTACCAAAATACAAAAACTTGATCTTTCCAGACAGGTTAACTTTTTTGCACATTGCATGTGGTTAAAAGGTAATTGAAATTATGCACAATAGATTAATTCTAAATATTCTGCACACTGATAGGTTCTTAGCCATAATGTAAAACACATAGATATTATGTTGATAACATAGCAAATTATATTTTTCTTATATCAGTTTTCGTTTTTATTGAAATAGCAATTGTACATTTGACGTGTAACTCAAAGGTTTTGAAAAAAAAGTATCATGTGAAATAGTTCTTTATGTGTTTGTGACACGTAGACATTCCTTTGACATGAGATCAAGTAGACCACTTCGGGCAGCCCTCTGAGTCATTTGGCACAGATATATTCCCTTACTCCCAAACTCAGTACAATTCGATTAGGCAAATTCAATAAGCTCCGTCCTCTCTAATGATGTGGGTACATGTAGGTACAACGTTGTATTCAGGATTTGCGACAGACACTTGATATTCATATGTTTTTGAAATATCATTTAAATCAGCATTCAAAATCAATGATATCATGAGTGATATTAAAAAAAAAACTTTTGTTAAAACTGAATTTAATTAAAGTTGTATTTTGATGTTGGTGAATTTATTTAGTATGTTTTCTGTTTCGGAAGTAGCATGGGCTATTTATTACTAGACTTCGAAAATTCTGTACTAACTTGACTAAAAAAAGTTTTCCCATCGTTTTAAGCATGCTATTTATAGAACGAAAACTTTTAAAGATAATGATAAACAAGGAAATTCCGAGCTAAGTTCATATAATTTATATAACTACTTTCGATAATACGTTATACTTTCCTCTTCACTTAGGAAGATGACTGAAACTTTGCGCATCATTCAAGATGTGAGTTTATTGGAAGTGAAATTCGTAAATGTGTTGGAAACTGGGTTGCGTGTATGTTATTATGTGGCACATTTGTGAACCTCAGAAACAATTAGTGTGAAGAAGGGTAAATAGCAACAGGCTTACTAAATTTTCAGTGCATTTAACAAAGGTATGTAATTATGAAGACCTATTGTATTTGTATACACACACATATATCAATGTAATTCAATCGGTAAAATCAAAATAGAAACACATGATCGGCAAGAAGACCGAATATATTTATATGTTTTTGAATGAGCACCATTTGTATACCAGCATTGAAGGCAGGATTCGTATAATTGCTTGATTCCTTGTTACATGAATACTTACTTTACGTATTGCTGCAATAATTGATTCAAAGTTAGATTATTTGTGTTGATAACGTTGTAATACAAAGGCAAACAGAGATAACAAGAAGATACATACATAACACTACTAGTTGATATTAATGGATTGTTTACTATTGTTATTCCCTGCTAGATTGCATTTCCATATAAATGAAAATCGTAGAACTTTGCTTAAGATTGAATTTGCCTGTAACTATGTCAGCATCAATGAGCAAATATGTCAGCCTGACCTTACTGACATACATTTTAAAATTGTCGAGAAAGTAAAAATAACTATGGTTAATATGTACTGTTAATAGCATGCCAAACTTAATTAGTATGTAATATAAGTTGATTTCAACGTTTAGTTATATTTAACTCCTTTTTATATTAACATGCAGAGTATAATATTTTTTTTTATTATACAAAAATACAACCATTTTAATTTCAACTATACATTATAATAGTACATAATCGGATACTGGGAACATAGTGTCCATAATACATTCATATAATACATATTCATTAAATTTAAAAATGTATGTACAGTGGAATCTGCTTATAGTGAACCTGAAGGGACCAGGTATTTGATGCACTATAAGCGAGTGAACACATAAACTGAAATTGTTCATTTTTTAAAATAAAAGATTATCTAAATTTATATAATATATATATATATATATATATATATATATATATATATATATATATATATATATATATATATATATATATATATTAGCATTAATCTACAAGGAAAAAAATTGCCCCCATCCCTATCGTTAAAATTTTGTATAGATTATCACATGCCAATATGAAGTTATTTATTTATTATATTGTAGCTCAAAAACATTGAAAATATGTTTATCGATGTTAAAATTTAACACCATGAGGAAGTTTCTTGTGTGTCGTGCCTAAAGTTGCCAACATACATTAAATTCATTCATTGACAAGCTACTCGAGTTCATATATAGTGAACTTAAACATTATATGGCATATCTTTTTAGTCGGAATTCATAGATAAGTTCATTATAAGCGAGTTTCCACTATATGCGTGTTCCTATAAGTGGATTCCACAGTATTTACAAAAATCCGTAGTAGATTTTGATTATGACAAATGCATCTAAAGTCTATACAAACCCATATAGGAGTGGCGTTATAAAAAACAAACAAACACCCTTATCCTTATGACAATACAATGTGCGTATAGCGCATTTTTTAATGTGAATAAAATTTATCTGATATGACGTCACTTCTATATGGATTTGAATAGAGCATATACTATACATATATCTAAACAGGAGATATATTAACACCATTGAGCCATTGACTATTGAAATATTGTATGAAAATTTCACTATAATTCAAGTATACTTGCACCAACTTGCACTTGATATGAATAACCAAGCAGTTACAATTCGTAGTTCAATCTACTCACCGACAGATAGCGCAATATGCAATTACAAGTTTAAAACACATGAATGAGATTTATTTTCCATATATTTTATGTAATCCCAGTACGAAATTTCATTAGATATTAATCCCTATTCTAACAAAAAATATACTGTAAATTTTATATTTCTTAACAATTTGTAATGCAGATTTTCAAGAGTTTTTATACACGATGTCGAAAAGCAATGATTAATGTGAATTTTTCTATTATATACAGTTTTTTCATAATACGTATTACATATTTTTGAATTGCATATTAAATATTGCAATACACAAGAAACTTAACTAAATATGTGGACGGAAAAATTGTAAATCTACATTTTATAAATAATTTTTTCCTAGTATACGATAAACATGTTAAAAAATAAACTTTCAATATTGTACAATTATGATAGTAATTATTTAAGAGTTAAAGATTGTAAATTGATGCATATTATTCGTTGTGAAATATTTTTTGGATAATTCACATTTAGTAAGTCGCGATTTAACTCTTATTCTTAGCAAAATATTATTATTATAACTAGTATTGGCGTAACAAAATACAATTTAAAAAAAAGTATTCTAGATTTACCAAAATATTTGAGTATTGACATTGACAAACAGCAACTATTAAAACATGAACATTTATAAATGACGAAAATTTAACAGAGATTGCGTTTCAGATTAAATTATTCATTGATTCTGTGTAATGTTTTATAACACATCAAAGATTTTGACAAAGCCGTTACATCAAACAAAATCAATACAAGTCATGCAACATTTTCAGTGCTTTTCAGTACAAGCATCTTGAAATTTAATTCTTAATTTAATAATATACTTACAAGAATATACATACTAGGAGACATATAGAAAATACACTGGAACAGCGGATAGATTCGATTTATATCGAGTACAAAAAAATAGTTTTTATTTAATCCTAAGCAACAACACAGATAGCAATATCACGTACGCACATATAAATTTAATACACAGAAACGATGTTTGTTTGTATGCAGGATGGATTAAGTTGTATTTATGTTAGATTATTGATATGATTTCTCTGTTTATGAGTAGAGATCGGTAATACTGGAGAACCCACTATGGCCTGGAGATCGAGACCAAGTTATTCGGAATCGAAATGATTCATCATCCGGCAGGGCCTCGACAACATGCACCAATCGAGAGGTGCTGGCAGAGGACACGACGACGCCTGGTACAGCTAGCCCAACGTCGGAGCCGCTGCTAAACATGATCCTCCGCCTCTAGCACCATAACTTCTACACATTCAAAATGTACAAACATTAATACATGTATAATGTTAATAAATAAAAAGAATAACATTCTCAAAAATCTATCGAAATTTCCGATTTGCAAAATTGTTAATAAAATTAATAAATAAATTGTGTTCTCTGTAATTATCTTTTCTGAAAAATATAATTTATAGTAAAATGAGTAGTCAAAAAGACGTTAATATTCAATAGCAAAGACTATCGCGTATATATATAAGTATGTAAATATATTTGATAAATGGTTTTCTTTGAACAAAAACGGTTTCTACTCATTTTTGATCAGTTTTATTAAGTGTAATACTGTTGAACACAAATTATGCTCATTAAAACTATGACTTTTTATAATTATTTGCAAACGCACACATACAGCACCATTTTACAGAATTTAATTGTAGAATTACATAAATAAATTACGATTTTATTATAGTACACAATGTAGTATGCGAATTACATGTTGCATGTGCTTTATGTACATTGGTTTATACATATGTCAAATTGACAACTGATTTCATGTCCGAACCCAAAGAATATCGAGAGGAAGATAAATAGTCTAAAGTTATTAGAATTATAATGAAACAGCTTACCAGATCTACCGACAGTGCTCGCTCGTCCTACGTGATCTAGCATTGTCGAATCATTACAGGAAATATCTGAATTATTTTGTGCAGTACCTAAATGTATTCCCCTGTGTATTGATCCCTGGTGACCACCAGGTACGGATTTTCGACAACAATAACAGCAACATGTGCTGCAAATGATAAGTATCAGTTAGATAACATTTGTGCGATAATGGTTAAAGTTTGGTAATGACAGTGTTTTAAATTCGTGCATGTATGTATGTATGTACCATAAAGGTAGACTTCTTAAATTACCGAGATGGAGGCAAGTAAAATTTCACCGACTCTGTGAATATATTAAAGTTAAACAGGACGAGTTTGTATAAACACTAGTACATTACAGGGCTGAACTATCATGTGCAATTGACTAGTTAAAGGTGTGAATATTTTGCTTGTAGAAAACAATGTTACATAATTCATTTATTCAAATATGTAAAAATGTTTTTACGCAATTTGTATTTCTGTTTTTCTTTTTTCAGCCGATCCAATACATAGTAATGATTCAATTGTTTTTTTATAGGAAAAATGCGATAACAGAATTAAAATCGGATTGATAATGTTTGAAACCGAAATAATATATTGATTAAATAAATCCAAAAAAAAGCACGTACGGAAAGGGACAACCCAATTAGATTAATTAACAAAGAGGGTTACGCGTTACATATAAAAAATGTCTTGGCCAGAACCTGTTTTTGATTCTTATAACGCATACAATCCGAATGAAAAATGATTTTATGTTCAGTATAAATATGTACTGTCTTTCGATTTTTCCTATTCTTGATTTAAATTTGTTTGAGCTTATATGATTGATATGCTCATGTAAATCTAAACACGTCAAGTACAGACGATATATATCAGATACTGACTTTGTCTAGCAGAAAATGGTCAAATACAGATATTCACAAGTTAAATCTCTGATCTTTTAATGTAATCAGGTAAGCATTTAAGGGATCTTATACGCTGTATGTACATAATTATATTTATTGAAAAATTAAACACGACCCGTGAAGTCTGTAATTTACACTGAAAGCTTTCAACAATAAATACTTTGTTATTTTACGATGAACACATTTTTTTTAGAAGAACATTAATTGTCCTCTCCGTTCACTTTTTCTAAATCCGACAAATCCCGGTGAAGCTGTTTAAAACTTTACTTTTCATTTCAAAAACGGCTTTCAGTAGGAAATGAGTTTTGTTAATTTCATTTGAGTCAATAGCATGAGAAAAATAGCGCTTTGTTTGTGCATTTATACAACCAATTTGATATTACAAATATATTTCTCGGAAATTTGTATTAATCGTTATTTTTCGAAATGCTGCGCCACTATACCTATAACATTTCGCATGTAGCAAATAGACTATCATATGCATGCATGTTTAATTATATCTGGTCTGCTTTTCGATGTAAGATTAAATAACAGTCTATAGACATATGATAAATTACCTGTAACAGTCGAACACACCGAGGAAGGCCTGTCTGAACTTCCTGTTCATGAAGCAATACGTGATCGGGTTACAGCAGGAGCTAATGTAAGCTAACAATTGAACGAGGGAGACCCCTGTCGAGCCAACGTATTCATAGAGTAATTCAGGGGCGAACAAATACCACGTATTTAAAACGTGCAGTGGAGCCCAGCACACGAAAAACTCTGCGACCACCACAAACAGCATGCGAATCACCTGAAACGGACAAAGTCTATGTACACACACATATATATGATTATGCCAAAAATTAATACCTATAGCTCGTAATTTAAGATGATTTTAGCAATTAATAAACATGTATACAAATGCTGCACGTTATTCCGATACCATTGGTAATTGATATTCTATATTTACAATACACTACATTGGTTTGTTGGTGTAATATTGGTAAATCGTTCAGAAGCTACGTTTTGCAGTTGTTTGTTTAATTAATTTGATATAACAAGGTCAGTTATTATGACATAGACTATATAATGATCATGTACGCGAACGTATGGGATAAATGTACCGTAACCCGTTGAGGATTATTTAGAACTTAGTTATTGAGCCATTAATAGGATTCCATCATGGGTAATACTGAACCATCTTGCTATAAATAGAATGTTCACGTGACATGGATAATCATAACTGAATCACATATAACATCGATAATCATCACTGGAATATTATAATATATTAAGTTGTCATTAATAAATCAAACGATTCGCTACCATTATAATTTATAAATGTTTCAGTTCATTAATACAAATTATATTAAATAAATATATTTGCATATGTCTGCACAAGCATATAGCATAGCATATATTGTGTATATAAATATTGTTAGTAAAATATTGAATTTCGCGTGCGTTACAATTACCACTAATAATTATTATGCAGTTGATTATATTTGCCACCGGCAATTATACTTACATTAAATTTTTTTAAATAATGAGATTCATTATATTGCAATAATTTTTCCTATTTATTAAATGTTTGAATTTGTTCTTTCTTGAATTTTGTTCCAGTTTTAATGGAATAAACTGAACAGAAAAAAATTTCCAGTGGCCATAAGATTGGGATTTCCTTTTTTAAATATTATTATCAATGATTTTATTGAACAAATTTTATAGGAGTATTTAAAAAAATTATAGTCGTGTCTACAGAGAGCTCAATTGTTGTTTTTTTTTTTCTATATTCAAAGAATTATGAATTAATATCTAATTAGGCAGAATGAGAAACAAATGTCATCAATACTTTTTATTATTGAAGTATTCAGTAACGCATTTACTGCAAGTTTAGGGTTTAGAACGAGACTAGATAATAGTGAAGGTATAATTTTTGCTGAAGTAATAACGACTAAAAATATTCTTCTATTACCTTTCGCTTGGCTTCAATGCTTTTATCCATGTAATTGGATCGAATTGCGTGCCTGGTGAATGTATAAGTGGCTTCACCAGATGACTCTTCTGCGCAATTTTCACTAAATGCTGGCGACGGATCTTCTGTCTGTTCGGACTCTGTACTAACAAGAGTTGTTTTAACTCTTCCGGAATCCTGAAAACGTGTCCTTGAACTTTTTGCATTCGGTAAGCTAACCTACGCAAACCAAAATGACACTGAAATGTGCTGCTGTTTGTTTCTTAAAAAACAGGGACCTAATTTAAAACATAATATTGTAGTAAAACTTTTCACAAGATAAATACTTTTTATTTAATTCAATAATAAAGCCCGTCTGACACGATACACAATTTATTACTAAATTTAGTATTAAATTTTAATACAAAATTCTGTATTAAGTCAGTTCGGGCACGATACAAAATTTAGTATTAAATGTATTGGAATCACAGAAAAAAGCGCGCTGGCGCACGCTATTGCGCAGATTACATACAAGAAAATAGAACATGCCCCAAATATTTTGTGCAAAAAGTTAATATAAAAAGACTTCGTACAAATTTTCATACATTTCTGTGCCTGACATGATCCATTATATTAAAATTTGTATCGTGTCAAATGGGCTTAAGAAAATAGTAATTGGCATACTTGAAGTTAAAGCGCTTTGAAATAAAAATATCTGAAATTATATCCAGTTTAAATTGCTAGTGCTGAAACAGAATATTATATGTATAAAATTAAAATAAACATTTCTTATTTTATATATATATATATATATATATATATATATATATATATATATATAATATATATATATATATATGTATATATATTATTTATTTTTCACGTAAAGGAATTCTGCAGAAGTCTAGAAATCTAGAAATTCCACATAAACGTATTCTGTTACAAAACCATTGACATAGTCAATGCTGCCAGAGCCTCCAGTTGTTGGCAACGAGGCAGTAGATAAAAGAAAAATAAAACATCACGGTTGGCTTGCGCGGAAGTGCAGATCTTTTGACATCGAATTCTTTTCAGCACCAACAATTTGAACGGCAAAATGTCACCTCATTCTTATGCATTTTATCTGTGTTTGTTTCGTACACGTATTTTATTTCCATAAAAATGTTTGTTGTTACTCATAATATCTATTGTATACAGAATACATACTGAAAATTTATTGAAACAAGTTTACTGTAACTCATTCATAAAAGTAAATGTGTAACACTATAGAATATAATGTTGAATAAATATTGCTGTCGCTTTGTTTATAAATTTTTAACTTTCAGCTACTGACGCTTTTGTTTCAGAAAAAAAATATATATACGTATGTTCCACTTGTGTAAATTGTACTGTAAGAAATAATTCAACGTACGGATACGTTTGAAATACTAAAGTTTTTCTGAATAAATAAAAAAAAAACATTATATCAAGTATGTATTAAAAATATCAATTATTTATTTTTTTATTATTATGATTCTTGTACATATTACATAAAAAAAATCACTGCAATGGAAAATATGAATTCGGTGAAATATTGATTGCTAAGGTTAAACACAATAATTATTAAACTATGTGTTTTAGTAATCAATTAAATGTAACTGCTACGTATATGTGCTGACATTTCAAATATGTAGCTCAATACTTAACAAATTTGGCAATGAAAATCTGTGTGTTCGATTAATTATTAAAGAAATTATACTTGGAAGTATTTGTTTATTTGAATGTATTGTTTTGTTCAAGTAAATCACAATGTGTAAAAAAATATTTGATTCCATATTTCCTATCCGTTCTAACCATAAGTGAAATGTATGAGATATGCCAGAAACGTAACAGATTTTATTACAGTAACTGCTAAATTGAATAAAATTTTGAAAGTTTTTTTGCTTATTCATATGAATAACAGGAAAACTCATTAACAATGTATCTCTTTGCTTTACTTGAACCATTCCTTTGATGAGCCAAAGTTTAACGGTCTCTGTGCCTTTGCCTCCTTTGGTGTTCTTCTCAATTTTACACTTCCGTTTAAGAACAGGCAACTGCAAGGTCTTTGACTTGGTAGTTCCTGCTGTCAGTTGATTACGTCGTCCTTGTGTCGGTACCATGAGTGTATTCAGTGATGTACAATCAGACATAGAATTGTTGTTAATTATTGTACTCGATACACCGTTCATTGTTGCCGTACTGATTGAACGGTGAACTGTAACAAAATAATAACTACATACTGTACAACTAAAAACAGGTTCATTTTGAAATCATTAAACATTTACCAATTTACTAATGAATAGCTTCTATATTAGTGAACAGAAAATTAAAATATGAAATGCGCTCTACAAACAATTATCCATAATTAAAACAATACAAAAGAGTCTTAGAAGTTTCATTTGAAGCGCCTATAGAATACTCCTCTTTGGCATTGTGTCAATGTGTTTTTATTTATGAAATAAATTCTATACATTGTATGCATACAATATGTAACTGCAAATATTTTACTGTCAATTAAATTATATATATTTCTATATGTGAAAGAGAGACTCGTGTAAATATGTAATATTAAGTATTTTCCTTGAAAATATCACTAATATTTTCCACAAAATTATACTAAATAATAATATTTTAAGCAACTGTCCCCAATTATTTTGTTAATTTACTTCCTCATAGTGTTCAGCTAATCTAATCCATGGTTACATGTTGGACCAATATGCGTAATGCGTATATTGTAATTATTAGGAACATTTAGTTATAATATGCGAATTCGGGCAAACTAGAATAATAATCAGCTACTGATAACACGGAGGGTATATGCTATCAGAAATTTTATCCGGAATAAACTTCATCATTAACGTTGTTATGTTGTGCATTTCTCGAATCTCGAATTACACCAGCACAGACAAACTATATAGTTCATAGGTTTGTTCGTTCGACCTGCTCAGTGCAAGCTGAACTAGTACAATCTGCTTGGAGCGACTTGCTCGGTGCAGTTCAAAGCAGCACTGTGCAAGTTGCTTGGAGCAATCCGAAAGAACGTCTTTTTCTCACTTTGCATGAATTTGTCAAAACTTAACCTGACTTAAAAGTCATTTGTCAAATCAATCATCGAAATTATATTAATGCAAATAGATACAGATACATTCGTATATAATTATTTATTGCAGAAAGCTTTTGTTATTATCTTATAATACATATATAAATAATATAATCACAGAATAAAAAGGAACTATCTTTAACTTAATATAATGTAAATATATGAGGTCGTCATTGGTTATAAAAAGAAAAAACATACTCCAGCCCATTAGACGAGTAAATAAACCAAGAGACGATACATATTCCACAAATTGACAAATATTTGTATAATGATAAACTGCCAGTTGATCAGTAGGTGTATTTAACTAGATTGATTACGATCATATATTCCCTGTGCCTTGATTGAATACTGGCCGCACTTCAGCAGAGATAATGAACGATTTACACTATATCCCACAGTTGAATGTTTCGGATAGTTTGTAACAAGAGATAACGTCTTCAATTTCGGATTTTCTCCACAGTACTGCATGAAATCGATTAACACATAGATGGGTATGGGTTGAATCCTTATCTCAATATTTAAATTAGGCTTAGTGCGCTCGACACGGTATTAATTGCCCTGTATATGTACAACTCTATCTATAACCATTTAGCAATAAATTGATAGGATAAATGGTAACCAAAATTTATTGCAGTTGTTTATTAACGTACTTTATAATGCATATGGTGCATGACTATTCTATTCTCCTTTGTCTGTATTCATGGCGGAACCAGACATATCTACTATAGAAATTAAGCGGGGCATGCATCCGTCTGAGAATTCTAGAGATAGTGGTAATTTGTTTAAAATACTACTAGGATGCTATCGTACAGTTATTTCCTCGTGCGAGTTTTGTATTTTTGATATAAGAATCCAGGGCAAACAAGACATACAATTACTGGATTGAGTTTCTTTAAAATACATATTTTCCTTTATTGGATATACTGATAAGCATCCGACCCAACATGTAACACGTAAAATCTAGGGAAATTTCCTATATGGAGACGCAGAATCAGACGTAGTACGATCTCCATTTGGCGATCTTCAAAAGCGAGTAATTTCCAAATCGTGTAAACATAATCCGTGTAAAAACAGGTCTGGGGGAATATTTATATGTAAATGTTTTTAAAATTTATATTTGATATTGCGCCTTTTGTAATACGCATAGACTTTTTCATTTTGAAAACGTGTTCTGTTCTCCTGTATTATATTTCAATGGAATTCTCTTTGTTGTCTGCTTAGAGCAGATGTTTATTATTTATGTGTGTTGTCCAAGGGCACATGCTGAGAAATACATTAATATTGTATTTCTGCATATTTGCATCGTCAGTAGTACCTAGAGTGATAGGGTACATGTTGAGAAATACATTAATATTGTATTTCTGCATATTTGCATCGTCAGTAGTACTAGAGTGATAGGGTGCATGTTGAGAAATACATTAAAATTGTATAGTTGCATTTTTACATTGTCAGTTGGATACTATCAGAAAATGCAATGTAACAGTAATCAGTTGGCCACATTAAACATTTTTTTTTTTAGAAATCTTTATATTTAGAAGTTGTGTTGAAAGTAAAATACTCGGTTAAGTAAGCCACAGCGATGTGTTAAGAAATAATTAGATTTGTAGAAAGTCTAAGAGGATTATCTTTTTTACTTACTCTGCCGCTGACAATTAGAGTTGTGCTTAATCTCACGTTTAAGACCTTTCCATAGTTTGGACATGATGAGTGAGTAGGCGAGACTCATTATGACAAGAGGCACCAGAAGGAGCATCGCATCCAGGAATAAGTTATAAGCTTGTTCACTTACTGGACTTGGCCATTCTTCACGGCATTTGTGACCTAAAGAAATTCCTATTCAATGAAGTCATGCCAATCCTCCTAAGGAAACTTTTCTTAAATTAGATAACATTTTCCGAACACATGGTTACTTTAATATTCATTAGAAATCGGTTCGCACAGCTGCAGACATAATGCGATTTAATTATTTTATTGATACTGCGGATAATTGAATTGGAATTTTAAATAGAAGTGAATTTTATAAATCTACAAGAATTCCCGAGATTTTAAATGAGTATTTTCAAAAGAGCAAAAAAAAAAAACTAGTACAAAGTTTTTTTTACTCATATTATATTTTAACAATCTGAATGCTCTACATAGTTTATTAATTAACTGAAACATTTTATAGATTTGTAACTTAGGTACTTTTATTGATTTAGGAGTGACATTAGAATTAAATATTAAAAACTTTATTACATCTTTATAATATTACTCTGAAATAATTAACATTTTGATAGAATTTGAATGAAGGAAATAATTGAATTTGTTATTAAACAATGTCGCTAACCCACATTACCAATGAATATGTAACAATGTAATCTCGCGCTCTGAGTTTTGACAAACAGTCAAACATATTTGAATAATGTGTTTCCATGTACAGGATGGTGGGGGTCTGTCTACCTATATACATAATGCGTTATCTTTGTAAGACAGACGGATTATAGGTACGTTGGTAATTAATGCATGATGCGTAATATAACAAACGACAATAAGATGGAAACTCACCTCTGCCCCGCATTGCTTTTAGTGTGGACACAGCTAGTATCGGTATATTCCACAGCAGGCTGGCCAACCAAACGACCGTGATCATTTTGTAAGCGTGAAATTGCGTCTGCCAGCGGCGAGATTTCAAGGGTCGACATATGGCAAAGTATCGTTCCAGTGAAATCGCAACCAAAGTCCATACACCCACCGACACAGAAACGGCTGTAAAACATACAAGTAAAACTTCGGAATATAATAAATACAATATATTTGTTACACATAGTACACCATCAACAATCGACATTATATGAAATACGTATGTCATACATTATATTGTTTGCATACGTTTATCATCTCTCTTACGCAATTTACATGCGCATGTTTTTCAGACGGTGAAATATTGTTGCCATTTTAGAAAATAAAGTAGTATCTTTAAAAATCCCGTTATTAGGAACATACGATTTGACATAATTTTCCTGACTATTTTTCAAGACATGAGTTATAATATATTCGGTATGTTACGGTTACTTTTAAAATGAATTTAATAGGATTACGATAGAAGTTTTATTTTCTAATTGAAGTGCTCAGGGAGTATTATTGTGTTCTTTCCAGAAAAGTATTACTATAGTATTAACTAGAAATATAGATGACATTCCAAAAAAGGGTAATGTTCAAGACAATTTAGTAAATATAATGCCATTTTACAAGTTAATTACTTTGCTCTAAACATGAAACTTAATTTTGTTTTATTTTTTCGAATTATAAATTGTTCTTTATCATATTGTTACAATCCCCCTTTTCGCTTGTATTTCGATGTAATACACTCTATTCTCGTAAAGTTGGACAGCAAAAGTATAATAAAGTGGAAATAGCCAATACAATTTTCAGTACGTGTATTAAATGTAGGCCATGATAAGCCCAAACAGTAGTACTGCAAGATACGTTTTCAGAATATTATTTCGAAGATCAATGATGTGACATTTGACGGGATCATGGTGTATTAATCTAGCTTATGATTGAATTGGAAAATATAGCAATTCGAGCAATAGCTTGCATAACATTAATTTGTTATATTTACATATCAATCATCTGTTAAAACCTTATGTAATAATTGATATAATCAGTTAGAAATTATCAATATTTAATTAGAGAATTTTGTCCTTGTAAATTCATCCAGATTTAGTCAAAATTATATGGAGATATTATTTTTATCGTTTTTGTACAGACCAATACTAACGAATAAAACGATTTTATATAATGCTTCGGAAAACAATTTCATGAATCATTGCAATCTAATTTACTCATTATTCAGTTCGTAAACTGAACGAGTGATTGCGTATTCCTCCTGCGTTTTCTACATTTTTATCACGTTTCTCTTTGTATGAATTTCGAATTATTTTAATTGGATTTTTACTACTTCCTTAAGATCAGTATAAAAATGAAGAAAATATATGTAACGAATAACTCACCTTGAAAATAGGGTATTAGCTTGCACATCACAGGGCCGAATATGAAATTTCTTAACACTTGTCCGACCAGTGTAAATGGCATACAGAACACGCCGAGCAGAAGATCAGACACCGCCTGCACAACAGATACATATCTATGTATGGTTATTTTGATAAAACCAATATTCCTATACTTTTCGATATCTGTTCAAAGAATCTTTATATGTTGCACCAGGATAGAATAAGTAAATTAAATCTATAACATACTACTATACGTATACTAGTATGTATGTAAATTACTAAAATATTGAAATATTATTTTAACATTCCATTTGTTGAAACACTAGCATGTATTTATGGAAATTGCTAAACTATTTCAACATTATTTTAACATTTCATTTGTTGATATAAAAGTAAAAAAGCTGAATAGATCATACTGTGTATACATATGCAGAGAATTCCCGTTTTAATTCGGCTCAAGCGCATTTTTATTACAGCACATTGCCGACTCTGAGGCTTACAGAGTTTTTTATGCTGTAAAATAACATTGTCTCTTCTTCTAAGAATCTTATACTTCGTGGAGTACAAGAAACTTGGAGCTTGACTTCTACTCATTAAAAAAAAAATTTACAAAGAGCGCACTACAGGTATTTTATATAATAAAAAGAGTTAAATTGTAAATAAAAACGTTAAAGCTTATACTGAAACCGTGTAAATGAATTGGACGATGAAAAATTCAACGTTCACGTGAAATAATAGACTATAACTCATCAAATAGCAAAGTATAATTATCTTATATTAATTATATGTATTTACTTAATAGAGTACGTATTATTTTTATATATGCAAGACTCTAGCAAATGTACAAACTCTACTAGCTAGAGTTTATATTACAAAATGAAATAATCAGCTTAGGTACGGTTTATTCACGCACTGTATATAGGGGCTGGTTGTTTGTATAAAATCCAGGTCAGTTGGAAAATTGGGTCTTTCGAAGTGCATTACTATCACATGGAACAGCACTTCTCGTGAACCGCAGATCGCTCACGTGTCAGCCAGTATTAAATGGTTATGGTGACATGTACTTACCACCATGTAGTGCTTAAGTACATTCAACCCATTTTCTCAAGTGCTTACAGCAAAAGCGTTGCTGTTTCCTAAACGCTAACAAGATCAACGTCATTGCCGAAAATAAAATGTGCACATACTTGTATAAGCGCCAGCGCAGCACTTTATAAATTATCTTAGCCCAGGTTTAAATCTATATTAACAAAGGTAGATATATGAAAATATTTATTTTACCATGCTCAGCAGACATAACGAGAAAGGCCGGCAAAAATATGTCTGTACGTTTTAACAAGATACTGCGACACAAATTTCAGAGATACTATTCTCCATGTAGATGTTTTCTGTTATTAGATAAGGTCAGGAATTGTACACATACCGATGTCGCTCGAATAAAAAGAAAGCAAAAAAACGAAAAGAGTCTAGTGTAAATTCTGAAGAAGATACACTGTTGCATTGCATACGAATGATTCATACTGTATTTTGAAATATGTAGTTAAATATGCAAAATATACACGTAAATTACAACAAAATGTCAGTAGTATTATTATTACTAAAATTATAATACGAAGTAATAAAATCAACTGAAGTTTCATGTTTGTATATAATATTACCTACAATTAAACATTCATATTAATCTTCATTTGATAGTCAAAGGAAGCGCTAACGGCTTTGCGGTTATCGTAAAACCGTTAATCTGAATATAATACAGAATTAAATTAATAATGTGTAATTAATATACATACGTATTTCATTAAACTACTAATTTCATGCATACTTTCATATGAGTCGAAATTAATATTCACACATTATTATTTTAGAATAGATTAACTTTGATTTTAGTTTTTCTATATCGACTATAATACTAGTAATCAATGTGGCTGTCGATAGTATATCGCATTTAATATTAATTGCCTGTGCTGTCAACTCATTTAACACGTAGATAAACCGAACTCTATCTAGATCATCCTTTACAATTTGTAATCGGATAGTATCAATGTTGTAAGTGGGACGGACTAAAATGACATTTCAAGCCGATTGACACTAATCGGATTAAAAACATCGTGATCAAAACCGTATTAAAGCGTAGACGTGTCTCTGTGTTGATTGGAGCATATTTGTAGTTAATTTGGTAACATGTTTGTTTAATAATATACATAAACCTGTATGCCGAAGTTCGCACTTTTTGGTATAACGTATAAGGTAAGGAATAATGGAGGCAGGAAACAAATGCGTGTACTTAGGGCATAATTATACTTTAATAGAAAATCCAGGTCTGACATGAATGCAAACGTACTGATTAATGAACGTTGCTGGTTTTATTGTTGAATTCGCGAGTCCGGAAAAATTTTATTGTTTGTTTCATTCGGGCATTTATAATATAATTTGTACTGAATACACACACACACACACTGCTTTATGTAAATGTGTACCTACCCACATGTACCTATATATTTACTCGCTCCAACACGCAATGACGCTTTTTATAGTTTCGCGGTAGAAAAGTTCTAGTGCAATGCACTATATAATTTAGTTACGGATATATTTGGAACGTAGCTTTTCAGAATATCCGTGTTGTACTTTTTACCTTAAGGCAGAAGTATTAACAAACACGCGATGGTGATTGGAAGGTAGATGACCGGTCTAGTCAAGTAAATGACCTCAGATTAAGTGCCAAGAAGGTCTATGCAAATTTTTATTACAAGATAACAAAAAATGTAATTTCAACAAGTAATATTAAATATAAATAATAAGAACAGCCTTTAAAGAAGAAATTCCATCAAAGTAGCAAGTTTCTTTAATGTTATACACATATTTGTGCTATTTTTTTTTCATTATTATAACTTTAAGATATGATTGTAGTTAAATGAATTTATATTATGATGAATGAATTTGCTAAAAATAGAATTTGTATAAATTATAGATACGTTTTTGTGAAAATAGAATTTGCTAACACTGGAATTTCACAGAACATATATAAATTATAAATATGTTTTGTGAAAACTGTGCACAACTTTCTTAGACAAGTAGGTATGTATGTCTAAACCTAAGGCTTGTATATTTTAGACAGAAAATTGAAATACTGAAAGTAATAAATTCAAAAGCAGACATCTCAGAACAATTTAGGTGGTTTTTAGTCTGGGTCTTGGCAACAAACATGGTAACGGATTATTGTAAAATAGTTATTCGGATAACCTCGTATATTACAGAGATAATAGATAAATACATTAATAAAACTATTTTCAATCGTAATGTAGTGAAATGAATAGAATGTTATGTTTATGTTTTGAAACATAACATTCGTTTTTAATGTAATAAAACAAAATTTGTTTAAATAATACTATAAAACGTTCTTATGAGAATTGTAATGAAATCGCCAAACTTTTGTTCATAAAAATGTTCATATATTTATATGCAAATATTTCAAATTGCGTGTAAAAAAAATTAGTGTTAAATGAGAAAATTTGCATTAGAAGTATATTTTCTACGCAACAAATACATTTATCATGTTTCGGTAATGTCATTTAGTCGAACTAAAGAAGTGCCAGATATGGAAATTGTTACAATTAAATCAAACTATAAACACTGTATAAATTGCGTTGCGGGATACCAGCATTAAGGAACACAATAAGAAAGTTAAGAAACTGAGTCATCAAATCTCTTTAAAGCAACAACACTTGAAATTGTATTATTCTTACGCTGATTGTAATGCAAATTCATACTTTTATTCATGCAGAAATCCAGATACTTGTAAAATGCCATAGGGTTGTTTGAATCCTTCAGTTCAGTTTCTGTTCAGTAAATTCGTCTTGCTATTAAATGAAAATTATATTTCACGAGACTGTAACTTTTCGACCACATCATATTACCATGTCTGGCGATCCTGAATTCGAACCGTAATGTAATAAGAAAAAGGGGCTAACCTAGTTTAGAAATTTTCCATGTACTTTGCATTTGCTATGTATGTACGAGTATATTGTATATATGTATGAGTGTGTACATGTGTACACCGTGCGGCTGCTGTCTCTCCAGAGTAAAATATATTCTCTGTGAATAGAATAAGTGGAGATAAGAGTCGCAATTTGCTTCTATGTTGACAAATTTATAGTTCCATAATATGAAAAAGATCTTGCGCGTTAAGATAAACTAACAAAAAAACAACGGCACATAACGCCCTTCTCATATGGTGGCAAATTGATTTTTTTTTTTCTAAGGTAGGATCAAATATTTTTGTAGAATTACATTTACAAAAAGAAAATATTATTCATAGATATTTCATGTTACAGTCAGCGGTTCGCAAAATTATATGGAATTGTAAAAATATGTTTACTTATTATAATCATACTTATAAAATAAAAAGGTATGACAATATATTAGTAAATTTATAGGAGTAAATGTAAAAAAATAGTCTTTCTCAGTATCTATCTAAATATTTTTTAGATACAATTTTCAATTTAATTCGCTTCTTGGAAAATATCAATATTTTCGTATACTTTTGGTTGAACTGTGAAATTTACGAGAATGTATGTCTAGGTATCGAGCCGTCGAAAATATTCGGTGGCATCCAGACAATAAAATTGTCTTATATTCACATACTTTGTCTACAGAGAAAAAAAAAGAATAACATGAAAGTTTATAACATATTTTCTGCCTAAAAAAATAGATGGTAGGGAAGAAAATTGCAAATTTTTTTTTTGAATGCGACCTTATTTAAGGTATATTGAAATTAAGTTTTTTTTTTCTTAGATAAGTTCATAACCAAGAGATTGTAGAGCTTACATAAAAATTTATTAGGTTTTTGTTTTTCTTGCGTATACTACATAGTTAAATTATGTTTGCGTCCAGTCTGGACCAGTCAGCAATGTGTGCCTTTAACATTCTAAGTGGTACTAAGGAGTTTTAAATGTGTTTTAAACACATTTAGGAACTAAATTTGTAATGACATTAAATTTATTACAGAAATGGGACCATAATTAACATATAAGTATGATTAAAAATTTCACTGGTTTCAATGTGATATGTGATTGTAAAATAGATATAGGTCATGTAACTTAGATTGTAAGGATGTCCTTATTTTGTATTATTAATAATTTAAGTAAACTGCCCCTATAGTCGAAAGACACCACAAAAGCGTTCCGGAACCTTGATTTTAACACATGAATGGATTCGTGGTTTTGCAGAATAATTAATAGTAAGGCATCATTTAAATTAAACTCAGCATTATTCAAAATGGGTTCATGAATATATATATATATATATATATATATATATATATATATATTATTTTATAAACATTTCTGTATCTTCTAAAATATGTACTGAAATGTTACGTTCTAATAATAATTCAAATACAGCAGCTGTGCCTGCAACCATAATCTAATTAATCCTGACTATAAATTTTCTCGAATGTTGCTATATTAACACATTCTAAAACAAGAGTTATTCTAACGGTGAAACAGAATGTACCTGTGTAAACGGCTTTATACAAATACGAACTACTAAATAAAACGTACAATACGTGGATGTATATTCTAGTTTATTTTCTGCTTGACTGGCTATCGAAAACATTTATATAGTAGGCATTGTTCTGCCGTTAATTTTAAAAACATAGGATGATTCCTAAAAACTTTTTTTTCCAAAACATTACATTTAGCATACAGCTCGAGGGCTGTCAGTTTCTATCGGCTTGATGCAAGCTTATCTTCTTCGTGATTTTGAACGAAAAATAAAATTTACTGGAAAGTTGAGTAATTGAATTTTTGAGCCTGTTACGATCATTTTAGCTGCATTAAAGCGAGTTCTGTTTTAATATATCATCATCAACGCCATAATAATTATGACGAACTCAAGTGATTAATGGTGACATAATATTAGCCTAGCTTACATGGAAATATAACTTGCTGCGTTTTAGGTTCATTTACACTAACAAACGTTGTTATTAATAGCAGTAAATGTTATGACGAATAACATGCACAATAAATAAACCTTTGCTGTATTCTGTCATTAAATAATTTAATTTACTATTACAGACAGTAATATTAACACTGCTCATTAACGTACTAGTATGCTACGGTGCTTTTAATGTGGCATGTCGACTTTCAATTATTTCTCGTTAATAATTTTGGTTAATTTTTTTTAGTGTATAATGTGAGGACTTTTCTTTGAGGACGTACAAGACAATTAATCTTAAAAACTCATGAACAAGCTTAAAGGACCGAAGATACGGGTCATTTTTCACGAACCAATGATGATCGTCAAAGTTCGATTTTCCGCAGAATTTATATTAGAAAAACTTGGTAATATACAATCGAAATACGCAGGTACCTTTCAAAATTGTATAATTTGAAAAGAATGTAAATTGTAAGAACAATAGTAGCATTTGTAGTAATTATACTACTAATAGGAAAAGTTGCAAAGTACTGCAGGCTGCTGAATCTATTATATTTGCAAATGGAAGAATTAATTTTATCCATTAAATTTCTTGTATGCAGCCGTGGGTTTTAAACGAGCTTCTTAAATTACATGCAATTGTCTTGAAGTGAAAAATTACCACTTGATTACTTTTACGATAGATTTTTATTTTAAACAATTAAACTAGAATAATAGAAAAGATATTAATCGACACACCAGTCTTTTCCATTGGAATTTAAAATGTATAATTTTCTTGACATGTACAAAATTATTCTCTTTTTATCAATATATCTTCTTATTACTTTTAATAACAATTATTATTATTACTATTAATCATAGTGCATATGTCTTTCTATGAGGTCGTAAGGAAATTCTACATGTACAGTGAGAATAACATAAGACTATACATTGGCAACTTTATTTTAGATATTAAAATATTTAAATTTTAGATATTTAGAAATTTTCAAAAATAGTTTATTATAGAAATTACGAATGTGGGCACATGGTGCTCACGGATAGAGCCTAGTTATATAAACAATTAGGATGTTATTATCTGAGTAAATCTCTGAAATTAAATACCTTTAGTAAATTTTGTATTTAATTACGTTTATCAGACTTGGAACTAGGTTATAGAAACTCAGGTAGTGATCAACAAGATATACATATATGTAGTAAGTTACAAGTGTGTACGTGTTTCCACAGTGCAACGTTTGTGCCAAAGACAGAACTTTATCTTTTAAGTTGTGTTGTACGATGTGAAGTTGCTGCAGCTGTATACTATACTATGGTGTAGATAATAATTGACACACTATAACTTTGTATAACACCACAGGGAACACGATAAGTAATTAGTACATATGTACAAGTTTACAACTTGTGTCGAAAGCACACTGCCTCATAAAGTTATTTAACTCTTAAAGATCCGTCAGCACTTACGGAGTTAGCGTGAGCTAATCGCGAACTGACCGCGAACATGTTTTCAAGTGTTTTCACACTATGTATATAACTGCGGGCTCCTGTCTCAAAAACGAACTTATTTGACTTGTGTATATTGGATCGAAATAATTTCGTTATGTGCCTGTTGCTTGCTGTAAGCCAACCGAAATACATATATGTATCTGTATGTACCGAAGACACCCGATTCGTCAGTTTAGAGACCGGCCCGCGGTCGGCGCTATATCACTAGACAACGGTGGTTTAGACTGAGGCTCTCATTGAGATACACAGTATAACAATCTACATGTATTTCTTGTGTGTCTGACCGGCGTCTAGCCCCCTAAACGTGAACGGACCTTAATACTACTTTCACTTTGTAAATAACTGAGATTTTAATCAAATTAAACTTTAACATCGATAAACATATTTTCAATGTTTCTGAGCAACAATATAATACATAATATAATAAATAAATAACATAATATTGGCATGAGATAATCTATACAAAATTTTAACGATAGGGGCGGCATTTTATTTTCTTGAAGCTTCCTTATAAAATAATTCCGGAAAAAATTTAATTTGTAAGCCCATAAATAATTCTGCAATAAAGTACTAACGGCAAACATAGCAAACCCCATGTATTTTAAACGGAAACTCTTGTGGGCAAAAGTTAAATGTTAAAATTACCGATTTTTTTTCATATATATATATATATATATATATATATATATATATATATATATATCACATTTCCTTTGCGGTAGGTACGTATATATTCCTACAGTTTAAAAATTCAATTCACGCAATTCTCGGATTATATACATTGAGTTGAAAAGACCCGTCTCGATGGAGTTTTTCAGGAGTCCGCTGAGTTCAAGGACAAGTTCTTTCGAATCTCATTTAGTTCCTTTAAACATCCACATTCCATTGATAGTTTACAATTTGCACGTGCAAAGCTGACAGAATTAACTTCAGTCAATTAAACAATTCACAAGATTAATATTGACAATGAAATATAATTCCGATCTTAATTAACTCGTCAAGTTAGAGTTTCAAGATCATTAAACGTACTGATGAACTTCTTACGTTTATGTAACTGACTAGAAATATTTTTCATTTTCTTCGTAGCGGTGTGCGTACAAAATGAATTTCTTGATTGTATTTGACAAATTGCAACTTCTATATCAAACAAATTTAACTACAGTGTTCAAATTCGAATATACTTTAGTATTGTTTAATGTTTGAAAAAATAAACACAACAATTCACTAAATATTGAAATTATATATATATATATATATATATATATATATATATATATATATATATATATATATATATATATATATACCGTGTGAAATATTAATTTGATCGTTTTAGTTTTTTACAAATTCGATGTAATAGTACATTTTCACCAGATTAATATTTTGATTTTAAAAATCAAATGAGCGTAATAAGGGTTTTTCCTGTTTCACAAGATTATCAGCGATATTTCTCGAACCAAAGAAACATATTGTGCTGTCTGTTATAAATATAATTTTCGGTTTATAAACATTGGACCAAGCAGATCACAATAGTGTATTCAATAAAGAAGAAAAAAAAACAAATGTGGCATTTTAGCTACGTCCAATAAAAAGCTATCATTTAATGTACGGACAAAAAAAAAAGTGGTACGTTGATTGATAGTTCTTTGGGATAGGATTTACGCAGGGATGTTTTAGATGCGTAGACAAATGATATGAGATGGTTGCAATTGAACATAGCTAAATGTGAATGGGCAAATATACTTTTTGGTTTATTTACCTATATTAATTTGTAACTACATGTAGAATATTCATTGCAGTAAATATTTTATTTATTTTTGCATCATATTTTCATACTTATTTATATTACAAGAATTCGATGTTTGTTTCTCTACGAGTGTGGATTTGTTAACACTTGGAATGTTTGTGATTTGATAAAAAAAAATAATAATATAGGCATGTCGTTCATGGAAATTTGAAAAATTTAAGGAAGTAGCTAAAAGCTACCATACACCAATATATCGACAGGGGGTATTCTTTGGAATTTATATCACTAGAGAATTTTTTATATACATCAAAATATTTTACTAAAGACATTCTCGATTATAATAAAAGACATGATTCTCCAATTACAGTGAAATCCTCTTATAGTGAATTTGCGGGGATCAGGAATTTGGTTCATTATAAGTGGGTGTTCACTATAACAAAAATACACTTATACACTTTTTTTTTAATTTTTATGTTTTATTGGCATATATTCTACTCAAACATGCATAAAAATCCTGTAATTATTTATTTAAAAAGCAGTATGAATAGGAAATAAATTGTATAAATGAAAAAAAAAAACAATTTCTTCTGGTTTATAACTTTACATAGAAAAATAACACCATTAAAAGTAAATAAGTATTATGTTACGCAGATATTATTTCTGATAGCAAAACACCCTGCAACCACAATTAAGTTTTAAAACCGTAATAAAAGTTTGTGCCAGACGTCAGCAGCAAAAAGATAATTAAGTAAATCTAACGCCGGAAATGTTTTGCTACCAAAGAAATTCTATACTGATTGATGTGAACGTACAAGCGTAAAAAATATTTATTTGTTGATTCCAGTGCCCAGAAATTCATATGTATTATGGTTATATAGATCCTCTAATATATAACTACAAATTTACAATTAATTATTAATAGAACAGCGGTTGATATTGGCCAATATTATTGAGTTGACAAATCCAATTATAGTAATACGCGTGCGGTTTTAATGCAATTTATATCGTATAAAATGAAACGAGCAATTTTCAACCAGAAGGAATTTTTTCCGTATTTTGAGCTTTTTGTTCTGCACTAAGATGGGCTTTGCTAATTTCAAACTACAAGTTTTTTTATTGAATGTAGACTATACTAACGAATAAAAATATCAAAATTTTAATTTAATGATTTAAGAAATAGATAGATTATACAAATGTAAAACAAGCTTAATAGTCAGAAAAAGTTGCGCTGAGTTTTTTTTGTTGAAAATTGTCACGCTCATATTGATATTTTGTTATCACGTTTATTATTTTGGTCTTTGGATCTCATTTATTGTTTTTCTTTTTTTGTTATTGTGTTTTCTACTCATAGAATTTTATGGCCAGCGGATAAACGCGATATTCAATAGCCGTTCAACGCGGAAATCAACTTTAGGCGTCAACAGTCAGTACGCGATGGTGGTGTTCACATAGCCGCTACTCATAAAACTTCATATCTTTATATTACGTATTTTTATATATCTGTAACTAAGACATTGTTTCTTTTTGAACCTATAACAGTAGATTTATTTTGTTCATTCTACTTAAGAATTGTTTCTCAGTTTTTAAGTATACATTTTATAAATATAAAATTATTCGTACATTTATAATGAGTGGTATTTCTACAATTTCCTCAACAAGTTTTTTCATCAGACCATATGAATTACAGTGGAACCTCTACTTACGAGCTTAATTCATTCCGTGACAGAGCTCGTAACTCGAACTACTCGTATGTCGAATCAATTTCCTTCATTAAAATGATTTGAAATGCCGTTAATCCGATCCGGGGCCTCGAAAAAAACAGAGGCTGCCGAAAAATTCATTAGTGGAGAGACTCGTAAGTAGAGATTCCACTGTATTACCAATATGCCAAAATGAAAAATATTTATTCTTTTACTTTTTTTTTTCTGTGTTAGCATTTTTTTTGCTCGATAAATTTTCTATGTGATTTGTGAGCTATTGCTTTAAGCAACCAAGAAAATCCAGTGGGATCTTATTCATTTAGTTATGATGATTTCAATATGGATTCTATTCTTGAATATACGTTACAATTTATTTCAACTTATCACTTATTCATATTGTAATATTTCCATTTGAGAAATGGAAACAAGAAATACAGAATTTTTTATTGTTCAGAGAGTAATATTTAACACTAGTGAAAAAGGTCGATACCTAATATCGACATTACAAGATAGCTTACGGCCAATGTGAGCGGAGGGAGCGAGTAGCCGCATTATCAGGAATATATATGTAGCAACTCTTACATCTGTTTGAATAGCATCACTACCAGAACAAATAATTTTAACATGAATAAATTGATGGTGAATGATAGAAAATGATCAGATGGGATATAAAAAACTATGAAAACTTTAAATATTGTATCTAATAAAAATCACTTGAATTTTCAAGCATCATAAACAAAGAGAAAAATTGCATTTATGCTTTTAAAAAATGCATTGAAACGTATGACAAATATTGCAAAATGCAAAAGAGCGTATCAAGTTAGTAATTAGTATAATAATGGAAAGTAATAATTGATTTATATCAAAAAAATATATAGTATTTATTATTAAGGTTGCCAACACCGTCATTTTGACCCGGAGTTTGGCGTTTATTTTACAATAAAGTTCTCCGGGTCGGAGAGTTAATTCAAATTTCATATAGATAGCTAGCCCTTATATTTTATTCATATTTAAAAGCCCCAGAACAGAACAGTTGGTCGAAAATGCGCGAAATGAAAAAAAAATATAATTTTAGAAACATTTTTTAATACATTTTATATATTTATTATTATTCGTGACAATATCTTTTAACTGTTGGAGATATTTATTTAATTTAGTTTACTGAGAATTTTTGTTTTTATATATTATATATTACGTACATAACTATATTTTTATTTCCCCCTTCTCCACTTTCTTCCACAACAAATTATTTTTCTCCGAGTCATCATCAGCGCATTGTTGGCAACCCTATTTATTATAGAGAAGGGTTGGGATTACTTGAAAAATGTTTGATGAAACGATTTAAGCATCCATAGGAGATAGATAACTACGCCGTTCTCTACAGTGAATTTTGAAAAACAATGTCAATATTCAAAGCATAAAATTAAACCTCTCGAATGAGGTTGAATCACAGAAATCCTGCGCTTTGTAAACAACAATATGCTAATATTTTATTTAAACTGTGAACTGGTAGAACTGTGTAATATTATGTAGGCATTGGCGGACTACCCATTAAGGCAACGATGCACGTGCCTAATGAGCTTTGGGAGAGGGTGGTAAACCAAGAATTAGCTAAAAAAAAACCTCAGTTAAAAGCGGAAAAAGTAGAGTAAAAAAAAAATATGTGGTTGTGCATCGCAGTCAGGCTCTGATTATCCTTAAACCGCCACTGTGTGTATGTAGGTATATTATTATACTTACATGTTATATTACATTGCAACGTACCACAATGACATGTTGAGCACGTTGCATATGCAATTTGCAAACTGTATTAGCATTAATTAGTTAATTATTTGCTGTATCCATCGATATTCGAGTATGAAGCAGGACCGGCATATCTTGATTGCAACATATTTAAAGATAATAGATAAAACATTGCCTTAAACATTTCTTGGGAAAATTTATTGGTTTTTCAAAATTAACATGACGTGATTTATAGATATCAGTAATAAATTATAATCTAAAATTTCGATAATACCTACTTTGCAGATGGATTTTGTACGAACGTAGGTACCTACATTTTTCATTATGATTTATTATTAACATCAAATGAGAAAATTATTACCATCTGAGTTGTTCTCTGTATTGGAATTAGTCAAGTATCGATTACAAAAGAAAACAATTAATCTATCTATTGAATAACTAATACGTAAAAAATATATGCATCGTCATATATAGCTTATCGTAATTTTCCAACAAACTGAAATATTACGCAATTACCTATAAGTGTGATCCTGTTATAGAATTTCCGATAATTGATTGGCTGATAAGTAACCACAAATTGGAGGTGTTTACCTAAATTACAACCGGATTAGGCCGTCTCCCTCCCGTAAGATATGTGATTATAAATGTATAATCTCGCCTTTCATTTGAAAATTGTGTCCGTTGCGTGGCACACCAGTTTGCGTATATTTAATCCTCTTAATTCTGCCATTCGTTTTACAGTGTAATTTTCATTTCGCGACCACTAGACGCAGCCACTAGACGCGCACAATCTGTTTTCTACGTCCCAATTTTTCATCGTCTGGTGAATTCTCATTGTAAAAATATGTACTAGTAAAGTTATACGTGTGTGAACGCATTGGTACAAGTGTATAATCTATTTTGTTTCATACACTGAAATTGGATATGTGAAACTTGTACAAACACGTATTTATATGTTAATAACAAAACGGGAAATAATTAAATTTTGAGTGGACTCAGGACATAATGCGTTTTAGATTAATTAGGTTAATATGTAATCACGTCAAAAACAGGAACATAAACTTGTTTCATATGAATTTTGACCGACAAATTAAATGACCCGTAATTATTATTTTAATTCCTATAATTTTATGATAATTGCGGTTATTGCTACATCTACATATGTATAGCGTATTCCACATTCATATTCCTGACTACCTGACTTGTAATAATTAGTTTATTGGGGGTGATATATCCTAACAATATAAATTTGAAATATTTGAAATATTTCAATAGATAATTAGCCCCAATTAAAATTATAACCCCGTTCACTATTGATCCCAAGAATGAATTACAATAGCCGTAACGAGCGTGCAGTATTCCACTGTATAACTGTTGTCGATCGGTAATGAACAGGGTTACAATTTTATTTGGGGCTAATTATCTACTGAAACATTTCAAAGAATTTGTATTGTTAGGATATAACATCCTCAATTAACTAATTATTACAAGTCAAGTAGTCAGGAATATGAAAGTGGAATACACTATACTTCGTGTTACAATCTTGTTTTAGCGAATGAAATACCAAATTTGTATAACACATTTCAAGAGCGGAAATGAAACACTTAAAATATACAATCCATTTCATATGACCTGGTTATAAACACCATTCTAACATATACACAGTATTTACACCCTTGCTATACCTTTATTTATTCAATTATTAATGACCTTACACGACGAAATGTACCGGAAATATCATTAAGTATGCATAATGTAATAACTTCTTGTAACGTCATTTAAATTGCAACTACAATCTACCATAAAATGTTGATTTTGTGAATAATGGAATTTTTTTGCTAAAGACCGAATGACTTTCATATTGTTTATGATCCAGAACTCGTTTCTTTAGGCTAGACGAGAGATTTCGTTCCACATATTCGCAAATCTATTACGTAATGATACGCATTTATTCGGCCTCTGTCTAGATGAGCAGTACAGGCTTTGGGTGGTGTGTTAGTAAATTGTTTGTATAAGATTTTAAATACACAATTTATTTAATGTTCGTCGAATACTAATATTATATTATTGATCTATGAAAAATGTAGGTTTATTCTCAAATATAATTTTATTTGACTTTAATAGAATATTACAATAAGAACGGAACGAACATTTGTTTATAATATCTTCGAGAATAAATATGATGTAAGTCAGATAATATCTACTATTACACATTTTAATCAGTTGGTAAATTCTGATTTTACAAAAAAAGTAATATCGAAGAAACTGGAAATGGAATATAAACTCAAAGCGACAAGAAAAGTTCTTACACAAAGAAGTATTCGACAAATCAAATAATACATTTAACTTTTGATATTTTTTATAAGCAATAAGGTATTATGTGACTTAGTAAGGACGAAAACTAAGTTTGTTTTGGCAATGAAATTTGGTAAACTTCATTTGTATAATATTTACTATAATTACATACTTATTGAGATAATAATTTAAGGATTAATAGATCATAAAGTTTAACATGTGTTTTCATTGGATTTAAACTTAATTCTGTTTAAAGTTTTGTAACAAGGATTAAGTATATTTGACACCAAGTAAGCAAAGAAAATAATTTATTATGCATATGAAAATCAGGAAAACATTTGTATTTCATATATTTTGATTAAGTAGAATATACAAAAACAAAAGGATTACGGTTGTCATTCGCCAACAATTGTTCTAGATCAAAGCTTTCTGGATACTAGTCATTAGTTATCAGATTGACATTAATTTGCAACACAAATTACACTTAGCGTGATTGGTTTTATTTATTTATTAAAAAGTTAAATAAAGCGGTTGGTTTTGTATAGACAAACGTTCCATGTATGAATGTCAATTTCAAATGGTTTTCGATATTATTTAAATTGAGTAATCTGTACACGTAGCATCGTTTGCGTTTGCATAGACGATGTCTACGAGTTTCATACGTGAATTAAGTACCTGGTTTGAATGTGCGATACCACCCCATTTTTCCCATTCTACGTTATAATTTGTAAAGTTCGTTGTGATCTGACTGATTTATAGGAATTGTGCTCGTTACGATTCTGACGCACATAGCAATTAAATATAGATCTGGTCTGTTTCGTTGGAACGTTTAACGGATCGTGTTTCACGACACTAAACAAACGTATTTACACGCTATTATTTTAACCATCAAAGTTTAACAATGCTATACAAATTTAGTTGGGTCTATTTTCTTAAAGTAAGTAAATTTCTCTTCAAAATACATATATTCATACTAATATATATATATATATATATATATATATATATATATATATATATATATATATATATATATATATATATATATACTATAATGCCTTTGAATTACAAATTACTCATTCGAAAAAGGAATAACATATACATAACACAATAAATGCTGAGATATATAGAACTCGCGTTTTAATTGTGTACAATTATTCATTGTTTCATGATTCTATATTTATATTTCCACAAACGAAACAGAATAAATGAATATATTCAAATACATCGAAAACAAATCTGTGATCTACATGTTTTGTTTGCTTTTAAATTTTAAATATTAATGAATCCTTTTATTTAAATACGAAATATGTTGGTAGCGCTCAAGGTAATATTATTCAATAAAAAAAATATGGTTCGAAGTAATTAATAAAAAATAATAATAATTAAATAACATAGGAGTATTATTCATATATAATAGAGAATATCTGCAGATGTTATATGCTATTAAACTAAACCATGCATAAATTCTACTTTGCATTTAATGCGATATAAATTATTTATATTTTGTCAATTATATGCATACTATTATTCATTATGCAAAGATTTAATTTGCAAATTCTGATTTTCAATGAAGCAATTGAGAAATCCATGATGCAACATTTCAACATCTTAAGTAGTAATAAAAAAAGGAAGTAATATATTTTCCGTTTCAAATACTTTACCATACACTTTGCCAGTATGATACAGAATCCGGTTTTATGTTTTGCACTGAACATATTTCAGCATGCGCTTTGAAGAAAAAGCTCTTGAATGTAATAAATTACAAATGAAGCGAATTGAACTTGAAATTATCTACGTTCCAAACTTTGACAGTTTTGGCCACAACCATTCATCGATTCACCGTGAAAGCAAACGTTAATGATACTTTCATTCATGTATGCCAACCTGAAGGTAATTATCAAATTTGGAACAGATTGTAATAGATATACCAAAGGACGGTGTACGATGCTTTTTAACTCTGCATCTAACTATGTAACAGGGACAAGCTATACTAAAAATTAGGTACTTAGCGGACGCAGTCAAGGTGCAGAATTAGTGGATTTGAAAATTTAACGACATTCGAATAATATTTAATTGGCCGGAAATAATCGTTCGTCGGTAGACATTATGGAAATTTTCCTCGACATTAGTTTTTTTTTTCCACAAAATAGATATTAATAATAGCGTATTACTAAATTTTTTAATGACACAATAGCAAACATCATAATTTCGTTAGATATTTCCTTTATAATTTTGTTATGTGAAACTTTCAGTATGGAATATTTTCTACAATTCGCGAAATGCACAAAATATGATTTATTTGATAACCAAAACAGAACACGGATACTCTAGATAAATGAAATGAAATAAATATTTCTTTTCACAACATGAATAAGAATAGCTAGCAGTTTTCTCGTGTGAGTTCTTCTCTTTATTGAGTTCAAAAAATTTCCCAATTGGCTTGTTTCCAGTAACTGTGTCATTTGTAACTACGTTCCTTATAACTTTTCGAACTCGGAAAAAACAAAATAAAAGTATGGTTAGTACCCTTATGACACGAATCATAAAAAATATATGTCGTAATATTTCACGACACGTTATGTTAGCATTTATCGATAAGGACTAAATGTTATTCAGACAATACAATTATCGAACAAATGTTGTAACTAGGCTAATTGTTGGCAATTATTTATAAATAAATTAGATAACATGTGAATTCAGTCATACTTAGAAATAAAAATAGCTTTTGCTCAATATGCACGTTGGAATATAGAACACATGCATTTTAGTATTAATAATGTTAGGTATTTTTATTGTTTTAAATTTCACTATTTTTATTCAGTGGACTTCTTGCAATTATCATTCACCACATATTTATACCTACAACTTCACATCGATTTTACACTCAACAGATTATCCATTATATAGAAACGAGCGTGCTTAGTATCATATTCAGTTTATTAATACGCATATGTATGTATGTATGATTAAATATGTACATACATTTTAATGATATTCGTCTTTTTTAACACTTTGAAGTGACAGCTCGCATGAATAATATCAATATGAATTATGAATACCTTTAAAATGGAGAAAGCATCAGGAGCAACTGAATATCTTCATGAATAATGAATATTTGTATTTTTACTTCATACGTTTTTGCCACTAGAGACTGAAATGTCCAAATGCGAACGGTGAATAGCGCTGACAAACATAGATAAATACGGTGAAAAGGGGACGCAACGCAATCAGAGGACTGAATTGGTTAAAGATAGTAATGCAAAGTATCATGGAGTACACGATAAACTCCCTACGTGACACCATTAAAAAATGTCGAGTGTTAGCAAAAAAAATAAATGTAAGAAACTAACAGAAAATTGTAATAATAATTCTAGTTAAAGTGCGTAGATCTGTTGTACGTAGGTACGTCTTAATGGAAACCGAATAGTGAATAACTGATTCCATTTAACTTCATTTAAGAGAATTTCGATTGTAATGTTTCTTTAAGTTAGTGAAAACGGGCAAATCTCAGAGCGAAGGTCAGATTAGGTATTCTGCCGAACGAACTAAAACATTTACAAGTTTAACCAGATTTATATATGTACCTATCTACTACGCCTATGCGTGTGCTTTTTGTACTACTTTAATTGCATCTGCTCTTTGCCACTATTTACTATTGTGGTATGCCTTTTCCTTTTCATATTTAACCATTTTATAAAAACCACTAATTTATAAATTAATTACGTATCTTTATTTTGTAACTGATAAATTGTTAAAAAAAATATTTCAAAGTTTGTACAATATTCTTGCAGTACCAAAATGTAAGAATTTAAGATTTTTTATTAGTTCAAGTGAACAGAAAATCTGAAACTTTTCGAACTAAAAATATCTAAAAATACGAATGTCAAAACCGACTGGAAATTGACATATTGAGAAAAAAGTAGTAAATAAACAATAAAAGCATTGATTTTCGTGGGAAATATTTTTTTGACATACAGAAAATATCGAACAGATCGTGCATGTGCATATATTATTAACTAACAACCTAATAAATTTATGACAGAAAAGTGTAGAATAATTTTTATAGAATTTTACATTGGCTAGTGCTATTATGAAACATTGTCACGTATGGGCACGTGACCTCAAGAGAGCAATCCATGCAGAATCTCTGAGGGTCTCTATGTATGTCCGGTGTATATTTATTTACGAGAATTTTTATGTTCACATAAAATAAAATGTGTTACCAAATAAATATAATAAATGTACGATTTTCTATATTTGCGTTAAGTTAAACGGAATGAGTATATTAGCACAGTAATAGTGCTGTAACCCTTTCATGTTATAACTTGTTTCACCAACCAGTAAAATTGTAACATGCTGTTTGGGTAATAAAGTTGTAATTGATATAGTGCATGAGACAAACATTTCCGGTCAATTTAGTGGTTTTACTGTTTTCCGAAAACACGCTACAATGGAATACAAAGTTGTCTCTGCAACATGAACAGTATTATTTATATTGGCCATTATATCGGCAGTCAGTGATCCATGGTATTGGAAGATTTTCCTGCTATAAATCTCTATATAAATGGTACAAAAATGATTCGGCGCGTTCATGTATTTGACAAACTCTTTGAACTTGATCTCGTAATTCATTCATAATTCGTGCATTCCTACAGTTAATGCGTTGATTAATGGTGTTTGAGAAACTGGAAACGATCAATATTCTACACAAGCGACTATTGCTGCACATTTTTATTTGAGGTAATGTCTTTATCACGTGTGTTCTTGATATTCGGTAAATTCACAAAAAAAATCATACCGAATCATTACCTTCCACAAGATTACATGCTAACATTTCATTTATAAATAAAACTTGTTACCTTTTGTTTACCCGAGATAAATGATTAATAGTGTTAAAATTAGATCTATTCAATGTAATATAATCTCACAAATAACATTATGTAATGGACAAACTGAAGATTCGTTCCTTGGCAAAGGGTATTCTACATAATGGTATAATTTTTCTCATATCGTCCACGCAAAATATTAAATGATGAATAATGTTTGGTTGGAGCAAAATTTCTCTTGTAGCTTCATGAGATACAGGAAGTTAAGTATGTATTCCTATTGAAACATTTTTAAGACGTAGTAATTTTATTACATTTATGTATATAATTCCACTACATAATGTTTAAATGTAATGTACATTTGGTTCTAGGCATAGATAAAGATTATTAAAAATAACCAGAATACTTAATACAGTTAATATTATGTACTTCATAACATTTTGTTTTACAAAGGTACTGAATTTATAGAATTTATTATATACATTCCGATAACAGCATATTTTTATATCGCATAATGGGAAAGGCGTGATGTTATGTATGCATATATATTATTATTAATATGTAATTACAGTCAATATAAAGTATGTTATTTCCTGTTTGTGATTAAGAAAAGAGTCTGCATTCAAATGAAAAGTTTTTTATATTAGTCCAATATTAATTAAAATAAAAGTGCCTGTTTTTAAGAATTGCCAGTTAAAATTTGAATGTTATTTGAGTTCCACGAATGCTTTGAACACTAACTGGTTACGACAGGAGTATTAACTATGATGTGGTTACAGGAAGCGAGTGATGAATGAATTATTAGACAAGAGTTATGAAGCAATGTATAATATCAATGGTATAAATTCAAATTTACACACCGTTCCTATGTATCAGTTTAAATAGCAACACTTAATAGAAATATATGTATTTTCGAAATTTCCTACAATGTAATACGTTTAACTAGTTAATTATAAAGACGAAATTTATTTTTAAAGACTAATTTTTAAGTGAATTATGTATCCATAAATTTTCGCCTATTTACATTTGTGAATACAGACCGGGTACATTCATTAGACAGAAAATTAAATTTCTAGGCTTAAAATAATTACTTTTCAGTTCATCCACGCAATTAAAACTGTTTCGTTCTTCTGTCATTAAACGCAAATAATTTTTAGTCTACTTGAACGAATCTTTCGTACGTCTTATCTAGTTTCGTTAATCTCGTTTCCATTTATGTAGATGGTTTATCTTAAACATTTTTTCGTTTTTCAAAAGTAGTTTGTAGAACAAGTTATCTTTTACTCCAAATTGCTTGAGTTTTTATCCGTTTAATTTATGCAGTGTTGTTATTTGCAATCTAACTGTGGTGAATTTATGCTTGCAATAAATTCATTGTGGGCATTACGTTGCAAAATATACACAAAACAACAAACAGCTGGTGTCGAATCGATATATTCCATTAAACATATTATATATAATATAATATGAACATTACATTCTCCATGAATTCCTTTAGGTGTATAGTACATGTATAAGCTTTTCAAATTGTATTTCATTGCAAAGAGTTTTACTTTTTCAAAGCTTTCGTTAACTGTAGAATGATATTCTCGTATAGATACTAATACAACTATTATTCATATAAAATAACATTATTTTTGTTATTAGAGAAAAAAAATATTAGTCACTTGTCATTAAGAATTAAACTTAATTTAATTTTACGAATCACGAAAGCTTTTCAAGAATAGAATAGTACGGTGCTTTTGTGTACGAAGAATTCTATAGTAGTGGTCCTTCGGTTATGCAGGAATCGTATAAGATTAGCGAAGTTTGATGGTCGCAAATGAATCATAGCTTTCTGACGATGTGAACAAGAATAAATTAACATTATTATTTCTGAATAGGTTTCTGGTTCCATCTGGTCCAAAGCCACTTTAATTTATTTCTCTTCTAGTTGTTCATGGTCAGCATGGTGCCTTTGCCTTTGTTGATTTTCTTATTAAGTTTCAAACTAATTACACGTCCCCGCATGTTACAGAATTCAAAATATTGGTAAGGGCTGCACATTTGTCCGTTTTAGAATGTAAGAGAAAACTGTTAGTTATTTCAATTAATAACAGTTGTCTTATCTAAAAATGAAAATGGTAATGTATGTGTTCAACAAACAAAAAAAAAAAGAGAAATAGTATGTTTATACATTTCAGTTATTTGGGTTTTATCTAAACACGAGATGTTTTTAATACATAAAGTATATGATTCTTTATAGTTGGTTCGTTATCAGTAAACATAAAGCCTTGCTTATATTTGTCTGAAAGATTGTATTTTTTTTTTACTTTTTCAAACGAACTTTATTTTATAATTGCTTACCAATTGCGAAATTTGTTTGTTCAGAATGTTGGAAAACATAAACTGGAAAAAATAATTTTATATTCTTCCAAGTCGCTAATTGTATTTTAATTAGTGCTAAAATAAAAGACTGTATTGTATATTTAACCTGTTTAGAAATGCATAGTAATTGGTTGTGGCACAGTGGGAAGTGGATACGCCCGAAGCAGAATTTAACTCCGAAGTCCGGAGTGGATTTCCTTTTCCATTCCAACAATGTTTGCGGTTTATTTAAAACCAGAACGCGTAAAGCTCGAAGCTCGAGGTATTTTACACCAACGCTTCCCTGCGGATATACTACTAGATATATTTATGTATATACTAATATTTTATTTACTTACGAGTCGACTACTCTCAAACAGCGAACGTCTATAAGTTACGTTATTTTTTCAAACCCATATTACAGGTACAATATTCGTACATCAAAGCTGATACAACGATATCAAAATTCACACCCCGTCTTTATAATACAAAGCCCGCCATGAAGACACATCCAGGAGCAAATTAAATAACCACCCATATCACGCAAACTTCATGCTTATCTACACTTATATTAGTAAATTTATTTAGTATATAACCATAGAACCATAAAACGGGTGTAACGCCACCATTTGCACACTAAACACGAATTCCAAGCTTTAAATACACTGGCATTCGAGTAGTCCTTCGTGACACATCACAATCATTCACAAATTTCATTTCCAAATGACTTCTTCAGTCAGTAAATCACTGCAGTTATGTTTCATGTCTGTCCTTTGTGCAACATAAAGCAAAACAATATTGCGTGACATTATTTTTACGACGGAAATTATGCAATAAATTCTCTGACAATATGAATTTTTCTTGTAATTTTTCTACTGTACAATGAATTTTTTTCAAAATAAATTGTTGTTCACAATAATTATTATATTATTTAAATTAAAAATTATTTCTAAAATCGATAAGCTATAAAATAATGTAATTTCACTCACCAAATTCAGGAGGTACACGTTTGTCACTGTTCGCATTCGTTTATTCTGTGCCAACGTAACAAGTACCAACGTATTGCCGATGACAGAAAGTAAGAAAATAATGACATACAACGGTATAATAAGTTTACTTTCAAAAACGCTTCCAACTGAAGTTTTGTTCGGTACAAGAACCATAGTATTCAGATCGTCCGGTGTTACGTTCATTTTTATAATTGTTTCAACCGTGTGCGTTAGTGTATCATTAAAAACTATCTCACTAACGAAAACACCATCACTATACGTTTGGATTTGTACATTTGGCAACGAAGATTCACTTCCACTCACAGAATCCACCGCTCGCATTAGTTCCTTCAATGCGTTATTCATTGTTGGCACTGGACAACCTGTAAACACAAATATATGTTACTCATTTCAAAGTATCTCTAATGTACAAAATTAAATTAAATCCACATGTATCTAATAAGCTGATAATTTTAGAATTTAAAATGTGTATCTCAAATGACATGATTGATTGAATGAGTAATAAAGCTTTTTTAGAAGAAAAAATAGCGTCTCAAATAAATTTAATAAAATGAAAATTGTATTTTGTAAAAAAAATTATAGCAGATACATTAATCGTCTTCCGGGGAACGCCCACCTATCCTTCAGGATCAAATGGGCACAGAAGTTCAAAGAATATTGGCAGAATGCCAAAGTGATGAAATACTTTTACTTTTTATATGTATAATATTTCAAAGAATAACAATAATCCTCAGCAGTAAACATGAACAAAACGTAACTTATTATAATCAGTGTAAATGAATTGACAAGTTTGCATTGCTGAATGTACTAGTTGTAAGTAGCCTGACTTTGTCTAAATACATTGAGCTATGTTGCATTAAATAATTAATAGTGTAGTTTCTACAGAAGGTACTTACACAGTCATCTACATAGCTATCAAAAGGTAAGCCCTTTTGCATATCTAGTTGAAAATGACGGTCGTATATTACACTCATTCGCTTTGTCATTTGGCTTTTGTTTATGATTATATGATTCAAGATGAACGGCATAATCAATGCTTTATACCTGTATTAACTTTCATCCTTTGTCTTTTACGTGTCTTCAAATATTTGCGAACAGATAATTAACTTGACGGTAATCTAAGTTACAATTAACACAGGTTTTCAGAAATTATAAGCATTAAAAAAAAAACTAGATATATACATTTTTATTATACTTATATACGATACAAAATAAACTTGAATGATACGGTAAATACACTTATAAATAATATTATAAGGATAAAATACTAGGATTCAGGATAAACGCATGATATTAATCTTATTTATTTATTTCTATTTGTTTTATTTAATTCTCAAATGGCGTTATACAAGATTTTTTAAACGATGTTCTTATATAATAATTTTTCTACTGTCACTTGAAATTCTGTAGATTTTCATTTAGATTCTAAATGTAAGATTTTTAACTGTTGATTCAAAATTCCTGTTAAATACCTACAAGTACAAACTAGTAACAAACTAAACTAATAATCCCAATGAATCCACAGTCATTTTATTTGCAACTAGTTTCGACTGACCGTGAGTTTTGTAACCGTTGTTCGATTGGTTACTTATGTATGGAATGGTATTTGCCGATCGTTCGCATTTATCAGGCATACGGTAGGGTGTAGGGCTATATATTACATTCCAAAACACACACGCACAACATGTTCGTTAATTCATTGTTCTGCAAATATGCGACAAACATTTGTAATATATTGATTTTGGTAATGTACATTATTAAATGCAGGGCTTTATGAAAACAAACAAGTTAGAAATTACAAAATTACCGTATTTTGCAGTTATCGATTTTTATTCTATTACCGGCAATACAGTAAATAATTGACAAATTAAATGACTAAATGACATTTCACTTATTGAAAAGAAAAAAAAAAACATATTATGATCAAATTAATAATCAGTTTAACGAACATTCTAATTCAATTGAAGAAAATACTACTTTGAAATAGTAACAGCCTCCTAGCAAAAAAATCTATACTCATTCTTATGTTCGTTATTAACTACATCTAAAATTTGGAAAACTCCTAATATGAACGGGTAATTAAATTTAGTAATGTAATTAAAATATCTCATTTTGCCGTGGATTCCAAGAATGAATCTTAATTTTCAAATCACCGAATGAATCTAATATTAAAGCCTAAAGAGTAGGAACATTCGGTATATTCAAATAATGCGGGCGAAATAAAGATGGAAAGTGAATTTTTAGAGGTTACCAGGACGCTCATCAAATTTATTCAAGGAGAGAAATAAATGAACAATACAGTAACTCAGGAATCGCTATATTTTATATACAATTCTAAACATTCTCTCACAATTGTGAGATGTAATATTACCGCTTCGTCAGATTTACATTTTATCACTATTCGGTTAAATTTGAGACATTGCTCCATTGTGCAATGTGACAATATGTAAATTCTTTTCATTATAAAATATATAGAAATTAAGGTACGAATCAGTTGTGGGCTTATTTAGAATATTTTCTTTAGTTGTGGTTTTCAAATAGGATTAACAATCTTCATTATACATAATCGTATATGCAAACGTGTGGAATAGGGTATAATTGCAACTACGAAGGTCATTTCCGAGAACAAAAATAAAAGTAGATAATTAGCACTTCAGTTTTAAACACGTAGTACAATAATTACCTATTTCTATCATTTAAAAAAAATCATTACAAATTCACATTTTTCGACAAGTAATAACTGCAAAATCTTTAGCATTTATATGACACACGATCAATAATAAAATTGTGAATTATTTGGACAGACGTTCGCTATTTTATTTCGAAATATAAAACATGTAGATTCAATATAATATAAATAGATGTTTTGTAGACAGTAACTGTAATAAAGAACAATGAAATCGCCTTGAAAATAACAGGTGTTTTATTACGCTTATACAATAAAAACGGAAATGTGCGAATTCCAATTCACGAGACATATAAATGCCTATTCAATTATCAATGACTTATTTTTATTGCCTTGTGACTATAAAATTTAACTTGAAAACATAACAATATTTCACTGTTCGACAATTTCATTGATATGCAATAAATATAGTTTACGAGTTTTGGTATAAATAAATAGACACATAGTTAATGTTATATCTAACATTTCATTTCTTTCTGTATTCTAGCAAGCGAAACAAATTCTTTTTGTTTATAATATAATATTCCTTAATTTTCTTTTCTTGAATAAGTACTTAGGCAAAGACAAACGATATATTAAATCGTGCCGTTTTATCTTGTAATCTGTAATGTCATACTGAGACAAAGAATGCCAATAATTGTTTTAATTAAAATTTTCTATTACCTATTACAGGTAGAAAATTTATTCCGCTGTAAAATTTTGCAAAACAAGTATGTAACACGATTTTTTTACAATACGTTTTGAATTAAACATCGATTTTGTATTGTATTTCATGTTACAATAATTCAATACGCTATTTATAACGAATGAAAATGTTTCCAATCCATAAAATATATGCAACATTTTTTTTTCAATGGTAAGTGTTAAATAAAAACAATCACTGTATACATTTTAATTGTAACAATATAGTTAATGTTTTGGCCACAACTTACATAAAAACATATTTTTAGAAGACAAATAATACTTAACACGTAGCATTGTTTTTCATGAAAATATTGTACTGTACCACAGATAAACTAGTTTATGTGTGATTGTACATGTGCAAAGTTTCAAGTCGATCGGATATATGAAAGTGGGTCAACATTGGATTACACGATTTGGCTACCTAACAACCTAATAAATTAAATAAAAGCTTGTAAGAAATATTAAAATAAGACTTCTACTAAAACCTGTATATACTTCTTTTTCATTTAATCCCTTAAAAAGTATAAAAATAAAATATGAAGAACTGAAAAAGCGCTACGCTACAATACATGCTTGATTAGGTAGCCGTTATATTTGCTATAAAACCTTGCGGATTCATTTGCTGGCCCTGGGCGTGGTGGGATATTTCAAGAAAACAACGTAAAAGCTTAAGAAAGCAGTTTCGTATGGAATACTCCAGAACAGTGGTGCTCAACATACAATTTTATCCGGCTGGCTTTCTTTATTAATGATATAGTCAAAAACATTTTATCTTCTTTGTAATTTTAATTATTTATTTACCTATATTATCATCTAGATTTTCTTAATTCAACTGATACAGACTTTAGTGATGTACTGTATTACACAGTGATATGGTACAAAACACTATACTGAAATTTAATTCATAGAAAATAACGATACAAAATCACTTTTATGAAACGTTATTGGTTATTATAACGTTATTGATATATTGTTACATTATTATATTAGAAATTGTGGCTCAATCGTTATTATAACGTTATCGGGTATCTTTACTTTACGTTTTTCATCCTTGACTAAGACTAAGAATTCCATTGTAAGATATATGAATTTATATTTGTGGACCGTCTAACATGGTTCGAAATATTTGAATGGTCCGCGATGCTAAACACTTGAGCACCACTGTTCTAGAATAAATGGGAAACATAAATTTTGTAGTTCAGTAAGTCAACATCTATCACGATAGAATGAATTGCACAATGTTCAAAATAGTTAACAATAAATATTTATAGTCTACAATGTGTACGACCACTGAAAATTCATAGTTTTTACATTTGATGCAATGTTTGTGTCGTAGAACTTATTACCTTTTTTTAATGATAATTATTTAATTTTTGGAAACAGGTTTATTGCTTTATTGTCATGGGTTCATTCTGGGTGCTCCTCTAAAAAAAAAAAACAATGAAACCGCGGCGACAAATAAAATCATATTTGTTTTTCAACGCAATGTACTTAAAATCTCTCTCCAAACTTTCCATATTAAAACAAGAAAAATCTGTGAGATTAACCCTAGCTCTACGATTTGTACAAATTTAATTCCAAGATGTTGCTTGTAAAATTCCCCGGTGATGCTGCGAGAATATTTTTATTTTTCTGCTACCACCACGCACTGAAATGAGAGTTTTCCAGTGTTTCGGCTTGTTTAATTTGTAATATACCGTAACTGTTTTTAATAAAGTAAATATACGTGTACCAAGTAAAACAAAAACATAAGAAAAGGAAGATAGAAATGATAATTTTTTGTAACGCACAGATTAGTGGCCATACATTTACAATCGATGTACCGGAAAAAACCAATTGTTACCGATATCTAAATTAAATTAGACTCCTACACAGTACGTCTTGCTTGTTAAATCGATACGTTTATTAATAAATATTGTGGTTACATTTCGGATTAATTTCCTTAGCGCCATAATAATCCGATAGGAAGCGTTATCGAATATTAGATAATCATATTCCTTATGAAATAAATTCATTATTTGATAATCTAATGAGTGTTATATTCTTTTAACATATATATATATATATATATATATATATATATATATATATATATATATATATATATATATATATATATATATATATATATATATATATAGCTAAACTCTACTTACGAGTGTCCCCATAAACGAGTTTTTCGAGATACGAGCATTCCTGCGGCCGAATTTTTGCTTCGAGTTACGCGCCAGCTTCAGATCAAGGCCGATTAAATGAAGGGGCGTGACATGGTAATGTAAAAAAGTGTTATCAAATGAAATACACATGGATATATGAAAAGACCATGTTTTCTGTTTTTACTTTCGTATTTATGCGCATGTGTAGTAGACAACGTGGTCATGTAATGCTAGGAAATTGGAAAGGAACGACGTTACTGTATAACTAAAATGTACCTAAATAAATTTACAAGTTTATTTGGGGCTTAGCAAAAAGCACACTTCTTCTATGAGAAAATGAGATTTAACTCTCGAAAGTTTTACACTCCGTTAATAAACTACATGTCATATTATTACATTGAAAGCTGTGTTTGCAACTTCCATTTTGCTAAGGTCTATCTAGTAAATGTAGATACCAGAATCACATTGTACCATACTTTCATATACGTACATAATATGTATTACATTGAACTTCTATACTATATATTGTTACATGAATTAGATTTTTGAGGAGAATCTGTTTCATCTCTGTGAAATAGAAGATACTTATAGATCTGAATCAATTTTAGAAATTGTTTCTTGTAATATTTTGGCCTAATAAACAATTATATCTTAAAAATATTTAATATTTGCATAAATTATGATCGTACTGATTTGGTATTTGTGATAAATAAAGTCACATGAAATTTTGTGACATTTATTTCCAAAAATATATTTAATAGAAAAAAGAAGTCAAGACATGGGGTATTCTTTGGGCATGACTACTTGTCAAAAATTCAGGTGAACGAACAAGTTACGACTAAGGCATTTGAAGAGGGTTACACGGTAGGCGCAGGTATTAATAGTTCCACATTCATCCGTTAGTTCAACAAATATCAAGTATATTTAATACAGTAATTTCCACGAAGTATAGAATTTTTATTCGATTTCTTTTACATCAAAGGTAACAATTTTAATATCAGAAGCATACAAATAGATACGCTTCATGGAATTTGAACTTGCATGTAATATTTGTAGTTAACTATATTATACTAAAGCTTTTTATTTGGATTCACTAAGTTAACATATATTTCTAATTTCAATATTCTTGTGGGTATATGATATTCAATACATAATTTGTACAGTACGAATAATTTAGGATATTTTGAATTAAAATAACAAAATATTACTCATATTTACTTTTAATTAATTTTATTGGATACCTATCTTATTTGTTTCAGAATTACTGAGTAATATAGACTTTGGTAACATGAATTTTGCCAATTGTAGTTACTTTCATACTGAGTTATTGATTTCTAGCTTGTATACATTATCAAAATCGAATATTCGGGAAAGCAATATGCAGTGTGTGGAAATGAATATTCTTTTACAAAGATTTTTGAACGTCTCGAACATATTTTATCCTAGAACGAGAGCAAATACCATATGTTAGTCTGAGGAGAGCCACCGAAGCACATCTATTCTAAAGTATAGATCTATCCACTAAAGCCTGATATTCCTTGATCTTAAACTCCATCTTCCTTGCGACATTCTATAAAAAAAACCTCAGCCTACACTCACTGATAAACGTTGATCCTTTCCATTAAATGTCTTTGGTTTTATCGAGAATTTTTTTAGTAATTAGAGTAGGATAGGACATTTTTTTATACATGTAATGCAGCCTATTAGCAATACTGTAAAAACAATATTCTGGTACTAATATTTATTGAATCGATCGGCATTTAGCGACAGTTATATTACATCGGAGGAAGCATGAAGTATACTTAACTTGCCACTGATAAGATTTTACAACTGCGCACCAACTTTTATATCCTTGCCACATTATTTTCTAACAATGCATGATATAGAACCGCTTTTAATTAATATTTTTTGCATTTTGTGTGATACGTAGTTTCCATTTTCTGATACGAAATATACGTTTAATTTCCTTATCTTATAACAACGGATTACTGACACGAGTGATCCAGTAAACTAATCACGAAAACACGAATATATTTAACTTAACTAGTTACTGTAGATTACCAAAACACTCCGAATTTCCTGTTTTGTTTCAATTTTATATCCTCTCAGGTTAACAATTATCCCTGTCCTTTTACTATCTGCCTTAATCATATAAGGTCACGCAAGGGATTGGGTATCGCACCAGACATCAAGATAAACAAACAGCAACGGCATGGCCACAGAATAAGTGAAATAATATGTTACGACACTCTTTATTCACTGGGGAACAGGAACATGTGGTTAATGCATAGAAATATTTTGTGTTACAATCTCCTTAAATCATATTGTTCCCTACCCCTGACAAAATAAAATAAAATAATAGTAAATCGTACCGTTAAACTGACACAACTATAACCACACATATATACATTACAGTGGACAGTTACATTATCTCGTTCTTGGCCCCTTGCCACGGTTTCAAACTCGCAGAAAATAACTGGCAACGCAGAATTTGAAATATAACGAAATAGGGCGGCGTGAACGATTTTTTTTAAATGGTACAAAAGTCATCATCAATTACAGACAGAAATAAATTAAATATTTTGTATCATACCGAGAAAGAAAAAAACGGGTCGTATATCAAAAGACAACTATGAATATGTATTATATAAGAAGGAATTCGGCAAAATCCGTTTGGATTTGCTATATTGTTATAAAACAATATCTTTAATTTGAATACATTTCATATTTTAACAATGCTGAATTAGAAAAACAGCGATAGAAAACTTATCTATTCATGAATTTTATATATTTCAATTTCGATTCTCATCGTTGAAAGTGTATCTAAATTAAATACGTAAGAAATGTAATATTACAGCTCTATCATAAAAAGGTAAACGTTTAAGTTTTTAATGCAAATATTAGTGAATCTCTCCTTGTTATTTTTCAGAAATTCTGTAAACATGTTTATTTAATAAATAATAAAAACAGAAGTAAAGCTGGTTGAGTGCTTATTTTTTTCAAATTGTAATTAAAAATGTATTATTAGTTTCTTTGTTACCAGGAGATTTTATCTTTTACCGACATGGCGATCCTGAGAGATCCGGCCTACTTTCACCCCTGAATACAATAGAATTTAATTTTTGTTAAGTACAGTGATACATTTTAGTATCAATAATAAGTAGGTAACGTAATAATAAATAATAATACTAGCACGGCCAACCACAACAGAATGAGACATAACCTAAGTTCACAAGCAAAGCAGCATGCAGTGTATTGTGGTAATATAGCCCTCATAAGTATGTCATTTCCAGTTCGAGATTCTGCTCGGAAAAATCTGCACGTTTTTCTCAAGATATTTGCTAAATTTATGATTTTTTCACACCGAGGAATATATTAAAATATTTCTGTAAGCAGAAATATGTGAGTTGTAGTAGAGACAACAATACGTTTTTATATTAAATGAATCAAAATAAATTAAATCAATTACTGTGAAACGTCAAGCATGACTTGAAAATAGGCAAGGTCTTTTGATGTATACTTTAAAGATTTCAATATTACAGCAAGAAATCTTTATATTGCTATATATATATATATATATATATATATATATATATAATATATATATATATATATATATATATAATAATAATAATACGTGCATGTCACTTTTTAAAATAAAAGATTATCTAAATACATATTATGTATACTAGGCTGGTCGTTAAATGGGATTTGAACGAATTTTTATCGGGTCACCCCCCAAATCAGTCCGAAATAAACATTATAACATTTAATATTTAACTCTTGACCTCAGGAATTTTCTATTTAAAATTCATGTGGTTTTGTGATCTTAGTATTTTATGGTAAAATTATTTATAAACCTAAAAATTAGAATTTTTCAGGAATTAGTCTGTATTATTAATTAATTTTGTATGGATTATCTCATGCCAATATGATGTTATTTATTTATTATAGTATTACATTGTTGCTCAGAAACATTGGAAATATGTTTATTGATGAAAGTTTACCATCATGAGGAAGGATCTCGTCTGTCGTGTCTAAACTTGCTAAGATACATTAAATTCATTCATTGACAACCTACTCCAGTTCGCATATAGTGAACTTAGAGAGCAAATTTAGTCCATTATATCCGAATATTCAGTATATGCGTGTTCACTTTATGCGAATTATATATATTACAGTCCGCTGGCAGAACTAGAAAAAAGTTAATAACTATTATCAGAAGAGGAATTTTGTAAAGAATATTGCAAAGAAATTATTTTCTGATACCTATACCATTTCCAGTCTTTGTACAATTTGCGTCCATGATTTTATATTTTTAAATGATTCCAATTAAAAAAATATTCTACCTTCAAATAAAATGTTGGTTCTTAATTGCCTTCATCATCTTAAATTATCAAGTAAATAAATATAACGAGATCAACAATATTTATAATGACACGGTACAAGATTCTGCCGCATAGACGTAATTAATAAATTAACGTTTCATGAAAGTGGGGATACTTTACAATTTACAAACAAAAACAAGTAAACATAAAAATGACAAGTAAAGAGTTTTACATATAGAATATAGAAACACAGAATACATACTACTACGTTCAAATTTTAATAACTCAAGGTACAATTTAATAGTTTGAAAATTAAATTCGAAATTGCATGATAGGTACTAATTTGTCCATTAGCGCGTAAACATCACTAAGTTTCACCAATCACCGTAAACGACCGACACCATCAAGTATAAACAGGCAACGCCCTACTAAAATTTCCAGAATTCAACTATTCAGTTTACTTAGTCCTAATTAGGTATTGGTATTACCTCAAAAAAAACAACATGTACAGCCATTGTTGGAAAAAGGAATGAATTACTAAAATTAATTATATATTGTAAACTAGTTGCAAGAGAATGCAACAAGTAAATCTGAAAGGAAAATGCATCAGAAACGTTGTATTTCTCTCGATAATTAATGAACAACGCGAATGTTTCTCAATATCTCGGAAAGTTACAAAGACGCGAGGGACGTAATTTATCACCATCAATAATGTGATATCACTGACCCGATTGTCCAGATACAAACTCCCTCCCCCAGGGAGACTCACCTTATTCTTACTTTTAATATTGACACGTATTTAATCTATAACGCAAAACATAATTAATGATATAAAAATAAAAAATACGCGACTAGATGTTAATGAAGAATAAACATTTCCAAATCATACAAAACCATCCATATAAAATTATATGATTACCAAATATACTTTCGGCTCATGGATTTTATCTCAACCGAAAATATATAATTTAACGTTTTGTACGATTTTAACTTGAATTATGAACACACTGACCTAATATGTGTGCAAATATTTTCATTAATCACCATTTATGTAACATTCATTAAATCAAAATGCTTATCATCATTATTAAAAACAGGATAAATGATGTAGATTTAGTAGTAATTACAATGTCAAAGTTACAATTTAATTTTTTATATTTAGTACGTTTTTGTAATATTAAGCCACATTATAGAAATATTAGTTTCGTTAACACGTAATTCTATCTAAATTTTGTTCATTGAAATTTGCCAAACTTACCATTGTAAACTACACAGAAACTTATTTTAGTTCGGGCATTACAAAAATATATTGTATGATATCAGCGATTTTGGGTATTATTTCGTGGCGGTCTCCAGAATATTTACGTAAAATTTGTGCAACATGAGTAAAGAAACATAACATCCGAACAACACACGTTTCAAGGGACGACTGACGAAGTCGCGCCGAAACAAATATTGCACGCATGCGCGCACAAATTTTCCCTAAAATACAATCGACTTCATCGATATACAATAGCCAGTGAAGATACGATGAATGAAATTCAGCCACCATCTAAGTTTTCTATGATTTTACTATTATTTACAATATGTTTAGGCTATCCTCGACCAATATTTCAAGCATAACGAACATATTTATTCAATGAAATGTCTTCTTTAATTAAATTTTGTAAGTACAGTGATAACACAGAAATTTGGGTGTGACATAATATATTATAATAAATAAATTTATGAACTATTAGGATTATAGTTATTAAATTCAAGTTCACTTTCTTATTGACAAATGTGACTTGTTTACTTTTGCTGGGGTTGCTTGGTTGCCTACAATCGCTCGCCACTCACACTTATCCTTGTGAACCTGTTTCGCATCATTGATATTCAGATTTCTTGTTTCTCCTAATAATTTCTATCATGTTTGCTTATTCATTGACCTTCGTCTTATTCGTACTTCATCAATAACAACTAACTTATTGTATGTATAAGTCAACCTTTCATCTTTCTGTAAACATGTCCAAATCAACGTAATTGATATGATGCCACTCTATTCAGAACAACATTAGTATGTATAAAAATAATGGATCAAAAATCACCACACTCTGGCGGATAAATCAAAGTGATATTTTTAGCAGTGACAAAGGAATGTTTTGGTTCCGAAATTAGGGGGAGTAGGATGTATAATTAACCCGAATCCCATTATTTTCCGTCATCAATCGACCAACTACGTCATAATGCAAAACAATAAATCGTATGTGAAATATGTATGTCGCATGTTTCGAAGATATTATGTTGCATACAGATACATTTTAACGATTTTAAATTATTTCTTAAAAATCTATATCAGAAAAATATCCCTTTTCTGCAAGTACAGTTCTTTTTGTTGTAATACATCTTGTTCCGTATTTTTTTTTTATAAATTTTTATAAAACATAAATTCGATTTTTATTGAAACGCAAGAAGTCGTAAGATTATTTTTAATTTATATAAATTTTAAGTCATGTAACATATTAATCAAATCACCTAGTGGAACAAATGTTATTTGCAAAATTACTTATACAGTAATCATTTCAAATATTGTTACTGTGGGATTTCATTACAAACATTGTCAGCGGGGGTAACACACTAACCCTTCTGAAATTCTAAATGAACACATCCCTCAGACATCAAATAATTATTCTAGTTTCCTCGGTCCTATCTAAAATTAATGTTAGGTGACTCGTCCTTTGAACAGATTTGCTTGGTTCACTATAATACGGTTAGGTTCACTAGTTGAATTTCATATTTTACATTCATTGTCATTTTATTAGATATTTTGAATTTTTAAATCAGTTACTGTATATGTACGAAAAAAATTATTAAGTTGCTTTTAAGCTGTCATGCATAGAAATGCGCACTTGCCACGAATGATATACGAAATTCTGTTCTTTCGTCTCGTTGCAATTTGACTAGCGAAATAAGTTTCTGTACGTATGTAGCTAGGCTAGTAGGTACTACTTCGGGTATATCTGAATGTGTTCTGAATGAGCACCGTGAGGCAATGTACACTTTCAGCGTAAATGGCGTTCTTTCAGTTTCACGCAGCAGCGTTGAAAGATTGCGAACGTGATATACCGACAGCAAAGTTGCTGATGTTTCAGCACAGATTACTTTTCCAACATTTTCAAGCGATATCTAGCGGTATATATTTCATTTGAAACTTTGCCACCCTTTAACATCAATGCTGATATAAACTGCTTGGTGAAACCAAAACAGAAAATATGTAAATGTAGCGTAATTATCTAAAAACTATGAATAATACATTGGTTCTATTAGCTTACGGTCAGTAATGGTAAATAATAATGAATGGCAGTAGTACGAGAAATACCACATACTGTATCTGCAAATTGTACGTTTGTTTACTATGTCGCAGCTGCATTAAAACTCATACCAAAGTGTTAAATAATTTCCGCAGTTCTTTTATGTGTACATTCATTTTGCGCAGACAATTTTCATTTATTCACCCCTCGTGACAGCGTTATTCATCAACAACTAAAAACTTTAATAGAGCGAACACTCTCATTAATTGTATTTAATTCCATTCTTTCTCACCAAAATTCTAAAGTAAACAAGTATTAACATGATGACAATTTAACAAAGTTAAAAAGTCTAGTATAACTCACTAAAATTGAAGTACTTTTTACGCTTCACTGATAGGAGAGAAAAATTAACGGTTTAATTGAATTTTTTTATAACTTTAAAAAACATTATAAAATACAAATAACGAATAGTGCATTTCATTTCGTTAATTTTTATAATGTATCATATAAGTGACATGGGGTTTGTCTGATTTGTCCAAGAATTCCATTTACTTTGTCACGCAAGAGGTAGGGGTACATAACAAAGTAAGTGTAGGCGTGTTTTATATTGTCATTTTGTTTTTCGTGAAGAATTCTACAGGTCAAGACGGCTCTTTATTTATTACGTGTGCTGGTCTTGTAAGTGGGTCCCGTGACCCATATCACATATACTGGCCAAATTTTCACCGGACCATGATGCCCGAGCTTATTTCAGCACTGTAAATCTGGACACTGTTGAAAATGTTAGTGACAAGTATGCAGCAGGATCGAATATTGGTCTGTGGGTCGCATGTAACTCAAGGGAGAATAATGTAATCTGGATGCTTTGTTCAAGTAACGCAATTTAGTTTAAGAAATTGAAAATATGTTAATTTCTATTTGAACTTCCCTATCTGATTACTTCCATTCACTTATTTATCTACATTTTCATATCGTATAGACTTGGTAAATGTATATACAGATAGTTTATATTCAAAGCCCAACTAGCGAATTACTATATATAATAAAATACCATGTATAAAATAAACCATATTGTTGTTGACTTCATTTTATTGAAAGCTTATATTATAATATTTAACACATAACAAGAAATGACATTTGTGATGTTTTAACGTAGACATTCAATATGTACGTGAACTAGAAAAATGAAGGCACGTCATCGGGTACAGGTGTTCAAAGTCTGATGATATTCGTCAGATATCAATGATGAATTTACAATCAGATTTTGTTCGTGTTTGCACGCATTTCGCAGGAGCGTCATTCTATTTTTACTTTCCTATTCACAGTTTAAGAAAGTATTTTTTGCTAATACATGGATAACTAGATATCTTTGATTTCTTGACGCTTTTATATAGTTCAAGTTTGAAGTTACTGAGTAGACTAATAATATTTTACCTTTGTATTTCACGGATCTCATGATTTTTTGTCAACGTTTACAGCAAAATAAATATAATAATAAATATATAAACAAGTATTTGTTTTGAAACTTTTACATATTACGTACGTTTTGGATAATATACTCAAATATTTGTTTCAAAAGTTCATATAGCAGCAGTGATGAAAATATTTTAACAGTACTTCCAACACTTGCACCAAATATACTGAAATATAAAAATATGTAAATATTCAAGAATAATAAGTTTGTTTGTACTGTAATGAAAAACAAAATTTATTCATATCGCACATATTGGTTTAGGTACATGCACGGATTTGCCAGTATGTACCATTTTAATGTTCTTTGTTCTTTTACATAGTCATAAAAGTACATTTTTCAATGTAATATTGTTTTATTTTACCGTATTATACCATATTAATGTTTATAGTTAGAAACGTAAAATATTAAATGAAGTAAATATAAAATTACGTGCGTTTTATAGTACATATTTGCAGTTATGCAAAGAGCATCTTTCACAACATAATTCAGAAACTCTTGAGTTACATGAGATAGTATCTATGAAGTTTTACAGGAATTATTATACGAACATTAATAATTTTAATGGGAAAATGACATTTTAGACTGTGAGTATAAATTTGCAAAATGAGTATCAGATTAATTCGTAAATGAAATTTTAATTTCAAAAAATTAATTCTACTGTATTATTCAGTTTCAAACGCACACCGCAATAAATATTTGCTATCCACCTACGTTTGTTTCAAAGAAATTGTGCATTTATAAAAAAAAAAAAAAACGTTGAAAACTGCTTTATAAAACGCTATTAGTTCAAACTAAATTTCAATTCATTAACAGTGAGGCTTTGACCGTGATTTACATTTGTTGAATGGAATAGTTTTATTGCATTTATACAGCGCACCTATCTCAATTATCTTTCATTAGTTGCATGGCAATTCTGATGTATTAGAGTTGCGAAAAATGTATAATATGCACTTTATAACGATGACCAGTGATTTTCTGGTTATAAGCAAACTTAACTAATATTTTGCAAAGTTCTTAACGAAAATGTAATATGTTCTCTAATAAAATTTCATTCTAATTCCAAAACGTGTATTAACGTTGTCTGTTATTAGTTATGAAAATTGTTGTTTTAAGACTCTAAACTAGATGCACAATGTACCGTTTATTACTATTTTACTACTTAAATTTTAATTTCTAGAATATGAGTATACCAACGTATTTAGTATACATATACGTATAACATATTTCTTTGTCAAAAAACAAATATTACATTCACTGACTTTCGATTATGCAATATATCAATTTTACGATGATATTCGGGCGGAGTTGGTATGGTTTGTTACCGTTTATTGTTACTACTTCGTAAAATGTTCTTTTTTATTTCCAACTTTTCATTGCATTCCATTAATGGTATTCCGCTCTGTAATGTGTTTGTTTAACCCACAGATGTTCGAGTACGAGAATTTTGCGACGAACTTGTAACATCAATTTATTTAAATAAACTAATTTAAAAGTATTATTGTACGGCAAAAAATGAAAATGCGTTACGTATTTGAGAGATACGTATTACGGTTATTCTACAAAACGAACAAAAAATGTTTTATCCTAATTATCGCTGGATTTCTTAATAAAAGCAGTCTTATTTTCTTACTGTCATATTAATCTTGATTTTGGTTTGTACAGCTTTTTTTTTTGTTGACAGAAACGTGGCAGCGTGTTCTCATTGGCTTCTCATGCGTTGGATATCCGAACGACATTCATTGCTGTTCAGGACTTTTAACATTGATGCCTGCGTCTACTGTAGAGTGGTACATTCTACATTGCTAAGCTCCGACCAGACGTGTTTGAATTTTGTGTCTGCTAGCTCGTGGATAAGGATGAGTCCAAACTTTTGCTATTTCAATACCGTATTATATTACATAGTAATCCCACTACTGGGAATCCATTACTGTACAAAATTTATTGTGCATAACTATATATGAACATTAATATTTTACTTGCGATTTAAATAATTTCCAATGTTTTTTTTCCAGGTTTTATTAATGACGTTTACTATTATTTTTATTATTGTACGCTATCGTAAAATTATCAAAATCCGTAATAAATTTTTGGTATCGCTGTAATTTTTATTTGTAATATTAAATTGTATTTTATTATTGTTAAAATAATGTTAACACAGATTTATGAGTAAATATGTACTATGAAATTAATACAACTTTGCTATTTAAATAAATAACAATTCCGTGTGTATGATATACACATTTGTATGAATATTTATTATGATCAATAATTTTCAATATTTCATGATTTGAAACAAATATCTGCTGTCAAAAATAACCACGGAAAATGTAAAAATATTAATTCAGAGTTGCAACTTGCAAATAGTGTGAGGAGTCTATAGCATATTAACACTTTGAGATCAAATGCGGCTTACATCAAAATGCTGCAAAAGATAAAGTATTTAAAAGTAAAAAATTTCAATCCGAGCGTGGTTTGTTGAATGACGCCTACCTTTAAACAAAATTGAAAAGTTTTCAAAAGAATAAACTAAGTTCAGAAATTTAACAGCTTTGCCCAACGTCATTTTGTAAAAAGAAGCACTGGTCGAGATGAAGTTTTACTCTTTACTTCATTTAATATCCTATGTTTAGAAATCAGTTTTATTTATATGTTATTATTATCTTTGCTTGCATTATTACATAGTGACATTTGTTTTTGAAGATTAAGATTCAAAAGCAAATATGGTAGAAAAGGGAAATATAAATGTATCCGACAACATAAAAATAATATAAAATATTTATGCAGTAAGTACACCTAAATACTTGTCTACATTTATTATTACCTTAGAAGAAAATAATAGTTTTGAGATAAGAAATATGCAATATACTCAGGGTCGACTCAGACGTCGGGATTTCAGGATTTTTCCCGACGCCTCACGCATTAAGGGGCTCGCGCCTTCATAGTTCTAACAATTATTGGTGTATTTGTATAGAAAACTATTCAAATAACCACTATATATTTATTGAAATATTGATATGATATCTCTTCCCTTCTTCCATTTTTTAGTCGGGCACCCGAAAAACCCCGGAAAACCTTCAGCCGGCCCTGCATATACTCGTATAGTTTTAACGCGCTATAATTGAAATTCAGACATATACATATTTTATATCTAAAATCATTTCTTATGGAAATTTGATATAAAACATTTTATTGCATAAATATAGATGAACATTAAAGAAATCTATCAGAACTAATTTTAATAAAGACTATATTTCTAAATAAAAATGAGACATAGGAGATATTACTTAAGATATTTTCATGATTATAACAAGACATTAACGTAAATTTCAATTATTTTCAAGATATTTAATGGTAATATTTTAGACGTATAATGTGCATATATTTTGGTAATAAAGGTTTCTTCTTGATAATTTTAGTAGTAAATCATTGAACGTAAGGTTGCATTTGGTATAATTAAAACGAAGTCTTCCCTTCTGCTTGATTTCCGCTTATAATTACTTCATTAAGCGAAACGAAAATGAGAACGTAAAATATCTTTTTTTAAGATTCAGTTCTCTCAAATATTTAAGCAATCTAGTGAAGTACAAAAAAGTGTAATTTATTTTAATACACTCAAGAGAATTTTTTATTGGTTCTAAAAAAAAAATTCATTTCGATATTAACTAAAAATCAGAATAAATATTGAGGTAATCATTTAATGGACAATATATTAATTAACCTAAGTAGAATATGGACATAAGTGTAATTTATTTTGATATACTCGAGAGAATTTTTTATTAGTAATTAAATTTATATTGATATTAATTCAAAATTATATTACAAATAAAAAAAAATAAAAAAACTGTAAATCTAATAGATAATATAGTTATGTGCCTGTAATATTAACTATTTTAATGTAATTTTAGCTAATTCAAAGAACATATAGCACTGAAATATAATCTGGATGAGTGCCTCTGTTGCACTTCATATTTGAATATACGAGTATTTAGCCAACACAGATTAACATGATGTTAATTGTTGATGTAAACTATACTCAATTACTACTTATAATCTATTAAATTAATCGTTATTTCATGTATAGTCTAAAACTAAGTACGAGAATTTTGTAACAAATTAGTAGTAAAATATAACTAAACAATGCTTATTAATATGCATAAAAGTTACCTACTGATAATTGGATCTTTTCCAACCTTTCTTTCGTTTTTTTCTCTAATTATCAAAATAATTACTGTAATAAAAATCTGCCGATTCTATTTATGATCTAATTACGTATGATCAAATCTGTTTTAATATGTTCTGTAAAATTTTTTGTGATAATTACTTACATACTTAGGTGATTACAATGTGTACTAATTTCATGTGTAATTATTTATTGGAAATGGAACGAGGGAGATTGGTGAGCTGTCAATGTTTGTAGAATTACTGGGGCGACCGTAAAGCTCACATACTTCGTACGTCCGTTCAATCGTCCTAGACCGAAATCCTTCGCCTACACTAGACCTCTTAACTAAGATTAAGTTTAGTACGTTTTACTGCTACCGAATGTTGCACTTCACTGGAAGGATGTTTAGAAATTATCTATTTAATAATCACATCGTTAACCATCTTTATGGTCCTCTCAAACATACTTTATGATACAAACTTTATGCGTTTTCATAAAAACCAATGCTCAGATCATAATTCTACGAAGGACAAAAAAAAAACATTTATTACTCTCATTAAATTGCTGTATAGTCCATAAAAATCATTTGTTATTAAATCATTCACATATCAAAAGCATGTCAAGTAGCAACATTATACGTATGTAATAAAAAAGTAATTTATAACAAAATGTATGCATCATGTATTAAGAGTTGATCTAAATACAGACAATTCTAACAGTGTTAATTTAATTTATCGTACAATATAATTATTCGTACGTTCAAATAATAAAATTTACAAATAAGTGCCAAAGCAGTGTAAAAATAATATCATGACTACAAAACATTATGATAAGTGCATTTATCATAATTTTTTTACTTTGAGCAGCAACCAGTCTCGTCAGTGTCTGTGCATTCTTAATTATGGAATTCATTATATTCCATTCCTTTGTGTTGCTGATAACATCATGCTGTTATAATTTTCTTCCGCCAAGATTGTTTACCGTCGTATGTAAACAATGCGTACATTCTGCCTTTAATCTTCTTGTAAGGTGTATAATGAATTTAGCTTCATTTAAAATATCTCCGCAGCTACTAAAAGTATAATCGCGGCCTATTTTTAATTCATAGATTCATACATCATTTGGACTGTACGATATGAAGAAGTGTTCATATTAAACATATTTAAATAAATCATATATGTCATATAACCGAATAATTTACTTTGATTGCTGTTTTTGTCACATTTATTCCTTACATGTAGTTAGATTTCTGGAAGTTTTCTCATTTCTTACAATTTACCTTTAGTGCAATCTTAACCCGTAACTGCTATTAGCCGGTCAATTTGACCTTTTTACTTTTTTAAATTTTAATCTCGCAATGAACTTTATAGAAGCAATTTCTTCCGTTACTGTATTTTTGCATAACACAAATGTCGTGCACACTACAAGTTGCAAGTGTCTTAAAAGAGAATTAGTTAATAATTAAATGTTTACACGGGAGGATATGAGAGTTACAGGGAGTACTTATATAAGTTTATATATATACATATATATATATATATATATATATATATATATATATATATATATATATATATATATATATATATATATATATACAATTATGAAGTATATTCAAATACTAGAAATATTGTAGAAAATTTATTTAATCCAAAAGTTAAGATTGAAAATGACGACAAATATTAGAACCACATGACAATGACAAACTGTAGAATGTACAAAATATTACACATATAAAATGATATTATGATCTGTGTTTAATAATGACCGTGGTGAGCAACGGCGGCACCAAGGTGTTGTGCATTGTAGATGGCAGCACCATGACCAAAAGTGGCAGCGACTGGGGCGGCGTGTTGAGCGGTTTGGGCGGCTGGGTGTGTGACTTTACCGTTGTTAGTGACTACAGCATTGAAACCGTTGTGGGGATCGGCAGTGTACTGTACTTTGCGAATGCTACCGTCAGGTTCCACCAGAGAGTATTCACCCTTGACAGTATCACCGTGACGAATTTCAGATTGTGACTTCTGATCTCCAGTGTGGGGATCCTCTACGCCATACTTGAATTCATATTGAGCTGGAGCCTGAAACATATTGTATATGTATATCCATTTTTACACACACACACACGTGCAAAGTTAATAAGCATGTCTATCTTGGGAGAAAAAACAATAAACGAGGTACATACTTGCATTTTATAATTGTTATTATTTACTTACAAAGTAGTCATCATGTTCATCATGTTGTTCATGATGTCCTTGTTGGCCAAGTTGTCCTTGTTGGCCAAATTGTCCTTGTTGGCCAAGTTGTCCTTGTTGGCCAAGTTGTCCTTGATGTCCGTGATATTGGGCGACGGTAACGACCACGAAAACAGCGAGAGTAAGCACCTGAATAGACAAAGTCATCATAAAACAGCAGGTACTACAATGTAAAGTAAAATCTAATTTAATAAATGCACCCAATTCTCGTTATACGGCCGCTCTTTATACAGCATTTCGCCATAACGGCCTTTTTTAATTATGGCACTATTTCGATTTACAGCCCACAATGTTTCGTTATACGGCCAAAAATATGCTTAATTCGTTATATGGCTTTTCCAATTACGGCCAACTTTTGTGGAATGTATCTAGGCCGTATATCGAGGGTTTTGTGTACTATTTTTTGTGCTTACTTACTTTGGCGAACATTTTCTTAAGAGTGTATAACGTGAATATACAAGAACTGTAAGCAAAGCTGTACTGATTTAAATTGGCAAACGCTCCACTTTATATACCGAAATTCGACACTCTCTCCACGCATTAAAAAATGTAGCGTCTATTACGTTATGGGCAAATTTTTAAAATTTGAAAGCAATATTCCGGTAATTTAGCTCCACAGTTACTGAAGTGGATCACAAAGATATTTGAGTATTCTGTGTGCGTGTGTATGTTCTTTTTTTTCCGTTTCCGTTTAGTACCATTCTCACAGGATGGCTTCTAGTTTGACGGCTATTGCTGGACCATAAAACAATATTCTTTTAATTGGCCATTTGCAGAGAATGTGATTAGCATCTGGAATAATTTAATGTCCACTTATAGACGCTCTTTCAATACTTATTTTATTGCTTCTTGAACATAATGGTTCTCAAATGTATTTAATACGAGTACATACACATAAATCCGTCATAAAATAATACGTATATTTTTTGCAAAAATTGATACAAACTGTTTTATTTACGTATCATATTTCTTCATCGTTTGTACAGTTAGAGCGATGCATGTTGTATAAATTTGATGACAAATTGTACTATTTTTTTGGTACTTAAAATGATTAAATTTTTGTATATGGGAAAAACATATGAAAAATAGTTGCCTATTTTTAATACTTTATCACTGTGATATTTTCACAAAGTATTTCAAGAGTATTTTTTCCAAAAAAAGATTATATAAAATTGAAATAAGCTTATTGGTTTCATTTTTAAAGAAGAACTATTAATCATAGTTATGTAACGTAATGTCTTAGTGAATCCTTAGACATTGATTATCCATTTTGCCAATAACCTCTAGATAACAAATATATTTCCGTTGTCGTACATTTGTTTGACATATTTTCCACATATGCTTCCGATATGTAAGTGATCACACAGTCTGCTTTGGAGCAAACTTTCCACTTTCGTTACTTCACAATTGGTTCTATTTTATAGGTGACACGTCTTGATAATAATCATTTGTTCCACAATTCTCATCACGTCTGCTTCAGTTTGCTACGAAGTTTTCAGCTTCTCATCATACGATACAGATTCAACAACATCAGTAGCAACAAATGTGTCTCCAAATAAACTTATTCCATATTTCCTTCATATTTAATGATTTCATTCGAAATCTAAATATTACGTTAACCAGAGATTCTTCATTTCGGTAAAAATTTCAGGTGAATAATAGATTATTATGTAAAGAAACTGGAAATATGAATAGATAACGTTTATATGTATAGGCGAAAATGAAACAAACGTAGTGGAAACACAAAATAATTAAATTTATTTGCAGACAATTATCACGTTTAAGTTGGAGGACTCATTCTCTCATTAGCTTATAAAATTGAGCCGAGTGAAACATAATTTTAACTAGCTTAATTAGTCGGAATTAATTATTTTCTTCTTCTGTATATACACGTGGTTCCGGTCTACTTAATTATTTACGTTGTTGTTAATGACACATCAGGTGAAATATATTTACATTTCCTTGTAATCTCCAAGAACATATTCGTAATCACAAGTAACTCTAAGCAGGGCACTAGCTAACTGTAATTAAAACAAATTTCCGACCTTTTTAAGTGTAAAGTTACAGACATAATAGTGAAAATTTCTCATTAATCTTACATGATTTATTAACACGAAATGAGTGCACTTGCTTTAACAGATTCCGTATTTCATGGATAAACTTGAAACTTTACTACATTATTATACATTTAATTAACATGAATAAAAACTCTAATCTATGTTAGTTTTTAGAATAGAACTGTGAAACAATTTAAAAACCAAAAAGTGTGATACGAAAAAAAAATAATAATCTAAGATAATACTGGAATGAAATTTGAAGTGATATTTCATAGATGCAATGTTCGTACTTTTTAAATTAAATGTTCACTTTAATACTTGGTATATTATTCCTATGCGGCTGCCTCTGCTTACTCTCAGAGCAGCCACGTTTGTATTCCGGCACTAGAGATTTCGTCGTACTTCGATCCAACCTGGTTCAATTACATTAAGAATACTTACTTTGTGAACAGCTGCTTTTGCTGTACACGTAAAATTGTTGAGCTTAACGTCGATTTCAAGATAAACTAGTACTCTATGTGCATTCCCTGACCGAAAATAAAAGTATATATTTTTTTTCTTTTTGTACAACTATATTCATTTAAACCAGATTATTAGTTGGGAAATATACGTGAATGCTCAATTTTAATGATTATTTCATTATTTTCTCCGTTGCTCATAAACAATATAATGACCAATTTACATAATCCAAATTAAATAATTATAGTCCATTAAAAATAATATTTTGTATGGAAATTGAATTGCTGTACATAAATTAATATTCAACGGAAAAATACTACATTTAACAAAATGAATGCCTTTCGCTCATAATTAATATAGTAATATTTTTCTCAGTTTCATTGTAAACAATTAGTTAACTCTAAATCTCAGATATATTGATTGCCCATATCAGGACTAGTGTATTTCATATTTCATATAGAGTTCTGACTGATCTTATGTAAATTGATTAACCATCTTACATTAGTAACTCTCATACAGCTGTTCCGTTACACGCCAACCGCGATACGTCAAATTTATCTGGCTTATTCTCCCACGCAACACGATACAAGTTCTTCTAAAACCGGAAGTTTAAGCAACAAAGTGAAGTATATTTCATTTAAAACCTATAAAAGCAATTTACTATTAATGTAATATATACAGTACAGTATTCATGGAAGAGAACATTTGATAAAACAAAATATTAGTTCTTGGGAAGGCAATGTTATGTAAAATTTACATTGTAAACTTGAAGACTATAATCCACTACCAGCAGTGCATTTTATTTTTCGTGGAGGATATTTCAGTAGTGCAATTCACAATTAGAACGTTTCATTGTCATAAATTACTCTACTTGACTATCCATTTTTCCACGAAAATAAGGGTTTACGGACAACAAAAAAGAAACAACTTTATTGATTGATTTATTCGAGTAAAAAACAAATTTTAGTATTATTTATCATGGAAATTACTGAAAATTTATTTCCAGACTTCAACTTTCTACGTATACAGATAATCCGTATCCAGAAGAATTATGTATTACCTATTTGTGTATGTAAATATTATCTGAATGCTATATTTTAATAAGTTTAGTGATAATACATCTTTTGTTCTATTTCTACTAACATAATCACACATCTAAAATATATTTTATGCATATCTGCGCAATAAATTCATTTGAATCAATTTTAATAACCTAATTAATGTGAATTTCCATGGTAAATTACAAAAACGTATTATAATATACATGTTAACAACACATTTTGATTAGATAAGTACTCACTTTAATGATAAAACATTGACCAGGATATTACAAACATTATCTACTGTATTTATTTTCGAATATAACAGAAACATGCAACCCATTAAACTGATAATCATTTTAGTCAATTAAAAGAAATGAATCATACGATGCATTTGCGTATAAGTGATATGTCACCTTTATTCAGTAAACAGTTTATTATATGTATTCATATAATAAATCATCCCATGTATACTTTGCCTCTGTAGAAAGTTAAAACATACATTATGTTATTATCGCAGGCTTGTTCTACATTAAAATTATTTCCTGTCACGATTTATTAAAACACATTAGAAAATATACCGTGTGTATTATCAATTTTCCGTTGTAACATACTTGATGCCACAAATATTTCGTGAATATCAGATAGTTCATATTAGTTTCAGGTGATATACATACTTCATTACACAAATTCCTTGCGGTAAGAAGGGTTATATCATAATAGACACTTAACTGCAGTAGCTATTTTAAGAATAATCATATTCCAAAATATTAGAAACTTGCCAGAGAAATAAACGACGAAAATTAGGTAGCTATTTCTTTCTACATTCTACGATATAATACAAAGTTGATGCGAATATTTTAATTGGGTTTGAAGTAAACATTAACTAGTTCACTGTAAGTGGTAAGTTGACGTATACTATAATGTTGAATGTTTACTCATGTGGAATTATTGAGTGCTCACATTCTGCTGACTGGTTATGGATACAGTTTAGTTTGATTTTAATAAGCGATAGAAATATGATATTATATTAAAGCAAATATCGGACTGATCTTTGACAATCTGAAAGTGAATGTGTAATTTAAATTAAATTTCAACAAATACAGTTCTGTGTACTATGAAACAGTTTAGAATATGTTATAGATTTGTGAGTGAAGTTTTGGAGCAGCTGAATACGCATGAATATATGGTTTTGGGGGCCCTTAAATATATATATATATATATATATATATATATATATATATATATATATATATATATATATATATATACACCGGGTGTCCCAAGAAATTTGGGACATAAGGAATTAACATGTAAATAGAGAAAAACTGTAATTACTTCTGAACAACACATTTGAGAGCAAAAGTATAAAAAAACTGCATAATATGATGCCATCTTTAGAGTCATTTGGCTATTCTGACTCCCTCCCCCACTCTAATAGGGCTAGCTTATACGTATAAAGTATCGCACATTGCAATTTTATTCGTTTCTATAGTGCTTCTGAGTTTATGTTTAGGAGTCTGCACTTAGATTATTGTTGGTGAAAATGACGGCTGGAACGTGGACTGAATCTAATTTACATGTTATCTGTCATGTTGTTACTATGCGAATCTTATGTAACCTGATATGTGAAGAATATCTTGCAAGTGACAACATATTGAACTAGTACATATTACTATCTATATCCATTTGGGTAAAACACACCAATTGTCAAGTATTTTACTACAGTTAGTGATGTCTTTCATTTCTAGTGGAATGAAAAGATGTCTCCGTACTAAGGTTTCTGTATATTGTTAAAAATTATTTCATTATTTTCGAGACGTGCCAAGAAGCGTCATGAATATACATATGTATATTGTACACAATTTAGAAAGAAAACTTCATTGTTCATGCTCTTCTTGCTGGATATTTTGATGTCAATAATATTATTAATAAATAATAGGATAGCCAAGTATTAAACACGTTTATATGAAAATGTTGAAATATTAATTTGATGAAATTAAACATTTACACTAAATATTCACTTTTCACTTTATTTGACTCATCAAATATGTATATATGTATTTAAATTAAGGCAGGTGAAATTTCTAAAACATTTTAAGTGGAAAGCTATTAAGTTTAGGGTTACATCGGTTATATTAGTAAGTAATATAAATAAATATAAGTAATAATTGCTTAGTCAAGGTTTTTATACTACTGGATCTAGGATGATTGTATAATATTAATTTTAAATAACTATTTTTCTCTTTGTTTTTTTTTTGTCTCAGTTTGTCGACTAAGGAATCTGGCAACCCTACCAACACAAAATAATTTAAATTTCTATTCAGGTAATCCGCAGCCCTCTGTGAAGGTAATAATGTACCATTTATAAAATTAATCAAATCGGAGTGTTTAATGTTACACAAATGCAACATTATTTCCTCAACATCAATAACAAAATATGAATTTCACGACAAATTTAAAATTTATAAGTAGATAAAAATGATAGGAGTATAATTTAACTAGTTTCGGAGTTTGACATTACATCAGACATGGCTGCTGTCGTTTTGTCAACTGGATCTCAAATTTTGAGTAAGTTAACCAGTTCTGTCTTAACATTGTCATCGTATTATATGTATAATTCATGAGTCTTTAATTTATAATAATTTTCATAGTTAAATGACGATATTTTAAAATTATGTTGAATTACATAACCGTGTATGTTCTAACCATATTTTATCGCAGGACAACAGGGCTCTGGAATCATTGGCATTGCATTGATCCGAACAAATAACTACAGTACAGATGTAAATTTAGCCGCATTGAAGAGAGGAACTGGTGGTCGGTCCAGTTTTAATGGATTAGTTGCCACTGTATTTGGTGCAACGGGATTTACAGGCCGCTATGTCTGTAATCGACTGGGAAAGATTGGCACGCAATTAATTATTCCGTATAGAGCTGACCACTATGAAGCTCTTCGCTTGAGGCTCTGTGGAGATTTGGGACAGGTTTTGTTCCACCCGTACAATCTGCGGGATGAAGAAGCAATTGCAAAAGCGGTGCGATATTCAAATGTTGTCATTAACCTTGTTGGACGGGATTGGGAAACAAAGAACTTTAAATTTGATGATGTACATGTAACTGGAGCTAGAAACATTGCTCGCATTTCGAAAGAAGCGGGTGTGAAGAAGTTTATTCATGTATCAGCTTTGAATGCTGCTGAATACCCCGAGCCACATCTTCTACCCCAGGGATCTAAGTTCCTTAGAAGCAAATGGCTTGGAGAACAAGCAGTTAGAGAAGAATTCCCCGAAGCTGTTATTTTCAGGCCATCTGATGTGTACGGACAGGAAGATAGATTTTTAAGGTATTTTGTATAAATTTTCCTATATCTGTACTGAAAATAACATCTATATTTTGTATGTAGATATTACTCTCATGTGTGGCGTCATCAAGGACGGTTAATGCCATTATTTAAGAACGGTGAACATACAGTTAAACAGCCAGTGTATGTGAGTGATTTAGCTGCCGGTATTATAGCAGCATGCAGAGATGCTGACGCCGATGGAAAGATATTCCAGGCTGTGGGGTATGTACAAACAAACTCGATACGAATGAAATATGGTAAATAAAAATGTTCTTCAAGTCTCAAAATGTAAATTATATAAATCTGTTATAGACCAAAACGGTACCAGCTGTCAGAGCTCGTAGACTGGTTCCACGGAATTATGCGCAAGAAAGGAAAATGGGGCTACTTGCGATATGACATGAAATACGATCCTCTCTTTAAATTGAAGGTTGATTTAACTTTCGCACTGTCTCCATCATTCCCTATTGCCAATTTGCATTGGGAAAGAATAGAAAGGGTATGTAAATAAGTTTTAAAAAATATTGTTGGAACTGTTGTTAAACTATATATATGTTATACATGTAGGAATGCCTGACAGACGTATTAGAAGAAGGCGTGCCAACATTAGAAGATTTAGGAGTGAATTTAATGTCAATGGAACAACAGGTACCGTGGGAATTGAAACCTTTCCGTGCTAATTTGTACTACGATGAAGAATTAGGTGAATTCGAAAAACCAACACTACCAAAAGTCGTTTAAATACTATTTATATTGTACACATTCAGTATCAATAAATAAAAATGTACAGTAACATGAATTAGATATTACCGTATTACAGTTAATACTTAAATACAATAAAAAAAACTATTATCAAATAGGAAATCTTACAAGATTTTTCAAAATAAAAGCATTTTTAAAGTTACTCTTACTTAAGCGGTGCAAATTTATGTTTTCCGATTATCCTTAAAGTTAGCTGAGTATGAAACACTGACTATTTCAATATATGAAACATATTACGTTGTTCAATAAGTTCGTACCGTTTTTTATTACGGCATCATTTCTGCAAACAGGAATTACCTGTCCTCCTTGAGTGTTAGCATCATTTTGTACTATGTAATTTTTGTTTTACTAATCAGTTTATCATTTTCGATCATTTATAACAGATTTTTGTTTGCAAGTTTATGGAGTTTCAGTTTGACAAAAAACGAACATCTTGACTAGATTGAATTGAAAAATTATCGGAATGCTGAAAGTACCGGTAGTTAATAATAATGGAGTATCTGTAACTAATTGATCGTAATTGAATATTGTTGAATAAATTTTATAGTCGCAAAAACGGCACGAACTTGCTAGACAACCAATTTATTTAGAACTGTATAGCGAATTTGGTAATTAGTTATCATTTAAAAATTGGTGACACAAATCTAAAAGTGCGGTTTAACGTTTAAACACTTAAATATATATTTAAAAAAGAAGTTTCCAATGTACTGGCTGTCGTGAAAGTTCTGGTACGATATTTTAGTGATCAGAGATTAGGAAGAATACAGATTTACGATGATTCTGAATTTCTACGAATCTGCTGTCGTGGCAATGCATTCTGTAATTGTAAAACATTATCCACAGGTTCAGGTCGCCCGTCCTCATTAACAATACATGGTTTGATCAATTTTTTATCAATTAAATTCTGCATTAATTCTGCTAAAATTAATGCTTCATGTTCTTTTTGTTCTTCCGTCATTGTCTGTGGATGCGGTGCTTCGTAGCAACCCATAACATGATTGATTCCATGTTTGTACTCTTTGTATTCTTCAGTGTCACTGTCTTCGCTTTCGGAACTATACTTTAAGGAACCTTCTAAACGGCCGCCTAGTAGCAGACCACGATTAGCGAACCAGCCGGCTGCATTACCGTAACCGGTATATTTGATCATTCGTCCAACTGTACAGAAACATATTCACATACAACTACTGTTTTATATTTATTAAGCAATAGAACTTATAACCATATGACATGCATACACTTGTTTTATAGTTACCATTCTCTTTACAAAGCACGAATATAAGTTCTGCAGCAAGATCACGGACTCTCATATCTGGTGACGTTAATAACCGACACAAGTGGTTACGTAAAGTGGACCCTTGTTCCGGCCGATTATGAACGTCTTTTAATGGCGGTAGTATTTGATTCCGTAAATATTTACGCATAACTCTTGAACTGGACGCACACATAACTAACAGTGTTAGTATAGGTGTTAGCAGTTCATTTTTTCCTTTTCCTTTCTGAAATACCGATATTATGTTAGATTTTACTCAGAATTTTCCAAGCATATACAATTACTTGTTGATTATTAAGTCGATTTTGCAGAGAGGACAATAGAAGATACACAGCTTCCATATTATAACCCTCATATTCCATTTCTTTTGACAATTCCTGATCGGCTGTAACTGGTGTATACAATTCCTTTAAATATCTGGATGGCAAAGCTGTTAGCACGCTAATTATTTGGACATGTACGTCTGCACGACTATTAGGAGATGATTTTGATGCCAGTAGCATGTCGTGCAGTACAATAACCAGCTTTAAGTAATGAGTTTCTTCTTCTTCGTCATTCGTTATAGTAAAGTTACTATTTACGTATAAATTGAAAAGCACTTTCAAAATTTCACATGCAAGATTCACTTGCGATTCCTGCAAATAGACCTTATAAGAGAAAATAGGGTTATAATAAGAGACAATTACTTACAGAAAGAGTAACCTTATCACTTGGAATGCCGGCACTGTTACTCTGATCAACCGCAGCTTCTTTTAAAATAAGATCTAGAATTTCAATTAAGTAAGTACCTCCATGTAGCTCATTTTGTAACTTTGGTCTGATTTCCGCACATAATGCTGTTATTATAAACAACAATCGCATATCGAAATATTTCACGTCGCTTGGCACCTCGGGATCACTGAATATCAATAAATTAGTAATAGAAAAATTTCATTAAACTGCTATATAGCTACCGGTATGTTAAGACGCGTTTCATAATAGCCTCAAGTGTACCATTTTGAGAAGATATCGTGCTCGCTACGGAACTATTAAATACCAAATTACACAAACACTTTAATCCTTCTATTATGACAGTATAGTTTGAAGATACACTTTTTTCTTCTGGTTGCTCTTTCAAATCACTGTGATACAAGAGAATATTCATCCAATTGTCACATATCATTTCATTTAAGCCGGTTTTGTCTCGACTGGAAATATATGATTATATTACAACATAATACAGCATTTATACTTGAATAAACAGTGTTTACCTTAATATTCTGATAGCAGATAAACAGGGAATATGCAATGCACATAACTGTTTGTTTTGTAAATATCGGAAAAGAGCAGACCACAATTCTTTTCGTAGATCATTACTATTTAGCATCGGAAAGGAAAATGTGTCTGTGTGCTGTAAAAATATGTATTTTAAATATGATAACGTATACGTTTGATTCTAATACTACCTTCTCTATAAACTTGTTTATATTTTGACAGAGAGAACCATCTTCTCCTAATATAATACTTTTTATTTCTGTTTCGTCCATATTGTGTTACTGTGGGTTAAAAATACAATATATGTAATAATTAAATTAAGATACCATACATCTTTTACATATAGATAATTTGATTAACACTGATTAAAACAACCAACGAGACTTGTCACTCAGTTCTTGACAGACAGATCAGTATTGCCAACACCCTATTTAAAATCTAAAGTAACCAAAACAGAAAATCATTACATGTATATGTATATAGTACATGCATATAACACATAAAACATGAAAGCTCAACAAAAGGGTGGATTATAGTGGAATATTTCATTTATAAAATATAAACTATACACATCCATTTGGTGATACTTGACGAACATTTACGAAAATATGGTTATATTTCGTCTCATATGATAAAAGTTTAATATATTTAGTTCCAAAAACCGCCACCGTAATCAAATTAATTATTATTTAAATCGTTAAAATTATAATAATTACGTAAAAGTATTATTATATTCAAGAAGTATTTATTAACACAACAGATGATTTATTTGAATATATAAAATAATTTTGTTAGTTGTCAGTTGGAAAAAGTAAAAAGAACTCATGCATTTCGATTAGTCAATACATTCATCAACACCCGCTTAACGCGGGGAATTCGTTCCAATAAGTTCCAGCGCTAAACAAAATAGCGAGGTTATATTAATACTGGGTCATTTTATATAAATATATCCATAATTTCCGTAATTGTATCTTCATGAACCGCCTTATAACGAATCATGGTCAATTTAGCGCTTTTTTGAGTTCAAGGAAAACCGCGTTATATTGAATCAGCGTTAATCTAAGCCTTACTATTCTCCTAAATATTCGGTTACCATAAAAGGAACCCTGGTTGCCAATGAGAAAAATAAATAAGATAATTTAAATAAATCCGTCATAAACTTCATGAAGTTATAATCAAAATAAAATTTAAAACATGTATATCTTTGTTACTAATGTTCATATATGTATTTCGATTAATGCAAGCCTAAGTATGCATGTATGTTTATTTTAAATATTTGGAAAGAGTCTAGAATTTACAAAGTAGTATGTCGTATTATTTCATAAACAGACATCGTGTATTTTTGGAATGGTTTTGGTTTCACGACTAGACTGTTGTGCGCGCACGAATGCTCTAGTCAGTACCGAGCTTTTAAGTTAACTGAATTTATAATTATTTGGTTAAAACAACATGCTAATGAAATATGTTTAGATATTAGTTTTGAGAATGAATAACTTTCTAGTTCAGCACGGGCTTCACTGCTAACAATTATAACATCTGCTAATTGATCATTAAAACTCCGAAATGTTGAACATTCCTTTCTGTCTACTGCGATGTAATGATGTATGCTTTTTGCATAAACCATACAGTTTCTCCAATTTTCTACACAAGCACATGTTTATTTAATGTATCTTATTATTTTTCTTGATCGAAATCATATTTTATTTCACGACACAATATTAGTTATCAAATGTGTTTTAAAAATAAAATTTTACTTCTCTATTGAAACGTTGGCATAATAATAGCTTGAAGTGGTAAAATTTAAAGGCATGTTCACTTTTATAAGAAGACTAGCAGTTACGTACATTGTACCTGAATGACTGTAGTCAGAATGTACAAGTACATACTTATTGAGGTTCGATCCAATAGAGGTGATAAGAGATAAAATGTGTGTATCGACTTGGAAGAAGGTTAAAGGTAACAAGAACAGTGCGTCGGGAAGTTTCAATAAAAAACGCAATAAAACATTTCTGAACACCAATTTCCCATTGCACTATAAACACAATTTTCGCATGGGACAGATCGTTTATTCCTTGGGGTCCTTGTAAATTCCAGGGAGAGATTTACGATCCTAAAGTTTGTGTTCCAAGCAGAAATAAAGAAAATACACAAATATAATATGCAAAGTGCGAACAATTTCATATATTATAATATTTTCGCACACGCACTCTTGGAAAGGCTGGCTGGAGATCTTCTAACGCATGTAACTGATATATGTAATAAGTTGGCATGGCATGGCATCGAGCGCGTGGCCATGGCTTAGTCCTGCGTTCATCTTATTGCCATTTAGTATTCTAGCTGCAACACCACCATCAATCAGTCACTGGCGAGGTTCGAACCCGGAACTACTCGTGTCCACCGGGTGCCGATTGCGGTATGAAAGTGAACAGCCTGATTTCAAGCCAAAAAAAAAATAAGCACACGTGTGAATGTCCGTGTGAGAATTGGATGAATCTGCTGTTAAGGGATGAAACATACGTCCATATTAAACAGTTCCAATTCGTGTTACACTTGCGACTTGGTCAGTTTCATAAATCATATCGGACCATTGCATATTGAAGACAAATAAGTTTTTCCGTAATGCGTATTAAATTTCATTCAATAATCAAATAATTCACAGGCATAGACATTTCCGGTATATTATTTTATATTTAAAAGTGCATTTGATCAAATAAATAAGAAATATATTAAATATAAGTGTAAGAACATGAAGCGTAACAATTTACTAATGCACCTACCTTCACAAGAATGAAGTATCTCTGTCCGGTAGGGACATGTATAGAATAGTCCGTGACTTTGTTAAGGGTTTAGAGAGGACAAGAGGAGGTAACGGACGTGGTCACGAACGTGACATCTGAATCTCTCATGCTCAACCACTCTTGATTGTTTGATAACAATTGTTTGACGTTCGAGCGAAAACAATCGATCAAATCAAGGCATTGTGTATCTGATGTGTGATTTATATCAACGATACGTTTGTATATCAACTACGACCGCTGACAGTTCACCATTAGTTTAACGGGAAACGATTTTTCAAATATCTGAAAAAAATATTACTGATACTTTTAGTTTTGGTTATAATAAAACAAATATGTACGATTTGTCACATAGGTAGTTGAATGAAGAGTCATTGAACAATTATACAATTTTAATATGTATTGTATATTTAAGTAGTAAAATAAACAATATTTGTGTCGCCATAGATTATACTTGAAATTAATATCTGTGTCTGAGAATAGAAGATCTCACTATTTCTAATTGATTGATATGTTATGAATAGTATAATTATATAGATACGTACATAATTTCAAATGTCAAAACCAACAGTGTTTGTGCGAATTCTATTTGTGCTGTATGAATGTAGAATTGCAATTTCTATGAATTTACGGTAATAAAATTAAAATGACTACCGCAACAGTGTGACATCTTGCAATATATCAAAGAACGGCTTCGTGTGCGCCCAATACCTTGACTGCACGTTTTCAGCATCGTAGCGTGCCGTGGAAGTGCCATTGCACTCAGCCAACGCTTAGTAGAGATTTATGAACGTTTTCTATAAAAGCAGGCCACACACAAACTCTACCACACAATTGAAACATTCTGAAACACTTTCATTACATCAAATAAAAGGTAGTGTCAAAGTCAAATTGTATTATATATGAGTATGTATCAATTATGAAAATTATAAATGAATTACATTTACAGCGTTTCGTTCTATTTATAAACTAAATCATATGATGGCAACATTGGAATACGTATAGCAGATAGGAGCTGTTGCATGCGAAATTGAAGCTAGGTTATTGCTCATATATCTTGAATAGTAGCTAGGTATTTGGACATTATTGTTTGGAAATCGGATATTGGCTGTAACAGATGATTCTGTAATGCAGTGTACTAGAGCAGAACAGTAGCAATTTGCTGTTAACAATAAATATTCAAATTAAAATGTAACATTAATTCATACTGCTTTATTCAGAGCTGCTAGTTTTTTGTTTTGCGATATTTTAATGGTGTCTTTTTCAGTGCCATCGAAGCAAAAAGTTTAAATTATTTCCAATTAAATTTTTAACCTTACTAGGCCAATTAAAAAGTTTTAAACGCTTTCAGGTTAGCATATCTAGTATATCCTGGTTGTCAACACACATTGCAATACATATATGAGAATGTTTTATTATTTAGCTAATATGAGAATTATTATATAGAGTTTTTGATTGTATGTTATGTATGCTACAATACCTATAAAAACTAATGCTTCAGTTAATTATATAAACAACAATTCATTGAAATAATTTATACATATTGAATATTAATTTAAAATAAACTTAAGTACACATACCTTGATTAGCTTATTCCAGATTTGCCAAGCTCAACCATTAAATATTTAAATATTTTGATATGTAAAAGATTTCAGATATTCCTGTCAAAAAATAAAAAAAAAACACACACAGATATACAAAAAATAATAATAAATAACGGCGCGTAGTTAAATAAAATTTTATAATTTATAGTCACATTCATTTGTAAATCTGTTTCCCCATATTTCATCTAAACAAATTTGTATCTGTACCGATGTAGTGATAGTAATTTATGATTATATTTTACATAGATGTCCGTTTAACTGGATTACATGTAAGCACCTGGATGACGCAGGCACTCCACCCAAACGCCAGGGTCAATAACATTTTCAGAGCCGACAAAAATGGAACATTTATATTAATGACTGCTATTCAATGTCAGATGGTATATCACATTGAAAATTCTGAAATAATTACCTGAAACCCAATCAGTGGATATTATATTATTTTTTATCGCCATTCAATGCCATATTTTAAGAACAAAATATGTCTACTTTGGAAACCTAATTTGTCGAGAGTGACATTTTTAATTAGAGTTTCGTTAAAGAGAAAAATGTATTTCCCTTTAGAATAAATTCAATGAATAATTTACGACTGTAATCAGTTAGCTGGAATGCATCATGATTGAAACTTGGTTTTGAATAATTATTTTTATAATTACGGGTAAATAGAAGCAAAAAGGTTAAAGTTTCATTTCTAATATAAGAGTATGATATACCAAAAAATATTGATATGTTTTTTTAACAATTAAATCAATACTTAATAATAATAAAATAAAGAATAAATATATGCGGGTGATCTTAAAAATATTCCTATTTATCTACATAAAAGTATTTCACTTACATTTATTCTCGATACTAATTTATATGTATTGGGAAAAAATAAAAATGTGCCGCTCTACAGAGATATAAGGTCGTACTGTTTCTGACAAGAAACTCGGATGAGCTACGATCTTAGTTGGCTAGTTTACTGATGAATTACCCGGTTATGTCGTCAGAGCACCGGAAAACGGGACGCTGGCCCTTCGTGCGAGCGGGATGCCAGGAAACCGGCGCGCTATCTCTAACAAACGGTTCCTTCTTCCTGTACAAATAAAGTATCTGAAATGAAACGTATTACTCTTGTTTTTACTCGTACACACAGCGACCCAACTGCCAAAACCCACAGTACTCTCGCATACACCCGCTAATAATTTCTCTGCAGTTTCATTCTAATTGCAAATTAGTGTAAATCTTCTTCATTCTAAAAACGCGACTTTACCTTTTTATCATAAGAATAAAACATTTCTATTTTCAGTGCCCGGTAGAAATGTAAATAATGTATTTGAATGATGTATAAAATATAGTAGCATTATTAGGATATGCTATGGAAATCCGTTTGTAATGTGTTCCGGTATTGTCAGCGACAAATGAAATTTGTAACCTGCTACTTTTCATACAACGCATTACTGGATCAAATACTTAGTTCGTAATTAATTATACTTTCTTTGTTTCTACGCATTAATTTTACTTGAAAATAACATTCCTTTGATGTTGGTATAATTATGATGCAATACGATTTCAAACCTTTCAAGATATGGCATGCATTTACAGGATATCAAAGGTTTTCTTACATTCGATATTCATAAAATAAATTATTCCTTTAATTATATTTTAGCTTTCTGCATGCAGAATTAAATTATTTTATACATAAAGGAACGTCTCTAGTATGTTACGAATTATATTAGTCCTAATTTGTTTGTGACACAAATCTCCTAAATCGCTAACATATCAGATGGAATTTAATTATCTTTAAATGGAATTACGACAATGGTACCTGGTAAGAATTTGTAATAATAGGAAGTATAGTCTATCCCCGATCATATTTCTGACTTCTTGATTTGTAATAATTAATTTAGTACAAATTCTGTGAATATTTTAATAGATAATAAAACCTATACAAAATTGTAACCCTGTTCACTACTGATCTCAACAATAAATCCCAATGCCCGTACAGAGAGTGCAGTATGCCGCTGTATAACTGTCCATTCTAGCTACTCCGTAATAGAGGTGGAATAAGTACATTTTACTAATCGCTATTTATATTACAAAAACCATTTTGACAAACCTGCAAATTTAAAACATCTTATAACAAAATTAGATTTTATGAAATGTATGTCAAAATGGTTAGGATATAGCACTCGCAATAAACTAATTATTACAAATCAAGAAGTTATGAATATGATCGTGGAATATACTATATTATAGAATATAGATAATAGTGGGAACATAATGCGTATAAACTGAAAAATAAAACATTTCTTTTATTATTATGTCTAGAGATAGAGACAATAGGTATCAAGGTATTTCAATGGATACCTACTGAGGATATTACATCAATGGTGAATGTATTTTTGGTTGATTTGTGAAGTAAACTGCAGAGTAATACAAGAGAAACTATCCGCACAATGAAGTTCCGCTATTGCAGTGAACTGTTGTGTATAATTTGTGTAAGATTCCCGAAAGTGCAGCAACCACGAATAGGAGAGGAACAATAGTAGAAGATATTTGTTTATACTGTGGCGTACAGATGGAATCTCTGCAGTGTCCCAGTGCGGGATACTATAGATCCACTACTCAAATAATCCATTTGTTTGCCTCACAGCTGAGGACTCTGGCACAACTCCTCAGTCCCTCTTCATTAGTGATTGCTGAACATTACTAGCATAATGCATTATTATTGTTACTCGCCCTATTACCAATGTCATTTCACGGATATCAAGCACAGATAAAATGGTAACATTATGAAACAATCACTGTGCAATATTTAGAAAATAATCATCATTATGGCTGCAACTGATGAAATTGTATTACTATATGGCATGTAAATTAAAATTATGATTGAAACGAACTACACGGAATAAATATTTCCATCATAATAAAAACATCATGAATAAATATTGTTCACTTGAAATTCAATAGAAAATAGTATGAGTTTATCTGAGTTGTGATAATATTTTGATTATAGCAAGTTGTTTGTTACAGAATATTTGAGGTTGCATTACTAATTGCAACAATTATTAATCCTTTATTCATACAGCTTTAGTGTAATGCAGAACTTAAACCAAAGGATTATGTTGTTCTCATTAGACTCTTATGTTTACGAATAATAACTCACGAGGATACATTTACTTAACAAATACGGTTCTAACTTTACTACACTATGTATCATCAGTCCCCGACTACGGTTTCAACTTATCGGTGTAACGAAGATGGGAATAAATAGGAGCTTAATTTAAACTTATAACTTGTAGATACTTGTTTGGTAATGGATGTTTTGCTCACGTAACTTCAGTAAATTTCCGTTATGAAGATTGAAGAGAACGTCATACCTGTCATTTTCAAAATCTGTCTAATTCATTGTTTCATCGAAAAATTTATAATAATTATTGTTCACATAGAAGTTTGAGAAACGCCGTTGTAAGGTCATGTGGATATCTGTAATATTTTTGTAAATTTAAATATAAACAAATATAATGTAGCCAAACCACAGATGACAGGAAGTGAGGGTAACAAAGATCGATTTTCTGACTAAATATTTAATGAAATTTAAAACACTTGTCGGCAATCCACTGGTCTGTCCTTTTGGGACCTATGTTTGATTTTTTGCTACAGGGAATGAATTTGATATAGTACGTATTCTTATGTTTATCTATAATACTAAATGAAGAAAAAAAAAAGGAATATTTTTTGCATTCTTAACAAAAACATAATGCGGAAACATAAAATATCTGCAGTAAGAAAAGTGTTTCATTTAAAAGAGTATAATTATTAACTAGTACACAAACGCTACAGTGTTTGTAATTTTTTGTAAGTAACCTAAGTCGTTTATTAAATGGGCTGATAGAATATCCCTTATACCTACATATCTGAAATCTTCCGAAAACATAATATTCATCTTAGTAATTGAACTACCTAGCGTATAGCAGGCACAAATTAATATGAATACTAAGGATTTGATTCAAGTGTGGTGCATTGTTCACAACGGGTATGATTTCTATAACTCGTACGATGCTCCTTGTTTTCACGATTTCCAATTAGATTCTCGTTCTGTCAGATCTACCCCTTTTCATTCGATTTGTAAACCTTTGTTCTTTTGAGTGTACTAAACAATCTCGTGTAGAGCATGTAACGCTTTTAAATAAAACAATCAAATTTACAAATAATATTTTGCTTTTACAGTGATATTTTAACTTTGTTACGTTATGCTACCCACTGATGTTATTTAATTTTACACTGCTATAAATTAGTGTAGCTTGCTTTACCACAAGGGAAAAGATAACATACTTATCGGAACATTTACGTTTTCATTTACTGGAATGAGTATAGTTATAATGTTTACTGAAATGTACAAGTCCAAGTACCGGGAGTACTATTTGAATGGTCTAATATTGTTGTAGAAAAAGTAAGAATATATGTGGTATAATTTATGGCGACATTAATTATGGAAAGTTTGTTTATAACTTTCATGGCGCGAACAGTTGCTAAACTCTTTATATAATTTAACAGGAGAGCGCTGTGATGGTGGTTGTACGTTACCCACTCGTTTGCTTGTTTCACAACAAGATAACAATTAGAACTGGTAGGTACGTACTTTTCTATATAGATATACCTGACGTGTATTCCCACGGGAGCAAAATCTCGCCGTTCATATCTCACTTAATAAACTATGTTCAACACAACTGAAACCCATCATATTGGCATTGTGCTTGTCTACAAAGAAGAAATGAATATTCCTCTGAAGAATAAGTAATCTTACGACAGTAATTACACAATCTGTTCAAACACAGATATCATATGCTTCATCTTCTTCTTCTTCTTCTCCTGATATATAGAGCGGACCGATCCCTTTGTCCAAAGTATTTTCCTTCTCAAAGTCGGCACTTAATGAAATCGATCAATTATTATATATCTCATATTGAAATCTTAATAATAGATGTCTTCTCTCATAGTTTTCATATACTTTTTTTATCTTTAATATTAGAACTCTTTCTGTTTATATATAGAAGTAATATTTTAATATTAATTTAAGATGTAATTTGAGAAGCATAATTCTGAATTAGATATAATATGTAGGTAGATAGTAGCATGTATGTATGAATATGGAATATTCTGAGAGGTCTAGTAAGAAACAGTACAGCATTATAAGCTTTGCAATTTAAAATAAAATTTTCACTTCCTATAATTACCATAAACCATTTTTCTCATCGCTTACAAAATATTCGCATATAAATAAAGGTGGCGGTGGTCGGTTGAATTTGCAAAGAGCGCACGGAGAATAACGAAGAAACGGGATCCTCTGATAATTGGACACAGAACTGTGTGATATTCACCGTCTTAGTTCGCTACAAAATTTCCCTATTCTGCCCGACCCGTATCTGCATACCTCCTTATTACTTGGGTACAATTTGCATAAGAAAGTTAGAACGGCGCCTTTGCGGTCAACGATGTTTCGCGTTGCCTCATCAATGTGGCGAAAACAGAAGGAGCAAGTTTTCAAATAAGATTTACCCATGTGATGTAAGTGGTTGACGTGACCAACGGGTGTTACATGTGACTTCATACGTACATACGCAACATCCGACTCTGTTGTAACACGAGCAATCTTGCCGCTGTCGGCTACTTTATGGGATCCAGCTTTGTTCCCCTTCCAATTCTAACACACCAGCAGGAGTAGCAGTTTAGTTTTGTTAACAGTGGCAAGTGGAAGACAACGAACGAAATGAAACTTGGCCTAAAGTTTTACGAACTGTTCCCATTTGTTTGCTAAATGAACTAATCTAAAACCTCCCTCATTTCAATACGCGTCTGGTATTTCAGCATACGTGTTTAACCGCGAAATTAAACTTTTAATCAATGATACTTCCAACCATGGTTACAGAAATGCAATGTTTGTTCACAAATTACTAAAACATCTATGTTCTACAATTTACACGTTCAATTTCATCTGCCAAGATCTCTTCACTGGCGATTTATAAAACTTCACTTCAATTGATTACCTGATATATCATTTCTACTCCGTTTCAATGTGTATTAATATTGATATAAATATTCCTAAATTGCAGATCAGACCATTTTTTTAATATCGAAATTATTTCAGAATTGTATAAAATATTTTAACCGCTGTTTTTAAATTAATTCTACATTATTTTCCGAGTGTGAAATGAGAGGGGAGACTCTGTCTATTTGATTATTTAGAGATTTAGACAAATTAGTAAATAATGCACACGTTGCGATACGATTACCTTGAGTATAATGTAGCAGGGTATTAGTAAACTTTAATACTCACAAGTGCGGTTGTATGTTAGCAAAATGCTCGACCTGAATTCGCTGTAGATGTGTATTTGAGAGCAGCGTCAGTACGACAGCGTTCATGTATTTATAAAGGCACCCCATTACGCGCTTATATAAATGACAGTCGGCCCAGCTCATCGTCTGACTGCGACGTCATACCGAGCGAACAGTACAGAACAGAATAGAAGAGATGATTTCCAAATGTACTTCCTGTTTATCTGGCAGTTTTTGCGCCTCCTACTGTTCGCGTACGGTACATAGTCATAAATTAAAATATTAATAAAATGGATGATGAATTGTCAGTGTAAATAGAACAACATTCGGCTGGAAACAAAGGTTTCGTTACTGGTAGCTGGATCACAACTTTCTGGATTTACATGTGGATGTTGTTTTGTTTCAGGTTGGATGCTTCTTGTTCGGCGCTCTTAGACGAACATACTTGTTCCGCTCGAGCATTCGGGCTCTTGGGAAATAAATTTAACAATTTCTAACATCCACTACAATTTCTTGCCATATATGTACCGTGGCTCGTTCTAAACAGGAACTTAAATTATAGGTTTATTTTGTCGCACGTACGTGAAATGGGAAAAGTACGACAAATTGAGTTTCATTTGGAAATAAAAATACAACCATCATAGACGCTATGGTTTACGCTCTCGTCTCGTTCTCTCACTGTTCCGCGTCGGTGAAATATTGTATCAAATACTATGATCGTTTGTGGACAACAAAACTAACAGTATTAATCTTTCACGAGGTACATTCCGATCTGTAACATATTGTTTACACTTCACAGAAAATACTGCACTCAAATGTATCGTACAAATTGCCTATACCTCACAGTATATCTGAGTACCTATGTTGACAAAAATTCATAAAATACTATATAATTTATCATTAATCTGTATTAATCTGACAAACAAATAAAATATTAAAATTTCTACTGAAACATTAAACGAATTTTAATGTCGCTTTCGCAATGAAAATAGCCGAATATTTTTGGAAAGATTTCCATCTATTACTAAACACGAAATGTATTTGTGTAATTCCTACACAATCTATAATAGAAACAATATGGATTTATGGAATACGTTTTTTAAATAATAGTATACGTCGCGTAGGATGCAATAAATACATATGTGGGAAAATGAAACATTTGTGTTCGTGGCAGCGTATGAACGAGCACCGTACTTACACTGTGTGGCGACACAAATGTAATAAAATCGAAAAGATTATATCTGTGTGAAAGGAATTTTTCAATCTGATCTAAGCAAGAATGTGGCAAATATTTAACAAAAGAATCCTGATGGTAACATAAAAGTCTGCGAGTATAACAAGAATTTTGCAATTAAGTGGTATATCGTTTACTGCAAATATTTTTGTTCACTGATTCAGATGCGTAAAGAATTAAATATGAGTACAGGAAGAGTGTTAGAGAATAATTTCGTATACCTCTATATTGATTACGAGTAAAATAAATTTGCATGTTGCATTATAAGAATTATTATTATAAGGAAGTGGAAATGCAATTACGTACAAATTGGAAGAATGCAAAAAGAAAACAGTTGCTTGTTGGAAATGGGGACTGAAGTAAAATTCAATTGATATCCGGGTAGAAGGTTCTATGTAAACAGAACTAGAGTGTGATGGTTTCCGGACAAAACACTGATTTCTATGTGTTCGTAGGAGAAGCATGTACCGAAGTTTACAAAAAAAAAGCCAAAGGGACACTTTTAATGCATACTAAATCAGGCAACAAAATAGTTGAACGTTTTCTAGAGTATACTGGAATGTGTCAGGTTCATCCGGTAAAAATGATCGCCATGTAAAACATGCGTTAGACTTATCTGTTATCATAACAGCAGACATTTTAGTTTGTTATTCTTTCATGGTGTTCCACCGGGTAGGATTTTGATATTCTATAATCTGCTAGGAATATACAATCACATTGTGATATTTTTGTTTAGAATTTAATAATTATTAATCTCACTAGCAATAATGTCGTGAATTTGGTGTTTTCTATTTTTCAGATTTCCTATTGACATAATATTAAAAGAAGATATTTATTTTTCGAGTATTATTATGAATAAATGCGGGTGGTACTGACCTGACGATATTATCTTGCCACTAGTTTCTACTAGCGGCTAGGTATGAAATCAATTCGGAGTACTGCAGTACGGTGACTGGTTGGTTGGTTGGTAAGTTGACGGGGAAACACTATACTACAACAAAAGAACACGACACAGAGACATAAATTGAAACAGAAGCACGTAGTTACGTGCGGGATATATTTCACGTGTGTTTTGCTACATAAATGGTAAAAAGGTTGGTTAAACTCGACGACAGTTTATAAAATATTGTGGGAACAGCTTGCGATTGCAAAGTGCGTAAAAACTATGTTCGGTTTCAGTGGCACACTTGGGCAAGTGGGATTCAAGTATCTGACCGATTATAAATTTACGAACCTGTCACATAACCCAATAAAAGTAAAATATTTACTACATATAGTATTTGTTATCAATACAAAACCAGATATATGAAAAAAACAACAATGTTTACACAATTTATAGAATATAAGGATAACTTTGTATTGCAGAAATAATAATATACAAAATAAACAAATTATAGAGAAAATTAATGATCTGATTGGTAGTAACATTATTATTCAAATCAATAAAAATCTTTATTAATATTATATGTAAAAAAACGTGTTGAATATTCATATTTCCTAATTAGCTAGAATTAAAACTTGTAGACAAAAGCTATACATTTTATCCGGTAAGACTGTTAGTAATGAATTCTTATTGGATTCAACGGATTTTACATCAACAATAACTGGTTAATACAATGGTCGGGAATTGTGTTTGTTACTTTGACAATGAAATTTACCATTGTGCGATAGTTTCTTTAGCCGCAGTGTGATAATTCTGTAATTGAAATGAGCACCAATGCGAAGTTTCAGGTTACGACGCCTGAAACGAACTAAGCCGGAATAGTTTCAAATAGTTATTAAAAGGACTTGCGAAATAGTCGGACATTTTCGTAACTATTGTAATCGGATTAAACTAGCAAAGTTTTTACGATGTGTGAATTGCTTGTTTTCATTCTGAACGACATTGCTTTCATTGTTCGTGCTTATTTCAGCAAATTTCGTTCTACTTCATTTCCTCCTAAAAACATATGATAGTAATAAATTAAGGAAATGTTTGTTTAGAAAGTCTACAATCTTAGTACATAATACTAAAGAAGAATAACAATATTCATATACAACATATCTGCACAAAAGAACATGTAATTAATTGTTTGTATATTCGTTGGAAGCTACGTATATAAATGTATCTTGAAGCAGTACAAAGATGTACTTGCTCAACAAGCTGTACTGTGATTGGTCGAGTTGTACGTCAAAGTGAAATTGGAATGCATTACGTACAGTCAGCCTATTTCTTCGGCAAAATCTTCAAACACTTAATCAGTGCACAGAGCTGCTCTACCTACGTAGAACTGAAACTTGTGTCATGCATAGAAATCAGGAACCTGTCAAGTTACATGCTAAATATGTATAAGATTAACGCTAAAAAGATTACTAGAATAAATTTATTTTCAACTTTCAACTAGTGTTTAATTTCCTTTGAAGTAATTTAGAAATCACTTTGCTGAACTATAAATTAATATGCATATATTAATCATTTATAATTTGATTTAACTTTAGAACATATGACTAATAAAGTTCATTAATATTTCTAGTTTAAATAGCATAGTAAAAAACGATTCAAACTTTTAACCAAAATGGTTTTGGAATTATAACACATAATTTCGTAATATTCCTGCAGAAATCAGAGACATTACTCTTAGGCCAATTTGGCAGGAATCCGAGGACGAGATATACATATAAGCCGCTTAATATATCCGTCACTGATCAAAGCTGTTGCTTCAGCCCAACCAAATTGAAATTCTGAATATCCACTGCATATATAAGGACAAGGGATCTTAACTTTGTTGACAATAAACCGCAAGGGTCGCTTGGCCCGATTTTAATTTAAAGTTGTCAGTTACTGTGTAAAATTGTGTAAATATATGTGCAGTTACGTAATTTAATTAACATGTGAAATGTTAAAGATGAATTAAAAAAAAGAGCACTGAATATTTCATCAAACAATTTACCATAAGCTACGTGAATTACATGTGATGTGTAGTTTCTTAATTAAAATAAAATTATAAATATCAAGCTTGTAAAATGTATGTTCTGCCAAGGATACAGTATGCTGGCGGTGCGAATATGTAAACATAGCTTGACTTAGTCGTCGATTCGCGGGGCGCTCTATTGTCGGCTGGGTGGGGTAAGGTTAATCCGATAGTTTTGCAAGTGATTTAATCTGTGGGAGTCCGGAGCACAAGTAGGCAGAGCGCTTGTTCAGCACACCGCGTGTGCTTCTCGTACGTACATACATACGTTTGTAAAACTACAGGGTTGGACTTTTATAAATTCTATTCAGAAAAATTACCTACCTAAATATACATTTTCAGGATGTTCAACTGTTGTAATATTTCAGTATTTTAACGAATATGTACGTATACAAATTTCATATTATTTGCACTGCAAGTTCAACATTATTATTCATTACTGTACAAATATAATTGTAGCTTCTATTAACGTTTTTATTTGTATATTGTTTATAAACATAACAAGAATAAATACGTTATATGCAAGTATAATATTGAATACTTACCGGCAGTGTACAAAAAGTTTGGAGCGTCCGGTTCTGCTCTGAGGAGGCTTCCGGATGCGGTCACGGCGCACGGGTCAAACTCTCACTGAGAGCAAAGAAGACTCCTAGCTGGTCATTTTGGTCTGCAGCGGTTCGACGTCGGCTTAACTCTGTGCCTAAGCCTAAATTATAGTGCTGCGCTCGACCAGCGTGTACCAGTCCGTGTAATTCTGTCCGTTTATCTCCGATGAATATCAATTAGTTCTGCACGAACCAGGCGTCTGTTCGATCATGCTCGACCTCCTATTGTTTTCCCGTTACGTTATTTCAACTGGTCACATTGTTAATTGTGTCGCTTGAATTCGACTGCCGACCGCACCAGAAGGGTCACACCGAGAAATATTGTTCTGCGTTTTTGTGTTTGCTTACAAATTGAGGGAAATGTCTAGTACACATTCATTATACATGTATTACCACAGAATTTACATTTCTAAAACATTAATGAATTTCCATTCACGATTTCAATTAAAGTTGAATCAGTTTTCCGATATGTATTAGTAATAAATGAATATAGTAAAAAAAATTATGGCTATTTTTTTTTGTTCACGGCATGGCGGTCATTATGCACATTATGGCACCAGAGATAACGGCGGTCATTATGCCCGCCAAATCTACTTACATTTTAGCGTGTGATCCTTGTAAGGTACCAGTTCTTTCACTGCATTTTGTGTTATGATATGACCGCTATGGTTTACAAAAATTATCAATCAGCAGGAAAGCAAACATTTTGTACACTAAAAATGTAAAAATGCATGCAGATCTGATGTTGGTCCTTGGGGAAATTTTCCAAAATTTGACCTTGGTGCTTAATCTTTTAACCAAATTCGGTTATACAAATACAGGTAGTTTATAAGATTACGAACGTAAATGAAAATTATTTTGTCATTAGATGTGTTCATTTTTCATTTCTGGTAATTCATTATTTTCTAATTATGTATCTATAATTAAATATTAATTGGATTTTTAACTAGTATTGTACAAAGTACATATTTGTATAATATTCAGATTAAATTTAAGTAGATCATAGGTAATATTGGAAGTATACAAAAAGTTAAATAAATGAATTATTTTTTTGTTGTAATTTTAATCTCCATTTAAATATGTTGGCTAGCTCATTATGTAGGTCATATGAAATATAATTATGTTATATGTAAATATTGAATAGTATATACTTACAGTATTATCGTTTCATGTCTCAGTTGAATATATCATACGTAATCCTATTCATAATGGTGTTGCAGTTTTTTTTCCTTGTTTGTTTTGTTACTTATCTAATCAGTGTTATGCTTTTAACAATAATTCAGAATGCACAACTAAGAAACTGGAACACAAGAACTAACTTTTTTGAGCCCTTAACTGCAAAGCGGAATATTTATTTGTTTGGGGTAGAATTTCGTGAAGGAAAGTTAACCAATGATTTGCATGCAGTGCTGTAATTTGGTTTGAACGCCGCCATAGTCTTTCGAACAAGTTTAACTAAAACCCGATAAACAAGTATCGTTATTTGTGAAATCTGCCGCAGGTCTACGTTTAGGTTTGCTCAGACGGGCTGTGCCACAAACACGGAACAATCGTGCGGTGCTGTGGTAAATGGCGGGGGATGGGGGTTAAGGTATAGAACTCAGGAGAGTCGTTAGCCTCGGCGCCAACGATGGACTAACCAAGACACGTCAGACTAAACGGTCGTCGATTTATTACATAATTAAATTATCCGACGCTTCATTAATATCTATTATTGTGTTAGTGCAGTATGGCAGCTTGTTCTTTAAACAATTAATTGTTGACTTTAGTAATTATTTCCCCAGTAAGATGATAATTATACTTCATATTATCTGATTGTTTCCATCCAACAGGTACAAGTATAGCAAAAGCGTAAATTAATGTTAGCAACTTTGGTTGCATTTACCTACACATATACTGAATTCATGCACAGGTATCTGGTTGCACAATAACTTATTTTCTGCAAGGATAAATTTTAGTTGAGCATTAGTATTTTCATCATTAAAGTTCGCTCATTATAAGTTTTAATTTTTTAACAAAAAGTTCGCATTTCTATCATAATAAAAGAATGTTTGTAATTGTTAAAATAGATGTTTGATCTTATTTGTGTCGAATTCTAATTCAATCGTGTCATGTTATAAATGGCAAAAGTTCGCTTGAAAACTCTTGTAAGCAGATTTTTCTACATGTTCAACAAACAGACTTCTTGTGGAAGTTGTTTCCAGAAAAGTATATAGTGAATAGGTCAAAAGTTCGAAGTTGTAAAAAGAAAAGAAACTCCCATTGGAAAGTTAGGTTATCAATTTACCCAGTCTAGATAATTATATTAGGATTGACAATAGTAAAACTACTTTCATTCGTATTTTCCGATATTATGACGTGTGTGATGTGAGGTTAAATGTGTTGGTCACGAAACTATATTTATACGTTCTTTTATCCATTTTTTTTTAATGTAGTTATATGAAAATATCGTTCATGTTTTTTAGTTTGTAGAAATCAACAGATGGTAGTTTTTATATGTGTAATGGAAAAACTGAATAATTGTAATTGGTGTGCATGTTTTTATAATCAATATAAAAAAAACTTTCAAATGAAAATGATGAGATGCATATTTGTTACGCACACAGGCACGCAACATTAGCATTCATGAAAATGTTGAGCGCTAGGTTAAAGTGGAAAGGCATATGTGGTATGCAAAAGCAGCGAAATAATAGGTGCTCGTAAACAAGGGAAGCATGACGTCCCTCGTGTCGTAAAACTTTGTATTTAATCATGGTGGGTTTTTAAGCAAACTACCCTAAAGTGCGATAATGAATACGGCACGTTGTTAATTCAACAGGGCTGACAGTGAATTGAGTGCCTGCTCGTAAGGGAGGAAGCTAAAGAGGGCGTGCAGAGGATGTGTTAAGACCTCCTTGAAGCAATGAGTTTGTTAACTGAAGGATCTCTCTTCAGCCCATTCTGTGTAAAGAGCACACTGCTTCTATGTGTCTGGAGGGATCTGGTCCGCGCCTCGCACCCATCCTCTTACACTGTACAGTGTACAATGAACACCGACACCGATACCGACACCACGGTACTACCATGTTACCACTACTAATACCTACCACTTTCTGTCTTCCTTCACACACATCTCTTTCTCTTCTGCTCGTACCATTCGTTTCCACATTTCTTTACTTTTCGCACTGCTGCTCATTGTCAATGCTTGTCTATTACACCGTGTTAAATCACAAATACGTTTTTGCTCTTATCATCAAACATACTAGAAATGTTTGTTGAACAATTTCTTAATACTATATTATTATATACCGAGGTTAATCTCTTTACAAATAAGTGAAATGCACATTAGAACTGGAAAATGATACACTATGCTATAATCACACTTGGAAGCGAGAGGAATTTAAAAGTAAATTGTTATTCTTTTTATATTTAAAAAAAGTCTAACTATAAATGTCTGCCAATATTTACTGTAAAGTACTAGTAAATACTGTAAACAGTAACATTAGCTTCGACTTTTAACATGGATGTTTGCGTGGACACTGTGTTTACAATATGTAAGTATACATGTACGTGGCTAGCCTATAGTTATTTACGCAAAGGAGATTCATCGGACGAGTCCCAATGGTGTCGGTGTTGTTGTTGTTGCTATATATGTGCGCGGGCCGATGAGATTGGTGCTGTGTGCCGGGTTGCAGTTCATTAAGGGGCAAAGAACCGGCACGACTAGAATATGCAATAAGCTCACTTTACACTCCGTGTATATAAACCGATTCTGGCCGCCTTTGGTTCGAGTAAATCCCATTTGAATTGCATTCATGAGACACACGAAGCCAATCCCTTTGTTAATCAACAAACAATAATGCACGGACAAAGTGTGTCAACACGTTCGGTCTTCCTACTCGTTTTTTTATCGAAACTAAAAGAACGTTTTCATTCGGCAGAGAAGCTTGGATCTATTTCGTCTCCCATCTCGGTTCGTACACCCGTGCAACGAGTTTTATTGATTGCTAACACTAATAACTTTGTCAGAATCCGTGATTGAAATATTAAAATCGGCGATATTTCCAGTTCGGGGATGTCATTTGAAATCAGTTATAAATTATCGTAAATTCGGAACGTGACAAATTTTTATAAATTGTTTTCAGAAATAATCTCGTCAGACTTTTACGCATTCTTCTGCTTAATTTAATTAAATTTCATTTCATACCGAACGTTTCTCAATGTCTTTATCATAAATCTTTTTTCGAATTATGGTTTTCGTATTTGAACATTAGTAACGCATAATGCCAGTGCCTCTTTAATATTAGAATAATCTGCCGTCACAGTTTAACGATCACGGGCAAATCGTTCGAGTAATTTTATTCTCGTTTTTCTCAGTTAGTGATAACTGTCCATAATGTTTAGTTCACCAGTTCACAATAATAAAAGTTTCTTTATTCTTAACTGATTCGGAATTATTGTTCACATAGCATATATTGTGACAGGTTACAGGTGGGTGGATAACTATTTATAGATTTGCTACCACCGCAGACAAGACAACTTGAAACGAATAACATGGCAGACCATGATGAGACTCAATCGATCTAGATTATAAGTTAAGAAGTCGAGTTTATCTGACCGTTTGTGCAAGTTTCTGGTTTGCGGAGGAGCAAGTGTATTATCAGAATGTCAGAGGGAGAATGAGGGGTTGTAAAGAGAGTTTCCTGAGGCTATATGGTGAGATAAAAGCACCCGGCATCGCTAGGCACGTAGTTTCCGGCCACAACGTCCCGAACGCACTAAGCGCGAACCGGTTCAAAAGTTCCGCTAATTAAATCTTAACCTCAAGGCATGTCAGTCGTCTGGAGACGAAGATGAAGCCCAAGCGCCTCTGTGCCGGTATCTTCTATTGCTGTGGCTAGACAAGAGATGACATCGACGCGAAGTCGACAAAGAACACGCACCCAACACAGCCACCGATGTCTTTCTGCTTCCCGGATAATATCATTAATAAGTTACTTACTTGCTTGAACAGTTTCGTATGCCGATAGATAACATCAAACCATCTAAACTTTCTAGAGTTTCCAGTACCATTAACCTTACACTTTCAAACATATTCTTCTACAAACACATATACGTAGTTCAGGGAGAATATTATAATTGTTTCTCTAAATCTTCAAAGCTTTCAGTTTAATCTGTCCAATAAACTAATGTCAAACCGAAATAATTAACGGTTGAAGGTAGGTTTCCCCAGAGTCATCTATTTGATCCTAACACCCTTATCCACCAAAGCAATATTTTATCAATGACATATACCGTTAATCAAAGCAATATTTTACTTTAACCTATTTGTATTACTCGGTACTTCGTATATATCTAACAGATCTCTCACTGCTGAACCATTTCTATGAATATATTTATTATCATATTTGTTAATTATACGTCCGTTACTATAAACAGAGTAGGTTACTGTGTGTTGATTCTTGTGTTTCTAGACAAATTATAACTGACATACATCTCTTCGAATTTATTTATTATTGTGCACTGGTATTTTAAGTGTTTAAGATATGATTATACTTATTTAAATAAAGGATTCTGACCATCTAAGCAATTTGACAATTCAGTGTCGTTATGTAAGCCTAGAAATTAACGTCTTGTAAACCGAGGATTTCCTAAATGTAATTAAAGATAAAACCTTAAAACTCGAATAGTTTAACGTAACGACCTAATCTTGCGGTAATTATAAACGATACGCCTATCGTATAGTCGCTCTTGAGAATTTATTTTAATTTCTTAGCCTCTGACTAAAGTTTTACAAAGTAGACAAAAAACTAATGGTAATGCGAATGTGTAAAGTTATGCTATGTATTACAATAAATAATTATTATTATTATCGTGTACCTATTATAGCTTTGACTAGTTTCACTAGACAAAGTATATCAAATAAATATTTTAGATCGTACAAATCACAATGAGAGAAAGCCAGGCAGGCAGACACCTGTGATAGTAGAATATATTATGCCACAAGTAGCGCGCCACGTGTTCCAGAGGAAACATCAATCAATATTTGCGAAGGTTCTCTAGTGAACGAGTAAAAATATCACACGTAAAGATACCTGGCCTTCACATACCTACATTTGTTATTTATGTGCGAAAGTTTAACTCGGGAGTAACTTTTTCAATTCAGATATTTGACACAGAAGTTCACTCGCTCATCGTCCCCATGGACTCACTAAGTGCAAAACTTCTATAGTTGACAACAAGCAACAGAGTATTTCCTTTGTGTTTGAATTCAAGCAAGCGCAGGTTCCGACTGTCCCGTGCACAATGCACGGCAACGTGTTCGATCGTTCTGCAGCCGCCCGCAACTTCACTTTGACTAGTAAAAATATTTTTACAAATGTGCTGACTGGAAGTGGAAGTTCGTATTGTAATGCAACAGATATAATGGTGAATTGTACACAAAATGGTAGTAAATAGGTACTTACGTTGCAATGAAATGAAAGGACATTTTCAACAATATATTTTATTTGAATGTACTGATAGTAATGATTATAATACATAGAACACATGATCGCTATGAAGACTGGCGCGAGAGAGAAGGAGGATATGTATAATGTACACATGTATACGTTATATACATAAATACATAGATATGTACAAGGTTAGGCACTGATTGTCTTAGAAATATATCGTATACACTTTTCTGTTTTCCGTGGTACACAGATATATTTGACGATATAAAAACGAGTAACATGTTCATTACCTGCACGTAGGTATTACCTAATGAGATAGCACACAATTGACGCATATTATTGGAATTATTCTACGACGCGCATTCGATTGGACTAGTATTTCAAATAAAGTCGGATAAACATCATCAGCATAGACTCACACCGTTAGTGTTTCACGTAATCACTGCACTGCACCATCGTAACATGTTGAGCAGAAGGGCAATAGTGAACACAGAATGGTCCAGACGGCAGCAACGTGTATCGGACGATGTCTCTTTGGACGCTTCCAGATTCTCTCTGGTTACCTGCTCCTGACATCGGCCTATTGCATCTAAATCTAAGCTGCTCATAGGTTTGCCATTCACCTCCAACGGAGATATGCAATAGTTGCGTGTCATGAACTCCTCGACACTGCCGTTGGCCAGGGGTCCCTCGATAAGATTGTGAATGTGGCAGTCACATGGGAAATGGTTGGAGACAACGGTGAGCACGTCGACTCCGTGGAAGGTGACGGTACCAGGACGTGGTATATCGAGTACGTGGTTACCTTGTAACCGAATGGAACGTATGTGATGTTCGAAAGTAATCGGAAGTTCTTGTATCGCATCAATCTTATTGTTGAGGAAGTTCAGTGAGGCGACGTGAGTCATGCCTTCGAAGGCGCCAGCTCGTATCGTGCCGAGATCTGATTCTTGGATTGACAGAACGTTAACATGCGTGAGGCCGCGGAATGTGTACGGCTTGAGGGACGTAAGATCCATAAATGCGAGTTTCATAAATCCAACCGTATCCAAACCGCTGAAGGCATCCGGTTCCACTGAACGAACTCCGGAGGGAAATATAAGCTTGTCGATGTTCGTAAGACCGGCGAACGCTGAAGTTTCGATCTTCTGTATCGGATTGTAGCTAAGTTGTAACAGTTGCACGTTGGAGGTGCCGGCGAATGCGTAACCTTCCACCTTGTGTATCTTGTTGTGGCTGAGGAATATCGAGGTGATGTTCTGCAATCCCGCGAATGCAAATTGTGCTACCGTTGGCAGTGGCGTGTGTTGAATAGATAACTCGCGTAGACGTGGTAGGCCCCGGAATGCGAACGGTTTGATAACGGAGATGTTGTTCCCGTCCAAGGACAGTTTCTTCAGTGCTCGTAGACCGGCAAATGCGTCGCTCTTTATCACCGGGAAGTGGTTCCTAGTCAGGGACAGGTGTTCGACTGTGGGTGGCAGCAGCTTCACGGGGATTTCCGTCAATCCACCGGAATTGCACAACACCTGCCAACAAGTGCGTCGAGTTTACAACACCATACATTCGTCCACACACATACATACGTACGCAAGCATCCAAAAGAACATTCAAACACACGACACATAGAGAATAAGAGTAGACAGATACCAGAGATACGGGAAACGGAAATGTTTGCGTGAATCGAGTTGGCGAGGTCGAAAAGCGCACAGCAACAGCAACATACATATATATATATACAATGGGGCTGATACACAAATCCGGCAACAGATTCCCCGCATCGCATTAACCCTCGGCATAAGGCATAAGAATCATAGTGGCAGTTTGCATAGGCCGCATGAGCACTAAAAACACTACCTGCCAGCTCTTCTGAAACACACGATATTCCACGGGAATACACAAGCTCATGCATACTTACATATGCTATTTTCACACGCAAGCACCGACATGATTACGTCAACAACCGACGTACGTGGTTGTACGATATTTGTAATAAGTACCGTTACAGAATTGTGACAAACATCTACCGAAAAAAAGAAACACATAACAACGGCAAAACAAAATGGATAGTGATGAAATATTTCATGAGGGTGCGTATGTGAATAAACATTGAACTTCGCACGTGTATATTTATTTATACAAGAAATAAACAAAATGAAATGCGAGCATTAAAAATAAGAACATCATCAAAAGCCGGTATAAAAAGCGACGAACATACATACATTTATGTTTAATTATTATAAAGCATACCTACATAAAAAGCCTGAAAATAACAAACAACAAATTCACAAATGTATAATGAGATATAATCATAAAGTCTGAAAAATATATTATTACGGTTCGAAAGAAACTGGCAAAAGTAATAATTTCATATCCTGTTAATTTTAATATTGAAATTTATTTGATGTGGAGAATATTATACATTTCTTATTCTCTTGTCGACGCAAATTAAATTAACTCATTTTTATAATTAACTTTTAGTTCAAACATTTATATTATTTTCTTATAATTTACTCTATTCATTGCAGACAGTTTTTAAAAGATTCGCAAGATAAAGTGGACAAATATTATGATTTAGATACAGTGCATGCAAGTACAAACTTGTTCTCACCTGTGTCTGTGACAAACATATGCATTCCGGTGGACAGGGCGGCGTTATAACGTTGAGTGTGGTTACGTGTACAATCAATGTTGCTACAATTATGCGACTTAAAAATTCTTTTTGCATCTGAAACAAAGGAAATATAATGTAGATATAAAAATACTATCACACTTTGTATTTATGTTTAAATTAAAACACTGATAAAAACTTGACTCGCAATGTAATTATTAAGGTTATTTCAGTATAATTTCTAGATTCTATATAGTGAATATTATTCAATCTTAAACGGATTGTTAAATAACGGTACACTTGACATTTTTGGTGTGTGCAAAAAATTTCAGTAAAATATCGGAGAGAGATTATGATGTATAAAATTAAGGAAACTGATGAACATGGCACGATTAAACTGTGTGGCACCGTATAATTTCGAACGCCGCAGTGTTAGATGCCGATTGCGCTTTTCGCTTTGAAAATTCTGTCGATTCGTTGGAAGATCGTTAACATCAAACTGTACTCTTTAAGAACTTCGGTACGACGTTCGCGGATTCTAAAGGTACTCAAGTAATGATCAAATATTAGCTCGGACGTAATTGCAGTGAGGGCGGTGTGTTGCTGGAGCTAGAGGTCTGTGAGGGAAGGGGAGGAGTAGTAACGGACCTTCCTGGTGCGGCTGTCCTCTCTTGAACGCCCGAAGCCAAGGGGTAACCACCCGGACTTGACTCAGTACAGCTATTAGCAAGTCAGCACTATTTAATGACGCTCCACTGTATTAATTAATCACACTTAAATTATTCCTCCTACTAGCAATGATTACATAACATGTTGGTACAATGTTAAGGCATACCCAGTGTCTACCTTTAGATGCACACATTGTCTTGATTTTACATTATGTATTAGAAAAGTTTACAGTCTAAACTCATCAAAATACATCGTGTATAACAGTTCTTCGACAGATTGAGTGTTGTGTTTGACTTACAATTAGACATGTGAAACATAAAGCTTTCTCTTATATTAATAAATGATAACCGCGCTGTTTAGTATCAAAGTATGTATGTTCAAATAATGTTATATAGAAAGAAAACAATGTTACCGGGGAATTTGTTGCAATATAGTAATAAAATAATCGGCGAACGTAATTTTCACATGCATCAAATAGCAGTTAAAACCTATAAAATTGCATTTAAAACTGTTCATTTCGATGAATACAATGTAACAAATTCGAAATACGTAATTAAACAAGTTCCTGCTGGCGTTGCAGCAAGCTACGATACAGCAAGTTAGCCGGAATCACTGCAGCTGATACGCGTACATGGGGGTAGGTTTATATAAAATAACGGAGCAGCTGTTAATCTAATTGTATGAGTGTGTTTGCAACTTGGAATAGACTACGTTCCCACATTACTGTGAGAGTAAAACTACTGTGTGTGTGTATGTTTGGACGTCCAAGTTTACAGCATTATTAAAGTGGCCGGGTTTACTTTCTTGCGTTAAATTTTCCAACACACGACAGTAGCGCCACAAGCAGACAGTCGTCGCACGGACACGGGACAAAACAATGCCGAATGACATGCGAACTACGTAGGAAGGATTGTAATACAACTTTGTTCCTCTTTTTGTCGACCGGAAATTGTGTCCCTCAAATTCTCATTCTCGCCGCACACATGTGACTCGGCGTTTCTCGCCGCTCGTTGCTTACTTGCTTGGCCAAAAGGTCGAACTAGTAATCTTACTGTCGTCTCTGTTTATTCTACCCTCTCCTATTCCTGTTCGGTCTCTCGTCAGGCTTGTTGAGAGCGCACAAACTTACAAAACCGAAATTGGCTGTAACTTCATTTATGATGCTACTTACATTCCCGTTAACATTTCCCCGGACTCAAACTCTTCAATGCCCGGAGCGGTGCAGGAAAACACTCGACTGACAGACTGACACAATTACGGATCGGATCGTAGTATGTAAAGAAAATATAAATAAACCTACATCCAGTTTAATTAGTTGATCTACACTTCCGCAAATATTCTAGATCCATTTCGTCCATTCGGTATAAAACAATTTCAAAATATTTACCTCGTGTGCATACAAAATAAATGTATATTTGTAATAATAATTTAACAAAATTTATGGAATGTTGTGTTTTACAGATCCGCATATACATAGTTAATTTATATGTATACATAACAATGAACAGTAATATTTCCTGCACAATTATTTAAAACTTTTATCACAAATACATTTCATCGCTACAATATGTACACGGGTAAATGAGGATAGTGTAATGAATTCACTACGTAACTGACTATAAATTGCAGAAAAAATAAAGCTGTTCATATGCGTAATAGTTTATAACAGTTTAATATTGCTGAATTATTTAATTCGTAATAAATTCAGTTAATAAACAGAAATTATGTTGAATTGTTCCAGCCTTTTGCGGATATTTTTTTTTTAACTATAAATTATTCAACCGGTATATTTCATTATAACACGTTCGTAGTTTTAACTACATTATACAGGATATTTTATGTGGCTTACTATTACTAACTTCTATATGCTTCATGCTCATATTCATATTCTACATTGCAAAAGCATGTTTCATATTATAACTATGCGAAACGTTTGTAATATTTTATCATATTAAGGTACAGTTGTTTCATTTATTTTTATATAATTATTTTAAGGTATGTCGTGTATAAATGTATGCATATTTGATACAGTCAAGAATATCATTTTGGGTCCAACTACCTGAAAACAATGCAGTTCTGTTTGAAAATAAGGTCGAAAGAGCAAACAAATACAAGACAATACCATTACATAAACTTTATCTACTGGAATGTAATACGGAACGTGGAAACAATAATCAGTTATCCGAGCGACTGATACATTTGTCACTTGTACTTTAATTACATTTACGAAAAATGATGACAGTTATTGGAGGCAAAATGTTTAATTTGTTTGTTTTACAAAAGTGAATTAATTTATTTCTTCTACTTTAAAATTTTTACATAGATAAACAAAGATTGAACATTGGAAGTCGACAGTGCTACAGTAGAGTCTATATATAGTTATATACATAGAAAAATAAATCCGATATTATTGTGATTATTAACAATTTGCTTTAATGAAATAGCTAAAACAAGCTCAGCCAGAATGGAATACCTTGTTTAAAAAACCTCAGCCTATGAAATTATGAAAACTATGTTCTGTTATCAAAGATAAATAACTGGATCTTTCTAATATTCCTTCCGCAAATGTGGTTTCAAAAGGTAGTGTAACTGGCCAGCTCTGACATACAGAAATGTGTGAATACAACATGTATAGTGAAAATGTCATTTTGTATTTGGTACGTGATTAATAATACGGAAAATTGACGCGCGGGTCTCTAAATTTATTGACAAACGGTACGTACAAAATGGCAGAAAGTAGAGAGATGCGAAATGCAGTGGCGGAGATGACAGGAGGGCGCGTGATTAAGCGGCAGTAGAATTAAAACATGAAAGTGGTGTTCGCCGTCGACAGAACATCGTTTATCACTGGCACCCATGTTGACCGGCGCATGACGTTTTTGTCGCTGCTACATGTGACCACTTCCGGCCAATATAGAACCAATTTATGTGAGTGACTTCGTGCTCAATGTTTCTGTAATTCTTTTTTTGCGTTCCACTTGGTTTATGAACGATGAACCATATACTAAACGTTACGTTCCATAGCGCCACCTTCAAAGCTATTTTGTTTCAGTCAGTGGAAAATATTCCGCACCATAAAACATGAATATTACAGCACGACGAGAATGGACTAGCATAGGTACCACCCCGTACTAACAACACTTGTGCATGTGTGTGTGTGTGTGTGTGTAAGGGGTGGGGGTTAACGGAAAACAACAGCGTGATGAGTAGGGTGCGCATCGGCAATGTGAAGATAATAATTAATTTTGTTTGATTTAACCACGTACGCATATTTACCGAACAAATATTTGTTTCAGAACATGTTCATATATTACCAATAATTCATTACGAGAATACTATGTAAATAAATTAATTAAACTGACACACTATACATCATGATTTGGTTAGTTTTACTATAGTACAAAAATAAACGGTAGTGATGGAATTTCTAGTTGTGAAGATGAAAAGTAGAGAATCGAGAATACGATAAGCTGATCTACGTACGACTCATGTACTCTAATAGCAGATCTAGATGCGTATTTATGTGTTCCTTCACATCGAATATCAAAACGAAAGGGTACCGTGATATAATCCAATAATAAATTTCATGTAAAGATTTATGAAAATAGATAAATATTGTAAAATATGTACAAAAAAATATACGGTTGCCCAAAATATCCGTGCACACCAGACTATACAATTAATGTGATGATACCGATCCATATTTTTTTTTTCTCTTCGCATCTATAGATTTCGCTGAATGTTCCTTTATAAACGATCTATTCTCTGTAATACTTTTTTTATGCCGCAGATTAGAACCATAAAAAGTTTATGATGTGGACGACTTTGTCCGTGCTTATAATATCGAGCGTGACACATACGGTAGGTCGCAAGCATATGTGTATCCCATTTTTCGTGCCGAGATACTTTCCTATTCTTGAACGGGAATCCTTTCGATAATATATGTTGGAAGAACACGTGAAGTATCACACGGGCTTGCCCAAGGAGACGGTTCGTTGACCATTACAGAAAATGGTTTACAGGGTCGTATTTAGAATTACGCGAATTTTTTTTTCACGTTAATAATATTATAAACCACTCTTTGGGAGTTGTGCCTAGTCTAATAATTTTTAGTAATGAAGTTAATAAATTATTGTGCATTGTTTCAATGCATCTCACATATTTCTTCTGAAGACTACAACGATGCCATATTTTGTAATAGCAAAGATGTATGCCAGCGGTCGCCAAAGTGGGGTGCGCGCACCCTTGGGGGTGCGCGAGGTGTTACTAGGGGGTGCGCCAGAAAAATATAAAAGTTTATTATATATATATATATATATATATATATATATATATATATACTGTAGGGTCCTAGGGGTGCGCGAATAAAAAAGTTTTGTCTTAGGGGTGCGTGATCGAAAAACTTTGGCGACCACTGATGTATGCTATACAATATGTATAGAGTTTCATTATAAGTCTTTTGTATAAGCTGCAGATAAAACACACATAAAGAAATACAATTTATCACAGATCTAAAGATAGAGGAAAAAAGAACAGGAATATTGTTGGTACGGTTCTGAGTGAAGGATCTATGCGACACACAAAGACAGTCACGAGGAGACCGGTTGCGAGGAGATACGTGAGGACACCGAGTAGCAGAGAATGCGTTCCATTAGTCCAGCGTGACACTAGGGAACATGTGCCGAATTCGGATGCGAACATACGTACGCTCTCTCTGTCAATTCCCACTCGACTTTCATGCGGCGGCGGACCCAGTGTCCAGCAGTTGACGCGTCGATCACCAACTCCCATTTGCTTCATTAAGCTTAACTAACTTAGTGGCGTCGATCTGTTTATAACGGCTCGCGTTAAAATCGATATCGGCAAGCCACGTGACTGTCCGTCGATAATATTCGGATATAGGTACATGAAAACTGGTTTACCCATCAAATTTTAACTATTTAAATCTTACAAGGATTAACAGTTATTTAATGTAAATCATATATTTTAAAACGTCACCTTGTTTTATTATATTCTACATACAACCTGTCCAAATTAATTTCATCCGAATATAAAAAATAAAAGTTGACAAATTCATTTATCATCAAATATATCAACTATGTTTCATCAATTCGAGGTGCAAAAGCTGCAAGATGGACATACATATACATTTAGTATTATTAGTATGATGTGACCTGTCACTATTAATTCGCGTCAAAAATTGTGATCGATGGCCATTTTATTGGAACATGCATAAGGGTTATAATCAAACTACCCCTGCTGCTGTATTGGTAAACTTGTTATGTGTTTCAACAGAATCATATAACATTTTTAATATTGTTTCACTGATCACATTTGTTTTTCAAGCATTTGCAATTCGTGAAGCACATATATGTTTAAATAAATATATCGAAATACTGATGTAAATTAGGCATTAAACAAGACAAAGTATTCAGAATAATAATTACAATAATAAACACAGTTAGCCAAACTGAAACTAACCTATAACTTTAGCTATGGGATTTCCTCTGTAAATTAGAGATGATACTAAACTAAATATTTCAACAATTAATTATAGTTTCAGTGCAGAGAACCAGTACACGGAGTTCTGCAATTGGTAACTTACAGTTTGCTTATTTAGTAATGTGCAGAAACTTTGAATCTAATTGTTATATTAACCAGCTCATAATGGATCAAGTATTCAAGCGGTTATTTTAATTTTCTCATACAATTCATCCATTCATGAGATACATATATTGCGAAAAATAATTAATCGTAATGTTATTATGTAACATAATTAAAATGTGAGTATCAATTTCAAGATTATATACTAGTTAATGAACTTAAGCAAGAAAGGTCATTAATCATAAAATCATTTAAAGTGAAACTCCTTAGGGAACGTACAAAACAGCGTTTACCAATTCAGCGTCTGAATAGTAGGCCTGTCACATATTTTATGTTACCATTTTGAACTCCGAAGTCAAGAAAACCAATTTTTTATGTCACTTATTCCATATATGAAGTAGGTACGTGTGTGGAAAAGTTTATTGCGTCATGTGTTTAAGTAAGTTGCGGTAAAAATAGAATAATGTTTTTCTATAAATATTAAAAACTATATTCAATATGCAAAAATAGTGAAAAATGTTGTGCTAACCATATATTGACTTTTGTTCATGCTCGGACTTTTGACTGAGTGCCGATAATAATTAATGAACTGGTCGTGACATTTATGGATTCCTAACCCGTCCATTTTTGCAGTAAATTACTATAGAGTAGATAACCGAAAACGTATTAGTTGATAAATAATATAAATAAATGTGAAGTCATATTTTATTCACCGTGATGTTTGTGATGAATATTTATATGTTCCTGCTAAAACATTATACAGGATGATTCACAAAGAATGTAAAAAATAGCACTATATTGAAGATGTCATTTTGTGTAAAAATATCATATAAACATGGGTCCTATTCCATTTAGTTAATTAACTAAACGAGATCAAAGTATGATGAATGAACTAATAAATTTAGATGCTTAGCAGCTTATTATCATTAAGAAATCTTGTAAACTATTAGAGATAAGATGTTGGCTAAATTAGACAAAATTTTCAAAAGAAGAAATCTTCACTAACATCGACATTTAAATGCGCATCTTTTGTCTAATTTTACCAACTTCATACCTCATGGTTTCTAAGATTTCTTATGGTAATATGTTGTTAAACATCTGAATTTATTAGTATATCAAACTCTGATCTCTTGCAGTTAATTAACCAAATGGAATCGGATCTATGTTCATATGACATTTTTTACTCAAGATGACCTCTCCAATATCGTGTTAAATTTTGTACACTCTTCATGAATCACCCTATATAAAAAACATGTTACAATATTATTTACTGTTTCTGCGAAAATATAAAATAAAGTAGTATCATATTTTGTATTTCCTCCAATTATTTTAACTACAAAGAAACATTTCGGGATCGTAATCTTAATGGTATGAACGGAATGCTAACGTCAGCTTACACTTTGTTTCATTCCTTGCTATGGTTGAATAAATTTATTTTTAAGAATCCGTGAAATTCAACGGCAAATAAAATTAAATTTATCGTTAAATTTAAAAAGCATCCTTGAACCTAATGAAGATATATAGCGACAGAAAGTTGGGAAAAGAAACGACAGATAGCGGGGCAGTGAAAGAAAAGCGAAGAATTATCATGCATAAGTGTTTTAGATGATAAGGGCCGTGTAGGAACAAGATCGTACAGTGCAGTCCCATGCAGCAGAGGTGAAGTAAGTGATGTGAGGTTGTGACTAGTGGTAAGGGTAGGTTAGGGGCTGGTAGCAGTAGGTAGTCGTTGGTAGTGGTCGTGTGAAGTAGCGCGAGAAAGCGAGATGGATATAAGGGGTGAAAAGGGCGTGATAAAAGGTGATAAGAACGCCGCACGAGGCGGAATATGGTCCGGAAACGTGTCAAATGTTCTGGAAACAAATTTGTAAGGTAGTGCCCGGAGAAAGAGAACAGCGATTATGTCATGAGAGCGACCGCAACCCGTATCCCTGTTAGTAATTCATTAAACTTCCTAAACCGTTAAGAGCGTCTACCTCTACCCTTTCGTCCAACCATCCTAGCGTCCATCTTTCACTCGGCGCACTTCTCTGCTAAACAATACGTACGTACTACACGAATGATTATGTTGTACTAGCTGTGCAATATACAATACTGATAGGTATACCACCAACACACATACATATCTGCGGACATCGCCTGTCCACAGAATCTACCTACGTTCATTTATTAATTCCCAACCCTGTTTCTTGTCTTGTTCCTATTTGTATTGTGAACGAAAACACGTGGGTTTAGATCAATGGTCAGAAAACAGAATACGCTGTGTTAGATCTGTACACATTACTTATTCACGAACCAACGTAATGTATTAATCATCTAACCGAAAATAAACAATTTGTATATTAAGCATTCACATGCATGTATATTTATTATTATATGCTAACAAACATTTACTATTTATTATATGAACAATGGTTTGTAAAATAAAAGCAAAACGGAATTTTGTTTCCGAAATAACCGAGACAGCGATTCGCTTAACCAAGCTTAAATAATTAATCAAATGGAATTTACTTTACGTTCTTCTAATCTGGGAACTATTTCTTTTTGTTAGATTAATAGTTGTGCACTTGTAAAATTACAAAAAGTTTAAAAAAACATTTGTATTCCTAGTAAGAAGAATTCACGGGTTTTTCTCTAATTATTTTTTTATACCGCGTAAAGAGATTTAACATAACAAAATATTTATAAAAGCATATCAAGTAATGTTACAAATTTGGTTAGCATATTACAGTTTAGTATTTTTACCGGTTCGTTCTCCATATTGAATAATGTGTATGAAAATATTTCGCACCTGTGTTCATTATTATCATTTGCACAACCGTTGAAAATAAAATGGTATATGAAACGCGCCGGCATCCAGCGTGACGAGCGTGTGTCGCGGTCTGCGGCAAACTCCCATTACTGACGCAACAGAAACGGCTGTATGTGACCGATCTGCCTAACAAAGCAAAACTAAGCACGGAACAAATAACATTTCTCTCGATTTATATATCTTTTTCCTATCCGTACACGAGGAACTGCAAAGAAAGAATCACATGTACAAAATATACCTACATATATAATAAAAGACATGTAGGTAGATATTCTACAGTCTCGCATATGGTTGACAAAAAATGAGTTGTTGAACGGTGGAAGTGTTTTGAGATAGCAACCTTCTTCTTTCTGTTGAAGTGTCTTTGAGTAGTGAGGCGGAGACGACGCGAAACTCATTTCTCAAAACGTCTGGTGGCGTGAGTGATGGCTGTGGATGATGTTTTCAGATGTTATCAAAATCTAAAGTGATTTCAGGATGGTGCCCCGTGTTTCGACGTTGAATACTGGCAGCAGCGATGATTTATATTATCATTTATTGGGAACGATGTTTACGTCGCTAATGCACTCGCAATTCTCGTAAAACTTTACGTCGTTTTCTCGTTCTCTTAATCACATTTACAAAATGTGACATCATGTAATGCACTGACACTCTGCATTCTTTATCATCATAACATTCTCATTTTAAACATCATAATGACTTGAAAAATGTGCAAAGACTACGATTTCATTTACGCGATTATAAGAGGAAATTTAATTCAAGGCAGTTTTATGAAAATAGTAGACCAAGTGCCGTGAATAAAATACAGGAATATTCGTTGGCAATGATTTCTGTATCCTGATTCTAATATTACGCGCATACAAAGTAAACCCCTACCACAACATACTTTACTGCCATTTCAATTTTCAATTTCATGTATGTGAATAGTATCAGCAAAAATGTATATTACGTTCTACCCTTCATAAATTACACAGTCATGTGAATAAACATTGCCTTTTACATTTAAAAATTAATCATTACCAAATTCAATACTGATCTCGCTGCTTCTGACTACAGTTAACAATACCACGGTCATGTTGACATTGTCCGGCTATTGTTAATATAACCAGGGGTGCCTTCTGTTATCAACAATGTTCTATATAATATGGATATGAACTAATTATAATCCCGTATATCCCATATTGGGTATCTGCATATTCCGTAGCGTACTTGAATAGAACAGTCAGTACTAGTAGCAAATTGATTATATACAAAATAAATGATACAATATGAAACGTTACAAATGTTTTCAATTATTTATTTGTTGTTTAATACATTTTAATGCTAAGTGTTTAAATAAAAGCTGCAATTCTGTTTGAAATTAAAGGAAGGGAAACTGTATATATATATATTTATATAAAACGACCATTCGTATAGTTTGCATACGATAGCAAGAATGCAAAGTGCAGCTATAAATTTTTTTTCTGAAAATATTTAATAGTGTTTGTGCATTCAAGGAGTGAATTTATTAGGCTCCTATTCATGGAAACTGACATCGGAAATCGCATACGGAAAACGACTGTCAACCGCAGTCAGGACTTCTTGAATTATTTGATTAGCCTTTCGCGGATCCCGATGTCGAGAGTCCAGTTTATTTTCTGGAAAAAGTTTTGTTATGCATAATTTACATACACTTGAAAAAGTTTGCAGTTTCCCAACAAGAAAAGAAAACAACCACGCATATTTAAAGAATTGCCGAGCATAATTTTTTAAATACACTTGCAACGAACTAACGTCGTAATTATTACTTGAAATAAACCTTTGCTGGTATAATGATAATTTGTATAAAATTATTATAGAAATATATAACATAGTATGCTATCCATGTTAAGTAAAATAGGAAGTAGATTTTTATCGTGATAAAATTTGAATTTTAAATTAAGATGAGCTTAGTTGCAAGCATTTAATCTTATCCGTGCTCCACCTAGCTGCAGCTCGAGGAGATATAATTGCAAAACCAATTATTTATTTCACTAATATTCTTCTAGGTTTGTGTTGTTAGTGTGAGCCAAGGCGGATGAGTGGACGCAACTACCCATTCCACCCCGCTCCCTGGAGAGAAGAATGAACAGAACACGTTTAATTAAAACTTTGTCCAATGATTCCATGTTGCGTTATACTTTTCGAATCAGATTATATTCAAGTACAGTTGAAATAACTATCGTGTTTGGCTGTCATGATGATGTAACAATCAAATAATATTACATTCTGAGCAGCGATCTCTGAGCAACGTCGGAGAGCTCATTGCATTTCATGGCGGCGTGGCAACAAGCGGGGATCGCTTCTAGCACGGCATATATACCCTCTGTACAGCTAATTACATTTCCATAACTCAGTTAATATGCAAATAGACAACGCTTTTGACTTTTAAATACGTAGGTATACAGGCCAAGCCACCCTAGTCAGCATGTCCTGTGCGTATGTACGTGTATCTGGACGTCTGCATATATACCAGTATATACACACATACACATACACACATACTCGTACATGTTCCGTCCATTGTGGATGAGTATTACCGCAGCAACAGTATTGCTACTCGTACTCCTACTACTGCTGTTGGTGCTGATGGAACTCTTCGTATTACTATATGTATACGTACGTATGTTGGTAGATATGTACATATGCATACGCAAGTATGTATACTGGCTCGTCTGGTATCGCGCCATTATGTTATACCCACCATAACAGCGCAGCAAAATCAACGACAATTAACAGAGATCAAACAATTGCGCGAATGCTGACTTGGCTCTGACACACTCGACTACTTGTTTGCTAAGTGGATTCAAAATAAATGTTAGGTGCATGTGTTGTGCCGTCATGTGCAAACAGTTCTTGACTGGTAAAAGTAATGAGAGCCAAGCCGTGGCGAGAGATATCGCTTGTTACAGATAAACTGTGAATGGTGTGCTGTTTGTATACAACAAATGCGCGCGCCTGTGTGTTATTTGTTCAATAAACAACAACAGTATAACACGTTGCCAATTATACATACAATTAAGTATTTTATGAACAACACGGAAACAATGTCAACGTTAGTTAATTATCCACATTTGTATACATTCAATGTATGTATCAGCCTGTATTTTGTTTAGTTTTCCTGTAAAATTACATTTGTAATACATATTATTGTTTTGACGCGGAAAACATAGTTGATTAGATTATGTAATAAAATAATTAAATAAATTATAAAATAATTATCACGATTTGATTGTATTTGCGTTTAAACTTTCATCAATATAGACAGTACAGGAAATAAACATTTCGATTGTAAACACACAATTAATTTAAATCCAATCACGATGTATGATCATTTAGTCATAGTTGCTTAATAGTACTCATTAAACTGTACTGATTAATTGTTGGACTTTGAAAGAACAATGACACTGTACAATATATCAATTTGGCCATTGTGTATTTGCACTAAATTGCAAGCTGTAAAATTTTCGCCATTCCCGTGCAATAGTCGCTAATGCAAATAATAAAAAAAGGTTACTCTAATTCAGGTCGTGATAGGTTACGCTGAACTATAGTAGAATGAAGGCGTGTCTATTAAGGTTGAAATTCGAAATTGGAGTTTTCACGGAAAGAGTGTAATTTCTTGAAACTTTAATAGAATTTAGTTTACTTCCATATATAGGTGGCAAACATGAAATTGCTCAATTGCTCCACCTACAGTTCGGTTGCGACTGGGTGGGGCACGCAGTAAGCAAGTAGGTATCTGCCGCGGGGGGCGCACGATTCGTTCCTATTCTTCGGCACCAGAGGTGTCCATTATAACAATTTCTCGACATTGATATTTCGGGTTCATAACCTAACGGGCGTGGTCACTGTTATAAACGAGTTACTAATATAATTGTTCCTTTCTAAGCGACAATGCCACGTACAACAGGTTTGACAAATTTATTAATTCAGCACGAAATCCGGTTTCAAAGTTCATAAGCTGACGGGATCTGCTGGAAAATCTCCCATATTTACTATATGTCCACACTAATCAATTATTATAATACATTTACAAACTACACTTAACTGGGCTTAGATAATTTTGAACAGATTCACATATACTTAATAAATTTGCGTGTTTGTAGTAATGTTTAGTTTAGATTTACCACATGAAAGTTTACACAAAACTTCAATAATAAGTACGAATAATGAATTGCGTAAAATTAAGCATTGGGGGATTACAAGCGAAATGGACAACTGCTATAAATCGGGCTACGTATTCAAATTAAACATGTAAATTAATTCGATTAGTGTTATCAACTCGTTAATATTTTTGGGGCGCAGTTAATTTAGAGCTTGTATTAAAATCAAACTGGCACATAGCGATCCGTGTGTGACATATTATAATCTGATATACACGTAAATGGATGACTGATGCAATTCTGATAACAATAAATTAATAGTTCGAATGACAATTGAGTTATTAGATGTAACGTTGGTTTTGGGACCATCATTTACGCGTTCCCCATCCCACGTTACCTACCAGTTTTTATTCCGGCATTCGTGTGTTTTTGCAAAAACTAATTTATATCTCACTAATTTAATTTTCAAATAGAACAGCGTTATTATCGTGTTTGGTTTTCCAAATGGAAAAGAACAATTATACGCGCATGACACGCTGACGCATGTATGTTTTGTCAAATAATATTTTATACAAATAATGAAAATTAATATGAATTTTCTATTTTTATATTTTAGTTTCCATTAGCATGGAACGTATCCCGGTGTACTGCTTCTATAAAATTACACAAATTTTACCAGAGAAATTATTTCATTTCAGTAACATTCATTACGGTTTATATTAATTGAAACATTATGTACATAGGATCTTACATAATAATTGAGACATATATCTAAGTAGATACCTGAATGTAGTTTCTAGTTTAAAATGAATATGTAGTGTAAATTTAATGTTTTACTGAGAATATATTATGTAAATCAGTGCAGCACTAATACCTTGATGTGCGGTTCCTTCCTGATACTCTATCTAGGAAGCTTTGTCTAAGTTTTAGTATAAAGATGGCGCGACGCAGCAGTGCAAGGCACCGGCAGAAAGTAGGGAGTTCCTGTTAACACGGTTGGTTGGTTAAATTTACCTAAAGTAAAAGCAATGATCATCTAACTTCCCTACTCAGCTCCTACGTAATTCTCCAAATAACTTTCCTTCCTTAATAATAATAAATTCGACTCGAGCGCAAACAGTCGTATTCCTTGTGTTAGTTAGTTTAAAAAAGAACCTGCCACCTAACTAGCCAAATGAAAATCAACAACAGAGCATTACCACCGAGATATATAGGATGTGTGCGAGAGAGAGAGAGAGAGAGAGAGACAAGTAGAGTTGTAAATAATTGTGTCAAATGCGAACAACCGTAACCGAACAACTAACTGGACGCATGTAAATTGCAAGTTTGCGAGAAATGTCAACAGCCGAACTGAATGCTATAACTCGAGCCAGTGGTCAGGAAACGGTGCTGCGGACGAATTAAGTTAGTAAACCATACAAACCAGGTTGTACACCAGTGCTATTGATGAAGAAGAATGAGCGTCGTTTACAACGGTCGTTACCTCAAACTAGTCAGCGAGTCGTACTAACCGTATCTATCTCGGACATTACCAGTCAATTCACAGCATCACAATGGTCCAGTCACGGTGACCGTAAAAACACAACATAAAAATATTGATGATTTAAGTAAAATAAATGCAGCTACACTCGTAAAACATATACCGGTCAGACTTATTTTTTTATTGAGGTAATATAATGAATAATACGAGTATACTTTCATCTCCACGCAGAAGTATAAAATGGTTGATATGTAACATATTATATCAGATACACTACGAGATATTCAACTATACCACTGATTCAAGAACCAAAACACCTGAGAATTTACGTTTGGTTTTAATATAGTATATAATGTCATAATAAATAACATTTTAATAATATTTAATGCCATGCCTTATATAAATATAAAAATATACATAAAAGTGTTACTGTGTTGAAGATAACAATTCTAGTTATAACTGGTGAAGGTAGACAGGAAGAAATTAAATAAAATAAAACACTTCTAGAAGAAAACAACGCGGATCCTATAAAAGAAAGTTGCATTTAGATGGAACATCTAGGAGATATAAAACCTTTAAAAGATGATAAAAATAACAATAACAATAAAAGTGTGGTGTTTATCAGTAGCTCAATATCGCGTAGTTATCCTCACCTATATCTACTTTTTCGGGTTATAAAACTAGCTCATCATGGTATAGGCGAAACCGTATATTTGATCGTAAAGTGTGGCCATAACGTTTACGTATCAATGCCAGAATGGCTTAATAATACAAAGTAACACCCTCTAGAGATTAATAATGTGATCGGATTTGATGAACGATAACAACTTCGATCAAAATCTATCAGCACTTAAAACTTAATTATGTTATAATATATGTCAATTTATATGTTCTGCTCGAATTGTGCCTATAAGGAAATTATGATAAAAGTAATATGATTTTGAGGAAAAATAATTGCTATTTTAATAAATATTAATTTTCAAAATGAAAAATTTGAAAACAATGGACATTCAACGAACAATAAAAAATAATACAAAAACCATTAATCAATGGAGCAAAAATAGAGTTAAGTCTGTAATGAATACCTTTATTTTTTATTGTGTACAAAATACCAATTTACAACATGTAAAAGTAGATATCTGGGCTGGCAACATACAATGGGTCAATGGAGAAAGTAACAGGAATTGTCCGAGGTCTGAATTCCGTTTTGTATTTCGAGAAGATTTGTGATCTTGCAAGATTGAACCTGATATTTAACACAGGTCCCAAAACGGACCGTAATAAGCTCGACAACTCCATCCGGTTGGAAAATGAATTCCTAAATCTGGTAGTACTTTCGGCACGCATGATGCACGTTGAATATATAATAACTTTGTTTAAAGGAGCGCCTCCTTTCCTATATAATCTCCAACCAGTCGTTTTCCTTGGCTCCTTACATTCCACGCATGCGTACATACCATCACACTATTTATACTTGGACTCACCTACTGGATTAAGATAGAAATTTACAACTCTCATATTAATATCCATATACTTTATGTACTTTCCAGACAGATTATTTATAAATTCTATGATTAATATTCGGTGTATTATAAATCTGTATAAAGCGTAAATTTTACCTAAAATTGAGAGCATCCTGATACTTTCGAAGTTTCAAATCGAAGTATGTTTGAAAAAAATAGGATCATTTATCAAACCATATATGATGGACGCTTCAGTGATAAAAAAAAGTCGTTTTGGACAAGATATTAAACTGTAATATTTAATTAATACGTAATAAAGATGTATTTATCAATTAAATTAAAATATATGACATATTGATGAGAAATTTAATTTATAGCAATAAAACTACTAAAACAAATATTATTGATTGTGGTATGTGAAGACGATGCTATCTATAATATCTCTTATTCTACCTACTTTTAATTAATTTATTCAGTATTGAATTTAATTATTTTTTTGTAAATGCAAAATATTAATTAGTATTGGTTTGTGTAATAATAAAAACTTTGTTGCTCCCCAATTACGAACAGTGTTAATAAAAATATAATTAAAAGAATCAGTCAGTTGAAAACAGAAGAAAAAAATCGTACATTTTTCATAACTAGAACAAACGTACGTATTAGGATTTCTGATGAGCTGGCGATTCTTCACATAAAACTTGCATGTTTTAATCAAATTTTATTGCCCCCTAAACTTCAGTTTGTAGGTTTTATTGCTCGCTGACCATGTAAATATAAGAGAAAAAAGCAGTCGTAAAAATATCTTTCATATTTCCTCATTCTGTGCGTAAATGTGCAAGATTTCCATCTACGTATGAACACATGTATTTCTATAAATAACTCAATAGGTACCTATATCAAACGGTGTGTTCAATTTGTAGTACCTTATTATGTATTTATTTTCTGTTCGAGTTTAAGTTTACAATAATTTATGTGAGTAAACCAGAGTTTAGAAACAGAAGTAACAACAGCTTACGGCAATTTACCAGACTTTATTAAAAAAGTGAACCAAACTAAGAAAAATAGTTCGATTAAAAGAGTGGAATAAAAAGGATGTTCGTTTCTCACAGACGGAGCTGACTGATCCAAAAACAAGTTATAACATATATGTAATTAAGATATCCTGAACACGAGTGCAATATATCCCGGGCCGATGAGAGAGATGTGAGCAAAAAATAAAAAGAAGGGTAGCGCACGCGAACAAGTCGACAGACAGCGAACAGCAAACAAAACAAAAGAGGATCAAGTGAAACAACACCCGGCGGTTTCTTGGGTAGGAGTGGAAACCGATTATTCTACTATTATTTTTACTGCCAACTAAAGTGGATTCTTCTAGGGTCAGCAAAGCCAATACTTCCACGAAGACGGACTAACTTTATGTATCTATCACGGCTGTCGCTAAAGTTCATATGATGTCGTTCGGGGGTCACAGAGTCCGTATTTTATGAGTGCACCCGCGCAAGCAACCGCAAAACCCACTTAGCCTTGCAATATGTTTTATTTTCTAAACATAATCAAATAACAGTAATAAACTCTCTGTCAACTGAAATATATTTCATATGTATTTACCAAATGCGCTACTATATTCTACAACTGTTCTGAAATTAGAAATTAATGAAAATATCAACGATATTGTTATTCTACATACTACACGTATATAGTACAGCATAAGATATTTTGTAACAAACATCAGATTTACGTAGAATTCCATGAGCACCAGGCGAAGATATTATGAACTGAATTTTATATATTTCTTTATGACAGTGCTTGAAAATCTAGGTGACAGGCGCAAACAGTGGCTTTGAAAGAATTTTTCATTTTACGAACAATGTTTATCTATGCCCAGGAATCGCACATACCTATCATATTATTTTAACGTATATAGAAAACAAAACAATTCAGTCCATTTCTGGCATTTTATATCAATAAAGAATTTACCGCCAGCAAGAAGAAACTGTTTTAATGCTACAACAAAATGGACACGATATGTAAAATGTAATCTTTGCTGGCCTCGGTCAAAAACGGTTTGTCATCTGTTTCTGCAATAATAAAAGTAGATACCTATGTGTATAAATAAATAGATAGAAAATAAACAACGTGACATTTTAGTGCGCTTTCCTATTACGTATCGCTGGTCGTAAAATGGTTTTTGCTCTGCCAGTGGATACAGTCACGTATCGCAACATATACGGAATGTGATCGTTCCGGCTAGATGACCATCGTCCAACACTAGTCTCCCGTCATTTCAAGCGGATGGTTGATTTATTTAACGTAAAAAGTACTTCGACATTTCACAAAAATATCATTTTGCCGTCTATGAAATTAAATATTTACCAGTATCATTGTAACCCGTTGTGATCGTAGTAGGTGTAAGACTACTAACATTACATATTCATCAGGAGTATTTCGATTGTTAAGCATTGTACAACCATCCTAATTTGTATTCATTGTCAATTTACTACATTTCGCTGACGTTAAATGTGAGAAGAATATTCTTTATTTACTGAACTCGTTTTCACACCAGTTCTACTTTCTTGTTGCAGTAGATATATAACTGTTGTGTGTCCATTTTGTTTCAATTCTCGCTGTCTTATTTGAAGTTATTGTAAATCTGTACTATGTGTATCTATTTGCTTCGCTTGAATATCACACTTGTACAATGAAGAATAGGCGATATACAAATGCACATAAGCACCATTCAACTACTACTGCAGCCGCTAACAATACATTCTATGCTGGTACATGTATGTATGTGTGTGTGCAGGTTTGTGCGGGCACATTCGGGCACCAGTGATATATCGAAACCGCAGCGGCTGACTCCGTTCAGCGCCGTAATATATCGGCCGAGGTCTATGCTTGCTGTCACGTCTGTCCAGTATTTTTCTCATGTTCCACAAATTAATGTGTTGAGATAATTTCTCTGCGAGTGTCGATACATGACAGGAAATAAATTTTTGATATGTTGTTTTGATCATTTGCTGTTGCTTGCGGTTCATAAATTGCGACTGATATCCGGAATGTGTTTGGTTTTTCTCTTGTTTTCGATTTCTCGTTATATACAATGTTCACTTCTGCAGGAAGTGTTCAAGAGCAACCGAGAAATTAACGTTTGATTACGAAACGAGGAAAGCATAATAATATAGATGTACTTCTACAACCAATTAAATAAAAATATCCAAACCCAATTCTGTTGGATACTCAATTTTCAGTCAGATAAAATGCAATGATAATACGGACTATTTTAATTCAAATAAGTACGGTTCTACGGGTTCATATATTTTGTTGGATACTGAAATTTATTTTATTGTTAATAAAAAAACTTGGATGCATGATGACCGCATTATTTTAAATTACTAGAAGTAATTTAGATTTTTTTTCCAATGTTCAATATAGTCGAATCGATAGTCAATGCATATATTTCATTCGATTATCCATTAATGCATGGGGACCGTTGCACTGCGCTGATAATGTCATAAAGTGAACATAAAACAAAAATAAAAAATGAATGCCATTTGGAAACTACTCACGCGCCCATATCTATTTCACTGTGGTCTAGAAAACGCAATTTAGTATGTCTCACGAACGTGAATGAAATTCACGGAAAATGTGTAAGATCTAGTGTGGAACCGCTGGCGTTGGCATTTCACATAAACACACATACATGTACATATACACACAAACAGACAGAGATAAAGAAGAGAGTGTATATCATGTGAAAGAATATAATCCATTCGCTACTGTCACTATGGTACCCTTTGACATACATAGCAATATCTGCATATATAGTGATTAGTGACTTCTGCATATCTTTACATAAATGTTCCAACTTTACTTATGAGAAATACGAGAGTTATGTAAAGTATTAGTGGTATGTTAAATGAATATACACATGTAATTTATTTACACCGTAGGTACTAAAATAACAGTAATTAGAAAAAAATATTCAGAATATTTTATATATAGTTCCTGTACTTTTATACTGATTTTTTTTTAAATACACGTCATTTTGTAAAACTATTGCAAAACATATGCACTATCTAATTGGTTCTTTTAAAAGGAAAATAATTTTTAATATGTTTAATAAATCGTTTTATGGAAAAAAATCATGTATCTTGCAGATGAAATGAAAAAGAATTAATATTGAAAAATCTACAATCGATCTATAAGTAAACATACTTGTATTTTAGAGTTCTCTAAATGCATATATTACTACAATTCTATATTATGTTTAAATTCGTTAACTATTCATGAAGTTTCTTTGCAAGTTACATAGTGGCATGTCTTTAAAAGCATCGTACCACCGACTTGTTTATCTTCCATTTCAGCATTCACACTATCGACGTAAAGATATGAACCTGAAAGGAAAATACGACGGTTAACATTTATTTCAAAATTACATTTCTTACACCGAAAATATTAGAAACGATGTGTTTTATTTTGAAACGTTCACAGGTTCTGTAATAGTAAGCTGGTCACATCACGTAACAAAAAGAATATAGCCGAAAGGCGAAACGACGAAGCCGGAAATATCAAGGTTCGGAAGTCGGAAACTGGGAATAACGTTCAGTTACATTGTACATAACTGACTCTGGCAAGACTTTACTCGGACGCATGTCTAGTGTACGTACGTACGTATATATGTTTGTCGAATACACGTAAGCTACCCTCGCTGCTGCCGCGACGAGATGGTGGCAAGCATTGAGCTCCCGGTAACGTGGCGTAACGTAACCATCGCGTACAAAGTGGAGGGGGCTAGAGGGTTGTACGAGTTCTAATTAGAAGCTGGTAGTATAAGCGCGCGACCTCAGAGGAAACAATAGCTGGTATCTACACGTCCCACAGCATACTAAACATTAGTTACTCCGCCGTATGAAAGCTAAAATATAAAAATTTCAAAGTAGACGGCGTTATTGCACAAAAACCATGAACGTAATTGTGTTTCTTTAACCGCAGTACGCGCGTTGTTATATTACTGCACGCTTTCCGTACGTCGCATGCATGCAAATTGACGAAAATCGAGTTCGCCTAATTATCATTAGTTACACACGATAATTTTATTTAGCGATAAAAGAATCATATGCATATATAATAATAATATGCCTGGGTCCTTGTAAGCATATCTATGTAGATTCAACTACTCTACTAACTAATAGAATTTGTTATTTTTAACTAGCTTACCGCCTCTGTTCATAGTTTCATTAAAATATTTCAAAAGGTTATGAAACAAAAATAAAAATATTTTTATGCCCTTATGGAAATATCGTTCATTAGCATATCTGTTTAATTACTCATTAGACAGACCTGGGCAAATTCGATTGCAATTTGGTCTCAATAAAAATGCACGTTATTTTGTTTCAATTAAAATGGACATTTTAAATTTGTAAAGGAGAATAAAATAATGACTGCATTTATCTAAACTAAATAATGATATATTAATAGGAGAAATATTTGGGATATAATATTTTGTCAATATAAAATAAATTATGAAAAAAATATTGTTGAAATAGATAAATACTGTTTAGTCCAGAAATAGTTGAATATACACTGAATACGTAAAGTTTGGGAATTTGGTTCTATAGCATTACCTGTTATATTTAAATATAGAAATAATTAGCAGCCATGCTACAGATTTAGTTGTAAGATGGCTTACGTACAATCCCCGTTAATGACAGAAATTAGTATGGAATTAAGTAAAAGCTATGTCTATATATTTAATTATAAAGCAAGTTTGTAACAAGTACTAACAAGTGTAGTATATATATATATATATATATATATATATATATATATATATATATATATATATATATATATATATATATATTCATAATGTGCGGTCGTATATTTCAGTAAAGCCTATTCAGAAACTATAGCAGATTAACCTATAAATGTGTCATTTTGTAACTGTCCGCATACTATTCATAACACATAAAAAAATTGTATTTGTGCGTAATTAACTACAAAACTATAAGTACTATGACTGTTAGAAATATACATTAGAATATCAAATTCTTGGTCTTCTTTCTTTTGCCCGGATCAAACGACCTGAAATGGTAACTAATTCAACAGTACTTGTAGTCTTAAAACAAAATTAGTGAGGCGGAAAAGGGTCTATAAGTCGGAATACTTTTCAAATGAATCAACTATTGCTGCAAATTTACTCCAGTTTATTTGTAGTTATACTTATGTACACACTAGACAGTATTCTAGTATTCTAGAAAGCACATCGGTTTTACTAGGGTTCTTTTAATAGAAATACAATACAAAATATCAGGTCTTTGAAAGAAAAAACAAGTCAAATAAAGTAGAAAAGAATATTCGGATAAATTCTCAGTTGTAAATATTTCGATAATTCAATGTGTTCGTGACCCGCTGGAATAAATCACATGCTTGTGTATAATACACTACAATTAAACTGTTATGTTTGTCATAAGTACATACTGCTATACACGGTTTAAATCAATTCAGTATTCCTGAAGTTCTGACGCTAAGTTGGCCAATCTCAATTTAAATTCTAAATAATTCAAGAGCTTTTCGAGTTGCCTGAAAATGGGGCGCCGCTTGTACCAATGTTCATACCAGTGTGCAAACGATACTCTGATTACTTAGCTACTAATTTACTTTACCTGCAAATGTTCTGTCCAATTAATGAGCATGAACATTTTTTCCTATGTTTTATTATGATCATAACTATTTTTATTGAAGTAACTAAAAGTCAAGAATGGATTCTAATCTAACTTGGAACTGCAGTGTTAAGCTTACGTAAAAAGAGATTCATATTTTCATTAATTCACGTTCAAAACAAATTCTGATAACGAATGAAATACATATTATATTTTAAATTTCGAAACGAATATTAAATGAAATGTGAATGTACAGATTTAAAATCATGATGAATGCGTTATTGTGTACTACATTGAAGTACTTGGTTAAAGATTGTTTTTCTTTTTTGATCAGCTTACAACAACAATTCGGTGAGATATTCACGAAATTAAATATTTGAGATAGCTAAGAAAAGTCAGCAAGCTGACAAAAAGCAGTGTAACATAAACGTGAAAAATTTCTTGTACACGTCTTTTTTTGCTGGCAATTTATTTTTATTAAAGTGTTATCTATCTCCGTCGCGAATAATACTGTTCTTTTTCATGTTCGCTACAGCGTCTGACGTTCTTCTCAGCTTATGAGAACGAAACCCAACGAGTCCATGCCCGTGCCGAAATAATCCTGGTGACATTTAAAATTCCCTACATTTCGGCAGCAGACTTACGTGTGTTTGTTCTTCATGGTAATATACGAGATATACATATATACACAGACATGAACACCTGTGTCCAATGTCGGGCAGTCGACGCGTCGGGGACATTGTGAGGTGCGAAATGCGTACGAAGTCTGTACATGTGCACATATGTTACTGAATGCTCGGCACACGTGTGTGCTAATATGTCATGGTGGTTTGCGTTGGGATCATTGTCCGTGATTCGTCATGCGTGCTTGCCAGTGTTTGCTGTCGGTACTGTTGTTGTTAGTACTCCTGCTACTGACGATGGAAGTGACTGGCGAGTGAACAAGATACTGATATCACTAATATGTTCACACCGTTGAACCATTGTCCTGTTCACATGTGGCAGATCGTTTCGTTAAACGATAGCCAAATTAGGAGAACACATACCATTGGATCTGATAAACGACATGAATGTTATCTGTCCGTGTAACCTGGCTATGTCATGCATGACACGTACATACCTAAAACTCTAGTTCTACATATTTGATTTAATATAGTGACGCAACAGACAGAACACATCAAAAATGCATCGTGTGTACGGAACAACTCATGCATGGCAATTAAATAATAATCATACAATAATGACACTCATTTATATTTACTAACTGTTATAATATTAACTGCATTAATTACTAATTAATATATTTCATACATTGCTGGGATTTTAATACGTGTTAAACATTATTAGAATAACTCTTGTTTTTAATCATAAAATATTAAAACAATATCTATGCAATACAGTAGCATTTCATTGAAAGATAGCGGAAAATATTTATGTAGGGTGTGATTTTCAGTTTTGTTTGTTTATATAAATGTATTTCCATTTACACACCAGCTTTTAGAGAAATCAATACAAGAAAATAATAGAATAAGACTACGGCAATGAATAGTGAAATATACCAAAAATAACATTTCTAGTCACGCAATACCGTATTGTTGACAAAGGGTTTAGTCCACAGAGACACACCATTTTCAAAATCACGAACTGTTAACAAAAACTAGAAGAAATACTATTTCCTTTTTACTTATTTGAGTATAGTATAACCAGCACAAAATCTGTTTTAATATTCAATAAAGGAGATTATGAAATTTTAATATTTAACCAACTAGTTTATTTTTCGGATACAATGTTAAAGAATTTACTTGTGAAAAGAAAGTATGGAAATATTCAATTATTAACGAAATTCGATAAATTATTTGCGTAATATTCGTTTTATTCTTTTGTTCTCATAATATTATTTTTTTAACTTTGAAGTAAAAAGCTGTATATAACATCACAAACTATGATAAACACAGAGATGAGCATTTCGAAATACAGTTACGTATCGTGGTGCATCATACATCATTTACAAACAGAGGATTAATTTTCCCATGCGTAAATTAATTAAAACATAAATTAAATACATATTCTGGTACTGTACAATTTCCAGTGTGTAACGTATCTTTGATTAAATACCGTAATGTATACGTTGTCATTTACAAATAAGCGCACTATTTCATTTACAACACATATGAATAACATCCCACAGTGTGTGGCCAAAAAAGAACACGCGTATCTCAGATTTTGTAATTAGTGTTCAACAACAACGTGGCGCACATGTTTACAAAGTTTTGTTATTTTCTCAACAGAACGTGAGCAAAATATTTACACTAATTATATACGTTTGTGTTTTTCTCTACAATTAAATTCGTTAACAAATAGAATAATGCCATTATGTTCAATTAAAATAAGCACGTAAAACAAATTGAAAACTAGTGGAGGAATAATTTTATATTTAAATTATGAAAGAATGATAGTTATGAAAAACATCAAACAATAATAATAATAATATCTATTTCATTTTCATAAAACACGTAGTGTATGGTAAATATGATATTTGTCGATTATTTTTGAAACATTTATACATTTTAATAACATGAAAAACTATTTTTAATAATTTTATATATATATATATATATATATATATATATATATATATTATATTATATTATATTTGAATAATTGTGTTCCGACGGGAAAAAAATTGGTGTTTTTATAGTTTTGCTACAAAAATGGGTCATCATAAATGAGTAAAACAGTATTTTTCGAAACAAATATTTAAATAATCCATAGCTTAATGCACAAATGACAAAAACCATTAACATTAGCAAAAAGGAATTAATTAAAAATACAATACGAATAATAAAAAAAAGTGAGTATTTCGTCGACAAAACCGTAAATGGCAGGAATGTGTTTTCTTTCAATGAACTTTTTGCAAAAGAGACTTTTTGCATTATCACAGAAACTAGGTAATACAATTATTGCGTGTCAACAGATTATTTTCTTCTTTGCCACAAAGAAAGAGCCAGTAATTTATAGTTTATTAAATCAGCAGTACTTTCAGCACTGTATTTCACTACAAAACAATTGCATTTTGTTCTAGAAGCTTCTTAGATTTAACGCTTTGGCATATAAACTAAATGTTTTGCATTATGCTTTTCTCTTCAAATAATATACTTATTTCCATGCACACAGCTATTAAATATAATATAATTTGACATTACATTATTTATCAATATTGATGGCAATTGTAATTTGTTACTGTTTATATTTGCTACGTTTCACTGAATGTTTGTGGCATATATATTAATTAAATAATATTAACTATTCGTAAATGCAGTTGTTATTTGGTGACAATTGTAATCCAAAATCGTGGAATGCAATACTGAACATCAGGAGCGAATGCATTTAATACTCAAAATGGTTTCGACAATGGTTGCTACAGGCAGTTTCTACATGTGTGTACACTAACACACTCGTGCATATCTAGTCGGATTATCTGAATTATCAACGTTATGGTTCACTTTACAATTCAGAGTTAGTTCACTTATTTACGTGCTTTTAACTTGTAGCATTCATTCACCACAAATTCATTGCAATATACAAAAATAGTTTAATATTTTAACTTACAATGTTCTCAGAAATGTAATAAATATATAACGTAGGTATATTAAGAATATTCTAGAAAAAAAATATACGGCTACATGGAAATAATATATTCGTTATTGATTTAATTATGATAAAATGTACACATGCGTGAAGTATAATTATAAATAAAATTAATAGAGGAAAATTTTTAAGGCGAAAGACGTATGAAATATAATGTTGAAAAAAGCGTAATTTTTCATATAAAGTAACAGCTGTGGGTTGCGGTTAATAAATTGTACACACTGATATGTGTACAAGTAGGTGTAGCTAATTTAAGTTTTCTTTCCAGGCAATATCCTTGAGAAACTTATCGTCGGCACCTGCTGTATCTACTTCACGTACGTATTTAAGATAACATGCAAAATATGAAGAAAACACGAAAAAACGAACAACGTTATGTCAACACGCCAGAACTTCCGGAAGTTGCGAAGTCGCTTTGTTTTTATTTTGTGTCGTAAAGGGAGCACATAATTTAAAGTTGGCACCACTTCAAGTGTATGAAGTAATCACACTAGACGGCACACGAACTAACGGGTTGAATTTCTTAGTCGCGAAACACGTACCGTAGCGGCAGGCAGCAATACAAACCATCACTCTACTTACAACTAGTAAGCGAGCACTCATGCTTTTGCCGAAGTAATACCAACGCTCTCTTGTACTCTATATGTGTGTACGAAAGTAGTACTATGGATCTAGTATGCCATGCCATGCGATGCAATACCAACAACATACATACATACGACGATGGTGCAAGGCAGCATCTGCATGCATATCTTGCAAATGACAGGTTAATCGACATACACAAGATAAGGAAGGAAATTCATCGTCATTTCGTTAAAGAACAGACTGCCTCCGGAAGCAGCACGATGGTATTTATTATGATAATGACGTAAGAAAAGTCTTTTGTTTCCTGCAAGCGCGTAATGAAGTTATATGTATTATCTATTCGAGAATCTAAGTTTTCGCAACGTTCTTCTCTGTGTCTCATCTTTCGTTCACTTCATGACAGAAGACAATACACGTTCATTTTGTATTATATCCGTTACACACTTAATCCGTTAATTTCATAAATTAACTAATTTACAGGCGTATTAAGTCTTTGAACAAGATTCCTCTTGTTACACGATTAAGTACAATAGTTCACGGTAAGTGTATAAATACCGGTAGGTACTATCTAAATCTATAACTACAATTTCTATAAATACGTACTGCATATTATGCACAGTACAAGCAAATCATCTATTAGCGAGTTAATCTGTTCAAGTGATTCATCTTTATTGTTCAGTGCAACTGAAGAATCCTGTAGAAAATGCGCAATCATTCAATTTACTTTTGTCTAAACTTAACTGCAATGAAGATTAATCTTCGCTGCTATTTTCAACAAAAAAAAGGAAGCCAAGTATTTTTCCTTATCACTTCTAATTGCGATGAAAATTAATCATTTTTTCAAATGAAATAATCTGAGGATATATGTATACCTATAAACTAAGAACACTGATTATCCTTTTTATATACCGACCGAATTAACGAAGTATATAATTTATGCTTAAAATTCTACGATGAAGTTTTGTTGTGGCTGATTTTATTTTACTAATTAAAATAGTTAACGGAACATGGTATTAGTAAAAACATAATTACACAACCGAAATGAACAGCAAACTTTTGTTAAATCGTTACGTATTTATAATAGTATAAAATTGTACGATGTACCTACATCGCAAAAATTACTGCACTATTAACAAAAAACACGTATTAAAAATATGTGAGACAGCGAAAAGTATATTGAAATACTCTCCTCATCTATGTCTAATTTACACTGTAGTATAAGGTGTTTTGTAGGAGATTATTGCAGAACAAACACAAGGATGATTAGCATGTAACCGTGTGAGTACAATGAGTGGAGAGCCGAGGCTAAGGATGTAAAACAAGAAAAGAAACTCTATTAAATAATCTAATAAAAAAATGAGAAGGACGTTATGAAATTCTATTCACATTTCTTCGTGGCGGCCCAGTAACCCCGGTGCATCAAATTGCTTGTCAGCATACAGCCACCTCGCCAGCCATTATGGAATATAAATCCGGGAGAAACAATATTAGAGAGATTTATGTGCGCATGTGGGAGTTTTAAAAATGCTCGGTTCCGCCCTGGTTCCGGTGCAAGGACATGAGCACTCCCACTGGAACCGTTTAGTACGCGAACCGAACAGATCTTTTTCTCACACAAGCGTACATTGGATGAACGTAGTAGTTCCACTAACTAGACGTATCTTCGTACCTTACGTACGTATGGAAAGACACAACGTTCTGCTTATACCATCTCATACCACTACCGATACCGATAATACAAGGTACAGATCGATATGCGCATAACTTTAAACTCTTATTTCAGTCAACTGCCGCACACAATCGCTACATCTACCGTTTTCAGGATTTTCATGTTTCTTTCTAAGCTGACTGCCAAATATCTGTGCCATTTCACAAGAGTCAAACAAGAATATACTTGTATGAATCTTACAACTGTATCTGACTGGATTTAGCGCTCAAACATTTTGTGTAAATTGCCAGAAATTAATGAAAAATTAGGCCAAGCAAGTTATCACAATGAATATTGTAATATCTGAATGGGAAATGACAGAAATGTGAATCTTTTAATACATTTGTGAACTCAATATAATTTCCAAATTTACCTTGGGCCGTGAGTTTGTACATCACATCCGATATTTCTGAATTATATTTACAATTTTAGTCCGTTTAAAAAAGAAATCTTTCAACAAAATTTTCAAATTCATCAAGTGTTTTGTTCTAGAACTACTAGAAAAATATTTCGGGCGAGACCTACAATATACAATATATAAATCGTAACATACTTCTCTCGCGAAATCCTCTTATAAAACTAAACCGAATAATAGTGAACTGATAAGCCATGTCTGAAGTTTCCAACTTTGTTGAAATATCGATGAGAAAGCATACACCTTTAGTTGAAGATGTATTCGTATCTCTTGGCGTTGTCTTTTCGAACCTACAAACTGCTGTACCCGTCGCTACGTTTTCCCATCATGTACATAAGCTATAACATATTTTAAGTTTGTTTAATTTAAATACGTACGTATAGCCTGCGGACATCCGACTTTCTGCAGATGCTATTGACTTTACCAAATATGAGACATTTCAGTTCTTATTAATTCTGTCTTGTTTCATAGCAAATCGATAAAAAATACTCAACGTTCATGTTACAAATCTTAAAGAAAGCAAGCCAGATACATATATTCGTGCTGAATATACTAGTAGTTACAAGTTACCGATGTTATGTAACTAAATCATAAACAATCATGTTTACTATGTCACTATAGAATAAAAATGCACAAATTTTAGAAAGCCAATATTCCAGTGTGAGAACGTGGAAAGGCATATGTCAGCGTTGGGATACAATGGATTCCCTAAAGTTACAATATCATTTATTTTTACGGCATGACAGGGAAAATGTTCCAGATTCATGGATTTGTCATACGCCAACGAATGTCTGAAATTTTAAATTTAATATTTTAGTTTTACATTTCCGCATGGAAAGGATAATATTATTGTTATGTTATCATCGCCTGAAAGGAGAATAGTAGTATTACATGTGAAAAAAATATTATTAAAAGTTCATGTTACTTCCAGCTAATTTATAGTCAGTTTCACGGTTCTGCGAGTTTTTATTCTGAATATTATTACAAAAATAAGAACAAAGATATTACATAGTACTTGTAACAAATGAAATTTGTTCATGTATAAAATAGCGGATTTTTTGTGTGTGCTTGTGTGTGTGTAATTATATATTTTTTAGAAATATTTATCATTATGATGCTGTTACATATTATCGTTTTCTTTTACAACATGTAAAAACCTATTGTAATTTCACATTCTTGTGGAACACACGGAATTAAACATCCGACAGTCTAATTCTATAAATTCCCTTCATACCATTAAATTCATGTGCATTCCTTCCATACTTGTTTTTTCCTGTATATGTTGCATGCATTGTTCTCGCAATGCAAAGCCACAGTTTGCCGTCAACATGTTGCCGCAAATGGGTCAAGTATAATAAACGTGACAGACATGAACCTACTACTTAAATATGTATATAAATTATTTCGACGAAAGTCCAAATGTGACGTAAAACAAAGAATATTTAAATTTGAATCGATGTTGAGTCGCTCTCACGCTGATGAATATAAATACGGTGATCCCAGGATAGATACAAAATGACGCTCATTTATATGCCGATGGATTGCAATTCGATATGCGGATTCAGCGGGGAATCTTATGGATAATAGGTCACTGAACGAACAGCTTCTTTCAAAGATATTTTCAGAATTCTTGCTACCAACTTTTACCTATATGAAATGATTACTGTTTTATTTTAATAACGCAATATAGCCATTTATTAGTGTAATGGTTATGAAGACTATACACAATTTGAAAAATTTACCATAATATTGAGAATAGTATATATGTACTAGCATAAATTACATATTGTAAAACGTAATGATTGGTCAAAAATTCTATGTACGCGGTACCGTTTCACGGTTCGTGTCGTATTAAATCGACACACAGTGTAATCGTGGTAGAAGCCATGCGGTAAAATTAAAAGTCCAAAGGCAGTGCAACTTGATATTATGAGAGTTTGCTGCTGTTTGCTCTGTCCACGGAATGTACGTTACAACAAATGAACCGTGCAACGGTCGGCAGAGATAAGCTATGCTCGGGATCCAGAGCTGCCAACATCGCGGCTACTGCCATCACGGTCGTCCTAAATGTCCCAACAAAAGCTAACACGCTCTTTTCGCATGTTGTTCAAATATTTTTAAATGCTTTTGCATGGATAATTTATATCCGATAAACATTAGACTTGTGTTCATAGAATGCAGATAAAAAAAAATACATGCTTGTAAAAGCGCAACTACCAGTTCTATTAAATCAAGTGCATACAATATACATATGTGCATGCACGAACCTGATTAGAGATACAAACGAAACATACATATCTACTTCATTTTAGACCTTAACATAAATGATATTAAATAAAATCTGTACATGCAAACAGAATTACAAGGTATAAATTAACGAATCTGAATTCAGAAATTCTTCACACTGACAGTGATGTATGGATTTCTGTCAACAGGAATTTATTTGAATTTTTCTTGTTAACATTCCTCTAAAGAAAATCCGAGGAAAACCGTGTTCAGTTAATTACAACTTTACAAATGTATTTCCATGTTTCGTTGAAATTGATAAAAATCAGGTACTGTAATAAAAAGTATATAATTGGTTAGACATTTATATTAAGGAAATGTAAGGTAGTAAAAGTTTATAATTTTAAATTGCTACATGTATATATAGGCACAAGGATGATTGTACTGTGTTTTCATTATGTAATGTAACGACAAGTGTTTTCATTGTCGAACGTAATGTGCGGGCGGGTATGATATAATTTCCAACAATCCCACCGGACGCTCTGAAATGTTATCATCTTGCAGGATACATTCTGGTTTCGTATAAATTGTAGGATTCTCATTCGAACAACGGATGAGTACGTACAATTGTATGAAATGAAATCTGATTTGGCCAGAACTATTCACTACTGAAATAATATCGTACTGTAACCGGTAGGCAATTCTGCCTCTGTGTTTATAGGTATATGTTTCACGGTTCAAATTTTAAGCAACAGGGACATAACATCACACCGAGAATCCGAAATTAATTAAAACACGAACTCAGTTTGCGTCGAAAAGCTCCCTAATTTTGTGCGAACCTTTCCTAATTACATCAACGGTCAAAATATTATTCAGACCAACAACAACACCTCGTTGCTGTTAATTTGCAATTTCATCTGAACCAACTGAGCGCAATGGACAGACTTTAGCTACCGTCTTTGTCATCGCAAAAGAAAAGAAGATTACATGCTGGCACTGACGTTAAGATGCTTTTCCATTCTTTTACCTTTTTTTTTTGACAGCGAAGATAACGCAGTGGTGGTGGTGGTGGTGGTGATGGAATGTGTCAGTGTTGAACAAATAATAAAAGTAATGCGTAGGTAACAAAGGAGAATGAACAAACAGGGATGGCAAATAGGCATGTATGTGCAAGTGTGTTTGCGTGGTTTAGGGATATATGCGGTCGGCTGGTCGAGTAAGGTCGAGATATGAGTAGGTACTTCAAAGTATTTATGATATATAAACAGTGCTTACCTCTATAGTTCTTGTCAAGACGGAGAGGGTACGCCTTTGTGGGTCAAAGATGTCCACCCTTCGCTCACTTAGCCATCGGGGAACAGATAGAGTAGTCCGCTTTATCAGCCGTCCCTAGTTGGCGCCCTACGCTCACGGTATGTCCCACGGCGTATCCCGAACCCTGGTTCCCCGAGCCCACTTCTGGGTTTAACGTTCGAGACCCGTGGTACGTAGGTAATTACATGAACAGCCATCTATCCCCACGAAACTCTACTACAGACATTTTATTTCTTTCTCCGCCCACGGGTCTTATCTCGCAAGTAGGTAATTAGTGGCTTGACCGGGATTGCCTTTTTATCTCCAGGTGTGTCTCCTGTAATAAAATTAAAAAAGACACATTATGTCCGCAGGCAACATAAGTTCTTTTTCTCTAAACTCCTACACCATCTCGTTGCGCTACACCAATGCCGTTGTTTTTGTTGCGATTCATTTAAAAGTTACATTTGAAGCTTTCTCTTTTTAACGTTTTTTACCACACTTGTTCTTTCGTGAAGAAGTTATTGCAAGCAAGAGTTTACAAAACAACTTGTATTTTACGGTATCCACTAGAGATTTATGGCCACCACATGTCAATCTATTATTCCACATAGTTAACGAATATAACACGATACTACGAACCAACACTTGCAACAATTTATTAAATTACAGTACACGTCTCGGAATACAGAATATTTAATGTGATCGTTATAAACTAGAGAAAGAGTTCACATTTTATAAATAAAAGAAGGTAATTTTGTTGTACCATACATTGAATTTTGTATACAGTTCAGAAAAGAATTGTACAAATACCAGCAATGGATTCGTAAGTTCCCTAAGGATTTCTCGTCATATGAAATTATGTTCTTAGAACACAAATCGAAGTTATTTTCATTATCGTTGTTAGATAGGAAAAATTGTCTTGATGTGTTGTAAAACAATCAAGTTTTAATATTGTGCCGTTTAATTAATATATATTAGGCGTGCATAGTCTCTCAAGAGGGATGATGTTCTGAAGAAGATGTACGCAAAATTACATTACCCACTGAAATTAAATTAAAGCCATGAACAACTCCAAACTGAAATTACTGCGGTTTAAACTTTCTGCCAAATCATCGCAGTGTATAGTGGCCTGTCACAGCGGCACACCAGTCATCATATCACATTCGGGTGTCCTGAAACGCACAAGAACACCAGACGTACCAGAAACGGGAACCAAGTGCCAGAGCATTTACTTTATTGACATACACACACCAGCTTCCAATGCATTCACATGAATTAATTAAATTATTCCAGTGATTTATTAAATACCCAAGCAATATTCCATTCGACTTTGACGTATTAATAATATTATGAAATATACGAATTTTCTACTCACTTTTTGTTCAACATTCATTTTCCATTCAAATGGCTTTTCATTCATGATTATGTTTAATTTCTATCGAATAATGAAATATCTTCTGCACAATAGACTATTCATTTCTATGTGAAAACTGAAATGCTGAGAAATGTCATTTATGGAATTTCTAATACCTATCTTACAATTAGTTACTGACAGCATTCCGTATTTTGCATGAATTGAGTGGTTTGTATGCAACGGCATGTATGAGAAGCATACGTCAACGGCAGCAGTAGACATGTCAAGCTGCTGAAAGTACGTATTACGCAACTCGAAGATGACATGCGGAACACAGAACAATTAGACACCATTAACTTAGGTGCGATTTAAATGCGTCATGTGCTTGGGACTAAGTGTGAGTGAGAAGTTATGGTGCTTGAGCCTGAAGCGAGGCCACGTCATGTTTCCGAAATATCACGTACACGTCTGTCTAAGACGCGCGAGATAGTTCCTAACCATTTCACAATGCCCTTCTGATAAGTATAATTTTCGTAACAACAACGTCTTGTTTGCAAACTTGCTTCCCGAGAACTGTACGCAAGTAACCACTTACGTACCTACGTTGGCACATTGCTATGACACAGTCTGTGCTCTATATGTGCCGTGCCATCGGGACCTGTACGAACAGGCAACGGGTTGAAGTGTGACGGTCGTCTGTGAAGGAACGAGTGTGCGTGTGTCACGTGATTGTGTTAAGCATACGCTGTGTACGTGCAGGGAAATGGGAAAACCGAAGAGGTTTTTGAATAAAATTCTGTTACTCTTGGAACGTGTTTTGTGTACATTGTGCGTTGCGTGTATCTTCTACATTTTCCTCTTGTCAAATAAAATTCCTTTCTAACTTCTCGAACGACTTATGGACCAAGTTTTAATCTTTTTACAAGTGTTTCTATCTCTTTGGTTCCACTTGAATGCACATTATTGATTTAGGAATATGTCATTGCAAATTCTTTTATTACGCCTTCCTCCTCATACAGGGATGTTTTCACAGTCAGAATAAGTGAATTGTCGTAGAACGCATACAGACAAGATTTCGAGCTTTGATCGTATTCTATGTTAAGAAGTGCGCAGTCAACCCTTTCTCGGGGGTTTCGAAAGGATAACGTCGATTTCGCATCTTGCACTCCTCAACATAAAAGAACAGCACAGCGAGAACTATAAGACTATTGCTGGTACAAAAGTGCGCATTTGCTCAGCATGCTACATATGTCCAGTTCTAATGTATTTATTATACCTGTATTCCCTTACAAAAACGTTCGTTTCTTTTTACTCGTAGATAGCACGTTCTAGGATGATTACAAACTTAACTGTTACACTTCATATGTAACTATTTTATATTATAATTTAATTATAATACTATTCGAATAGAGAGTTGTGGAACCATACCCTGTGTAATGTTATGTACTTACATGTGTGTATGGGTGTGTACTGATGCCTCAAGTGTCTGTTGAACAAATCCTAGCGACTTCCTTTAACTAAACACCATGCTTTACCAAGTGCGGAACTATTTACTTTAGTGTACATTCAGTTTCAAACTAGTGCAAAGTAAGACTTCCCTTTGCTTGTTTTTAACAGAGTTTGCTGGATTCCCGAATAGCTTGACTCTAATTAAATTTGCGTATTTTTTAATTCAATTCATTACACAAAGTTCGTTGTTTCATTAATTAAATGTCATGTACCTACTCGACTTTCTTACATGGATGATTATTGTAATATACTATATAAGAAATTGCCTGGGTCAACCTATATTTACATACACGAAGTTTCATATATGTACATATACACACTATTAACAGCAACTAAAGCTAATTGTTTGATCCAATTACACAAACTAACGACTGTCTAATAATTGTATTTTAAGATAATAATTATTTTGCATTAATACTTAATTCTCATGTACATATGTGAAATATGTAATTAAATTTCAATTAACAAAGTCAAGTGCACTTGTAACGTTATTCGCAAATAATTATTATACTTATGGTACTTATTAAAAATTAAAGGATACCTATTAAAAAAAACTAAAGTACAAACAATGTGGAAAATTCAAACAATTTTTATTTTATTAACCTACAAAATATACGTTTGTAAAAAAACCTAAGTATTCTACCAATATAATAATAATAATAATAATATTTCGTGAGTGCGTAGAAGTTTTTTAATCAATCTAATTTAATTCATCATCATTAAATATACAAATCAATCTTTCACGACATTATGGTACATTAATTTCTGCAGGAAAAAAAGGTGCACTTAATTTATTAATCCCATTAGACTGTTTTTAAAATAATACTTCCGTAAATTAAAAAGAAATCCATTTAATTAACATTACTTCTCGGAACGCACAGCACCCTAACAGTTATTTTACATATAATAGAATGATTTGTTAGTTTTGTTACTGATTTGCGTTGAATTCCTGGATCATACTGATTTAGAAAAATGAAGTCCCTTTAGAAATAAGTGAGTTACTTGAGAGAAATGTTATTACATTTATCAGAGAATAAAACAATCCGTTCTTATTAATCTTGTTTAAAAGTTTTCTTGTTTCAAAGTTCGTATAAAATAGTTCTTCCTTAAACTTGTTGACAGCTTAAACTATATTATTAATGTTCTCATATACGTAACGAAACTTTGCACCTAATTTGAAGTTTTTCTATATAAAAATTCCGGTACGTATAGGTACACGTATTTTTAAAAATAATCTCGAACTTTTTGGAACACTAAAAAATATGTTGTTTGCAAATTAAATATTCTGAAAATATTATTGCACTAATATATGGTTCCTATGTTGAACATTTTTCGTTTTTAACTTCTCTTCTGCAATTCGTTAATTTCATTTATCTGTTTAATTTTTTACCGATATTAAAAAAAAAACTCAAAAGTTAAATAACATACATATTTTCCTTTGATCGTCATATGCGTGTTACCTTTTGTTCAATTTAAACCTTCTTAATACTGAACAAATGTATAAAATAGAATATATAAAGGCATTTTTGTACACGTTTAATATACTACATATATTCTACAGATCACGTGTGATAGTTCATATGAAAATATTTAGGAAAGATTAAAGACTATTTGTGGGTAACGATGTGTAACATATGATTTTGTTGAAACATTGTTATGCAATGGTACGGAATGCACCATAAGAGAGGAGTAATTTGGAATCCATAAAGGAATCCGCGTATTGATCGCTGGAGTTTATATATATTATGAATGACCTACACTTTGAGTGAATGAATAAATAATCCTTTGTACTTTCCGACAGCGAGTGGCATGTTAAATATTTGGTTTCGTTCAATTCGAAAGTTGCACAACTTAGGGATTTCTATTTAAATTCGGTCGAGTAAGACTAAGTTTTCATTTACAAATAAATTAAATTGGCTGGTATTTGGTTCACAGGTGCACATTATAACAATCTGGTATTGTTTGGAAAGCATCGTAGCACGAGTAGCTTTTCATATTAACGAATGTTAGCCAAACGGAAACATGTTGTTAAAGTTTTGTTAACATCAGAGCATAATCCAGGTCGGTACATGAGTGCGACAGTTGCACAGCCATACATTGCGATATTTAGGTCCCACAACGACCCGAATACACATAAATTCATTTTACAAAGCTACCATATTTCATTTGACGACCAAACATACCGGTGTGTGAACTAAATCCACGTGGAGTACAAACATACGTTCATGCGAGTCGTCTCTATGTACGTAGCTACTAGCTACTAGCTACTAGCTACTAGCTACTAGCTACTAGCTACTAGCCACTGCAACGATGGACGAATAATGCACCGAGCTCCAGTTCATATTTGCGCGCTCACTCTGCTGTCATTGTTGCCAAATATGGAATGAACTAAACGTTGTGGTTGCCATTTAGATTACCTAAACACAGTTGTGCGACTGGTATCCGATAACGACGGATTTAAACCCGTCACCTAAGTTCATAATCGATTTTGGATTATACACGTTATATGCATACTTTGATATGTAAATATGAGCGGGTGGTTTTGAAATTACTCGATCTTGTTGCAAATATTATACATATATACATATACGTACGTATGCATGTGCAGTTATGAACTTTCAAATCCCCATACTGTAAGGTATTAACTATTCTATTAAAACTCACTTAGACATTATATATATATATATATATATATATATATATATATATATATATATATATATATATATATATATATGCACATAGTATTAATGAAACTGATCCCATCACAAATATATTAAAACAAAACACAAACAATGATACTGAAGTTTGTACAAACGAACTTCCATTAAGATTGGTACACCGCATCACTATATTGTATATACTCATGTAACTGAGGCCAACGTTATTTAACCAACATTATTTATAACGGAATACTAATCCTCTGTCTAAAGTCAAGGTATCCGGGTTTAAACATTGGATTTATTACACAGAATTTAAACCCAACCTCAAATACTAAATCGGAGGGAAGGAATGGCACTTCGCCGTAAGATCCATTAGATTACTCGGGGTCTATAAAACGTAGCGACATTAATTTGGTAACCCGCAAAGCACCCGGGCCAACATTCGTCATTTCAACATGAATTATAAAATCATTTAATATGAACCTAAATTCTATGTTTATTTTTTTATATTTTATTTCATTAGTTCGCATATAAATTAAAATCCAGTGCAACATCCACATTAAACAAATGTATCTTTGCTATGAATTTTTAATACTACGTAGTGTATGCAGTTAGCTGAAACTTTTTTTACTCGTTGGGAGTCCGTATATTCGTTTAAATATGTATGAGTTCTGCATGATATCTACTGCTTGAAACTTCTCCAATTGTTTCATTTTATTTTAAATCTACATATGGAAATATAATATAAAATTATATAAAATAAAAATATACAATATGCTTCCTATATAAAATGAATTTCAAAATGAACTACAAGAGAATTATATAAAATTATTTTATATAGGTCCATGGTAGTTTTCTTTTCATGTAGGTAATACATAGATACCATACCAAACTCATTGTTTATGCAAAATGTTATGGATGGGGCATCGGGTTACGCGCATTTAGAATAATAGATAAGAAGAATTACGAAATCACGACATGATCGAGTTCAAGAATAAATGCTCCAAATCATTCAAATGTTCAATCCGAGTCTGAAACTTGTTACGATAACAGCCTACAGGCCTGGTTGATTTACACATCTACTGAGAACCCAAATACCTCATTGGACATCCATCGATCGTAGAACTTTTAACAACACTGGATTAACTTGTAACGCTATAAATATTTCTGGACAAAATCCTTCAAAAAATATTAACTTTTTCTAAAATTATAATTTCCATATGTATAATCTAATTTAAAATTTCGATGACTAGAGTGGAAATTTGTCTGAGTGTTGACAGTTTCTACAACGTTGGCAATGTGTCGCCGCCTTTTTCCATAAATATTTGTTAGAGAATATTTATATCTGCGCTGGTTGCAGAGTACAACCGCCAAGTGGAAATGCACATTTGCATATCGCATAATTTGATGTTTCCTGTATCGTAAAATCTATTTCTCGGCTCGTACGATCGTCTGAAGGAAGATTTATATAGAGACGACGATTGTATTGTGACTGCTGTCGTTTTATGGATGTTGCATAGAATATTATGAACCAAAATATAGAGTAACTTAACTGTATGTATTTTCTAGGGTAGAAAATAAATGTTAAGACAATCAAATAGAGAGGTCATTAGCGTGTAATACGGTATTCCCAACTAAATTGTATATTTCCATGTCTTTGATAATTTCCAGTGGCGTTGCGGTAAAGGAAACTGTTGGGGATATTCAATTAATTCTAAGCATATTACCAACAGTTTGTACTAATCCAGGTCTATTGTTCCACAGAGACTGCAATTAGCAAAAGAACAAAGCTTGTCAGACTTGAATCTATTACACAGACACACACGTTTATAGCCACAAAGCTATATTTGCGCGCGCAGAGAGGAATCCTCGCTTATTTCTCGTCCCCCCTCACATAACCACAACGCGAAACTAGCTACCTACATCGTCACTGCCACATCTCCAACACCAGCTTCGCTCGCCAGCCGCGCTTTACCAATCGACCAATTATTGTATTGCCACTACCCTTCTTTGTCTCACTGGCGATACTTATCGGAAATCCATCGATGATCAAATAAGTGCATTGTATTAAAGCACTTACATTCCAACAACAAAGCCACGTTGTACTAAATATATACGCAATTTATGCAAACACATTTACATTAGTTAAATTACTTGCTATTCCTTTAAAAAAAAAAACATTTATTTAAATTTCAACCCACTTACTACATAAATCTCAAACATATAGCCTTCTAAATCTATCAAATAAACGTACAACCAATCATATTTTTTATGTTATACATTATAAGGGGTTGATGCTGATTACTTCTTTTTTTATTAAAATTATTCATACTGTAGACGTCAATTTCGTATTCTTACGTAGTTATGTAATATGTTTCTATATTACATGAATATGCAAATATTTTCGTTTCACTGACGCAGATAATAAATAAAATGTGAGAGTCGTATTTTTCATTTCAGTAATTTGACATTTCCAATTGTGGTAACAATCTCCCCATTCTCCTAGATGACTAACTGGAAAGGTTATACAGTCTACCCACTATATCTACCATACTATAGCCTCAATATATTAACAGTCACACACGCATACACCTACGGTATGTATAGGACATGTATCAAATATAAAACAGCTGAAAACTTATTATTCATGTTGAGCGATATAATACTGCGATAACGTTCATTCAACACTGTCAATTTTGAAACACGGGATGCGTCAGAAAAATCAATGTAAAACTGTAATGCGAAAGTAAAAACGTCCGAGTATCCAATAACATAAATCGGAAAACCCTTTAAACGTATCTGCGCTGTAAAATCTCCGTAATTTAAACGCATTGTACTGCAAGAGAAATCTTTCACTTCATGTGCTCTCCATTTCAAATTTGCGTTCAGTAAATCCGTTCAATTTACTCTAATGTGGATGTTATGGATCATATTATTAATATTCATACAATAATCTCAGTTGTAGGATATTCTCGATTATATCTCTATTTTCGTTGACCTACACGTAGGGTAAATAGCCAGACTGATTTATACGTGATGAAACAAAGGAAGATATTTTATAACACGTTCAGTTTCCTTCAGGTTTCGGCAACTATTTGTACTGGTCTGGTGGATGTCAAACGGAAGAAGAGATTTGAAACGTAATGTACCTATATTGCGGGACCTTATCTTGCGAATATAGAACAAGCTTCAGTGGCTAGTATGGACCAGAGTTAATGGCCTCGGACATAACATCCTTCACAGAACCGCAGAACGGTCGACTGAGTAACGTACACGTACATATACATATATACATACATCCTCGGCATCTGAACACACTGAGGAGTGAGATAGTCAACCAGTTAGCCACACGGTACATACGTACATACACAGCGGACAGCGGGAGTACAGAGTACTAAATATGGAGACTCGTGACGGGCTCCGGGACCCCACTCGAGCATTGCAATGATATATTAGATTCTGTAACCAAATTCATGTCCCTCTATAATCGTTTCCCAACCCCTACTATCCCCTCCCACTACTTGACACTGCGTGTCTCCTCCCGTAGAGCCACAACTACAGACACGTAAAACATTTAACGTGACATTACATGTCTGCGTTGTGTAATGTCGTTAGTAAAACATCACCTGAAGTGAATCAAGACAACTGCAGTCTCTGATGTCACTGAGACGATATCCGTACCCAACCCTACCTCGGTATAAAGTCATCCTCACATCTATAATAGATTAACTTACAAACATTTCATGCGGCGTCTCCTGGTCTACCAATGCATTCATAAATGTAAATGTAATTGCCAACTAAATATTTTAAAACATATGTAACTTATTTTATAACCATTGTAAAAATAATGATATATGTACCTGTGTATGTACATATATCTACGAATTTCAATCTCTGATACAACTTGGTGTTTAAATACACGAAATCCTTTTCAAACATTCTGAATCTATCAAACAAGAAAGTTATTACTAAACAGTTCAAATTACTACTACAACTCTGAATAACTATGTCATAACTTCTCGATGACGGTTCTGTCAAATTATACCAAGGTTCTAAAATACTTGTTTCCTCAGAATAAACAATACAATACTCTATTGTATCCTTGCAGCAGCTCAGTTTAAGCAATAAATATTCACGGACGATAAATCTTGTATACGAAATTTTCGCCGGCATAGTTCGAAATTTTATATATTCTTCATAAAGCAAGCCATTTATTAACGGATGTTTTAGAAAAATTATTCGAAATTTCGGAATCCAGGATGTAAATCTGTATCAAGATTCATTTTTTTTTTCTTATTTTAAGAAAACGAAACCAACTGGAAATCAATTTCGTTGAGAGTTTGTTTTCGTTTAAGATATCTCATGGCAGCATCTCTCGCAATGCAGATATGTATGTGTGTGTCTTCACATTCCGTAGATCAGGCTCAATGGAAGAGGATTTTTTCGGATTTGGTAAGTTTAAGTTTGAGCACGCGGTAATCATACGGAATGGCTGTGAGGGTCACAAAAGTTTGCCTCTCAGGGTGGTTTTTGTTTATCTTTCAACGGTAAGTTAGTGAAACCAGACACTTTATCCCACCATCCTCATTTATGAGAAGTTGTTCTTGATTAAAATCCAATCAAATCAACATAAAAGCTCGATAATCGGAAACAAAAGCGAACACGAAATAACGAGAACTGGTAATGTGCAAGAAACAGTAAAGTGGTATCGCCGTCCCTCGCGCAGACAATAGCCAAACCACAAACAATACACCTGTTATAAAACTTTTTGTGATTAAAATTACAGCAATATTCATTTGATTTCAAAATACTCATTACAATATGAAATGTTACGTTAAATTTCAGTTAACCAACAACGAAGGTCCATATTAAGACCTTACATTTAAATATGATTTTATTATTTACGTCATTAGATTAATTGAAATGATTAATTTCACAAATGTACCATTTCGTCAGTGTCAAAATGTGAATTTTCAATACATTTTCAAGAACTGCTTGCGCCGTGTTTACAAAAATAAAATCTGGCAATATTACATTAATAATCCTGTTGACAACTGACAGTTCTAAATAAGATTATAAAGTATCTTTATAATTAATCATAAAATAAAATTAATCATGAAATGGAAGTCATAAACACAGCCAAATACTCGTATTTACAGTTAAAACATAATACGAAAATGAAATATAAACTCTTATAAACGAAATAACAATATATAAATTACATCATATTGTTTATATTAACTATGAATTGTTTTTCATATCTTATAAGAATGAAGATATTTAACCATTGTAGGAGTTAGAAAACTGAAGATAAATAAGTATCACGCTTCATAAAATTCTATAAACGGAACTGGAGGACAGTGACGTCACAGAACGTCATTCAATTTCCTTGTTCCATAAAGAAAACTTATGATATTGTCGCTGACATACCTTGCCAAATCACATTCAAATATTTGCATACATCGATCTTTTTAACAACGTTATGATTTTACTCATACGAATGACAAAAGTGAAAATAGAATCGTGTTGTACAGGACTGAGCGTATGATGAGGGAGGAACAGAGAGAGAGAGAGAGAGAGAGAGAGAGAGAGAGAGAGAGAGAGAGAGAGAGAGAGAGAGAGAGAGAGAGAGAAATAGAGCAGCCAGAGTTTAACAGTGCAAGCGGTTTTTGCAAAGGGAATATAACGAAATCCTCATAACGTTGCGACAACAATATCAATATGTTTCTACTTGTGGTATGATGGCGGTGGATTGAGATTGGCGAAAGACGAACAGCGGGCGCTTCGTTATAACATAACACACTAGTTGTAGTATTACCATTTCATGTTCTTCGTTCTGGCGCGCACGTATGCCCATGGTAACGACCCTCAGAACATGGAAGAACTCGATTTGCTTTAGAGTAAGTCTCGCGGGAACACGTTACGTTACACATATTCAATTTCAAATACTTTACGTCATCATCCTCCGGTTTCCGAATTTGTCAATATTTGTTGTATAAACAAAATATTTATCGCTCAAAACCAAACTAGATCCGCATATGTAAAATAACTAATTAGAATATGCAAATATGATATCTGTTAATTAGACAGGTTGGAAATTCAAGATATTAATTATGTTAATAATTCATTAATTCGCAATCAAATAATCATAAATTCGATTTAATTAAATTCCACATTACCAGTCAATGTTAACCAATTCCATATATTAAGATTTATGCTAAAATTATTACGGTTATGGAAAAATTGCACATCCATATTGAATCCATAGAGCTACTATACTCGTAATCTAATTATGGCTATTAATATATTTGATATGACGTGCCGACCTACATGCAACAAAGTATTAATCATATATCCAAAAGGATATATTCTATATTTATTTTACAATTGTTCATTTAAACTCTTTCCATTTGTATTGTTTTCATGAATATGTATCTAGTAATGAGAATATGAAAAAAAAAAACGTAAATTTGTTAACATGCAGTCGACTAATATTTTATACTGTCTAGATAAAATAGACAAGTCTTATTACTATATTATAATCTAGCTAACAACATGTACATACTTGGGAGTGTAAGACCTAAAGTAATTTATTGAAAACAAACAAACAATAGATTCAGTACAGTAACATTATTTATGTAAGACAGTGAAGTTGATATGACTATAAAAATAATAATGTTCCTGCTCGATGCCTATATAAAATTTCATCATTGAACACGGCACATAAAATTTGCTCTTACATCTGAACCAGAGAGTTCAAGCTTTAGAATTTATAACGTGCACAATTCGTGTTCATTCTTCTTCCGAAGTGAGTAGGTACGACGGCAAAACGGTGCTTTTCAGGTAATAGAATTTTTGTAAAACTCTCCTTTAACTTTATCAATATATGTTTAACCGCAGTCGATACTTTCAATTATTATTTTCTCATCGATACGTTCTCATTCTGAAATGGATACTTTCGACATTATTGGGTAGTGAAATATTTCACCCGCTCCCTGACAGGTCGGAAGCACATCTTGTCATATCATTTATTATATTTTACTTCATATTTTCGCATCGCCATCGAAACCATCGTTATTATTACTCGTAAACTTTATACACACATATATTCTCTGCACAGCACACTTGTTATTACCTATAGAAATAACTACACAACATTTAGTTTCAACAATCTACAACTACAGAAAGTAAGTGATACAATGTTGATCGCTATTGTACTACATGTTCAAAAAAAAAGCACCATATCACAATGTATATCAACAAATTACTACACATACCAAGTCATAATGAACTAATTATATATTGTATAATATTTCCAAAATACCTATATTTCATAATTAACATTGTGCAGAATGAAAATACACAGTAACACGGTAATTGTAAAATAACAAAAGAAGACAAAGTTATTATAAAGTGGCTTGAATATCATCAATTCACTTGTATTTGAAATCCTGCATTTACGCAGGTATATATACGCGGAAATAATGTAAAAACCATATTTCATATTCGATCACATATTTATGCCGTTTAAATTTAAATCGATTTGAAACGAAAAATGACGCTTTGAATATAAATTGCTTACATTTTATCGGTCATAAAAGATAGTAATTTGCCGTGATAATGATCAAATTTGATCGTTAGCTATCAGGTAGTGTAGCAATAGGTGTTTGTACTTAACTTTATATACGTAACCCAGATAACCTACAAGCAAACAGTAGAATATACACTACCGTTAACAGACACTACGTTAGGTCTTCATGAATATTAAATCTTGCACAAACTCTGTGACTTCACAAGAATAATCGTCAGCACTGCTACTACATATTCCAAAGTCTGCTAAAACGGAATACCTTTAAAGTATCTGTTCCATACAAAAATAATGAAATCAATAAAACATTCTTATCAAAAATATCACCGCTGCGTAACAAAGTATGAAATGTACAAACGTGTATATTTAAATATGTAAGGGGAATAATGAATTTTTTTGTCTTATAGGAAAATGATCGCATGACGTGGAATAAGGAATAACTTTTCCAGTTCATATAAAACAAGTAGGTCACAGGTGTTAGAAATAAAATCTACAAACATGAAACAAAAATAAACAAATATATAAATAAAACACGAGATTCACCACCATTTGGTAATATTTTCATCATCAAATATGTGTTCCATTTTTATATATACGTTTGTAGCTGTTTGAAAATCAGATAGTGACATCGCAAATACATATATGATACGCAATTAATGCACATTTAGCCCAAATTATTACCGTTCAATTCCATGTGTATAATGGAACACAAACAAATACTAACAATTACAGTTCGGTAAATAAACAAAATACAAATAACAATATTTGAATACCTTAGTTAATCCTTTTTACATTTACAAAACTGCATTCCATACAATGTATAAATCTATTTATTTAGTAATATAAATATATTATTATAAATAATATAAATATAAAATAAAAATATATAAACATACACAGTAATAATAATTATTTATAAACCAACTAGTTTACATTAGTTACAAAAAATATTTCTGTAAGTTCGATTCAAATAGTTTGAAAATAGGACTGAAATTCGTGTTTCTGTTGAACCAGACACTAATAGAATTTATTCATGTATTCTCTACGGCGATCGCTGGCAATTTTCAAATACTGTGTAATTTTCGAAGATCGATAGTGAACGTATGTTACCGATTAGAGAGCACCCTTGTTTTATTATCGCGTTTCTTTCGGGAACGATTAAATTAATGACCGCGGGTAAAGCATGGCGAAGCGTTTCTCAAATAAGAACATTTTCAATAATAAATGCAACCCTCTAAAAACCAATATATTCTCTTATGGACAGCCCATATTAAGAAATATAACAAATTAACATTGCTCAGTAATAATTTTTAATAAAACAATGACCTGCAATTTTAATATAGCATGGTACAATATTTTTCCTTCAATTTAAGTTTATTATTATATTATATAAATAATAACAAATACTACTTATATTATTATAAAATAACTACGAATGTTATGCTAAATAATTACCTACGTATTGTATACGAAATAATTATACATTACCATATTTACTGTGATTTATTGTCAATAGTTAGGGGAGATCCGAGATAACAAATGGCCAGTTTTGTAAACAAACAAATGTGTTATGAGTTAGTTCTGACTTTTATTCGTTTTTTCAATTGGGTTTTTAGCCTTTTTTGTTATTCTCCGTTAAAAATGATAAATATTCATTTTATTACCAAATTTCGTTGGGTATGGATATGGTAGAAAAAAAATTATTAAAGTGCCATTTTTCTTCCTACTTCTACAAACGCACGCAAGTGTGTTGTAGCTAAATCACTCTTATTACCTCTTGAGTCCGATACATTTATTTTTTCACTTTCGCAGTTTCGACATAATGTATTGATGCTGGATATAAATATTTAAAATTTTAGAAATAATTATTATTGTCGTGGCAAGTTTATACTTATATATGAATTTTAACTTCATGACAGAAATTGTATCCGAGTTTCTATTTTGTTCAGTTAATTTTCAGGTTGGTTACGCAGAATACTTATATACGTATACACATACCAATAGATACTAAAGTAAAGTTTGTTACCTGAAGTTAATTTGCGCAACTGTTTTTCGGCTGTATTAGTTTGATGGTGTAATTAAAACCGTCGTAATTTGTGTAACATACACAATAATTCCACAGGGACACACGGGAGAGACAGAGACAACATTGTTAGTAACCATGGTAGCGGGCATTATATCCAATATGTAAATACATATGCACATATGCATTACGTTACACCAAACTGTTATATGCAGCACACCGTCATAATAGCTATACCCACTCATAGTTAACATCAATGTATTGTCCTCGTAAACTCCGATTAATATAAATATTATTTAGAAAAGCATTAGCGATTAGAATCAAACATAAATAAATCCCTTCGAACAAGTGGAATAAATTCGAAATCGATATTTATTGTATTTTCATATATTGCAACTACCATTAGAATAAAATCACATATTATCATTTTATATCTTTTTTATAGACTCGAATGGTAAAAGTCAAAATGAAACAACCCGAATGTTCAAAAAACAATACTCGTAAAACCCGGGTAATTAATTGGATCACAAAATCTTTCCCTGTAAATTGAAATACCTACAGATTTATTTTTTCAAAAACCATTTCTAAAATTGATTTATTTGTAAACGTAGTCTGCCATGGAAATATTTTAACCGGTATGATAGACAACCGCGTTATGTTTTTATAATTTTCATAGATAAACTATTCTCCTCAATATCAAACATTGCTGTTCAAAATGTAATACTCGAAATAAAAAGCGAATAAATATTGTTTATTTATTTTAGATATTATTAAATAAGTTTTAATTTTTCAGTCATCCAGTGTACAAATGCCTCGATTTAATCTAAAGCAAGTTTTTAGATAGTACCTAATAAAATTGAAAAGATTCTACAAAATTTCCTCTCTGAAAACTTTGATAGTTTGTTACTTAATGGCCCATTAAAATAGAAAATCTGAAATTTAGCACATGTTTCTCAAGTTATCGACTAAAAACTAAAAAAAAAACGTCTTCAGTAATACAGTTTTGGCACGATACACAAGTTCTAAGTATTTATTTGTACAACATAGTGTTCATTCGATGAAGTACAAGTTTACTATCTGAATAATACAAAAACACCAGGAGCGAAGTAACAGATTGAATAGGGATTATAATAACAACGTGTACTATTATGAGAGTGGACAAGGAGCAATAATATTGGATTGAATAGTACCTAAATATTTACTCCAAATCGATTTGGTAGCTATGTCGAGGGTTACGTGAACTAATGAGAAGGAATTTTCCTGTGAACCTAGCTGTCACCGTAAGCCGTAGAAGATAATCAAGACAGTTAGTTAGGAAATTCGGTGTAGTCCACCTAAACCGAACAAGATATAAATACGATGTTATCGAATATAGGGCTAATCCACAGAAGCCGGTACCAACTTGTTGGTCTAAGAAAAATTCACAACGGAAAATGTGTCCTGTCCAATGCGTGACCATGGCACAAGAATGTCAATATTTAGGTTTACATGTTTACACTCGCCTAAACATGTCACATATTTTTAACTGCCGTGTGTAAAATATTACTACAGGTATTTTAAAGATTAATTTTCTTGATCATGTCCTCTTATTATTTATTTGCTTTGTTCAGTGTTGTTATTTTGAATGAACAATGATCTGAAATGACGTGAATACATTTATATAAACTAAACTTGTATATATGGTTATCGACAATGTAATTTTATGAAATTGATATATTATTCGAATTCACTGACAAGAAGACCTACAGACATGCATGTGCCTACTGATAAATGATTCATTTTCTCTTTATGTGTTAATAAAAATTATAATTTGCATATATGTATATACCCGTATAAGCTGAACATACTCGTACTTTATCTTTTTTTTTTGTGCAGTAATAAATATATTACATAAGCAAACGATATGGTAAATTATTCAGTGATTTTTAATTACTCCAGGTACCTGCACATATAACTTTAATACAAAAAGATACAAAAATAAATTGCATATTTTATTGGTCTGTTCAAAGAATAAAGACTACCAATAAATAATAAAAAACTTCCCTTTAATACCTGTACTTGCCATAAAATAAATCGATAGTTACGTAAAGAGTTTATAATGCGCAAAACTCTCACGGGTATTAAACGTAGGTATATACGTAAAGTTACCTATCCTGTAACAGTAACCTAAGGCTTAAGGTTGCAGGGGAAACATGTATAGTAAGGGACAACGTGTTTGTACCTATACGTAAAGGCATGCGCTAAATTTCCAGAACATTTTGCGTAACGAATTACACTTGAGCCTAAAGCTATCATATACAGTACATTTCATGTTCAAAAAGATGTTATTACAATGTTCGAATTATACATTAGTGAATTAACAAATTACATTCTGGTATGAATAGCAACAGTTCACAAAGGAATATACGTAAAACACACACGTCGTTATAACAATTAATTACAAAGAAATATAAATATTTTACATATTAATAAATTTAATATTATCTATTTAAATGGTACATTAAATATCGACAGAGATTCGTAACAGATTTGTATTTAATTTTTGTTAAATGTAAAGGTAAACTGTGTTGAAGGAAAATGTATAGTATATAAGAGTTGTAAGGACGAAATAGGTACAAAATTCTTATCCGTGATGTTCTTTCGATAAGTACCAGTTTCGGTAGATAGATCATTTTTCCGTCACATGTCTACCTTTGTTGTCGGCAAAACATGCCTTTCTTTGCTCTTCGTTCCCGTATCATTCTCTGTCCCATCCGCTGTTCGCCATATACTTTTTGTGCGACCGTGGCCTTAATGGGATAACGGTTCTTTCGTAATTCTCAGAAGGAGGACAGGTTAAGTGCGTTCATTAAATAACCGTCTAGCACTCACGACTGTACATTATGAACAATAACGAATCAACCAAAACATACTATAGAACATAGTGCATGTATTTAAAAACTACTGTCATGAATGCAAAAATTAGTAACTAAAAACCAGAAAATATCTTCATTAACAAGACACACTTTGGAATGGAATGATCTGAAGTTTTCATATAAAATCACACTAGATTTCGCTTTTATGACATTTCTCACAAAAAAAGGTATAAGTGATGATGCTATGAGAAAATTTGCTATAACTACCGAGAAATTCTTACCAAAAGGAAAATCGAAAACTTACCGAAAACTGTCTTCTAAAAGATTTTATAGTGGAAAAGTTTCAGAAGTGACCATTTCAAATGGTCACATAAAAGGCATCCCAATCATTTTGGATTCACAGGTCTGCAGTCAGTTTCTACACTGTTGAATACGAAAAAATTAAGAAAAGTATGTAAATAAAATTTTCAAGCATCAATACTTAGTGATAGATGAACTTACAGAACTATATTTACAAACTCTCCAATAAATATCACATTCAGGATAATCGATATTGTGATTTCTAGAGAATAAGTATTTTTAGCATAAGGAAACCTAATTCAATATGAAATAGATACAATAAATAAGACATTGTAAAAAATGTGAAAGGAATATTTTGAGTAGTATTCACAGGATATCATAAGCTGGCACATGTTTAGTGAAACGGAACGTTGGTAGCATACATAGTACCTTGCAACAGACAGAAATGAGATTGTGTATTTGAATTCAGAGTCCAATCACAACTGAGTAGATGGTAGATGGTAGACATTGACATTGTGAGTCGTGTCCCAGCTCCTTTCAATTTAATTTAAACAAATATACTCCGCATCCCTGTACGATCAAAGTTTGACGACAGCGTTATATTTTCCTCTATGTCAATTTATTATTGCTGATATGCTTCAGGCAAAATATCCACTTTAACTTTACCCAGCTTCTCATTGTAATTTCACGTTATTAGCAATCATATTCAATCAACTAAAATAGGTCTATTCTCTATTTCAAAGAACCATTGACATGAAAATATAATAAAAACGGCAATGATAATTCTCAAGAATTGCAATATATTATATTCACAATAAAACCTGAATACCAAATGGATCTAGATTAAAATTTGGGGTGACCGTCGCACCGAGCTAAATAGCAGAAACAGGCGGTATACGGACCACAGGAATTACAAATAAGGTTTGTGGATAATTAATACATGCGTGCGCAGAACAAACAAAAAATAGATGCAAATCCAGTGGGAGTTTACTGGGTTTAAATCAAAGGAAAAGGTTGCATGTTTGTCTTCTTTTAACTTACAACTCGTAACATTCACATGTATAGCATCTCCTTGCTTGTAAGTATTTTTTTTTTCTGTGGTAAACAGAACTACAAATAGTATTGATCTCACTAATAAAAAAAGTATATTTATAGAATTGTCTGTTTTGTGGACGTTCATTTCTTAAATATTCTCTAATATAACTGAATGCATATTGCGTGTAATACTTGCATGCATATTCTCATTTTGTCGAGCGTATATTTCTGACGTTGCATGGTATTGCGGTGTTATTTGCTTCAGTCGTAAAGCTTTTTTGCGTTTATTTTATTGCACTCTTAATATTTTATGCAAGAATACAGTTATCTGATGCTACAATCGGTAGTATTTTAATATGTCTTTCAAAGGAATGGTGTCTTCCTTATTAACCTTCAATCTTGCAGAGATTTTACAAATAATCGTAATGGTCAATATCAGTAAATGTGGTATAACAAATGAGCAATATTAAATATAGCTATGAATAGGAAAAGATGCTTGGTACGGAAAGAGTAAGAGATTAATAACGGAAAAGCTTAAGTAAAAACTGCAATAGACAATATCCACTTTATTTTAACAGGTTCTAGTGCAGGTATAGATTTTATATACTATGTGCAGTCTAGTCTAGTACGTGATTTGATTATAAATAAGAAAAGAGTAGACAAAAATGTAAAATATACATTATAATCAGATTGTATACTGTAAACCAAATATTTGTTTCAGAACCTTACCTGTGAATAAATCTACAACTGTCTTCTGCGCATTGTCTGTGACATTTGTTTGAGAAACCTCTTCGTTAGCTTATAAACTAATGACCCAGTCATTCCGTTAATCAGTTAGATCGTTTGTATGATGAAGAAATTAAAGCTGAACTAAAATTAAGCTTTAACCATTGTCGTTTTTCCTTCATGATGACAGTTTTAAAAGCATATCAACAAAAATTAAATATCAAAAATAAAGGTAATCAAAAAACAATTTAATATTTAAAAATAATACCGAAATATCAGAACACATAATTGGAACAGGGTTGAGTGATGTCCAAATATAGCATGCAGAACACTTTCCACACTGTGTCTAAACTACAATTGAAATGTTTCCGTGCAGGAAACCAGTGAATTTTGTTCTGTATTGTTTGACGGACAAGTGTAACGAGACTAATTACTGTGTGACAACTGAACTTGTCCTACACAGTTATTATTTAATTAATTTACCTATAGGAATTATTTTAATTTACCAGTAAGATTTGAGCCGGTTATAATATGTAAGGAAAATATATCATATTATGAGTCTTTAGAATCTACAAAGCTACAACTGAAGTTTACTGATAAAATTCCAGTAATTTAGGTATAAAAACAACGAATGTTATTTGCTCGTATGTATGTATAAAACAATGATTTTTGTTTTTTCATAGCAAATAGTGTTTTATCCATTAACGTGACATGAAACAAAACAACTATAATATACCGAAAACTTTTTAATTTGTGCTTTTTGACAGACGAATATGATAAAACTAATAGAATAGTTAGAACGTACTATGTTATAATGATAACGGATGTTATTAATTATACAATTATCCATCATAATTTAGCGTACGTAATAGTAATACAATTCATTATGACAAGTTTAGTAAATTAGCGTGAATTCTCTCTATTGCAGAAATTGAACACGGTGGGGCGTGAATGTTCACAAATGAAAATTAAACTAGGTCAGAAGAACCAAAAGATAAACCCAAATAACAGAGGAAATCGCGAATCGATAATCAAAGTGACCTTAGTTTACATTACGGTTTAGAGTGCGATGTCTGCTCGTTCGATTAAGATTACCACAGCAAACAACGTAATTAAAATAGCGGCACAAGTCAAGAACTCGTGCCGAACTTTGCCTACTGCAGTCATTAAGAAAAAGCACGAACTACTAGGCTCTCTGCCTCGGTGTCGTTCATATCATTTTACAAATCTAAAACAATTTGCTACAACTTTGGATTGAATTGGCAGCACAAGTAGCAAGGAATAAGTTCACACTGTTACAGTGCTTGTGGATCCATTCACGAATGGAAACGCTTATAGGTAGGGTAGGGTAGGTTAGGTACCGAACAAACTATGGCTCAAGTATGACGTTCCGATGTTGCTTACTAGCAGCATATGATCTCAACTGGCAGATTACACGTAGTACGCGATCAGTACCATGGCTAGGATCGTAGGAAGGAGGGGGAACTTTATTACAAATTACCTATCTACTGCAACAACAATAACAACAACGCTGCACAATACTTACACCATATGTGCAACATCACGAGCTCTCTTGTACACTAAACGATTGTGTATTGAATATTAGTAAATAGATTGCACACCAATATACCTTGTTGCAATTACAATTTCCTACTAATTGATTCTACCACCCTGAAATATACGAGTGCATCAAAGGGTATGCCGATTACAGAGACAATACCCTATTTATCGTTGATGCAAATCATCAAACATATTCACGTGTACATAAGCTTCAACCACGATGAAGATAATTAGCATGTCCTTAATTCACATGCATAATGAACACACGAATCCACATTAATTTTTTTTTTCGTATTTGTAACATTACGTATTTTTATTCAAAAAAAGACAAATGAATGTACTGTTATTTTTGTTTTCTAATACATCAATAAAAATTTAACAAAAAATGTTAACGAATGTCTACACGAATCAAGACAAACTCGGCCTTAGAAGAATAGCGCATTTAGAGCGGGTTTTCTGTTGGGTCCTTGTTTATAAGATAGTATTCGTATACAAGAAAAAGCTACAATATACAACAACGCAAGTAAGTTTCAATAGCAAGGTAATTTATAAAATATGTATAAGTTGCATATTCTGCTAAAGTACAAAAAAAAAAAACTCAAAAAAATACCTTACAATAAAATCTAATTAAAATTGGCTGATTATAAAATGTATGCAACGAAATACAATTATCATATTTACATAACCAAGTTGCTTTGCCAATGATTTAAAAAAAATATTTTTTCCGTGTTCAATAAATGGAAAAATTTATTTTTAAATTACATATATGTACGTATATTAAAATAATCTCATTTATTTTCCAAAAGTTGTTTCATTCCCAGTGGGACGAAATAAAGAAAGAGAAAAGGCGTTAAAAATCAATTAATTTTCCGAACTGAAAAATTCATTAAAGCGAAGTAATTGCAAGATCAAACATCAGCTCTGGAAACTCGGTATTGTCTAACGTGGACTGTTATTAATACTGCAAAGAGAAACGAGCCTTCGAGAATGGTTTAGGTGTCAGACGGAATACAACACAGTGGTACAATGTGGAAGGGTGAAGATTCATATGATAATAGGTACACAGGTGGTACATGACACATGTGTTCATTAACGAAGTCAAGCTAAATTCAATATTACAGACGTACGAAAATGTTGTAGTTATTAGTTGAGCGCCTTATGAAAATGCTTAGTAGTAATATACAGATTATGTACTTATTTCGCAACGGTTCACGTAGTGAAATTAAAATTGTTATTCAAGTTCATTCCTTCATGAAATACAGTGGTATCCGCTTATAGTGAACGTGAAGGAACCAGGAATTTGGTTCACTATAGGCTAGTGTACACTATAACGAAAGTATTTAGAATGTTATGTATTTAATTGGGCCTCTGCGATACGTTCATTATAAGCGAGATTCCACTATATGCGAGTTCACTGTAATTGGATTCCACTGTATATTATAATTACTATATTATTTTTATCTAACTTTCATATTAATAAAAAAATTAGATTAGAATTTTTAGATTTCATATCGAACAGAACTGAACTGGTTATGTTATAAACAAGAAATGTAACATTAAGCTGTTTCATATCGAAATAATACCATTGGTACAACCTAGTAAGCCATTTCAAAATTAATCACCACAGAATGTTTCAGATATAAAACAGATGCTGTATTGTAAAACTTTAATAGCAAAATCATTGAAAATGAACAACTATTGGTTATAAAAATAAATATGCATAAATAATTAATGGCAATTACTATTATTTATATATGATTGCTAATAATTACGTTAAAGATTGCATATTTTTTGTACAATTTTAGAACATAGCACGAATAAAAGGAAACAAAAATGTAGAAATTTAAAAGAACCAACATATTTAAACTGAAAAATACAAGAGCATGTAAATAATGTCTATGCAGAAATAAAAAGAAAGATAAATTAAAAAAAATGCTTTCATTTTGTATTTATATATTACGACAAGGCTTAACGGTTTCTTAAAATAAAAGGAAAACATTTTCTTACAGTTTTTTATAATTAATTATTCAAAAATGTTTGATTTTAATAAACATCTGTTTTTGTCATACATCAATGTTATGAAATTGTATAGAAAAAAAAAAATATTCGAATTGTTTCCGTAATATAACGCAGATACAGATATACGTATTTATTAACAAAATTGAATTAAGCCAGTAATTTATTACCGATTATGTAATGTAATCGTCGAAATATATAATAAAAAATTTCGAAATTAAAAAATTATGTAATTAATTATATTTTAGATTGCCGAATATTTAAAAGATAATTTTCAAATATATACTTACCACTGTAAAAATTTTAGTATTTTTATATTTTCCAACCCCCACCGAACTGTAATAACTGCAGGGAGCCAGGGAGGTACGTAAAATTTGATATCCGAAGTTAAAAACAGATTGAGAAGAATACAGGTCGCCGAAATTGTTCAAATATCTTCATGAAAGACAGATCTCTTTCATAGCATACAATGAGCATTGCGATATAAATCTCAATCTCCAGTTTCATTTTATAAAAATCATCAAAACGAATATCTGAATAATAAAAAGATGAAAATTATAATTATATCTATATAAAAAAAGTATATAAAACCACTGCTAAATACATTAAAGATGAATGGCTTCCGTAAGCTTTTATGATTACAATTTATCCAAAATTATGTATATTAAGAGGTAAAATTAACGAAAACATTAATAGACTTGAAAATACCCGATAATCTATCATAAATATTAACGAATATAAAAACAGTAATTAAATTTAGAATGATATGTCAATCATAGTTAATTTTACATCGTCACGCCATGTGTATTATCCATACGCGATATGGTATATATTTTATATAAATTAATATTTTTTAATACACTTATGTTGACTTGTAGGTACATTAAATATTTATATTTTAAATGTTTTAATCGAATAATTAGAAATATTGCGATTTGTATCGAATTAAATGTAAGTGTGATTACGTAAATTGAATGCACATTTCAAAAATACAAGACCTGAAAAATGATTTGCCATTCGATTATTAAACTAATTCATATTATAAGAGAAGATTTTGTACACCGTCGTCTCTAATTTAAGATTATTTCATATTTAAAATTCAATAGTCACAGTATTTCTAAAGGTTTTTTTTAATTGTTGAACTACATCCATACATATAATATAAAGTATATTTTTAATAACGGAAATATGTTTATATTAAAAAGGTACATGCTTTGTACATGGGAAAGAATATTGCAATTTTCTAACAAGCATTTTAACCGTTACAAAATGAATTTTGTTTCTGCGGTAACTGTATTAAGGCAGCAAATAAAATAAAAACCATTATACAATTATGCTATGCCAATTCCGTTAACTATAACATTTTACATAAAGTGAGAATGCATATTAACACGAGACATAATGTCTACATTTGTTATTTAATTACTCTACCCATTATGTAAACATTTTAAATTACGTGTCAGTAGGTTTTGTACTGAAACACAAACTGGTGAACAAACATATAATTACCTATGTATTGATTATATATTATATATATATATATTGATATATATATATATTGATATATATATATATATATATATATATATATATATATATATATATATATATATATACACACACATTTATTTGTGGTGTTCATACACCCATAAAACTAAAATATTCAGCGGAGCAAAATACAAACAAATACATCACAAACTGAAAACTTGACATTATAGATAAAACACATAATTATTAATATTTAATAATACGGCATGTATCTAAATCTAAACAAGTGCTTGTTGGACAAAATATTCAAATGCGAGCAAGTTTATGTTTTCATATTTAACCCAGCGCGCTTATCATATTTCGCATATGAAATACATGACAAAACTTTTTAGTTTATCAAGTCTTGTGTATTTTTAATTAAAGTGTCATAAAAAAACCGGCCTAGAGCGAAAAATAAAATTTGAAGCATATAAAATTCATTTAATTACTTCGTTGGTCTTGTAACATGGAGTAATAAAATAAAAATATGCATAAAACCCATCTCTGGAATATAACACACATTATCCCATAATGATACACATAAAAAAACAAATGTTAACAGTTTAGGCAGAAATACCGAAGCAGTAAACTGTTGTGCGTGAACCTTAAATACATACACACAGTATTTGTTAATAATGTAGAATTCTATTATAATATTAAATGCACCAGTCTAACGTGCTGACAGTATAAAATTACTAATTAATTACGAGTACGTCAAACTGTGGCATGAGACATAACAATATAAAGCACAAATAGTTGACAACAAACTTACTCTATAGGCATGAAGGTGTATGTATGTGTACGATTATAGTACGACGTGTGTATAATACGCAATGCGTGAAGCGAGAACTTTCCCCAAGTGTCACTCAGAACTGAACACGCACGAAGCACCACCCCAACACGACGAACAACGAACATGCACTGAAACTGGGACCGCTACCGGCAAATTTCAATTCTGTTTCAGTTACAGACGAACTACGGGGATGCGCACGCATCCACCTTTGATACAATACCGTGGCTAGGAGGAAGATATTTGCTTACCATAAACCCGGACAAAACTAATCCGACCATTACGAACAAATGAGGTATTCTCATCGCAGTTTTCGATATAGCAAGCGTCCCGGTTGCACGTGACCATATTTCGGATAAGTAACACTAGAGTATTAAACTAAACGACCGCAAAAACCGGTGGCTTTAATTAATATTCATTACGGATTAACAACAATCGATTTTTTAATTTTATATTGACACATTTCGATAGGGAAATTTCAGATTACACCCAGCTCTCGTTATACGGCCTATATACGGTCCGGAAAAATTGGCCGTAAATCGAAAAGCCGTATAACGTATCATGCATTTTTTTAACGCATCAAGCATATTTTTTGGCCGTATAACGAAATATTCTGGCCCTAAATGGAAAAAGTGCCGTAATTAAAAAAGGCCGTTATAGCGAAATGCCGTATAAAGAGCGGCCGTATAACGAGGGTTGGGTATATTAAAATTCATAATTACATTTGGAAGTTCAATATTTCATAAAATATAAATTTTATTTATATCTCACGAGTAATTAAGACTGATGCAAAGAAAAGATTGTGGTTTATTTTAACTGTATAATTTTTAATTATTTACTAATGAATTATGTGACTAAACATAATATTTTTCTTGAATTATTTCATTATTTAATCTACTTAAGAAATGAAATAAAAATTTAATTTGATTTATTAACACAACTAAAAACGGAAGACGAATCTGAAGGAAGATAAAATTAAAAGGTGAATAATGCACAAAATGGATAATTCAATTTCTTTTGGAGATGTATAATATCACAGATGTAAGCGACGGATGAATGGATGAGAGGACGAACATGAAAAAAAAAATGGAAATAGATTTTTTACTTTCCACTTTTATTATAACTGCACATAATTTACGTTATTAATTTTACTCTACATATAATTCATCAAATCTGCTTAATTTTTGATTTATAAATGGAAAATGCAGAATTAGTTTGATTTGTTTCAGTATTGCTTGGTCATAGGCCAATAAAACATCACCATATTCCTGGTTAAAATTCTTTCATGTCTACATTAACTGCAAAAATAAAAATCTTTAACCATTATTAATTTATTCAGTAATAAAATGTTTATGTTCACAGTTTGGTATAATTATAAATACCTTTTGATTGATAGTATCTACAGTTTTATTTTATTGGTTGCAATCAGTAAAAAGTTTCATAAAATTAGGTTTATTTTTAGATGGCAGAACATATTTACATTTTCCTTCAAAATCAATATTGGGATTCAATAGTGTGTGGTATTTTCGCCGTACAAAACACGCATGTACGCTATGTTTTGCGTATTAGTCGAAATGCAACATGTTTTAATAATTACAGATGTGGAAAATTATTTGTATTTACTGTTGTTTCGCGAGCAGATGCCTTTTCCAGACGGTTAAACTGACTGGCTGTGGAACAAGGGTCCAATCTTTATCCAACGCATTTCTCCACTTTGCTTAATGGCATGTCGGTTCTTCAGGTTAATTATTTGCACACAACTTCTGTATGCAAATATAGAATGAAATAAACACGCTTTGTGCTCGGGACAATCATATAGATATGTATATATTTCCTGAACACTACATTTTGTATATATTTTGATTTTGAAGAACAATATGTCATTTCCAGCAATTAACAATAACGTTATAAATTTCTATTTCAGATTGCAATGTGTATAGTAAACAAAATGTACTAATATTAGCGAGTAACAAGGATGAACTTTATTTATTCAATAATTTTATTTGTTCTGACAATAAAATGTATTTAATTTGATACAAAATTATACCATGTATTTATAATTGTAACAATTATTTATAATAAAATATGTATCAAATACCATAGAGCATGTACAACATTATAATGTATATGTTAGTTATGAACATAATTATATTGGAAGCAAATAATCTTTACATATAAAGTTTCTTTTGATGTCGCTGTAGTTTCGTTATATACGTATGTTGATTGTATGCAAGGTTGTGAAACCGGAGTTTACTCGTCTAAGCCTTGTAGCTTTAGAATGGTTCATATTAATTAGTTGCGCCTCTGGTAATAAATTCGAATAGTGTTCAGTTCAAGAAAATACTTGATTGCACGAACGTATCCCCTATGTACATTCGTAAATAAATAACCATGCCTTTTTACTTTGTTGTTTCATTTAATTCGAATCGGCTGTCTACGCATTTAATTACTTCTTTAAGGATATCTACGAATATTTACTTCATAAATTTAACGATTTTGTAAATACCATTAACAAATTCATAGCACCAAAATTAATTTAGACCTACGTATATTTCAAGAGTAAAAGTAAATACAAGATTTCTTCTTTATTTTCCTAATCTGATTGTGAAATACTAAACTCCCTATTGACATTTGATATTCACGAAAAATCTGAATTTCCGTATCTGTTAGTGGGATGAAAAGAGACACATTCAAACTGATACTACAATAAAAGCATTCAAATTGCTACTATTATGAATATATAATTATGCTATTTGCATGAATGTGTCCAGTTGTTGCATATTAGTTTTAATGGAATAAGCATGCTGAATAATACATGTCATTATTTACGTTTCTTGTTATTCCCTACAGCCTAACATTATAAACTTACATAATCGTGATATTTACTGCATTTCTAAATGAGTTAATTAAAATATAATGACAGTATAGCCTCAAATTATAATTTAATTAAAAAGGATAATGATAATTTAGAAAACGGTTATTTTTAAGTTCAAATATACATCTCAAAATATTTCTAAATTATTAACGAAAAGTTACTCTGAATTTAAGTTAATAATGTGCAAAAAGATTAAATCATATTTGTCGTCCCTCTTTATTTCAATATTTAATGAGAAATGAAGGAAAGATATCATCGGAATGTAGTCTTGTAATCTGACACTGCATATTTTTATTTTGGTAGGTAAAATTTGAATCATTGTATATAACCATAGAATAGATTTTCTACTGTTTTGTTCCACACATACTGTGTATTTTACCATACATACGTATAACAAGTAATAGATTACCACGTACAGTAAAATGGACGCTAACAGATTAACAATCCAAATGAATGTGAAACACAGGTTCATTTGACGCAGTGTAGAGAAAAATGAAGAAAAAAAAGGAAATATAGAAAATTACTTGGTAATTGCATTTCACAACAGATTATTTTATTGTTTTGAAATTTAATAAAAGCTAGAAAACTTTTCCAATTCAAACAATATCATCATCCACATCCTGACGCAGTTGTACGCGCGTTGCCTACATCCACGCTACGTCTGAAATTACAATGAGAAGAGAAATGCTCATTTGAAATTCAAATTATTTTATTTGATATGTTTCTGGCTCGTCTTTCTTTCAAAAAACTGCAGCCCTGAATCGGTTGAATCCTATTATTTGCCACGCCCGTACTGTTTGTAACTTACTGACACCGCACCTGAAGTTTCAGATACCAATTACACGAATGTCAGTCCACTGAAACTAACACTGCAAATGCACCAGAACATGGTGGCTGGAAGCTTGTCTCTTAAACTACTCCAACTAGCACCTACCACGCATATCACTATTATGTAGATACTGTTTTACATTAATACTAACTACTACTACTACTACTACTTCTGTTCTTTGCTATTACATATCGATTCAATTCTAATTTTAAAACAAGATTCTACTTCACTGACTCACAAATAAATTGTCATTTACTCTGATAACTAAGTACAACTACCGTTTATATTCACCAGTCACATACATGAAATGTTTTACTTTAGAAAATCTAATTCCATAGAAGTGATTAATATATATATATATATATATATATATATATATATATATATATATATATATATATATATATATATATATATATATACTACTACTACTACTTCTGTTCTTTGCTATTACATATCGATTCAATTCTAATTTTAAAACAAGATTCTACTTCACTGACTCACAAATAAATTGTCATTTACTCTGATAACTAAGTACAACTACCGTTTATATTCACCAGTCACATACATGAAATGTTTTACTTTAGAAAATCTAATTCCATAGAAGTGATTAATATATATATATATATATATATATATATATATATATATATATATATATATATATATATATATATATATATATATATATATATATACAGGGTGTTAATTAAAAAACTGGCCATAGGCGTTTAACATGTAAAATCAGTTTTTCCTCCTGCATTAGTTACCAAATTACTTTAGAGAAAAATACTTTAAATAAAAGTTGTAGAGAATTAAATTCTGCATCTAACTGAGCAATCAGATTTAATTTTTGACATTTCCTAACTGAGAAAATCAAGTTTAAAATTTCATGAAAACACTTAAGATATAGGAATAGCCATGGAATTTAAACCAAATTAAAAACAATTGTATGACATTATAACTGTCAAAAAAATTTGTGTTTCGTAATTTTCGTTCAATAACAGATATTTCTAAAAGTATGGAACAGTTTTCACATGAAGAAAAGCTTCAAGTAATAAAATGGTTCTATTCTGGACAAATTTATCTAAATATTCGTGATTTAATAATTTTTTTGACAGCAAATGTCATACAATTGTTTTTAATTTTGTTTAAATTCCATGGCTATTCCTATATCTTAAGTGTTTTCATGAAATTTTAAACTTGATTTTCTCAGTTAGGAAATGTCAAAAATTAAATCTGATTGCTCACTTAGATGCAGAATTTAATTCTCTACAACTTTTATTTAAAGTATTTTTCTCTAAAGTAATTTGGTAACTAATGCAGGAGGAAAAACTGATTTTACATGTTAAACGCCTATGGCCAGTTTTTTAATTAACACCCGGTATATATATATATATAAACTAATTTCAAATATGTATTAACAAATATGTTCGTAAACCTTTGTACATCTACATATTCGGATGACATAATTAATTTATACTATCGAATTACATCTCATCGAATATTTTGTTTCAAATTGTATGTAATTTATGTAACAATTCAGTTAAAGCAATGTTCAATCACATAACCAAAGAGCCTGCATTTATTGAATGTCAAATATGTAATTGTTTTGGGCCTCTAGTGTTTCGGTTAATTCGATTGATATCATATAATTTTCAGTGTTTCTCGTTTTCATGAACTGGTTCTATTTGTTTACACAGAGAATTTTATTATGAAACATTACGAAAAGAACGAAAAATCTAAACCATACTTTTTGTTTATAGTTAAAAAAAAATTGTTTATTAAGTTGTGTTTAATTGTAATACATTGTATACACGTATAGAAGGAAACAAGTCACACTAATATTAGTATATAACTATAGTTTATACTTAATGCTTATCTTAAAAATAAACTACAGTAGGCATTTTAAAATTACTCTGTATTGGATCGCCTATGTAAATAAAATAATTCTAGGTATATAATTTGTTTACAATGGTGGAGTAAATTTCAATATCTATACGGTTTATTTTCGTTTATCTTATTCAAGTTTACAATAAATGCTTACGTAACAATGGTCAATCCAAATATTTGTTTTTACCTTTGCATCTTGTGAATGTATCAGTTTGCAATATTTGCATATACTAATTCGCGTACGTGTACGAATACTTGTGCCCTCCGACTTAATAAAATTGAATCGCCTCACACATATACACGCAAGTGCTGAACGACCCTTTATATCCTAAGAGGAAACGAGGATCCAGACCATTACAGATTGGAACCTACTGAAAAGCGGAAATAACATTAGTGAGTTATTTTCTTTTATTATTTTACGAATATATTTATTACACACACTCATACTCGTCCCATTATATGCATAGATGCAAAGTAAATATACGTAATTCTTCACACAAATTCTAATTCTATTTGTGAAAAAGAAAGTATTTTTTATCTTTACTTTTTATAATCTAAACTAAATACTTTTGTAAAGTGTATACTATCCTTTATAAATCATTACAAGGATATTGTAATTATAAAAGTAGTAATTGTATAGAATTAGCTTGTCCTGAAGGTGACTTGTCAACGTCAATTTTTTTTTTTTTTTATTGTGGATTGGTAGATGCGAAGCATTTAATTTTCATATGCTATGGAGGTGGTGGTAATCCCCGCATGTGGTGAAGTAAGCAAGTACGTTCCACCCAACACCACGTTATACGTGAATACGTCCACTTTTATGAAAAGGATCAATAACATCAGACATTTATTTGATAGGAGACAAACGATACACCTTCTAAGGGAGGGTTTTCATCTGATCTTTTCCATAACGGTGGAAAATTCAACACTTTATCGGTACACTTATAATATGTATGATATTCAACGTTTTGAACAGACGGTAAGATACTAACAGACATTGATTTGTGCGAATACTAAAGTAAAATATAAAAGAAAGTTAGACGGGAGTACACACGTGCTAGAAATATTCCTTTTGATGAGGCATTCCGTGCCTTTTCTTTTTTTCTTACTTATATAATCTCTCCATAAGCTCCTTATATATTTTACAAGAATACAATAATATATTTTTACGCACGAAACACGTAATTTTTTTTATTTGAATTTTTTCGTTTTAATTGCTTACTAAAAGGCAAACAAAAACAGCATAACAGGCCAGTGCAGAATAATACACTCGTCGGAGTAATGAGAAACCACAGCTTTCCTGTACACACTACAAATCAGCCTGCTACAGATTATTCAAGATGAAAATTTGTGGGGAAGAAATTGGGGTACTGTTTGTGTTATACTGTAATCGCCCGAAGCGAAATAAAATATGCAAAACTACTGTTTGAGGTAACTACAATTATGTGTTGCAAATACCTGTATGTACGGATTAAAACTAATCAACGGTTTGTTACAAAATATCCAGTCAATAGCTAAATACCATGACAGTGACATTATGTGTAATAACAACTTACGCAAGTGGATCAAGTGCAACAACATGAACTGGCATTTAAACTGGAAACCTTGGCCGTTAGAAAACGTTGCATGTCTTGCATGCCACAAATGTTATTTACCCATATTTCACACTATAAATTACACGTTAGTGTTAGTCTAACGATTCCAAGATTAATATCTATAATTGTACATATAAATTTCCTAATCTAACTAGTCATCTTTTGATATTACATAACCTATTATATACTAACAATTTCCTATTAAACTTTTCATTAATTTACCCAATACTTAAGATTAATTCTGCACACGTGAAACTATAAATAAAATTATGAATAAAAACGAAATTTTGTTTTAATCTTATGGGTTTGTTTATGCCTGTGATATTGAAAACTGAGAAAATAATTGATAGGTACACGTAACATGTTAATAAACCTTGTACAAAATATTAATGAACTACTTTATTTAAAAAAAATTTAATATGTACATAAAAGGTTAATAGGATCGAGAACATTGTTGTAAAATCTGTTTGGAAAATATATACATGAGTTGAGAGTTAAATCAAAATTCTTCCATGACCAATCAATCCGTGACCGCCAAGTCCAATTGCTCCGGGAACGATAGCAGCAGTAGCGATAGCAGGACGAGCAGCAATGATTGGACCGCCAATGATACCAGCCGGAGCAATGCCAGCACCCAGCTGCATACATAGAAAAACACATATATGCTTTGTTCATCCGCATATTATTAGTATAACACACATGTTTCTATATATGCACACGTAACATTTCCTTTTCTAGTAGAGCTTCTTTATGCTTGATTATTCGTAGTTCATAATTTCAAACATTTTTTGACATCTAAATGAATTATAAAATATATCTATATAGAAACCATGTTCCTTTACAGACTTGTTTTGTAATTAACAATGAATGATACAAATCGAATTAGGCGAGAAAATGAAGGGACAATGGCAGATGTAGGAATTATCAAATGAATATTCAATTTGGTATTATCTTAACGTAGGAAATAATGAATGCTACTCACGAGAGGAGCGCCAATAATTCCGGATGGTTGGGGATGGGCCTGGACGGCGGCAACGCCAAGCACAAACAGAGCGACAATCTGCAACATTGCAATTTATTAATTTAGTCCCACGCAAACAAACTTCACTTTTGTCTGGTGTGCCAATTTAATTTTGTTGTATCCCATCACTTCAAAAGCAGTTGCATACTGTTGCTCACTTACCACGTATTTCATTTTGAACAAGATAGTTGTTTGTTGTCTACTGGTCCAGTTAGCTAATACAATTCCAGAAAATGTTCCCGACTTATATATTAAACTCACGTCCTTCATTATTCCATATTTTTTTAAAATAAAACTTTAAGTGAACCACCAAGAAAATAGGTTTGATGTTATGCGGAACAATTCGTCTTTTCGAATGAAACGTTGCAGGTATCAAACTTTACTACCCGCTAGTATTGAATTTATTTAATATTCTACAATAGGAAAGTCTTTCGTATCACTCAATTTGTTTCACTGTTGCATTAGACAAGAAGTGACATATTTATTGCATAAATATATGGACATTTGTCACAATACAAGACTTGATACAAGTAAGAAAAACCCTATTATTTTATATACATATTAATTATGAGAATAAACAGCTGAAAAACTGCTTATGCTAATATTGTAAAAATAAGTAGGAAGTTGCATAATTGTAGAACATTTAATTTTATGCACTTATTGACATTTAATCATAGTTCATATTGAAATACTGAACTGCGAAAATTTAAATTAAAGATAATCTACCACTTCTAGTTCTAGGTCTTGTTCTAGATTTTATAATATGCATGTAATTTTGCATCAAACTCGCTCCTCATTATATTATATTTTAAAATGGTACAAATGAAAATGAAGGCAAGTGCTTTTGATTGTATTTGAACTATATTACAGCGTTGGTCATGTAACTGTTGTATCAATATTGGCTTCCGCTTAACTCATTGTTTATTGATACTTCAATTGTGCTTAGGATTTCCATATCACTCAACTCTTGTATGTGCATATTATATTCAGCGTTGATTTATTTTTCCACTCTTTGGCTGCGTGTCAGCAACTGTATGTTATATTTGTAATAAATTTAGGTCAAAATACATGTTGAACACTATATATTATATACAAACTTATTACAATACATCTGCATATATAAATGTATATAATTTATTCAGTATAATTCTATTTACAGATTTGTTGGCAATATACTGATTTATTCGGAAACAATATCTATTTTATTCAGTATACTAATAACAAATTCGCATTGCTATGTTTGTTTTTAAACTGAAAATATACACGTAACGTCGTGCTTTCATAACATGATTTTTTTTGCTTATAACTGGCAATAATGAATTTATTTATATTATATAAACTAGTCACTGGTATAATTACCATATTCAAATTTGTTTTCTCGTTCCTTAGACACTGTTATAGTCTATTCCAGGATCATATTCATGACTTCCTGATAAGTAATAATTAATTTATAGGGGGTGCTATGATATATCCTAACAATACAAATTCTATGAAATGTTTCAAGTTACTGAGACCCAAACAGCCAGTTCAGCACCCATGATTTTCAGTAAAAGGTAGATAATATATATATACATATATATATATATATATATATATATATATATATATATATATATAATATATATATATAATATATATATATATATATATATATATATATATATATATATATATATAAATAATATTAATAGATTCCATGATATGTGAAATACAGTACTGAATGTTTAAATTTTAAACAGCTTTTCCAATCGCAGGTGACACTAAAAAGAATATGACTTTGTATTGTATGTATAACTGAACAAAAATTTGCAGTACTAAAACGGGATAATAAAATTTCTATATAGCACCATTTATTGAGCAATATCGCGAAACGTTGTGAACATTATAAGAACATTAAATGTGCAAAAATAACATACAAACATAACATAAACAGGATAAACATAAAGCAAAAAATACAAAACATAGAACGGTAAATAGATTAAAGAGAGCCGGCTGCTATTTCCTCTCTAACGTCATTGAATATTTTCTACATCTTTATGATTTTCCATATCGTGAAAAACAAGCATTCCTGATCCACAGAGATATGATAGGTTCTGCCAACAGAATAAGTACAACTGTTTAATTTCTATATACATTTCATCGAATCATGGTGGTTTGAAATCTCCGAATTCTTCAACGACGTAGAGTGTATAAGGGACATAATGAGATCTACCATCCGAGCCCGTGATGGCCCCATAGGCCTGGTCCCCAAGCTCCAAGACCCCAAACACCATGTCCGTGCCAGCCGGCTCCGGGAATGACAGCTCCACCGGAGGATGGGCCCACGGAGATGGAGCCAGCAGGTCCTATCACAACTGCACCGGGGTCAACAGCTCCATGACCTCCCCACCATCCGCCAAGCTGTGAAGTATAAATCATTCCTTACAGTTACACCCTGTGAATATTGGATAGCCTACTTTCACTGCAACTAATATTTCTTATCATATATTTAATCAAATAAAGTTCAATTTACCAGAAATTGCAGTTATAATTGTTTTGCATTCCAAACATTAAATATGTGTTGCATTAATAACAGAACGGAAATGCATGCAGTTTATATATGTGGATAAATAAACGTGAAAAGTAAACAGATTAGAATGTAAATTAATATGGCAATACATACATAGAATACATATGGAAATTGTATTATATGACAGGGAAATTGCATTATGTGACAAGATAAAGTAATGTATGAAGTATGAGTATCTACGTGTCATATAAATTGAAAATTTATGATTTTCATTCTTACCAGGCCAGGTTTGGCACTAACAGCTACGAAAGCAATAGCGAAGACAACGAGAGCCTGAAAAATATCGATAGTTGTACCTCAGTAAAATAAATGAAACACTGAAACATTGTGCGCCGCAGTTTTCAGCCATCTGCGCGAATCCGCTGAGCAGGCGGCTACAACTCACCAAGAACTTCATGTTGCTGAGAGAAGAGTTGAAAGATGCAAGCAGTGAAGCAAAGCTAGAGAAGAAGTGTTGTCGTTTTTATGCTACTGCGACATTTATATACTTAATCCGACATAGAGGAATGTCCTTCGCTACAAGTGGAAATATGTACGGGCAGAATCACATGTTAGTTAAACAAAATGCAGTTATTGTTGGGTGCTGCACTCTACACCCAAACACGTTCAACGAGTGTGTGAGTTCTTGAACACCACACCCAATGCTTGCAGCAGCTGTTTTTGTATTGTTCATGTGTTGTTATGGAACGTGCATTCATTGCAACGTGCTCCATATACTTCCGTCATCCACCAATCAGAGAAAATAACTGTTCTACACTTGGCCAGTTGCCGACAATGTTCTTCGACCTTGACTTATCCAATACTACAATGTAAGCCGTAGCCACCGCCCTGTTACAGAATGCATTTTTCTATAGAACTGCAGTTGCATGATGATTCTAGCAACCTTGCAACACCGTTAATTTATAGCCACGATATAATTAGAAATTTAAATCATATCAGATATAAGTACCAGTTAAGTTTAACTGTATTTTTATAGTTCCGTGCTGACTAATGACAGATATACCTACATAGTAAGTGCTATATGTGACATTTGTAAAAAACATCAGAAAAACCATTTCATACTTTATTACGCCTACTAATTATCCTGCCTTGGGAATTCATCTCCGGAGGGTATTGATTCGATGCAATATTTTATTTATAATCTGAAACACCATGTCAAAATCATTATAAAATCATAATGTAATGTCTTTGACACATCCTAATTTAATTAACTGTTAGAGTAAACTGAATTTAATTATTAAGATATTTCATGAACACGAACAGTTTCAATTACTGTGCAACAGTGCAGTGGTCAAATAGTGCTCATGCAAAATGTACTTAATCGATTATTTTATTTACGATATCACAGAGAAAACGGAAACAAAGTAGTAAAAGCAAGTTGATTTGATAGTTATTGGTTACTTATACGTAATTAATTAACACTACAAATAAATTACACTGGGTTTTCCAATTTTGTTATATTGCGAAATACGAAAACAATAATTAAAATTCCAGGAAAGAATTTTATATTCAAATACCGGAGACAAGAAAATTGAAACCAAACCTTGAATTTGAAAAATCCGTTAAACAATATTATTAACTCAAAATGTGCCGTTCGAGGTAAAAAAACAATAATTTTATTAGAAAATATTTGGGTAATTTAAAACTCTATTTAATAATAAGATTAATCAAAAGCAGCGATAAATATGAGATTTTTCTTAGAATCCGTGCATTATTATATTTCTTATACAGATTATTATATAGGTGTCCTTCATATGTGACTCGGCACGTTCTAAATTGGAGCAAACATTATTTAGAGCCACACCCAATAGATTCGTAGTATTTTTAAATTACTATTACACGTATGACACATGAGGAAGAGGAAATAATTCAATAAATTATTAAAATTAGATATATAATTTATTTTACAAAAGAAATGTACAGAGAAATAATATACACACAGATGTTTACGAAGAAATCTAGGAATCACGGATAGTAGTACGGTAGGTAGAAGGCCAATGGAAGGTAGAAACGAAGAAAACAGATGATTTAAAAGACAGAGGAAGATGTTGTTCGCAGTCCAAATTATTGAAAATTAGGAAAGTTTTTTTTGTTTATTACAAGAAAAAATAACCTAATGCCAAAGACCAAGATGTCCTGCCAAATGGTGTTCAGCTCTGTAGGAGCCATCATCGTGGAGAAGTTCGTTTCCACTGGGAATGTACTGACCCTCAATTCCGGATCCAATGAGTCCATGTCCGAGACCAAGTCCAAGTCCAAGTCCAAGTCCGAGAGCACCATCTCCTGTGTAATATAAGTAAATGATTTGAGTTGATTTTTTAGAAAAATTTAACGTTTTTTTTTATTTCAAATCGATTAAGAAGTAATAAAAGTTTAATGAATTGCTATAAAATGCATAAACTCGTTAAAAATCACATTATAAACTAGTAAAATTTTTTTATTAAAATCTTTAATGGATATAAGATATATATGTTACTGTTCTAATCAAGCAAAATATTGTTAAAGAGAGTTCATATTGCATGCATGTACTTGCCTTGTTTTAAGAAAATATGTACGAGATTTTAATTTAGATTAGCGAATAAATAATAGTGGTAAATATGCATACCGGCAAGGTGATGTTCAGCTCTGTAGGATCCATCATCATAGAGATGTTCAATTCCGCTGGGGACGTACTGACCCTCGAGTCCAGAGCCGATGAGTCCAGGGGCAAGGATACCTCCATGGAGACCCAGGCCGAGTCCGTGGATGCCGGCGTTGGCAACGGCCAACACAACAGCGAAGACAATAGCACTCTGGAAAAAAGCAATTAATCCCACATTACTCTCTAGATAATCGATAGAATTTTATAATAATATAAATTACCAATGCGTTCATGTTTGTCGACTTGGAGTTCAACTGGCTTGTGATACTTCTCTCAACAGTTACCCTCGCTTATATATCAAGCTATTGTCCTTGCATTTTTACTCTGTGATTGAGAGCACGCCCTCTTAAGCTGCGTTCACAATGCCAATCAGAGCGGATATTAGTCTTTATTAATTCATAGTATGGTATCCTGGTAGATTCGGTGGCAATGACATTGCCTAACATACGAGTAAATATTTACATGTCCGAATTTCTTAACCCGTTCCGCCAATCTTAGAACCGAAAATTGATCAGATGACCTTGTTGACATCAATAGGTCCACATATTTCAGCGAGCGTAGTACACATATGTAAACCTGTATCAATAATTTGCATAAAAATCTAAATTCCCAAATAGTAACCTTGCTCTGTTTTAAAAATATGTACTAGCATACATAAAATAAATAAAAATATGTATTAAATGTGTTGTTCTTTGTACATTTCCATACCTATATCATTCTATCGTATGTTCAGTATCAGTTTTTTTTTTTTCATTTATAAAGTGTCATAAAATGGGTCTAATTAAATTATATTGCCTTGTGTGCAATAAAACATCATAAGTGAAGTTATGACAAAATATCTAAAACCAGATTGATAAACATCAAATTCATATCAATATTTCCCAAAATTCTAAAATGCTGGAATCCGGATTTTTATCACATGACAACACATGTGACTTTACAATACGTACATGTCAGAACTTGATTTACTTATAAAATAAACGTTTCCCTTGATGCATATTTTAAAAATAAAGAAAATTGTAATATATAAGGTTAATTCTTCAAAAAGTCATTTAAAGCGTTTTGTACTTTGTAAATATTAAATGTCGATATAATCATATTTGTAAAAACAAAATTAGGGGTTCCGGATGCCCTAGGGCAGTGATGACGAACACGCGGGTCACAGGTGACATGCGAACTTATTTTGGGTGACACGCATCGACGGAATCATAAAATTGCACCAAAAGTGAATCTTCAATCGAAGAATTATCAACCAAAATTCAGCAACAAAAAAAGTCACAAACGTAAGGAGTAATATGCTTTTTGCTTTATTTTAATACATAAATATACTCGTATCTGTCCTAGATAGCTTTGTATTTTTTCTCTTTGGTGTTCTTGTACCATTTGTTTGTCATTATTTTTATTATTATTTTTTCTTAAATGTCATTATGTTTTTCTGTTTTACAATACACATTTTTAACATTGTTTTCTTTACATTCTTTGTTTTTCTTCTTTCTTCTTATTTTTATATTTTGCCATTTTATACATATTTTTTTGTTCATTATTTTGTTATATGTTATTTAAACATGTATATAAAATAAATATTAAATATATAACTTTTTTCACTATGGCGGCAAATATAAAAAAGTAATGAATATTTCCACATGTGACGCGGCAGCAGAGTTAAATTAGGGTTTTTCAAAATTTTAACACGCCGAGCTCAAAAGGTTCGCCAAATAGCCTAGGGTGGTGAAGCACAAACCGGCCTTTTTTCATTTTTTAAAGGCCCGCTTGGGCAATTTTCCCGATAAAATGAGCTACAAAAATCTCAGCCAGAAAAAAAGTAGAGTAATAAAATCTTTTGCGGGCCCAGACTCGAAAACGAAATTATATGCGATCCTCGACACAAAAACAAAGTTATGTATATACATAAAAGGTTGTGCATCACTGGTCCTGGACCTAGACAAATTACATTGAGAAACATTGGGCTAATGTCTTGATAATTTATACATATGTTATTATTATAATTATTTATAATGATATAATTTGATTGACTTTCTTGTTTAACAAAAGTGAAAACCGTTGCGATTTGTCCTTAGAATAATTATATATTAATTATTTAATCCTTTCATATTAAATTAAATTATATAGTACAGAATAGAACCGGCTTGAAAGTGAAATGTGGGAGCCTTGTACACATATGTGTATACTTGTTCATTACTGATCGATTATTTTCTTGTAGGAATTAACCATAAGAAATAGAGGTATTTATTTAAAAAAAAATGCATAAATGCTTTCTTCATAAAAAGAAAACAATCCAATATACATTAATTAGTTTGTTGAGTCTAATTTACGCAAAGAAAAAAGATGAATTAGCTAATTGAACAAACTGACAATTCTAAATATCTTGCAGTCAAAAGACTATATAAAAAATATAGTGTGCAAGACAATTTGGTCCAGTCATTCTGCATATATTTTTACCATATAATGTTAAAGAAAACAAGTTATTTCGTATAAAAATGTATAATTTATTGTCGCATGTGTAATATACAAGAAATATAATGTACACGAGGCTATTTACATGAAAAGGAAAGTGGAAAAAGATACAAGTCATATATCAGGTATTGGCTAGAAGTTGTTTGCTAGATAATAACTTAATAATGGGCATAGTGTCCATCATCATGTCCATAGTACTGGCCATCATCGTGTCCGGCATACAGACCATCATGGGCAGCATAGTGGTGTTCGGCTCTGTAAGAACCATCATCGAACAAATGTTCCTGGCCACTGGGCACGTACTGGCCTTCATGGCCGTCTCCGGCGATACCGTATCCGTAGGCAACAGGGGCGGCGGCAATGATGGGGCCAGCAGCGTAAGGGGCAGCATAACCATGATGGGCAGCGACAACTCCGTGAGATACAGCAGAACTAATAATACCACCGGGGTGTCCTTGAGAAACGATAGCACCACCGTGTTCAACGGAGCCAATATGGCTACCATCGGGACCGACGACAGCGGCATGGGAACCAGGTCCCTGAAGGACGGCACCGTGATCAGCGTAACCGGCCAAACCGATTCCGTGGTAGCCAGCGTTGGCAACGGCCAACAGAGCGGCGAAAGCAACAATCTAAAAACAATAAAGAATCATTCAATTACAGTTCGTGTATTCTCATATACAAGTAGCAGCAACAGATAACTAATAGCACTCTAACAGTAGACAGTAATTAAATTCCATTACTTTCAGTTTTTATCATTGTGTTATTAATTATTCTGTAATATTCATATGCACAAATTATTATCATTGAACATATTGTATCTTACCAAAGCGTTCATGTTTACTGGTGTATGTTTATCGACTGAAGTCAGTGGACTTGTGATGCTGAATTCGGCAGTCATAGCCCCTTATATTTGGAACTGGTGTCCTTGCAACATTGGCACTTGTCACGGGCCACATTCTCCTACCTTTTTTTTACGAACTCCGTAACACTCCCAAAGCACGTATAACACACAAAAATACAACATCTTATTCAATGACACTTGACTCGAGGACGTTTTACAAAAAAATCGAACAGTATTACAGTACCATAGTACAAATTTATACGTACGTTAACCACGAGAACCAATATCGCTTTACTTTCATTGGATATTGGTGCTTTTCTAGAAAATGTAATTAAATATTTCAACAGTACCAGTGTCACATAATGAGATAGTATGGTATATAGAATTTCCTACATTTCATGGTTCGCTAACACAATTCATGTAACGTTTAGAAACATATAAAACGTGCAACAACCTTGTAACATGATCTTGAATCACATTCACATTATTATAAATTGTCACTTAACCAATATAGAACACACGTAATGCATAGATCATGTTATATCGCTTAGTACATAATAATTTTTTATAATTACTCTTCCCAGTTCTGACAAAAAATGTATAGCTAGCTATTATAGGTAGTCATTATCAGGTAGTGTAACGAAGAGAACTTGACATGAACAAAGGCAATTTATTCTTTCACCTGTCATTATAATTAGCTACCAAATTAATGTCAAAAAATATTTATTGTTCTTTTTCGAAATAATTCACAAAAACATACTTCTAAATTCCATATTAAGAGGTAATTGAAATTCAGAGCTTTTACATTTTGAATAAAATACAACGTTACGTGTAGAAAGATTCTTTTATTGTTATGGCACAAGATTGAATAATACATATCAGTAAATGAAGTATGTTACTTAATATAAAAGTATTTTCACAATTTATTTAGAAAATATATACACATTTGTACAGAGCGTTCGTGAAATTTGAACATAAAGTAGTACAGTGTTCAAAAGAAGGTGAAAGTGCAGAAGTGCAAAGTGCAGGATTGAGCATGCATCAGAAGTTATAAGGCAATTGGAAGAAGAAGATAAACTCCTAATGCCATAGTCCTTCCAGATGGTGTTCAGCCCTATAAGAGCCATCGTCGTACAGACGTTCCAATCCACTGGGAATGTATTGTCCTTCGTGACCGGCGCCAGCAATGCCGAGCCCAAGACCACCAATTGCACCAATACCATGGCCATATCCTAGTCCAATAGCACCTGGGGCAATGGCTGCGCTGACACCTCCTCCGTGGACACCGTTAGCAAGGACAGCACCACCACCAGCAGCAGAACCGATATGGCTGCCATCGGGACCAACTATGGTAGCGTGAGCACTGGGTGCCTGAATAGCAGCGCCAGGAGCACCAGGTCCAGCAAGACCAATTCCATGGAGTCCTGCATTGGCAACAGCCAATACGACAGCGAATACCAAGACCTACATACAAACAAATTATTACCGTTAAAGAACGCATGTTCTATGACCTTGCATATTATTTATAATTACCAGTCCGTTCATGTTTGTTTGCTAAGCAGTAACAGCTAACTTGTCAATTGCACTGACAACCCCTGCTTTTATACTGAGATTACGTCCTTGCAAAATGCACTTTAATATTCGACGCATACGCCTTTATAGTTGCATTGAGCAACAGTTTTACAGCTAATACATACAGCAACATCGAAATTAATAATCCAATATAATTTTTATTTGAATGCAATTTCATTTCATTATCATAAATAATGGAATTATATCATGTATTTAATTGTTATGCATATTTCACATATTCCATTATACATAATGTATTTTAATTGACATTGTCTATGAACACCAAGAAATAAATTCACATCTATCGACTTTTTTATATAAAATTATATTTGAATAATAGATTACCTGCGTGACACATTATATACAGAATAAGAAAATATGTAGATACGAGTAAATGAGTCGCGAAATTATATACAATTGAAGTACATATTTCAGTACAGTTACTAACTTAAGCCCTCTAGAATATAGTTGTAATATAGTCTAGATATTACAAATATTTAACACTAATGAATGAAATTAATTATTAGCAATGTTATTATTCATTGATAGATGATTATTTTGATTTTATTTATTTTCTACATCGTAATGCACAGTCTCTCTAAATAAGCTAAAGCCGGCCCTGGTAGTAATACTCTGTACCGTAATTTATCACCTTGCTCAACAAAGCAGTTCCGTTTGAAAAATTAGGTGTTATCTCTCATAATTATCAAGGCATTTACAATGTAATTCATCACACAATATTTCTAGTGTCAATGAAACACTTTTCTAACCGTATGATCTTGGAATACCGTATTCTATCTCGTGTATGTGAAGATATATATCGTCACATAAAATACATTGCAATACGGATATGTCTGGTGCAAGACCGTTTCACCCACGTATTACTAGATATGTAACACCTGTGAAGTTATAATAGGAAACGTTGTTTATTAATCTAATATCTTTAACTCATTGTCTGCAGCATATTTCTCACTATATTCTAGTTTTCAGATTTGATTTTAAATTGGTTGGTAGATATTCAGTAAATTGCATTAGAAACTAGTATAAATCATTCATTGTGCTGTCTACTTAATTGTACAAACATTTGTTCTACTTTGTCCAAGCATGTTTTACTACTTGACAATAGTACTTTATAGATAATTGTTAGAAATCGAACGTGTTTCGTTTAACATCTCTTTAATAAATTATATATCAAGAATGTGCTTAGTCATATGTCACCGAGTTATTTAGCTACACCCACAATTCACTGGAGCGGTTAATGCGTTTTGTTACAATTTTAATATCAATGAAACTGTACATGTAATTATAAAATAAAAAGCGCGAGCAATAAATGATAAATTAAGTCAATGCGCAATAGTGGAAAAATATTAAAATATTTAAATTCCTGCCTCGCCCAGTCGATCACGTGAGAAAACCTTGAAACAGTGCATAAAGAAACATACGATATGTTACACATTCCCTGTTCTCCATGTTTTATTTTTCATCATTTTTCGGTCTTTATATAATGCAGGAACTCAGAATGATGCGATGAAAATACAGACTTAGAGCGGCACGTGTCTCCTTGAAGAGAAAATGAAAATAAGAGAGTGGTAAGGACCCTAGGCGATATATCAGGATTTATAAATGAACTTGATTTCATTTTCTGTAACGGTATTGCCTGCCATACGCACTTTCATATCCTTTATATGTGTATGTTGTCCACTTAAAGTCGCAATTTTTTTATAATATTACTGGCGGCACGTTTCCTCGTATATTTATATTATATTATATACAGAATTATTGCTAATCAATTTACACGCCGTTATTAATTGCCAATAAATTATTTCAAATATGTAAAATCCCAGCATAAATATACATTGAAATAACAGTGCTAATTTGTATGTATACATCAATAACATAAATTATCTGATTAAATGACCCAACAAATAGCAGTATTCGATTATAAATAATAAAAAAGTTTTTTTTCAATAAAACTATATATCTTTTCAATATTAATATACACATATGAATTTTGTTTTCTCTCAAAAAGCATACTAAATTATCACTATTATTAATAATATCGATGCCCTGTTATTTTAATCACTCCTAATTTGTTTTAAAGATTATATTTAAAATATATAGTGAATATCTTCAAATATTTGTTATTACACTAGCATGTAATAGATAAGAATATATTCTTGACCTGTCGTATATTATAATTTGTTATGACGGAATTATTCTTTTTTGGTATGAATTATTGACAATATATAGTGGTTGCAAATATACTTTATTTTTGCAGTTATTTTTGCACATCGAAATATATACAACACAGTGAGTGATTTACAAATTATTGCTAAGAGGGAAGAAGGTGGAAGGGGGGGGGGGGACAAATTATTAATAATGAACACATAAAATAACGTTTTACTTCAGCAAACAGAAGAACGTCAGTCGAGGAGATCCGTGGAAGTCGGCATTACAAATGTATGTTGTGCTGTGGTAGGCAATGGAAGAACTAAGTAAGAGTTTACCAGCCATGTCCGTGTCCCCATCCACCACCCCAGTGACCACCCCAGCCGGGAGCGACAGCAGCGGCAGCAGAAGCGGGGATGATAGCGGCACCACCATGTCCTGTGGAACAATCAACATGAATAAACAAACATCAACACAATGTGTAATTCATTGTGATACGCTCAAATAATAATACTAACCCCAGCCTCCCAGTCCTCCCAGTCCTCCCAGTCCTCCCAGTCCTCCCCATCCTCCCAGAGCACCACCCCAGAGACCACCATGTCCTACAGCAATACCACCGGGGGCGATGGCAGCGGAGATGCCACCTCCATGGGTGGGAGCAACGGCCAGAGCTCCACTATCTGCGGCGCCGGTAACAATACTGCCATCAGGACCGTGGACAACGGCTTGAGCAGCTGGACCCTTGATCAGCGCACCAGGTGCACCGGGACCAGCAAGTCCAATACCCAGACCCAGGTGACTGGGGGCGGCATAAGCGGCGGCGAGGGCCACACAGAATACGACAACGGTCTATAATAACAAGATGTTTTATTATACATGCACTATACTTTTCCTGTATCGTACATGACGAGGAAACATGTTCGATCGTGTGTGAACGTATATGCACTTGTTTCTTACCAAGGAGTTCATGTTGATCGACTGCAGACAGTGGACTATGATGCAGCATGTTGCAGCTACCCCGTTATATATTAGAAATATGACCTTCATCTCGGTACTCTTGTTTGATTCTCATCTATTTCCCAGGTCACGTGCGTATGTCATAGGAATAAATAATTGTGTGAAAGACTATTGTTGGTCATACGAGTTTTTTCTCTCTCTCATATATTATAAAAATTACTCAAGATCGGTATTCCATGTTTCGACCCAACCCTTGTTTTTCTCATTCAAATTGTCGTAATTCTACACATAGTTGGCAATACCGGAAAAGGTACACATACGTACATATGTGTTGCTTAGTTGCATATAATGACTATATTTCAATGAATATTTAAGGTCATTTAATAAAATTTATCCTCATAAAGATATGTTTAAATCTGAAAATATTTCAATTTCAATATTTGGATATTAAAAATTCTAATACATTTAAATTATTGGGCTTATGTTAGTCAAAAACCACATAATTAAGTGGAATATATGAAAATACATTATAACTTTGTTACGAGTATATGATAATGAAGTACATACATAATATTAAAATGATAGAAAACTGCTAAATCTATCCATTTAAGTGTTTCTTAAAGTGTAGTACCCGTACGACCGCTGGTCCGTGATCGGGGGAGTCCGCAGACGATTGACAAATATTGATTTAATTAATGTTTTATTGAATGTTATTGAAAAACTTTCCAGTCAAGTATACTAGTACGACCGTTATTGGTTTCAAACCATATTCATTATTCCATCTGTTCTTTCTATTATATATTCAAATACTCGTGTTTAAATCTTTAATAAGTTTAGACATTTATTCCAGAAAGAGAACACCTTTTTTAAATTCGTTGTAGTATCTGTATTCTTTCTAGCATCCGGATTTATTAATAACAACTGTTGTTATCAACATGTTTTTTTTTGTAGTAATGTAATATATTCAATTGTATTATTAAATACATCCTTTTAATTACAAAAAAATGTGGTCGGTGTGTATTGATCTGATCTACTTGTTCTTAAATAGCATATTAATTCTATATTACTTTGTATTACTATTTGCTTTAATCATATGTTCTAAGTAAATTATTGTATCAAGGTGAAATTCTTTTCGATTAGATTTATGATTTAGAAAGAAGAAATAAAGAAATCAAGAGTTACATATTTTATATTGATTGAGCACGCCCTGAACATGACAATGCAATATTTGTGTTTTTTAAATAGATATCACAATCTATCACATATATGTCTGGTTTGTAGCTATGTAAATGTTATTATTATTATGTTGTACAGTTTTGTAAACAATTTAGAGAACGATTGACCGTGACTTTGAACTTGTTAAATTATCAAGATTATTACATGTAACGTTATTTTTGAACAGTATTTCTGACATCTATATTTTGTGATTGTTACTGACAAAAATAACATTAATACCTGATCAAAATAATTTGCCTTAACGGTGTCAGTTTTATTTTCGTTTTTATAATTGATTTGTCCTTTAGGTGTGTATGTAATACTTGATCAAGCGTCACATTACTGTGTAAAATATTTTATAAGATTATTATTATGTGTTAATGTAATTGCGTGTCATTTTAGATATATCATATATAATTCTTATGTATTAGGTAACACAATATCTTTGATTACAAACTGATCGATAAAAAAAAAAACATTGATTTGATAATAATGTATTTATAAATAACAAAAATAATCTATTAATTGCATTTTATTAACGGGACATAATAGTGAATAAATCAAAGTATGTAGTTTAATGTTGTATATTTATGTAAGTTTATTTACAATAAATAATGAAAATATTTTTTTTACAAATTTTTATTATATTTTTCTACATATTACATTTGAATAAAGTAGCCATTACATGATCATGTATTTTATGCAATTCCATGGCACAATGAAGTCGTGTATACGAATAGGCAGCCAGCGTTGATTTGAATTTTGATCTTTAGAACAGATCAGTTCTGAATTTACCATCCATGACCGATAAGTCCGTGTCCAAGTCCTAAACCATGTCCTAGACCAAGTCCTCCAAGACCCAATCCATGTCCCAAACCAAGTCCTCCAAGACCCAAACCATTGCCCAAACCAAGTCCTCCAATACCAAGACCAAGAGCAGGAGCTCCGATCAGAGCACCTCCGCCAAGGATGGCACCGTGTCCACCAATACCTCCAAGACCGGGTCCGGCAAGGGCAGCAGCACCTCCTGCAGTGCGGACATCACCAGCGGGTCCGGACAGAACAGCACCAGCACCACCACCGTGCAGACCGTTATCAGTGCGGACAGATCCGGAGGGTCCAGCTAGTACAGCACCACCGGGACCGACTCCAATGCTGCCGGAAGCGGCATGAGCTGGTCCAAGGAGACCCAGACCAAGACCAAGATGGCTGGCAGAAGCTGCTGCGAGTACAACGCAGAATACGGCAACGGTCTGATATATTAAAACAATTATTAGTTCGTGTTGAAAGGCACACATAAAATATTTTCCAACATGTGTGTATTTATAAATTAATAATTATTACATATTTACCAGAGAGTTCATGGTGGTTGTAGTTGGTTTGCTGACAGCTAAGGTGAAAACTGATACCTCCAGTAGCACGAACCCTCGTTTATATATCAAGAAATTGACCTTCATATGAAACGGCCCTAAACGATTCCAGATCATAAAACATGTTTTAACATATGTAATAATATACAATACGCCTAGAATATTTTTCTCATATTACACTTTTAATATGCACTTTCATTTTCTGATCTAGTACTACTGCAATTTTCGTCATCCTACTTCACTGACCATATTTATCTACATACGAGTATACGAGACATGTATGTGATATTTAAAAAAAAACTATTAAGCTTGAATTTTACCGACATGTAGTATATAACCTGCACGAAAAATAAACCCCAAATACATATTTAATTACATTAATTATATAGTAGACATTAAAAATGTATACACGAAATCATTTTGTGATAGTGTGTCACAAGAATATACAGAATATATACCATAAAGGGCGTATGCCGAAGAAATAACTATGGTAACATGATTAAACAAATAAATGTAGGTTTAATTCTCGCAGCGCACATTGTCAATAGCTTTTAGCATTATTCATCGCCATTTCTTTATGTCTGTTGCTATATCAGTTCAGTAGACAAAACCCAATTTCTTGATATCTTCTTCCACTGCATCCATCCACTTTTTCCGCGGTCAACCCCCTCTTTTTGGGCCAATTAGGCTCGCTCGCATTATGATTTTGGTTGTCATTTTGTTTGGTAGTCTTTATATATGTCCCAGCCAGCGTATTCTTTGCGCTTTAGCTACTTGTACATACATGTTCATTACTTCTTCGTTTGCTCTTCTTCTCCACTCTTCATCTTCTTTCCGGCCACCTATATTTTTCTTAGAACTTTTCTCTCCCATCTCTAATTTAATTACCATTTGTTAATCTTATAGAAACAAATGCAACGTTTTCCTATACATTTATGCTCAAAAATTCACTGTGAAAAAAAATTAATGCTATACACTCATACCTCGCTACTCGGCCGAGATACATTCCTGAAAAAACGGCCGCAAAGCGAATTGCTGAATAACGAATCATATAAGACTAGACTAGACACATGACAACAGATGTACAAAAAGAATTTATAGTCTTTTTGGCCGTATATCGAAAAATGTTTGACCGTAAATCGAAACAGGCATAATTACACGAAACTTCGTATGAAGAAGGCCAGATAGAGAAGTAATAATTTATTCCGATTTTTCTTTTAACATCCTGTATACGAAATATCATTTCTAACAATGTTGAATTGATGAACTTGATATTCTAAATCTACAAGATATCTTATATTTTTAATCTTGTTCATTTACAATAGAAACTACTTTATTTATAAAAGTATATTTCTCTTCTAATTCTAGCAAAACTATTCTAAATAAAATTTTCACTTTTTATAGATCATAGTTTAGGGATCTGTAATTTTTTTTCATTATTATATAGTATTAACAGATATACAAATATTCATTATTTGGAAATTATATTTATTTACAAAAATAATTTACATGTATTTTTATAGAATTTTTATATTTTTTTCCTATACATTATGGTTTAATAAAGTAGTCATTACATGATCATTTATTTGATGCAGTTCCATGGCACAACGAAGTCGTGTATGTGAATAAGGCAGCCAGTGTTGATTTGAGTTGTATTCGTCAATAAGGTAGGCTTAGAATTTATCTTCCAAGAAGACCGTGTCCAAGACCCAAACCAAGTCCTCCAAGACCCAAACCATGTCCCAGACCAAGTCCTCCAAGACCCAAACCATTTCCCAAACCAAGTCCTCCAATACCAAGACCAAGAGTAGGAGCTCCGATCAGAGCACCTCCGCCAAGGATGGCACCGTGTCCACCGAGACCTCCAAGACCGGGTCCGGCAAGGGCAGCAGCACCTCCTGCAGTGCGAACATCACCGGCGGGTCCGGACAGAATGGCACCTGCACCGCCACCGTTCAGACCGTTGTTAGTGCGGACAGATCCGGAGGGTCCAGCTAGTACAGCACCACCGGGACCGACTCCAATGCTGCCGGAAGCGGCATGAGCTGGTCCAAGGAGACCCAGACCAAGACCAAGATGACTGGCAGAAGCTGCTGCGAGAACAACGCAGAATACGGCAACGGTCTAAAAATAAAAAAAAATCTTATAAATATTCCTCAATTTTATTTCCGCTATTATCCTTCTTGGTAATAATTAGTAATCCAATAATACAGATAAATGGTTATGGATCTTCTCAAAAAATTGAGTGAGATATTAATAGCAAAATATTGAACTAGATACACTGACAAGTTGTGTAATTACCAGAGTGTTCATGGTGTCTATTGGTAGTTGACTGACAGGTAAGCAGATAACTGATACTTGTTAACGAAATGCACCCCGGTTTATATATCCTGAAAACGACCTTCACAAGAAACGACCCTACATAATTTATAAATTGAATTTGAATATCAATGTACCTTACAATACGGATCACATCAAATACTTTTCTCATGTCATACATGGGCACTTTCATTTATGATGTTGTACCACTGTAGTTTTCGTCATCCTCGTTTATCGCCTATATAGCTAGCTACCTATATAAGAATGGGACATGCACTTATGTAGAAATATGCACGATACTAAGATAATGTACAGCATGATCTGATGTTCCTTCAGATATTTGTATTCCTCGTAGATATCACTCAGTCAAATTATGACAAATCTATTTGCTACACGAAATATGCACCACATATGTGAAAGTTGCATCCTTCAAAAAGAAATTTGAAATTAATTGTTTGATCAACGAATGTTCGTATAATGATATTTTGTTAATATTAAATTTGTAATCTATATGCATGAAATGAACAATAAATAAATGACATAATTACTTCAATTATGCGAGGAATTTCACTAGAGTATTATAGCTACCAATTTACATATCGCACGTAGTTTCAAAGTAATATAACAAGGCCACCGCCTCGTTAATCTCTAAGTACCGTAATGCAAAACATTTGTACAGTCTATAAATAAAGTGCAGCGTTCCGTGAATATCATATTTTACAGGTAAAATCTGTCGGAGCCATACGCTGAACTTATATATGATTATCAATTACTGAGATTAATTTCGTCAAAACAAGTTATAATCAAAATAAACGCCAGGTCAAGAATATATTCTTCTTCATTAAATGATTGTGTAATATTTAATTAATTAATTTTATATATATACATTGTTAATTTTATGCTCACTATTTTATTTTATTTGATATTCTAGTATAATTTTGTAACTTATTCGATGTAATAGTACATTTTCAAGGAATTTAAACGTCAAGTTGACAATCACAATTACAAAAAAAGTGAGATTAATATTTTTATTTTAAAAATCAAATGAGCGCTCAACTTTCCTATGTATAGATCGTCATGAGACACACGGTATATACAGTCGAACTTCCATAACTCGAATCACCATTATCCACAAAAAAATTCGACTTATGGAGACTTCGAGTTATTTGTTCTCATATCTGGAAAGCCTTGCAAAATTTTCTAAATACGAAATCATCATTAATATTGGTTTATTGTTTAGCTTTTCAAATTTTTAGATACTGTTATTCCTTTATTACCATATTGAATTTTCTGATCCTTTTAAATTTCTACCTAACCTGAGTAAAAAAATTGGAAAAGTTTTTAGTGAAAGCTTTTATGTGAATTACAATAATAACCATAAACAGAGATAGCCCGATTTCAAGACAATAGTCGGCTTAACCGACTCGACTGTGCAGGTCAAATTGAGAATTCACTAAAAATAAAAGCAATGTTACATCTGATAAAAGAAATATTTCATAACTGTATTGCTGAAGTTATTTAAGAGTATTTGGTAAACTTCAATTTTACTGCAAACTATCCTACTGCTATTTTTCTAACAAATCAGTATCTTATAAACCCTTTTAAAATGTTCTGCACACTATTGACATTCGTTAATAACAGGACAATAAATTAGATATTGTCTTTTCGTTATAATTTTAGTTAATTATATTGTTATTACCACGGCATCTTTCATGTTGGACTACACATTTTTCAATTGACTATAAATGTAAAAGTTTCTAGCTTAGTATTGTGAACTCGTTTCGCACGAGTGACTTGACACTTAATGATTCGCGTGACAGATCTCCTAACGCAAAAAGCTTACGCATGCTTGAGTAACAATTCAATGTGAATGCGGTAAAACATCAGACAGTTTTTATCAAAACGGAAAAAAGCATGGCACTGAATAAGTTGATTATGTAGTTTTGTAACTAGCAATAGTAACGTAAATATGCAGAGTTAAAGTTTAAATTACAGAACTTCTATTATTTTTAGCTGAATAATAAATTTCATTTATAAGCAATTACTAATATTAAAAAAAACACGTATGTATTGAATTTTTATGCATTGCCTATTATTATTATTAGAGTAGGTATTGCATTACTTGCCAGTTTAGTTATCCTTGAAACTGTTTACATTTTACAGCTACTAGTTAATTTATTTATAACTTCCTATTACTTTTACAATTTTTAATAAAAAATAGTTCTACATATTATGAACCATGTAATAACAATAAAAAAAAAAAAACCAAAATGTAGTTGTATATTTTATTGCGCGATTGGGAATAAATTACAGAAATATACATATTTACAATCAATGTACAATGAGAAGGGATAGGATATTGGGTGATGGTTTATTCATACACGGTAAAGGGAAGAGGTAAACGATTTACCATCCGTGATGACCGTGTCCAAGAAGTCCGTGTCCAAGAAGACCGTGTCCACCAGCGATGAGACTACCACCGGAAGCGAGACCTCCGCCTGAGATCAAGCTGCCGCCAGAGTGAAGACCGCCACCAGCGATCAGACTGCCACCGGAAGAGAGTCCTCCACCAGAGATCAGGCTGCCACCGGAAGAGAGTCCTCCACCAGAGATCAGGCTGCCACCGGAAGCGAGTCCTCCACCAGAGATCAGGCTGCCGCCGGAAGAGAGTCCTCCACCAGAGATCAGGCTGCCGCCGGAAGAGAGTCCTCCACCAGAGATCAGACTGCCACCGGAAGCGAGTCCTCCACCAGAGATCAGACTGCCACCGGAAGCAAGACCTCCTCCAGAAATAAGACTACCGCCGGAGGCGAGACCACCGCCGGAAACCAAACTGCCACCGGATGCGAGTCCTCCTCCAGAGATAAGACTACCACCTGAAGCAAGACCTCCTCCAGAGATCAGACTACCACCGGAAGCGAGTCCGCCACCAGATGCAAGACCTCCTCCAGAAATGATTGCACCACCACCATGAATTCCTAGTCCACCAAGACCCAAGCCAAGGTGTCCGGCGGAAGCGGTGGCAACAGCCACGCAGAAGATGGCAACGGTCTGTAAAACAAATCAATAACAAATAAACGAATTCAACTAAAACAGATAGCGAGTCTTACAAAGGTGTTCATGCTGGCTAGAGAGAATGGACTGATACGATAGACCAGTACACCCTATGCTTTATACCAGTTTGTCGACCTTCATTGCACTCAAATCTCGTGAAGGAAACTGGATCACTTTTACTTATTGTGTATATTTCTGAACTTAACCTTTTAATGTGAAATAGACAATTATTTCCAATGATAACAGATATTGCAAAAAAATAAGAAAGCAATCAAACACATTGAAAAACAAAGTTCTAATTCTAATATCTTTCTACGAAATTAATGAAAAAGACAAAACATATTTTTTAATGAACACAAACCTTTTATACTAAAATGTTTCAGATATTATTTTATTATGGTAAACAAATATGATGAAATATTAGAAAAAGATAAATCAGAATCAAGTTTACACAATTAGTGAACTGCCTGTACATATAAAGTTCCTTTCAAGCTTTATTTGTCTTATTTTATTTGAACAATCGCATGCGTGAACTTATGATTGGACATAACAGCTATACATATTCTCATTTTTATTATTTTAAATCACCAAATTCGGAGTCTTATAATACAATTTTAATTACAGTTATTAAAATACATAAACAAAGAAAGAATTGTTTGTAATAATATTTTTTCATAATTATTAAGAAAAATTTACTATTTAATATTTAATTACCTATGTGTAAACATATGTACAATATTCAAATATGTAATTAAAGTAAAAAAATAAACAATATAATATAAAATATTCTTCTGTGTTAATCTCGTTTTGTACCTGTTAATATAATTTCGTTTTTATATTGTTACTTTTCAGCAAATATAGATTAAATTCGAGGCAAAGAAAACGTTTGTTGTAAACAGATATAATTTAAAAAATAATATTTAATTAACATAAAAACTTCAAACATTTGTTACTATATATCATTTCAATCAAATAATGTTTTTTATCAGACAATTGTGCCTCTTTTCAGAATGGCGTCAAACGAGAAACAAGTTCTCTTATCCATTTAATAATTATTTTGCTCTTGTTCATTGATTGACACCTTCCACGCGCAAAATGAGGACATGTCGGATTTTGATGTGTTCCCAAATATTTTTCCATACAAAAATAGCCCTGTCTGTTAATATTATTGATTATTGAACTAAAAGCACCAAGATTCGAACATTTACACGTATTGTATTATTCAGTCAAATAGTTTTATTTTGGGATTAATAATATTAAGATATATATGTTTTATTTCATTTTTTTATTATGCAAATGATTTATAAAAAATAATACAAAATATATTTACAACCAAACATGAAAATGTACAATACTAAAAACTAAAGGGGTGGGTAATCTGGAAGTCAGTTCTGCATTACTAGCGGTTCGTTAGAGTTTCCGTGTAAGGTTTACCAGCCATGTCCCCAACCACCGTGTCCAAGGAGTCCATGTCCCCAACCACCATGTCCCCATCCTCCAGCCAAACCGGATCCCCAACCTCCGGCGAGGAGACCAGCACCATGTCCACCAATTCCTCCGAGTCCAGGTCCGGCGAGGACAGCAGCACCTCCTGCGGTACGGACATCGCCAGCAGGTCCAGAGAGAACAGCACCTGCTCCACCGCCGTGGAGGCCGTTGTCAGTGCGGACAGATCCAGCAGGTCCTGCGAGCACGGCACCACCAGCTCCAACGCTTACACTTCCAGAAGCAATATGGGCAGCTGGGTTAGCCCATCCATGTCCGCCCCACAATCCAAGATGACTGGCGGATGCAGCGGCTACTGCCACGCACAAGAAAACGACCTACAAAATATATATAATTATTAATAATGATCACAGTCGGTGTTTGTGCATTTGTGACTTACAAGAGAGTTCATATTGTTTAGATCGTCGACTGTATGAGTAGACTGTGATGCTGTTGTTAGGATCACCCCTAGTTTTATACTTGTGCGTCGACCTTCAGCGTAATGATATCCCTTGAAGGAAACTAGTTCACTTTTACTTATTGTTCATTGTGATCTTAACCTTTAATTGGCGTACATATAACGATTATTAAATATGCCTCGCACTGTATGTACAATAAAATTAACTTTATAAACACTTCCTATTTGTGCGTGTGTCACATGATAATAAAAGGTGTAACTTATTTTCATATTCCTTGTTGCGGATACTCAGTGAAATGGAACATCGGTTTTTTATTGTAATTCATTAGCAAGGTTCTAGTATTCATATTTTAGGTTCACTTGAAAAGTTAATATTTTTGCATATAATTATACCTATATTTCTTTGTTGTATTATGAAGATATAAAATATTTCAAAACGTCACCAAAGATGATCTAAGTATTCACAGTGATGATTTGAGAAATTGTAACAATTAATGTTTGGTTTAACAGCAACTCGCAAATTAAAAATAAATAAAATAGAATTAGATCGTGCGAGTCGATTCTAGCTCATCACTGAATATGTGTCTACATAAAATTCTGATCTATAACATGTGACAGTGTCAGTGATGCTGTATAGATGCTTAAGCTGGTGTCCGACGGTCATTTTTTTCATCATTCTAGTTAACCTCAACTAATGGCAGCATTTTTAACACTCCTTTTCCATTGTTTCTTCTGGCTAGCCACTGACGTTGCCATAGCCGTTTACGCTTATTTATAATGCAATTAAAGATAACTTCAATACTCTCCCCCTGTTGTCTGTTTTCAAACGTCAGACTCCACATGCAAACTGATGGAAAAAGCGACCGTGTAACATGCTGTGTCCGCAGCTGACTTCAAAAGCAGGGATGGTGACGTCATCATCTGAACAGTGTCAATATAAAATGACGAAAAGGATGACTGTCTGACACTAGCTTATGTATAGATGAATAAAAAGAGGAACAAATTTAAGAATGCTAAACGCAAAAAAATTGAAAATTTTTGTACAAACAGATCTCCCTGCATAGAGTAGATATCTTTCATTAATACAAAATGCTTTTAATTCTAATCATAGATAGCGCTATATGTAACTAGTTACATTAACAACGTTTAAAGATATTTATAATTTATGACCACTTTAATTATAATTATGCGCGATTTCCTTCACATGTGTTCAAGAACTTAAGATATATTTACCGTTACCTTGTATTTTTATGTATCGTACATGATATGCACATGCTTATGATAATTAACAAAAGAAAACATTAGATTTTTATAATAATGGCATAATTGCTTTATTTTTTGTATACAATGTATAAGAACACAAATGGGTATATAAAGGAGTAAAAGAATCAATATTTACATAAACATTACAGTAAACTGTCGGACAATCTATGTACAAAATGAGTTGTCAGAGGGGAGTATTAAGTCTACCAGCCATGTCCCCAACCTCCGTGTCCCCAGCTCGCTCCATGTCCCCATTTACCAGCATCTCCCCAGCTGCCGGCACCGCCCCAACGACCTTCACCGCCCCAGCGAGCTCCATTACCCCAACTGCCACCATTACCCCAGACGCCGTTACCCCATCCGCCTCCATTTCCCCAACCGACAGCAATGGGAGCAGCTACGATAGCTGGGGCAGCAATAGCAACTCCGTGACCGACACCCACAACACCACCATGACCGTTGCCAGGTCCACGGAGTTCTACAAGTCCACCCCGGGTGCGTACGTCACCAGCGGGTCCAGCGATATTGACACCTGCACCATGTCCGTGGAGACCGTTGTCAGTACGGACGGATCCTGCAGGTCCGGCTACAACGGCACCATCAGCACTAACTCCAATGCTTCCGGAGGGAATGTGAGCCGCAGGATTGAGAATTGCAACATGGCTGGCGGAAGCAATGGCCAAAGCCATGCAAAGAGCAACCTGTAACAAAAAAGAATTAATTTATTTTTTCAGATTTTTCTGGTGCAAGCAAAGTGATGAAGAAAACAAATTAGATGCTATACTTTCAAGAGAATACGATTCCATATTTATTTAACTTTCAGACAAATATTCATGAGAATGCTGATATGTTTATCATACACAAAGATAACTTACGAAAACTTTCATAGTCCTTATGATATTAAACAGATAAATCAAAACACCAGACTGTGCTTACGATTAAGGATACAACTAATTTTATAGTAATTTCACGACCTTCAGGACCTAGTCCTTTGCAAAAATACAGACACTTTCACTAATTACGAAAGTCAATAAATAAACAACATTAATTATTATTTTTGTTTATTAATAAATACGTACAGCAGCATAGATATCAACGCAAATATGTACTTCCTATTAGTTGTTACAAAACTTTTTCAAGAACAAGATAAAAATTCTAACTGTCTTATTCAATTATAAAATTAATTATATATTTTTTCTTTTGTAAAATATTAAACGTAGGCGTTTTGGTATATTAACTGTCACCTACACAAAATGATATTTATTACAAAATACACTCTCCATCTCTTGAGTGGATTAAATCTGTTTTTTATTACTGACACTTATTCTAATTATTTTCAAGTTCATAATGATTCCAATTCATAAACAGGTAGCTGCTTATTGCATTCATTCATCCGTGCACTAATTTTTAATTATGATGAACTTTAACATGGGGAAAATATAAACGTTGTCCGAAAATTTTATTACTGAAAGTAAAAGTTGACAGTTGACTCCTGCTAATGACGCTGGTAGCGACCATAAAAATATTATGATTAATGTAGCTTCTCGGCTTAATTCTTCCACCCTTACGCAAACCATATTTAATGTGGTTGTGTGTATGTCACAGGAACTTTTACTTTTTCACTGTTGTTCATTTAACAACAATAACAATCATATTCCAATATTTATTATCCGAACGTAGTATTATTTACACGCCTATTTCACTAGTTACTTGCAAGGTTACACGGCGGTTTGAATTCTTGACGCTCCCTGGTTTATATTCAGTGATCCGTGAACATCAATCCCAAATATTTAAATAACATATTCAAATCTTGATACATCTGAAAGGGTGACAGACCTTAGAAATACACGCAATAAAATATAACATCAAACATCTGTTTTTTATTTTATTTATATGAATATGTTTTACCCTGATGCAGCGAACAATAATGTTATTCAATACCCCTATTATCGAATAATGTCTCATTTAAATTATAATGCATTAAGTAAGTTATTAAAAATGCGACAATTTGTATAATTCAATAATATTATACAACGCATCAAATATATTTACATTCATTACAATTTAATTAAATACTGAGCTCGTCTTTATCTTTCAAAAACTGTAAATATTTTACGGTACACATATGCATAAGTAAATTCGTTATTAATAGTCCAATTAAATGCTGTATAACTGTACTAAACAAATAGTTTCAGTATGACTAAGATACATGACCATGACTTGCTGTTTTACCGCAACTGCCTACGAGGTTCGCAAGTTACATATGTACACATTCAGACAAATGTCCGCTATGTACCCACATGCAGGCAGAGAAGGATACAGCCATTTATCTTCAAGAATATCATTATAAATCGGATACTTTACATCAAGCATTCTATTAGAATGTAATGCATCATTTATTATATATGTAACTAGCCTAAACCAAATATCTTTTAAACGAATAAATAACAATTAAACAATAATTAATATCTCTAATTTATAAAGTGATAAAATATATATATATATTAATATTATTCGGGATTTAAATTATAAACGACACAGTTCATATATCACGGTCTTTATTCTGCCAACAAAGTTGTATGTTATAATTTATAAAAAATATGTTACAATATATACAAAATATTTACAGTAATGCGAAAAACAGATAAGTATTGTTAGAAATTGAATTATCGGTTATTAGATTACCATCCATGATGACCATGGGCAACAATACCATGTCCCCAATGTCCGGCGAGTCCATGGGCACCATGTCCCCAGGTACCGGCGAGTCCATGGGCTAGACCACCATGTCCCCAGGCACCGTAAGCAGCGGGAGCAGCAACAACAACGGGGCCGACAACACCGTGGTGAGCAATACCATGGTGACCAATTCCGGGTCCATCAAGACGGGCATGTCCACCGTGGGTACCTACATTGCCAGCAGGCCCAGAAAGAACGGCACCAGCACCATGTCCATAGAGACCGTTGTCAGTACGGACGGATCCAGAGGGTCCTGCGATCACGGCACCATCGTGGCTGACACCAATGCTTCCAGATGCGATATGGTGGGCAGCATGTCCCCAACCAAGACCAATGTGGCTGGCGGAAGCGGCAACAGCCAAACAGAGAACAGCAACCTATATCCAAAAGTAGAATTAATATTTAGATTTCATTATTATTCTAGGTTAAGAACTTACGAAAACTTTCATTTTAAATAATGTAAGGTGGTCTACCGTGTGTAGTGGACTATGATATTTAGCTGACAGACATACTGTTTTATACCAAATATCTGACCTTCAAACATGCTGGCCCTTACGTACATTTAGAGCACTTTTACGAATTGATTACTTTTAAATCTAACCTTAAAGTTTGTTTTTGTCCACCATGATTTAGCATAAATGAAACTGTTCTATAAAACGATACATGTTACTTCTGGCAACAAAAAAAGTAAGTCGTAAATAATCGATATATAAAAACAAATTTACGTTTAGACCACTCCCATCCTTTGTTCTTAATAGCTTATAATAACAACAATTTATTAATTTAACGATTTGAAAGCAATTTAAAGAATTTTTATGTTCATTCCAAATGTGAAATTTGAATTTGCGTTCAATTAGTTTTAATTATTTCCATATAAAAACAGGTTCTGGAAATATGAGCATGAACTACTATAAAAATTAAAACAATTTTTTTTAATTGATCTGCAGTATATATTATTTGTAAAACTTTATCAAATACTAAATGAAAATAGAATAATAACTGTTATTAGAAAACATGATAATAATGGTTTCTTACACATATTTTGAAGGATATATGTACATATTAATTAAAATTGTCTACGATTATTAAAATTTACTATGTATACGTATTTATGCAATAGTGAACCTTATTTTTTGTATTATAAATGCTTACATATATCTAATAATTTTTAAAATAATCATATACATACATACATTATATTTTTAATATAATTAATTATATGCTGAATGATAAAAATAAACTAAGAAAGTTCTTGTTTTTATTGTTAATTAACTTCGATAACTATTAGCATCTATGTTTGAATACTTGCGAACTATAACAAAATGATTACAAAATTAATTAACATGTTTGTTCATTCAGTAATTAAAATATGACCACAAAAATTATAGGTAATATATACCCGTCAGTTAATTTGATGATATTTATATCAATATTGGTTTAAAAGTATCAATATCTATAATTACCTTAATTAGTAAATTTAAAATGGTTTCTTGTGTTCTGGAAATTTAATAGATATATCAGAATCAATGTAAGAAAACTATGTAATTCATGTGGTTAAAAACAAAATTAGTTAGAAAATAATAAAGATATGTAATGTTCACAGGATATTTTTATTAATACGAGTAAAACATATATACAATAAAATTGACTAAGTTGGTAACACATATTTACAATATAATACAATCAGTGATTCATTCCATAATTGGGCGAATTTTATTTTGTTGGCTGTTTACCAACCATGATGTCCATGGGCAACAAGACCATGGGAGAGTCCATGTCCCCAGTGCCCAACGAGTCCATGGGCTACACCACCATGTCCCCAGGCACCGTAAGCAACGGGAGCAGCGACAATGACGGGTGCAACAATACCGTGGTGAGCGAGACCGTGATGGGTGATACCATGATGACCGATTCCGGGTCCATCAAGACGGGCGAGTCCACCGTGGGTTCCTACTTCACCAGCGGGCCCTGAAAGAACGGCACCAGCACCATGTCCATGGAGACCGTTGTCAGTACGGACGGATCCAGAGGGTCCAGCGATCACGGCACCATCGTGGCTGACACCAATGCTTCCAGAGGGAATGTGGTGGTGGACACCATGTCCCCAACTGAGATCATGGCTGGCAGAAGCAGCAACAGCCAAGCACAAGACAATAATCTAAATAATGGATTACATTTAAAATCTGAAATTTGTTCTACTATTTACATAACTTACGAAAGCGTTCATATTTGAAATTGTTGGAGATATTGTTGACTGGAGTCGGAAAACTGTTATACTTCGTTGGTTAACTGCTCCAGTTTATATATAGATCCAAAATTTCAACAAGGTCACCGATATTTCCGTAAATATACAGATATGCTCATTTCTAAATGTAACCTTACATTTCATTAGATTCATTGAAACAAATTAAACAATATATACTATGTACTAAAAAATTGAAGGAATAAATACCTGACTTTTACCCCCGCCACATGGCGGGCCAAATTAAACAATAATATTTTCGGGCGGGCTGCACATTGTCTACAACGACTGAAATGGGCCATATATGCTGTGTTTTCTTTTTCTTAGCTAATATCCATTCGGCTGAATGTTTTTTTAAGTAATATTCTTTTGACTGAGGTTTTTTAGCTAATATGCATTCAGCTAAGTTTTTTTTTTAGCTCAAATTTGTATTTTTTTACACCTGATAACTGGACATTTCACATTAAGTTTCCAATTTATTTAAAGTTAAACAATACTTTAATGTAAACTTATTTACTCTGATTTGCATGCACTAGAATAATTTTTTTTCATACGCAAGAAGTGAAATAGTTAACGATGTAAATAAATTCAATATAAAGTATATACATATGTTGATAATGATATCACATATTTTTTTAAATTAGTTTTAAAATTGGATATGATGTTCTAATAAAAAAGTTTATTATAGAAATGAATAGTCAAATAAACATTCATTTTATAGCTTTTTTATGTTTATAAACTCATTGATACATAATCTGAAAATGATCTAAATAACTATCGATCCATTGGTGTATTTACCATGACAAACATATTTCATTTAATTATCATTGTGTCCTTCGGTTTATTTACAATACAAATGATATTGTTCCTAATGTGACTCACAATTCAAAACGTTCGATAATAAAACCAACAAATTTTACGTCTCTATCAGAATGTTTTATGTAAAACTATAAAATATGATGTTTGTTATTACAAACAGAAAGTTGTTTCCTTTATTTTATGACATACAAAATACTAGTAAAACTATATCTGCGATTGTGAATTGATAACTATGAAATATGCTAAATACATTCTGAAATGCTAGTGACAAAGCAACACTAGAATAAATAATACAAGATGCGTACTATAAAAAAAATTGTTCGAAATCGTTCATATTGTAAAAACAATGTAGAATGGCCAACTGAAATCTCGGTAGTATGGTAGGGTATGAGTATATAGTAATATTAATTTTTTAACTTCACTTTATGGTTATTCTACTTTAGATATATTTTATTACACATTAATATTGATTTAAAATAGATTGCACCAAGCACAAAATACAAATTCAGAATAATACAACATAAGGATGCATCATATCTATTACAATTTATAATATAAAACTGAATACATCAGTATTACGTGGATTTGGTTTTAATATCTTACATGTGCACCGTGGAACAGAATGAATGTTCTCATTTAGATTTCCGAAACTATGGAATCAATTAAATTAGACAAAATTTGCAACTTTATGGGCAGCTGAATGTGATATCTACCTACTTGTATACTCATAGAAATACAGCAAAATAATGTAAAAGATAGTAAATACAAATGATATAAACTGATAGACGAAATTTATTTTTTATACAGAAATTTACATTTTTCATAAATAGCCATATTTACATGTGTACAATTTGTAGAAACCAAATTTACCATCCATGATGACCATGAGCAACAAGACCATGATGTCCCCAAGCAGAGACGGCGGGGGCAGCATACACGGAGTGAGCAAGACCATGATGGGCATAGGGAGCAACAACAGCACCATAAGCGGATGGACCAACAATGGTGGCATGGGCACTGGGTCCAACAACGGTTGTGTGGGTGGCGGGGCCAGCGACAACAGCGTGGTGAGCCAGAGGACCAGCAACAATACCGTGGTGAGCGGCATACACAGCGGGAGCAGCTACGACGCCATGACCATAGTGATCCAGTCCAGGTCCAGCCAATCTAGCGACTCCACCGTGGGTAGCAACATCACCAGCGGGTCCAGAGACGACGGCACCAGCACCATGTCCATGGATACCATTGTTAGTGCGGACAGAGCCGGAGGGTCCAGCGATCACGGCACCATCAACGCTGACTCCTACACTCCCGGAGGAAACATGAGCAGCATGATGACCAAGGTGGGCATCGTGTCCAAGATATCCGTAGCCGAGATGACCAGCGGAGGCGGTGGCAACGGCCACGCAGAAGATAGCAAGAGTCTGAAACACAGAAAATAGTTGATGAAGCATGAATGCATTTAATTCAAATGCAAGAAGTACTTACGAAAGAGTTCATGTTGAATGTTGTAGTTGATTGTCGACTGTGGAGTAGACTGATACTTTGGTTCCTACAAAATCTAGTTTATATACTTAAAGTTGACCTTCAGAGTTATAAATTATCTGGTCAATATGCTTTCATAAAAATACATTTTAAGAATTGTAGAGTAATTTTCGGTAGCACAATCACTTCCTATAAGAACTGTTTCACATATGCTACACCATATGTTTTTATGTTAACCATAGGAATTTAAGAAATTAAGAGACATGCAAGGTCAGATAACTAAAGTTTTTACTTGAATCATTATATGTGACATAGAAAAATACAAGATATAGATATGTAATAAATTATATTTCAACATACGAGTACACATATTAGACAAAATAAAGTAATGTTTAATTTGCAGGTACACAGTAATTTTACATAAAAAAAAAAACGTAAATAAAAAAGACAAAGAAAAGGAAAAAATCTTTTCAAACTATTAACTAATAAAATACATCTGGAGTATAACGTATAACATAAATATAATATGAGTAACATAATCATAATTTAATAACAACTAAAAGTCAACTGTTGATAGAATTCGTAGATAGATTGAAGAAATATAAATAAAAATGATAAATTCAAAAAATAAAATAAAAAAAAGTAAAATACAATTATATATTAACAGATATGGAGTATGAATCTTCTCTAATTATTGTGTAATCAAATTACATACATGTATTAATAAATATACACATTTGTAACCCATTTACTGTAGACCGTAAAAATATAGAACTGCGAATATTCCATATAGTTCAATACTCTTCTATTTATAGAATATATTAAATATCCGACGAAACACTCGGTTTCTTCATTATGAGTGTATACATACATATGTATCATCAATAATTATTTTTAATAATTACTCAGGTAAAAATTAAAACCAGATTCTAGTCTTATTACTAATCTTTCCATAAATAATAATTTTTAGAAAATGGAAAGCTAAAGACTGAGAAGATAATGAAAAACACTTTAGAATATTGATTGCGTAACGATCCGCATCAAATCCATATGTTTCGTTCCAATCATCAGTCACCAAGACTCCCTTGGGATTGTCCACGCTAAATAACCAACACTAATGTTTTAAATACTAAAACAAGCTTATATGATTAATGTTAATTCAATATATGACTTGGTATTTGTAGAAAATAATGCAAAACAATTTACAAAATTTGGGATAAAAATAAAATTCAAACATACTATGTAATAGGTATAAAAAATATATTTACATAAACCAACATAAGTATATACAATCGTATTTTACATGTTCTTCATTTACCATCCATGGTGACCATGGGCAACAAGACCATGAGCAACAACACCGTGGTGTCCCCAGGCAGAGACAGCGGGGGCGGCATACACAGAGTGGCCAAGACCATAATGAGCAAGGGGAGCACCAACAGCACCATAAGCGGATGGGCCAACAATGGTAGCATGGGCAGAGGGTCCAACAATGGAAGTGTGGCTGGCGGGCCCAGCAACAACAGCGTGGTGAGCCAGAGGACCGGCAACAATACCGTGGTGAGCAGCGTACACAGAGGGAGCGCCGATCACAGCTGCATGAGCGACACCGTGGTGAGCAAGTCCAGGTCCAGCCAATCTAGCAACTCCACCGTGAGTACCAACATCACCAGCGGGTCCAGAAACGATGGCACTAGCACCATGTCCGTGGATACCGTTGTCAGTGCGAACAGAGCCGGAGGGTCCAGCGATCACGGCACCATCAACGCTGACACCGATACTTCCAGAGGCGATATGGGCAGCAGGGTTGTAGTGGGGAGCAGAGTGCACCAGGTGAGCATCGTGAGCGAGGAGTCCATAGCCAAGGTGAGCATCGTGACCGATGAGACCAGCGGAGGCAGTAGCGACAGCTACGCAGAAGACGGCTACAGCCTAAAATAAATAAAACAAAATAATCAGAAAAAGTTAATTTGTTAAACTATTTGCTGAACTTACGAAGGAGTTCATGTTGATTGTTTTACTTAGTGCAGCAAACTGTGATATGGTATAGCAACGAGAAATTCTCTATATATACCAAATATTTGTCCTTGTTGGTCAGTGAATGCCATATGTCTCATTCTGACTTAAATTGCTCCACGAAATTTCTTTAATCCATTCACTTTCTCCTTAAGGTCTAGACCAAAATTTTCGTATACGTAAGTTCCGCACAACATTTATATGACAACTTTTGTTCTAAATATACATGCACATGAAAACACATATATTTTATTTTTATAAATGTACAAAATTTCTTTATACATAGCTACATAGATGCATACAACAAACATAAGATCAATACTCACTACCTGCATATGCCAAAACATACTGTGCGACAAACATTTCTGTAGTTATAATTCGACATGTAATGAAATGGGATTTAGTAAATATACCATACACCTTATACAGGATAATTCAATTATGAAGCGTACTATTGGTAACTTTTCATTTGAAGAGATAAAAAGTTAGTTAAATGGACGTAAGTCTGTCATTTGCCCACTGATTAAGATAGTGCATTCAGGAAAACGAAAGAGCAGCTCGTTTTTGAGATATGGCATGTTTGAAACTTTTTTTTCAATTAATTGGCATAATACAATTAATGCTATTCGAAAACTCTGTACAAGCTGCATATACTTTTATATTATATATTATTCTTTAAAATTTATAAATTTACTATAATTGAAATTAATGAACAGTTTTTGAATGTACAATGTAAATCTACGTATTCCTATAGCAACTTGATGGTAACACAACAATAAATAGTCAAACGGGTGCTTTAAACCTGTTTGGATAATTATGAAAAACTATATCAATGCCATGCTAGTTCATTTTTGGCACCGAGAGAATGAAATGAGTCACATGTAGGTGTAGGATCTCTTATTTGAATAGCAGTACATATTTCTTTTTTCTGTTTGTATTTTATATGTAATAAGAGACTTTGCGTATTTCTATTATATCGATTATATTATTACAATAATGAAGAACTACGCAAATAATGTTACAAATAACATAGGGTTTGTATTACTTTATATAAGACAAAAAATAAAATGGTAAGCATTCCTTTCGGCTGCTAATAATAATACAGCATAAATACGTATCTTGTACAGATATAAAAAACCCAAATTTTGTTTTTTCTTTTCATTATTAATGCCTGCAGGGGACAAAGCAACAATACAATTATCTGGGCAGGTATATATCGGTAGGAAGTGAATGTATTAATAATATTTTGGCAGGTCAGTATTAATATAAAGCGACAAATACTGACGCCAAGTTTCCTAACCAGCAAGGTCAACAATTTAGTATATAAAGAAATATTTCAGTAGTCACAGTATCACAGTTCACTGTACCAATTCAACAATCAACATGAACACTTTTGTAAGTCTAAACAATCACTCTCAATTTACTTTATTTTAAATACTCTGATTTCAATATTCTAGGCCGTCGCTGTCTTCTGCGTAGCTGTCGCTACTGCCTCCGCTGGTCTCATCGGTCACGATGCTCATCTCGGCTATGGACTCTACGCTCACGATGCTCACCTGGTGCACTCTGCTCCCCACTACAACCCTGAAGCCCATATCGCCTCCGGAAGTATCGGTGTTAGCGCTGAAGGTGCCGTGATTGCTGGACCCTCCGGCTCTGTCCGCACAGACAACGGTATCCACGGACATGGTGCTAGTGCCATCGTTTCTGGACCCGCTGGTGATGTTGGTACTCACGGTGGAGTTGCTAGATTGGCTGGACCTGGACTTGCTCACCACGGTGTCGCTCATGCTGCTGTGATCGGCGCTCCCTCTGTGTACGCCGCTCATCACGGTATTGTTGCCGGTCCTCTGGCTCATCACGCTGTTGTCGCTGGCCCCGCCACCCACACCACCATTGTTGGACCCTCTGCCCATGCCACCATTGTTGGTCCATCTGCTTATGGTGCTGTTGGTGCTCCCCTTGCCCATCATGGTCTTGGCCACTCCGTGTATGCGGCCCCCGCTGTCTCTGCCTGGGGACACCACGGTGTTGTTGCTCATGGTCTTGTTGCCCATGGTCACCATGGATGGTAAACTGAAAATATGTATATAATCTGAATGTATATATGCTGTATAATATGTAACAATATTTATAAATACCTATTCGCTAAATAAATCATTGAAATTTTGCATTAACTAATGTGTCTTATTTCACAATATATCTACACATCGGTATATTTCTTATTCAAGTTATATAGAAACTCTATATTACATATAATAGAAAAATATGTATTATTCACTACATTAACAATATTATATTTCTATATCTTATGAGTACGTGTGTTCGAGCAGCTTTTTCCTGTTGTAGAATATAAATCGACAAATATGAAATGCTCACATGTGTAAATACCATCAAAACAGATAAATATAAGTATTATAATAAATTGTATCACGTTTACCACTTTATGTTATTCAGTATTTACTGTATATATTTTATTTATATTATATTAACTTGGCTGAAGTAATAAATAATCCATTTCAACAAATCAATGTACTACTATGAATGATGATTATTATAATTGTTTATTACTTAATTCATATCCACAGTTGATTGCAAATAGAATATGTAGACGAGACCAGCGGATGCAATAGCAACAGCTACACAGAAGACGGCATCAGCCTGAAATATACAAATGAAAGCACTTAAAATAAAATTAACTCAAACTGGTTGTTAAACATACAAAAGTGTTCATGTTGATTGTTGAATTAGTACAGTAAACTGTGATTTGTGAAATCGTTGTTTATATACAAAATGTTTAACCTTGATGATCACTGAACTTCAGAATTCTATAAAGTGTTTGTATTCACTTCTGTTCCGCAAATATATGGCAATCGCTTCACTTTCGTTTGTATTTGCTTGTATCAAAATCAATGTTATTAAGTCCTATATCTTTTAACATTAATTATGTAATTGGATAATATTTACACTTTTATACTAATTTAATTAATCATATAATATGATAAAACAAACTAAAACTTGAATTTCGTTATCAATATAGGTAATATTGTATTGGCATAATGTGCGCCAAAGGTAAAAATCATATTTTTAATACATAATTATTTTAATACGTATATATTGTACGCACAGTGACTAATTTAAGCTTAAGCAAACAAGACATTTGCCTTGTGGTCGTAATTTTAGGGGTTGAAAATATAGGAAAATACCGAAAACGAAGCAGATTTTTCTTCGCGAACATACGTTATCATTTGTATGTTATTTTAGCCTACGGCCTGTATAATTGGTGTTCCCTTTTTGTACCAGATTGTAACAATTCTTATTACATGACTGATATTTTGCTCCAACTTGATCAATTGGAAAGATTCGTAGAGACAAATATTTTTAAATAACATAGGATACTGATTTTGAACTATTTATTCAGTGAATTGGTACTTGCAATTATTTTACATATTATACAGCATATATACATTTGTTATATTTATTTACCATCCTTGATAACCATGGGCAACAAGACCGTGGGCAACAACACCCTGGTGTCCCCAGGCAGAGACAGCGGGGGCGGCATACACAGAGTGGCCAAGACCATGATGGGCAAGGGGAGCACCAACAGCACCATAAGCAGATGGGCCAACAATGGTGGCATGGGCAGAGGGACCAACAATGGTGGTGTGGGTGGCGGGGCCAGCAACAACAGCGTGGTGAGCCAGAGGAGCGGCAACAATACCATGGTGAGCAGCGTACACAGAGGGAGCGCCGATCACAGCACCATGAGCGACACCGTGGTGAGCAAGTCCAGGTCCAGCCAATCTAGCAACTCCACCGTGAGTACCAACATCACCAGCGGGTCCAGAAACGATGGCACTAGCACCATGTCCGTGGATACCGTTGTCAGTGCGAACAGAGCCGGAGGGTCCAGCAATCACGGCACCATCAGCGCTGACACCGATACTTCCAGAGGCGATATGGGCAGCAGGGTTGTAGTGGGGAGCAGAGTGCACCAGGTGAGCATCGTGAGCGTAGAGTCCATAGCCAAGGTGAGCATCGTGGCCGATGAGACCAGCGGATGCAGTAGCGACAGCTACGCAGAAGACAGCGACGGCCTAGAATATTGAAATCAGATTATTTAAAATAAAATAAAATGAGAATGATTGTTTAGACTTACAAAAGTGTTCATGTTGATTGTTGAATTGGTACAGTGAACTGTGATACTATGACTACTGAAATATTTCTTTATATACTAAATTGTTGACCTTGCTGGTTAGGAAACTTGGCGCCAGTATTTGTCACTTCATATTAATATTGACCCGCCAAAATATTGTTATTACATTCACTTCCTACTGATATGTACCTGCCCAAATAATTGAGAACTTGCATGGATTTTTTATTTTATTTAAATTCGACGTACGTACACAGCGTTTTCGCTCGACATTATTTGATCAAAATTTTAATAATTTATAACACCAAAAGTATAGCAAATTTTGAAAAAAAATACGGAATTTGTTTAACATATACAGATTCAGAAAAATATATATGTATGTGCACTTTTGTATTGTTGCTTTCTCCCGAGTAGGTATTAATATAGAAAAGAAAAACAAAATTTGAGTAATTTTTTCTATCTGTACAATATATATATATATATATATATATATATATATATATATATATATATATATATATATATATATATATATATATATATATATGTGTGTATCAGGAACTGAACCGGAAACCGAAAAACTATTATTTTCGCCTTAACAAAAACCAGAGCTGAACCGAAAAAAATGTCGGTTTATTTATAACATTTAAAAAATTTAAAATTATAACATAAAATACAAACAAAAAACTTACTATTTTGAAATATCGATGAACTCAATATTAAACTTATAATGATAAACTGAATAATTTTATATACTCGTACTTTTCTAATCAAATATTTAAATAAACCCGTTGCGCTTCGAATGGTACTCGTGCATACAAATTAGGATTTATTAAAAATATAAATTTTATGATACGAAAGTAATTCAACTATTCAGTATAATTTACAACATAATTGTTAAATTTGACTAAAATTTAGTATCTCTCAATAAACTTTTACTAATGATTGTACCATACCCATAATTTTGAAATACTGCTGATGTCCTACATATGACGTGTGCCATTTAGTGATTGTTTCATTTTATGAATTAATTTCTATTTCCCGTTGCAAAAAAGAATTGGCATGGCAATGATATAGATTTTTTCATAACTATCGAAACAGGTTTAAAACACCAGTTTTGCTGTTTATTGTTGTGAACAAAAAATGTTAACCTTTGATATGCAGATTGCAAAAAGCTTTCAAAAGGCTGTAATTGTATTATGCCATTAAATTTTTTAAAATAATAAATAAAGTTACAAACTTTTCATAACTCAAAAACGGGATGCTCTTTCGTATTTCTCATTACACTATCTTAATTAGTGGACAAAATGACTTAAGCCCTTTTAATCGATTTTCTAGCTCTTAAAGTTGGCCTGGTGGGCTTTATAATTGGATGTATAAGGTGTATGAAATACTTAGTAGATCGCATTTCATTACATGTCGAGTTATGACTACAGAAATGTTTGTCGCACTGTAAAAATTTTGGCCTAGGCTTTAAGGAGAAAGTGAACAGATTAAAGAGATTTCGTGGAGCAATTTAAGGCGGAATGAGACCTCTGTAGCATTCATGGACCGACAAGGACAAATTTTTGGTATATATAGAGAATTTCTCGTTGCTATACCATATCACAGTTTGCTTCACTAAGTAAAACAATCAACATGAACTCCTTCGTAAGTTTAGCAAATAGTTTAACAAATTAACTTTTTTTGATTATTTTATTTTATTTATTTTAGGCTGTAGCCGTCTTCTGCGTAGCTGTCGCTACTGCCTCCGCTGGTCTCATCGGTCACGATGCTCACCTTGGCTATGGACTCCTCGCTCACGATGCTCACCTGGTGCACTCTGCTCCCCACTACAACCCTGCTGCACATATCGCCTCTGGAAGTATCGGTGTCAGCGCTGAAGGTGCCGTGATTGCTGGACCCTCCGGCTCTGTCCGCACTGACAACGGTATCCACGGACATGGTGCAAGTGCCATCGTTTCTGGGCCCGCTGGTGATGTTGGTACCCACGGTGGAGTTGCTAGATTGGCTGGACCTGGACTTGCTCATCATGCTTATGGAGTCGTTGCCGGTGCTCCCTCTGTGTACGCTGCTCACCATGGTATTGTTGCCGCTCCTCTGGCTCACCACGCTGTTGTTGCTGGTCCCGCCAGCCACACTTCCATTGTTGGACCCAGTGCCCATGCTACCATTGTTGGCCCATCTGCTCATGGTGCTGTTGTTGCTCCCCTTGCCCATCATGGTCTTGGCCACTCCGTGTATGCCGGCCCCGCTGTCTCTGCCTGGGGACACCACGGTGTTGTTGCTCATGGTCTTGTTGCCCATGGTCATCATGGATGGTAAATATTAGATACATGCAATGCGAATGTAAATAATAGATTGTACAATTATTTAGATATATTTTTTTATGAAATGAAAACTGATTGAAAATAAATAACTCACAAATATGAAATATACATATGCATACTTATTTATTACTACCTACATATAAATAATTTGTGCGTTATTGGTATCATCTTGATTACATATTATATTAGAATATTTTAAGAAATAGTTATGAATTTCCTTCAATAAAATATATTTACTAATATTCAGACTAAAGCTTCTACATGCTTATTCTAGAACCTAGGGTAAACACAAGACATCGCAGTTTAGCAATGTAATAATCTGTAACAAAAGTCCTGTATATTTTTGCTAAAACGAGCCCGAACGTCGAATTCGCGTAGTGACATGGCTAATATTTTTGCTAATCATTCGTTTTTCTTTGTAAACGATAGGTTTGTTATGAAATTCTTTTCACTTTATAACATTGTACAATAAAGACTAGAAATATTGTTAATTATAGCAGGTTTTTCTTTTATTAATGAATATATTACCAGTAACAGTTACAGGTATTTGGAAAAATACAGCAATAAGTTTAAAATAATTGTATACCTGTGTTGCATTTTTAACATATTCCATATGTAAAGTTTATATTTTAAATTGAAATTATAGTCTGGATAAATGTAATAGTTGGAGACATTATTAATATTTCCGCAATAAATGTTGTTTTATGAACTTTTTCAGTGAAATAAAATAAATTACAACGAACATAATTGTATAAAATTACAAATGTGCGTTTACTTAATTTGTGGAGAGGCGCAGATCAACATCGTGTTTGCTTGTCACAAGCACACAACATGCCGACCTACGAAAAAAATAGACGATATAACATACCAAGGAGGTAAAAAGCACAAATATTTTTAAAAGAAAGATAAATGGACACCATTCTTAAGGTCGAAAAGCTCATCAAAAAGAAGACTGTTCTGCTCAAAGGTGGACGTCTGATTACCTTACCCAATACAAGTAGGTACTAACATACAATTCATTTCATGAATTACTAAATATAATAATTATATTTATCTCATCCGTGGGAAACACGATTTATGTGTTTTAATCGACACTCTGATACACAACTATGTTTTAAAAATTAAACATTTGTGCACATACTCGTACAGGTATATTGTAAAATCACATATTCAGGTAACTTCAATCATTTATTTAGTAAATTGGTATTTATAGATATTTTTACATTTTAAACAGAATATATACATTCAGCTTACAAATTTTCTCGATTTACCATCCATGGTGACCATGGGCAACAAGACCATGGGCAGCAACACCGTGGTGTCCCCAGGCAGAGACAGCGGGGCCGGCATACACGGAGTGGCCAAGACCATAATGAGCAAGGGGAGCACCAACAGCACCATAAGCAGATGGGCCAACAATGGTGGCATGGGCAGAGGGTCCAACAATGGTGGTGTGGGTGGCGGGACCAGCAACAACAGCGTGGTGAGCCAGAGGAGCGGCAACAATACCGTGGTGAGCGGCGTACACAGAGGGAGCGCCGATCACAGCACCATGAGCGACACCGTGGTGAGCAAGTCCAGGTCCAGCCAATCTAGCAACTCCACCGTGGGTACCAACATCACCAGCGGGTCCAGAAACGATGGCACCAGCACCATGTCCGTGGATACCGTTGTTAGTGCGGACAGAGCCGGAGGGTCCAGCGATCACGGCACCATCAGCGCTGACACCGATACTTCCGGAGGCGATATGGGCAGCAGGGTTGTAGTGGGGAGCAGAGTGCACCAGGTGAGCATCGTGAGCGAGGAGTCCATAGCCAAGGTGAGCATCGTGACCGATGAGACCAGCGGAGGCAGTAGCTACAGCTACGCAGAAGACAGCGACGGCCTGAAAAGTAGACATAAAAACAATTTAAATAAATACTGCTACAAATACTTAAACTACTTAAACTTACGAAAGTGTTCATGTTGATTGTTGAATTGGTACAGTGAACTGTGATATCGTTAGAACGAAAATGTTTCTTTATATATTGAATATTTGACCTTGTTAATCAACAAACACCGGAAGATTGGGGACCACTTTTACCTAAAATTAGCACGTTCACTTGCCACCAAAAATATCTGTATTTAAATAATATAATTCTTCGGTATAGTTCGGTTAGTTAGAAATTTTATGCAAAATACCTTCATTTTTTTTAAATATTATCGTACTGTAGTTATTACATTGGGTTTTAAATCAATAGAGCAGTACAACATGACGTCACAAGCTCATCCTAAAAAAAACTCGTAAGGCACACAAACCATTTTCCCATAAGAGCTAATGCTAATTAAAGTTCATCAAATTCAAAATTTAAAGCCGTTTTACAGCTGGATTTTTTTTAATAATTTATTTCGTACCTTTAGTCATGCATATATTACATCAAAATTATTATTTTAATTTTTTTACCATATATACCTGTCCGAAGGTTCAATGAAACCAGAAAAAAATTATTTTGTCACAGGTGACGCAATAGATACATTTTTACACAAATACCATTGTGTCTTATGGCACAACGTCACATGTGCCTTACCATTTTTTGTCGGGTTACATGTTCTGAATTGGTCTATATAAAAGTATTAATATTTGTGTAAATTAATTTCATTAACAAATTTCTGTCTAGATACATCTCTGCCAAATATTCTGTCAGCGTTCATTATTATTTATAACACAATTCAATAATTTTACATTTAATGACAAGTTTTTTATTAAATTATCGAGGTAATGCAATTTATTTTTGTTTGCCAATAGCTGTCAGTAGGAAGTGTGTGTATCATTAAATTTAATCGAACAAGTAGTTACAATAACTGGTTTATTAGCCTAGACCTAGAGTTTTGTGACCTACAAGGTCAGAATTAAATGTATCACATGTCACATTCTCAAAAATTGTTTTTATTCCTTTACTACTGTAATCTCGCAGAATGCATGGTAACATTAGACAAGTAATAAAAGATGAGGGTAATATATGTTAGAATTTGTTATAAGATATTTTCGATTTATTACTTTAAAACATTACTAAAATTCAATGCATTTCGTATAAAGGGCTTCGATGTATATGGATGTCTATAAACTAAATACCAGCAATAGAGAACGTAAATTTTCGCGTTTAATAGTTCTCATTTGAAATCTAACTAAAAACGCGTACTTCGGAATTTTACTTTGTGAAAATCAGAAAATATATTGAAACGTAATTTACAAAAAGCGTAGACAATAATCAAATTCAATATCGCAGTTCAGATAAATATTTTTAATTAAATAATATAAATCGCACATAGAAATACGAGGAATTGTGTTGAAAATATTATTTGCATCCAGCTTACGGTTTTCAAGACTGCAGATCCGGTTCTTTATCAATTTTCATAATTATATTTTCTTATTCCATATAAATAGTAGACAATGGTGACGTAAGTAATGCAGGTATGATTACTGTATTTAATAAAATATAATATGACATTAAGCAGTGAGCTATAATTTAGTTGATAAAATATAACAATCCAGTAACTGGACTTTCGACCTTCGAATTTGTTGCAAACTGACACATATCAGTATATTGCACAGTTACTTGAAGTTCATTTAACCTTAGTTCATAAGATTTATTCACAGCATACTAAATCAAATTCGAATCCAATAACATTTCCTGTTATTAATGACTACAAATTTGCAGATATAAATTTACTTTATGAGTTCCGTTCAATTATTATTCTAATCTAATCTGGTGCAGGATAGAAGTCTATTAAATTTATAAACATATATAATGTTCAAATTTCTTTATTTATATATAAAATTAATTTACAGGTTATTATATTTACAAGAATCTCTAGATTTCAACATTTACCAACCATGGTGAGCAGCAAGACCATGTCCGTACAGACCGTGTCCTCCGAGGAGGGCACCGTTACCATAACCGACAAGTCCAGCACCATGTCCTCCGAGGAGAGCACCGTGACCAAGACCTACAAGTCCAGCACCATGTCCCCAGGTAGAAGCAAGAGCGGGGCCAGCAGCGACGAAACCTTGAGCGGCAATGGGGCCAGCGACTACAGCATGAGCAGCAGCTGGGGCAATGACAGCGGCATGGGCACTAGGTCCAACAACGGTAGCGGAGGCAGAGGGTCCAACAATGGTGGCGTGAGAAGAGGGTCCGACAATGGTGGCATGAGCAGTGGGGCCAGCAATAACAGCTGCGGTGTGAGCGACGGGGGCAGCAAGAAAAGCTGGAGCAGCAACAGCTACGGCTGGAGCAGCGAGTATAGCAGCACCACCATGACCAAGACCAGGTCCGGTGAGTTGAGCATGACCTCCCTGAGTGCGGATATCACCAGCCGGTCCAGCAATGTTGACACCAGCACCGTGTCCGCCGAGACCGTTGTCAGTGCGGACGGAACCAGCAGGTCCAGCTACTACTGCACCGTTAACACCAACACTCACACTGCCAGAGGGGATGTGGGCAGCGGGGTTCAGGGGTGCAAGGTGAGCAACAGCATGGATATCGTGTCCGATGATACTGGCAGATGAGCTGGCAACAGCCACGCAGAAGATAACGGCGACCTATATGTAACATAACAAATTTTAGTAACATACATTAAATATATTCTAATGAATTGCACATATGTATAAAGTACTTACGAAAGTGTTCATGTTGCAAATGTACAGTTGTCGACTAGGTACAGAGGACTGGTATACAGTAACATGTTATAACCCCACATTATATACGATTGACACGACCTTCAGCAACCTAAGTACGCAAATATTTAGCATACTTTTACTTGAACAAAAATTGAGTGGTTAGTGAAAAACCTTTTCAGGGCAAAATCAATAATTATTTCTCTTTGTAGATACAGTACTTTTACTATGATTAATAGATATTATCATTACTATTTCCTTGATTTTACATTAATGTTAAACATATATGTTAAATGTTTAATGGAATGTGGGACCATAGAATTAATTTTTTTTCCAAATATGTATGTTGTCACATTAAAATTCAGATTCAGTGTAATCAAAACAAATATAATTAATATAGATTCTTTATCATATTAAATAACACATGAAATGTAATCACGGCTAAAATATTCCGAATCAATATATTATAATAATAATTTTTTTTTCTTAATTTCAATTACTTTTTTTAATAATTACATTTTCATATATGTTTATGAATATTTTGCAGGCTTTTATTGACATTAATATAGCATCCGGAAAGCATTTTTGCACATGTACCCACCTATATGATCCAATAAATACATTTCAAGGTTCGCGTATGCTCGTGGCGCATTTGTGCAATGAAATGAATGCGTATGTGTTTTCAAAATAATATAATTCGATTTTATATTTATTTATTTTAATTCATTGAAATGTTCAGTTTAGAGCAGTAATTACACTTAACCATTTCATAAATATGTATATACAGATGTAAGTGCAAAGAAAAATGAATATAAAGCTAATCTTAATGTAAAACTATAATATACATATACACTATAACATAATTATAATAATGGCTGTGATATAAAATATTATATAGATAATAAGAATAATGCAAAGGATTAAACTGGTTACAATTTAATTTAATTCAATTTGAACTAGACATTAGTCTAATTATGGCAAGATTTTTGAATTTCGACAATTTGGCGTTGTTATCTAGTATATTTATATGGTCATTTTAATGAAATGTGAAAATTTCAATGTACATATTGATTTAGTAAAAAAAAAAAACAAGTTTGTTAAAACAAATTGTACCCACTTTCTACAACATAATACGAAGATATTTTACAATATTCTGAAAAAAATCCTTTTATCGTCATAAATATCTAGACTGTATAATCAAACTGTAAAACAAAGGCTGCAATTGTGCAAGCCGAAATAAAATATGTATGATGATAATTCAGTAAGATCCGGTGAACTTGACAAGATCAAGTTAAACAAAGAAACAGTGAATTTCTGTTTTCCAGTTCTTATTAAGTTCATTGATACGGAAAAACTACAAGTAATTGGGTTTTTACAAACCTCAAGTTAGTCGGGTGCATTGGACTGCAATACACTAAAAGGACATTTCTCACGTTTCATGTTACATCCAATAACCTTCGATATTCTCCTGGTACCAAATACGTCTATTACTTTTACTTGAACAGAAAAATGACATTTCCGGTATACACCTTGGGAACTCCTACATGATTTTTAGGTGATACATTACATATGCATAGAATATATAGATTGATTTGTCATTAATTTTTAATTTTATTAGCCATGTAATTAATATTGAATTTATTAATTCATACCAGCTGTAATTATTTCCTAATACATTTAAATATTCAATCGATACACAATGTGAAAACAAATTTATCGTTTTAATACATGCATATCTTTTAATTTAATTTAATTTTGGACATAATGGTAATATAAGATTGGTTGACATTGACTCTAAATCTATAATAATTTAATTAAAAGATTATTTTGTTAATTACGAAATGAAAGAGAAGAAAATTTATTAGCAATGGCAAATATTTTAATTATTTTGTATATATGTATTAAAAAAAACAGTTTATCATCGAAATTTTAAAATAAGTGTAACTGCAACATGGAAATTATATAATTAATTCAAAACGCTATCATAAATGAACTCTTTATGAATAAATAATTATCATGAAAAAGAAAGTTCCTCTCAATACATACTACTTATTTTAATTATATTTATACATAACAATTATGAAAAAAATTGCGGACTGCCATTGAACACATGGTTTTGAATTCCATACCATATACAAAATGTGTAATACACTTTAACATGAAGATCATATTGCGGTATTACAGATGTGAAAATCGAATTTAGCTAATATTATACGAAAATATATACACAAAAAATATAATGAAAAATATAACTTTATTTAACGATATATTTACAGTTTATACATAATTAATCATTCCATTTATAATTTACCATCCATGGTGTCCGTAAACTCCATGACCAAGGAGACCGTGGCCGGCGTGAATAGCGCCGTGTTCATAATCCAAAACATTAGCACCATGTCCCCAAGCTGGAGCGGCAACAAAACCATGGTGAGCTACGGGTGCGGCAACAATATCGTGATGGGCGACAGGGGCGGCCAATACAGTGTGAGAGGTGGCGCCGACAATAGTAGCATGAGAGCTGGGTCCAACAATAGTAGCGTCAGCAGAGGGTCCTACAATGCTAGCGTGGGCGTAGGGTCCTACAATGGAAGTATGGGCAGCAGGGCCAGCGATAAAACCATGTTGAGCTACAGAGGTAGCAACAAAAGTGGGAGCAGCCAGAAGACCGGGGGCGGCAATCACTGCATCATGAACATTATGTTCGTAATGGGCATCTTCGTGTTCGTAACCAGGTCCAGTGAGTTCAGCATGGCCACCTTGGGTGTGTACGTTTCCGGAAGGACCAGCAACGATGACACCAGCTCCATATCCGTGCAGACCGTTGTCAGTCTTAATGGATCCAGCGGGTCCAGCGATCACAGCACCATCCTGGCTGACACCAATGCTACCAGAGGGGATATGGGCAGCAGGGTTGATATGGGCAACATGAGCTACGTGGACATCGTCATCTGAGTAATCATAGCCAATAGGATTGGAAGCGGCAACAGCCACGAACAGGATAACAGCGGCCTGTGATTTAATACAGCATTAATATTATTACTGTAAATAAACTAAAATAATTGTTTAACGACAGTCACTTACAAAGGAATTCATGTTGCTATAACGGAATGATCAGCTTGTGATACTGTTGCAGCTTACATTTCGGTTATATACCAGTTTTACGTCCTTCATCGACCTTAAAATTTGTAATACTTTTACTTTTCATTTCTTAATAAACAATAGGCCATTTCTACCTTTACATTGAACTTGACCTCCGATTCATATCCTATATACATATGTAGATATTCATTTCAATCAGATTGGTAAAAAAAGAAGATCGTTGAACTTATGGTAGAGAAGGCCATTTCATTTATTATGAATATGTATAATACAGGTTCTTCACACTAAGAAACTTATATATAACCATATATAATGCAAGCTTAAATTAGCCTTAGGTTTTACAATGAAAGTGAGTTAATAGTAATATATGTATTAAATTACATCCTACAAACAGTTATCACAAAGACCAATTATATTCCTTGTAGTTACAATACTATTATTAGATCTTTGACATAACTAATAACTATAACGGACTTGCACTACAAAACATGCTTATTCATTCATAGCAATCCAGTGACATTGAAATGTTAGTCACAGTTAAAGATTGCGACAGCGGAACAATAATGAACTATTTTTTGTATAAGCTAATGACTTTATACAGGATATTAAATAAATGAACTGTAACAAAATTTATAATTTTATTTTTCTATTTTTCTACTATTTAATAAATATCCACTGTGCTTAAGAATTTCCATACAATATTTTAAAATTTAATTTGAATTTTTTTGTTACCTTAAATATTTGCATATTTCTTAAATTACTAAACAGAAATTCAAGACAATTCATAGGAAATATTCCTAAGAATAAAAGGATAAAAAAATCTATTCTTTTGAATATTTCACGGTTCAGCAATGAAAAGAAATTTAAGGTTACACTAAAAATTAGCCACAGTAAAAGTAATTTTACACGCATTTTAGAACACTGAAGGTCGCTTAAAACGTATATATAAATTCAGCATTGTCAACTGAAAATACCACAGTATACCTACTGATCTAACACAACATGAATACCTTCGTAAGTAACTCAGTTAATTTTACCTTTTAAAAATAATTCCACTTTGGTTTCAGGTCGCAATCGTTCTGTTCGTGGCTGTCGCCGCTGGTAACCCTATTGGTTACGATTACGCTGAACACGATGTTCACGCTGTTCACGTTGCCCATGTCAACCCTGCTGCCCATATCCCCTCTGGCAGTATCGGTGTGAGCCTGGATGGTGCTGTGATCGCTGGACCTGCTGGATCTATCAAGACTGACAACGGTCTGCACGGACATGGAGCTGGTGCCATCGTCGCTGGACCTTCTGGTAATGTGCACACCCAGGGTGGTCATGCTGAACTCACTGGACCGGGCTACGGACACGAAGATGCCCATTACGAACATAATGCTCTCCAGGCTGCTCCTGCTGTAGCTATTGCTGCTCCCGCTATTTTTGCTACCCCTGTAGCTCATCACGGTTTTGTCGCTGGCCCTGCTGCCCATACTTCCATTGTAGGACCCTACGCCCACGCTAGCATTGTTGGACCCTCTGTTGACGCTACCATTGTTGGACCCAGCTCTCATGCTACCATTGTCGGCGCCACCTCTCATACTGTCTTGGCTGCCCCTGTCGCCCATCACGGTATTGTTGCCGCACCCGTAGCTCACCATGGTTTTGTTGCCGTTCCTGCTTGGGGACATGATGGTAATGTGTTGGGTTATGAGCACGGCGCTGTTTACGCCGGTCAAGGTCTCCTTGGTCATGGAGTTCACGGACACCACGGATGGTAAACTAGGATAATAAAGTAAATGTACATAGAATCTAGCTATCATTGAATAAATTTATTTATCAGCAACATTTGTATTATTTCAAATCTACGTGTAATAAATATACCTCACTAATTTACATACAGTTATATATTTCACTGGAAAACCTGAATATTAATCAACAATTAAATGTTGCATAATGGTTTATTTTGATCCTATATTACAGGAATATAATTTTCAAAATAAAACCATAGAGCTGTTATCAGATTACCATAATATACGAAATTACATTTACAATGTAACTAATAATTAAACGTAAATGCTCATTATATCATAGTATGGATTATGTTTTCAATCCCGACGAACTGATTGATTTATCTTTAATATGTTATTAATTTATTTTGTAACAGCTTATCTTAACTAACAGTTTATCAGCGCACTCTGTAAAAAGAAATTTCTACCATGCAATGGAATAATTCAGAAGATATTTACAATAAATATTCATATCGAATACAATTAAATAATAACTAACCGATTGTACAACGTTCACTGTAAACGAGTACTATGAAGAACCAAAAACTAAACTACAATTATGTGTTGGACATTTAGTACGAATATTGCAAAATATAAATATCTAAATATATTAGCTATAACATTGAATAATATTATTATCGCAGAACATTCAGAACATCATCAAGAATGTGAAATTTGTAAATGCACATAGGTACCCATAGTGTGCCACACCTCTGCAAAATCTATAAATCCATGCGCAAAGTTTATTAAGGAAAGGTATTGTACAGTTACTAAACAATATGAAAGGTATCTGCTCATACATTCCTAATTAAATTAAACAAACAGCAATTATGAAAATCATAACATCTCAATTGTACTCGTAAGATAAATTGTATTTGTTAGAATTTTAAAAATATGCTAGTCATTGAATGTACAATAATTGCAAAGTATGACAATTGATAATGAACTCTATGTGACTATAGGTTAAGCATAAAACAAACGAAAGTAAAAGTGATCTAGTATTGAAAAGGGTTAAATTCATGAAGGCCGAATTTCTTGTATATAAATGTGAGTGCATTCAATGCAAGTATCAGTTCACTGCCCTAGTCGACTTAGACAACACCTCCAATCAACCATGAATACCTTCGTAAGTAGAATGAACATATTAAATAACAACACATGTGCTCACTGTATGATACCTACTTCTTACAGACCGTCGCTATCTTCTGTCTGGCTGTCGCTAGCGCTTCCGCTGGTCACCTGGGTTTGGGTCTGGGAGGTCACGGAGGATACGGACTCGCTGGTTACGGTGGACTGGGACACGCCGCTATTGCCGCTCCCATCAACCCAGCCGCCCTCATTCCCTCAGGCAGTATCAGTGTTGGTGCTAACGGTGCTGTAGTCGCTGGACCTGCTGGTTCTGTACGCACTGATAACGGCCTTGGCGGACACGGTGCTGGTGTCAATGTTGCTGGACCCGCTGGTGATGTTCGCACCAATGGTGGTCACGCTGTTCTGACTGGACCTGGACTCGGTGGTCATGCTGGACTTGGCGGTCATGCTGGACTCGGTCTTGGATACGGTGCTGGTTTAGTTGCTGCTGCTCCCGCTGCTGTCTGGGGACCCGCTGTCGGTGCTGGTGCCTGGGGTGCTGGCTTCGGACACGCTGGTGCCCTCGGCCACGGCCTCTTCGGTGCCCATGGTCTTGCTGGTCACGGACACGGATGGTAAATGTGATAACTGCATCACTGATTCCCCACTCATAATTTCGACCGCATACATCACAATATTTGTTTCATAGAGGCTTTGTAAATATATTTATGTGGTGATACACCAAAATCTATTTGTGTACTAGTAGTAATGTGAAAAATAAAGTTAATATTACAACGCAATTAATTATTCTATTTAATTTTCTATATATCCTAGCCCATGAAACGAACAAGAAGAAAAATATAAATGCTTTTCAAGAAAAATTAATCATCATGCATATAGCCGAATGTATGTAAATTATCAATATACAAATAAAAATTGTCTCATTTAATATTTTATAACATTTTAGTTATGCAAATATGATAAAACAGAACAAGTAAATTATAGGAATATGTAACAAGAAATGAAGCAGTAATCTATAAATGATAAAAGAAAAACATCACTGTCAAGATATTTGCATTAAACAAAATTATAATTTTTTACCTATTACATTTTAATTCTGTTGTCGTATAATTTGACGAATATATCAGAATAATGTTAATTATTATTTATTTTAATATTGCTATATTCATGTTCTCATAAAAGATGAATAATATACTTAAAAAAATATTTATACAAATCAAGTTTTGTCATGTTTATGTTTGTAACATATTTCATATGTAATATTTAAATCATTAATTAAATATTACCATCGTTGTTATAAAAGCAATATTTTTTTAAAAGTTATCATTGTAATAAATACGTAATTAATACACATTATCGCACTAATTGTAACACAATTTTCTCATCAATGAAATTGCGTTAAAATTTAGTGAAACCGAATAAATCGATCAGGTGTTGGTGTTGTAATGAAAGGAGTAAGCTTAATAATGTAAAACAATAACGTTATTTGTAACTCATTTATTTTATAAACTGTATATAAAAATATTTCTATTAAATAATAATAATAATACTGAGTATTTACATAACAAGCAGAATCGGCAACAAGAACTTTAAAACGCATGTGAACCAGTGAGTTATGGTAACATTTACCATCCACCATGACCGAAAAGACCGTGTCCACCATGGGCACCGTGTCCAACAAGGCCAAGAGCACCTCCATGGGCAAATCCACCTGCCAAGTAACCAGCAGCGGGTCCCCAAGCTCCTACTCCGGGAATAGCGTGGCCACCGAAGTAAGCTGGTGCGGCAGCAACGGCTACAGCTGGAGCGGCAGCGTAGACGGCGCCACCATAACCAAGACCATCATCATGATCGTTACCAGGTCCGGTCAATACGGTGTGACCTCCACGAGTGGCTATCTCACCAGCAGGTCCAGACACCACAGATCCAGCACCATGTCCAGGTAGTCCGTTGTCAGTTTTGATAGATCCAGCAGGTCCAGCGACTACAGCACCATTTGGGCCGGCAGAAACGCTTCCAGAAGGAATATGAGCAGCGGGGTTTGGAGCATAACCAACATGGGCACCGGGACCAGCGTACCCAGCGTACCCAGCGTACCCACCGTACCCACCGTAACCCAAATGACCGGCAGAAGCCGTGGCCACAATCAAACCGAACACTGCAAGAACCTGAACAGAATAAAATAATGTTTAATACACAGCTAATACATATTTACTAACACAGTAGATTAAACTTACAAGTGAGTTCATTTTTATGTTGTATGTACAAGCGGCTGGATGCAACAGAATGCAATGCGTGAACTATGTTTACCCACGATTATATACTCTGAGGACGACCTTCAGAGCCTAAAACGTGAAATAGATCACTTTTACTTTCGTTTGTTTCTAATATAACCTTAAATCATGTGCGCACGGTTTATTGTTAAAGAGAGATGCAGGCGTGTAAGATATCAAAAACGTACACGAAAAAAACAACATTTACCGGTGCCCCGCCCAGTGCCTATTAGAGTTTCACTCACGGATACGTAAAATTACTGACGTTCGACTTGTAAGATCTTGTTTGCGGAAGACAAACAATGAATGTTATTGTACGGTTTATTTATTTATTGTATATATAACTCTCACAGAACAATAAATTAATACATCTAACACAAATTGATTATATTAATGTTATTCAAATCATATATTAGAAATCATACTAAAGTTTTTCTTAAACACACTGCACACCCTCATAAATAAATTATTTATAATTATCGCTGCAAGTGATTTGGAACTATACTATTCCTATTATACTACTATACTTGCAAAATTTAAAACAACTTATAGTTATTATTTGCATATTACACTGATGTAATAATTAGCATTGCGTACAATTGCGTGATTTATTTTAATAAAACACTGTGCGAAAAACCTATAGTTAAGGAGAAATCTTACCACTTTTTTACATAAAAAAAATATATTTCAACATTAATTATTTATTTTATATCTTATGTTGCGCGATTTTAATACATTTAGACATTAATAGAAACATAATGTACAAATGAAATTATAGTAACAATTACAAATATTTTACTACGTACATTTTCAACAATTTCTACAAAGTTTTAAAATCAATTTACATTTTTTTATTAATATTTTTTATTAAATATCGTAATTGGAGTATATTATAGCAACAGAAAGTGATAATAAATTGCGTACGTATGTATATAATATGTTTGCAACTTTGGATCATGGATTCTAACGGAAATTTTAATCAAGATGGCCTTCAGTTACAATTACAATCTCTTCATTTAAAAAAACGAATTTGACGGATTACAGGTGATTATTTGGCTTATAACGTTATAAGGACACGTAATTTTCAGTATAATTTGGATAACAAGCAGAATGAAATGTTGAAAATGGTGAGAATAACTTATTTATTAGTTCATATTGCATACCGCAATTAATTTAAGTATTTGTTTGACTTTCAAATCACACTTGAAGACATAATGAATTAGAACAGAAATTGTATCGTAAATAGTATGTTTTATTTTATTATTTATAATCAAACAATTTTTCATTTATAAATATTTATATTTACAGGAAGACATAAATATTCAGAACATCATTATAATACTAGCGGTCACCATATCATTTGATTTTCCTTCAGTTATCCCATTTACCATTCGTGTCCATGACCAGCAAGGTATATAGAAAATTAAATAGAATAATTAATAATTGCGTTGTAATATTAACTTTATTTTTCACATTACTACTAGTACACAAATAGGTTTTGGTGTATCACCACATAAATATATTTACAAAGCCTCTATGAAACAAATATTGTGATGTATGCGGTCGAAATTATGAGTGGGGAATCAGTGATGCAGTTATCACATTTACCATCCGTGTCCGTGACCAGCAAGGCCATGAGCACCGAAGAGGCCGTGTCCGAGGGCACCAGCGTGTCCGAAGCCAGCACCCCAGGCACCAGCACCGGCAGCGGGTCCCCAGACAGCAGCGGGAGCAGCAGCAACTAAACCAGCACCGTATCCAAGACCGAGTCCAGCATGACCGCCAAGTCCAGCATGACCACCGAGTCCAGGTCCAGTCAGAACAGCGTGACCACCATTGGTGCGAACATCACCAGCGGGTCCAGCAACATTGACACCAGCACCGTGTCCGCCAAGGCCGTTATCAGTGCGTACAGAACCAGCAGGTCCAGCGACTACAGCACCGTTAGCACCAACACTGATACTGCCTGAGGGAATGAGGGCGGCTGGGTTGATGGGAGCGGCAACAGCGGCGTGTCCCAGACCACCGTAACCAGCGAGTCCGTATCCTCCGTGACCTCCCAGACCCAAACCCAGGTGACCAGCGGAAGCGCTAGCGACAGCCAGACAGAAGATAGCGACGGTCTGTAAGAAGTAGATATGATACAGTGAGCACATGTTTTGTTATTTAATATGTTCATTCTACTTACGAAGGTATTCATGGTTGATTGGAGGTGTTGTCTAAGTCGACTAGGGCAGTGAACTGATACTTGCATTGAATGCACTCACATTTATATACAAAAGATTCAGCCTTCATGAATTTAACCCTTTTCAATACTAGATCACTTTTACTTTCGTTGGTTTCATACTTAACCTTTGTTGACTACTCTCTCCAGGTAATAAGAATTTAGGTCTATATTTAGAGAAATATTGCCGATACAATATTTTCAGCTTATTAAATATATAAATAGCAATAACATTAGAACGTCCTCTGAATTCCAAAAACAATTCATTATTTCACAGATGCAAGATTTCCATTTACTGTAACAAAAAAATTCATTTAATTTTTCTTGTCATTAATCTTATGATAGTAGTTTAATATAATTTAAATTTGTTCATAAAAATAGTGTAATTTTTATATTTAAAATATTAACATAATTACATAAATTACTTTATTATATAGTTAGTTAATTACTAAGTTATTTTGCTAAAGTCATAATTTATATTTATTGAAACTATTTACATGTGATGTATCTTTGACATAGGATAATAAATCCAATTCATTTTATTTTCAATCGAACGAGCTTAACACAAATACTGAATAAAAATACATTTTAAATTTCCGAAAAACAACATAAATAAAATACATATTTACGTACATGGATTTCAATCATGACCGCTTATTTTTCCACGGTAACGCACTTGGTACATAGCTAATATAACTTCCTTCTCTCCAAGCCCATACGTCCACGCGACCTTTATAATTTATTATATTCACTGTACTGTAACATTAATTGTTAATAACATGACTCATAGAAAAATACAAAGGTACATAAAACTATTAGTAACAAAATGCATCCTGCTATACATATGTAATTGTGAAATGAAAAATATCTCACATGTGTACTGAGTATTTTTTAACATTATATTATTAATACATATTACACGAGTACGTATCTTTATATTGGATTAAAAATTGTAGCTCCGCTGTTTTTTGGGGGCGAAAATTGAAAATTTAACACCATTTATATGATTAGAGTTGTGGTTGTTGATATGATAGCTATGATTAATTTCAAAATTACTGTTTCTTACTGAAGGTTGCATTTGTTAAGACATAATACCTGATTATACTAAATTTTAACCCTCTAGCAGTAATAAAAAATATTCATTTTTTGTTTGCTTATTAAGTCCAAGATCTCTAGCAGCTCTAATTTCGATCCCAGGAAAAGTTTTACTTACTGGTCGTATAAGGTTGAAATTGTGCTTCCGGAATATTTTTACACAGTGCATAGTATAATAATTTAACATCAGTTTCACAATTCATTGTTAAGATATTGGCCATTTTTTGGTAAAACCTTTTAATTCATCAACGGTACCTGCTTTAATTGCATTTTTGTAACAAAAATGCTTATTTTACCATATATGTATTATTTTTACATATTAGTAGGATAATTAACATGCGGATTGAATGACTAATTATGTATTTTCATTATTTGCTGATTTATTTCACATTATAAATTATGTATATGTACAAATGTATTTACAAGCTGTAAGATTGTCGTTATGTTGATTGTTGAATTCGTAACCAGTTAAAGTATTTACCAGGCATGACCATGACCAAGGAGACCACGTGCTCCAAGCAAACCATGTCCGCCAATGAGTCCAGGTCCACCGATGAGTCCAGGTCCTCCGATGAGGCCAGCTCCTCCAATGAGTCCAGGTCCAGCGATGATTCCTCCATGTCCCCAAGCACCAGTAGCAATGGGAGCAGCAATCAAAGCTGGGGCAGCAATAGCGGCACCATGACCAAGTCCAAGACCAGCGGCACCACCGAGTCCAGGTCCAGAGAGCACAGCGTGACCACCCTGAGTGCGGACATCACCAGCAGGGCCAGAGAGACGAGCTCCAGCTCCACCACCATGAAGACCGTTATCAGTAGCGACAGATCCAGCAGGTCCAGCGACTACGGCACCGTTAACACCAACGCTGATACTGCCTGAGGGAATCAGAGCGGCCGGGTTGATGGGGGCGGCAATAGCGGCGTGTCCAAGTCCTCCAAGACCAAGACCACCATGTCCGGCGAGGCCGAGACCAAGATGGCTGGCAGAGGCACTGGCGACAGCCAAGCAGAAGACGGCTACAACCTGGTAAACATAAATATGTAATAAAATTAAATCGTTGATTAAATATTGGTTAACTTACGAAAGTGTTCATGATTACAGTAGGCAGTATTAGTCGACAAGTGACAGTTGACTGTGATACCCATGTCGTGTGCACCCTGAGTATTTATACCAGTAATTCGTCCTTGAAAATCATAAACCCTTTGCATATATAGAACACTTCTACTTTCTTTTCTTTCAACCTTATGTAATGTAATTAGTAGTATTATATTTGAGCGCATATGGTATCAGTATGGCTGATAATATTCATGTTAATCAATGTCAGAATCAATTCATAACTGTAACTGTAATTAAATTGTCGTTTAAAGCAGTATATTTTTAGAGAAAAAATATCTTTTTTGGATACTACAAATAATTTTATAATATTTCAATATTTCCTTCCTTACGCAAAATTGTTTAATGATGCAATTTTTAATTATAGCACATAATAGCGAAAGTATTTACTAAAAAATTTGAGACGTATTCATAACTAACTTTAATATGATTTTTATAATTAATTAAATACATCCAACCCTCGCTATACGGCCTAGATACGTTCTGGAAAAATTGGCATAGTATGTGTTGCCGATGATGCTGCCGTTTGTATTTCATGCACATTTTACTGCATGCGAAATGCCGTATAAAGAGCGGCCGTATAACGTGGGTTGGGTGTATTATACAAACCTGCTGTAAACATTATATATCCCGGTACACATATTTAAGCCAATTTTATAATGTACAATTTAATTCCTTATCCATTTTAAAGTTTAAATATGATGTAATAAATATTGAAAACAAGTAAACTTAAAGCTTGTAATGATTACTCAACAATTAATTTTATTTTCATGTAGGTAGCAGGTAATAAAAAAAGTATTGATAAATGTCCATTTCCAAAGAAACCCACAATTAGTATATTGTTAATAACGTATTATATATTACTCCCGGTACATTGCATCAAGTGCTAAAAATGTGTACGACTTTTATTAATTATGTATTCATTATGCGGTATTTTTTCCAAACATATCTTAGTTCAACAAAAATCTAAGCATTTTATTTTTATTTTGCATTCATATTAATATATTAACGATTGACATGGTTAATTAATACAAAACAGAATAATATAATTTACATTACATTGACATTTCTGTACTTTCATTATTGTTATTTTAGATAATCGGTTGATATTAACTTGATCATTCATTAGACACGCTTGCTACAAGCGCGACCAAATTGAGAATCATGACACGTTTGTTACTCTTTTAACTTTAATACAGAGTGCTTTATAACTATTATTTTTTATTATAGTATAATTAAGACTTTCATTAAGGAAATGTAATAAAGACACCCATACATTATGTTATTACTCATAATATTAGATTCTAAATAACATCTTATACATGTATTTTATTGCATTAAAAAATAACAAGTTATATTTTACAATCCATATTTGTCCAGCAAAAATCATGATTTATTGGATTCTGCATTGCAGAGTTACATTTTAATAAATCAGTTTCTTTATATATATATTTTTATATTCTGTATCTTACATAATTAACTATTATTAAAATATCAAAGAATTCATATGTGCTAACTCGTCCATTAGGCAAACATAGGTGTTCGCTTAGGGTGCGAAGATCCTAGGGCCACATTCGAACAAAATGTTAATAGGTAACATTATGAATAAATTGGCCAATGCATGATACTAGGGTTCATGAAACCTTTTCATTTAGAAATAATACAGAATATCTTTAGAAAATCGCATCATTTATTTTATAAAAACTAAGACATACATTTTGTATACATATAAATATATAGTATTTACATAATATTTACATTATAATTAAGGTATATGCGGTCGAAATATGGGTGTATCTTCTACTGGTTATCACATTTACCATCCGTGTCCGTGACCATGTCCCCAGGCACCACCATGTCCCCATCCACCTCCGATGAGACCAGCAGCGGGGCCCCAGGCACCGGCACCAGCGATCAGACCAGCACCATGGCCAGCGGCACCACCGAGTCCAGGTCCGGAGAGTACAGCGTGACCACCCTGAGTACGGACATCACCAGCGGGGCCAGCAATGTTGACACCAGCACCGTGTCCACCGAGACCGTTATCAGTACGTACAGAGCCAGCAGGTCCAGCGACTACGGCACCGTTAGCACCAACGCTGATACTGCCAGAGGGAATCAGAGCGGCGGGGTTGATGGGAGCAGCAATAGCGGCGTGTCCAAGTCCTCCAAGACCAAGTCCACCATGTCCTGCCAGACCAAGTCCACCAAGACCTAGTCCACCATGTCCTGCCAGACCAAGTCCACCAAGACCAAGTCCACCATGTCCGGCCCAACCCAGTCCTCCAAGTCCGTGTCCGGCGAGACCAAGACCAAGATGGCCGGCGGATGCGCTGGCAACAGCCAGGCAGAAGAAAGCAACGGTCTATAAAAGTAAAAATGTTAGTAATATATATTTTAAGTATAGACAATACAACTTACGAAAGCGTTCATGATGGAAAGATCTGAATGAGTCGACTAGATACAGTGGACTGTGATAATTTCAAAGAAAACACCCTGAGTTATATACTATTGTTACGGCCTTCAATAACTTGAACCCTTTACTGGATATAGATCACTTTTACTTTCTTCCATGTCGTATAACCTTTATTTATGACTGTTCTTGTTATTTTGCCTTGTAATGTTCTAATCCAGAAATTCAAATACGTATTGTGTATGAATGTTCATATGTATGCATATACATACACGAAAATTCCGTTATTGAATATAAATGTAAGAAATATCTATATCAAAATGCTAATATATAATACCACTTACAATTAGATAAACATTACTTGCACAATTTTTAATTTATGCGCGCGCATACCTTTAATATAATATTTAGATTTTTATAATGGCAGAATGTTTTTTCTTATAAATAATTTGGCTTAGCGCGTGAACGTCATTCATAAAATATTAATTTCTTGTAATTGCAAATGACTTGATTCCTATATTCATATAATATTTACATTTTCTACATAGAAGCATATTAATTTATTTCATTTATGCAGCTTCGTCAGAAAAACGACGGTTTAATATCCGATTCGCATGGTACCAAAGTAACGGGAAGGATTTATAACTGTTGCCATACTTTTACTGATACTGTAGTATGCCGTTTAGTCAATTGATCTCCCTGCATTTTAGACATGTTTTTTTAAAATACCAGTGGTAGAGTAGCTACATCATAATTGCAACTTTCTGACTGACAAACTAGCGACTAGGTTATCTCAATTTAATGAGTTTACTCAAGGATATCATGTTCTTAATATAAATGGTATATAGTATGTAGATCAGAATTACATATATATTATTTCATACAAAAAAATTGCTTTTAAATCGTTAGTCTCCCTGTCACACCTGTCAACCTGTATTTCTATTATTAAATTATCTTTTAATTGCTTTACATAAGTTGGAAAGTATTATCAACCCTTGAAAGGATGTCCGCTATGCCCTTACTGAGGCGCCCTAGCTAACAATTTTGACGCCCTCCTCGCCCACTACGCCCCGACAGTACTGCGGCATTGCAACTATGTGTTAAACTATACGTTCTTATCTAGCATGTTAGCTTAGCTTTTCTAGAAGTACATAATCGCCGCAAACGTCAGATTATTAGAGTTTTATAGTGATTTAATAAAATAAATAAATAGTACGTTTCACGGAAAGTACATTGAATTACCCAAAAAACAAATGGTCTACAAAATTTAAATTGTATTTTACAATCCATATTTGTATGATAAACAAAAATAATTTTGAATTGCAGGGTCGTATTATAATAATTTAATTTACTGAATTATGCATTATACAGTCGTATTTCATTCAAATTAAGATCCTTCTATGATTTTTTGTATTATGTATATATCTAAAATCAATTAACTATTATTAGATGTTCAGAAAATTGTAAAACAAATATTTAGAAAATCGCATCATTTATATTATCTAAACTAAAACATACATTTTGTATATAAATATATGAAGATAATATGTATTTACATAATATTTACAATATTGTTAAGGTATATGCGGTCGAAATATGAGATGGATATCTTCTACTGGTTATCACATTTACCATCCGTGTCCGTGACCATGTCCCCAGGCACCACCATGTCCCCATCCACCTCCGATGAGACCAGCAGCGGGGCCCCAGGCACCGGCACCAGCGATCAGACCAGCACCATGGCCAGCGGCACCACCGAGTCCAGGTCCGGAGAGCACAGCGTGACCACCCTGAGTACGGACATCACCAGCGGGTCCAGCAATGTTGACACCAGCACCGTGTCCACCGAGACCGTTATCAGTACGTACAGAACCAGCAGGTCCAGCGACTACGGCACCGTTAGCACCAACGCTGATACTGCCAGAGGGAATCAGAGCGGCGGGGTTGATGGGAGCAGCAATAGCGGCGTGTCCAAGTCCTCCAAGACCAAGTCCACCATGTCCTGCCAGACCAAGTCCACCAAGACCTAGTCCACCATGTCCTGCCAGACCAAGTCCACCAAGACCTAGTCCACCATGTCCTGCCAGACCAAGTCCACCAAGACCAAGTCCACCATGTCCGGCCCAGCCCAGTCCTCCAAGTCCCCCAAGATGGCCGGCAGATGCGCTGGCAACAGCCAGGCAGAAGAAAGCAACGGTCTATAAAAGTAAAAATGTTAGTAATATATATTTGAAGTATACACAATACAACTTACGAAAGCGTTCATGATGGAAAGATCTGAATGTGTCGACTAGAAACAGTGGACTGTGATAATTTCACAGAAAACACCCTGAGTTATATACTATTGTTACGGCCTTCAAGAACTTGAACCCTTTACTAGATATAGATCACTTTTACTTTCTTCCATGTCATATAACCTTTATTTATAACGGTAGATGTTATTTTCGCCTTGTAATGTTCTTATCCAGACATTCAAATACGTGTAGTATCAATGTTAATTTTATTTTGAAATTCTCGTCTGTATACATGTACAAAAAAATTCCGTTATTTTATATAAAAGTAATAAATATCTATATTAAACCGTTAATATACAATACCATTTACATAAAACATTACTTGCACATTTTTAATATATACACATGTACCGTTAATGTTTTTTATGCATAATTTAACGTATATTATTAAATGACAATAATAAAACTAACTTCTTATAATTAGGTAAGTAAATGACATGAAACATGTGTTTATATAACATTTTTTTTATTCAAAATAACCTTTTCAATAAACAAACAATGTGCTAAATTTTCCATGCGCTCCACTTGAATAACCGGCAAATCACATAAATTTTATTTTATTTATGCCACTACAGCAAAGAAACGAGCAATTTAAAATTCGATTATTTGGGTACTAATGGAACGGGAAGAACTAGTAGCATACTTTTACTTATAGTATACCGTTTCATAATCAATTAATTTTCCTGCCTTGTAGACTCATACATTTAAGCAGACAATGATAGAGTAACAACATCATAATTGTAACTTTTTTTACTAAGTTTTCTCGATTTAATGAGTTAACTCGATATTATCATCTTTTTTAATAAATAGCATATTATGTAAATCGAGACGGCATATTTGTTGTTTAGAAAGAACAAATATTTTACTGAGCTTTAATCGTCTATTTCCCTGCCGCACTATGTATCCATGTCCAGAACCTTGGATCAGCCTGTATTTTTATTATTAATTATTTAATTTTATTTGTTTTAAGCAAGTTAAAAAGTTCTATTAGGACTTCCGGAGATATCAGCTAAATACGAACCTATTTGTTCTTATTTACCATGTTAGTTTCATCTTTTCTGGATGCGCACAATAGCCGTAGTCGTAGGATTATTACTTTATTGAAACAAGTGAAAAATAGGATTGCCGAAAAGTATTTAATGTATTCAATTCTCTAAATGAACAAGTATACATCCAAAATTAATTTTTATATTACAATACATATTTGTGTAATAAAATAATAATATAATTTATTGAATTATGCATTATAGGGTTGTTTTTTAATCAAATCTCCTTGTATGATTTTTTTGTATGATGTATATCTATCAAATCCATTAAGTATTTATTATCAGAGATTAAAAATAATTTTGAACATATGTTTAAAAAATCGTATCATTTATTTTATATAAACTAAGACATACATTTTTGTATATAAATATATGATGATAATAATGTATTTACATAGTATTTACATTATATTTAAGGTACATGCGGTCGAAATAAGAGTTGTTTATCTTCTACTGGTTATCACATTTACCATCCGTGTCCGTGACCATGTCCCCAGGCACCACCATGTCCCCATCCACCTCCGATGAGACCAGCAGCGGGGCCCCAGGCACCGGCACCAGCGATCAGACCAGCACCATGGCCAGCGGCACCACCGAGTCCAGGTCCAGAGAGTACAGCGTGACCACCCTGAGTACGGACATCACCAGCGGGGCCAGCAATGTTGACACCAGCACCGTGTCCACCGAGACCGTTATCAGTGCGTACAGAACCAGCAGGTCCAGCGACTACGGCACCGTTAGCACCAACACTGATACTGCCAGAGGGAATGAGAGCGGCGGGGTTGATGGGAGCAGCAATAGCGGCGTGTCCAAGTCCTCCATGACCAAGTCCACCATATCCTGCCAGACCAAGCCCACCAAGACCTAGTCCACCATGTCCTGCCAGACCAAGTCCACCAAGGCCAAGTCCACCATGTCCGGCCCAGCCCAGTCCTCCAAGTCCCCCAAGATGGCCGGCAGATGCGCTGGCAACAGCCAGGCAGAAGAAAGCAACGGTCTGTAAATGTAAAAATGTTAGTAATACATATATATTTTAAGTATAGACAATATAACTTACGAAAGCGTTCATGATGGAAAGATCTGAATGAGTCGACTAGATACAGTGGACTGTGATAATTTCAAAGACAACACCCTGAATTATATACTATCGTTACGGCCTTCAAGAACTTGAACCCTTTACTAGATATAGTTCGCTTTTACTTTCTTCAATTTAATGTAACCTTACATTAATTTTGCTGTGTAATGTTCAAATCTAAGAAATACAAATAAGAATAGATATGTACTTGTAGCTATATTGCTTTTTGTTATTGAATACAAGGATGAAGGTATCAAAAATATATTAATTGAGTGTAAATGTACGAAACCTGTCAAAATGTTAATAGATGAAAGCACTTATATAAAATATTACTTGCATATTTTTAATATATGCATATGTACCGTTATTGCATTATATTCATATTTTTATAATGGGCAGAATACCAAATGTTCCACATATAACGAGAAACAATTACTCATGCATGTAATTTATTCTGACCATGACTGAAATATTCGTGTTAAACAAATCAAGTTTATAAGATTATACCCCACATATTCATTACTTTACAATTAATGTCAAGTATGTAATATTCTACAGATTTTATATTCGATATACTAGTACGTTACGGATCAATACACATTCAAAATTCTATTCATATTCTTAGCTTACGCACATCATGAATTTAAGTGTTCACATTACTGTGTAATACTTTTTACAATAGTTAATCATGCAATTTAAATTTATAAATGACAGGTACAAAGTCATAAGGAAATGCTCCAATTATTAAATAATTTAATCATATACTTGTACACGGTAACAAAAAATGTGTTTGTTGAATACACAATCATAACAATAAGTAAAAGTGATAGTACTTTTCAAGGGTTTACATTGTTGAAGGTCGTGTAAATTGTATATAAAGTAGGGTGTATCAAATTCAGTATTACAGTCTACTACTCCCAGTCGACAACCACAACAATCAACATGAACACATTCGTAAGATTCCGTAAACAATCAGTAAATAAACAAAAAAATTAATTATTTCTTTACATTTACAGACAGTTGCCTTCTTCTGCCTGGCTGTTGCCAGTGCTTCCGCCGGTCATCTTGGAGGACTTGGAGGACTGGGCTGGGCCGGACATGGTGGACTTGGTCTTGGTGGACTTGGTCTGGCAGGACATGGTGGACTAGGTCTTGGTGGGCTTGGTCTGGCAGGATATGGTGGACTTGGTCATGGAGGACTTGGACACGCCGCTATTGCTGCTCCCATCAACCCCGCCGCTCTCATTCCCTCTGGCAGTATCAGCGTTGGTGCTAACGGTGCCGTAGTCGCTGGACCTGCTGGCTCTGTACGTACTGATAACGGTCTCGGTGGACACGGTGCTGGTGTCAACATTGCTGGCCCCGCTGGTGATGTCCGTACTCAGGGTGGTCACGCTGTACTCTCCGGACCTGGACTCGGTGGTGCCGCTGGCCATGGTGCTGGTCTGATCGCTGGTGCCGGTGCCTGGGGCCCCGCTGCTGGTCTCATCGGAGGTGGATGGGGACATGGTGGTGCCTGGGGACACGGTCACGGACACGGATGGTAAATTTAGTTACCCATTGCGACAAAGACCTCTATTTTTATAATACTGACCCAGATCTTATTGTAAATATGTATAAAAAATCGTGTATAGTATATTTATAAATTTCCTGTAATGTGTTCATGTCTTGGCGAAATAAATGTCATATATAATAGTAGTATAGTTTATCTTATTTCTACAATAGGAGTATTTCCTGTAATTTAATGCAGAATTAACTACTCATAGTTATTACTGTAATACTTTTGCTAATTAAATGCAAAGGTTCAAGTACGTATCATGCATAATTATCAAAGTGCACACGTGTTACAGTTCGATGTGTGATATACATGTCAGTTACATGGAATCAATCATGAAAAATGTTGAATAAAAACACGCAGTTTATTTAATTAAGCCACACCTGTTTTCTAATTCACGAACAAAACACACTGCGTTCACTATGGTCATGCTGTGTGGCTCAAAGCTATACATTCTAAAATTCTTTGTTCTTTAAGTACAAAGTTCATGAATCAATCTAATTACTCAGCATATAGTAAGGGAATATTATTCAACTTTTTGTGTAAACATTTTATAGGCATATAGAAATAGAATGTAAAATGAACCATGTACTACAAAATGACTGAAAAAAAACGATTATAGATTAGTGTGTATAATATTCATTTGATGTATGAAATTAAAATAACAGTAGTCATAATTCTCATATAATTTAGTCCAATCCAACTTGTAATCACTCGTATATCTGTATCTATTAACATTTTTTATTTTTACTAAAAAATGTCTGTGAATTCGAAACCCTATGTATAGCATCATAGCACCTTTTTAATTGAAAGAGTAACAGCTCTTCTACACTTAATTTTAAATAAATCAAGTAATAGGAATATTACTTACTCTCAGAATGAAATTCCGAGTACTTATTGTACATAAGTCGGAATGTTAGAAAAGGTATTCATGATAATGAAGCAGTAAATTCCTTGTTTAAACATTGCACTGTATAGATATTGTATTTTTGAGATACATTTTAAGTGCAATTCTTTTAGAATAGTGATACCCCAACATTTAATAATTAAATAACTAAGAATTATAAGAAAAATAAATATTCTGCGTTCCAAACTTCCAACACCAGTAAATAAATATTAAAAAATAAATATGTACAGTTAATTATAAAAACAAAATTGCAATTGCATATGAATAAATCAATCACATAATCTAACAAGGAATTTTAATAAGTAGGAGTATTTGATTATGTATTTATAACGACAAGGAAATTATTGTTACGTAAAATAATGAATAATATTCGTTCCGCATGATATGAGATTTGATACTGAACAAACAAGAATGTACGTGTGTATATACATTTCTTATTGATTCAATCTTGTATGCTTCAAGTATCCTCCTACTACCTTCAAGTTACTACAAGGTAGTAGAATGAATTTGTAATATTAATTAACACGCGTTTCAATTAAATTTTGCATTTAGAAGTAGGAAAAATATTACTCACGGATATTTGCTTGTGAAATAATTTCTTTTTTAAGGGAGCTATGTTACGAAGGACATAAATGTAGTATATAATGCGCGGTGTCGTTCAATCCTGTATCGCAGTTTAAAGTTGTCATTCCAATTACAACATGAACGCATTTGTAAGTACAAGTACCGTTTTAATCGACACACTCATTATAAACTAAGAAATTGTTCAATTGTGAATGCATACCACGCAATCAATTATTCATTGATTCAATCACATTTAATCATTAACTGTTTAACAGTAATTATATTTCAAAATGGCAATAAGTAGTGAATATTCCAACATATTCTTGTTTCAGATTGTAGTCTTGTGTCTGGCTGTTACGGCTTCCGCCGGCCATATTGGTCTTGGCTGGGGACACGGTGCCCAGCACATTCCCTCTGGAAGCATTGGTGTCAGCCACAATGGTGCCGTAGTCGCTGGACCTGCAGGTTCCGTTGCCACTGATAACGGTCTTCACGGCCATGGAGCTGGTGCTCGTCTCTCTGGACCCTCCGGTGATGTCCGTACTCATGGTGGACATGTTGAACTTCGTGGACCAGGAAACGGACATGGTGGAGACGGTGGTTGGGACGGCGGTGATGGCGGATGGGGTGGTGATGATGGCCAATGGCACGGAGATGGAGGTGCATGGGATAACGATGATGGTCAATGGCACGGAGATGGAGGAGCATGGGGAAATGATGATGGACAGTGGCATGGAGATGGTGCCTGGGGCAATGGCGCATGGGGTGGCAATGCTGGAGGATGGGGAGGACATGTCGCTGTTGTTGCTCCCGTAGCAGGTGCTTGGGGACATGGAGGCGGTTGGGGACATGGATGGGGACATCATGGCTGGTGAACCTTGCAATGAAAACCTATACTATTCTTGTTGACTCTTTCTCTGTTCTTTTCTTGTTATAATTATTCTTTTCTTTACTTCTCTGTGTATTTTCTTATTGCAGAATAAATGTATATATGCATGCATTTTATTGTATTTCTCTACTCTGTTATCCCTATTTCAAATATAAGATAAAAGTTTCTAATATGGAAAAGGTTAAATCCCCACAAAGGTTGGAATGACGACTTAAAGTTTCCTGGTGGTGTGGAAATTAATATATTTTGTTCAAACAGGCTCGACGTTTCGACCTTACGGTTAGAGGTCATTTTCAAGACACTTAAACATAATACGACTTCTGATTTATTTTTAAACTCCAAGCCACAATTGGCTTGGTAGGAAATTGTAAACAATAAATTTTATACATATTCAAAATTAAAAACAACAGACCACAAGTAATTTACGTATTACAAAGCTGACCTTGCCATCCTCGAAAACTTTAAGTCGTCATTCCAACCCCTGTGGGGTTTTAACGTTTTCCATATCAATTATGTACTTAATAAAACAGAATTATCAGCATATATATATAAAAGTTTCTAGTAATAAAACAATTGTGGTACGTTATTTACTCTATATTCTATAAAAGAGCGAATTATTACGCTTTTGAAAACCAGAAATTTATCTTTCATATGTTCAGTAGTGCACATCCAAATCACATAATTCATATTTTGAAAATATTTATTGACGATAATTGAGAAAAAGTTTGATATTATATATAATATGCAGGGTGTGTCATTGATTTATATTGTACTCGTTAAAACTGTTCGTTTTTAAATCACCCAGCACTTTTCAATAAAGTTGTTACATAACATGTTTGCATGACATTTATCGTACCTAACGTGAAAGTTACGTACATTTGTTATGTAAAAATTGTAACTCTGGACATTGAATCAACAGTAAACTTTTTGAATTGCATTGAAATAGCGTTATCTGATTTAAATGAAGACCACCTAGACATTTGTTGAGAAATTCAAACAAATAATAATGACTTAATTTCTCCTCTTGACAGCATCGGCCCCAGTCATTGAAAATACAAACTCACCCACGCAAAACTTTCAGTAAGTCGCCGTCAATATTTCTTAGTTATTTAAAATATGTTAACAAGGTAAACTGAAAAAATTAACGAACAATAAACATTCGCTCTTTACTGATATTAACAATTAACAAGTTAACAAATTGTTAATGTTTTTAATGAGATAATCGAAATTTAAGTGTTAATGTTCAAGTCGAAATGAAATTATTAAGAATTTAATAATATTTATATTTTTTTTTAAATATTATTTAAATATTTTTTATTTTCAATACAGTATGATAATTTAATGCCGGGATTCTAGAACTCCAACTTAGATCTAAAATCAAAACGAGCAATGTTGAATCTGTTTTGTTATTTAACGGATAAACAGCATAGTTTTGCTTTTCGATACTACTGATTTTAATTAAATTCAGCGTCGTTCTTTCAAAAAGGAAATGCAATCCTTTGTTTTGTATAATCTAATATTAATCACTTATCAATAACTCCTGTACTGTAGTTGTTAACTCTTTTGATTTACTCAAATTTAATATTATTTTTATATTTATTGTAGATAAATACTATAGGACGACTACATGTAAAATGAAAATATTCAATTTATCATTAAGAATAGTAAAAATGAAACAAAGAAATTGATGTATATATACATTTATTGCGTCAACATAAATCTACATAATAGGTTTAAATAATATTTACATATAAAATGTGAAGCGGAGTCAACAAGGGTGAGGGTAGTTTTGTCGTTCGTTGTTTACCAGCCATGATGATGTGCAATCAGTCCATGCCCAATGGGATGGCCGATACCATGTCCAATAGGATGTCCAATACCATGTCCAATAGGAAATCCAATACCATGTCCAATTCCGTGTCCAATACCGTGACCAAGGGCAATACCATGTCCCCAGCCGACTGCTACGGGAGCGATGATGGCAGCCTGTCCGGCACCGAGTCCCCAACCATGGCCCTCATGTCCGTTTCCGGGTCCGTGGAGTGCAACATGTCCTCCATGAGTACGTACATCACCAGCGGGGCCAGCGATATTGACACCAGCTCCGTGACCATGAAGACCGTTGTCAGTGCGGATGGAACCAGCAGGTCCTGCGATCACGGCACCATCGTGACTCACACCAATGCTTCCAGAAGGGATATGGTGGTGGATGCCATGACCAATGAGGCCAATATGGCTAGCAGAGGCGGCAACAGCCAAGCACAATACAACGACCTAAATAAAAAACAATATTTTAACAAAAAAAACTCAACTTTGAACCAATTGTTTAAGTATTTTATTTGCTAATAAGACCAGTGTTTGTACTTACAAAGGAGTTCATGTTGAAATTAGAATAGTCAACAGTGGACTGTGATACCTTATCGACTGAACCCCCTCATTATATACTAAACAGTCGTCCTTCATTAGTGCGTTCCCTTAAAAAAGACCAACGTATATTTCTTAAGTACGAAGTAATGAATTCAGTTTTTACTATTTCTAAATGTGACCTTTGCAAACACCGTTACTAATTACGGAAAATTTATGTTTTTTAATTGGAAAGTGTAACTGCAATATAGTTGATACATAAATTCTATTTAAATATCCACTTGTGCACTATTTAAATATTTAGAGAAAATTAAAAATATCATTAATTCGGTACTTGTTACACTGCATCAAGTGCAACTGTCAACGAAGGTGTATAGTAACTTGTTCTCATGATTTATTCATGAAGTGAATGACAATGACACTGCAAGAAATAATACGTTTATTCACAGGTTGTTCATATTATCTGCATAAAAATGCAAAATGCATGTAATTTACTTCTTTCCGTAATCAACGTATATATAAATAACTATTCAATCCTAATTATAGTACTAACTTTTTAAAAATATCTTATAATCAGTGAATTTTATAATAATGATAATAATTGTTGAATTACAGTAATTATATAAACTTGTCAAAGCACGGTTAGTTTTTTAATGTTTCATGACACACACACACAAAACGGGTTTACTGCATTGATAGGTTTAAGTTTCACTACTAAGAGAAATTTAGATTATGTAACATGACATACAAGATGTATAATAGTAGTGCCAAGGTTGCAGTAACATGACATTCCAGTATGCCGAGAGCATTTTAATATACAAGTGTCGGGTGCATTGACCGTTCTCATAGATTAACTACTGCAGGCGAATTAGCGTGTGGTTATGCACCAGTTTCGACCGGTTTTAAATGCAAATTATATATATATATATATATATATATATATATATATATATATATATATATATATATATATATATATATAAATACAGTGATTATTTCTGAACAATACATTTTAGTGCAAAAGTGTAAATAAAAAATTTGTTCGGAATTAAAAACTGCATAATATGATGTTATGTTCAGTGCCCAAATATGTTTTTTATCGAGAAATATATCATTTAAACCTATACACAGAGAATGCTACAAAAATACTGCCTTCTTTACATATCAGTATTGCTGGTAGCAAACATTTGAAACACTTTAGTTTAATGTATTTTCATATACAGAAGTACAGTAAAATTCCAATTATATGAACTCCAGTTATCCGAAATCGCAAATTATCCGGATCATTTTGAGAAAAACAGCTGACAATGATAATTTATGTAAGTAAACAATGGTGTTTTTTAGTCATTAAAACTGATACACACACTTTTATTGTATTCTGTACAATTATTTTGCGTTTTTTTAAGAACTTACCTTTTTTCATTGGTATCCATTTATCCGGATATTTGATTATTCATTTGGTCAGTATAATTGGAGTTCTACTGTAGTTGTCTATAAATAAGAATATTGAGTAACAATAAATTTATAAGTATAAACCATGTATATTTATTTATATACCTCTTTGAAATTAACAATATAAGCAGTACATATGTGTCTAGTATATAATACGTATGAATATCATATAGTAACATTAATTTTGTAATTAACATTAATTTTTGTGGAGTTGGCAGCTCGCATAAATACGGCACAGATTATTAATGCTATTAAATGGAACATTTTAATAAAGGATAAATAAATAAAATACTAACAACTAATAAAACCCATTATTAATATGCTTCAAATTAAGTTAATTTTAAAATTGGTTGGAAAAATTACTGTTTATTATAAAATGTTTATTAAATAAAATATGTATTAAAATATGAGTATGTTTACAGGTCGTTGTGCCACAGATATATAAATAATCTATCATATCCACGAACAGCAGCCAGCATTGTATTCAAGGTGAGCAAGTGGTTGATTCATATGAATAAATTTATTTATACAGATGTCCGTGTCCGTGTGCGAGCACTCCATGTCCAATCAGACCGGGTGCAGCAATAACGGCTCCATGGCCCAGGCCAAGACCTGGGGCAGCGACCACAGCGGGACTTGCGGCAATGATAGCAGGGGCTGCAGCAACGTGGTTGCTAACAACAGACTGATGTCCACTGCTCACTGAGTAACCAGACTTGGCAACATAGGAACTACTCAGAGCACCAGGGGCAGCAATGGCTGCTACAGGGGCAATGGCGGGTCCAGCAATCGCTACAGGAGCAATAACCGGGGCAGCTACAGCTACACGAGCAACAGCAGGAGATGCAACAGCAATAGCACCAGGTGAAATAGCTGGTGCAGCCAGGGCAACAGCAGGACCAGCAATACCACCGTGAGCAACGGTCAATCCGTGACCAGCTACCAGAGCAGAAGCAGCAGCAATAACCGGAGCGGCAGCAGCAATACCACCAGAAGAAACAGCAGCAGTCACAACACCACCAGGTTTGGGAGCAGCAACAATGCCACCACTGTCAGCAGCAGCGGAAATAGAACTTCCGTCCGGACCTACAATGCTAGCCTGGGCTGCAGGTCCTTTGATGATGGCACCAAGTTCACCAGGACCCACAAGAGCTACAGCGGCATGACTGGGCACACCATACAGGTGACTTGGGGCAGCCATCGCCGTACCCACTACTACACAGCAGATGAACACAGTCTGGAAAATAAAAACAAATCAGTGAAATTCTACATTACAGATGAATCTCTGCTGTATCTTACAATGGCGTTCATGATGTTAGTTTATTATTTCACGGAGAGTGAACTTGTGATGCAGAATGTCACAGAGCCCTTTCTTTATATACGCTCATTACGACCTTCACCGTCACACACGTTGACATATCATTTCCGCCTTGTTTTACTCAGTTTTACTTAATGTGTCACATACGTGTATTGATCAGGAATGTCAAGATTAGCGTTGCAGAAGAAAATTCATAATTCCACATAAAGTTTTCACATAAATCATTTCGTCTAGACAAGTACAGTTTGAAGAATGTCATTCGTATATTCCCCATTCGTGTGACATATTAAAAGATGCAATAAATCCAGAATTTAAACTCCGCATTTAAATTATAATTAATTTCTTATTTTTAATCTACTTAATTATAACTGCGTAATAATAATATTTATATTAACTTTTATTTACAATTTATGGAGTAAGTAAATTTTCCACTTATTGCCGGATACAAACTCAATAACCTGCTCTGACGAACAATCAACAAAGAAAACCTCTATAATTTATAAGTGAAAGGAAGTACATACAGTGCATTTATGGGAGGAGCACTATGAAATACTATAAATGGCTGAAACCGTAGTCATTTATCAAACGTACATGAATTAATTTTCATAAGACTTACATACAAAAACACACCCCCTCATAATGAGAAGATAAACATACATATGCAGAATTTATTCTCTCAAATTCCTTATTATCTAGAACTATTGATTCAATTCGGAATACTGGACAAAACATAACCTAATAAACATATTATTGTCAGGCTGACGTCAATAATGTGTTTCCATTGTTAACGTAATATATGACTCTTCTAGTAACTAACGTCAACATATCAATGGATCTATAGCGCTGTCGAACATTAATAACTGCAATCAATGCACAGCCGTGAATGTTATTTCAATTTATTGTCAATGAGTATTGTTCGTTCGAAGATATTTGGAATTGATTCCCGAGGATTAATACAGCATGCTATTAACAGAGGATTATCCCAAATTATGCCAGGTACTAAATTGTATAAAAAACAGAGATGTATTCTGATTCTTTTTTATATATTAAATTTGAACGACTATTAAAACATCATAGTTTTATTTTTTTTATGAAATAGAATCTCGAATTTAGAAAATACAGGAATAAAAAGAGGTGTTTATTAATGACAAGATATAAATGTTTATAACGTTGTATTGCTTGTCAGCACATTTATAAAACTGAATCCTATTAATGCTAATGTTCACTAGTTTATTACAGTCTTATACAACAAACACACAATGCTTTATTAAACTTCTATTGATTGTACAAATCTTAACTGCGATATAATAATTACTGTTCATTGTCAATGAGACGACAAAAATAGTAAATTTTTCTCTGTTTCAATTTAAACAGAAGATAGTCAAAATTATTTTACTCTTTCATTATTATTTACTAAATTTCATTACCAATTTATACCTTTACACTGTACTTGAAATAAATATATACAGTTCAGTTTTCTAGACAAAATAATAATCCTCAAGATTAATATGAATATAAATCTTTATTTAGCATTTATACAAATACGAAACAGTAAGTGCTTATTATAAATGAACACACTTGTGATTAACATACATATTGTTCGTATACTAAATAGAAGCCATCAGTCGTATAGTGAAAGACACCAGAGTCCACGAGATAAGCCATTTACCATCCGTGACCGATAAGACCGGGAGCAATGATTCCAGCACCGAGTCCGTGACTAACAATAGCACCCGCTGGTCCAGCGATGATACCGCCAGCTAGTGGCAAGCCAAGACCAAGGTGAGCAGCTGGTCCGAGCAGTCCTGGAGCACCGATAGCAATGCCACCGGGGGCAACGGCAGCGGAGATTGCACCACCAGGTCTAGGCGCTGCGATAACAGCTCCTGTATCAGCAGCACCAGCGATCACACTACCATCTGGCCCCACGGCGGTACTCTGAGCGGCTGGTCCTTTAATAACGGCACCTGGAGCACCCGGAGCAATCAGAGTTGCTGCTCCACCAAGGAGGAGACTTGGTGCGGCAGATGCGGAGGCAATAGCCAGGCATAGAACAACAATCTGAAAGATAAACACTTCACTCAGATAATCACAGGATACGCACACACGTAATAGTTGTTATTATTGTTGAAAAATAACAATTATATTACACTAATGTGCAATATTATACAAATAGTAGTTACCAGAGAGTTCATTGTGATGGTTATCCAGTCAGATGCAAGTGGTGACTTCGTTGTTGGTACAAAGTACACCAAGTTTTATATACCCCATCCACTGACCTTCAACTCCCCTTGGGCCATGCAAGACAAGTAAGTATTACTGGAGACATATTCATGTTATGTGGAATATGTTAGGTGTGTTATTTATGGAGTATCACTGAAATCACGTGCATAACATATGCCAGTTGATTGAATATTTTCCAAATTTGATTTCAACCCTAATTTAATTGAATAATAAATTTCAGTACACTTATTTCAAAATATATATTTACAAATTTATTAACTTGCAACATGGAATATTTTACAATTTCAATTTAAAAATAAATTCGGAAATATACTTACAGAAAGAATATTCCTAACTTAATATTTTAAAATAATAACATTTGACAAGTGCAAATATTTTTGCAAACCTAAATGTGCCATATATAGGAGAATTCAATATACTGATGCAATATTTCACTAGATTGAAAGCATACACATAACACACGAGGGTGTGTACGTGATCCGTAAAAAGACGAGGTGTAATGAAGGACAGATGTTGCTATAGAAATCAGATAATGGTATAAAACATAAGTGTCATTTATCTCTAACAACCACATTTATAATATGTTTATTATTGCTCCAAATTTAATAACGCTTTTTTATAGAACGCACTGTATAAAAATATATTGCATGGATGTATTTGCTTACATGCATAAACGTTGAACTTTTTCCAGTGTAATTCTGTCCTGACACCTATTTTTATAGTTTATTTTCAAAACTTTTGTAGTATGTCAGTATAAATATACAAATTTTGTTGCAATTCTACTTATGTATTGGGAATAAAGATCATATTAAAAACATGCAATTATCTTTTGTCCTCTAAATGAATATTACCTATAATTATTTGTATTTAATTCATTACTGTTCATTACTAAGTGAATTTTTGTGCGGTTCAAAACGCAAGGCCGATTTTTTGTTATAACCAGTTCACATTATTTGAATTGGGTGTGGTAACTGTTTCACGTCACATAGTAAATACATTACATTTACAATGGAATTTGATACATTTTCATAAACATTTTGTAAATTACTCTTTTGTAAATTTAATATTACTATTTATGATTTCGAAATAAAACAAACATTCATTTACATCCCGTACATATTTCAATAAAAAGAAATTGTTGATATGCATCATTTTTATTTTTGCAAATAAATATAAACTGTTAACATATTGCTTAGAGGTACGTAATTGTAGTTATCATAGATATTTCTTATAAAAAAAAAATATTACTATACAAAGTTTACCAGGCGTTGGCAGCGATCAAGTGTGGGGCAACAATAGACTGACCAATAAGACCATGGGAGTAGACAGTGGGGGCAGCAACAACGGAGTGAGCACCAATAACTGGGGCACCAGTTAGAGCAATATCGATATTCTTGCTGGTGGCAATGGTGCCTGAGGGTCCAGCGATAACAGTGCTCTCAATAGCTGGGGCAACGATAGGGCTGGCATGGGCAACTACAGCTGGAGCGGGAGCAACGATAGCAGAATGGGCAGTTAATACTGGGGCGGAATAAGCAACAGCAACTGGAGCAGGGGCAGCAATAAAATGGGCAGTGTCTACGGGTCCCGAAATGGAAGCGGCAACAACGGGAGAAACAACTTTGGCGGAAACAGCGTCGGCAGCAACAACACCACCATCAGCAGCAGAAGTGATCACACTGCCATCGGGACCCGCAACAATAGTCCTGCTACCCGGACCTTGGGAGATCTCACCAGCACCTTTAAATAATAAATATTCCTTTAATTCTATTGATAACTAGGATGAAACTACTAAGAGATCTATTTAGAATATTTCAGTTGCATATTTATTATAAATATTACCATGGGGTCCAACGACAAATGGAACAGAGTGTGTCAACAAATGACCTGGGGCAGCAGCGGCGACGGCAACAGCCACGCAGAAGACAGCGATGCTCTGTAATAAAGAATAGTATTTAGTACACTTTAATCGTAATGGTATATTGTTGATATCTTACCAGGGAGTTCATTGTTGGTTTGGTTGTGTGTTATTTAGTTGTCGAATGACTTATGATTTTGGTTTCATGACCGCCGTCTTATATACCTCCTCGCTGTCCTTCAAGTGGACCTGGTCCTATTTGGTAGCACGTGCAGATCCAGTATCAAAAAAAAAGATATGCATCAAATCAAGTGCCTCACCTAATTCAAGTGAAACAGGAAGGCAAATTATAGATCAATTATTAACATACAACAATTCATAAAATTGCTGACATATTTGTTACTTAAAAATTATTATCATTGTTCTTACAAAAATTAATACATAACATAAGATCTCAACGTAAAAAGGAAAATTAGAATACATATAATCTATTGTAGAATATAATATATATACATTAATTAATTTAAATGTTGATTTCATTTTCGCACATACGACCAGACTCAGTTGAGAAAAAACTGGTTTCTAGGACACTGCGTAAATGACATTGTTATAATCTTTAATATCAGTTTAAAAATATGTTAATTCAGCAGACAATAATTATATATTTTGCAAATTTATTACTGCCAATTTATTTATTTTTCCTGTTTCTTCTTTATAATATACAATTATATACATACTGTAATTAACAGATCAAAATTAAAATGTTTGATTTGTCGTTAAAAATTTATCCGCCAAGTCATTGTGTGACATTCAAATCCACTTATATTAAACATGAAATACATGGAATGTAAATAGTTTCAAATTTCCAATATGAATATTAATCTAGTACACACATTTTCCATTATATATACTTATATATATATATATATATATATATATATATATATATATATATATATATATAACTTAGAAGTTAATATTTTCTACCAAAGAAAAGACCAAATATCCGATAACAATTAACATTGAAGTTGTTGCAAAAAAGAAAGTCTTATTCCGGGGTCCAAGGAACTCAAGTATAAGGTCACAGCGTAGGAAGCAAAGAACAATATTTAGTTGTTAATGAAATATATATTTATATACACAATATACATAATGAGAGACATGTATTTACATTATAAATGAACATTCTTCATTTGAGAATGCAGGCACGGTCGTGTACAATATTCCTTCCAGATTTAATATGCTTTAAGAAGTCCAGGGCCAAGAAGTCCAGTACCAAGACCTCCCAAACCAAGAGGTGAAGCTATCAGAGCAGGAGCTGTCAGTCCAACAAGACCGGGGGCAACAGCAGCGCTGACGACACCACCTGGCTGAGGAGCAGCAAGTAAGGCACCAGCGTTAGCAGCAGCTCCAATCACACTTCCATCAGGTCCAGCCACAGTAGCTCTAGCGCCGGGGCCCTGCAAAATGGCACCAGGATTTCCAGGGCCAATCAGGGTTGCAGCGCCTCCCAAGAGCAAACTAGGGGCAGCATTGGCACTGGCAAGAGCCAAACAGAGGACAACAATCTGCACAACAAAAGTAAACAATACACTTCCAATAATAAAAAATTGTTGGTTACTTTGTTCATAATTTAATGCAATACGAAGTTGTAAAGTGAAAACTATCAAAAAATATAATGTTAATCTTACCAGAGAGTTCATATTTGTTGTTTGTTAATGTGGTGTTATGCACAAGAAGTACAAATTGCAAGTTTATACATGTTATGTTCTGCAACATGCTTATATAGTCCAACCACCGGTCTGCAATCCCAATGGGGCTTACAGGCTTACGGGTAAAACAATAATATTGCACGAGACATATTACATATACATAATTCTCAACAATCGAAACAGAAGTAGTCTAATATTTATAGAAATCCAGGAAAAAACATATATTCAATGTTTTATACCATAAACAGTCATTAAAAGCTTTTAAAAAATATATGTATCGTCAAAATATTATTGAAACCAAAAAAATACGCATGAAATGTTTTAAGTAATTTAATAGATATTCGTCACAGTACAAGGATTCAAGGCAAAATGGATATATGTTAAAAAACGCGCAATAATAACGCTTATTTTTTATGTCCAAATTTCTTAATAATTAATAAAATTTACACGTCATTATATTTACTTTTGACGTGTCTTTTTTTCATAAAAGATTTTGAATGAATGTGATGAAACTATTTATCATTTCCAAATCATACAAATTTTGTTCCTTTTGACCAAAAACAAGGTATCCTATTAAAACAATATATTTTGTGAAGTTCATTGCCTACTTGTTTATTAGCATATATTATTAGTTATAAATATCTACATTTACTTTCATCTGATGCAATTTCAAACTATATTAACCATGTTTTATTTTTGTACAAGTGAATTCAGGCGTACACCGCGTGATATAATATGTAGTGCATGTTTAAAGCTGCTACTGAAGGACAATATCCTAGCAGTATATAAACATGGGGTCCAAAATTTGTTGTATCAGAAATCGTCTAAGAATCATTCGAACTTCAACAAACCAGATCAATCAGATCAAACACAATGAACTCTCTGGTAAACAGTGCTAAATTAATGTTTTAGTTTATATATTTACTAATTATTGATTTTTTACAGAGTATCGCTGTCCTCTGCGTCGCCGTTGCTGTCGCCAACGCTGCACCAGGTTTAATTGCACCCCTTGCTACTGGTCTGATTGGACCTGCTGGTAACGATATATATTTACACTGAACATCATGCTCTCATCAAAATACTTCCGTAATATTTTTTACTAAATTCTTATATAAGATTTATTATAATAAATATTTAATAGCTCGTAAAACCACAATGTGTTGGATATCTGGAAATTCCTTAAAAGTAAACTTGCCTCAATTTAAAATATCGACATTTAATACGAAACAAAAATATAATGAACTATAAGCATAGTGTTAAATTGCGGTACAATTTCACATTTACATTATCGATGGCAATGCAATCCTCGAAGGTCCTGCTGCTCAAGCTATCATTGCTGGACCTGATGGAAGTTTGATTCGTGCAGCTGGCCAGGCTGGAAACTTGGTAGCTGCTACAAAATCCGCTGGTATCGTTTCTGCTGGCATTGCACCAGGTATCATCGGTGCCGTTCCCGCTGCTAGACTCATTACTGCTCCAGGTATTTCTACTGGTATCATTGCTACTTCAGCTATTGCTGCCCCAGCGATTGGCACCATTGCTGATAATGGAATCCCACTTAGTCTTGGACTCACTACTGGCATTGCTCCTGGCATTTCCGCTATTGCTACTCCCATTATCCGTACTCCGCTTATCCGTTCCCCTCTTATCGCTGGCTCAGCTCTTACCACCAGTGCCATTGGTGGTACATCACTCATCTCAAACGGAGCAATTATTTCCAGAGGCTCTATTATTACTGGCCCTGGACTTCTCACCAAAGCTGTCTGGTAAATTATAACAAGGATGTCTGATCTTTAGTTATCTTTACATTGAATAGAGGCTTACTTAACTGTACAAAGATATGTGCCTGTGTCATTTTATGATATTAGCACTAAATTCATATATTTAAACATTTGATTACAACACAAACATTATGATTTCTGAAAAATACTCGTTTAGTTTAGAATAATATTTGTATAATTTGTATGATTTTGTATTTAGTAAATAATATAAAGCAATTATAAGATCACATAATTCATATTTATTAAATTTCAATCAGTTTTTCCTAATTGAAAAGCATTATTATGTTATAGCATCTTTGTGGAAAATCACAAGGTACTGGTATAAACAGGTAGCTAAAATTGTAATTGAATGGCATTCAAGTGGAAGGTTTAAACCACAACTGTTTATTTTTTCGACTGAGTAGAACATGTTTTAATAGGAAGTGAGCGTGCAGTTGGCTTTTTCAATGCAATACGTTCCGTTTTCGGTGCGGTATTGTGCATAACAATTACATTGGAACCCAGTACACGGAAAAGCGCTGTTACATTCAAGTGTTTACGTTTTAATAATAAACTTTCGTATAGCGTATATTGATTACTAAAGAAAAGAAAAGTAAGCATTTTTTGCATGTGTTTGAACAGTATTTAACTTACTCATGAATATGTTTTTTTTCATACTTTCACTTTTTTAAAGAAATTGAAACTGAAGAACAAATCACCTTACTATCCTCATTCAAGTAGTAAAAGGAAAATTATGTATATCTATTACAAATGTTCTATGTAAACAAAATGTGTGATATATTTTCAAAATCAGTATTGTTACTAATCAGGCTAATATCACGACTCAGTAACTATGAAAATATTCAATATGTATTGCACACATAATATGTTCTAGAAAACCAGTTATATAATGTAGGGAAGTTAATGTTACTTATTAATTTGGATGGAATTTAGTAAGTTCTCGATTCCGGGAACGTACACCGTCACGGTCATTGTATATCTGCACCAGTACAAAAGTCTTACTTACATTTATAGATATTTTATGCAGTTTTTACAATGCACTTATTGCAGAAATCACCTTGAAACCACGCCCTGTAAGATCCTGTTTGTACAAGTTTTCTATTTGCTTTATCTTAACGTAAAAATAAGCATGTTGGTTTGACATATTTAAATCAATTTACATTTTATTATAGATACTGAAAAATAACTGCACTGGTTTATAATTACCTTTACCTTGTATGATAATCACTGTCACTTGGTACAGTTCAAGTTCTTCATGTACTATCTGAATTCAGATCAACAACTTAAAATGACCTTAACAAAATTACACAAATCATACTTCAAAACCAGGCGATCAGAAGTTTAACCCGTTTACTTATGAAGGCAATTGTTTTGTTCTGTATTTAAATAGGTTAACAAAATAAACAGTCTAAAATAGGTCAATCAAACATTGAAAAATCGAGAACAATAAACAAGTTTACATTAAGAATGCATTAGTTAGAATTTTATAGTTCATAGGTCGATACGTTCTCCGGTTCGTTCCTGGATGAAACCATTGCAGTAAATAATTGCGTTATCAAAATTGGGGTTACATTATGCTGAACCTTCGTCAAACATTTGGACGCTTTCTACAAATGAATTCTGTCGCTGCACCATCCATTTTCATTGGTGTAAAAGACTGAATTTGAGAAATTTTAAATAAATACACAGAAAATAATGCTACATATTTTATGTTACACTATTGTCTTTACTAAACGACAATGTTACAATGATACTTTTTTTATTTGACTTTTTAGTAACTGAAGAATTGCAAAATACAACCATTTAATTTATTGTTTTAATAAGGAAAATCATATACATATACAAATATTCTGTCTGTTTTACACTATACAAAATTCTACCAAGCGTAATGCAGGCCAAGTCCAAGGATATGCGGATGCAACGGAGTAACGGCTACACCGGCAGCGGAAGCACCCACAATGGTGGCATCATGAGTAGCGATCACAGTACTGGGTATCGCAGCAGCAGTCACTAGAGCCGCGGGAGCGATTGCACCTGTACCAATAATTCCTCCATGGGTAGTAAGAATTCCGGCAGGACCAGCCAGCAGGCCACCGGCTCCCCAAGGCCCAGCGAGCTGCAAAATCATTGTCAAGTTGTACAAACCAGTAGCGCAGCTTTCACATTTCCGAAACTATACTACCCTCCTCTACTTCTCTCAAATATTTCATATAGTAAATATTTACACACAATATCTGTTAATATATTCACCTGTTAATACATATTGTACCACATCGTTAAAGAGTTACAAATGAACAAATGTTTATAAATAACATGAATATGAAACGAACGACGCTGGTTGAACTTTCCGTTGCAGTACGAATACAAAAGCAGTAAATATGCAGGTACAAAAGTAGAGACTACCAAATAAGTTGTGAATAAACAAAGCTGCGAGAAATTTAAATTTGCTACTGAAAAGTGAATTTTCATTTGTATGCAAATAACAACATCGATATACTAGCGTGAATACAAAAATCGAAAATCAAAATTAATCGTCCAAACCTGCCAGTTGCAGAATAAGATAAAAAAGAGGTAAATCAATAAGTTCCAAATAGTGTTCATTTCCAATTTAGATATAAATGTAATGTACAAATAAAAAACAAATTATTTATTATAGTACTCCTATATAATAGATCAGGAAAATTCTGTCATTTTAGGATCATTAAACAATTTTACTATAATTTTCTTTTGTAATCATATTTACCAAAGGTGCACCAATTAGTCCGGCATTAGCATAAGCTATGGCCATAAGGACGAAAACGGCAAGGCTCTGTAAAGAAAATAAATTTTAAATACCTTAATCCTAACTCATAAAAAATCAGTACGTTCACGCATTCCTCTAGATTAATATTTTCTTACCAAATACTTCATGTTGCTTTTATTCTCGATAATGTCAATAAAATATCCTGCTCTGTCCTTTTATACAACAGTTACCCTCCACGCCCAAGAATGATCCAGTAATTGATGTACAGTTAAACAGGTTGCGTAGATTATAAAAAAAAGTACGGCAACATTCAATATTTATTTATAATCATGTGCATGTGTGATACGTATAGGTTCATGTGCCCATAATTGTTAATATAAATAATGAGTCAGATTTTAACCGGGATTTTAGACTTAAAATAATAGTTCTTAATATCGAGATGGAAAATATTGAAACCAAACAATTGAAATAAATAAAAATAGTTCAAGGTGTTGTGAACTGTTTATTTCATAAATTAATCATAAAGATGATAACTGATACTGACATATTCTTTTCCAGTCACGTCTAAGTACATGATGAGGAAAGTATCATTTTAAAAAAATTTCGTGAAATTCTAAAGAATTTACTGTGTTATGTTAATATGACTTAGAAAATTGTTTCTTGCTTCATAATAACCAAAAACCATATGGTCAAAACCAGTCAAAACGTTGCTCTATCAGTTAGCATCTTTATGATTATTTTATGAAATAAACAGTTCACAACACCTTGAACTATAGTCATTTATTCCAACCGTATGGATTCAATATTTTCCATCTCAAGATGCTACGTTTGTCTAAATAAAATCTGCAATGAGTACTGAATATCCTCAATGCCTGTAACTAAATCATACTTATTGAAGATTAGATATATTAGATGTAGATATTGTTTCTTTATTTATATGATTCATTATATTATTTGTCTTTTATATTTCTTTTTCATCCGAACAATTTGATATTTCAATCCCACTTCGCAACCAACATGACAGTTCTGCAATTTTATAGTATGCAACAAATTCCTGCACTTCATATCATTAGATCATGGGTGTGACTGAAAAGTAAACGACCTCCATACAAGTATACCAACAATTACATTGTTTTCTGATGAAATATTATACATAATTGCTAACATTCCTTTTTATATTTCTGGGAAAGTAGAAATGATACATTATTGGCTCAAATATATTGTATGTAATCAAACACTATTATTTTCAAAACAAAATACATAATCAGATTTAATTATTTATTAAGCCATACTAATTTGTGTAAAATTGCCTATTCTAAAAAGAAACAATGCATTATTAAAAACAAACTATATTTCTTTATTAATAACAAAACATACATATGCCATTGTATTTAATCAAACTTATAATTATGATATTTTTCTAAAAATATATCTCTACAATTAATAGCAACTTTCAGTTTTGAACACAGCAGGAAGACTCCTGACAGTTTGCGATGTAATGAATAAATTTCTTCTGGCGGCGGACACAATCGATGAGCCAACATTGTAGGCACTAAGTTTTGTATTTGTTTGGTTGTATCTTGTTCGGCAAAATTAAACTCTCCTTTGCATCTAAAGATTTCTCCTAAAATCATGGTAGCATCCACATGTGCTTCTTCCATAATCTAAAATAATAAGGTTAAGTTAGCTCATAATACCGTCAGTTTTTCAAGCGAATTTACCTTGCTTTCATAACCCGTAAAGAAACCAAGTTCTCGGGAATGTTTCAAAACAGTCTCTCGATCGTCTTCAGCTGCTGCTTTGATAATTTTCACGTAAATGTCCATAAACTGTTTAGAGTATCCTCTACTTGCTCCGAAATCAAGAAGAACCAACTATAATACAATAAATAAGTACTATTTTAGCATTTGTCTAAAATATATACCTGGCCAGTGTTCTTGTTATAGAAAAAGTTAGCCCAATTAGGATCCGTTTGCATATATTTAAATTCCAATAATTCCAAAACACACAGTTTCATTGCTTTCCTTGCAATATCCTTGCGTATTTCCAAATCCATATTTACGCACTGATCGACTGGAATACCTTCTATTAATTCTGTTGTGAATATTTGTTTGGTACTTAAATCATCTGAAAATACAAAATCATAGAATATATACTAAAACATTGTGATAAGAGATCTCACCAATTACACTAGGTACATAATACTCTGGGTAAGGTTCTAACAGCTTTTTAAATTTTCTAGTACACTCCGCTTCGCGAATATAATCCACCTCCCATGCCAATTCTCGTTTAGCTACCACAACCAAATTATCAATAAACATCCCTTCAGGAAATAAATTCCACACCTAAAATAATAATATAGGTATTCTACATATTGTTTTCTAAAATTTCATGTTTACCTTCATAATTCCCACTAAATTATCAATATCGCTTTCAATTCCCTTTGCTACTCCGGGATACTGAATTTTCATTGCTATTTCAGTGCCATTTTTTGTTTTTCCCCAATGAACCTGACCAATTGATGCTGCAGCAAATGGCTTTATATCAAATTCTTCAAATTTAGTATCCCAATCATCACCGAGTTCCGATTTTAATACTTTTTCGACTTGCCAATTTGGCATAAAATCGGCAGACCTACGAACACGTTCAAATGCTTGTGCTATATATGGGGAAACAATTGATTCATCTTGTATACTCAAAATTTGTCCTATTTTTAAAGCAGCACCTATTGAAAAATATAAATAAAATATAAATTGATCATATAATCTCTTACTGCTAATGGTTACCTCGCACTTTACATAATGTATTAACTATTCGATCAGTATTTGCAGGTGTTAAAAACATGCCATCGTTATCTACACTATCAGACACTCCAAAAGTTCTTCTTGCAAATTCAGCTGCCGTCCCTATACCTAAACCTGCTGCTAGACTTCCAAATGAAACCATACGACCGATTCTTGAAGATGGAACTGTTCTCTGCTTTGCAGTAGGATTTAACTGAAATAAATAAATAAATAATTTATTCCTAAAAACGTTGCTTTATGTCTTACTGTTTGTCGAGCTTTGGAATGAGGAGTGGCTTTTGGTCCGCTTGAATTGTCGTCTTTCTTAGGATTTTCAGTAAACTTTTTTGCATTAATACTTTCAACCTTATACTCTTTTTCCATTTTTTCTCTTAATTTTTGTTCATGCTCCATGTCTAACTTTTTCAATAGCGCTTTATCTTGTGGCGATAACTTAATTTCAAATTCTTCTGTAATATGATCGATTTTTGTCTCTGTGACTTGTTCTTTACCTGTATAAAAGTAACTGTTGATATAACATTAAACCACCAATGATTTTTAAATAAACTTGCTATTTATTTTTAGTCAAACATGAATCAGTACAAAGCAGTACGTAACACTTATTTAATACACATCTGACATCATTTCCAGCAACTCATATCCTACACAAATGTCTATATTAGTGCACTCAAGGTAAACAAAAAAATAATTTAAATCTATCAAATTTCTGCTTTGCCGACAAAGAAGTAATTTTTCTTCATTCCATTTAATGTTAAAGCACTCATATGTTATTTACCCTCGGTTTTCTTATTGGCAGGAGAATATTGCACGAATTCTTTTACGCCTTGCATAACTGTGGACACACGTTCAACTCCATCGGTAGCCAATTTAAACACATCTCCGGAATTAACAGGAGTTTTTAATGTACCGTCCGCAGTAACCCGAGTATTGTTTATTACTTCGCGAATGCTTGAATTTGACCACAAGATTTTCAAACTAGATTCTTGAAGTTGAATTCCCGCTTGCACTACAGATTGAAATCCGCGTAGAACTCCTAAAATATCCTGTGTTCGAGACATTCCAAATAGGTTTATACCTGAAATAATTTATATTGTCACATAACAGTAAGCTTAAATATTATTGAAATATACATACTTTTTATATTTGCATAAAATATTTTTTTCATATGAAAATGATTATAGTAAAATAAAAAAAAATTACTAACATCACTTTGACACAAAAATCCTTCAATTAAGCTGCCACATATTCATAGATATTTTGATTTCCAAGGAGCTCTACGGTACTCTATGATATAGAGCAATCAAGAGCAATATACTGATATCAGTGATATACAGGTTATTGCAGGTTATTCATATGACAGGTAAAACTTTGCACGTTTACATACATCCACAAATATTTAAATAATTTTAATTACAGATCGACGTTTAAAATTTTAAAAATTACTGTAATATATTATATAAATATTTGAATACATTAAACTTGTTTACTTTTATTTTTAGAAAATCATCAAATTCATTTTTAAAGTCAAATAAATAACAAAAGACATCCTTGCAGAAGACCACCAGAAGACATCGGTAAACATAGTGAATAAATTGTCAAAATATTGTAGAGTAACACGCGGTTGAAGTTTCAACGATTTATATAAATTTATATACCTTTATATTCATAATAACAATATAAGGTAAATGTGTTATAATATGCAATTATTTATATAGTAATGGTGTTTAACGTATATTTTTAGATTTAACCTCTAACAATGGATAAGGACGAAAGATTTAAACACATTACAACAGATCCTAAATTTAGGAGAATACCTAAAGCAGAACGTAAAGTGAAAATTGATAAAAGATTTCAGTCTATGTTTAAAGATGATAAGTTCAAGTTAAAGTACACTATTGACAAACGTGGTCGCCCATTTAATCACACATCATCTGAAGATTTGAAAAGATACTATGACTTAAGTTCTGAAGATGAAGAGTCAAGTAACTCTGACGATGAAAGTGAATCTGACAAACAATCAGAACCTGGAAAGTATGTTCGATCTCCAGCCGTTAAAGCTGAAAATAAGGCTGATGATTTGGATAAAAAGCATAAATTCGATAAAATAGTACCAACCAATATTAAAGCAAAATTGAAAGACTTGAGTGTGGATTATGCAAGAGGTGAAGGTGCTTTAATATCAGAAAGCTCCTCAGATGATGACTCAGGATCTGAACTTTCTGACAGTGAAGAAGTTGATCACGGTTGGGGAGAACTGGATAAAGACGCTGAACGAACAGATGAGGTAACAAATAGATTAGCAGTTTGTAACATGGATTGGGATCGTATGCGTGCTACAGATTTAATGGTTCTTTTCAATTCATTTCTGCCTTCTGGTGGAGTTATAAATTCCGTTACAATATATCCATCCTACTTTGGAATACAGCGAATGAAAGAAGAAGAAGTTAAAGGACCTATAGAACTTGTTGACGGTAAGAATGTTAAGGACGGTAGTGACGGTGAAGAGACAGAAGAGGGTTCAAGGTATCACATGGAAAAACTGCGTCAGTATCAACTAAATCGACTGAAATATTACTATGCTGTTGTCGTGTGCGATACTCCCGAAACAGCAAACAAAATATACACTGAATGTGACGGACTGGAATATGAGTCTAGTGCTACCAAAATCGATCTTAGGTTTATACCTGATGGCACAGAATTTGAAAATGAACCAAAAGAGATTTGTGGAAAAATGCCAGAAAAATATGAACCAAGATTCTTTACAACCACAGCTCTTCAACAAGCCAAAGTAGAATTGACATGGGATGAAACTAATCCAGAAAGACTTGAAATTGCTAAAAAGTTATCTGATGGCAAAGTTGATGATGTTACTGAAACAGACCTTCAGGCATATCTTGCTTCCAGTAGTGGTGAAGAAAGTGAAGATGATCAAATTCGAGCATCTGACGATGACGATGAAATTGACAATAAAAATCCAATCGACAAATATCGTAGTTTACTACAAGACATACAGAAATCTGAGCAGGAAAAGGAAAATAAAGGTGTCGAAATGGAAATTACTTGGGGAGTAAATATGAAGAAAAAATCAGAAAAGTTAGTCAAAAAGAAACTAGCAGAATCTGAAGAAAAGACACCATTCCAACAGTATTTAGATAAAAAGAAAGAAAAAATAAAGACTAAACGAGAAGAACGAAAGAAAAAATTCAAAGATGCAGAAGAAAATTCAGAAAATGATAGTGACGATATTCCAGCTGATATAGATATGAATGATCCATATTTCGCTGAGGAATTTGACAAGCCGGAATTCAAAAAGAAGAAATCAAAGTCAAAATCTCTTAATGTGGACGATGAAGAGTCGCCACAGAAAAATGCAGAATTAGAACTTTTACTTTTCAATGAAAATGAAGATACGAAAAAACATTTCAGTTTGAAGAAGATTCAGGAACAGGAAAATGTAAGTGGAAAGAAGAAACGCAAAAATAAAAATAAATCTCAAGAAAATGAAACACAACAAGAAGATGGTTTCGAGTTAAATGTTAAAGATGACAGATTCTCTGCGTTGTATTCAAGTCATCATTTCAACATCGACCCAACGGATCCACGTTATCGTAAAACAAAAGGAATGGAAGCGCTGATCACAGAAAAACTGAAACGTCGTACTGAAGAGAGTGATATAAATACGAACAGTAAAAAACCGAAAGTCGAAGGTAAAAAGGACGCCGAACTTAGTGTACTCGTGAAATCCATTAAACGTAAAACACAAGCGCATCAAACGAAAAAATGATCGTGTGCAAAGAGCTGTTTTATTAAACATGAAGTACATAATCCTTTGCTCTGTTCTGTGAAAAGATTCGAATTCCTTTAAAAAAAACCTTTCAATATAAAGGTTTATTTTGTTGTTGATACAGAATTTTGAAATAAAATTGTACAAAACTGTATAAATGAATTTTCCGTTTTCACAATACAGATGTAATTGTTAAACAGTTAAATCTAACATGTTTTATTAAGCGTTTACAATTATTTATATATAAATTGTACATTATTTACATAAAAATTTTGTACAATATATAGACATTTACTCGTCTTATATACACTATATAAAAACTAAATACACGCTCACACAATATTCAGTACATGAATATAAAACAATGTTGCAAATATTTATTTTATGTATGGTTTATACAGCCAGCAGGCATATACGATGTTTGAGAGTAGAACCGCGTGATTACTCTACCTGTGACAACAAGAGAAGCCAGACTTGCTCATGGAAATCAAATGTAATATGCACAGAATCGACATTTTTATTCTGTTCGAAACGTTTTTGGTTACATGTTTGTTCGCATCGTATAAATACACAGGTTCACTTTTTTATACAAATACAATGTAGAATAAAACGTTTTCGAACAAGTCCAATATACGAACACTAGGACTCTTCTTTACCAATATTAAATAAATTACTAGTAATATTACAACAAGAACTCAACTGAATAATAATAAATAAATTTTCTATTCGATATGTTTACAAACTTAAACATCACAGCATGAAGTCGAGGGTAGAAAGGATGTACGTATGTATGTATGTGAAAGTAAATATTCCATAACGACACATGTGTGTATTGCCGGAGACAGATAGAAGAACGTAACGACAGAAGGGTCTACATTTAGTAATGCATGCTAGGAGAACAATAACAAAACAACCCCTGAGCAAATGGCAACGTGTGTAAAATATATCTAGATATTTCGACAGTCAAAGTATAAAAGCCAAACTTCATCTAAGCCACAGTTTAAGTCTCAATGCGTCTACACCGTTCAAGTAGTATCTAAATAATCGTTTATCTCTGACGAACCCAAGTGCTTCGTACAGCCTCAGGGCTGGTTTGTTCGTAACCTCAGTCTCCAACACTACTTCATCCGCATCACCAGCAATCATTTCCTCTATAGCACGACGGACCAGTGTAGAACCAATACTACGTTTCCTATACTTCTCATCCACAGCTAACATCGCTATGTAACCTCGCCGAATCACTTTCCTATGTAGATCCAATTTACACACTATTGCTCCAACACATTCACCTTCACACATCGCCTAAAACACAGACGAAAATACAATTGCATTAACACTTGTTCTCAACACAAAATAACAATAACATTACCAGAAAACATAACTTGGGCCAGTTGTGAATAAAATAACGGTACGTATAAATGGAATATGGTTCTGAAAGATCTTTCTGTATAATTCTCATGATCATAGGCATCTGTAATTCGGATTCGTATTGTACATATTCAATTGATGGTAACGGATTACTTAATTTGGCATCTACTTCATCAGTTTTAACATCTTGATTTTCTACTTGCACTTTCTGTTTTACGATACTATCGTTCTCAGCTTCAGACATACAATTATTGATATCTTTATTATCATTACTATCAATTTGCTTATCATATTTACAGTCGATTTTGCAGCTTGTATATTCTTCAGGTGATATACCATTTAATAGTCCATTTGTATTTTTTAAAGTTAATCTATTCTCCAAATCAGCTGACAAAATTTCTTCAGAATCCTTTGTAAGTGAACACTTCTTTGAAGACTCCTGGTTGTTCACACCACTTTTTACTTTTAATTTTTCCATTTTACATAACACACAGTCATTAAACACCGTGAGTGAATTAAAGTTTAAAATGAAACATGATAAATAAATAATAAACGGGCTGTTGCGTGCTATATCATGGTATAGTGATTTTTATAAAACTAAAATTCGGACATCTTTCTATTAATGAATCGACACAGGGGAATTTAGGTTATTACAACAATATTGCTGTTGAACATAAAATTGTATCTAATATCAAATAAGGTAACGTAAGAAATAATATACAGCTAAATTAATAAATACAATTAATACGGGAAAAGAAAACGACAAGCAGCAATTTTGGAATAATAATTTTATCAAACTTTGTAGCGAAAAATCCCTGAATTACAATTAATTTCGATCACTGCTAAACTCAGATACCTGTTTAAGTAACAGCGAAAATGCATGTTATGTGAAGAATAAGTAATTAACTAGAGTAAAATAAAAATTATTAATATATAGGTAACTACAAGATATTTTTATAATTCAATTATTTACAATTTATTTTGCTTTACACGGTAATGAATTATTATGTGCTTATAACCTATATATTTGTACAAACCTACAATCACTAGACAGTTGGTAGAGCTGATTATTCGTTATTCGCGGAAAATTAAAAAATATAAACTATTTGTAAACATTCTTACTTTATTTTTGTATTATTTACTACATATAAATTAAATATGTAATATTTTTTTTAAGTAGTTGTCTTTTTTTGTCAAAGCATAAATGCAAAACGTATTTAGATACATTTCGTAATGATATGCATTGATCTTATTTTTGGATCAATCTCAAGGAAACATAATTTACGGTCGTTTATTTTTAACTAAAAATATTTATTACCGGAACGCATCACCCACTTTTCTAAAATGAAGAAACGCACTCTTTGGATTGGTTAATAAAATACGTGCATGTAATATTCATGCAATATGTTAAGTAATGCAAGTTTATTTTCAGTCAGTTATGTCTTTCCCAACGAAAGAGCAACGTGCCGTTTGTTGGTCCGCGCGGGACAAGTTGTGGGAATGTTTAGATAAATATGAAGATCCGTTAAATCGCTCAAAATTGCCTAGAGAATGTGCAGAACTAAGAAAAATGTATGAACAAGGCTGTCCCGCACAATGGGTAAAACATTTTGACAGAAAGCGAGAATATCTTCAGTTCAAAGAAAAAATTGAAAAACAAGGGTATGAACCATTAAACAATGAAAAAAGTTAATATGTAAAATAACTTGTTAGAATTGTACTGTGTATATATTAAACATTTACCAAATAAAAAAATGCTTTATTACTGCGTATCTTCTGTAGTTTTGGAGAAAAAACTGCAACAGATGCGTTTTGCATGTTTAAATAACAATAATTTCTCATCAACTGCAAAGTTTGGCAGTAACAAATGAAATATTTATAAAATATTTATACAAATAAACATAGCTTTTTGTCATAAAATTCTCTTGTTTCAAATTTAAAATATTTTCAGGATCACAACAGACGAATCTCATTACCAGTTATGCACCAAACGACACGAACAATGCAATGATGTATATTAATATAAAAAATGTGTTAAATATATGTATTTTACATAATATCCTCATTTGTGTAATCTAAAGGATAAGCCTGTTCTAACTGATCTAAATGTATTGAAACAATGTGTTTGCCTGGTATCATTACTAGCCCTAATACTCGTGGTTCACTAGTTGGTATTTCTTCAACTGACAGATATTCAGAACAAGAACCTAATATAACATTCGCATCTCGATCCGTACAAAGGAATACACCGATCAAAACTCGACCATCTGACATTTCAATACGGAGGGTTTTATTCAACCACCGTCGTAATTTTAGGGCCCCAGGTGACATCTAAAATAAGCACAATTTATATCATATTGTTTACATGATGGATAAGGTTATTTACGTTTAAAGGTTTTTCAATTTGCTGTACTGGTTCTCGTTCATTTTCTGACGATTCTTCAGGTTCCAATTCTTGTTCTGGTTGATCTTTTGCTGGCTCTTCCATAATTTATATCAGAGAAAAACTGTGAACTTTTAAATAAATATTTCGAAGTGATAAATGTCAAAAATAACCTTATGTTGGCAATACTCTACAATCAACAATCATGTGAAATAAACTACTAATTACATTGCAAAATCAAAACCAATAAAATTCAATATTTTTTAGAAACATGTTTTAGTTGCTATATTCTTTATTTTGAAAGTTTAAATTTACGTGTATAAATAATTTGGTTATTTAAAAATTGTTATATAACGCGAGTTTTATCAGGCAGTGCAATTTGCAAGCCTGAAAATCCCCAAATGATCTTTTAAATAATTTGAAATGTTCCTGTAGTAGGTATTGCTAGTATAGCTGTAATAAATTTAACATTTTGAGAAAAATGGTAAATATAAATAATTCAGCTCGACATTTATTACATTATTTTTATCATATATTTATAAACACAATCGATTAAACAATGTTTTTCAAATAATATAAATAATTTTATATTCTTAGAGGTTATATTCGAAGGCAATGTGACTTATTCAATAATTGTTTACAGAGTTATACACGTATTTTACTTCTCTCTGCCATACCTGCGTGTCGATCAAATTGTACATTATTCCGATACAATGTTGCTCGAATTCAATATGAGGTAATTATTATGAAATATAGATGTTTGAAGATATTTAACAACTCATTTTTATTACAGCACAGATTATATTCTAGTAAGCAGCCACGAAGGCAATCATTTATATCTAGGTTGGTGGACAATTTCAAGGAAGAAGTAGCTAAAAATAAAGAAATGAAAGAATCACTAAAAAAGTTTCGTGATGAAGCACAAAAATTAGAAGAGAGTGATGCACTGAAAGCTGCGCGACAAAAATTTCAGTCTGTAGAAATGGAAGCTAATAAAGGCAGCGAAGTTCTAAAGGAGAGGTTTAGCACAATTAAAGAAAAAGTACAAGATGTAATTGAAGAAGCAAGTAAAACAGATATAGCAAAGAAAGCGGGAAAATTAACTGAAGATATTAGTAAAACGGTTTCATCGTCAATATCTGAAAAAACTCAACAAATTGGCAAAAGTGGAGCATTTCAAAGTATTTCGCAAGCAACAGAAGCTGTCAAACAAGAAATAAATAACCAAGGAATTCAAGGACGAGTTTACCAATGTCCAGTAAAATTAAGAAAACGCAAAGAAATATCATCGGAAGTAGATAAAGCGTATGAACCAAATACTGAAGCTTTGGGTATCGAATTACACAAAGACTCAAAGTTCTATCAATCATGGCAAAATTTTAAAGACAACAATGCATATGTACATAAAGTATTAGACTGGAAATTAAAATATGAAGAAAGTAATAATCCATTCATCCGAGCATCACGTGCTCTTACTGATAAAATGTCGGATGTAATGGGCGGATTATTCCAGAAAACCGAACTGTCTGAAACACTCACTGAAATTTGTAAAATAGACCAGTCATTTGACCAGAAAAAATTTTTGCGGGACTGCGAAACCGATATAATTCCGAATATTTTAGAAGCTATGATAAGAGGTGATTTAGACATCTTGAAAGACTGGTGTCACGATGCTCCGTATAATCTGTTTGCTGTGCCTATAAAGGAAGCAATGAAGAAAGGTTACAGGATAGATTCGAAAGTTCTGGATATTGATCAGGTGGATTTAGTTATGGGTAAAGTCATGGATCAGGGCCCGGTCCTTATCATTACGTTTCAGTCACAGCAGATAATGTGCGTTAGAGACAAAGACAACAATGTTATAGAGGGGGACCCTGAGAAAGTGATGCGAGTTACTTATGTGTGGGTATTGTGTCGTGATCCAATGGAATCGAATCCAGCAGCAGCGTGGCGGTTGCTCGACATATCAGCTAGCAGTAATGAACAATTTGTATAAAAACTGCACATACGTACAATGCACTGTAATTAAGTGATACATACTTGCATAACGTATTGTTTCAATCTGACTGCGTGATTTCCATCGTGATAAAATCGCGATGCCGGTATATTATGAAATTGTTGGTTAAATTTTTTTTTTAAATAATTAGAGAATGACACTGTCATGTGCGTAATATGACAAACTTACATCATTTATGTCGTATTTATCATCTGACATTCTGATAATGCCACTATATTATGTAATTACAATGAATAGTAATTCTGATAAATACTTTGTATTCAACAATTTCCTGTACAAACTACTGGATTTCGTACTATGTCTATTGTATATTAATAGTGAAAATACTGAAAACATGTGTTTTTTATTATTTACATGTATAGATGAATTTGTACATTGAGTTTTACTGAATATTGCAAGAAAATAATTTATTGTTTTACCATAGTTGTTGCAAGATTCAAAAGTGTAACATTGAAAATGTATATTAAATAATTTATATATTTTTTCATAAATTATATTCATTTTATTCATTAACATAAATTATTTTGAAAATAAATACTATAACAATTGAATAACCTAATACTTTCTGAGAACTGGGGGCACTGTAGCTACTTCTTCACTCAAAGTTGTATCAATCACAGGCCGATATTGAATATGCACCTGCAATTATATATAATAATTATACTATTTTATACAATTTTCTTTAGATTTAGGCAACTCTAAATTCACACGTGTTTAGCGGACAATACACTTGTCTCTAGCTAATCTAATGGAAAATAGTGATACTCATAAATATTAACTACAATGCTGGCCTAAAAGATGACTTCAAATATTCAGAGATAAGTATACCTTTCCTGTTTTCATATCCATCCATGACAGAGTATGTTTTCTGAAATGTTCCTCAAATGTTCGTTTCTTTTGGCCTTCTACAGGTTTCGAATAATCATACTCGTCCTCTCTTAACTGTAATGGATATAAATGGCATGAAAACTATTACATAATCATAGAAAGAATAACATTGTTTCACCTTATAATCATCTCGATAATGTGCTCCTCTTGATTCTTTTCGATTTTCTGCTGACACTATGATTTGCAGTGCACAAATATATGCGTTTTGTAACTCGAGTGCTTCAGTCAAATCAGAATTCCAAATCAATGAGCGATCGTGCAACTACAGCCATAATTTTAATTGAAACATGTATGTATGTATTTACAGGAAATATAGTGTACCTTTATATCTTTCAAACATGGATATAAGTCAAATAGTTTAGAACAGCCTTCTCGCAATACTTTTTCAGTGCGAAACACTGATGCATGATTCTGCATTATTGTCTGCATTTCTAAACGTAACTTGGCTACAGACAAAGATCCTTTCGCATAACGTGTTTGATCCAATCTGGCAATTGAATGTTCCCCAGAACGCTAAATCAAACAGTCAGTTACATTTATTGTAAATCAAGATTAGAAACTGTGTATTACCGAAGGGAATTGCTCCAATTTTTCGTTAGGTTTTGAGTCGCATATAATGGTATCTGCTACAGCACGGCCCATTACAATTATTTCAAGCAAAGAATTTGCTCCAAGCCTGTTAGCTCCATGTACGGATGCACTTGCACATTCACCACAAGCATACAGACCTTTAATTACTTTAGTTTCACGATCCTCCTGCAAATAGATTTCAAGTAAATATTCCACTAGACTTACATGCAAATGTACGTACTGATTGTGTAATAACTTGGCCTTTATAATTGGTAGGTACACCGCCCATATTGTAATGAACGGTTGGAATTATTGGTATAGGTTGTTTGGTACAATCGACTCCAACAAATGTCAGACACAAATCATGGATGCCAGGTAAACGACTATGTATTAACTTTGCTGGAAGATGGGTTAGCTGGAGATAAACATGATCTTTCTTTTCGCCGACTCCTCTGCCTACAGAAAAAAGTTTATGAAAATAATATTTTTAACATTAGGTAAAATATATTTGCAATATTATTAAATCTATCATGTACCTTCCAATATTTCTAAAGTAACCGCTCGTGATACAACGTCTCTAGACGCAAGATCTTTAGCATTTGGTGCGTATTTTTCCATAATGCGTTCACCTTTGCTATTAATAATGAAACCTCCTTCACCTCTAGCACCTTCTGTTACTAATATACCTTGACCGTACAAACCTGATAAAGAAAGATAGAACATATAAAATCTGAATTATTGTCAAGTTGAGGTAAGAGATATACCAGTTGGATGAAACTGGACAAATTCCATATCTTGCAATGGTAAACATGCCCGAGACACCATTGCCATACCATCGCCAGTTGTAGTATGAGCTGCAGTACAAGCAAAGTAGATTCTTTCTGCTCCACCAGTTGCCAAAACAGTATTAGTTGCTCTAAATCTGTGTATGGAACCATCTTCCATACATAAAGCTATCACACCCAAACATTTATTTCCTTCCATAATTAAATCCAGACAAAAGTACTCCGAAAAGAATTGTACATCATGTTTCATGGAATTGCTATAGAGAGCATGTAGCATGGCATGTCCCATACGATCAGCAGCAGCGCAAGTTCTACATACATAATAATAGAAATTTTATTAAGAAAATATGTAAATATATAATTTAATAATACCGATGAGCTTGTCCTCCTTTTCCATAATCCAAGGACTGCCCGCCAAAAGCACGCTGGTATATCTTTCCATCTTTCAGTCTTGAAAATGGAACCCCTATATTTTCCAACTCCAGTACGGCTTGCGGGGCTGTTTTTGTTAAATAATGTATAGCATCCTGATCGCCTAACCAGTCAGATCCTTTGACTGTATCATAAAAATGCCACAGCCAACAATCTTCTTCCATATTTCCTATTTAAAACAAAATGAAATGTGATATATTGTAGTAACATTTTTATCGGATATAATGTTCATTTACCTAATGCAGCATTTATTCCTCCTTGAGCAGATACGGTATGAGAGCGGGTGGGATATACTTTAGAAACGACAGCAACGCTGTATCCTTTAGTAACTAATCTGCTTGATACCCTTAATCCAGCACCACCGGCTCCAACAACAACACAATCAACCGTATGATCTATGGTTGGATAGGAACGAGTCTACAACAAACTACGATATATTTTTTTTCTTCAAATTAAAAAATTATATTTACATCTTGATTTGTTTTTGTCTTCGGTATGCACGCATCTCCCTTTTCGTGCTTTAATCTGACAACATTCTTATAAAAACTCTTAATATTAATTAAATTTCTTAACAATGACTTCATTTTCACCTTCTTTGTAGTTTCAAACAAAATTTGACATTTATATTTTGTTAAACAAATGAGTGTAGTTCTCTTGATTCAAATAAAAAGTTTCAAGCATGCGCAGTTTAAATAATGCGCGTGTTGTATGCGCCGTACATTACCGATTGTCAGTTTGTTGTTAAACACAATACTGTTAAATTATCTGACATGTCAAGTAATTGAATTCACGTGGAATGCATGCTTATTTTGACTTACAATGATTTTAACTAGCTTTACAATCTGTTGAAAATATTGAATAGTATATTAAAATTTAATTTTGTGAAAGGAAACTTCTGAAAATGGCTGATAATTCACTAAACGATACTCATGTGGTGCTTAACCAAACAAATGCATTAAATATTACATTTAAGGAGAGAAAACTATTAGCTCAAGGTTCATTATGGCACAAGATTATCGTAAGCCCAATTATATTTTTTCGTTTGTATGAATATTATCCTATAAATGTAATTTCAGATTCACAATGTATCCATGGTCGACAGAGAACAAGTATTGAAATCATTATTAAATACAGTGCACCCGCTTGATCTTATTCCGGTAAATTATAAAGCAGAAGGTAAAAATGCTCAATTTATTGCTCGTAATTGTGGAGCTGCTATAGAAAAACTCTGTAGAGACAATATGATTGTACAGAATCCCGGCGGCCAGTCAGTGAGTAATTTTATTCATTCATCTGTATTACACATCTTAAGCGAAATTTTATGTTTTAGTATATCCTCACAGTAATTCTGGGATACTCCAATACAACTGAGACTCAGTTAAATGTCCAGAGTAATATATTTGAAGCAATTAAAAAGAGATATGACGCTAAATCTGGAGTAATAGACTTGGAGTGTTTCCATAAAGATGCTGGTTAGTTAATAATAAACAAGTAATTGTAACATTTCAAATAAAATTATTTATTAATCCCTACAGCTCTCAGTGAACTTATATTCTGTGTTTTATCACAACCAAAAATTTTATATTTTGTATTGCAATTATGTAAGCCATTGCAACCAAAAAAATTGAAGTTAGGAAATAATGAACTGAGAACAGTCAACCCTCTAGAAGTATTGTGGAGCTGTAAAACTTTAGTATGCCTGGATTTGAGATTTAATCTGGTAAGTAAATGTAAATATGCATGTTTGTAATATTACAATTTTCTTATGATAAATCATCAAATAGATTGAAAACATGGTTGGTCTAAGTTCGTTGAAGTCCATGCAAATAAATGAACTGTGGTTAGATGGGAATCCAGTTTGCCAAAATTATGATGAACCTGGTTACATGCAGGCAGTGAAGGAAATATGCCCAACAATAAAGAAACTGGTATGATACTTTTATTTTAATACAAAATTTGATGAAACAAATTTATGTTTAATCTATTTCAGGACGGAGTATTATTAGGTCTTGAAGGATTTCTCGCATATCGACGTAACTATGCTATAAATCACAATGCTGAACCAATAGTTGATCAGTTCTTAGAACATTACTTTACACTTTACGATTCAAATAATCGTACTTATTTACGTGGAATTTATCATCCGCAAGCATTATTTTCAATAAGTACCTCGTACATTCCTGGACAAAACACATCTGTTACAACAAAGTAATAATAGTTAATTTATTTGCAAAGTTATTTTATATAATTTCCATTATTTATTACAGATTAGAACCATTTAAGAAATATTCACGTAATCTAATGAAATTATCGGACTTTTCCAAAACAACTGAACAACTCGAACACGGCCAGGATAATATAGCAAGAAGATTATTTACTCTTCCTCGTACAGAGCATGATCCGTATACATTCACAGTTGACGTATTATATTACACTGTAAATGTCAATACTAGTTCATGTATATGTTCGTTTTCTAATGTGTAAATCTCTTTTAGGAAAAACAAATAATATTTGTAGTTACCGGTGCATTCCGTGAACCCGTTGACAATTTAAAAGATACAGAATGTCTGTATTGTTTCTCAAGAACATTTGTATTAGCTGAACGCGAATTGGGTGAATTTTGTATTATGAATGAAATGTTACATGTTACAAATGCATCGAATGTATTAGCTAGTCGAGCATTCAAAAATGTTCGCGTAAATAAACCCAAGAATTCTACGATCGTGCAAAAAGCTCAAAGTCTAACAGAGAAAGGTGAATTTATTCAAGTTATTTCCAAAGTCACTGGTTTGAATTTAGAATGGTCGAAAAGGTAAATAGTGGTTGTATATTTGTAATTCAGTATATTATAACTGTTAATTTGCAGATGTTTAGAAGAAGCCAAATGGGATTTAAAAAAAGCTTTAGAAACGTTCGTTGATTTTTACAAATTGGATAAAATACCACAAGATGCCTTTAGAAGGTAAAATATATATTTTTTTAATTAACTTTTGATTGTCAGATTATTTTGAACGAAAAAGCTTTGAAAAGTTAAACAGGTCTAACAAATGATTAAAATTTAATTCGAATTTTACTATAAATGATTCTCTGAGTGTATTAGAATAGTTATATTGACAAATTATATAATATTGTCAAAATACTAATCATTATCTGTTAATAATGAAATTTATTAGATTACTATGTCATAAGCATTATGCAATTTGGTTTTAATATCCGCATTTAACATAAACAAATACTTTCAAAATTAAGACAATCCGAGTGTTGTGTCAAGATAAAAATTCCACTATATATTGTTTTTTTTTCTTAAATTTATAGGACCGAACCTATCTAATTTTGTAATTAATCTGTGCAGTGATGCCGATATGAATACATATACAAAAACTGAGTCGCTCACGAAACAGAATACAATTGCAGCTAAAGAACCAGTTATAAAAATTGAAACAATACCAATAATTAACGAATTATTTAGAGATATGCCTGAAGGTTTTGATATCGAATCTTGGCGAAAACTCTCTAAAAATAAGCGAAGAAAACTTCGAAACCTTAATAGGAAAGAAAAAGAAAAACAACTATTAACTGCAGATTAATATAATGTCAAGCACCTTTTATATATGGACTGTGAATTGTTGTTGATATATTTGTAAGTAATAAACATACCGAATAAGTATTTGTGAATTAATTATCATTGACAAGTCCACTGATATTTTTATTATATGAAATCAGTTTTAAAAGGTAATGTACTTAGTTATTGAAGTTTTGCGTCGTGTTTTCATATTACAGTTGATAATACAAACTACGAATGAAATGAACAATTATTTACGTATTCATTTTATTAATCATTAAAAGAAACAAAATACAACACCGTAGTGCGATGATTAAAAACGTATTTACAATAGTATTAAAACCTGGCATCCAGCATCCAACACCTGTCATAAAAATAAACATTGAATATATGTATGTACGATTACGTTTTTATTAAAAACTAATAAACTTGAGTTTTGAACAAAAATTCTACGAATACTACAGAATTCAGATGGAACATATATATTAGGTAGGTACACATAACTACAGAATAGTATGTTCCGTAAATAAGTAACTGGTACATCAAAGTACATTACATAATAAAATAATATAGGTACTTACACATCTAGTAGATTTTAATTAATTATAAAAAAAAATCATAACAACTTTAATAATATAAAATTCAACAACCAGTGAAATAAAAATTGATTTCATGTATATAAAACAAGCCCGTTTACTGCGTTTGCGTAAAATCCCGAACACCAGATGTATGGAAGGCATGTAACTGCTTATACATAGACATAACTTTGTAAAACGACAATTTCTCGAAACAGTTACACTAGAAACATCGAATGCATGACGGATTCATAGACATCAATGTAAAGAACAACAAATAAAATCGGCTGACGAATTTCTTGAAATGATTCGATATACAAAATTATATATTAATTATATACGCATAGGCAAAGCTTTGTAAAATCAGACTTATCTCCATCACAAATTCGTCAAACTAAATTTATTCATCTTTGGACTTCTCTCCTGTAGCTGATGCGGCATTTTCATCATCTTCATCCGAATAGTTCCTATGTTCCTCACCTGCTTTCAACAGACGTCCGACCAAGTCGTATTTTTCTACAAACACATAAAAAACAATATGAACAAATGTTGATTATTAAGCTTGTATGTTTTTGCAGTACCACTATTTTAAAAACATGAATGTTAAACTGTGTTTTAAAGGTCAGTTAAATAAATATATATCTTACATACATCCATATACTGTATCATGTTTTTATATAATTTCAATTTTTTTTTAATATGACGATTGAGTGCTGACATTCTTAAAAAATAGTTAAATATCTTCTGACACTCACCTTTGAACTGTGCTTCCCACTCCCGCACGGAATCCATTTCCATAGAATTTAAATCACTCAAATCATCATATTCGTCTTTTACGCAGCCAACTGAGAAAGTTGCAAGTCCTCTAGACGCGTCACGCCCTCCAAATGCAGCGTACGGGCCTCCTATAATAGGAAACAAATGTTTTCTCATTACTTGTAAAACTAGCAATAGTACTTGCAGAGCAATAACCATTTTTCAATAACTGTTGCAATCGAAATATCAACTTTGCATAAAAATAGCTCTTTAACTCTGACCTTGCCCTTATGACTTTTGAAAATTTAATAAGAAAAATCCGATTTAAGAATGTTTATATGAAACAATGCGTATTTTGTATTGCATAATTAGTACATAATATACTAAATACATAAATTTTCTAACGAACAGTGTTTACGGCATACTACACATCATGTAAACACTAATTAGATATAATACGTACCTGGTCCATAAAACCGTTTGCCTTTAGTAACATCATATACGTTTCCATTAACTGCTACGAGAACACGGCCATCATGTGTACGGCCGTCGTATTTTTTTAATTCTTCAACAGTGAAATCTCTTCGTAGTTTTGGAAGCTCCGGTTCTGGTGGAGCGGGTATATGTACAGGATGACGACTTTTAAATATTTTATATACCAGAAATGCAATAATGAACACTAAAGCAATGTTAATAGGACTTTGTACTATCTCTAATATAAGATTTGTTAATAATCCACCGGATTCTTGTGTTTCTACGGGCTCTGCCATTTTGACGACACTCACTCCTCGCACTCAAAACAACTTTGGGCTAAAATTCATTCGTCACGATCACGGCGCTCATATCTAGCCGAGCGTCAATACCATGCGAAAATCCGTACTAACCCGAAGTTACCGACAGTAACTTGTTTATAATTTTCTTTTAAATATCGTAAATTCATACATGTTTTATAAAATACATTTGGAACTATAAAATACGTATAAATAAATTTTATGATGGAGGTAATAATGCAGTAGTAGCATATTTTATATTAATTATAGCTACCTTCATTTTAAATTATTTTCGATAGTTCACATAAGCAAAAAGAATGACTACATGAATATAAATTGTAATTGGGTGTTGTTGAGTACATATGTTTATCTCATACACAAATTTGTCCTATGACTTCATTAAAATATTCAGTCACATATTATCTCATCTATATTATGTAGCCCAATGATAAAAGTTTTTAAATTGTGCCTTTTCTAGAAAAATTTTTCAGGAAAATTATTTACATTTTTGCAAAATATTTACTTGTAATATACTGTTTAAATTACTTGATATACTGAAGGTTAGTTACAGAATATTAATTAAATTGCCAGTTTATTAAATAAAAAATTTATTATTTAAAACATTATCAATACATAAACAATATTTTTAAATGGACAAAATGTACACGAGAAATTATTCATTTTATGGAATAATTTACTATAGTTGGTCATTTTTGACTACTTATAAATTCAATGCTCACCATATAAAGTGGGTGATGGATCCATTATTCATCAATTTTATAACTGGTAGAATTAATTATACGTCTTACACTGCTATAGTCTATATACATTTAATATGTATTCATAAATATCTGTAGACTATATATGTATTTACAAAGTCTGCATAAATTTATCTAATCTCTTACGGGCATATTTTTCTTATAATGCATTCCATATATATTTATTAAAAATAGCATCAGTGAAATGATAGTGTATATACATGTGTATTGTTTATTTTCAATAAAAATTGTATAACGTAATTTGTTATTTACAATATCAAAAAATATTCATTCGCTCTCACTTTCACTTTCTTCGTCTGCTTCTTGCAGCCACTGTATGAACGGTTGTGTTTTTATATACAAGCGGGACGTTGTATTGAGTTTAGAATGCCATTGCAGGATGGAATCTTCAGAGAGAATATCTTTTTCATAGCACCAATGTAGAACCTTCACTACGCATTCGTTTAATTCTGAACAAGTATCAGCTACTTCCTAAAACAGACAAGACAATGCAATAAAAGTAAATACTATATTTCAATTATATTAATTACCTCTATAGCTTGAAGACAGTCTGTCATAGCACTCTCATTACGTACATAATTTACAAGTATTGGAGTAAAATACGTTAACAATGAACACAGCGATGACAAATACTGTTGACCACCAGATTGTTGAAACGGTAAATTTAATATAGCTTTTACGACATTGTAATTGACCTATAAGACACAGAGAATACAGTAGAGTTTTACTTGTTACATGCTTATATCTAGGTATAACACGATATTCACCTCGCGCACAGTAACATTGTAAGCATATCGAGAAGAGTTAATTTCCAAAATTAAGTTGTCACATTGCAATTTGTCTTCGAAACCTCGAGCCAAACTGTCGATTACTTCAGTCAAGAACACTGCAATAATGTCATATGTTACCAGTGAGTTTATTTAATAATCAAACTGGAGAGCAAACAGATATTATATGTGGCAAAACAATGATATGTGTAATGAAAATTAAGATCATCTTTAAAATGAAAATGAAATAAAAAAATGAACACAAAATGCAATTGTCTCTCCAGTTATTCCTCACTACTTGTTGCGATTCGAACATCGTTATCTAGTATCTACTCATTGCATAATTGTACTTACAGTTTGTATCATCCGGTACGGGAGATGCCATATGAGACATTTGTTCACTAAGCGTTGATATTGTGCTTTCACAATCGGAGTCAGATGATTCCGGCTCGATATGGAAGCTATTTAATTGTTTTGTGATGGCTTCTTCATCGGAATCCGAGTTCTCATCATCATTGCTAATACATCTAACTCGGAAACAGTGAGCGCCGAGTTTGTCATTAGGTTTCGCTGAAATATAGAAGTAAATTTTTACTTACAATATTATAATGACCCAAATACATACATTCCGATGGTGCATGTGATTGAATTATTGCGCCTTCCAATGAAGAACCATCTTTAACTTGTACATTCGAACCTAATACGCTGCCTAAAATAACCTTAGCATTTTTACCCAACATGCACTTATATCCAATGAAACTATGTGATACAACGCTGTTGTCCTTTATTACAGTGTTGGGCAAAATATACGAATCGCTGATCTTTACATTTTTACCAATTTTACAGTTTTCGCCGATTACTGATCGAATAATTTCTGATAACTGGTCTACCGAACTTCCTTGTCCTATAACTACGTCCTCAACCAATTCGCTACCCCTGAAATACAAATATATAAAATTTATGAATCAACTATACGTTTATGTGATAACTGACTTGGCTAGTTTAACATCTCTGTGTCTATATATATTGTTACGTCTAAATACATAAGTTTGTTGGTGAGTTGATCGGTTCATATCTGGTACTACAGGGTACACCCATCTATGAATCACATCGTGGCTTACATACTGGTACATACTCCAGTTAGAAATGCGTGCGGCATATTCACTACCGGACAGTTCATGCCAGTACAAAGTACTAGCCAAAATCTCCTCATTCATCAACAAACCTCGGACAAAATCGTCGCGAGTTTGAAAATCAAAGTTATCGGAAAACAATGGCAATACTGATGAGGAACATATAGCAATATGCGTATCTCTAAGATTGTTATGAATTGATACTTTCGAATTCTCTAAAAATATTTCCTACAACATAAAATCTTTTAATATTAGACAAATAGAAAAATAAAATATTTTATGGACATTTACCAAGGGAAAACTAATTTTTTTACTCGAATGCTGTGCAGATTTTTGGTGGAAAAGTATCCTATTGTTAATATCAGAAACTATCAACACATCTTCTTGAGGATGGTGTTTTCTTGGGGACCCAGAATTTTGAAATATTAATGTCATCGCTGCTCCTTTGTCCTTTTTTGTTAGAGCACTAGAATAACGAAGTAACTTTATGCAATGATATGACTGAAAAATTCACTTTACTTACTTATGTTTCTGCAGAATGGGAAGAAAATTAATATTGGATACAGTGTCCGCATTCAAAAGTACAAAATCACCTCTTAAAAGGCCCTTGGCGTCTAAATCCCTCAAGGCATCGCCCAGGGATCGGCAACTTTCCGATATTATAATATTTACTTTCATTGTAACCGACCATCCCGCTTTTTGTTCAATACCTTTACTATAAAATAAACTTGTTTGTTAACTACTCCATGTGCAAACATTCCATTAACTAACGAAATATGTTCCTTTAGCTTGTCCACATGCATGCAACAAAACAGAAATGTTTCTTCAACTCCACCAAGAGATAGACATTCTAGGGCATAATCAATAAGTGGTACATTTACAAAAGGTAAGAGAGCCTAAAACAAATGTCACTTTTAATTTTAAACATTGCATCATATGTTTTCGACTTACCACAGGATATTCGTTGCACAATGGATAAAAATTGTTATTAAAACTGTCTGCTACTAAAACTGCTTGCACAACGTTCTTATTCTCTACAATATCAGCAGATTTCTTGTTTTTGGACATATTTCTATTTGTTCTTTACAAATTTTGACACTTCTGACTTCTTTCAAGTTCTTTCCAGGGTTATTGAGGGTTATGCTATGTAAACTGATGTAAACTCTGTGGGCACCTTTACCATTAATGGCTAATCAACACATGAAAAATCAGCATAGATCAACAAATGACAATGCAAACACATAAAAGCTCAAAATTAGAATAAAAATAAATTACTTATCTATTCTCCGCTGTGTGGCACTGCGACTTGAAATGTCGAAATGCCTTCAGTAGTAAAATGTATTTTTTTTATCTAGTTGATGTAAACTAGTGTTCTCTGCCGTGCAAATCGTAAAATAAAAACTATTTTTTACCGCCAATTATGGAATTTAGAAGAAAGTTAACATTAATCATACAATTAGTCAGTATATAACATATCAATCAGTATATAGTTTCTGTTTACTTAATATGTCTCTATTTATGTACTCAAATATTGCGTACAATTGAGCATTACACTAATATTTAGTAAGTCATACATTTACTACTAAAATACCATACTTATAGCATTTTTTAAACAATTGTTAACTGTAGTTTCACAAACTTTAATTGAGTTGTATATAATGAATTGTTTATAAACTATGTATAAGTTAGTTTATGTATATAGTTAGCGATTATTATACAGGTGTTGAAATAACTATTCATGAGATATAAACAAAGGAATATATGTGTAAAACCCCACTATCTTACTCACATAAATGTTTTCTGATTGGTTTAACTTTTTTCAGTCAATTTGAGATAATTGGAGTGCCAAAGTCACTTGTATGATTGCTCTATTAATTGTTAGACACAAACGAGAAATACGTGAATTCATGACAAGTTTTAATAGAAACATGTAGTTTCTTCCTTGCATGTAGTTGAGTACTAGTTCTTGATGAAGTCTCATCCATAATTCGGTGTTCAGTGGTTTTTTGTGTGTGTGTATATAACGACAGTAATCTGTTGCATTTACTTAATTAACATTTTTAGTAAATATGCTAATGGCACTATAAAGTAAGTAAATAAATACATATCATAATTGCTAATTAAGTCATAATTAACTGAATTTCACAAATGATAGAGGTTATGTTATTGAAGTTTACAGGATGTTCATACAATTTTACTAAAAATTCATGTTATTTTGAGTTAATTTGAAGGACACTTTTAAAAATGTTCTACTTCGGTTTAGTGTAATAACGTAGGTAGACAGTTAAAATAATCATAGCTGATAAGAAACGTCTTGACTCTCAAAAACATGTCCTCCTTAAATTTGTGTTTAAATAACAGGTATATTCTACAAATAAATTTAAGTGATACATTGTGAAAATACGTGTCTTCCAGCATGTCTACATCTCTTAATAGTATTGACCTCGAAGGATGTAGTAACAATGCTGCAGATACTACAGAATATGAACCGAGAAGTCCAGGTATGGACTCAGAATATGATGAATTTTTGGCTGTACCCGACTCTTTGACAGTGATAGATATTGCTGGCGAATCCGTGTTAGTGGAAGGAAAAGATGACTATCATTCGGGTAAGTTCTTTTTATAATTAAAACTTGTACCAATTCATTATACTACATTATAATTTCACAAATATTTGGCAAGAAACTTTTTTTTGTGATATACAAATAATGTCTTAAAAAATATTACATGTTTGAATAATATGGTAAATTATTAGTAATTATATTTCTGTATGTAAAAAAAAAAAAAAACGTCATTAGTAGCATAGTATCGTACCCTATATTTATGTAATAATGTACTCCTAATGAATAATAATGGTTCATACGTCAGCATATTATTTAACATGTTGTTTTCTGATATTTGACAGACAAAATAGGTGTTATCTTTAATGTAAATGCTTATCCTAAGATATTTTAAACAGGACCGTATTCAGCATTTATGTATAAATGATTGTGTATCACATATTAACGATAAAACCTATTACTGTGGTAATTAAGATCATTTAAGTTAGGTGTGACAGTTCAGCTAAATAAATATATGTATTGAATGTTGCTGTGAAAATTGATCTTAAAGTTTAACAAGACAACTCATTTTCATAATGTTTTCAATTTTGTTTTAGGTTCTTTCACAAACGTAATACCATTTAATGCGGTACATAATCCACCTATAAAGTATAATTCATACCATCGAAGATGTTTCATTCCTGGACAAGACATAAATGTCAATATAATTCATAATGAACGTAGCGTTACTACACATTTATTGAATCCAAATCTGTAAGTGATAATATTCTTGTTACAAGATTAGAACTGCATTTCAGTTGTTTGTTCATAGTTACACTATACAATTTCAACACGGCGATTACACATGGACAGTGAAGAAACGTTATAAACATATACAGCATTTACATCAACAACTACGATTATTTAGAACATCCTTAAATATTCCATTTCCAACGAAAACCCACAAGGAACGCAGAAATAGTTTTAAAAATAATGCGGAACTTCGCAAAGGTAAACGGAAGGGTGCTTTGCCCCGATTTCCTAGCAAACCCGATGCCTTGGTACCGTATGAAAATTTGGAAGCAAGGAAAAAACAATTGGAGGATTATTTGAGTAATCTTTTAAATATTGTCATTTATAGAAATCATCAGGAGACAGTAAGTTTAAAGAATAATTATGAATTATGAGCATCCTCTTATTTTATGGGAAACTGTAATAATGTAATAGAAAATAACTAATAGTATTTTGTAGTTGTCATTTTTAGAAGTATCTAATTTATCATTCATTCAAGATTTGGGCATGAAAGGTAAAGAAGGATATGTACAAAAACGTACAGGTAGTACACAACCAGGACAAGCTGGATGTAATTGTTTCGGATTTTTACATGGCACTGTTTGTGTTAGGTAAGAAAAAAAAAAGACTTCAAAAAACTATAAACAAACTACTATCACCTTTTTTAGATGCAACTATTTTTGCAATGATTTTCTTTGTGGTAAATGGCGTAACCGTTGGTTTTTTGTCAAAGAAACATGTTTCGGATACGTTCGACCTAAAGACGGTCATGTAAAGTGTGTCATTTTGTTTGACCAAAGTTTTGAAGTATCATCAGGGATGTACTCGACAGGAATGCAGCATGGACTTCAAATTATGACCCAAAGTAGACAGCTAGTGATCAAATGTTGGACTCGTCGGAAAAGCAGAGAATGGATGCAATTTTTGAAAGATGTTGCAAGTCATGAAGGTTATTATTGAACATAGAAATGTTTATTACAAACTATAATTGTAAATGGTGTAATATGTAGCTGGAGATTTTACTCAAACCAACCAGCATAACTCATTTGCGCCTGTCCGAATGAATGTTAAGGGAAGTTGGTTCGTTGACGGTGCTGGATATATGTCTGCAGTTGCAGAAGCACTTGAAGCTGCTACAGAAGAAATATACATTGCCGATTGGTGGCTTAGTCCAGAAATATACATGAAACGTCCTGCCATCAATGGAGAATATTGGCGATTGGATAAAATATTAGAAAGGAAAGCTGTAAGAAACTTGCAGAATAATTCATATTAACACATTTTATAACTCTGTATTATTAGGCTCAAGGTGTTAAAGTATTCGTACTTTTATATAAAGAAGTAGAGATGGCACTCGGCATAAACAGTTTCTACAGTAAACAGAGGTTGACAGAATCTTGTTCTGAAAATATAAAAGTGTTACGTCATCCAGATCATGCAAAAGCTGGTGTATTTTTGTGGGCACATCATGAAAAAATTGTCGTAGTTGATCAGTCTTACGCATTCCTTGGCGGTATAGATCTGTGTTATGGAAGATGGGATGACGCTAAACATCGGTATGTAACAATTTCAGTATTCTTTTGCTTATGTCATTTATAATATATTAATTTACAGGTTAACAGACCTTGGTAGTCTTTGTTTAGACAGTAAAAACGGAACAGGTTCATCATCAAAGAAGAAAACATCAAGTACTCCGACTAATTTTTGTTTTTACCCAGTGAAAACACTTCCTATTCATCCTCCACCATTACCAGAACCTGACATAGTTATAAGCACCACCCCGGAACCACCGACTCCCCCGCCACTGCCACAACTGAATCCGGGAGATCGTCTACTTATACCTGGAGTTCCGCTTAAAGAGAACATGAAATGTAATACTCCTGAATTTGAACGAAAAGCAAAAATATTTGATAAATTTAAAGACAACGTGAAAACAAAGGGCAAAGATTTAATTAATTTGATCTACTCACAACATGAAGACGAAACGGAAGTGTATGATACTGGTAAAAGCATAGAAGAAAATCATTCTTCAGCAGATATTATCGAGAATCTAGATGGTTCCGCTAAACTATGGATCGGAAAAGATTATACCAACTTCATTGTTAAAGATTTCAATAACCTCGATTTGCCTTATGTCGATTTGGTTGACAGATCAACAACTCCCAGAATGCCGTGGCATGATATTGGGGTTATGGTTCAAGGAGCAGCTGCACGCGATGTTGCGAGACATTTTATACAACGATGGAACGCAACTAAATTGGAAAAAGCCAGATTAAATTTAGCGTATCCGAATTTATTACCCAAGAGTTACACTACATGTGCTGCTATAAAAGATTTTCCGTTGGTTAATCAGTACGAAGTGACCTGTCAGGTGTTGCGAAGTGTTAGTAGTTGGTCGTGTGGATTTCTAGAGTCTGAAACAATAGAGTCCAGTATACATGAAGCTTACGTGGATACCATTAATCGAGCGCAACATTATATTTATATAGAGAATCAGTTCTTTATAACTTGTAGTACAAATAGTCCGTGCGTACGTAATCAAATTGGCGATGCGTTATTCAAGCGGATTACGAGAGCGCATAGAGAAAAGATAGTTTTTAGAGTTTATGTAGTTATGCCGCTGTTACCTGGATTTGAAGGTGAAATTGGTGGCGCGACTGGTACAGCTTTGCATGCTGTTACACATTGGAACTATGTTTCAATTTCAAAGTAAGTTCTAGATATTCATACAGTAGAGCTGGCGTAACAATAAGTTTTATTTCAGTGGAAAATATGCAATTTTAAATCGGCTCAAAGAAGCTGGCATCGATGATCCATCAGAGTATATTACATTCTATGGTTTACGTACGCATTCTATACTGAACGGAGAACCAATAACCGAACTTGTTTATGTTCATTCGAAATTAATGATTGTTGATGATAGAATAGTTATTTGTGGTTCAGCAAATATAAACGATCGTTCAATGTTAGGCAAAAGAGATTCTGAAATAGCCGTCATTATTCAAGTAATTAATATAAATAAATAAATATTGATAATTAAAAAATTTAACAACGCATAATGTTTACAGGATGAATCTTATGAAGATGGCACTATGAATGGTGACTCGTTTCCTTCGGGCAAATATGCAGGTTCTCTGAGACGGCATCTGTTTAAAGAGCATCTAGGTATTTTAGGAAAAGACGCTGAAACTATGATCGATGTTTCGGATCCTATAATTGAGCAGTTTTATAAAGACGTTTGGTATTATACGGCTGAATCGAATACAGAATTTTACGAGAAAGTATTCCATTGCATTCCATCTGACAAAGTACAAAATTTTGCTTCACTTAAAAAGTATCAAGAAGAACCTCCCTTATATCATAGTGAAGTCTCGAGAGCTAGTAAGATGTTGGATGATATTCAGGTACAGTGAACGCGTTTTGACAAGAAATAAATTGTCCAGTTGTTGTATCCATTAATATTATTTCGTAACAGGTATTAACATTGTTTTTTTTGTACTAATCTGTTTTATAATTTCAGGGAAATTTAGTGTTATTGCCGCTTAATTTCTTATTCAATGAAACACTGACACCTAGCGGTGGTTCTGTGGAAGGTATGATGCCTACATCGCTATGGACTTAAGACATGATGCAATATTTTATTTGAACCTTCTTAATGTTAAAATTTTTATCTATATTCAATGATTCCCATGTTTTTATTTTACTCCAACATTTGCTATATTTGTTATTTGTTTATGTCAATTATTTTGCACAAAAATTGTTTTCTGTTAAGTTTTACATTTTTGCACACTGGGTTTGGGTGCAGTTATTTTTAAGATCACTTGATATTTTTCATATATGTATTTTTAAATGACACTTTTAAGTATTTAGATTTACTTATTGTTTCTTAATTCATTAACTGAACATAGATATTATTTTATATTTCTTTGATTACTGATCGCTCAATTTATTTATTTTAATATATACATATATTTTATTGTTTTGTGTTGATATTGCTGGAAGATTTTTTATACGGAAATTTTAGATTTTCGGGTAGCTTTTGCCGATGATATACCATACGTACTGTGTTAAATCAATATAAATAGATATATTTTTGGATATTCTACTTGCATATGATGATGTTTTTATTCGGACGTTTACAAATATATAGGTGCTATACAGTAACAACGATACAAATAATATTAATGTAATTTTTTAATCAGACAGGTATTTATTCATTAATAGATATTAAGATCTCCGTATGACAGATATTTTTTTACCAAAAATTGTACCTCGTTAATACAATAGATACATAAGCTTAATTAACATTGTATTTAACGCTGTATCCGTTTCATAAATAAATAAATAGAAAAAATATAAATATATTTATAGCATTTGTTTAATGTTACACTATATTTATAGAATACAAATGAATTTTTCTATATATTGGCTTAATATTAATAAACACAGTACAACTATTGATTCTAATAACATAATTAAGTTCAGATTACATTTATTTTATATTTATACATTAAATAAATATAGCGTTTTATGTGTGTAATAAAATTCAAATAACTTTTTTTCAGTTTCAAGTACATTCTATCGTGACTTGCGTTTATAAATTATCGTATACTTGACATCTGCTACTTCTAGTTTGTCCGATATGCATTGAATTATACTTTGTAGTCAATTTGTTCATAAATCATTTAATTTCAAATTCAAAATGAAATATTTCGTTCTGCTGATATATCTAGTCCACCCGCTTTACAGTACAGAGAATCTAGTAAACTACACTCAAGGGAGTTCATTATATCTGTTATAAATGTTTTAATAAAAATACTTTCATCTGCGAAATTATTTAAAACTATAATAATAATTAATAAATGAATAACTTGTGAAGATATTTCATAGATTTTTTATTTCTGTGTGATATTAAATATAAAATCAATGTTCGGCAAATTTAAACTGTCACATCGATTGTAAATTTTTAATAACAATTCAAAATATTTCACAATTTTGAAACATTGTAAGATGTGTATTTGGAGCGCGATGTTTCGCTAATTTATTTACAGTTATCGTCTATTTCCAGAAAGAGGAAGCTCCTAATTTACAGGGACCTTGTCAACGTATGTGAGAAAGGAAACGGAATTTTGTTAGTTGAATGAGTATGAGCGGTTCGGTGGTGTGCTAACCGCACTCGGTTTTGTCATGTGAATTTTTCACATTACTCCCTTGAACCGGGACGGTTAGATATGACCAGAACGTGTGGCTGAGTGAAAATAAAATGTTTTGTACGATCCGAATTATATCTCATTCATGACAAATTTACTCGTGTAAAAAAATAGTAAATTAATAAAACACAATCGGTTCATTGAGTACGATGTGTGCACGGGGCAGATGAGAGAGTAAGTGCAGAGAGATGTCATTACTCTGAGAGTAAATTATGTAATTGCAGGTCGGCCAATGAACGTTCCGTGTTGCATGTGACGTCACGACCCGACCATGCCTGCTGCATGCCCCTCACGTCCCTGCCGGCACTAATACATGTACACACGCAAACATACACAGAATGCGCACGGGCGCTGCGCTCGTGTCGTTCCACGGCCACCGCGATCAGACAGTTGCGTTCAAAATGGCAGACGGTTTGTGTACGGAAGATACAGTCGGTAATGTAATCGAAAAAACTTTAGTGAAAGACTACACAAATATCGTTAAATGTGTGAATACCAATAGTGTGAATGACATATCGTGTGAGAATGTGAAATCCTTTTATATAGATAGTGATAGTGGCAAGCTATGCGGCAAATTGTGTGGCGTGAAGGGATCAGAAGCAAAGCATGAGGGGTTCCTGGAAATGCCCTGCTCACCAGGAGACGAGGATTGTCGTAAGAAGCGATGCGCCGATCGGTACGACAGTTCAGAATCGTCAGACAGGTATGTTCATTCAAATCTATCATTAATTCGTTCGTTAGAAACACATGTCCGTTGCACTGAGTCCCGTGTCACACTGACAAACAAAGAAAGGAACTACGGCGACGGCGATGTGATTTCTGTGTGTCTTCTCTCGGATGTAATATACTTGTAGTTCTCACGGTTGTGTTATGCACCGAGATGTATGTCTTATGAAATACTCGAGTCTTGTATTCGAGTACGGCGCGGCCACGGTCATTGTCGAGGCCTCCACCTTCACCGAATAGTTGCGAATCGAAAACGAGAGTGCTTAAAGTACTTTCTTTTTCTTTTTCTTCTTTACTCTCGATAGGTTGCTTTCGCGAGGTGATCCTGTGCTGGTGCAACGGACAAGAGTGCAACGAACGAAGAAACAAGAATCCTCTGTGTGTTTGACATTCATGTATCGTTCCTGTTCATTGCATTAACGTTGCGTTACAAACGCACGCACACACACAGAAACATTTTATATCTCTTGACGCTGTAGATGCATTTCTAAGTTATGTTAGTTTAGTAAAAGAATTCCAACACATTTTGTTGTGATAAATACTCAACTCACACTTACCTAGTACATAGTTTAATCTTCATCTTGCATTTTTCGACTGGCTACATTCTTAACACGTTGCACTATCCGTAAATCCAGCGATAATCATTAAATATGTTTTCTAAGTTTTGTATTATTAAAATATTTATATCATTTACACTACTACATAATATAAATATAACACAAATAAATTACTTGCTTATCTGTGTGAATGTAAACCAAGAAAAATGGAACATATTGTTTATTGATTAGTTCATTTGTTTACTTTACTCTCGAAAAGTTTTCGTTTCCGTTGTCCATGATATTTAAAATCTGCATTTCTAGTTTTGTGAATTTCACAAGAATTTTAACACAAGGTCGCAAATAAAATCTGTAGCGTGATACAGTGCAATTTGTTAAAAGTTTACAAAACAAATAATTAAAATTTATAGGCATAAACTCGTTTAAAATAAACCTACATAATGTAGCAGTAACAATTTTGATATACAAATCAATTTTGATATTTAAACTGTTTGTTCAATTATGTATGAAGAGAAAACTGATTTATATTCTTGATGTAGCAAAAGTTACAAATATAAGTACTACTGAACACTGCGTATTTTTGCTGTTTATATTTCCTTCACACTACACAGTTCTGGGAAATGCATCTTATCAATTGTTATCTTCTACAAACTCTGATTATGTCACAGGTTCATTATCGACCCCTCTGTGGTTTGTTGATAATGTAATACACTACATATGCGATAAACATTTTGAGTACATGTTTCTACTTACCTGAATTTTCTGCCAATAGTATTATATTTGCAGAAATTATTAATTATAAATTTATAATCAGAGAAATGTTATTCATATCGATGGTTTTTGTTAGGTATAAGTAAATACTTATACCGTTTTTCTGTAAATATTCATGATTGATATGTAAAGAAATGACATATTAGTGACATTTAGATTTATATCAAGGTATAATGATTAAATGTTTCATGCATTTAACATAATTAAATCTGAATTAAAACAATACATGTTTTTAGTAACAGTAGCACGATATGTGGTAAAATGAACGTGTATGTTAAAATATGTATAGATGTATGTATGAAAGTAGATAGTATTTGAATGTAAATGTAACAATCTGAATAATACTGCCCTGTGAACTAAGAATATTCCTTGACAGTGAACAAATACATACACGTAGCTAATATATTGATTGACTAAACCAATACATTTATAACCGAATTCGTAGCACCGTATTAACTAAAGTACTATTACATAGCCAACTAAGCTTATCGATAAGTTATCGTTATGTAAATATCTTTCTATTATTCCACAAACATTAATATTTAGTTTACCTCATAACATACATTTTAATGAAGTGTATTAGAAAATCTTTTCTTAATGATCGCAAACAAACAAAAGCATGCCTATAGAAAAATCGGAAGGCGTTAGTTGCATAAAAAAAGATATATCCGCTTTGACTTTTATATTTGGGCTGTACGGCCCGCGGCTAAAGGTATTTTTTTTTCTTGTTCGTTTAAACGAGTTTGCTACAGAATAACTCCCGGGTTACACATTTGTCTGCAGTCAGCCCAATCTTTTCAAAGCAGATGATCGGCATTTGAGGAGCACGAAGGGCCGTCCGCCATCACGAACCAACAGTTTCATTTCGGTTCTCTGCACATGGCGTACACCAACCATGTTGCTATTTTTTTTTTTTACTTCCGGTTTTTTTTTTGTACGTGATTTTAATAGATCTAAAAACCAACAAGAAAATGACCTTGTTTTACTGGTGTTTACATATTATTGGTTTTATACGATATAACTGTGAACAGAAATGAGTAACCACTTTCCAAAGTGTATGTGAAACTAGGAACAAAGCAACGTGAAATTGCTAACTTTTAACAGATGATTTATGTAAAGTAATATAAACGTCACTCACGTTATATACCTTTTCTGATTTACGAACCAGAACAATAAATTAGTGTGACAAAAAATTAAGACGGTACATATTATGTGGGCTTATAAAAATATTCTATTTTCCATATAACATTTCTTTTACTTTGAAGACGCTTTATTTTTTATTTTACTGGTTTATTCATGATATGTATGCGAGCGTCCAAGTTTCATGGCAACAGAGAGAGAGAGAGAAAAAGTAATAAAACTTTTGCGAAAACAATTGATCTTGTTTGACTCGTACAACAAATACAGTAACTGCAAGTAGTCCGTTGTATGTTTTGTTTACAAAATAAAATAACGCTTTATGACTATATCCGAACCGTAGACGAAACACAATTTAGTTTTGTGTCACGTGACACGTGGGTTTATAGCTAAAAATTTAATGATTACAAGTTGCAGTTACACGTCATAACAATGCTGTTAACAATAGTTGCTAACTTTTTTCCTTCATTACTTGTTAACTATAGGTATATGTGTGTTTTAGTCGAAAGAAAATATTTGTACAAACTATACTGGAAGGTAATAAATACTTCTGACCTATTTTGTATTATGTTTACCTTTCTACATTTAATATATTGTACAAAAAATGCAAAAGTAACAATAAATCTATCAATTATCACAGTTTACACTGTAAAAATCATTTCAATAATTAATTACTCACGCAAGACCTTCAAAAATATGTTAACTGTTTTTCTTTTTCTTGTAAGTAATATGTCACTTGTCGTATAAAATATCAGTTCATGAAATATATCGTAACACTTGTTACAATGTTGCCGCAATCATATATAAAAATGTTGTTTGCATACGATTAGTTTTTATCTAGTTGAACATGTAAATAAATCTAAATTACATGTACCTACAAAATGTTAATTCACTGTTACTGTGTAATTATCGGTTAATACCTGTAATTGTATTTATTGGACATATTCTGAACATTTTCACCAATATTTACTAGTAACTCCCTGTGCTATTCGGTTCGATATTTCAATATTTATTGTCAAGTTCGAGTAGCAAATGAAAATCGGTAGAGAATAAATTTACATACGGAATTCGTGTGAATATATCACGTGCTTCGAGTTAGGTTTGCTAGTTTTATGTCTGGTAATAGAATTTTAATATACACCAGACCTTTTTGTACAGTAAATATTGTAACATTGAAACTTAAATTCAAGTTTGAAAACATTTTTTAATATTACTTAAATTGAACTGGATTAACTATGAACGTTAAACGTGATTTATTTTGTTTATGTGAAAGTATACATAGTGTATAAATTAAGTATAAACTTGGATGAAGTATTATCTGGCACTGTTCTTTACATCTTTCATCCCAAATTATAATGAATCCTCTATTATACATCAGCCAAATTGTAAGTCTCATATTGCCAACTGTTGATATTTTATTTTAATTGTATTAAAAGTTACCTAATTTTTGAACGCTTTGATTTGAAAAAAAAAATCACTTTATAACAAATACCTGGTACATTAAATTCATTGAATTACTTTCTGTTGCTAGATTAAAGTAAACGAAGCAAATTACCGATGCATGTTTGCGAAAATAAAATGTCGTTCTAAATATTTGACGTGTCATTAGAATGGCTTGTCAGTGATACATGCAGCGCGTACAAATGTAAATCATACATACACATATACATATTCCTTATCCGCGCGCGTACATGAAGCATGAGATTAGTGTTGCGTCAGTTTCATGTGACGCTTTGTTGCTTAGCATTTAACACCGAACATGCAACCCTATAATAAACGTGTGCGCACAGGTTTGCATCCGCGTAACGGCTAAGCCCTGCGCGTCTCCTAACACATGCACAAGCAGACGCTGATTTGCATTGAAATGAACTTGAAAAAAAGTTAAAACGAAAAAATGCCATCCACCCCACTGACATGGTATGGCTCTCGATGTGCACGCTTCATAGTTGCGGACAATAACACGTGAATCATCATTGGATAAATGGATCGAGTAACATGTGAACAAACCTTCTCCTCATCGACCAACCCCCGCTAGTGCAGGCCTGCTGCACGCGTCTGCACCACCCCTCCACCAAAGTTACAAGCGCTGCATCCCTTCTACTTGGCCATATCTGTGCTTGCAGCAGCCTCAGTTAGCGATTATCGTGATCCTGCATCTGTTTTTGTCTGATCTGTGTTCTGGTCTACCTATCTCCTTTTTTTTCTCCCTGCAACCCCCTCCCCCACCTGCTCCACTGTTCAGTGTAGACTGATGATCTACTCCCACTGGCTAACACAACGGTTAGGGTGCATTCTGGGCCAGCTGTTTGGCTCGACCTCTGTCCGAAACTTGGTAACAGGGATGTCGAAAGTTTTCGATTTGTTTCTTTTCCCATTTCTTTATGTTTCAACCAGCAAAGTTTTGTAATATCCTTTATGATGGAGGGCTATAGTGAATTTATTAACTATTGCCGCATGGAATATAAATGTATATTTGTGGTTTTGCTTTTTGTAAAATACATATATCGTATACAAATGAATATGCTAAAGCGTGTATGAAAATATCAGCGTATATATTTAGAATGGTTAAAAATTATTATTTATTATTTTTGCTGACCTATCACAGTGTTACTCCATATTTGGTGGTGGTGATAGAAAATATGCGTGTATTCTCTTGGTTCGGACGGACTAGGGCAGTGTCACTATTATATTCGTGTGCAGATGATAAAGGGTTAGTGCAGCCACCCCTGCCTGTTGTACGTACGTCTATGTGTATGTGGGGGTAGTGTATAAAGAGCGCCCCTTCCTGATTATGCTCCTTTGTTGGATACTGTGGTGTATGTATGTGTACGTGCACCCCCGTCCCCCACTTCCGCTGCCTGACGCTGCTTCACTCTCTGTGACTGTACACTCTGGTCGACAGCCGCTTGCAGGACTTTAATTAAAATGACAAATTCACCCCAGAGGACCTCCGGGAATAGCAGGCCGTGTGTCGAGTCAAAGCCTATCTTGATACTTAATTTGGGAGTATGTTACTGTGTGCAGTGGTGTGTATAGATGCTATATTGAGTGCGGTATTGTTACATGCACAATGATTATTTATACTATTACTTATAATAACTGTATATTTTCGTGGCGATAATATATAATTACGTAGGTTTTCGTATAACTATATTTGATAAAATAGTACATGCGAAATTAATATTAATTAATTAATATGTTATGTACCCAATTATTTGTATAAACTAGTTGAAACTTGACCTATGTCAAGTCTAAAAATAAATTTATTAGATAATGAACTCATAAACCTGGGTCAACCTATGTTTGGTTGACTTATGGTTTGGTATTTGTTTATATAGTTCAGATATTTTTTCCAAGTTTTATGCTGTATCATTTATCAAACAAGCAAACCTGACGCTAAAGTGAACTGTTATTACTTTCGTGAACATTCAGTGTCACATTTCACATTATGATATGAGCGGATATAGTCAGCTGATTTGTCAAAACCAATGTGATAACATATACATACCAGTTTGAACTTGCAATGCGATTACGGAACTATCTTACAATACAAGAGTAGAAACCGTACACCATTATAAACTTGCAGAATAACTGATCTAATTATATTTAAACTACAAGTACTTTACAATAATTACCGTGTAGAAAATAGTATCTTATATAATGTGAGTTATTTTTTGTTGTCGATTTTTACTTCACGACTTACTAGATTATTACCGTTTTATGCGAGTAATTTGAGCGTTATATGTAGGTATATTATAATTACGGCATACTGTCTGTCATGCATGCATTGATACCAAGGGGCTCCCAAGGTTATCAGCTGAGTTACGCGCTTGTTATCTAGATATAACAGTGGTTACTTGGATCGCGATAATGAATGTTACGAAAGCTAGTAACTTTTCACACTATATACAGATTACGATAATTAGTTTTCTCGGAATCTCTTCCATGTAAAACATCGTGATTTTATGATTAATACAAATGATTCGTTAACAGTTTTATTACTTAACTGTACAGGGATTATACATTTTTATTTACTACAAATATATCCTCAATTACATTGATACACAATCATTCGTAAGCGATAGCCGTAGGAAATGTCAATTGATCGACTTTATTTATATATTTATAATACAAATGATATATAAAATTCTACACTGTACAGTGCGCCTTCTAAATTTATTTTCTTGTTTGTAATTTTCTCGTATATTGCTGCTATACGATTTGCAGGAAAACATAATTTAACCATTTTTACCGCATTAAAATCAAGGCCTTCTAGACATAAAACGAGTAGAACTTGCTATCATTTATTTTCATTATAGCTGGATAACTGGTGAGAACCTTACTTTACACTCTGTCAATTAATATTACACGCTTTCAACTGAAATTATTGTATAAATACATCTCCTGTCTCGTGCCGTATTCATTTTGCTCTTATCCTTGTTCCCCCAGTTATTTATAACTAAATTATACATACTCTCTGATCTTGAATCTAGTTACCTATCAGCACAATTGTTTAATATTAATCTAATAATGGCTATTTTAATAAGAATAATTCGGTATGATTTGTTAAGCATTTAGCATAATTTTACCGCGGAGCTTTTGAATAAACATACCTACAGTTAACACACCCTACAATTTCAACAAATCATGTCACCACTTTTGGTATCTTTGAAAAGATCGCGGGGCAATCTAAAAATATACCGGGACGTTCTTCCCACACTAAACTGCATGTAAATTTGTGTAACAGTGCTCGTAATAAGTCGGTTGGAGAGTGTCGAAAATGCAGTAGTAAAGTAAGCACGGTGTCCTGACCGTCAACGTAACTTACGACGGGCATGGAGAGGGTTCGTACAGTTTGCCTGGCACATTCACAGGCTGTGTGATAGTGAAACGTATTGTATAACACCAACCCTCCCCATGTATCCGTAGTACCCCACCAAGTGCAGCCCAGCTAGGGTGTACTTGCAACTGTGCACGTACACAACAGTTCACACTTTCACAATACTGCGATTTTTATTCGCAATTTGTATATACCAATTGTTTATTGTTACTCACGGTATTATAAATTAATATTACAATTAAACAAAACATGACATTATAACCAAGGTCGGTTAATTCGAATCAATTAACAATTGTTCTATTAGTTACATTGAAATAATGATTTATTATAGAAATATTAAATATGTAAATACATATTATCAATTCTGTACTGATTCATCAGATTCTCTCTATACTATAGAGTCTAGAGTATGAGATTTTAAAATAGTACGATAAAATATACATGGAAGGTTTTTTATTGTTGTACGAATTGTTATTTTTAGAATCTTGAATATTCATTGTTATTTAAAATTCTAACTTTATATTACCGCCATATGGTAGCTACTATTTTTAAATAATTTAATTTCCGTAACGCTATTTTATATTTGCAAATACAAGCAGACAAACAGACTTTTACACTTGCAAACGTGAATGATGCACTCAAGATATAACATTTTGCTGTTATTTTATTCAAAACGTTTTCACACCAGCAACAATTTCCACATAATGTCTTATGAAAAATTCAACAGATAATAAATTAGATGCGTGCCATTAGAATATGCGCGTGCAATGATTGTAGCGGGTATACTAGTATGTCAGATTTCCCTGAAGACTTATTTTCTGACAAATTAAAAATATTCAAGCAATACATTTTAACGATCGTTGAAATTGTTAAGAACTGTTGTAAACCTGCTGTTTAGATTTACAGCGATTATTAGCTGTACGAAAACAATCTTACGGTACAACGATTTGTACCTAACATGTACCCGGTCGAGTGCTCATAATGTGCTACTGCTACTGATGTTAATCGTCCTGGACTGAACTTTAATCTGAACCGCATTTATATGAATCTACTACGTACCTACGTAAATGTCAAGCGCCTGCTTAATACATTTGTGCAAGTCTGCTGTGTGTACATAATCATGTTAATGTGTGTTCATTGTGAATGTGCCTCTTATTTCAACCGAGTGCAATGCAGCTCCGATTGCAAGTTGGCTGTGAAAAGTGTAGTCAGGGTCAACGATAGGCGAAGACTGCTTTCGATTTTTTGTAACCCGTCTACGGTTAGTGTTTAAAGATAAAAAAAAAAACAAAAACCATTGAAGCGGTTGCCTTATACTGACCGGATAAAGGAAATCCCGAACTGCAAGTATGTTTGCGAAGCGGTCACCGATGCGTATGGATTACTAGTAGTCGTATGTGAATTTTTGGTGGGGTTCGTATTGAGTAATGACCGAATTTTCGGTGGGGCTCGCATTGGGTAATGACCGCTGGTTAAGCCGTAACAGTTCCGGTGAGAAAATATTACCAATAATGCACACTAGAATCTAGCGGCAAAATTAAGTATCCATCTTATAAATGAAATGCGTTGACAATATACGAGACCCGCATCCAGTAAGACTACTACAGGATATAATAATACCGGCTATAAATATTTGTCTATTTGATATATGGCTGGTGATCATTCGCCAGTTTTCCTCGCAGCCATATGAGGACAAGTTTAACATTCAATGATGGTTAGCACTTATAATATAGGTGGTTGAAATTTACACCTTGCCCCTTAGCTACTCGTATAATCTATTGCTATAATAAGTGCTTATATTATTGGCATTCTGTGAAGCATCGAAATGTTGGTATAACCAGTACATACCTGTGCGTGCCGACTATACACATATAATGACCACTTCACGTCTAGAATCTTTATGCTTACAAACAGAAGGTGTATGAGTGTATTTTATTGCATAGTGCAAGTAAGTGTTGTTACGCAAACGGACTACTGCATGTGTAATTTCACTGCAACTAGTATGGCTCTTGTTCGGTTGCATAAACAGTGGTTTCCTCTCATCTGCAATCGGGTCAAGATGCCGTCACATCTACCCGCCTATTTATTTCACTATTCCAAAGACCATTAACCGTTTCCTTTTTTAGGTGAACACCCGGCGTTATTGTTACCGTAGTGAACCTCGTGCATTGAACACTGCAATCCTTAAAGGAATTGGACTAGGTGTGCGCGTCCATTTTGTTTATCTTAGAACTGTATGCAGTTTGTTCCGCCATTTCTATTGTTACACGCAATCGTATATCACACACCCGTTACTGGCGTAGGTATTTGTTTAATAAATACATAACTTATAGTATTCGCCACTTGCATTTACTTCCTGGAATTAATTGCAAAAATAAAAGTATACCATCAACATCGTCTGCTTATTGTAAATAAATCTAATCAAATGAATGAAAATGCGTAGCGGATGTGTTACTAAATATTATTATGTAATTCAATACGGCTTATGTGTACGTATTCAACTGATAGAGTTACTTTGACTTTATAGTTTACATATTTGAAAGTAATATTGTCTTAACTATTATAGCGTATAATTTATTTAGATATTACTGTATGTTTTCATTTCAATTTATTTGCAAGTTCTTAACTATGCAATAAAATGAACGTTCTTGTAAAGAAAATCACGCTTTATAGTGCATTACAAATTCATTTAAGTTCAGTATAACGTCAAGGTTTGCGCGTTACATAACAAATATATATATACATATATATATATATATATATATATATATATATATATATATATATATATATATATATATATATATATATATATTATCTACGTAAGTAAGTATTATATGTTTATTATTTCTAATAGAATTGTAAATGTCTTTTATAAAAGGAAGGAAACATTTAAAACTTACTGTCCAAATATTGTTCAGACGTAACAGGAAATGATAATTTTTTCACTGTTTTATTAATCTTACTTTATCTGTTTGTTCTGGTATGAAACATCGAGGTTTTCGAATGTGTACTTAATAAGTGATTTTGTAATTGTAGTTATATAAATCGTTATAGGATAGTGGCTATGGTGGATACGAATCCAGGTGGATCAAACAATGCCGTCCGCGGATAAGGACGGATCACTGACCGTCTTAATTGCCGGTTAGTGCTACGATGCTAGTTAATTGTTAATTAGATAAGGTTGTACATTGCCTGGTTACTGGTTGGCTCGAAGCATTCGAGTGAGGTATTACTCTACGTTGCCATCATGTACTTGCAGGAGTACAGATTAACAGCTCCAAGGAACATTTATATTTCACTCTTCTAGAAAATGAAATCTTACAGTTAACAACATACCTGCTAGTTTCAACGTGCTCATTTTAAATGCAAATATGTATGGATTGTTTTTTTCATATACATATTTCTAATAAATGTGTCTTTTCCTAAAGGATTCTGTCAGATATGGAACGAAAGATTTCAGTTTATATCAATATTCTCCTGGAACCTTTCTGAACCAAGTTCAAGTGAGAACTAAAATACTTTTATAACAATGAACATTTTATATGGTTTTGCACACATATTTAACATTTTTTTATATATCTGTTGGTTGTCTCGTGTTTCCTAAAAGAATTTCCATGTGGGCAGACGCTAATGTGTTATGCTTTTGAAATTCACACAGAAATGTTTTCTTTTTTTCGTTAAAACGAAAGTTTAAATATACTGTAATAGCTGACTCAACTGAACGCGTACATTTTGTGATATGTTTATTTCTCAGAAGTTGAATGACATTTTCAGATGGAATTCGCATACTTTTTGTACTAAGTAATATGATTATTCATAACTCTTTTGTTTTGTAAATGATTACTTTGATTTGAACGTGGAAAAAATAAAACTATACAATTTGTATGTATTAAAATGTATTACATATACAAATATTTAAATATATGTAATGTTGTATGATTTTACTTATTACCATATGTATTTTGGTGACAAAACACCTGTATTAATTTAAACTGAATTAAAGTGAACACAAGTTTGAAATAGCTTCGCAAATTTGATCGGCATTTGCTACCACCTTGAATGGATTAATTATGCAAGTTTACAAGGTGTTAAGCTTGACTTGTTTTCCGATTTTATTCGTATAAAACAGCTGCACGCTTATACATATTGCCGTTCGCGCGCGTGTGTGTGTGTGTGTGTGTATCACCTGATCTGATCGTACTGTGAGTCTGGCTGGTTCACAACTATACTCCCCATGCGCGCTCTTATGTGAGTTTCTTTTGTTCGTGCAGGCTAGTTCTCGTAGCTAGTAGGTAGTAGGCAGGGTTCCGACCGCACTGGCCGGCCAACACTGATGCGTTGTTGCAAGCGGTTCTGCCTTGGGTTATCGCACTCGTTGGTTCTCGGCACTTAGTCGTGTGTATGTCTGTGTCTGAGTTACTTACCTACCTTTGCCATAGCTCTTGGCTTTACCTGGCTGTAAGTATTTCAAAACCGACAGAACACATACACACGTTTTGCCATGTTGGTTCTTATAGCACTACCTAACAATATTTTGTCGTTTCAGTCGAAAATCAACAGTATTTCGGTACAGTTTTGAACTTTCCATTTTGTCGACTATACACTAAATGTACACTTCTAAGAAAACACTTTTCGGGTTTAGCGGATGTTTGTAATAGCTAAAGGTTTGGTGTTCGGTGAATTTTGAAAAGACCTATATTTGTTTTCGCATTGTAATTTTATAATTTACGTTAAATTCTTATGTTCATGTCAAGTATTTGACCAATTTTAAATTTGAAAGTTTTATATTCCTTCCGTTAATAACTTTTTCTCCTTTTCGTTTTTCGCAAATCCCGACTAATGAATTCATGAATAAATATCTGTTATTAAAACACAGTTCAGAAATCAATTTCGTTGTCTGTAAAATCCCTTCCGTTCATTTATTTACGGACTTCCGTCTAGAAAAGTTCCGAAACAAACACGCGCAACCCTGGGATTTTGTGGAGATTATTACATCTGATTGTTTGGTTTGGACCTGTGCCAACGTATATGAAATGCTGTTTGGAGTTCATGTTTGGATGAACTGCTTCGCGGTATTGTAAACCAAATGTCATCGCTTGCTAGCATTGCATATAATGCACAATGCTGTTATCCACTAGTTATACGTATATATACACGTGCACACACATCTATTCACATTTGTCTCTTTAATTCTTGGAAAATTCTCCATAAAATAAAGTCAATATTGACTTTTTTTTGTTATTATATCTAATAATAAACGTATATTTGCAATAGGCAGTTATCAAGAATTAATTTATGTCAAGGTCAATGAATAAATGGGACTTTATTATTTGCAAAATGTATTGTACGAAAGTATACAATTATTTTTTAATTACATATATCAATAAACAAATTTTGATAGATTCGTTACGAACGATTACGATTTGTTACACGGTAGAGTATTGACTTCTGTATTTTGGTTCGAGTTTTAGTATCTTTGTCTAACAGACAAAAACACTCACTGTAACATGTACGTTTGTTTTGTTGACATATGTTTGTATACATGTTTGTACGCATGCGTGAATGAATGGACTTGGCTATTGTTAGTGTGCATGTGTGTGCCAGTAGATTATAGGCGAACAATACCTGGTATGTGGGTGGCATGGGTGTGTGAAACGATATATCCGATGAATTTGTAAATAAAATTAGAATGGCTGTTAAATATTTTTAGTGAATGGACATAGTAGGCGTTTGTTGTCTAAGCTTGGCTTTCGTGTGGGAATTGAACTCAATTTATAGGTTATTTCAGTTGACAGCACACAATCAATAGGTTTTTGATAAGAAATTGAAATTTACATATTGTTAGTTTTTGCTAATTGACTTTTTTTTTTCAAGTAAAAAATATACAAGTAAATGGTTACCAGTACAAGGCGGATGTTTGATGTAAAACTTATTTCGGAAGTAAAATTAGGTCGCGAATATTATATTATGGATATCGGATATTGAATTGAAAAGTACGGGATGCCTCAAATTGAATTTTAAAATCAGAACTCATCACTTGTTATGTCCGTGTTCTTATGTTGCATCACAAGAGACAGGTATAATTAAACAATATTTATCTCTAGAACATAACTAATAACGTTTCATTAATTTATAATTTTCCATAGTAAATATAATAAACAATATCAAGCGAAATATAATAATAATCTCTTGGTAAATAACTCGAACCTTCTCAAATAAAAGCATACACTTTAAATTGAAAAAATCGTGGGAAATTATATCAACAAAAGAAAACTGAAAATTGATGCTGGTTTCCATGTTTATCTGTTTATTATTCACGACTAATGACAACGGTGATAATAATACGCGTTTATGACAATGTCCTGGAGCTTGTTTGATTGTCAGCGAGCACATGAAAGCGACAATTTATATTTTGTCATGGACAAAAATGTTACCGCCGCCGTTACAAGTTAATTTCGTAAAAACCCGTTTTTGTTACACCCTCGCCATCGACTTTGGTCGGGCTTCCGTTTGTCCCCAGGGGCCCCGGTTCGCCGTTGTGACTTGGGGGGGGGATTGCAGTTTCCGCTACATTTACTTTTCTCCCGCGACATTGCAGACGCCCGTGGTGCAGCCGTCGGCGCCGTTGCGATGCTTCAATTTAGCTAATTAGACGTGGCTTCGGAAACTCTCTTGTCAGCGTTACGCCGTACGTCTATTCCCTTATCATGGGCAAAGCTTTCATGATATTTACTAGGTCATATTGTGTGAGTGCCAGCACGTGTTTCATTAATCCGTTTTGTTTTTCAAAAGCCTAAATTGAAAGGCCGAAATGTGTTTAATTATCAGGTGTTACTTTGATCTTTATTCGACAAAAGGAATTTATTACACGGCTGCAATGTGTAATATGTCAAATATAAATTAATAATCATAACAATTCATTTGTTTAGTATTTAGTTATTACAAAAGTTAAATATTATGATTAATATTATGACTGTTTATTGTATTTTATTATAGTTATCAATTTAAACCTTTACTAGATCTTTATTTGTTGGTTTAAAACATTGACAATAGAATTAAGTAAGTGTAAAAGAAAATACAGAATTGCTGTTGCAGAATAATAGTTGAAGCAACAAGAGATGAAGTTATTCCGTACGTACAAAGATTTATAAATGTTTAAAGCTTAATTTCCCAGATCAGAGACAGACATAAATACACGTAACCTCTCATTAAATACCGATAGCAGGCTAATACGCTTCAGTTGATATTTAATTCAATGAAGCGATTGTTTTCAAAAGCTTTTTATGTTTTATTCACGAATGTCATTTCCTTTACGAGTTGAGAACAACGGTCGATATGCTGGCTGGACATCGGAACATACCATACATACAATCACATGTCAATATTGTAAATTTTGAACTTGCCTGTCAACTGAACTACACTACATTGTGGTAAATACACTCTTGCGTTGCCGTCTTCGATCCGTTTATATATCATTGGAATTATGCTGGATTCCGGTCTATTTATAGACGACGAATTGCCATTAAGTTATAATTACCGTGTTGCGCGATATTCGTTATAAATACACCGACAGTCGTCGTTCTGGTGTCTTCTGCGGAGAACTTAACGACCCAGTGCAAACGTGTTGTGGTATGTTTCTATTACAAGTTTGGCTCGGTTTGTAATTTGTTTAGTACCTACAATATTTAACATTCAACATGATTTTTGTTTAAAATTTCCTAGCTGAAATATTATATTTAATTATGTAATGAATAGCACGAATAATTATTTCAAATAGTAATGCCATCTTGTGAATTATTTACTATATTCTATCGATGAATATTTACAGTAGTTTTCATTGATTAGATAGAAATAAATTATCCAAGAAATTTGATGCGATAAATTGTACATTTTGTTTGATTTACTCTTCACATGTAGCTACTTATTACACCTATTGAATAAGTGTACCTTTTACAGATAAGAAATAGCTTTTGGTTTTCCTAGAATTTTTATCATTAATATGTATTTAAATGTAAATATTTAATTTTCCGATATGTTATTCTAACATCCTGTATAATATTTAATAATTGATTGAACCTGTTGCAGAAAGAATTAACAATAAAGTTAGCAAATATTTATATACATATATGTAGGTACTTTACTTACATCCGGTATTAGTATGTGTAATTGCAGTGAATACTTTCAATATAAAGTTAAGTAAATAACAAATGTTTTTATTAGTTTCACCAAGTAATTAAAATATCCTTTATATAGATATAAAATACAAGTTTTATTGTTGCAATAATTTTGCGCAAGAATAGGGCTATTACTAAGTACAGTCTACAGTTTTGTATGGCATGCAATTTTAATCAAGACAATCGTGTAACATATTGTTAAGTGGTAAAAAATGACCGAAATAACAATTTTCTACGAATCGATACAAAGACCTGCTGCCTGGCTGCCGCAAAAGTTGCGTTATTTAGTTTTGTTCGTCGTCGGCATGTAAGGGACAACAGCACACGCAACACAACTGTTCGGTGAAATTATAATGTTACCAACTCGAATTATTATTACTCCAGTTACAACATCAGCACTTAGTTCTACGTATAATGGTACGCGTAAACTAATATAACAGAAAACTGTTCCGAACATGTTTTATTCAAAAAGTATATTTTTATTTACACATAATTCGTGTGGACGATATGATACGGAAATGAAATGATCAAGCAAACAAGTTAAACCAAGTAGGTACCGGTTTGTTGACAATCGAGTATGAAATGTATAAAATATAACCACAAATACACTGGTTATTTCAAATCGCTTTGTTAAACTTTGCACTCGAGTTGAAGGCGATTCCGTACGATGTCGTAATTTCTGCACCATTTAGCGGAAATGAGGGTGTATAGGATGTATAAGAGGGTGTGGAATAGGGGCGAATCAGCGTACAGCAATCACCAATGTTATCCATCCACTCTACAGACATGTCCATAATTGTACTACATTTTCGTTTTATTACGAAATTACACAAATGTATTATATTTGTAGAGTTCATATTAAAATTCCTTAGCCGCCGAATTTTAATGCATGAATGCATTCAAACCAGACCAGTTTCAGAACATGTTATTTTTATCTATAACGTTGTAAAAGTATGTAACGAGAATTTACATGTTTGTTGAAGAACGTATATAGACTTTTCATTTTTCTATTTGTATTTGTTTCAATAAATTATTGACATTCTTGTAGTATAAGTTAGTGTAATTTTATAGCTTGCTTTATAATTAACTCTTTCCATATTTGTCATCGTGAATTCTACATTCAGTCTGTAAGTAAAGCTCCATATTTTATGAATAATAAAGTTTTATATGTCACGATGCTGATACACAGTACATATTGGACGTCGTACTATATAGTATATACGTATGTTATGTAATAGTTTTATTATACTGAAGAACTGGTTCAAATTTAAATCCAAGATTAAATATTGGTGAAACGGATATTTTCAGATAATACATTCTTTCCTTTTAGACGAATTAATTCATGTTCCATTCAGTATTCAATTAATTTTTTGTGTGTGACAAAATTCTATTACCTATCCGTAAATTGTAAGGACTAATGCATTACCTTTTACCTAGCGAACAATAGTGTAGTTCTGGAAATCTTTAAAGATTGAAGTTTATATAAAAAAAAAGGTTATTTTGACATGGCCGGCTGTCCTGGACAGCTGTTCGCCTGTAGGTCTCATCCCCTTGCCCCTGTAAACCAAGCACGGTGTCCCATGTAACAGGCTGGTAATGGTACAACCATTATAATGCCGACTGTGCCACAGAACCGACTGGTTATGTATGATGCACAATATCAATTTATTCCAAATGTCCTTGGGCTTTGCACGCGTGTATGTAAAAATGTACGTAATAAATCGTGCTTTTGGGGAGAAAATGTGTAATATGCAGTTTGGCAAGTGAATACAAGATACTTATTTCATCATTACCCGAAATGTACCTATAGAGAACTCCTGCTATCAGGATATTATAAAATGCTTCGCACTGCAGTACAACATTTAAAGTTTTTTCTGAAACAAACATACTACAATAGGTGTATTCTATTTGTCAGTGCTGGATCGATCCAATAAAATCAGTTCACTTTCGAGATCAGATCAGCAAAATCAGATCAGATGCATAAATAGAATAACTTTTGTGATCCATAACCTTGACTAGTTTGACAGCCGACAGGTTTAGTAAACATAACCCAAGTAAAACACAGAATCCAAATAAATAACCTCCATTTTAACTAATGATCCGGATTCAGCAAACTGATTCTACTAAATTGTGGATTACTTCAAACTGATTTGGATCACAAAATATTAGAGTGGGGGTAAAGTGATCTTTACAAATAGAATGACTACTAAAGTGATCCAACGTACATATGTGAGTTGGATCGATCCAAATTGTCAAATAGAATACACCTTATGTAACACAGACGATACAAGCGATTTTATTCTCAATACAATCAGTTCTGCTTTAATTTTCATTTAAGAACAAAAAAGTTATTCAACAGTAAAAGCAATACAATTATAAAGTGAAACGTAATAAAACTGTAATGTACCAGTAAACTATTATCTTATTGTTTAATTTTTACCTTCATTAAGTAAAATGTAATGATTACGAATACAATTTTATTACCAATTTTACCTCTGACTATACGTTTTAATTGCTGTAATTAAATTTTATATTTGTATATAACAAAATGAAATGAGCGTAATATAGAAAACTAATTTGTTTTTCAATATTTTAATTTAATAAAATGTTTCACGTGTTCAATATAAATAAATAAATATTAATACGTGGTAAGTATAACTTTTGTGTATTTTATGCAATTGTTTTATTTACTTTATTTTATTTGTTACCGGTATGTACATTTGGGATTATATTTATTGCGTATTAAACAAGATTATTCGTTTATTTTGGTAAGACTTCGGTAATAATAAGTAAGTTTGAAAGGAAACCGAACTTTTCGATTGAATATTTATTCTGCACGATCTTGTGTGTGTGTATATTACGCGGCATTGCTTGCTGTGTATATGCAGGTCGGGTGCATGTCAGTCGAAAGGAAATGCAACTGTTGCTTGTTCGTGTATCGGCTGGTATATGAAAGTCGTTCGTTGGCTTCGCTAGGCTTTTATAGGTTAAGGCCACACGGCTATCGCTTGTTCTCTATTGTTCAACCTGTGCGTAATACACACAGCACACTGTGTATGTTACATAATTACACTACTACGAGTCAGAGTTGGCTGTGCATGGAGTACTCAAGCCACATACATACATACATACATACGCTCTCTCCTTTGCCTAGGCTAGCACTTGAAGTATCTGTATCTCATTTCAACTCACCATACTTCACTCTAACATCGTGAGAGAGTGAGTATACGATGTTACTGATGTACTACTACTAGTAGTAGTAGTGGTACGGTGATTCCTACCCACGTGTTCTGCACACATACACACATAGTATAAACTTCTATACAACCCACATACATTATTTACACTCCTAGAAATTTCACTATTGCAACTTGTAATGAAATATGGAATACCGTAATAGGCACTATCGTAAATGTACTTTTACTCTCTACGGACCGTATAATAATTGTATCGTCAACGATTACTAGTTATTTTAATTTACCGTTACTTACCAATTATGATTTAATATGAATTCCTAAGAAAAATAACTCATTCGTTCTCATAACCTTCTGTGCTGGCAATGAAGGTGAGATATGTGATTGAATTCTATAATAAAACTATATCGGTTTTTGCTTGAGACAAATTCTATATCCGTCGTATAATGTACAAGGGTTCTTTAATTAAAAGACCTTTCAACCAAACATATCAATCGAACTGGATGTCTTTGATCTCCTTGTACAAAATCACTGACTTCCATAAATCATTTAAGACTGAAGTCACATCAATTAAGTTGTATCCAAACATGGTTCTTTTGTATAAAAATATGATACACAAGCCAATATAAAATAAGCAGTAAAGTAACAAATAATTGAAACCGAGTGGACATTTTACAAAGTGAGGTTATATTTTCGATTCGTTACGTGGCATCGTTGTATGCGTACATTGCATGTTGAAAGTAGATTAAGGCTGCAGTTCGGCTGTTCCTAACCCCTGTAATTGGTACAATCATTATGTTTTTACGTTTTTAAAAGAAAATGATGACTCGTGATCATGTAGGCTATGCAATTTTGTTTTCATTTTCTGGAAATCCATTTAGCCGTCATATTTGCCTGTCTGTCATCTGTTCACGGCGCGGTCACAACTACAGTTGTTATTACGCAAACACCACAAATGCATAATGATGTATGGATATCGGAATATTAAATTAGGTTCAATGTAAAATTACTGGTTTTGCATTTTATGTATGATTGGTGAAAATTAGAGATACACACTGGTCCAGACAGAAATCAATCAATAATATTCCGCATTTACTTTATATTTTAATGAATAAAAACAAGGATTATCATTTATTTAATTACTATTATTGTAGATATAGATGTGATAAACAAATTTTGGAATATTTAATAAATATCTTAAAAATTTAGGTCTAGCATTTTATAAATATGTGTAGATTGTAGTTCTGGATTTTACAAATAATGTGTAATTGAAATCTCTCTATTCCCTTATAAGTCCGTAGACAAGATTCATCCCCCACATGAGCTTGTGTTGGCAGCTAGCCAAACGAGTGCTGTTCAGATAGTTGATTGTAATTACTGTTTGCTCGACTACGGGTAACATGCAGACGTCTCGGCAAGTCGACAAGATACGCGGGCTTCCGCGTGCGCGCATGCACAAACAGGAATATATACGAAAAAAACAACACAACACAACACTTTATACACATATGTACGCATCGTGGCATCGTGTACGCACTTATTTACGTGGCATTATTCAATTTCCGTTTACACGTGCGCGTACACGACAGGATACGTGTACAGGCAGTCAGTTTAAGATACGGGACGCAACTAGCGCGATATGCTGGTTCATTAAAACCGCGATTAGATGGACTTTAATAAGTCTTAATTAATCATTATTCTCCTTAACTGCACTTGAAATATTATTATACTATATCGTGGTGAATATATTTTTGTATTTATATTTTTATTGCTAGAATAATGTTGCAAATAAGCAACAAGCACCTTGCTACGTGTAAATAAGCAATGTATATTATTGAAATTTGTAATTAAAGAAGTATAACTGTTACCGGGATTCCAGTAATGAATATGTCATTAATCACAAACTGTGCATTAATGTCAGTGATTTGATCTTGCATTAAATTATTTTCTACTATAATTCTAACATTATAATTACTTCTGCATAGAAGTTTACAAACGCATGTAACTAACCGTGCAGTTTCACTTTTAAATCAATACCGTGCTCATGTGTTACTAGATTAGAATAAATAATATTGTTTTTTTTCCATATTGACATGAGAATATATATATATATATATATATATATATATATATATGTATATATATATATATATATATATATATATATATATATATATATATATATATATATATATGGAGAAATCTGGAACATAGGGAATTAACATGTAAAATTGAAAAAGTTGCGATTACTTCTGTATTATACATTTTAGAGCTCTGAAATTTGGTACATGTGTAGGGATAAGTTATTGGCATTAATAATAAGTTTTAATTGTGGTAATGACATCTTGATCCATTGGTTGAATCAAGGAAGTCGTATTTTTTGGAAGAAATATAACTTTTACGTTTCGATTAAGGACACAGAGATCACTTGGATGGCCTGAAGTATTCAAAACAATACATATTTAGATTTTTTAAAAACCGTACTATAGTGAATCCGTACCTTGTGGGGTATTACAGTAATATATATATATATATATATATATATATATATATATATATATATATATATATATATGGAGAAATCTGGAACATAGGGAATTAACATGTAAAATTGAAAAAGTTGCGATTACTTCTGTATTATACATTTTAGAGCTCTGAAATTTGGTACATGTGTAGGGATAAGTTATTGGCATTAATAATAAGTTTTAATTGTGGTAATGACATCTTGATCCATTGGTTGAATCAAGGAAGTCGTATTTTTTGGAAGAAATATAACTTTTACGTTTCGATTAAGGACACAGAGATCACTTGGATGGCCTGAAGTATTCAAAACAATACATATTTAGATTTTTTAAAAACCGTACTATAGTGAATCCGTACCTTGTGGGGTATTACAGTAATATATATATATATATATATATATATATATATATATATATATATATATATATATATATGGAGAAATCTGGAACATAGGGAATTAACATGTAAAATTGAAAAAGTTGCGATTACTTCTGTATTATACATTTTAGAGCTCTGAAATTTGGTACATGTGTAGGGATAAGTTATTGGCATTAATAATAAGTTTTAATTGTGGTAATGACATCTTGATCCATTGGTTGAATCAAGGAAGTCGTATTTTTTGGAAGAAATATAACTTTTACGTTTCGATTAAGGACACAGAGATCACTTGGATGGCCTGAAGTATTCAAAACAATACATATTTAGATTTTTTAAAAACCGTACTATAGTGAATCCGTACCTTGTGGGGTATTACAGTAATATATATATATATATATATATATATATATATATATATATATATATATATATATATATATATATATACAGTAGAACCTCGATTATCCGAGGTAATGTGGGGGGGTACCCACCTCGGATAACTGAAAACTCGGATAATACGGATTTTGGTAAAATGCATCACATACTTGCGTACTTTGGATTAAATTTTATAGTCATATAAAGGAAATGCTTCATAACAGTTTATTTCTAATAAAAGGGATATGACAACTCTTTTTTTCTTGTTTTGCGCCATGATGAAACGGACATTAATAATACACGACACTCTCGAATTTACTGCAGGACCACACATATGAAAGCACGCGTCTATTTCGCTTCGAGTGATGGGAACTCGCACGTAAATTGAGGATTCCCCGGACACAAGAATCACGCAAAATCGGATAATCCGGATCGCTTTTGAAGCAACCTCGAATAATTTGGATAAATTTGGGCTCGGATAACCCGGAACTCGGTTAATTCGGACTCGGTTAACCGGGGTTCTACTGTATATATATATATATATATATATTACATAAAATTCAATTAGTTATTAACATGATTGTTGTATATTATAGTATGAACATACACAAGTGCATGCTAACAAGTAAATGTCAAACGTTTTACAAACTGTATGCAAATGTTTCATCACAGTGTTGACTATTTGTTAACCAGTATAATATCTCATATAGAACTCATTAATGCGATACATGAGTAGAAAGTCTCGTATGGCATGCGATGCATCACAACTTATCAACGAAATTCATCTTTAATGTGGTAATAATTACACAGTATGCAAAATACCATGATACCAAACGTAATTTAATTCATATTTTTACGAATTAAACGAACCTCACTGCTGCAGGCGCCTCGCTGGAATTTACAATGTAAATTCTATAATTACACTATGTTTGATTTTTGTTACATATATGAATAATATTCAATTACTTTCGTATCCTTGAAATATCTGTAACAAATGCTATAATATTGTAATAGTATGGTATATTTTCGTTTTAGTTATGCATGTAAACAGATCCGATGATACGCGTTAATGTAATCGATGAACATATTACACTAATGTTTATTGTGTTTTAGTAAATAGCAGAGAAAAAAGAAATCGTTACTGTGAAGGATAATATTTTATTCTATATTTAGTTCTTATGCGTGTAAAGTACAGGAAGAATGTCAAGTGTTTTTTTTTTCACATTAAGAGTTTGATAAGAATCGTGATGAAATGCGGTTTGTTTGAATTAATTATTGCCGTTATTGATTTTCTGCATTGCAACTGTACTTGGCAGACCCTGACCTATGAACTTTCGTAGGTAATGGAAGACTTCGTCCTTGGTAAATGCAGTGTTATCCTTTAAGCAGCACCAGTCTACTGACGTGTCGTATCATATACCACTTTGTATGTATTCATGTTAGAACTTGCATATGCGGATGTTAATTTTTTTCGTTTTCAAGAACTCAGATGTCATAGTTTGTAACTGACATGACATTGCGTATGTATCATTCACACCTTCAATCAGGCACGTACTAGGACACATTTATTTTCTCTCATTGGGACGTCGTGTGAAATTGTTTGGCAGCCACTATTGTTGCCGGTTCGGTTGACTGGTACCCGGATGATGTGTAGTGGAAGTGAACGATTGCACACAATGCAGAACTGCAACTGCAGCTATATACCGCGGATCCCCAGTGCAGTGCCTCTCGGTTAACTATATAGCCACGGAACTATACGAACCCCTGCTGTGCACAAAGCCGTCATACTACGACGTATAATGAGAGACTACTTTTATTGTTACTGGCTGGTGTTTAATGTCGATAGTATTGTAATATTTCTTATTGATTGAAAGTTATGTGCTCCGTCTGACATTCATTGCTAGATTAATCAAACACTCGATGTTGACTTTCATTTTGTTGCAACCACCAACGATACGGTGTGATGATACAACTCTATTTACTCTTTTATTCTTAGGTGACACGGTTTCATATACCTTTGTTTCCTTTAGACACGTGTTTCTCAAAATTCCACATCAGATTTTATTATCTAATTATCCTCACATATGTACAGAGTTTTCAATGAAATAACTAACTTAACTTATGCTAATTATTGAAAGAAGATTGAACATCATACGCTCTTGCATCACATGTTTCGTTTAATCAAAACTCGTTCTAACGTGTCCATTTTCTTGTATAATTAATCTGAATTTCAGATCTGGATAAAACATTCCGTTAGTTCCCGATGTTTCACGTTGAAATGTTTCTGTACTATGAAGACATCAGAGTTAAAGAATCGACCTATTAAAAAGCAATAGAAAACCCACTCCAGACTCTAAATGTTAATTTTTTTCCTATTTTATAGTAGCTTGAGTAACACCCGTTGTTCTTAGCTGCGTTTTTTTTTATTTATATTTTTATTGCCGCTTTCGTGTTTATTACGGTGACAATCTATGAAAAGTGAGTAAAATATCGTAGGAACGATGAAGGTTAACAGAATGGACAGGTGAAAGACTTGGAACAGGTAAACACACATACACACACAGGTACGTGTAGTACGTACGTATATGAGCACACACGCGCGCGCGCTCACACACACACTTAATCCAGCCCCCAGCACACTGCGATGTCATGAAGCCCTATTTTTGTAGGCGCAGCTGTATCTGTTCTCCCACTCTTTTCTTTTTTTTACTCTCTTTACTTGTCGCTGTCAACGGGCAAGACATTACAAGTCTCTTAAAGACAATATCGCGATATCAGCGTCGTATATGAAGTCGTAAATGCTACGAAATGGATTGTCACGATGTTAGCAAATTGTAAAAGTGAATACAAACACATTCTGTCGCACAAACTTTGTAAGATAGAATTCACGCAATATATATAATTGCATACTATTTTATTCACACAGTTGTTGATAAAGTTTCGACTTTAATGGGTATAGAAACGAGTATTGAATTGATTTTACTGCTTGAATTGTAGTTAAAAAAATATATTCATTAAACTAATGGACAAAGCATATCACGGACTACAGAATAAATTGACGGGCAAAATATCGGTTAAGGCCCTTGTGATTGTATTCATTAATAAGTTATAATGATTAGTGATAAACAATAGTATTCGTGTCATGTTGGCGATATTGAAAATTCTATTGAGGAAGCCCTTGTAAGTTAAACAGTTTGTGTATACAAATATGTACAGGTTTGCTATGAAAAAAGGCATTCCTGTGTCAACAAGTCACAAATAAATATATCGCACATCTACACATTCCATTCAGCATTCATACATTCAAATGTATTCAACCTTATATGTTAGCAATGGGACAGCACGTGATAGTCGCGGCGTTTCATACACTCGAAAAGGGGCCTAGTTCATCTGGCCATTGGCTGTTCTTTGTGGCTCGCTCATAATTACGAACATTCATTTGTTATATACGTTATTCCTACGGGCGTGTTTCTGGTTATAATTATTAATTAGAAACAGCCGACAGAATGCGAAGCTCCCGTTGCATCAATCAACCTGTGATTTTTATTTATTACAGTTCGAGTATAAACACATGTATGGTATGATGTATGTGTATGTAAGATCAGAGACCGCTACTTGCCGTCTGATTAGATTTTGATTAGTTTATGGGTCATTAGCGTGTATAGATAATGAATTTATATCCGCTTCTCTTTTATTTGTATTTGTAAATTAATGCAGGTCCATTTGAGTGCTTTTTTTTTCTTTCGTATACTGTGCACAATGATTAAATATTATATAGATTTGACGATTCAGGAATTGAAAGGAATGAACACTGATACTTAACTTCTGTATTGTGTTTTTATTTATGGTTGTTTGCAACATGTGACATAAATCTTAACACTTATCTACACATTCAAAAACTTTCATAAACCATTATAATATTATTTATGTTACTAGCATCGGAACGATGACTATTAATCAGAATTAATCATTTGTCATAATTTATAGGCTTTACACACATTAGAATAAAGTTTATATTCATTACATATTCTACAAATATCGTGTTAATGGAAAGTGATAATTATAAAGAACAATACGTATATCCAACATGGTATTGGATTTTTGCGAATGGTACATTATAATAATATGTATTACATTGATAATAACACCCCGATATTATCTAATATGACAGGTTTATTATTTATTATATACAATTATCCATCCCATAGCCTACTGCAATCAGAAAACAGTTAGCGCCCGCGTAATATTTCCAGTTTGTTTTTTCAGTTCCAATCATTTTCCTGCCCTCATCTGATTAATTTCTCTGACAGTGTAATTGCACCTGTATATCACAATTCAATTACTCGTTCGGATGATGCCTTTCGGTTTTTATCGTTCGTATTTTACAATTTATGCGTTTGTTTTATTAATTCCGGTTTTTCTGTTGACATCGGTGACATACGCAATTCACCATCCCGTTGTACAGGCGTCAATGATGTATTTATTATATACGGTTTAGAACACATACGTTCTGTGTACGGTGCATTGCATATAGCATATCTCCACTCACTCACAATCTACAATCTGACTGAGGTGTACGGATTGTAAAATGAAGGTCCATTGTTCCAGTAATTTGTGACGTGATTGTTTTGATTATTCATTTGTGCATTGAAATGATGTGATTTATCTCGTACGGTGTATACACTTTTGCGGCCTTGCAATATCAGGCATCGCTATTGGATTTTTAATTAATGCTCTACTGAAATATTTAATTTACAGAATGTCACTAAATTATCTAATGAAATATAATTATCTGGTTTTTTTTTGTAAATATTATTTCCTGTATTCCTTTTAGTCATTTATATATTTATTATTGTCCTCAGGTTATTTCTCGTATTGCATATAATTACTTTTGTACATATTTATGTACTCGTATAGTCGCTAGTCTATACTTGGGTCGATGTAATTACCGTAATTAACATTCCGGATTTACACAATTTTATTTGTACAAATTAAACGCAACGCAATTTCCGTGTTTACGTGCATTTTTAGCTGAAATATTTTATTGGTATGTGGAATCAATTAGTTTTATTTTATTAAAATATTTCACTATCAGGATATTGGTTTTTCTTCATTTTTATGACTATTTTACTATATTATGACGCGAGATGTTTAATATATTTTGTATATTTTAACATTGATTGCTATTTTTCCTGGAAATGTACATAATTACAAGTTTTACAGCCGAATGAAACTAACGCAACATATGTGCAAGGATATTAAATGTCTATGATATTTTTTACGTCAGTGTTTTTTGAATTTGCACTGCAGCGTTATATAAGAATTCTATTTAATAATATGACATTTGCTGATAACAAGGTTTATATTTTATTTGTGATCACCTTTACGTCGGATGTCTTTGAAAATTGAAAAATATTCAATTACATAAAGCGTTGACATTTCTTTATTTAATTATACATTGTTTTGATTTTATTTAAACGTCAAAGTTAACCTTTTAAAGTTTATATATATATATATATATATATATATATATATATATATATATTTCAGTTCAGTTAAATCGATATATTTTAAAACTATTCGATGTACTTAAATTAACAGTAATATTTTATTATAATTGAGATGAAACTACAAGTATCATTAGTAGCTGCTAATAGTTAATAATAATAGCATGTACGTAGGTATGACGTGTGTATATGCATTTCCTTTCACTATTACTCGCTAACCTATTTAGATTTTTGCTCCACGCTGATGTAAATATAAAAATACGTGTGCCATTATCTAGTAGTCATATCGCACGGCTGCAGCGTATAACAATGGCCTGTCGTAATGCACTCAGGTGTACCTGCTTACTTGTAGCTTGTATGTACGTGTCTGTCTCTAATGTACTTTGTGTGTGTATGTGTGTGTATGTGTGTGTAACGTGAAGTGTACATTGCTCAACATCTAGGCGGCCGTCCATGGCAGACCAAGGTGAACGCATTGTGCCAACTATGATGCTAATATGCAATAGGAAGTGCATCGTGCGAGGCCTTGCCATCAGCCGACTATAATTGTGCGGGATGAATAATAAATGATAGACAGCGGCAATCAAAATGTCCATAATCTCTAGTCATTCACTATTCTCTCAATACACAACTGACTACATTATACGTGCACATTACTTGTACTTTAGTATTAAATGTTGGAAATGTATTTGTTTTAGTTTTACAGCGAGTATATGTTCAATAATTCACAGATACTAGTGAGAACGGTTGTTTGGCAACTGCTGTTGTAAAGGAATCACGGACCTTGGTTTCTTTAACGGTCTCACTATAAATTCTGTTAAATAGGTCTAGGTATGCCAGATTTGTTAGCCGCAAATGTAGAGGTTGTATTCTCTATTTATACATTTTCCAAACACGTTTGTTTAACTTAGTTTAGAAATATCAAGAACACTCTGTGAAACAAAAAATATTGTTTGCATTCCCAGAACCTTGAATATCAACAGAGGTTTTGGTGAGTATCGTGAATTTATAGTAAACTTTCCATCCGATGATGTTTTAATCGCAGTTGGCGTAAATTCAACACATTCTATGCAAGTGTTTAGTGTTTTAGTTCAGAATATATTTTATGATAATTTGTGATTGTTACGTCAAGGTTAATAACTGATAATTTATTGTGTAAACTTTATTACAAGCATGTAAGTATTACTGTAGTAATTCAGTTACAATTTCCAAAACTCAATTTTCTAGTTTTTTTTTTTTAAATAATATGTACTTTCATAATTGTGAGTATGATTGCAATTTTCAAATAAATGAATTGCTTCGGGTAACTAACTGATGTATGATAGAAGTAGCGAAATAAGTCAGCAGTTCTAAACGAATTTATGTAAATACAAACTTACTCCGACAGTTTCAATGAATTTGCATGTAAATGTTGCTAGCGATTTCTATTTAAATTCAAGTTCGTAACTCGCTGTCAACCACTCGCATTTGCCTTTATTCTGACTGTGTGTAATACAATTTTCTTTAAACACTTCATGCCGTTAGTTATATAGTTCCATTACTTAATTAAAATAATAAACTTTATGTAGTACTGTGCAAGCATTACTTATTTATTTAGTAATGTTAATAAGTAGTGAGATTGACTGTGAATAGAAATGTTTGTATGCTTTAAAACAAAGACACATTACTCATACATGCATAACAAGTTTGAATAAATTGAAGACTTTAGAGAAAAGTATACAAAACATAATCGTGAATAGTAATATTGTACCATTGAAGAGGAGTTGTATCTTTGAACTGTTCATCACATACATACATATATCACATAACCGTCATCACAACAGCATATAAAAATAATAAACATTCTGAAGTGATACACAAGAGACATGACTGTTTCATGTTGGGAAGCAGTCCAATTGCTGACTTGTCAGAGCGTGCATCTTGTCGATACACATATGTATTCATATCGCGATTGTACAAGATGAAAAACAACTCAATTGCCAGTGAATAACGTGCTAATTATTCAAATTAGTTTTTAGATGTTGTATTAACATATTAATCACAGCAATGAAACCAGTGCTTATATAGGTGACCAGTGTATTTTAGTAGGGATACTCTCAGAAATCAATTGCCATAAGATAATTTTAATGATAGGTTCTTGTAACGAAAGACTAGCTAAGTGAAGATCAAGGAACAAATGTTATGTGCAGAACAGAGTACTGTGCGCATATTGATTTATTTTATAACAACTGTTGATGAGATTATCAAAGAAAGAGTCATTATATGTCTACCATGAATTGAGAGATAAAAATTAAAACGCTCGATAAAAACTCATGCGTATACTTACGTAAGTGGAAAATGAAGAAAAAAAATCTTCTGTTAAATGTCAGCTCAATGATAAACATTTTTATTTGTGCAGGACTAAAGTGGTAATTTTCATAATTAACCGTCAACAAATTGCCGCTATTAATGTCATCTTTCTATAAACTGTCAATGCACGAAGATAATTAATTCGATACGTTGTCGTTAATGGAATCATAACTGTATAGCAAACGTTAGGAATTTTGATTTCACCATCACGTTTTTTTTTCTGTTTGTTTTGAATATACGTACCTTTATACAATCACCACACCCATGTCGTCCGCTGTATTAGTTCGTGGACTGGATTGGCATTATAATAATGCACTTTCGTCGTGGGAGGCTGTGTATGTGTTCGCGCTGTATATACATGAACCGCAGCATAACGTACATATATCATGTTCCTAATTAGTATTTTAGGTCATGTAATTTGTGTATACGTATATCATGGTTGCTTAATTGGTTATCATCGCTTTCCAATATGTTGTTTTTATTATCTAATGGTCCATTCTAGACAGGCTTTTGCTGAATATATAATATTCTATATTAAAATACTTGTAATTTCATCAGCAAGTTTATATACCATGTTGTACGTTACAAGATTAAACTCCTGTTTGAACTGGAATATTTTCGAAATTGTTTTCATCTGTCGATTTGCACAGTGGAAGTAAGTGATGTTTCCTTGAATTCTGGAGATATGAAGTTTCGCGTCGGTGTTGAGCGAAGCGGAAAGAACATTGCAAGATGCATTGGCACGTAAGATACCGAGGTCTCGGTTCGTCACCGTTTTAATTGACCTTTTCTAATTAATATTGATTGTGTTCGCGGCCTATTCTAATTAACGGGCTTCGGTTGTATCAAAGCGTACGTTGCTCCTTACAGAATGCGGATGAAGTCGCGTTTGTACTATGCACTTGTTAACATCTAAACAGGATGGCTTTTCATTCTTCTCTGGTTCTGGGTGAATGCTTTGTACTTTTACAGAGATAATCACTCTCTTAACTTTATCACATACCAAGTAAATACATACACATGTGTACATATATATCAGGAGTCTTATTCCGTCTCGAACAAAACTATTTAAACCATTCAACGTTGAACATACTATAATATTAACTGTATATTCAATCCTGATCCGTTACAAAGATGTGTAGCAAATAAATTTATTTATTTTGAAAGTTTCTCAGCTGCAAATTATTTACGTTAAGGTTCATTGTTTAACGTTACCCTTAACATTAATTTTGTATATATAAAACTGAACTTTGTTTACATCAACATAAGGCATTGTTTCGCTTTTGTTATTTTGGCAATTGTTTTGTAAACGTTACGCTTGCATAAACGTGAACTGCTAACGTGGTACATTACAGGCAGCATGCATAGAAATATCAATCAACGTACGAGAGACTCGTAAACACTACATGAACACCTGGCCGTCTGACTGTGAAGCGAGTCATATGTAAAAATCGAAACGTTCCAATTATAACACAGCATGAAACATTTATAATTATACATTACGTATACGGGTGATGCACTTTTCCATACATACATACATACTTTGCAAATGTGTATGCGAATGCAGTTCCTCGTTTTGTAACATTTGCCTTGATACTTCGGATGGTGACATGACGTATTATCAGTCATTTGCTTGTTTCCAACATTTTTTTTATCCTTTTAATTATTTTGACCTAAATATGAAACTTAGCAGCGTTATGTGTTTGATAATGAAAATGAGGTTATATTTTACTACTGTGTTCGTGTTCGTGTTGTTACTTGTATCTAACAGCGTGTTTTATAGCTACGATTTGTACTTAACTGTTCTTCTTTTGTTACAGGTATGTTACCAGTCATTTTGTCCGTTTTAAATAAAGTATTCACTGATATTGGTGAGTTATATTCAGCTATCTAAGTCCGGTTAGGAAAAAAAAGAGTTCATGAAATAATCCGAGTTCACTTTTGTGATTTATAGCGACCAGTGTCATTTCTCAATTCCGTGGAGAAAAACAACAAACTTGCGTGTGACCGAAACTAGTCAAATATCAGACGCAACCCCTGGCGATTTTGTGGTTATGATTAGGTTTACCTCAAAACCTATTTTTTCCGGAGCACGATATAACCTCCGTTGCACACACGTACACGCAATCTGTCGACGATATTTCAAAGTTGCACAAATAAATACTGCAGCTGTTTTCTGGTTGTCGTGCAAGCGACGCGAGGCGAGACATGTCATTTGTTCATTTAAAGACGGATATCGCGATTCACATGACAAGTGACTGTTCGCCTACACCCGCAGCCGGTGTATAGCGTTCCGGAAATCGCATAAAACCATCGACTTTAATATCTTTTTTTTTTATCGCGACTTATTAATAACAGTAATTAAAAGGCTCGAATGCGGGACACAGATGAGCACTCCGTATAATAATAACGATATTATCGGCTCGTCTCGCACCCCTTGTTATTGCGATTAGCGGCAATCAGCTCGTCCATGGGCGTCGCAAGTGGGGGCAGGATTAGTCACTGGAGGCTAAATATCGTGGTTTTATTGTGCCATTGTACTTCAGAAGAACTGCAGAACTGTATATTCTCTGCAACCTTAGCTAATTCGTGATCAGTTAATAAATTCTGTTGTCAATATTCTTTTGATGTGCGATTGTAGGCATATTTAATATCAATCTTATTTTCTAATAACATTTGTTCCTTTACAAAGTGATACGTATGTCATTGGCGCTATTAATCTCATTTCTACTTTGTTTTATTTCCCTTCGTACATATTTACCTTTATACACCGTTCCACTTAACGTCGGTTTGTGCTTTAAATTTTAAATATTATATTTCAAGTTGAACATCTGTCAATGTATAATGTATATTCATGTAGTGAGGGTAGACACAGACCACTTTCAAGCCTATACACGTATATGGGTGCGCATGCGCGAACTTGCGTGCCATATGCACTGTTTTATCACTTATTGTTCCTTCCTCCACTTGTATGTATGTGTGTGTTTGTTGGATTAATTATAATTTTTTGACTCGAAACAATGTACACTTAATTCTAACATTGCCAAGAGTTAATTGCACTTGTGAATATGTTTTTCCGACCCAAATGTTAAGATAATCTAACCTAAATAATTTGAAAAGGTTGAGGACATACATTGTTATTTTGTTAGTTCGATTTTTATGGAAAATATTTATTGTTAATATTCATACAAACATAATGTACATTGAATACTAATTGTTTCGCACAAAAATGAACTTCATTAATCATATATAATTACGTGTTGGTAATGGGAATTATTTTTAAAATACTTAATTTAAGAATGAATTTTTGTTGGCAATTACTGCACAACGTAATTAATATGTGTTTAAATAATTATACGCGAACAATTAGCATAAAAGCAATTTAATGCAAGATTAAAGTTGTACTAAATTGATTACAACATTTATCTTACGGGATATACATAATTAATAATCGACAATACTGTTGACAAAGTAATTAAAATTGTAAAATTATAATAATTGGTGAATAATATTACTGGTATACACCGTATTACTTAAAATCGCACGTGCATTTAATGACTATCTTTAAGTACGTAATTTCCAATATTTTATTTGTAAAGACATTTGTAGAAAATTGTAATTATACCTTCTCCGTAAAACATAACATATTTTAATATACGTGTTTTTTCAAATGAGCTCTTTGGTCAAATAGTTCATTTGCATTTTTAAATGCTCCAGGTTATCTTTTAACTCATCCGTTATGATTATTCTTTCAAAAAAAAACAAAATTAGGGCGCAGACCTCTCTATGTTCGCATATTCATTTAGTAATTTACATGTAGAACATTTTTTTCATATTATAGGTACCCTTGTACTTGATGGTACATGTGTACGGGGAATTTTCATTGCCTACTCTGATCTTGCCTGAAGCACTCTACTGCTTCATACATATGATAACGAATTATTCAATACACAAGCTTTGTAAAAAATAGTTTTATTGTATATGTGTAGTATACACGTGTATATACCACTCGTATTTATTAAAGACGAGATCAAACGTATCACCTGTTCTTTTTCGTACATAAAAAATTCAGTATTAATTCATGTCAAGTTACAAATAAGCACTGATGAAATGTAACATTAAATTGATATTTATCTTTGCGCGAATAATTGGTTTGCAAATTAAAATGAATGTCTTTTTTTCACAATATCACAAGGCGTTATCTTAATACGATAATGACTGGTGTGACTAGATAATAATTTGTTATTGTACTTGTCACATTATGTGTTACATGAATTACAAATTTATTTTTCCGATTCCGTTAACCGATTACAGCTTTCTTCGTAAATACTTGTTTTGCGGAAAGCTCTACATACAAGAATATGATGACGTATCGAATACACTTGATTTATACTCTTACTAATCTAGTCCGGAAATTCCATTTCAACACTCATTCTATAATTATATATTTTTTTTTATGTACATTTCCGCAACATATAACATTTCGTTGAGTCAAGTTCGTGGTCAAATCATTTTCCTGTTACGTAGGTACAATCACGCTTAAAAGTTACGTATAATTTTTCCGGTAATTGAGAAAAACCTCATCCATAGGAAATTAATTGCTTCTATTTTTAGCCGATACGTGTGTAGTTATCCTTTTGCAAAGTTTTTAAATGAAAATATAGAAGTAATTTTATTCATGAGTCAGTTGTGTTTATGTCGTCACTTGTGTACAAAATATGCAGATATGAATTTATGTAAACATTAACTGCCAACTGTGTATGTTTGTGTTACGTATATAGTATATACTCACACACACATATATAAAAATAAACAATAGGCTTTAGTATAAAAGAAATTTATTGACGTGAAGACAATCTTTATGGCAAATCCGCATTGGATATAGTGTTAATATAGTAATATTTTTAATTTAACTTCTTGAACTGTGAAAGTATATAATATCGATACTTTTAAACGTATGTTTGTTGATTGATATGAAAGTACGTCATAAAACAACCGATAACGTTATTTTACGAAAGGAATTGTTTCCGCAACTGTAAATAACGAATTTTTACAATCTGTTTACAAATCGAATAGGGAAATGAATAACTAACTGATATGTAAATGAAATATTATTACAAATAGTTATGATTTAATTAGCTATCTGTGTGTATGTTTGTACATGCATATGTGTACTAAATGTTTGCTAATACACATTCCAGTATATCAGTGAGGTCGTGGGAACCGGCGTTATCATTCCAGATTGTATTGCATGCTGTCCAGTACTCAGAACAACTACAGATTATATGTTTACGTTTCTCCGTATAGCTTGACCGTTTCATTAAACGTAATACATTTAATTGTTACTGTCTACGTCTATGTAATTGGCACTTTCTCTATATCCTACATGAAATATTGATCGGTTACCCTTTAAAATAATAAATACAAATAACAAGTACACATTATTGCTATCACAGTTTAAATTGTTGATACATTCAAATAACTAAAAGATCTGTATCGTAATATACAAAGACTGATAAAGTAATTTGTGTTTTATACACCTTCAATCCTAAAAAAGAAAAGTGTTTTACCCCGGAAATGGTAAATTGATGTTAAGAGTTTACCTAAATATAAAGAGGTACCGTCTTTATTATGCCTTGCACGTAATACTACAGTATTACGTAATTGAGCAAGATTCTAATCTTCGAGAAGCACGAAGGTGACAACTCAGCAGAAACGTGCTAAACTCTAGAGACACAAGAATCGATCAGTTTGCGTATTTTACTATAAAATGCAAAAAGTGAAAACTGACTATTTGTGCACAGTATGTAATTATTTGTGATTTATAGAAAGACAAATTAATCGAGTAAATTGTACAAGTCTGATGAATTATTACTTATTATGGATGTAGCACTTACATAGAAATGCTGTCTGTTCACATACATACATATTTGTCACCATATTTGTGTTGACTATGAAAGAACGTTGTTACTATAAATACACCTGCAAATATTCATCTCTTCGGCATTTACGTGTAATTATCTATCAGATATATGGTTTGTTGTCAAATGTTCTATAAATTTTTTATACATGATTCATTAATTTATATATTTATTAATATATTCAATGACACATCTTGTAGTTATATTTATGTTTTGAATATTTGTTCTGTGATATTTTATTCCTAATTCTGGTGATAGTTTTAAAATAAATAGTTATTGCATTATAAAATGGTAATCGTTTAAAAGTATCTTAAGTACTATTGACCAGAATCAGGTCACGTTAGGTAATATCGTAGTTATTATTGTGAACATTTTCATTTCGAAGTAAAAGCGAAGACCATGAGAGTAGGTGATTCTGTTTTTAAAATGTCCAGTTGAGACTAGTTATTGCTACAAATGCATATACGTATGTGTTATTGCGAAATTACACGTTAAACTACTTATAGTTCTATATATTGAAAGTAAATCGTTATGCATTAATCGAAAATGTCTATCAACCGCGATTGACAGCTTACTGTATGTGAGTATGCATGTGTATGTGTTTGTATAATCTTAATATTTATATTCAGTACAGAAATATCCTTTTACAACCTCATGCATTCGTTGGCTGGTTTGCTTTATATCGAAATGAATTCAACTTCTGCAAGAATTACGATAACTAGTTGGTAAAATTTCTTTATAAGGCGAGTACAAATGGAAATTACACACACTCACACACGGCCTGTATAGAATGACATTGAAGCAGATATAAAATAATAAAATTCCATTGCATGCTATGCAAGTTTCCATTGCTTCAGTACCGTGCTGTACTAAACATTTACAGCTAAACGTAAATATGCATGTATGTATAATTGTGTGTGTTTATTTATATATACGTTGATAAAGGGCCGTACAAAATATATTACCATATTTTATACTTGGTGATTCGCTTTAATCTCCATTTGATATTTATTGACATTCCTAGATAAAATAGAAAGTGATTTATGTAGTTTAATGTTAGGTATTGTAGTTTTTTTTTTCAAATTACGAATTGTGTCACTACAGCTGTAGCGATAATGAATTATGTGTGAGCGTACAAAACAGACTGTTACCTATCGTGAAATGTACTGGTATATTATTTCACCGATGCATACGTTGATTTATAGTATATGTAGGTGTCTACTTACATACTGTGCAGAGAAGTTTAACGTTCTTATGCGTATGCCTCTGGTTTTATATTAGACTGACTGTCGATAACTGTATATGGTATGATCGAATCTAGTGTGTTTATAAATGCTTCCACGTATGCAATTATGTATAGAAAATAAAGTTGTTGTTTTCGTTTACTATTATTGTTTTATACATGTGCTCCCGGAGAGATGTTAGATTTATTCTCAAATGTACGACTATTCAATAATACATATAATATGTAGTGTATAGGTAATTCAAGATTAGCCATTTTTCATCCGGCCAGCTGCCGACTACATAACGGACGAACCCCAAATCGTATTTTTCGAGAAAGACATTTGTGTTCAGAACTAACCATTTTTTTCTTTCATTCTTTCGGAGACTATTGTTGTCTACGTGAGCACTTGAAAAGTTTTCATGGCAACTTGCTGTATGCTCAGCCCTTAGTAGTATGCACTCGTTGCGATTGTACCGTTTCGTGCATTTTCGGTTCGTTCACTTCGTAGAGTTCGGGCCATGTCGGCCACAGTATTTGGTACTGTATGTTTGTCATGGGCGGATTAGTTAGAACCCTGCTGAAGAATACACCCTCAGATCGATATTTGGACAGTAAAGACCAGTGCACACTGACGAAATTTACTTAAATCTATTCTCACGGTTTTTCTTCTTTTACTTACTAACGTATCACGTGGTTCACCATGAACTAGATTCGAAAAAAGTAAAATAATTATCCATTTTATTGAATTATATGTTTAATATTATTAAAACTTAATTTAATATAATAGTGTGAACGACATGAATATGTAAATTTATTTATTGCATATTTTAATTACTGTAATTATGTCTTACATGTATAATTTTCCAACCACATTATTTATTATTTCAGTTCGTGATCCTTATAGAACACAATTTCATATTTTTATATTACTGCAAGATTGAAGCACTAGATCATTTATAAATAACTCAATGAAATAGGTACATATGTATGTTAAAGGAATTTTAGTTTCTAATGCTTAGTTCAATTAAATGTTGAATTAAATACTTTTCTGATGTTTTTATTATGAAATTTATAGTATGCAGGTTGAATAAATTTATTACATAAAATGTTGGACTATTTTAATAACTGTAATTAACTAACGATATAAAGTAAAGGGTACACATTTACTAATAAATATTGTATGTTTTTTTAAAATTAAAAAATAAATACGTAAATCATTTATATTTCTTCAATGTGACATAATTGTTGCCGTTATATTAAAATCTAAATGTATTTATTTAATTGTTTCACTCGTAATGTAATAGCATTTTGATTAGATGTTTGTTTATAATTATATGGTTATGTTGTAACCAGTGAATGTGACGGCTGAGTGCAGTGTAAGATTGTGCTGTGTGAACCAGACTTCCTGTGGAAAGAAGTGCATTAGGCCTAACGGAGAACTGTTTACAGCAGTTGTATAGCTTTATTGTCAGCAGAGGAGAAGCTATAAATGCAGTTTATTTCCAATTTGGGCATGGGTTTCGGTATTCGTAAAGGTCACAACGTTTCTCAGAAGTACCAACTTGATGGTACTAATGTATCGGCAATAAAACTAGCTCATGAAAATACTACATTTTATTATATATCATGGAGCACGGTGAATATTTCTTTTAATTGTAATAAAGTCCAATGGCCTCCACGAATCAGGTATGAGACAATGTTGTAACATTTCCGCAGTTAACTGACCAACAGTTGTTATAATGATGTTTATCAGTAGCATAAAGAAGAAGTATAAAGTAACTACCCAATGAACATTAGTTTCATATACCTTCTAAAAGTATTTATAGTCTCAGTTAACTTTGCGTAAATCCGTGGTCTTACCTAGGTGTATATGGCTGGCGTGACTCCAAGAAAAATCAAACGTATTTATATATGTGTGTGTATGTCGGTCTGAGGACAGTAACTGGCTGCTTTATGACTTGTGCTGTCATCTGAAGATTACAAGGAAAAAGGCGGTAATCCGCTTTGCTCTCCCAGTCGTAAGCATATTAATAATATCTCTAGAGTATTTACTGACTCGGGGTCTCCTTGGATACATTCGCTTTGTAGAAAGATTTCAACGTACCCAGAGATTTGGTAACAAAGAAAGTAATAAGGTAACTGTAATATTTAAATAAAGACATTCACATCTGACTATAACCTATTACTATAATCAGTACGAGCCAGAGATCCTTGCTAAAAATAGATTATCAATACATATTTCATATAGTGTGCAAATTTATTCACAATGCCACTCTATCAGAATGGATTATATTGCTATTGCATATATAAATTATACGTAGGCAAATGATATTGTCATGCTTTGCTTGAACGACAATTGAAAATCTAATCAAACAAAGCATAAACTACTAACAAGCGTTGCTAATCTATACAGCTTAACTTCAGCGCAATTGAAAATCAATCTTTGAATGCATTGGAAGCGAAACAAATCCAAACAATAACATTGGAACACATAAAAAACGTCTAGATAGTAAATAAACAAAGGAGCAAGTCTGTGTAAGTTTGAAAGAATTAGGTCACAACGGGTCAAAGAGCTCGTCTGTAAGAATTGGATCGTTGCCAAATTCCACTCGGAACAGAAAAGCGACATGGTTTAATACCTTCGTTTTGGGGCCGGCACTATGTATTTACATTCGTGGTTACTTTGGACTGAACAAGCAGCGACACGTCGCACAAAGTCGCCTCTGATTGATGAACAATTGTGGCAAGTGTAAACAGAACGACATACGGCGTGTATCAGTGTGATACTTTCAAGTTAACAACAGAAACTAAAAGTAGATACCTACCATTCGTAACTCGTGAACATCTTTAGCGAGTAATTTGTAGTTGTAGGTATGTGACTTGAAAAGTTATTCTCGTAATGGTTGAATGAATGAAGTACTGTAGGTATTATATCAAAGTGTTATTTTATAAATACATAATACTATCTTCATTTACTTTGTCACAATGTGTATGAAACTAGTAGCATTGTAATAAATATTATGATAAAAAAATGACTTTCATTTAATTTATTATTATTTTATATATGCAATTATTATTATTTTTTTTAAATGTTTTTTTCTGTAAGTACTTTTATGATGTCACCAACAACCTTTTAAGATTCCTATAAGTATATTATAATGTTATTATCTCGCACATTTTACTCCATTAAAATTTCGGCAATGTTGCCTCGTAGGGGAGTTGGCGGAAATTAAATTTTAAAGTTTTTCATTGATTTCCTTTCATCTTGATATTTAATTTCCAGGAAGACGACAACATAAAGTACGTGTATTATTGTTCTAACCAAGATGAAAATTCCAATGCGCATATCACAGTTTGTGTTGCAATAAGAACCGTTGTAGTCTGTCAGTGCGTTCTCTGGTGGTGCGTGATAAAATCACGGTGAGAAGGATATCATATCAGTTTCACTGTTTACTTTTCCTTGTTGCTTGTCACTTGCATTTTGAAATGTGAACACAAGCCAAATCAGAAAAAAAATTTAAAGAAAAAAAAACGCAGCATGAAGAATAACAAGTATTTTGAAACTTGGTTTTGAACGCTAAGGTCAAGATCATTTTATTGAATATATAGTTTAAATTCAGTTTGCAAATGTTATATTGGACGTGTATTTCTAGATAATCCTAACCATGTGCTGTAAAGATAAAATAATAAAACTAATTCATTGTATCTAAAAGGTCTTTGGAATTAGTTTCAATGCATTATTGATGTTCTTCACGAATCATTTTACATTTTTGCAATACCTACAAAGTGCTGGATAACTCGTTTCCAGGAAATTTGACGTTCAAACAACACCGGGTATTTTTCTTATTGCGCCCTCTGAAATTTTCAGTAGAAAAACATGTTTACCATCGTATACCAAAAAGGAAAATACTTTATGACTTCTACAAAAGTACATTTTTACGATACTGGCCGTTCGTACAATTTTTGAAACGTTGTAATGTACATTTATTGAATATATCGTTTTATTATTAAATGTAACCATTGGATAATAAAGCAAGTATGACGAAAGAAATAATGCGAATCTATTATTCACTGAATTGAGTAATACAAAGCAGGTCGTAACATGTCCGTTGGAATTTCAAATCAAAATACATATGTGGAAGAAATGTATTGTGTAAAATATGATATATGAATGACACTTAATTAGAAGAAAATACTAAGTAGCAATTGTACCTTACAATGTAGTATGAAAGGTGTATGATTAGAATCTGATATGTGGTATTCTTGTACTAATCTAAGACAAATCAAACATCTTATTCACTTAATGAGCAACATAAATAAGCCAATGTTACGGCAATTTCAATACACAGAAACCTACCGCATATTTAGCCTTGTATTATTCAAGAAATACGGTGCACCTTTCTAAAAATCTTTGCATACACATTTCCTTTTCTAATCAAAATACATCAACTAATCCGATACGTCTGAACCACCTGTCGCTAAGTACTGTTTCTCTGATTATGCTTTGTGATATTAGCGACTAGGTGATTTTATTGACCGTGCTAATCAATTTACTCTTAAAACTACGTATCGTCAGTTCTTCGGACATTTATTACATATTACAGCGGAATTTGTAATCAGGCGGAAATCGTTACCTGTAATAAATGAATACCTGCTGTAACGTTCCTCAGTAAGTCCTGTCATCTACATACTTACACTACACATACGTGTATGTATGTATGTTCTTTACGTGTAAGCAAGTGTATTATAATTAGCACGTACACGTATGCGCGTAAATGATACGTTACGTTGCGTTACGGTTGAATTGTTAGTCTTGTTTTACCGTGTTCTTAAACACGATACTGAAACGTCGTACGACTCGCATACCCCAAGGGCTGCTAACAAAACGGACATGTTACATCGGGGCACACGCTCTTGCCGTTCGGGACCGCGGGAGTTCAGTACATTGGCCTCAATTAGAGGAATCGAACTGTTAACTAAATTATGCATATGTTAAACTTCACCGACATGCACGTTACTATGTACATGTATATTTGTATGCATGTGTGTGTGTGTATAGTGTCCGACCTTCCGTCCGGCAGTCAGCTAAAACAATAAACCCTTTGTCTGTGTCGCTTTGTGTGAACCTGTGTAACTTTTGGTGATGTACACTTTTATGTATACATAAATATACAAGGGTAAGGTAGTGTCTTGTTAACGTTCACTCTTCAAAATCGACACCTCCATTATTCATAATATTTATTCTTTATCGAATGATACCACCGGCTATATTTCGGAAATAAAATATTTGTTACCTATGAATTCCGAGGGATTATAAAAGTCGTGTTTTCTATATTCAATTATGAACAGTGTACATTGTTTATTTTACTATTGGTATAAGTTCATTAGAAATGTCTATTAAATGCGAGTACATGCATGTTTAATCTTGCATAATTTGTTTATATAATTATTGTAAATAACTATATTTTATGTCTGTTCTATATAGCTTTAAACCTGCGTTTATCTCAGTAAATACCGAGTGTCCCAAGAAATCTGGGACATAGGGGATTAACATGTAAATATAGAAAAACTATGATTACTTCTGAATAACAGATTTTAGAGCAAAAAAATTAAATATAACAATTTTTCTCAAATTAAAACTGCATGATACGATCACAATTTGTCTACATTTACATGTTAATTCTCTATGTCTCAGACTTCTTGGAACATCCGGTATGTACAGCATTAAATGTTAGCATATATAATAAATAACTAGAAAACGGATGAAAATGTCTCAACAAAATCAACATTTACATTAATGTATACAATATTAACAGTTTTGTCACGTATTCTAAACAAAAGGAGCATAATTTGCTTACATCCGTTTGGTTTCTTCTAAAAATCAAATAAAGCATGAGAAAAATGGTTAATTCAAATATTTAAACATCTATAAATAGGAATATTTTTACATTAAGGGGATTCTCCGTTAGTCCCATAGTTTCACCTGGGGGGCAACGGTTTGGGACGAGGTAGCCACTGGGCGGGTACAATTTGGTTCCCCCACTATTTAAAACCTGAACCCCGAGGCGTGCTCATTTGCATATGTCAGTAGCCCAGTATCCGTCGTAGGGCCACGTTCGTTTAGTTCTTTCATTCTCTATAACCTTGAGTCATATCTTTGACAATATTTATGCTAGCCCTGACAGATTAATGGATGTCAACTTGTATAATATAAATAAAATCTTCTGTGTATGCCAACGCCGAAAGAATTGTTGAGCGATAGTGGCTTGTTCAGATAAGTAGGTAAACATTACCGACTATTCTACACGCAACAATATATATGAGTACTACTGTTATTTGATTAGCAAAAATAACTAATCGTTGGGATACAAAACTATCTCAAATAATATAAATTAATAGTAAAACTCCAATAAATGAATTAATTGACTCAATTGATGATAAAATATTTCAAGTGGTACTACGTAGGTAATAATGCAAATGTATTATTTGTTGTTGAGATATTTGAAAAATACTAAATATATTTAAATATAAAATGGTTTAATCGAATTTTCGTGGCACACTACGAAACCCATTCTTTTTATCATACTTTTTATATTTTCTTCATAACTAAAAAATATATTTATATAAACGAATACATTATTATAAAGAGAAAATGTAGCACTTTTTTCTAGATTGAAATGAACTACGGTACCCATTCAAAAAATTGAACTTGCATGCTGTATTTCCAGAAATATCAAATGAAAAAAAATATTCATCAAATTCACCGAAAAGCGTTCTATGTATGCTAAAATATTTATTTGAAGCTTTTTTCAATACCTTCCGAGTTATAAAGGATAATTACAAATCGAAAAAATCACATTTTTGTCATTATCTAGTGAGTCACGCAATATTTTCAAAATATGAAATCGCCACCGACGTCGGCCCATAAATGTGCAACTTTTGTCTAATTTAACCGACTTTGTATCTCTTATAGTTTCTGAGATCCCTGTGGTGGCCCGTATAAAATAGACACCCTTGTATATAATGAAGTAATCACAAATTTTCTATATTCAATTCCCTACGTCCCAGATTTCTTGGGATATATATAATTATTATTATATACTTATTATTATATATTTATTATTATTATATATTTATTATTATTATATGTATTTATTATTATTATATATATTTATTGTTATTATGCATATTTATTATTATTATTATATATAAACCGTACAAAGTAAACGATGTACAAACTTTTTCATAAAGCTAACCAGAAGGAATCATGGATAATAATATATGTTATGTAGCGCGTTTGTTTCTGTTGAACTGCATTTCGGCTTCAACCAAGCCTGGTTCCAATATATAAACATCTACCAAAACACTGATAACATAATGCTTAAACTCAATGCAATCCTCCTTCCCCGCGAGAGTAGACCCACGAAAATATTTGGGCGGAGCTAATCACTTGAAACTCATTTGATGCCTACCACGCCACCAGTGTATGAAGTTAAGAATTACAAAATATTATTTTGTTTTTTGCATTTCATTCTTCAGGTGTTGATTTCAAGATAATTTTTAATAGCGCAAATGAAAGTTTACATATTACTGTACACGAATATGCATCCATATGTACCAATTTATCAATACTGCTATTAGAATATACGTGACAAATATCAGACTTTTTCACGGTTTTGTGGCATACATTATTTACGTTATTATTAACAATTTTTAGAATATCTATGCATATTCGCATAGCTTGCAGTTTATACTTCCTAACAGAACAAGAAAATCTTGTTTGATCGCAATAGGTTTCAAATGAAATAACAAACCGTAAGGTATGTTTTAAGCACTGTTTGTACGAGCAGAGAATCCCCTTAAGGTCATTGCACATGCCTAGGAATAATGTTTATTATTCAAATTACATTTGTATTTTGCATTTATTGTCAATCTAATATCGCTGATGGTATATATATATATATATATATATATATATATATATATATATATATATATATAAAATTACTTGGCCTTCATAATTAAATTATGCTATTATATTTTATGTACATATATGAAATATGAGGATATTTATTTCTTTTCTAGTCTATTTTATTGTTGTCTTACATTCTATTCCATATACCGGGTGATTTTAAATATATATATGCGACAAACTATAACTTTAAAACTAAGCCGTTTTGGACAGATATTCATATGAACATTTATAATCAAAATAACCCCAGGAATCAATTCTTATATTTAGAATCAGCCTGTATGTACCATGCTTTTGTCTAACATTTTACTATTGAAGTAGTTTAGGAAATGATTTGCAATGATTTTAATGCGTTATATATTCAGTTTCTAATATGTATAATGTGCGTTTGTGGGACGTAGGTGGTTTTACAGGGGGGGGGGGGTAAGTTGTCATTTCCGTCACCTTCACCTTGGCCACCCTGTTCGTGTTAGTGGTGTCGGCGTGTGGTTGATGTGAGTGAGTGTGTACCCGGTACATTCGCTAGTCGTGGCAGCCGAAGCACGGCGGTGGTCGTGGCGGGCCGATAGCAGACCGGCACCAGAAGGGTATTGATCGCTAGTAGGCTTGCACCTCTCCTCTTCTGGTGGTTGGTAGTGGTATTGGTGTACACTCCGCGCACACTGAACGCACGGATCATCCTGGCCTTCAATCGCACAGTGCCCATCCCTTGTACCCCGGTACATTCCGTACAAACATCTGCACTCACATCTCGGCGGGAAACCAATATCCGAAATCTGTTTTTACTGGTATTCATAAACGTATACTCTGTCGATGCATGTATACAGGTGTATCTGAAGTATAATTCTAATATCCTTTTGTACGAATTTGTAATGTAAATTAGTAATGCTCATATATTTAATATTTTGCTAAAATGTATCGCAAATATATTCAGTACGGGACTGGACATTCTGACACTCTTGTTTCTCACTCTCGCAGTGTCTCACTCGTGACAAGAGATCCTTTGCCATAACAGATTTCGACACCCCAGCCATTTTAGCTTACGACAGCATACGGTCAGACGTGCAATTCGCACCCTGCTATTTGAGAGAACAATTTTGTCAATAATTCATACAAAATGGACATTTTAATGTTTAAATACACATCCACGATGCGCTGACTGTTTTATTTATTTCCTTTACACACTGCAATATACAACATACGTGGAGCCATCTTTATTATTTCACATGAAATATGTCTGCAGTTTAACATTTAAACTCACATTTCATCCTTATAACAGGAAAAGGAATTATGGAAATCTGTGTCGACTATTTTACTTCTTAAATCATTCCGTCTATGAAACCTGTAAAAAAAATATTAGAAAGCTTTTATTAAACTTGAGAAGCAGTATTAAAAGCAACTGAAATAACACAATGAATTGAAGTTTTTATTAGCCCGCTGTTGTTTACTTTTGCTTATAAGCACTTTTTTACAAATCTAGATAATTAACCGTGCAATTACAAGTTATATTGTTATATTTTGTATATAAAAATTCGCTAACAAATAGCAGGTAGAGTTTTATTGTCTGTTTTGAAACCGCAAACGACTTGCATATAAGCAATAAACTACATTATAATCTAATTTTCAACCTTAAAAAAAGATCACGTTCATATTTTTTCTTTGTCTATACGAAAAAAACCTGGCAGATCGTTACTTGCGGCTGATGCAGGATCAAAGTAACAAATTAAAGCCAATAAATTTGCAAAACAACAATGTGGTCTACCATCAATTAAATTATAATCTATTATGTTGAACGTGATGAAGTTGTGATGTATATAATATTATTACTCGTGATTGTTACGAACACGTTTAAACTTATCGCTTATTTGTAAATGAAAGAAGTACATTTGAGTGCGAAACAGGACATGTTTGCTGTAATTATTTACTAAACGCTGTAATCTATTACTCCAGCTTCTGTAGTTTATAGAACATGTTAAGGTGTGGTAAAAATAAATGAAAGATGTATCGTTAAAGAAAAACTCGTTTTTATTGAAACCCGGATTTATTAGATATAAATGCTGATGAGTGTATTTTCTTGGTCAAGGTCAACAAATGCAGTAATAATTTATTACGTAAATATTTCAAGGCTTGAACTTCTGGGAAAATTTATGTAGAAAAATATATCGTGTTGCTTTGATGCAATCACTCTTATTATATTTATAAAATACGTAGGGAAAATCTCCGTGATTGTAACTTATTTTACAGATTCGAAAGATACTAAATCTCTTACAATTATATGTGTACATCGTTTTTCGTGACCTTTAATTCAATAACGACCAAGTTTTTTTCGATCTTTTTTTGTATCGAGGATAAAACTCTTGTAATCAGTAGATCCTGGCTGTTGTCCCTTGGCCATTTCCGTTCGTCCCCTCCACCCCGTCAACTCCCCGTCGGCTCACTGGGTAACTCCCTGTTCTGCGTTGATTCCCGGATTTTACTTTCTGTGTAAATCTTTCTGTTCCCTGTCCGTTTCGATTCTACCACAAGGGTGTATTTTTCTTCGGTCGAGCGGTTTTCCGGTACTGTTCAAGAAAAATAAAATCTCTAGATTAATTCTTATCGTTCTTAAGTTACATTGACACTCAACGTAACAGTAGAGTTAGTTGATTATCATAAAATATCTCTATACATTACGAATAACTCAGACAATTTGGAAATAATCTTCAGTAACGCACGAACAAAGTGTACTCTAAATACTCAAAACGTTGTAAATAACGGCAACCACATAAATACTTCCATTAAAGAAAAATAAATAATCCTTATGATACATTTATAAGTGGCTGTAAAACAAAAGTACCGTTAATAAATTAGGTTATTAATATAACACGTATGTTTCTGTAATAATAATCAGCTGTCAGGAATTTCCTCAAGGCCTACTTGATCTCGTGTTGTTCTGGTTCACATGCACGCATTGTATTGGACCGTGCGTGTGTATTTGCAATGCATGTGTGTTTGTATACAACCATTAATATAGTATCTGGAATTCCTGATGTGTGATTTATATACCAAACATTGATTAATTCCCCCCCAGTTCATAATGACTGTATTAACATCAATATGTGATACAAGTTCGTTGGACACGGTCCTTTGCACATAGGAAAATTGCCCGCTTCATTACATACTCGTATTTCCCATCAGACATTCGTCAGATGTTTCATAAATTATACAAGTTTTTTTTTATATCCATCTGCAATAATATTGAACATAAATAATATTGAAGAGAATTAATATTGATAGTATATAATTATATAAACGCATAGGAAATAAGTATTTATTAATGATAATTTTCAAGCACTATAAATAATATTCTATTCAATATTATTCATATGTGACATACTATAAATATTCATAGACATTTTAATAGAAAGTATGTCTGTAGAATAGTACAGATATGTATATGTATATGTATATGTGAATGTGTATCGTATTTCAAATAATATTTTCAATGCAAATATTTACACTCGAAAAAGTTCTGTTTGCCAAATATTGTATATAACATGATTTTCTTGTTGCAATATATTTGCGTCCTATTCTGACACAAATGCGAGAAAAACTTAAACAACAATTTGAGAAAATAAAGAAGAAAAAAAGTGTTTGAAGTAAACGTGGTAAGCACTTTTCCAGCAATTTGGCCTCGAGCATTCGATTCCTTCGTTCGTTTCGCTGTAACATGCTGTACGCATACACATGCGTCTCTCTCTTCCCCTCTCTCTCTCTCTCTCTTGCTCTGTATGTGTGTGTGTAAGTCTGGTTGCCATGACACTGCAGGTTTGGATAATGGTCCCCGTCGGAAGTGACGTCACAGCGTGCAAGAGACGAGGAAACCGGAAGCCGTGAGATAAATACAGTGCACGTTTCGCTTCCAGACTCCAGATCGATAACCTATGACAGATATCGGCTGTACGATGAGGTTCTTGATCCACCTCTAATATTATGATCAGATGTTTATTGTTTTCGTAATATGTAAACAATCTGGTTCAGGAGTGTCACTGCCCTTCGATAATATACACGCAGCGTTGGAATTTCAACTCTTTGGTATAAATAAGAGTATTATTAACTATCACGGCGCGATAGATTCGATCACAGTAATAGATAATGTCAGGGCCGGCTTAAGCTGCAATCTAATCATGAAACATCTTCGAGGCAATAAGTTTTTAAACAAAAGTGTTCGTGTATGAAATATTCTAATAAATGATAAAAGAAGAAAATGTTCTAGTTCTTTAAGTATTAAATATAATTAGAATGCTTGCTTTTATTTTATAATACATTTTATATTATTTATAGTTATACCTTATTGTCGTATGAATTATGCTTAAGCAAGAATTGACGTACATGGTTCAAGATAGAAGAAATTGTAAGATCTTGACATGCAAGAATTGCTCAATATAAAACGGGTATTAGATTGCTGTAAAAATTTATATGAAACTAGCATTGCATTGCAAATAGATTATGTTATAAAAACGAAATAAACTCGTTGATATTACGTCTTGCTTCATTTCAATTTCCATTCAGTTTTCTGAACCAATTCCAAAGTTAGATCATACCCACACGTGTAATTTTATAACGTAGTAAATTTACCTATGAATATGTTGGCAATTGACCAACGTCCGTTTGAATGCAATGTTGCTTTGCTTTACTTGCTTACTTGTCGTGACAAGCATTTGTCGGTTATCGATGACCATGCTTGCTTGGATCTTTCGCTCTCGCCAGTTATGCCAGTGTACGCTAAAAATTTATCTTGTTAATGTACGACGTATACATTGATAGATACCTCCCCTCTCGTAACAAGAACCTGTCGAGATTGATCGGATACAGCTCTCTTTGATCCTTGCAGCAACGAGTTCTGTCGAACGAAGCACACGAGCATTTAAGATTGAGTTTCTTGGGAGTCGAGATGATTTGTTCCCGATTTATTTGGTTAGTGCGGTACAGGAAGAACCGATTTAATTGCATGATGAGAGATTAGTTTGAACTTGAATTATATTATTACGATTAGATTGAGTACAAGTTGTTTTTAAATAATTTGTTACCAAGCTGTATATAATAGTATTTTATATAAATATTCTGATATTAAAACAAAGTTATTTAATATATTTTATTTATTAAAAACTGTATTTTTAATATTGTTTTTTCTGTTTCAGGTATGTGCAAAGGGACCTCTTCTTGGCAATTTTTAGTTATTCCCCCTAAAAGTCTTTAGTGAGGTAAGCTAGTTTAAATTTCAAATTGGTCCTTGACGCAAATCAAGAGCTTTTTAAATCAAATAAGTGTCAATACTATTTTGATCTGTTCTGTACAATTATGATTGACATTTACTTCCGCCAGTCTATGACTTTGTTGTCCGCACACGTAAGATTGCGGTTAGAAATTTACATATCGAGCCGCCGTCTGTTTCTCCAACGTTACCGGCGCCACTGGCTACACAACCAGCCTCCCGCGATGTGGAATTTGTTATTCATACGATGCGTCTTTATCTGATTCCCCGTACAATACGATACGTATCTTTCATTGCACTTTTTATTGCAATCTTTGTATTGACAACGATGTGTGGTATCGACTGAAACACTGAACATGTGAATGCAGAAACCAAATATTTGATTGTATGAATAATAAATTCTACAATACGATACTAGTTCTTTTTGATGACGTGAAATATGGCTAGTGATTCCGATATATGTTTATAACTTAATAAAAGTTTTTATTTTATAGAACTTGTTGGAAGTTATAGTCGACGAGAAAGTTTATAATCGAATGATTTTCAGAGAAATCGTTTTTTAACGTTTATTTCAAGGTAGACACAAATGAATTCAACTCGCTTTTTCAACTGTATTTAGTTATAATTTTATCAACAAATATGACATAATTTACAGGTAACAAAACATACAAATATTCGTTTATGAATAGTGCTTCAAACAATTTTCTAATCATAATAACACACACACATATATATATAATATATATATATATATATATATATATATATATATATATATATATATATATATATTACAGTTATTGTGATTAGGAAATATATATATATATATATATATATATATATATATATATATATATATATATATATATATATATATATATATATATATATACGAATATATTATATCCAGTCATTGTAGTAAACTGAAATGGGTCCATTATTTCGGGGGTATATAACGGTTGTATTTTTTTTGTAATAACATTTTTAATTTGGCATAAAGTAGATTAAGCCTCATGAAACGTTTGTTACATACTGCTTGTGTTTCGAGTTCTCAATTCTCCAAGGACCAACCGAATGAATAAATAATTCAGTTTTCAATTTTAAATGAAATGCGTTTTAAATCCGCACAACACAAACCCTAATTAAGTCATACATTTAAACCGCAATTACTTCATTAAGCCGGTCATAAAAATCTCACGAATAAGCAAGATAAATTGTATAACGACGTACATAAATTCTCAAGCATATAAACTTCGATAAGTAATATTAATTTTTTTTTTCTTATTAACCTGTCACCGAAAAAAGCACGTGGTAATTGAAGACTTTAAAGGCTGCGTGTCTTCTGGAGTTAAAGATTTCAACGTGCGATACGAGCAAGGTCTGTGTGGCTGACATCGAACCCCTTGACCGGAAGTAGATGGTGGTGAGATTGTAGTATGGCGCACGTCGCCTGTTAAGCATATATTTCCGTGTGCAAACACTGGCTCCGCCCACCTGCGCATTCTTCTTCACCCCTTTCTTTAGCTACTTGCATATGCAGCAGCCCTTAAGCGAGGAAAGAACACACTCATAAATTCACACTGCAAGTGTAACAAGATGTTAGTAATTCTCATAAGTAGCGTGTATAACCTAACAGAAAATAACAATTCCATACTGTCCGTACTGGAGACTCTTTAATCAAATACGAATTTACTCAGATTCATGTACAGCTCTACGATTGTACTGTCGGATATTATATCTGTATTTCTCACCTTTCCCTTCCCCCTCAGTCCATTTTGCGTGGTATTGTGTAAACTAAGGGTTACGCTTTCAAACATTGTGAACTGTGCACACATTTGAATTGCATATCTGTGTTAGATAATCGCTCGATGATTTTGATGATATTTGGCTTCTGGTTAGTGCCCGAACCCTCCCAGCGTTGTTCAGTCGAGTTTAAATGTTTTGTTTTAGGGGCTGTAATGAGTGGTAATTGTCATCGGTGGAACGGGAGACAATACACTGTGTCACCGAGGGTGACTGAGATTATTAAATGCGGGAATGTTTTGCTTTATTAACCAACTCCATTATACAGTTGTACATAATGGAATACTTTGATTTGTAAATGTTGTATGCGATTCACGTGTAAGTCATTTGGAAAATTAACCACTAAGAAAACACGAATGTTTGCGGTAAAAATTACGTGTCATATGTCAGGTAATTTGAACACATTTGCTGACTAATAAAACTATTGGCAATAAAACAAAGAGTTATGTATGTTACAACAGATGCATCGTTTTGATAATAGAATCGTGAGAAACATACAAACTCCAAGTATGTAGAAATTTCATAGACATTCTGACACACCATAAATCATGTTATACTGATACGATAATTAACTGTAATTTAAACTGTATGATGAAGAAAAAAAACTGCATTTCTTGTGGTTTCAATCTGCGGTGTAAACTCATAGTTTGTGCAGCAAAAAAATGTTCTCGGAAATCTGTCTGGAAATTTGATATTGTTAATGAAATAAAAATGCTAGTCTACCAGTCAAAATAAACCGTGTTTAGATGCATGTGAACTATGAACATTGTACAGTTGTATGTTTGGGCTAGTGTTTGAGTGTTCCAATTCACTGAAATACATTGATTAGTTCGTTGTAATCGCTCTGACATTACTAGAAATGAACTCCGATGACGTATATACATTATAATTTTAAATTACAGGTGTTATTGCTAACGAGAAAAGCAAAACACAAATGTATACTCTGGACGTACAATGTGTTCTTTTTTTTCTGCAGAAGTTGTAACACTGCCGGATGTAGATGTACGGTTGTGGTTTTATCAAATCTTTCTGTTAGAAATTCTATGGAAGACTATAATTAAAATATGATAATATTCTGCAGCCAAGTAATAATTATAATTCACGCTGATGAAATGATATGCAAGGAGTGTCGACCCTTAACTTCCCCGGTAGTAAGTGTTTGATGGTGTTGCACATCTGGCAATGCTGCTTGTATTACGTCGTCGTATGCAAACTTCTGTTTCGCTCCCTACATATACATATATATCCTCCTATTGAATAGTAAAACACTTGAAACGTTGCACATCTGGCACTCTGTAAAACTGGCATTGATAAATGAATATTTACATGTATCCACCTACCGCCCCCCACCTCCACACCCCTTTGTCAACGTGCGCCCATGTCGCCAAGTCGTTTATCAGTGTGCAAACGCTGTGATTAATCTCACAAACCGAGCGTATCTGTACAAAGATCGACTTTTATATTGTAAGTAATTAACCTTAAGTAACCTGTAATATTTTATATGCACTTTACTGTATTATGGCACTGTGGAAATATAATCATGCAAAGTAGCATGTCTTCAACTTGTTCAAGGTCAATAACTCGTCTTGGAGGCCAAGGATGCAGGTTTTTGTTCGCCAAAGAACAACACATATACCGCATACATATGTCAAAATAGACAAGAATCAAATAACAAACTATCATCATTCATTGACAAACCATCTATGACATGACTAGTAATTGAAATTATGGATATTCTAGCACACACACACACACGCAAATTAATAATACTTTTCAACTGGTTTTTCTAATTGAAAATAATACTATCAAACCCATAAATATGGTGAAATAAATTTAAATATTCTAATGATTTATTAGCATGTAGTAGCCGGTATCGAATTTCAAAATCAAATTAAGATTTCGTTTTAAAAAGATATTAATTTGTTTTTTATTATATTTAAAATAAATCTTCGAAAGAAATATATGTTAATTTTTTTGTTATTTATATATTTTGAAATGTAAAGTGTAAATAATACTGAACAGTTAATTTATTGAAAAAAACCGGTTATATTGATAATAATGTGGTGAAGTTTCTACGGAATTTTCTTTACAATGTATTACTAAAAATTGTAGTGATAGTGTTAAAAACATAAGTATGAATATAAACTTGATGCTTGGTAACACTTTTTTCAAGTATGTTTTGTTTTTATCAAACCGATGCTCTATTTAATTACCACGTGCGGCGTTTCTAAAAATAGTAAGCCATGCTTCCTGAGACCCACGTGACGACTTGACAGACACCGTGGGGATGTCCAAGATACATTGGATATATTTATTACACAGCCCACGCTACTGAGATACGTATTGCACGTGAATATAAGATCCATATTCCCTTGCATTTGTTTTCTGTACCGTGAAGACATGCGTATTGCCTCTGTGTACACTTGTAAATTATTTTACATGCCTCCACATAGATCCTAGTTGCCTGAAATATGAATGAAAATGTGCAAAGTGTGACACTACCGTTCATATACCCAAACTTTTCATCGTTTGACGCGCTTATATCAATGGGGAATTTTTGCAATTTTCTTTTGTCAGTGAATTCCAACATTACAAGTAAATACATGTGTTCATGTTTAGTTTTTACTAGTTTTTCCAAGTTAATTTGTGTATTCGCTACACGATAACATTCAGTCGGTGTTCAGTTGTGCTCTGTGTGTTGTTTTATTATTTTACTTGTTGACGAAATATTTGTTTATGTGGATACAATAGTAAATAATATACAATTCTAAGTGTGTGTGCGTCAATATTATAAATAAAATTTCAGTGTTTGTCAACCTAAGTGTTCAACTGCAACAATAAATGTAATTAAAGTGAACAGCAATGTTACCAGTGTGTTTTTGACAAACTACAAATGAGAATTCAGTGTACGAAAAGTGGAATTCATTGTTCAGTGGCGACTTTGCGAACTTTTCAACTGTTGTCCAGGAGATATTTCACGTAGATACTCAAATATGAACATATACGCGTTACGTTCCAAAAGCAAATGGTAACTATTGTTTTAATCTATGCTTCAGGATGTTATCGAAATCGATAGGTGATTAATGTATAAGTCGGCTAAGTGTGAGTTGCGTGCAGGATTTTCTGTTTTATGAATAATTCACTTTTAAATACATCCGTTGTTTTAAAATGGCTTTCCATATCTAATTGCCGAGGCTGCTTGTACTTGTGATGCCATTTTACACGTGAAATAGGTGTGTCGCACGTGCGAAATATTCGTTGGCACGATGGCTTGATGTGATCGCGTTATACGTGCGAAAGCAGAACAGAAATACAGAATCCTATTTGACACACGTGATTACACTAATTATTACGGCGAATCATTTCATTATGAGTCATGTTTACACGTCATTATACTTTGATACTTGCTGTTTTAATATACCTACTTGCAATCAAAAAATAAAGTAACATAATTTCTTAAATGAGGTATCGTTTAAAACCGGTTTTTATTTCAAATTTCACCGGTAGTTATTAAATATAATGGTAGTAGCATTGAATACTAGATTATCGCGTTATGAGATGTTTAGCTAATTTTGGAATATTTGACACTTTTATTTATATGTTAAATTTTTCATTTATTTTTTTGTAATGTTGTAACATTTTAGTTCTTTTATTAAGATTAACATTTATCAGATTTAGTTACGGTGAAAATAGCATTTAATAATCACCAGTATCATAACCAATGATTAAGATGTTTCAGTTGTAAAGAATAAATTAACTTTCGTTCTCAGTATTAATAGCATATTTCATCAACTGGTATTCCGATAAACAGAAATATTTTCTGAAATAGTTAAAATCACTGGACATTGTAAATAATACTCAGGGTTTTTTACATGATTAGTTTTATCCTTTTTGTCATTCAAATGTCTATAGTACTTATCATTACTCAATTAGATTGTTTATTTTACTTCTTCCGAATAGGTTGTTATTGTAAGCTATTCGTTTCATGTTTTGCAAAGACAAAAATTTATATCGTTCATGTCAGTATGTAGTTAACTACAATCAGATACCTATAATTTACAATTATTTCTAAGCGTCGACTTGTATCTGGATCTTGCGCGGTTTTGCATTGCTCCATAATATCTACAAACAAATCATAAACATCGTCGATTATTCTTACTGCTCTCGCTGACACTCCCAGTCGGGGCGGGTATGATGTGCAAATATGAAAAACAACATAAACAAACCAAATGACAGGATGATCGCCGCGTGCATGTGCCCTTCCTATCAAACGCCCCACCACCAACACCCCGGATGCACGTTTCTGATCTGGAACGCATGCGTATTCAGCGTTCCGCAATCCGCGTGTAAAACGTGTTTTTAATAATTTAATAACTCACTTGCGTCGGCCGTGAAATTATTTGATTTATAAGGATCAGAGATCCTGGGCTAGGAAGTCCACTGACCTCTCACTCACTGCATTACATTACACTATATACTGTCGGCTTGTTTCAAACCTGTACGAACCTGTACATGCCTCTGTAACATTGTCTCTCTGGTTGTGTGTGGAGTAGTCGGTAGTATGGCGTGTTGTGCGTGTTACGTGCACATGTAACATGTAAGCGATGTAATGAGAGATATCTCGTTCATCTCTACTATGCTACAGTCCCTCGGCCCGGGGACATACTACTTGCGTATACATACATACATTGTTATTTCAACTGGAATGCGTAATTGTACTACAGAACAATTGTTGAAACTACAGTATGAAATATGCAGACATAGTAAATTGTTTCAGTTCTCCTTTTTAGATAGATATTCATGATTAATATTCGAATGGACATTGCTTGATCTACAACTTAATTCTATTTTACACTGTCAGATTGATCGATTGAAACTATGTATACTTACGTGTTAACTAATTAGTTAATTACGCAATTTCTTGTCTGTATATTAACTTTTGAATACCTACTTTTATTTTGATATTAATGCAATAACCTTTTTTCTATTTAAATCTGCCCGGGAATACTAAATATGAAACTACTTTAATCCATTTTATTGACTTAAGTTTATTGTATAGTATTATAGTTTTAAAAGCTTAATTTAAGCTGCATAGTTTAATTATGATTTAATGCTTATTAGAAAGGTATGTCTTTGAGTTCAATGTAAGTAATGACAAGCAATGCCTTTAAATTGCATAGTGTTTATTTCATCACCTCGTTTTAACGAAGTATGTAACTATATATTCTAAACTCAATCATAAACTATGTTAAACATAAAGTAAAACAATTTACGTCCTACCTACTTATGAGAAAATGAATTCTTGTAGACTTTTATTCCGTTCTATACACATGTACACACTTTACAAATCCGTTAATATAAATAACAATTTCAATTCATTAACACTGATATTGTAACGAAATAATTTGGAATTAGAAAGTGACAGCTGGTAGTGTATGTAGTGATAGTGTAATAATATTCATTTAACAACACAACCGTCGATACATATCCATGTACACGCATTGTATCGTATGTACAAAAAGTCAACATCTGTCGGAATGTTCTCTATCTCTGTAAGTTCATGGAATGTTGCTAGACACAGCAAGTACTAGAGGTACGTGCTATGTGAACATTGTCCACTGATTGTCCGATTAATCATTTCAGAACATCTGCCCAAGTGGATTATTTTGTCTTTAATCAAGCCTATCTGTAATTCATAATTATTTAGCATAGCATAAATTGTAATAATATCTGAAGCGAGTAGCAAATAAAATCATTTTAATATATTGTAACTTTGAAATGTTTGTTTCATACCGCTTGTTGGCCAAAAATTGTTAGATACACGTTTGAAATACAAGTTAGTGCTTGCTTGCTTTTTCTTACACACTGCATGCTTTGTATTGTGCTCTCTGTCTTGATGTTATCGTTACATTGTACAACCATTGTGCGCCCATAAGATGTCCAGCTATAATCATCGACCTACGTCCGTGTAAGCTTGTTCACTTGCACACACGTACCAGTGCAGACCTGTTCAGCTGTAGGTATGTGGCACCGGGTATAATGAGCTGTAAGCCGCATATGATGCTGTCTGGTTCACCTGTGTGAAACAGTTATTTATTATGTGAATTTGCCTCGCACCTGTATAGCGGTTTCGGTGTATCGTCGGATCCGTGCGATTTATGTCCAGTGTTGGCACGCGCTGCCAATTCGCGATATTGCTCGTTTATACACTTATTCAGTTTTTTTTTCTTCTTTTAGTTACCTGTTTTGTATTTAATTGCTCGATAAAGATGTTAAAGGAAATTAATTGAGTTTTTGTTTCTTTCTTTTCACTGTCATTTATATGCTACATGTATATTTTGATCGACTTTTATAGCTGTTTAAAATTGACACTTCTGTTTTGTGCATGTTGAAATATAATTTGAGAAATCGTTGTTAATTTTAACCTTATATGTAATGTTAAATATGTACGACGTTAATATGAGGTCACATTCATATTTGCATTTGCTTTGTATAAGTTTTAAGAATATTTTATATACATATTTGTAGAATGTATAAAAAATAAAAATGTATAATGCAGCTATAAATCGCGGAATATGTCGGATATAAAAAAGGATATATTTAAGGGTTATTTAATATGATAAAAGGATTTTTACGATTACGTTATGTGTATGAAAATATTCGTAAATATGCAGCCTAGAACAATTTTATACGTGTTTCAAGTTTACCTCTGTACTATTAAATATATGTATTTACTTATCTGAAGCATATAGTGACTTCATGGAAAAGGTATGTTGTATTCTGATTTTGGTTTGTGATAACTGGATTCCCAGTTTTATATTTTCTTTTTAAATCTACATATTCACAAATATAATGATATAAAAAAGCACTTCTTGAAATAAAATATTATACTACGAACTATGAAGTTTCTGTGGCTTTGATAATTCCTCCGAAAAGAATAATCACATAGGTAAAAAATGAGGAGAAAGGCACGCAAATCCGGTACGAACGGAAATTGACGAAATTCTCAAGAGTTCGTCACTATTTATTTTTTTTGGCCATACAGCACTTGCGTGAATTGCAGAGAAAATAAACATCACGCAGATCGTGATTTAATCTGACGTTAATTGTACGACAGGACACAGTCATATCCGTGGTTAGAGTAACGTACTTTTGAATCACTGGCCGCAAACCGTTTACCGGTCAGCGTTAGTGTCGTAAGCATTAGCAAGTCATGATTCGCAACATAGTCGCGCCTCCGTAACCATGTAATACGTCATACTTCGAAAGATGACACATCGATTATAAACCAACGTACGTTACGCTATTTTTTCCCGATGTGTAATTTCTGTAAAATTGTTTAGAATAAAGGAAAAACCTTTGTAGAGTTTTTAGAAGTGAATTTTGCAAGTAATTATTATATATAATTAATTTTCTTTATCAAGTTAGAATGTATTAGTGAGTACTTGGTTACAATTACTTTCTTCCTATATGCAGTACGTTTTTAGGGCTTTGCAAATGAAATGTCAATGTAGGCGTGAGAATTACTGATAACGTGCGAATAAATAGGTTTCGCAAGCAGGCACGTAAATCATATTAACTAGTAGTATGTTTTCTAAACAAATCACTTGATCAATCCTGCATTGAAATTATACCTTCATAAATCTGTGTTTGTAAAAATATTTTGAAAAGTCTTGAAACGTTTTCGGTCGTAAATATAATCTGTCATTACTTAGATGTTATTTTCTATAGTATGTGCTGAGTTCGAAATAGATGTGAGCGCAAAGAAATCTTATGAAAACGGTTTATTTGAAACCGTTTTTAATTGTAAATTATTGCCACTAAATATGTACGTTTATTTAAGTAGTTATTAGTGCTTGTGTTCATATGTATGACTTACTACAGCCAAGTACTGTTTCTGTTTAATGTTTTGCATTTTATTGAGTGTTCAGTTTAGTTAAAAGCATGGCACGTTTGATGCGACGGGGTTTAACAAATTTCCTAGAACAATTTCCGTTTAAAAGAAAACTCATGTTATATTCATTCCATCTTATACTTCTTCATGTTCATTCGAACAAAAAGGATTGTAGCAAACACTCGTTGCTTGCCGTATGCATGATGACTATCAAATTACCACCGGTACATATTACAAGAGTAAACCCTTACAGAACTGAACACCGACGATTGCTTCGGATACAATCGGAAAAAATCGTGTTCCACGTGTCTGATATTGCGCGCACGTTGCAGTGCGCACTGATGCATCAAGAAATCGACTGTCGAACAAAAAAAAAACGAACTGGATGCTTCGGTTATTTTCGGGCGATGTGTCAGATGATTTGTGCATTGTTGAAGAACAGTTGATCGACTTCGGATATCTTCGGTGGATTTCGAGTTGTATATGCGTGCCGATCATATGATGCTATTCACGGTGAATGGACACAGAGGTGTATAACAGGTGTATTGCGCCTGCGCACGCGATCCTACTCCCGGAATGCCCGCAGGAGATACGCTCGTTAACTGATGCAATCATTTATTTTATCATTATTTTACTCTTTTTGCCTTTACTAGCTAATGCAACGTATACCTGCATATTATAGAACAGAAAAACTATTTTTCAAATAATCCGAGACGATCTCTATAAGGCAACCAAATTGGTATCAAGTTTTACAATTATATTATTAGTGTCCATCTAACAAGCTTATTCATTAACTTTTTTTTTATATATTAGAACACAAGAAATTGTTGTTCTTCTCGCTGGTAAAGTGTTTCATTGTTAAATAGCAACATTGCCTGTTAGTTGAAATATTCATTACTTTGAACAATTTATTACGTGCGATCAAATATTGACTAGTTGCTTGTTTGCTTTAAGCCATGTTATTGAGTGATCTGTCTTCATTTGTCACCCTTACTGTCTTGCCCTTGCCATGTAACAACCAATCTTGATAGGGTGAACCTGACTATTCGCACATGTGTCCGAAGGTAATCGTGCAGAAATTAACTGTTTCCTTGAACACGTCCTAACGGTATTAATCAATACTCTTTTGTTTATAACTTCAATTATTATTGTAATTATTATACTTCTATGCAAGTACATACGGAATAAAAAAAAATCTGTATTTGATTTTAATAAATATTGAGCTATTAAATATACAGAATGTATTATGTATAATTTTTAAATAATATAACTAAAACCGTGCTTTGTTTTATAACTAAATTTTGTCGAAAAAATATGAATTTGTCTCGCGGTATGTCGGTGTGTCGGTGAATTGGCTATTATTGCAGACGGGTCGCACGCCTCTTCTTCCTTCCGAAACGGCAAAGAGTCGTGCCGGCGGGCAGGTAACATCCTCGGCACGTTGTAAACACCCCAGATCAGGCCTCCATGATGTTGTCCCGTATACGGAGTGCAACACCGTGGACCTCTCCGAACTTGAACTCGCGGACGCGCGCCAGTGCAGTGCCCGTTGCAGCTTCGCCGTGCGACCTTGGCGTGGCGCGTTCACCTTTGCTTGTCGATGCGCGCGCGCGCGCGCACTCACACGATGCCATGGCACACATATACATGCACTCGCTACCCCCACCACCAGTCACACGAAGCACACTAGCGCTAGCCATGACGGAACAACACGACCCCCCACCACTGACCGGCAGTGTAGAATCAAAATAAACATCGCTACCAATCGCTACACTGCAGGTTTGTATTACTTAGAATAGCATGCATATTGATATAATCTATAACTGTATTTGTGAATCGATATTACAATTTGTTACAAACTTAGAGGAGAAAAATACAGTAATGAAAGCAATGAAATGATATATTTATTATCTTTTAATTTATATTTTACTGATTGTAAATAATATAATAATAATAGAATATTCGCTTTGAAGTTTGTACGTTAGAGCAGTGTATTTTGTTGAACGCAGGTCACACGTGTCTGCAAGTTGAAACTGGCATGTGTAAGTGTATTAGTGCTCGGCTCTGTCTCTGTCTTTGGGTTAGTGGCACCGTAGCCTGGCCGCCAAAACATAAACGGTACCTGGCGGATAAAATCCGTTTGCCGAAACATTGATGCGCGCACACACACACACATACTGTCACCTGCTATAGTGTATCCATAGATATAAGAACTTGACTAAACGCAGCATGCTATTAACAGAGGATTATCCCAAATTATACGACACAGTAAATGAATAAAAAGCAGAGCTGTATTCAGAAATTTATAAATACATTTTGAAAAATAACAACAAAAATATGATATACATCTTAACAATAATAATACAAATTAACATAAATAAATGTAATATTCAATAAATTATTATTACGTCTTAATTATAGACAAAATGTCTCTTGTCTTTCCCGCTAAGAGCATTACAAATGTACCTGAATACCGCCACTACTAGTAGTTTATGGCCTCTCCTGCTGTGAAGGGTACCACCCTACCTATTAAGGAATCATGTCAAGTTCTTATATCTATGGATAGACTATAACTGCTATTTTCGCTGCTGCTGCTGCTGTTTCACCGTTTACGCATTTCTTTTTCGCGTATCACTTTCGCAAACTTGCACTTTTATTTGAACGACACGCTAGTAAATAATCTGGCTCCATGTTTTTGTTTTGATGCTGTCTCACTTGTTTTTTTTTTTATTTATTTGTTTTTATTAAACAAGTGAAGATCATCATGCCTTTGAATAAATACTAGTCGTTTTTTTTTTGTTACCTCGTAATTTAGTGTTTATATGTATGCTGTTTTACTTTCAATGTTTACTCTGTCTGTACTGTTTACAAACAAATTAAGTGTTGAAACGTGATTTTCAAATTAGTTTTTCGTTAATTTTTTTCTTTGTTGGTTATTTACACTCTTGTTAGTTTAGAACAATGACTTCATTAATACAAGTATCTTGTATACAAACTGTACATAATTATGTCGTATAAATCATGTAAATGATTTTTATATATAATTACTACAAATTTTAATGTCGTATTTAATGGCAATATGTTAGGATAAGGAGCTCATTAAATTGGTTAGTATTGCGTTTCATTTAAATATTTACTAGTCAGTAAATATATGATTTATAAATTAATACACATATCATTAGTACGATGTTAAGAGTTTGTAATCTTTTATTCGTGTTATTATTAATTTTTAACGCTATTTTTACTTCAATATTATTATGTACTATTACATGTACATTCGCATATTATGTCTATATTTAACTTTACAAAATATATTATTTAAGTTCTATGCCAAAAATAATTATTAATAATTTTCTGCAAAATTTACATGTGCAGGTGTTTGTAAATGTCATCGATATTTAGAAAACATATTTGTAATAAATAAATACAAACTGTGAACATTTGCACCTGTCTTGCGGAGATAAAAAAATGATTTATAGTTATAGGTTATTGATAAATAACAGCTGGATCTATTGCGGGCGTAGTTGGAAATATTGCACGCTTCAATTAATTTTAAATTAAATTATAACTGTATTGATTATTACTACATTGTATATTTGATCTTTCCTATCATTTTGATTGATGTCATATTTTAATAGATTTTGTGGTCATATGTGAGGTCCTGTTATAATTTATTAAAATAATCTGTGACAGTTTTCTATTTGATTTGATTACACATTTTTATCGTAGCTGCTTTTGAAGCAAGTATTATTAGCATCTTACTAATCTTGAAACATTTGTCATGGTTAACGAGATATACTTTTTACATCATCCGATCATCATTATTTCGTATTGACTAATGATATATAACACGGGTTCTATGTAATTTTCATCTCAAGTTGTTCGTTGCAAGTAGATACAACGTAGATAATCAGCATAACGGATATTATAAATTCTCTGCATACATAATTAGTAATTACTAAGTCTACAAACAATTAATTTCCGATAAATATGTTTCTAATTAAATTGAACATCGTATTACATTCCTGCAGTGTTGGAAAGTGATTCGGTATTACTCAAAATCCGCATACTGTTTAATAATAAATTTAATTATGCGTCCTGCCCGCCCAGAACTACATCTGCCGTTAATTAGCGCAGTAAGGCTTTGAACTGCAATCCGAATGAGAGTAAGAAACGATATTTATTAATGTAAGATTGAATATTATTAGATCTTCTTTTGGTTTTGTATAAATGAAACAGTAATTACAATTTATTGAAATTAATGATATGTACCTGTATTTATATGTTTCGCTTCTCAGTAACTTTTCTCGATTTTAAATTTATTTAAGCAATTAGTAAGTAAGAATTATGATTTATAAAGATATAGGGGCTTTGTATTTAATTATATAGTTTTCTTCAGAATTCATCACTTGCTAGTGATGTCATTATAGATTAAAACTTACTAAAAGGGTTTATAAGTAGTGTACCTTAATGTATTTATTTAATCACAACATTCCCAGAAAACTGTAGGTAAATTAGGCCTTTGTTTAAAAATTCCTAGAACCGCGCCCTAAGCACTAGTTTAATTATATAAATTAAAATGTTTTATTGTGCCAATGTTGATCTGCCTTGTGATATTAAATTGAGACTATTTAATTTCAGGTTTTGAGAGAAATGGGGATTAATCTTTTCATATGAATATATATTTTGCGGTCACGCATTATCAATTATACATATTTCATACTAGACGAACAATTTAATTACACGTATAAGGTCTTTTATTCTAACTATCAGATATAAACAGGTTTGCTGCTGTATTTCCTCTTGAATTCTAATTAATAATGTATTGTTTATACATTTTATTGCCCTATGGTATATAATGACAGCGGAAACAGACCATAGTTGTACATATATGGTGCGCCGAAGCAAACAGAGTAGTTAGTTTAACTTACCGGAAACTCGATATCTACAGCATAAAACTAATATTAAACAGTTAACTGTGTATGGAAGCGGTATGCAAATACTCTCCTGCTATATGCAAATGCGATGTGTTTTTATATGTTTTCACTTGGCTTTTTGTATAATATGGTATTAGATACACTTTCCCACACGTTTTCATTGTTTTACAATTTCAGATCCACTAGATACGTTCGTTTGTTTTATAAAGCAACTGATGATATTTGTTTCTAAATAAATTCACATCAAATAAGATATGTATTAACATATGTATAACTCTACTGTGTTTCTGTAATGTGAAATATAAACAATTTTGTACGTGTGTGTGTAGTTTAGTTACGTTTTACAATTCGTAACACGTACGTATTGCAGACCTTTTTTTTTCTTGTCATGTGATTATCGCAATCAATATGAAAATAGTTGACGACAGATCAGGGTGACATGTGTGCAGATTACGATGTTAACTTCAAGTATTACAAATAGAACAAAACGTAGAAATCAAAAAGAAAACGTGTACAAAACACACATCTGTATATTATATTGATTGACACATTTGAAAAACTCCCACAGTACACTGTAAAATATCATTGGCTATTATTTCTGTAGACGCCGTGTGTCAATGGCCTTCTCTCTGGCGTCTACACGTACGTACGTACGTGTATACACACGGTACATGTGGTCTTAAACATAATTCTGTTCTTCATTTTTATTTGAAACAAGTTTTCGTGCCGCTGCAGCAAAACCGCCGTATAGTTAAACGCGGTAGCCATCCCGGAAGATGGTTTTATGTTTTCAATGTTCAGATAACTACACATCGTCAATGTTTCATGCGAAAACCTCCGCCTGCTCGCCCGCCTCCTGCCGAACCCCCTTGCCATGTGGCTGAGGATAATTTTTTTTGCCGTAATGAGCGATTTACTTAATAGCATGGTTAAATATAACTCAGGTTTATCGCATAACGCGAACCGCGTATGCGTAATATTACAAGTAAATTTTACGGTAATATATCTCGTAAATGCGAGACATTATAAAAGTGCGAAATCATTTGGTTTTGTAATTTTATATGTAAAAATAATATGCAATGTCAGGGTTGATTAACATTTTATACGTTACTATCATGTTCATTTTTATTTATTGACAGAAGTTATTGAAAGAAATGATGTACCATTTGTATATACGTTACTGTAGTTTAATTTACCAAATGCCAGTAAGTTCAAGTTGTAACTAATCAAGTGGACTGTAAATTTCCAAAATAAAAGATTTTAGTACCAATGTACAGTTAGAGCAATTGACTTCGCCGTAACTTTGAAATAGATAATAGAATTATACACTCATGCGGAATATGTATGTGTGTTCTTATTGCAAATTCAATTTAAATTGAACACGACCAATAAAACATTATAACTTACAGCTTGATTTGCACGTATTAAAACATTTAATTGCAATTATTGTTTCTACATATTTCTCTTGTGGGTGTACCTATGTGTGTGTAGTTATATATGTCACGTACACCATTGATAATGATCGTTTTTATCGTAAATAAAATGATTATTTTTACAATAAGTCCACGTACGTACATTGGCCATTAAAATAACGCGCAAGCTAACGATGCTTTACGAATGAAAAAGTTCATAACAACATGTAGCCCGAGCATACACGCACTAAACATATACGTACGTACGTTAGCGTTAACGTTACGTTAAAAGTTTAAAGTTACACCGGTCTATTGCGTGACCTTGTGGTCAGGTCCATTGACCTATGTCCGTCTTGTTCCATACAACAGGTGACCAGATCTGCCGGTCGCTGTCAAACCGACCATTGCAGTCTCCACACGAACGCCTTATAATTCGGAATTCTTTTAGAATACCAAGAGAGCTTTACAATATCCCCTGACGAGTTCCACGGCATTTACAGACGTGTCGCGTTTCTAACGATCTGTGCATCGCGCGCTATCTGTTGTTGTGCATTTTTTTTTTCTACCTCTCTTTCACTCAATATCTGTTGTTTAATTGTTTCTTGAACTTGTCACCGCAGACAAGTTCGAACTTAAGTGGTAATTATGGTGCTGAGTGTTGTGCTATGGTGTTGCAAAGAGTGATTTCATGTCTGACAATTAGTTATGCTGTTTCTTTCATTCGTCATTTGAATTTCACTACAAATGTTCATGGGTAAGATAAAATATTCCTTGTAGAAATTAATTTCACATTGATGACAATTTTACTACAGGTATAACATTTATATTACTTGAATGTGTTAATGTTTATTTCTAGTAGAATATAACACAGATTATTTCTTTATAGTTACTAACTATCTTGGTTCTATTAAATAACAATTACGTGAAGTTTGTAGAAAGTAGACTCGATATGTAACATTTACTATATATGGACAGCTGATACGTCTTTAATGCTTGTTTACAAACAGCTGTTGTACATAAGACGGCAGCACTAGCTGCTGGCAAAATAGTTCTATTATTTCACATGCCCATGAAATATTGACACAAATACGGCGGTTCGCATAAACGTGGAATGTCACTCGCCTACAATAAATGAAAGTGTCATGGCATACTTTGAGGTGTATGCATAAATCCATTATGTGTTAATATATCTTTACTATGCACATATAAAGAACATAAGTTATATTAAAATTGTAGCTGAATACAATTTAACCCTTGTTATTTAGTGTATATTTTCTTTGTGTCATAGGAATTTCAACATATCTTTTGTATGCGAAATTGTATCAAATATATACTTGGATAGATCGTATTTTATTAAATACATGCTAAAACTTTAAAGGTTATTTATTAATAAATCAATTAATTACCTGTATTTTAATATAATTTTATAGTTTAATTGTATTATTTTGAAAGTACATATTTGTAAGATTAATTGAGAATTCTGTGACCGATATAAAATACACAAAATCATTTGACTGAATTTCTATTTTATTTTTATTTGAAAAAGCTATTCGCAGAATTGATTCAGATTAAGGTATAACAACATTCCGCCGTCTGGTCTAGACATAATAAATCTAGGTGAAATTTTTTTCTCCAGGTATTTAGTAAATTATGTAGGGGGAAGATACAAGTATCTTCTAATTCTACATTATTATTGTTTATTTTAATAACACTAATTGAAATGCAACGTTTAAATTACGGATGAACACGAATACCTCATATTCATACATGTATTTAAATGAAGAATGTTCGAACCATTCGGTTTTTGTTATCTTTGATTATAATATGAATAATTAAGTGGAAGGGGATTTATAAATGAAGACTGACATTTGCATTTTGAGGACTGGAAAATTGCATTCTTTTTTCTCTGTTCTTTCTGCGAGACTACTTTCATAATGCAAATAAAATTGCGTAAGTGCCTAAGTGCCGAAAAAAAAACATCATACTACTGACATTTATCCATCTATTAATCTTCACCAGAATAATCTAGAAAACTATTTCGTAACACGTCTGTTGTCCGCCCCGTTGCACGGTAATAGTATATTATTTGCAGTTGTTCACTATGATGCCATTGCATAAGTTTGTAAATGCACAAAATTATTGCAGGCAATTATAACGTGCAATATTTAGAAAGGATATTGCAGGTAAACGATTAATATTGCTTCGTTGAATACAACACTTTTTACACGTTGGTATGTTCGCATTATCTAGAATTTTATAAATAACTTTGTGCGAATTTAATTTTCGAACGCTATTCATTGAGCTATTCTGTAATGAAGTTGACATTTCTGACATAATTAGACAGTATAATTTAATTTCGTTGTGATAAATGTGTCAACAACACAAATTTGTCAAAAATACGAAAATGTGTCTTTCGTAATTTAACCGAATGATTGAAACATTGATATTCTTGTATGAGACATTTAAGTCTACAGATAATATTGTAGATATAATAAATTAACATATGTATTTTTTTTTTATTCGTGTATATGTTTATTTTGTCTTGCTCCGTGCTCGCATGACTTACGAAATTGTAAACATTGAAAATAATTATTGTGACTTGTAGTAGAAGTGGTCAGATAGTAGCTACATTTATGGGTTCAGAGAAATCAGAGTTGCACCGTGCATGTTTGCAATGTGTACTCGAGTAAAGGTCGTGATGCATCTGGTGACTGCAATGCTGCTGTTGCTGTTGCTTGTAGTGTTTCGGTCTCGTTGTAAGTGACGTTCACTTTTTACGGTGATGTCATCGGACATGTGCTCCACGCCTTGGCTATACCGTAATTTCACTTCCGCCCACACGTTTCCGCTCTCCTCCTACCACCAGTTCAAACCTTGTTCCGTCCTACCCCCTTTCAGACATACCCCGTCTTCTCACATTGCATCTTCACATAACCGTGCATCATCTATTTATAGATATTCTCTAACATTTATAACTGTCAATTAGAAACATCATATACGGTCTGTATGTAAAATGAATGATAATGCACTTTCAATTCGAATTTGAGTTACACAGAATATTGTTAATTACGTTTTACTTGGCAAATCCCATAAATTATACGTTAGAAACTAGATTTTTTTTTTTTTCGGTGTTATATAAAATTGTATGTAGGTGAATGCGGGTACATGTAAACTGGTAGGGCATGTGCTGCTTGCGTCCAGCTTGAAAATATCAAGTTATCCAGGTGGTAAGCTCCACGCACGAGCCGTCAGTAATACATACGTAGATATATATATCCACACACACACACTCATACATATACACAAATATTCATTGGTGGCTAATGTATGTGGAGACAGCATTTGTGTAGTAGAATTGCCGGCCGTAACAGCTGCCACACGCCGCCCGGAGATTAAAAACAAAAAAAGAAAACATCAACAGAACCACCACAGCACGAAGGATATTAGATTGTTCATTAAGTCATGAATTATTTAGAAGGTGATAAACAAAGAATTAGAAGAAAAAATTTTATTACAGTCGATCGAAAGCAGATACCAGTATATGCGGGAAAAGGAAATTGTTTAGACAATAGCTGTTAACTAGTTATAAAATTACACTGCATGTTGTAAGCGTATTTTATATTTATATAATCAATGCGGTATTTTTATAGCTCGGCCAGAAAGGTAATTACTATAATGGTCATGCATATATTAGAGTATTAAATGCATGGCGATTTGTGAAATTTAAATGGTCAATTATCTCGTCATGAGTTTTGATTTGAGTGGATTGTCTGTTATTAGACGATTTATTTTGATTATTATGAGATATTTTATCATCTGCCCACGGGACGAATTGAAAGTATTAAAATGAATCGTTGTATACGAGGGTGTATCTTCTTCTTCTATCGGAACAATTTCGTGGGTGTTCGGTGCAGTGATGACGAAACTTCGTGTTGGTTCGTTGTTTGAGTGCACCAGCGGCGATGGCGGACGAACGGCCCACGGAGCCGTTGCCGGCGTGACCTATAATTTCCCACATTTTAATACCTGACTGACAGGACCTTGGCTGCACTCATTAGCTTAGTTTCCCCATGCATACCGCGCGGCTCCGCACACGACATTGCACAGCCGTGTTCGGGATGTTAGCTTACGCAAAGTGCAATCTTGCACGCAACATCTCACACCGACGACGTGCAATTGCACATGCATTGTCTTTGTGCTGCCAACACTACAAACAGTGTAAAATACTAATTGCAAATGTGTTCATTACAGCGGTGACGTACGTGTCCGATTCATTATTTACAGATGTCATAGACATTTGACATTGAAACGTACATAGTCTAAAATTGAACGTATGTCCAGTCATATTTCATATTAGGTATTTAGAAAACTAGAATCGTTCATACACAGTACACAATGTATAATGAATATGCAAAGAGCTTTGTTGATATATCTAAAACAATTAGTAATTTTAACATTTATTTAAAACTTGGTAATTGTAGTAGTAGTTATGTAAAAACGTCACAATGAGGTAATTCTAATGTTATAGTCATGCTTGCATAAGTTCTATTTTCATATCTGATGCACAGTAATCACATATCTCGGTCGCTAAGCACACTTGAAACTGTTAGTATTCAGTATTTTCTTGGCCCGCCAATGCGCAAGTCCATACTTGACTGCATGATGCATTGCCGTTCAATGCAAAGAAATCATCAACGAGCGGAAATGAAAAAGTCCGTGACTTGTTTAGTTTTTTGTTTATTGTTTTTTTCAAATAAACAAAGTCTTATCGTATTAGTTGTCATGGCTACGGTATACTACCTTTACTGGACTTCATAAACAAAGAGTTGTATGCACCGATAGTGAATAAAAGATTTTTTTTCTCTAAACTTGTGTGACAAAAACTTGAGTACTTTTTCTTATTGGTTGCTTCCTTTTGTTAGGTTGATAATTTTTATTTATCTTATAAACATTCCACAGCAACTGTCATGTTCTATTATGTGGGTCCCTTTCTAACAAAAAGGCTTGTTCCTACTGGTCCATTAGTGTAAGCTACTTACATCCCTTGAAATCAAAATGAAAAATCTTACTTATATATAAATGTTACTCTTAATCCTAAAATATTTATAATGCTCTTAGAGGAATTTTGGAAAATTATTTTTCTAGTACTGTATTCAGTATTCTAGTAATTTTGACAAAATTACCTATTCAAGAAATATTGTCAAGGAAATATAAAGTTCCGAATATCAAATAAAGTGCGAGTACATTTTTTCAACAGCTGAAGAGGAAGCAAGAAATGGTTATTAAATTGACATGCGGATGAATAGCCAATGCGTTGGTTGACTTGCAAACGCACTAGCGGATGTGCCTCGTATCGTATATCATCCGCACGCACATGCACACACACGCATGCACGTGTCCCTCGATTCGCTGCATACCGTTACTTTTTTACTGTTTTGATCTGCGTGCGTTCACGCGAGCATACATTATATAAAGACGATTGGTTACGGCATGGTTCAATAAACGTGAAGTTTACTTCTACATTATTAAACTTATGGGTTTTATTTCAAAGTATTTGCTGGAATAAAATGATAAAGTTTACCCCATTTAATATGCAACCAACATGTCACCAGTGAATCACTGTTGCTTGACTATGAATAATGACATGAGATTTAAAGAATTACATTGCTTTGTATATTATACCATATACCAACGTAAGTAGAAACTTTGTTTAAATGTTAGAATGCAATAGTCATATCTATCGTATTGTTTATTATTCTGTAACTGTAATTACAAATTATGTTGCGTTTCACTAGAGTACAGTTAAAATTGCGCAAGCGACCGTGAAATAAAAAAAGTCATCATGAATTATTAGGAAGATAAATCTCCTATACTACCTCTCGCGCGGAGCTAAAACTAAATAATTTACAGTTACATTTGAAAAGTGATAGTAATTGCCGTACATCAGTTCTCGGCTCAGCCGCACTGCAATTTCACAATCGACCAAACGCTTTAATGGCAAACGAACCATGGTCGGACGCGACCAGTTTCTGTTCAACACAAATACAACGGCGAACTTGCACGAAGTACATTTTCCCTTCGTGCTCACCATTAAATGTGTTTTTTTCTCTAATTAATAAAACGTAAAAAGCACATGGTTTAATGACCTTTGCAGTCGATAGACAATAGCATGTGGAACCAGAACTACTGTCAACTATTAACTTCTAGTTGGCTATTGAGCGCTACTTGTTTGTATTATTTATGAAGAAGACTTGCTTGTTTTGTTCGTATTCGGAATAAATGAAATGATTTAGAATCGATGGCTTGTGCTGGCGATATATTGTTACTTCAGTAGACTTGTGGCTTTTAAATTGCTTTTTATTATTTTTGTATCGCGTACTATATTTGCCAAAGACGTGAGATATAATGGCAATAGATACACATATAATGTTCCAAGAATATTCGGTTAGAATAGAATGTTGGTATTACCAGTGTACAAGTGTATAATAACTGAAGTGTAATGTGTGTTTGTTTGTTTGTTACAGCGGTGTGGCGGTTCTCAGCTGTACAGATTGCTCGTACAGCGGAGGCAGCACAGCGTCCAGTGACATCACCGATCCCGGTTCTCCATTCAGTACTGCCTCAAGTCACAGTGAAGATTCATCGTCACAACAACAGCCGCCCAAGATGCCACCGAATCTGAGTGCACACCATCCGCCGTGGCCTTGGTCAGGGGGAGATAGTCCCCCGTTGAAACGGGCCACGACTAACGAGAAGACTGCCTCCCCTAAAAGACTTAAAACCGAAACCAGCCAGAGTACAAATGATACGACGCACCCGCCGCCACAGCACATGAAGAACTGTATCGTCAGCAAGACACTGCCCGCTAAGGATACGAACTGTAATAACGTGACCACTGTCAATCTCGACCACAACAACACCACCACCACCACCATCGCTAGCATTAGTCCGTGTACGAACAATAACATCACCACCAACATCAACAAGCGACAGACGAAGAAACACACAGACACCATCACAACCACATCGAGTGCCGGGGTTAAAGTGCAGCAGGGTAAGATTACAGAGTATTTCAAGTCACAGATGAAGGCCAAGAAGGAACCTGTAGCCAATATGTTAGTAAAGATGAACAACGAAGCGAATTCTCATCGTAAAGTGACTGCTGTAGACCCTGTGACAAATGTGCAGAAGTACTTCTCACTGATCGACGGACCAAAGGTTATACTAAATGGTAAATGTCCCAAGTTCCCCGTACAAGATCTCTATAGGAAAATTGACGTCAGGACATTGACGGTGGCTGCTCCTGTGAAGAAGGTAATGCTAGACACTAAGACGAAAAAGATCTCCCAGGTGATCTCTGTGCCACGTAAAATACTGCCGGCCCCGAAGCTCGACAAGAGCAAACAAGTACCAACTATACCGATAACGTCTTCATCAGCTGTAAAATTCACCCCATTCCGATTTCCACACCACCAGGACATTATGTATTTGACTTCCAAATCTTCTAAGCCACCCGACAATTTGTTCTTAACTGCCTCGTCTCCAAAACTACCAAACGGAAACAAAGCCAGCATGCTGCCTGTCGCCAAGAGGATAACGCCAAACACAAATACAGTAATGTTTCCCCTACAGAAAGTCATGCCAGTAACAAATCTCAATTTAAAAGTTAGTTCTACGGTAGTGCCTATTGCTAAATTCAACATGCCTTCGAAACTGAACGGGTCTAACGTAAATATTAACCTAAGTTCATTAAGTGTCGAAACAGCAGTGCCTACTGTACCATCTGCGAAACCTAAGTCACTGGCGATTAGTGATTTGCCACTACTGCTCTGTCCGAAACTACATTCGACAACTTCCACCACCACGATAGCAAAATGTGAATCGCCGTCATCAGCATTAACATCATCGCAACAACAACAGAAACTAAACAACAAATGCACAGCAGACAGGCCAACAAACATCAGAAGTATTCGTAGTAATTTTAGTAGTACCATCAGTAGCAGCAGCAGCAGTAGTAGTTGTTGCAGCAGCAGCAGCAGTAGTAGTAGTAGTGGTATAGGTAGTAGCAGTACAAAGTCGGATGCAAAGTCACTGTCGTCGGTGGCTTTAGATTCGGACAGTGGTGTGTCAGTGAGGGATTTGTTGGCGGTGTCTGTGGCGCCGACGTTGACTCACGTCGAGCAGCAAAAGTCACCAATATTGTCGCAACCGAAGACTATCAGATTTCCAGCAAAGCAAACGCAATCAGAAACGCAAAAGGATGCGCGTCGATCGAATACAAGTGATTCGGGGCTGTGCAGGTGGTCAGAATGTCAAGCACAATTTGATACCAGTGGGGCCTTACTAGAACATCTACAGGTATGGTTATCTAGAGTAGTAACAGATGTCGCTAAAGGTCATACGGGATGTTTGATTGTTTACAGATAAAACATGTGATATCACAAGCAACTCAGGAGCACTATGTATGCCTATGGGTAGGCTGCAAGGTGCACGGGCGCACGTCATGCTCGCGCTCATGGCTCGAGAGACATGTGCTCAGCCATGCCGGCAATAAACCCTTCAGATGCATCGTCGATGGATGCGGATGCAGATTTAGTTCGCAGGTAAACATTACACAATACTTGGAAATATTCATGTGAATGAAGCTAATTTCTGTCACTTTCATTTATAGCAAACATTAGAGAGGCACGTAAATAGTCATTTCAATGGTACGGAAAACGGTTCCAATGGAAGTAATAAAAAAACACTCGAATCGGGAACAACAAAACTATTCAAACGCAATGGCAAGAAGCTTCGGTACAGAAGACAACCATGGTCAGGTACGATGTTAGCAGTGCGATGAAATGAGGAACATTATTTTCAGATGTGTTGTATTTGGTTGTAGCTCGAATGTTTGATTTTTTCGACGCGGGTATTATGGAGGGCTTACAACATCGATTAGTTACCATGACTGAGAAGAGGACATTAGGAGAAGTTAGTAAATCACCTGGGGACATCGTCACATTGCAGAGCAGGGTATTGGCCAGGAGAGTCGAGGCAGATGGCAGCAGGAAAGTGTTACTAAGATGGTACCCCCCAGATGTGTAAGTATTAGAATCGTAGAATATTTCTAAGGATTTGTATGGTAATTGTTAATTATTTATCCTTCCTGTATAGGATCCCCGACGAATGGACGCTAGAAACTGAATCGACAACTACTAGAACTGTATCTATCTCTACACTACAACCGTCAGCCATGGGAGTACTACAAGAAACACTGTTTCCACCGATATCTGGGGCCGCGAATCAGCCTCCAAGACAGAAACAACGTCGTAAATGTGTCGTTAAAAATTCGTGATAAATCGTTAACGCTATTTGACAAAAATGTGTATATGTGTGTTTAATTATTAGTGGACTGTAAGAAAGGTTTCACACTTGTCATGTAATCGGAATGTATGAATGCATTTCAACGGAACGGAATAAATTATGCGTTCAAAATGATGTTTACGCACTTGCACTTGAGACGGAGGTCGACTTTCTGAATAATGCTTTAGTCTGTATCTTGTAAATTGTCCACTTCACTGTTTTACCTAAATGGACGAGTATGTAAACATTGAATTTTACTTGTAATATGCGCTTCCGTTCTGTGAAATATTCATGACATTATTTATTGCTCTGTTTTAGAATCTACTAGAAGATTTCTCTGCATTACGTAACTATGCTATGACCAACACTATGTTTATGCCGGTATTTCTGTTTCAGTCGATGTGTCAGCAACGCACAAATTCGACAACATTTACAGCATTCGAAAATGTATCATTTTCACTAATCTAAGAACACTACCGTGTATATACATGATTGCGTTGCTGCGCGTCCATACCGGAGATCAATTCTAAATGTTTATTATACATGTACACGCCGGTTATCTTATATTAAGAGTGTATTGACTTGATTGATCTTTGGTATACATATTTGCAAAATATCACTGATCATACATCTGGTTACATGAAATTCTGACGATACGTGCACTGTGTACAGTGAAACTAACCGTCACGCCGCCTAGATCACTGACCCCTCTCCCATCTATAAGTAGTTGTATCATATAATATGTAAGTAGTAATACGTAGGTACGTAGGCCATGGCTATGGCACAGAAGGAACTGCGCGACGTCCATGAAACTTCGCTGTGCACAGAATGCAACGTGCGTATGTGTCGTACGTTACGACAATTGGCTATCTAATATTGAGGTATGAAAACAAGAATGACATAGCACGTGACGAACTATAGAAGTGATACAGATTAGATTAGATTAGTTAGTACCTACGTCTGTCTATTCACATCACTTGTTAGGGTTCGTTCGCTGAATTGGAATCTTAATAATAATAATAATAATACAGTAACACAAAGTGTATATTTTGCATCGTGTGCAGTCTTTCATTGTATTTGTATAGAATTGGAATGTATGTATTGTATACTAGGTAAGTTACGTTGATAAGTTTAGGTTAGCTGTAATGACGGATACAACTTTGGATGACCGTTGGAAACAACCAGCTTGCGATACACTGCCAACAGTGAAATGATATATCGAGTTGATTGAAACTTGAACTTCTTAGATTTAGCACAATTTTAAATGTAATTTGTTCGTCTATTTTCTACTTAAATTTGTTTCTATTTTATATTTCTCATGATTACACAGACTTGACTGGTGTTTTACTTGATCTTCATTCTGCACCATCATTTTATTACTTTGACTAAAATCAAATAATGAAAACTTGGAGAAATGAAATGAGTCGGTTTAGCGAGAACGGAATTGACTGTAGTACACCGCCGCGTATTCGTGATTTGTGTTCTTTCTATAATCTTAATTCGGAGTTTGTTTAATCATGATTTTTATATTGAATAATATAGGTTTAATGTCATAGCTTATCGCAGTTAGTCCCATCTGAATTGATTGGTGGTCGTGCTAACTGAATTTATTATTCTTAAGGTGAAACGTAACAAATCAATAACGCTAGTACGGTCGTAAATAATAGTTTGCAACAAACACTGCCAAACCGACTGCCAGGAAAACATTTGAATTAGTAATTAATTACATTTATGTAGGTGTCGCACTGCCATCCGTTAATTATTTTGTTTTTCGTGTCAAATTATTAGTTAATTCGTTTTTGTCGATATAATAGCAGTTGTATGACAGTGCCATTTCGTTTTTGTTTCGTTTTAATTAATTTAAAAGTACGTAACTATTCGCGTGAACACATGTGGTATGTTGCTGCTCTGGTGGGACATACTTGATCTCTACTCGTTTGTCAATCAGCAAAAGAACGTATTCAAATTGATTGATCGATTGAAATTTAGTTAATCCGGTATGGTAAAGATTGTAGCCGAATACACATATATGTGCATGAAGATACTGTTTCTTGACTCATAAATTAATCATACCGCTCATCCCTGTGTACTTAATACAGACAAACAAACAAATAATACAAAACAATAAATAACAATTAGAAAGAAATGTTTTGCAACTTTTTGTCAGAAATCACCGTCATGACCTTTGTATGGTATTTGTTGTCATTTTATTGATAATACTACTACAACAAGAAACAACAAACTAATTTATTTATGCGGAATTCCAGTGAAAAAACTAAACCACACAATTGTTCATTAGATTCTAGACTAACACCTCAAGTTGCTCATGCTACCATGTTTTCTCCAAAACAGACTGATTTTGTGAATCATTCGCTTCGAATATTTAATTATCATCGTTCATACGCGTGTCATCATCTATTTTCATTAGGTATTCATTATTCTGATTTCGCGTCGCCGAGACCATTTAGTTGAGTTTAGATGTAGTGTTCTTCCTCTCGACTCTCGACGTTTTACAACAATTTACACAATCAAATGCAAACTTAAATAAACCGTAACGTATTTGTATATAATCGTGTATTTTCGTTATTATATTGTACGGCTGGTTGCTAATGCTAATCTGTCAATGTTGTTAACTAATTACATTCGTACATGCACACACACACACACACATGAAATACCACCTACATCGGCATGTATGTAATAGTTATTCAGTAGACATCATAATGTTGTACATCATTCGTCAATAGAATCGGAAACATCTACATATTATATATCTACACATCCATATATGTACATAAATAGTGAAACTGTTTAGAGTAGCCATTAACCGAAATATATAGATAGATACATACATACATACATGCGTAGTGAGCCTTACACAGTATTTATAAACAAAGTCGAATTCACTTCTGTGTGACAGACATTCGAATAAACAACAGATCTAGCAACCAGACAATTGTTTGTTTTCATTTCGTGTTTAGTCATTTCTTAATTAACTATTATTATTAATTATTTTAGCATATAATTTAATTTTAATTTTGTGTACATATGTTTCTCACTGATAGTGAACTAGGTATTCTAAAGATGAAACAAAATAAAATGTCGAATATTTTTAATGCCGGTATATTTCAGGGCATTTTATGACCATGACAACTTTTATAAGAATGAGTTTTGTATAAAATTTTAAATAAAAATCGTTGTGTTCTGAATACTTGTATAGAATGCTGTTTTCGTAGTCGCAAATCTGACTAAAATGTGATCAATATTTCGGGATTATATTGCAGGCATTATACGGTGAAATTTCAATATAACATATATGTACTAGTAGTATTTCAGTGATGTCTTATATCAGAATTCCTATATTTAAACCACCTACATGAAACTTGTGCGATGAAGTGTAAATAGTCAAAAATCAACATCTTAGTTACTACTCTTTTGCTTTATAAATACATGATGACATATTTGTTATAATGATATTTTTACTGTATACTAAAATGCCGTGATATTAAAATGTACAGGTTTGGTGATTCTGCATTCAGCTAAAGTAATTGAGAGCACTCATTCTGCATTTAATTTTCTCTTAGTAATCATTTACAAGACTGTGTTGAAATTAAATTTTTATCAGATATATTTTGATGTTAAATGAAATATACTTGCATATACTTTTATTGTATTTCTTATGTTTTTAAAATAATTATAAAAATTGTTTTGTGAAATTGGAAATTGTATCCAAAGTGAGTCGATCATTTCCCAGACTGCAAATATGTAAATGAATACAATATTAGGACCTTGATTGACGTGAGCGCTGGCATACCCAGATCCGTAATGAACCATTTCTGTTCATTTATAATTATGTATTAAATAGACACATCAATGTATCATCATCATCATATTAGCTGACAGCTAATGCAGAAGTGGTTTCATTATGTGTTTGCTTTTGAATCGTGGCAGAAAATTGGACAGCTTTTTAAAAATAAATATTGTACCTATTTGATGAGAATGAAATGACAATGCGTGTGCTTTTAAATGTAAAAAGGGGAAATTTCAGTTATAAATTTGGCTAAAGTATTCATTGTACGAAGAAGCTACGGTTTAAAAGTGAAAGGTATTAATGATTGGAAATGTTTGAAGTTTTTATCTATACATGTTAGTAGATGGTCGATTAGAGTATTTTCTTATAAAGGGAAAAGAGAATCATTGAGAGTACAGAGTATGCTTGTTGATTGTGACTTGGAATGTGTGGAAAAAGTCATTTGATTCCAATGACATATTTAAACATTTGAATTCTAATTGGTGTTTTATATATGTTTGCGAAATTAATTAGGCAATGTAGAAGATTTGAACTATGTTCACAATCGTGTATACAAACATTCTGTCGCTTGTAGTTATATATACATACTAGAGATACACACATACACATGTGTACAAAGTCATTATTCAGAGAGATATGTCAGTGCAGTGGTAAATACCTACAATAGACTTCAGCTTCTTTTACAATATGTATATATTATGTGTGTGTATACATGTATATATATCAACTACTACTATTACTACTGTATTATAAATATTACTGAAGTAACGAGCGCGTAAATCAATGATTACATTACATTCACAGTAGTACACTAACTGAGTAACTACAAGTTGCAGAATAGATTGTTTGTTAGGAAAAAACGAACGGTAGAGTAGTAAAAATTGTAAATGATTGAAATGGCATATGTATAAAATAAATTGAATACAATTCCCGATTTTATATAATTAATTTGTAATCGATAATAATGTAAATACTTTATTCAGTCTGTACTGAATTTACTACAATGCTTTTGTGTACCTATTATATTTGAACGTGTAGATATTTCATATGAAATATTCAGTACATAATTATATCACACAATACAATTGGTTTCATATAGATAGATAAAAAGTAAACAGTTACTACCTCACTTTGACAGTTATAACATAAATATCCGAGTTAGTTTGTATTTATATTATATAATTTGTTCAGTTGTAAGTTATAATTTAGTTTAATTTCTAAGTATTTAACGTCATTTTACATCCCTCCAAGGATTGAAGACTGTATGCTGTATTGTCATTTATGTATTTAGCTGTTTTGGCTATTCAGTAATATTACATTTATTTATATTAATCATTAGACCGTGGTTTGTATCATTTCCTTTTATTATTATTATTATTATTTTATTACGATGTATTTTTTACAGATACATAATAAAATGTAAATAATTATTGTTTTCTTTCATTTTTTGTTTTATTCTTACTCGTATCATTCTCATTTCATTTTATTAAAATATTATTTTCTTAAATGGATAATTCTATGTTTGTTGAACAAATTTTCATAAAACATTTTACACAAAATATTGTATTAAGTTGTAGTGCAGACATAATACTCCTTATAAGTACTAAATTTCTTTATATTTGAAATGTTCAAATGTGTGTTTTGCTCTCAGTTTCCATAAATAATCATCATCTATATTACGAACTGAAAGCAGAGAGATTTGAGCCTGAATGTGTGTAAAAAAATAAAAAAAATAACCGTATATCAATGAAATAAAGTTTTATAGAAAGTTCGTGTGTATTTTATTTTCTCATTATTCACTGTTAGTGGAAATGTGTGCAGTATTAATTTTACTAAAAATTAAAACGATGAACTTGCAGATCAAATTTCTTTCGTACAGATACATGCTGATTAAACGCTTCGCGAGCTAGCGCCGCTACAAATCGAATGCGGCCACATGTAGAACTAGACAATGTACCTGGCGGTAAAAACTTCAGTATGTTGCGGGTTGTTAAGGTGAGTGGAGGTGTTGTCTGTGCGTTCCGTACTAGTACTTTTTATGCATATGAACTTTGCTGTGACACATTGATGCATTATTGAGTGATACTGTCAACATTATCAAAATACCTAACAGAAATTCTGAAGAACGCATGAACAGGATTGTGACAGTTTTTTCTTATCACCCGGGTATTTGTTCCAGATAATCTTGGACATAAGGTAAATTGCCTTTTAATTTTTCATAATATTTACCTTCCAGTTCATTGTTAAGATCGTCTATTTATATCTTACGACCACATTGTTTAAGCAAAGGTTATGGTTACTGAACATTTATTTTCGATTTTCATATCAGCATCTACTGGTTAGATACTGTTACCGGTTGTAGTATTTACAGTCCTGGCCTACTTGTTTCCAGTTCAACTAATCATGTTACTGTTGCTTGGAATTTGCGAATATTAATAGGAAGTACATGTAAATATTCTAAAATGGATCTTTATTGAAAAACGGAAGGTACCTATACAAAATTTTAAATATCCCTTTGCAGCAATATTGCGGTTACATCCAGTAAATATAATTTATACATTATTATATTGTGAACCTTCTGTTTTTTTTTCACAATATTTTTTTCTAACACGTGCGTCTTACATTTAATTACATTGATTTAAATTTTTGAATATGAATTAGTTGACATATTTGGTTGAGATCGTAGGATGTTGAGTGCGGCAAACTACATTGAATTACGATATATCAGAACAAGTGTTTTCCATTAGTGTATTTATTTTTTGTTATTTAAATATTTGACAGCGTTGTCTGATGTATATACTGGTCGCTAATAATTGGTACTTGTGTTTTGTAAATTTGTTAAATTAGTTTTTCGTGTTTCATCAAGTTGACTAGTAAGATACTAATTAATACGATAAGATATATATGACCGATATTACCTGACTTTTAAATACTGTAATTAATAAAAACAAAGCAATACACTGTTTAAAATTATTCATTTATAAATATTGTTAAATAAGTGAGATAATATTAAGATAAAATATCTAGGTACACATAATGTGATTTATAGTTGGTGTTTGAACTTGCATTTTTAGACTTAATAAGTCTATTACCTATCATATTTACGTAATATGCTATCAGTTATACAGCGGCCAGTCGCATGTCAAATATATAATGTATCGTGCGCATACATTATGTGATAGGTAATAACTAAAAAACGATAAAATTGGAAAATTACTAGCGGTATTTAATATGAACAGGTCTTTATTGACCTTGCTACATGAAGCTTCAGTAGATTTGCGAATAATACCGTGCTTATCGTGATTATTATTACATACATGGTTACAATTCAAGGTTAATAAATTATTTACTTCCGATAGTTTCATTTTCAATGTTATTATTAAGTATCTACTGATTTATAATTTATTTTGCAAAATTCTATTAATTTTTTCTAATGGGTGAAAAATCTTCTGTGTTCATTTTCAAGCTAATATATGTTGCTGTATTGTCCAGACAAAAAAAAAAGAGTTACATACACATTTTGTATGAACCCATACAAAACATTTTTTTTTTGAAACTTATTAATTATATTTTATTATGTTCCATGGTGTGTGTATTTATTTTCACTACCCACATGCACTGCATCATGCATTATTAAATTACCGTATCGCAAACCAACTCTTCTTCGTTCAATGCATATTATTTTCATCGCGAATCTGTTCTTAAAACAACAAATAAAACATTATTGAAATACAATATAACATCACGTATTCATTATCATATAAATATTAACTCTTGAAACAAAACCCAACGCTTGCTGAGATGCAAATATTTAATTATCGGTTGTGATTACTCGGTTGACAAGCAGGGCGTGTACGTCACATATATACAAACATATACGTTCATTGCAGTGTACACACACACACACACACACACACACACACACACACACACACACACACACACACACACACACACACACACACACACACACACACACACACACACACACACACACACACACACACACACACACACACACACACACACACACACACACACACACACACACACACACACACACACACACACACACACACACACACACACACACACACACACACACACACACACACACACACACACACACACACACACACACACACACACACACACACACACACACACACACACACACACACACACACACACACACACACACACACACACACACACACACACACACACACACACACACACACACACACACACACACACACACACACACACACACACACACACACACACACACACACACACACACACACACACACACACACACACACACACACACACACACACACACACACACACACACACACACACACACACACACACACACACACACACACACACACACACACACACACACACACACACACACACACACACACACACACACACACACACACACACACACACACACACACACACACACACACACACACACACACACACACACACACACACACACACACACACACACACACACACACACACACACACACACACACACACACACACACACACACACACACACACACACACACACACACACACACACACACACACACACACACACACACACACACACACACACACACACACACACACACACACACACACACACACACACACACACACACACACACACACACACACACACACACACACACACACACACACACACACACACACACACACACACACACACACACACACACACACACACACACACACACACACACACACACACACACACACACACACACACACACACACACACACACACACACACACACACACACACACACACACACACACACACACACACACACACACACACACACACACACACACACACACACACACACACACACACACACACACACACACACACACACACACACACACACACACACACACACACACACACACACACACACACACACACACACACACACACACACACACACACACACACACACACACACACACACACACACACACACACACACACACACACACACACACACACACACACACACACACACACACACACACACACACACACACACACACACACACACACACACACACACACACACACACACACACACACACACACACACACACACACACACACACACACACACACACACACACACACACACACACACACACACACACACACACACACACACACACACACACACACACACACACACACACACACACACACACACACACACACACACACACACACACACACACACACACACACACACACACACACACACACACACACACACACACACACACACACACACACACACACACACACACACACACACACACACACACACACACACACACACACACACACACACACACACACACACACACACACACACACACACACACACACACACACACACACACACACACACACACACACACACACACACACACACACACACACACACACACACACACACACACACACACACACACACACACACACACACACACACACACACACACACACACACACACACACACACACACACACACACACACACACACACACACACACACACACACACACACACACACACACACACACACACACACACACACACACACACACACACACACACACACACACACACACACACACACACACACACACACACACACACACACACACACACACACACACACACACACACACACACACACACACACACACACACACACACACACACACACACACACACACACACACACACACACACACACACACACACACACACACACACACACACACACACACACACACACACACACACACACACACACACACACACACACACACACACACACACACACACACACACACACACACACACACACACACACACACACACACACACACACACACACACACACACACACACACACACACACACACACACACACACACACACACACACACACACACACACACACACACACACACACACACACACACACACACACACACACACACACACACACACACACACACACACACACACACACACACACACACACACACACACACACACACACACACACACACACACACACACACACACACACACACACACACACACACACACACACACACACACACACACACACACACACACACACACACACACACACACACACACACACACACACACACACACACACACACACACACACACACACACACACACACACACACACACACACACACACACACACACACACACACACACACACACACACACACACACACACACACACACACACACACACACACACACACACACACACACACACACACACACACACACACACACACACACACACACACACACACACACACACACACACACACACACACACACACACACACACACACACACACACACACACACACACACACACACACACACACACACACACACACACACACACACACACACACACACACACACACACACACACACACACACACACACACACACACACACACACACACACACATAGAGAATCAGCAAACAACCTACATGAAATGAAGAGGGTGTGTGTGTGTGTGTATGTGTATGAGCACAGCCTACTGTTATCGTATTTACCCTGTGTTAAAGAAAATATCATCTTTTGTAATTTATAATGCCTGTACGGGTATGTTAGCTTATTAAATTAAATACTGGGCTTGTTTTATTTTTATATATTGGATAACTCGTGTAAGTACGGCCCATTTACTCAGTGTAGAAATATTTTAAATTCAGATGCGGGCATTAGAGAAACGGCAATGTGAAAATGTCGGTAATATCATACTAGTATTAGTAAGTTAAGGCTTACATTTTCACATTTAGAATTTTTGTTTATAAAAAATAGAAAGTTTGAGAAAATAAACGAATTTTATGTCTAATACTTCTGAAGAAAAACAAACAACAGTTACTTATTTGTTAATGAATATTTATAATGTGATAAAAAATATAAATACGAACAAACAATAAAAATTCCTTTTATTATAATTGTTATTAATTCACATTGTTAATTAATTAATTCGATTATTGAGAACTATTACAGTTCATAGGAATTCAATATTTACTATTTCACGGTATCGGATACCATTAATTAACGTGGAATTTCTGTATTACCGTAATAAATTTTCTTTCAAATATCTGTAGTAAGTTTGTAAAACAGCTGTTTAAAATTTAATTTAAACCACAGCCTTCTCGATAACAGTGTACATTATTATCAAAAAGGTCGTCATACAAAATGTTTTTTTTTTAATTCAAATAATTTATGCATACATACATTCATGTAAATATTGTTTAAATTATATGATTATTTTTATGACATTTTATCGTTAGTCTTTTAATCATTTATATATTTCCGAGGAAATTCAAAAAGTTAATTTTTAATGAATTTCCCTAACATCTATGTATTTTATTTATGATCGCTTACAATTTGTTCCGTAATTGTTTATTGATTTATGTGAAGTATCTAAGTACCGTGTGAAATGATATGAGCGTGTAGATTCTAAATCTTCGCTGGCATTAAGAAGTGCACTTGATGCGCGTCTTGTCACTTCTAAGCTTCTTACATATATTCGGGTGACAAGCGAGAGGTAGTAACTCTTTTTGTGACAGTGCAAGTCTAAACAGGTACCAAGGTATATCGTAATATCCAAGTATTCCCTGTCTCTCTCTTTTTCGTTCTTGTAATCTTTATGTGCTGTCAGTTTGCCGCCGCACAAATACTCACATGCATGTCTAAATACACACACGGAGATACAGTGTTGTGTAACATTTTTTTTTTTATGCCGGCCGGGAAAGTTACAACTCGTGTAATCTATATTGTACAAACACTTTTAGTGTTTTCATATATCGTTGTCACGAATTTCAAACTTGTGTAGAATTTCAGTAATAAATACTTTTGGCTTTATCAAAATAACGTGTAATATATTAGTAAAAGTTTTTCTATTTAAAAATATTTCAAATTCTTTGTTTTTCTGCGTACTACGTGACTGATAAAGTATTGGAAATAATTTTCTATTATTACTGTTTATGTAATGTGGGAATCGCGACATATACGTAAAAGGTATTTCCATTATTTGTTAACAATAATTGATTATGCGTTCGTTCATGGAAAATAGTTATAGTTTCACAGTATATTTGCGTGTATGCACAACTCTACTTTATACTGGTTTGTTGTACTTCAAAATATATATAAAGTATAATTTTAACTATTCAGGAAATAACTTGCTCGATTTTATATGTAAATTTGACCAGTACTTCCTGATACAGGTTATTTTGTTTTACATATGCAATGCAGAATAAATACAAAATAAACTAGATTTTATATTTTCACATTAAGTTTTTACGATATTAATTAACAAATAATTTATTTAATTAAATAACTTCCCATAAGAAGGCCTCTGTTTTGTCAAGTATAAAATTTCGAAATTAATTTAATTGGACTAAATATTTTTTTTTTCATTTACCTTAGTATCTATTTGTTAATTATTTCAACAGTTTTTAAAGCAAATCGAATAGAGGCGTGTAAAATTGCAAATGAATTGTTCTTGTGCACCCGTTGTACACCGTGGCTGTAACTGTGTTGGTCGTTCAGTATAACTGCGAGTTATTTTTGTGTTATGTCTAAATGGTTTCTGTCGTATTGTAAAGTGGCAGCTAGTTCCTCGATTTAATAGCGCTGTGTATGTCTTTTATAATTGAAGGTTTACGTCAATCACGTTGCGCGCAGTACACACAAGTCCTATTGTTTTTGTTTATTTCTTCAACCGTTTCAAATTCATTTATTAATTTTTTAATAGGTTTTTACAACCTGATATCCAAGGAGACACGTCTCCCTGACCTTACGAGCCTGTTGCTAGTAAAAGCGATTGTGCAGGATTGTATTTAGACTATTTTCGTTTTCATTATTAGTAGTACCGTACGTTGCATATTAGAATATATTTTTTATGAGGAACTGTGTTATTATGCGATGAATGCCAGTAGATTGTTAATGATTTTTTTTTTAGTGTAGTGCATGTGTGTGGTATTATTTTTTTACTAAACAAAAGAAAAAAAATCTATAATTAATTTTGAAACACACGGAATCAAGTGTGCATGTTGTGAGCTATTTATTAAGATTGAGCAATAGATGTTTTATTATTATTTTTATAACATGTAAGAATGTATTATTTGTAAGTAAAATTTAGTAGTTATTGGTGTTGGTGATTTTTGCATTGGTGATGGATGTCTGTCGTCGTGCCCCCTTTGGTGATGGCGTTGGCTGACCTGCTCGTTACTGGTTATACTGTATTGGTATTGGTTGATATATCCGCTAGTGCATGCCACTACTTCACAAAGCACAGTGCACTTGATATGTGTGTGATGTGACGTAGTGGTATGCCCTTCAGGATGCATGCTTCTTCATTCTCCCTCACTCCCCACCCCAGCAGCCCCTACAACATGTGCCTGCTGCTCGTTCACCTTTGGCATGAGCACACAACCATTTATTACTACAACGTTCATTGCATCGTGCCTCTGCATCATACCTTTTATTTTACTGTTTGCCATATTTTTATTTACATATAACCGAATTCGAATAGACAATATGTATTGTCAGTTTTCGAAAATGTACAACGTAATAACGTTATCAGAAACATATGTTTAAGCTTTGCGATTCCCTATTCTAAAAAAAATATTTATCCATGTTATTCATTATCGAAAACTAACTGCATAATTGCATAGTAGATATATTATTTTATTTTTTGTTCATTCAGCGATAATTTTTAGTTTTTAATTTATTTAAAATCGAGTGTTTGTTTTTAAAGAAATTTCTAAATATACATATATGAAATTCTAGATTGGAACTTTAAGTTAGTTCTGAACAGAATTGTATCTTCATATACTTATGAGGATATTTAAAGTACATGAGGTAAGCAGATGCGATTTTGTTGACCTAAATGCTGAGCCAACTTTACTTTCCACTTTAGAATTTTGACTATAATTATCTCTGATTTTTTTTTACATTCGCACTTTTGTTTTTTTATAATTTTTGTTATGGTTTTGATGTATGCATTTTTAATACGTAGAACGCTTTCACATTATTAGCATATCTTGCGATAGAGCACGTTAATTTCAGTTATAAAATTATGTATATTTTGAAAGAGAGATGTTAAAAATGAAACATAACTGTTTGCGTGGGTGTTACTGAGGTAAGAATTGGTATTAACATTAAACCTATTTAATCCATAATCTGATATGTTATTAAATAAAAAGTATTGTCATCATATCAAATTCTGAAATGATGAAAAGTAAGATTTGAGTTGGAAAATAATTGAATCCAGGCGGTTGAAATAAGATTTAGAAGATTGATTTTGACGGTTTTTTTTTCTGTGGGTTTTTAATGAAAATTGATTTTTTTACCGCAATTTAATTATTTAATTTTGTTTTTGCAATGAAATAACAAACAAAAAATGTTGGAATTAGTAAATCATTTTTACAAAGAACAATGACTAGTTTATTTTATATTTATATGCTAATATATAATATAAATGTATGTACTTATAATAAAACATGAAATGTGTACCCATAAGTAATATGATACATCATTCAATAGTAACATAAAACTGTTAGTTTATCTATTATATTTGTAAGTTATTGTTGTTGTATAAGTTCTGTGTGTGTGTGTGTATTATTGTAAAAAAGGTCAAGGAATATGTAAGTTTATTTACTGTTTTTATGATTGTAATGTTTATAATTTATGTCAGTGTTTACATGTACATCCGGAAATGTTATTTTATTGGTTATTTATGTATGTGTATGTGTGGTACATCGGGTCAGGATGGTGTTAAGGTGTGCGTATGTGCCGGTCATCCAGCTCCCAGTGGGATGTCCATATACGTATGTCGTGTTAGAGCAAGTTAGGTTTGCCGTCATCTGGACGATGTACTTCCTTAAACATGAACTCGTTCTCTAACACCAGTCTATTGCCATATACCATATTATATATATATATATATATATATATATATATATATATATATATATATAATGTAACATGCAACATACCTATGTACACGGCAATAAATACACACTCTGAATATATTCCTAAATATAGACACAGAATATTACGTTATACATATTTTAATCTTGATGGAAATTCGTCATTAATGTAACTCACATGCAATAATATAGTTGTACGATTGTATTAATATTTTCAACAACCTTCAATGTCTGATTTTATATAACATCAGTTCGTTTAACAGCTATGAACGTAATTGATTGGTTGAAATACTCGTGAGATATATATTTAATATGTATTGATATTCATTTCAGTAGTAGTCTCAGCCAATTTGCTTAATATGAGTCAACGGATACGTTATTTATTTTATTGATTTAAGTTGGCAGTGTTCAGATACATGTTATATGCGCGGAGTAGTCAGGTTCACAATCACGCGATATGATTGTCGTAGGTAGTGGCTGTTGAATAATTCAATTATTTTTATCACTCATATGAAATAAATGTTTTCATATTTCTTATGGAATTCAATTCAATTAAATTTCATTCTATACAGGTATATGAATATTTAGTCATTTGACATCAAGCGTTGTTACCTGTGTGTGCTGTTTTCTTGCAATAATTACAAGTGCAAAACGTTTACACCGATTGTTATCGTAAGTTAAACATAATAATGATGACACAACAATGATATCTGTTTGTGCATCTGCCTGCAGATGAAATAGACATGTAATAAGTTTCAATTGTTACGCTTTAACCTTTTTTTGCTTGTTCCCGGTGTAACTACTGTCAGTGTTAAGGGCACACGCGAACAAAACACCGCATCACGTGCCGATGTTATCTACGCTTTTTTTTTTTTTGTTTGAATAATCATATTTCAATGTGGACAAACGTTTGGTCGTGTAGGTACATTTTTGCTCCGTTTTTGCCTTTGATTGCTTGCGGAGATGGATTTCCAATAATCCCAGCGACGCATTCGGTTTTGTTCCCAGAAACATGTATGTACCGTAATAACAAATAGCTTTCCGATATTATCTGAACAAACAACAGTCACCTTCACTAACAGCGTGGGCAGATTTGTACATGATTTAATTGTACCAGAATGTGGAAAAACAGACCATCATTTGATTTATGTTTAGTGTTTATTCGAAGTAAATTCTATCTCTTGACAAGCAGTGATCAATTTGAAGGTACTACATGTTAAAAATAGCAAATATTTTACGCGTTTTTCTAACCCTAAGGAATGCCATGTGCAAACAAGGGATTCATTCCATTCCGCTAATGTATTGTCTCATGATTTTCGACAGACTTTTAATTATTTCCAGTATTTAATTAAAACAATAATTTTCACCCTACCCGTGATGTTAATTAATAAAATTGAATTAGAAAAAAAAATAATTAGTCCCTAAATATAATTTAAAAAATTACTAGAAATAATAAAAGCGTCAAGTGATTTACGTATGTATGTTTAAATGATCGTGATACTTGTTCTCGCATAGTTATTATGTTCTGTTAATAAAACCAGATTCTTTTTATTGAATAGTGTTAATACTGGGCGAAGAAATCAATTAACAACTGATGATGATTGCAGTTTTTAATTGTAATTGATGCGTACTGGAGTTTGTTAATAACATAGGCGTGTGCATTGAACAGCTGCGTGCACAGTAAGTAATAGGTTGCACATTTATTATTCAAATGCAAACTCTGCTATATACACGTCTCGCACACTCTCTATCTCGCACTGTAACAGTCATTATAAACAGAGCATAATGGGTGCTCCAATAATCACAGTTACAGTCCCGTACCCTTCACCTTGTAACACTGACTTGCACAACATTAATTGTCATTTACACTAACAGTGTAGTTTCACCTTCCCAACAATCTATACACGTATACGTAATTAAAGATAGCCTATTTCAACAAAATAACTACCAATTTTTCACGCAATATGATAAATGTTATTTATTTGTGTTTTTACATAACACGACAGTAGTTAATACATAATAATAATTAGTTATATCTTAATAAAAACTTGAATTATATATTTAATTTATTAGCTGAAGTGTTTTACTAATGAAATACATGTATAAAAACTACTTGGCATTTGATTGCTACAAATTTCAGGTGTAGTTATTTTTTGTACTAATTCTGTCCTGCGTCGCATTTGGTATGGAAGAATTTGCTTCAAAATGTCATTCGGATTTCTTTGCTATGATGATGATTAATCGAATTGGAATTTTTAATCCGCTTTTTAAGTGAGTACAGATCGATAACCCGATTACACAAAACCTGATATTACATGTATTTGTAATATTCAAATCGAGTTTGAGAACTTTGATATGCAGAAATTGTAATTTTGCAGTAATTTTACTGTATATTATGTGAACATTGAAATGTCATTTATGTTACATAGAAATACAAAAACAAATTTTTGTCAACCGTGAGCTCAAATAGGTGACATTGAAAAAACCTTTTGCTTGCAGGTAAAAAGATAATATAAAATTGAACGTTATTAAATACACGTGCTAATGTTACTCCATTCGTTGCTTGACGGATATTAGACTATTTTTTATTTGTGCCATATATAGTTTATCAGTTAAAAAAGAACAGTCTCATCGTTATTGCAGCTATCCATTGCTAATTATTATTTACGTCCGACAAACAAATACATCTCTCGGAATTGAAACAAGCGCTTATGTGTGCGTGTAATATGTGATTATATCTGGAGCTGATGGCATCTAGATTATTAACATTAACCGTGTATTCTATCGGGCCATATTTCGGAAGAGAAACCATTGCATTATTGTGTACAGTCATCTTTGAACCTGTTCAGATTTTCGGGTTGGCCTTGTGACTGACCTTTGTTTCAACGGGTAACAATGACCCTCTCCCAGAGTGAGAGAGCGAGCCCGCTACCTTCTCCTGTGCCCCCACTTAGTTGCATAGTGTGTGTGTGTGTGTGTGTGTGTGTATGGTACGCCACTGGACTGATAGCAATAAGGCCGCTCAAGCACTCGCCCACATGGCATTATAAAAATAATAAATTATTATTCAGGTGGGCGATCTGGAATTGTCAAACGCTTTCTTTTACTATAAGCTACATATGTTTCTCTCTTTCTCGCTGTCTGTAGTTCTTTTAGCATTAACGCTATACAGTGCAACAGACAGTGATGGAACTTATTTACTACTAGACTGAATAGACCAAGATACTGCTGATAAGACATGTAGATCTAGTGTGTCTACTATATTATTCGTTCCATTTTGCTATGTCGCCTTATAAATGTTCTGCCGTGTTCCTCTACTATTTATTACCTTCCCCGTTTCCTATTTGCTATTCATTGTCAATGAATAGCCGCAACGGTATTAATAGAATAAGTTATATTTTGCAGATTATAGAATAGCAGACGGCGTAATCAGGATTTATATCCATGACTCGCGATATTTCCATCAACAAATCGCTCATATACGGAAGTTATTAGCAATCAGAATGAACATCGGTCTCATAATGAATTTCCGGACTTTTTATTAGAAATTATTGTCAAATTCAAGGTCGCTGAGATACGCCGTTTCTATGTAAACATCCATTGTTTATTTGTAGTAATGATAAAAATTTGCAAAAAAAAAAAATATGTATTATGTTCTCGAGCAAGGTCAATGATGTGACGTATGTATTTTTATGTGAAAATAATTGTCTAGGTAATAACTATTTTGACCTCTAATACATATCCAGTTTTTTTTTTATTCACTATTAGTTAAATGCCTATTTTTAATCTTAATTGTAATATTTGAAATTGATATTATTTTTTTATTTGATACAATATAATTTTGTGCCATTATCTATAATGAGTAAACTTATATCTTTAAGCACATATTGTAGTTTTGTGTACCTAATAATTAAACTGACTAAAATGTTGCGAATGATATATTTTTTTTTTTGTATTTCCCAATGTAGCGTCATCAATAAAGTGGCACTAAATGATGATATCATTCATATATTTATAATCTTTATAATCAAAATTATTGTATTTAATAATTTGTTTTTCAATCTATAATTTTTTTTCAAGATTTTAAAACACATGAATTTTTTTAATGTAATATAAATTATAAGAGCAAAATTGTCAGTACTTCTGGTAAATATTTCTGTTTGTTCGTATTTTTTTTATGGTTTTCAGCAAAACTTTCGTTTCTCATATTGCTCGGCTCATATTCAGCTGATGCGCATTGTAAGTGAACCCGTGGAAACAGTGCAGCGTTTCATACGAACAAGTCTCGTCAGGTCAAGTGTAGTATGTCTGTACCGAAGGTGACACGTTGTCTCTATGTTTCATACATGCATACAAGTAAATAATTCTAGATGCATCAGCACGAAACAGGAAATACATTTTTACTTCTCGCGTTTTATGTCTCTCGATATACAAACTTGATTACCAAGCAACTATGTATATATCTAATGGTGTCGATGATCCAAACATTACAGCAAACAGAGACATCTTTTTCTTACCTTTTAATCGTACGCATGCAAAATATAATTACATACATAATAAATATGCAATATAAAGGTGCTAGTACAAGTTAATAATATTTGTAAAAGGATGTATCTTAGTGTGAATACTCTAGTTTTATTTCATTTCTATCAGTAAATATTTAGCACATTTGCTCATTTATACACGAATCCATATAACAACATTCCGTGTATTCGTTTACTAAAATCGCATTAAATACAAATTTGGTTTTTTTCGAATGGTGTAGCACCAGAGAATACTATTTACTTCAGGTGCTTCCATTCCGGAGAATTTGGGTTACACTTATAATTGATATTGATTGTTCGTTTAAAATCTCGTTCTGCATTGTAAAGCCCGAATCCAAGTACATACTGTATTGGTACCAATGTGTTACTGTTTTGCAAACCTTAACACAGTTTTAATAGCAGTTAATTCTACTTTAATTTACACTAACTAACAAGTTTTAAAAATATGCAAACTAGTTTCACTGTGCTCCACTATCAAACTTATCTGAATTTCTACAAATCTATGTTAGTGTTTATTTTCAAACTGGAATTCTACGTGCTAGTAACACAAATATGTCGCTTAGATACAACTCGGACTGAACACGAGTTGGGATATATTTTAAATGAAATATTTACATAATGATTTCACCTGTGAACTTGTTCTCTTGAACGTTACTTTTACTTTTCAAACTGTAAACACACAGTTAAGGTCATCATCGTTGTAGACATACGGACACCGTGACTGGGTTATTGGGGTTTTTAAAATCACTTTTAACGCGGTGATATTACCGGTATTTTAGTTTTTGTCACGTCTAAGCTAAAATATCACAGGTGTGTACCGATGAATATTACGTGCCTAACGGATACAAGTTACAAGTTTATTATCATCATAAAAATACTAGCAAGCTGAGGAAACAGCAGTTTATTAAATTCTCACGCGTTTAGTCCAAGTCTAAGTTTGAAAAATGAACACACAATAAAAATTGTTCAAAGAATTGTAAAGTTTCATAAACTTCAAAACGTGACTCAAATTTTTTTATGTTCGTGAACAATATTAATAATAAAACACATACCTTCCTGTGTATATGTACATATACGTAAAATAAACTTTCATTCGGTGCATTATGAATGATGGAATGCTTATAGATAAGTGTGCCAGCCGGTGTAGATTTTAAATGTCTTATCGAAAGTTAATCACCAGAGTGTTACGTAACATATGATGCGAGCATATCCCATAGATCTTCACATTTGCAAATTGAGTTATTCAGGAAGCTGTAATTTGCATTAATTTTGACTCGAAGAAAATTTTGAAATCCATATTTCATAATTCATTTGTGGGTGGAAACTTTATAGATGTAAAAAGCAATTATGTATATATCATAATACTAATTTGGACAAAATGAGCTTTTAATCTATTTTTTGTTTTAAAATACTAAAGCTGATTTGGTTCAAAATGAAATGTCACACGGTGAAATTTTTTTCTGCTAAAAGTTTTGTGATGTTGAAATTTTGTATAATTTACAAATTTAATGTATATTTTCTGGTTAATTAGATTTTGTTACATTGGTTTATATTTAAAAGTATTAATTGCAAATTTAGTTCATTGATCAAGGATAATTGATTCCTAAATTTGGCTGTGACCTAAAAACAATAGACTTGGAATGTGTTTGCTCGATAATGTTAACAACTTGCCCAGTAATGATAAAAATGATTAATCAATCAATTAAGCGATATGGCTTCAGTGAAAATATGATAATTATTTTCAGGCTTGTGCATAGATGTAATTTTACTGAAATTTATTCATTAATTCATGGAATATATAACCTGGCTACCGGGCGATGACGACGACAGCAGTTACCCGCACGGTTGCAGTATTATTGCCAACTAACATATTATTCGATAATCTCTCAGCATCGCCAAACCGTGATTATCATCTTATTATTTGTAGCTGCAAGTAAACAAAAAATATTTATAAACATGTTAAACGATTAATGATAGCACTATAATTCTATTTACGGAGTGAGAGTGTTCTTTGCGAGCCAATAGCGTAAGGATTCCTTCTTAGATAAGCTAATAATAAACCATTGATCTGGAGCGATCGGGATGTGATTATGATTTTCTTATTTTGCAATGAAGCATCACCGTTAAGCCCATGCTCCTGACGAGCTAGCTACATGTGCATGTGTATGTGTGTGTGCAAAACACTGTTGTTTCCAACTACGTTGTTGGCAGCGGGAACTGGCAGAGGGGAGAGGGGATTAAATCACGACTATATGCGTAAGACCAGGCACAAGCAAACACGCACTTGTTATTTTCTTATTTTGCGTGAAGAGAAGAGCGCCAGCCTTAATTGGACTTGTGCGGTATATATAATTTTGTAATTATCTGACGTTTTCGAACGCTGCCGGATTCCTATCTGCATAGCAAGTGAGTTAGTGTCACGGCTTCGCTCGATTCATTTAACAAATTACCTTTAATGCACGATCTCCCTATTGCATGTGTATGCTTGTGATGTAATACAACTCAGATGCAGAAAACTTCATGTAAATACAACGTAATTGATTCGCCTTGTTCTCTTTATGGTCGAGACGAGAGCTCTAAAATCATCTTTGTTGCTTGTCTGTAGTTTCCTGTTGTAAATGAATTAATGTAACTGTATATACATACATATAAACACATTGTTTAGAACGAAAACAAACTCATATTTAATTAACCGATTATAAGGCGCTCGTTTGTTAACAAGTCGGAAACAAGCATACTTGATTGCCTTCAATTTAGTCGAAATTGACTGGTTTATTTACTTTGGCGTATGTAGTTCAAATTCTGTTTGATCTATTGCCATCGCCCACTTATCTGGTGAAATGTTAGGAAACTATCTCTACTAACTACTATTAAATCTCTAAATTACAATTTGACGCTCGGAATTCTACTAACTGAATTCACTTTCTATCGATTAATTGGACAACATCTGTTTCTATACGTATGCTTGTTAATATGCAATATAATATTAATTCTACATTGCACAACTATAACAATGTAAATATAGCATATATAGATTTATTATACAAGTAATGATGTAATGCTGGATGTGCGTGCAAGTTGACCCATTAATGCAATACATTTTTAAAATTTATGGTCAAGTCTTTAGGGGGGTGTCACACATCGACCCAGTTACCAAGCTAAGGGAAATAAAACTCCCTAAATGCCTACAAGAGTTATTATGGCCTATATTTATGGATGTGTTAAAATTAATTATACGCTCGACGTATCACTGTACAGGGCAAAAATCATTTAATCCCATGTAATGACTGGCCACAATTATATTCGATCTAATTAACGAGTGCGAAGAATTTAATTAGCAAAAACTTGTTTAATTAACTGTGCACTCGTATATAGTATATCTGTAGAACATGGTCAATAAGAATATAGACTGTGAAAACAACACAATATCCTTGTAAATCTATCAGAAAACGATAACATGAAGAGTATATTGACCTTGCAGGATAATCAGTAGCACATGATATTTTCTCTAATATGTTCTCACTATCGAAAATTAATTTAATTATTATCTAATCATTGTCTATTGTTTCACATTCTTACTAACTGTAAACCAGCATGTTATTTCTGAATCAATAATTAAAACAGGTTTCTTATTTTATTTAGTCTTATGGACGATAGACCATTTTAGATAAATATTTACTGTGTAAATAAACTACAGTGCACATTTCATTTATCAAGTGTTTATACTGCAAACATATCGTAACAATAGACTAGTAAATATATATACATCAATAATTATCATAACTGCATGATACTTGATCCGATATAATCATTTAAATAAACATGTGTGTCAAATAGTGTTTATATTTACCCAGATATATTTACATTGTTTATTTTCATTGAGTTATCTCGAACCTATGAATAATACAATATGCTATTGTTACCATTTCATATGTTTTATTTGCACATACTTGTATGTTAGGAGTATATTTAGTTTTACAGCATTTATTAATTGCCAATGTGGTTGTTAATGTTACACTGATTATGTACTACTATTTTACATACACTTTTGAGCATTGTTACTGACAGTAGAACTGTATATTTTCACTGAAACAAGCACACATCAATCATCCGTGTCCTTGGAATACGAATTATCTCTCGCTACCACATATTCATAATGATTTCTGGTTCAATTTTCGCGTGGGTTAGTAACGCCTGCCGTGTGCGTGATATACGTACGTTCGTCACTCCTGTATCAGTAGTTTCTGTCCTTCTGTTTTCAATCGTTTATCTGCATGTTTCGATTATGTACTCAGTTTATTACCGTTGTTTGCCAATGTAAGTTTCGTTGTTTGACCAGAGTAAATTTGTTCTGCTCGCGATCGAAGATAAACTGATATAATCGTTCCGCGTACAGATGCCTGGTGTTCATAGAATTTTTTTATTTATTTTTTTTTATGAGCAGTTTAAATTAAAAATTACGTCAATTTGTTTATTAATATTGCTACTACTCTGAATTGAAATGATCACGTAATATAAATGAATATTTTTCCTTGTTCAACATTGTAATATATTGTCTTTTTATGCGTTGCTGTGTTTCGTACAATTATTTTTTTTTATAAATGTAGAGAATACAATTTCGCGTATTCATTCCAGTGAAATACCACTCGACACATAATGTGTAAACTTGTCGCGCGAGACGAGATTTTTGTGCGTAGCTTGAAGGTGTGCGCGAATTTTTTTCCACTCAATTAAGTTTTAAAATATGCGCATGTATGTGTCCGACCGCTTGCAGTATACAATACCCATGTAGCAATATGCAGCAACACGTAACGTATATTGTAAACGTTTCTGATTATAAACAAGACACTTTCGAAACAAGTTTACCATGTCATTCACTTCATAAATATCTATGAATTCTCAAGTGACTCACGTGACGATTTGTCTTTAATTGATGCACCAGCACTTGCGATTGAACTCGACGTCATTATGATATTCAGTTCATAACAGAGCCGGACTATCGAAATTTTTAATTCTACATTTCTCGTGACTAAATTTTCAATGTATAAGAACATATTTAAGTACTAAATATAGAACAAGTTTGTTAAATATGGGACACTGATGCACGTTACTGTTTACATACATATAAAACACAATGGATACTGCCTACTCAGATTGAGAAAATTAATCGTACTATTGTCTCGAAACAACTTATTCCGTATTCGAATTGTGCATGTATAATGTTACTTCAATACTAGCATGAGTCATGTTTGTTGTGTGATTTATTGATTAATCTTATTCTCATATCCCACTACTGTTGGAAATATAATATTTCACGAATTTGACCAAGAAAGATATGTTAATTATTACCTGTCATATCTACCAACAAGCAATGCTTAAAAAGCGTAACTACTGGAATTATAACAATTGCATAATTATAGGACAATTATTAGTTTTCACTTTCTGAAAGGAAATATATTTTTTAGTATTTAACAGATACTTTCGAAAAGAATTATGATTTTGACCTGTAAATATTTCTTTTTTGCCAAGCTGTATGTTATTTACCATTTTCTTTTAGGTCTAGTTATATTCCAACAAATTCTTGGTATGAATCTAAGCTGGTTTTTGTCGTTACTGAAATAGAACCAGGTACATACATAACTGCAATGTACCGTATATAATTTATAAGTTGATAAATTATTACCATTTACAAGTAAGCATTACCCAAGATACACGTTTGATAATGTATTAATTATGAATATAATTTTGAGTAACAGTTCTCGTCGTGCAAGTTCGTGCCGGTGTAACTCTTCGTTCGCATAAGCATGAACGTCATTTCCATACATCAAGTGCTATCTGATATGTTCATAGCATACTAGATGCTCCATGTTCATATCTGACCGTAGTCCGTAATGAAATTGAAATTCACCATTTGGCTGTGAAATTACATTCATATTCAATTTTAGAACCTGTTCGGTATTTCTTATGTTTTCAATTTTATCGAAGAGAACTATTTCTTAACATGAGACAGGTTTGTGCTGGTTAAGAAAATGGATGGAGAAATAACGACGATTATGGTATACGACCATATACGGTGTTTATATAAAAGAACATATAAATATTTCATATTTTGACACTATTTTATTGCTGAGAGTTACATGAAAAACCCCGATTGAATATTAAATAATGATACGTATTTATTGTACAAATAATTTTGTTGTTTTATTTATTTTCGAATGTTCTTTAAAAGTACAAACATAAAGAATATTGTAATTAACTGGAGATACTGAAAACAGTGTTTGAATTGCAATTATTGTAACTCGTTCATTCGATTTGAAGATAAAAGTAAATGGTTGATTTATTGCAATGGCATTTTTAATTTTCCAGTGAATGGTTTAGTTTTGAAAGTAAAATTTGCCTTAACTGCTTACAATAAATCTTATTATACATATAACAAAAAAAGTTACACAAATATGTATGGTTATTATTTACTTTTCATTCATTATAATATACAGATTAGAATAGTTGTATAGACCATTAATAAACTAATTCAGTTCTTTGACCTTTGGCTAACCTTTATGATTAATAAATATTCTAAGGTCTAATCTTAGCGATGTAAGGCACCTTTTACTAAACTGGAAAAATTTCCATTGCCATATAAAAATTCAAGGCACGCCCGAGATTCGAAGCTAAAATATCGATATTTTCCTCTATCTTCAATGAAATGCTAATTTGTATTTTGAAACCTCAAAAGCGTATACTATATCTAAATATGGATTATACAATACGACTGACTAATATTCCTTCTGATCGATGCTATAAATTAATTTTCAAATCACCCGGCTTCGCAAACTTGTTATAATGGCCTTTCGTGTCACTCATCTGTCAAAATATTAATTAGTTTTTCGTTAACTTTGTACGTACAAGATGTTTGGCATTCTTAGAACTTCACACACTCTTTCGATCGCACATACCGAAAGTATTCTAGATCATCAGTGGTAGGCGATATTAATCAATAAGGATTTTGCTGTTAACGATGTGTTTGTACATTACTGATTGGTTAATTTTGAATGAAGATCACTCTCGTACTTCTAACCGTCTAACGCCTCGCGACTTCAACGTCCTATTCGTGTAAGTACCAAGCATGTTGTCATGGTTACTTAGTGCCTGTGGGCATGAGACTCTGTACATAGCAAAGTGTAGATGATGAGGCTTTCAGGACCGCATCGTATGAAATTTAAATTGTATCCGACGTCACGATAATATATTCTGACGTACCAGAGTTTAGTCATGAGGATAAATATATTCATGGTCGAATCATTTATTTGCATTATGGAAGGACGTATTTGTATATTAGGATCAACCCTCAAACCTGAAAATTTTCACAAATTCATACTAATTACAATCAATATTGAGTTTGTATTTAATGTGGGAGTAAATAGAATTTTTATTGGACTTTTCGATACACTTAAGTCAAGTAATTTATATGTTTTCTATCTGAATTGTATCGAAAAACGTAAGTATCATTTTGTCAATGGTCCGTAACTGATGCGGGGCATTAAATGTCGTCTGATACGGATCTGATAGACGACAGTGCCCCATCTGCCAGTCGGCTAGATAGGGGTGACATTGGCGCCGATGTTTTTATGTCGTTGGCGTAACAACACCAAGGAAACATATAAAAGGGCACGTTGGGGGTCTTGACGCAATATTCCCGGCTCATTATTGATGTGCTTAGAAATATCTACAGCGGGGCTGAGAGGGGATAGGGTCCTTGCACGTACATCTTCCTTCCAGAGATAAGTGTATATATACGTCAGGAAATGGAACTGCAAAACATCAGTTTTTATTTTACGATCCGCGTAATGCATAGGAAATTGGGCTATTGCTGATAAAATGTGCAGATGCCTTTACTTATTTCTCGGATAGCGTCAGTTTCATTGCTAAACTTTTACAATATAATTTACATGCCTTTCTTGCTTAGAAATATCCATATTAAAAATTAACATCGTATATTTTGAAATTAGAATTTTCTATCATTCTACATTTATTGAAATTAATTCAGTTTATTTACATATTACACACTTGGTATTTTCTTGATAATGGACGAATAATGAATAAATCTATCTACGATAATATTTTTTTTTCTATTTTAACACTTGAATTATAACAATGTACCTAATTTCAAGGTCTTTCGAATTACTTTATGGCTGAGTTCTAGTATAATATGCATACGAAAGCCATTAAAAGAAAGAAAAAAAACAGTTCTTATGTAAATACATACGTGCTTTAAATTTATATAAATGATGGTGCAGAAAACCTCCTACAACAATACTTGTATCTCTTCTACGTTGAACATGTCTCATTTAATCTACATTCATGCATCAAATCATGTCATGTCTTATATTTCTCAGAGAATATTGCATCAACATGTTTTTTGTCACACCAATCCATTTATTCGTAGATCCTGTGTTATTCGTGTACGGTAGATTTTGCTTTCGTACAATCCATCTTCTACTATTCAAGATATTTCTGCAACATACTAATACCGTTGTATGACATCAGCTCACGCAAACGAACAAACTAAAAATACAGTTATTCTGATCTGAATTTTAGTCATGTCTCGATTTGAACTTATCTTACTTTCATCTTGAATGTTGACTTTAAATACCAAATATGGTAGCACATGTCTATTCTCTTTTAGTTCGCCGCTTCTAACCTTTTGTTGCAAAATACTTGTATCATTAACAATACATGTTGAAACTAGCAATATTTGGTATGGAACTGTTCGTTTTTTTCTTTTCTTGAATTAAAATGAACAATTGTGACGCATCTTTGTACTAAGAATGCCACAGAGAATACGAAAATATTGATCTTTTATTTGTACAAGTTCTAGAAAGAAATATGTTGAAAATAAATATGACATCAGATGTATACCGCTGGTTGGTAATATTTGTGCATTTTGCGTTTAGATCGGTAGTTATTTCCATTGGGGAATTCCGCATGGAAAATATCTTCCCTTTGTTGTGATGCGACGTGGCATTAATTTTTTATCTTCTATTGTTTAGTTTCTGCTGCCAATCAGGTATTTTTTTTTTAATTCTGCATTTGAAATGCAAATGGTATCTGTAACTCATATTCGGGAATGGTTGACACTTTTCATTGTTTCGCCACTGCTACGCCTACTATCATGAGATTTAAAAATGGACGAGTTTGGACTTTGTCGTTTTATTTTGATTGAAATATCCAGTCATGTTGCAGTCAATATGAATAGAGATCATTGACCCAAGGGTAATTCATCTGCTATTAAACAATCATACATTAAATATTTTTAACTGTAGATTTTAATTAATTTATAATTCCTGTAAACGTATTGTAGAACCAGGAACGTTACTCTTATAATGTATGAATCTTCTTAAAAGGCGTAAAATTACGAGTAATAAAAAAAGTCTTTAATTTAACGGTCATCCGAGCATCTGATCGTTATTTACACTGATCTGAAAAAGATTTATGACATAATATCAGCGTTTACGTTGTATTAGTTGCGTGTAAAAAATTCATAATATTGGATAAATAATTCATTACTTCCTTAAAAAAACTGGAATTATATTTTCACTTACTTTGATACTTTCTAGATACAAATCTAAATGGCGTTCCTAAAAAAGAAACAGTTATTATTTGCTAGGAATTATACGAATGATAAATTATTTTTGCGCTATATTCTTCATAACCATTTTATAGTCTAAATAACATACCATGTACGAGTAACACGTGGATTTCGGATGCTGACGGTTGACTATCGTTTTCATGATAGATATTGAGTGGTTAAACACTCCCTTAACCTTTGTGACGTTTAACCTCTTATCAAGACACCGAGGTTAATGCCGGATCATCCGTTGCTCATCTGAACTTTTAGCTACACCATCACTGCCCTGAGTCCAATGCGGGAGCTGCTAAAATAGACTTTTGATCGTTATACGTCATTTCGTCACTTTCCGGTTACAAATTACCCCATTTCTGACACTATTTCCGATGCACTCACACATCCTTACAGTCTCACATACACATTTATAACTCGCTTGTTTACAATATATGTAGCATATTTGTGAACAAATTTTTCCATTTTTTTTTTGAAGAGGAAAATTAACATTTCTGATGGATTCGCAAATAACGTTGACATACGCATTATTGATGATCTTGTCTTCCATGAAAGATGAATATATAGGTCACGATTTTTATTTACATTATGTGGAGCATATTCCGTCAACTGATCGATATTTTGTTGACAAAATCATACGTAATAGCACATCTATAAAACTAAATCTGAATATTTCGTATTTGGCATGCATTTGCTCTGAAGAAGTAACGTCTTCATCAGTTACGGATTGTTTCATTTATTTTTAAACGTTCTTTTAATGGATATTCTTGTTTTCTGCTGGAACATTCCTTGATGTAGGTGGTATTCCAGGTAAAAATAACTTGCATCTTCTTTTGATTCTACGTGTATCTCAAAGTGCATTGTGTTTAGAAATGACATTGTCTTGATCGGAGAAAAACGCTTTCACGTAGGAAAGATGGTATGTGATGTCCTCTGCCACATTGGCAGCGACTATGCGGAATTTCAATAAGGGCACCGTGTTATCACTAAATATATTTTTATTTTTCCATTGAAAAATCCAGTAATTTAATCCTAGAACTTGGATAATTTATGTAAAATAATACCTGTACTATAAAAAGTAGTAAAAAGCTAATTATTTTCAAATCATCCTTAAATTGATTTCTTCCTCCTGAACTTAGTGATACAAAGGATTCAATGGACGGTTCTTCAGTGATTTGTGCGAAACTCGCGTACATCCGCCCGGATTGAATCATTGATTTCAAGAGATTAATTCCCTCATTACTCATGCAGATTTCACGCTGACAGTCAACAAAAAAAGCTCCTAGGTCGTATATAAGTATTAGTTATGCTCAAGCGTTTGATTTTTACATTTTTTTTATGCATTGCGGAAAAAAAGCTAAATACTACGCCACTGGTTTTTCAAGTAGCTTCACAGGTGAATCAGAAAAACACCGTCAAACGCGCGTACCTTACAAATCATTACACACTCATTTGCTATGCAGCGTACGTTACGATTATAAACATTTGCTTACATGTGTCATATTTTATAGGCAGACATGCATTTTAAGTAAAATTTTCTTCGAAACACACCCGAAATATACATTATTTTCTTTGTAGAAAATGGAGAAATTCCATTTGATGATCATTTTCATGGATTTTAAAGATTAAATCATCCTTAGTTTTTTACTAATTTAAATTATAAAAATATGTGTAACATTCTTAATGGATAATAAATGATTGTGATAAATCTGTATGCAGTTCTCCGAAATATGTACTGTAAACTGATAAGCCAAACGTGACACAAAGAGCTAGTATTTTAAATTATAGAAGCATGTACCTGTCATACGTTTGTTGTTATTTATTGTCGTTTCATTTAGCACAGATCTGAATAGGTCGAGTCTTACTGATATGGTTTCGAAATGTAATTTGTTCTTGTGCATAGTCGAGTTCTTTCCTGTTTATTCATAACTTAAAATTATAATCCAATATACCATGTATGTTCCATTAAAATGCATAAGATTACTCATTCGATAAATATAGGTTTGGTCAAATCTACACCATATGTATGTAGGTATGCGTGCAAGAATAAAAACCTCGATAAAAACTGTACACATTTCTCAACAGTTTTGTAGAATAATTTTTTACCGTACTACTGCTGTCATGACATTGTTACATATTACACGTGAAAAACTTTTATGAATTACTGTATAACTGTACAGATAGATTAGTTTTACCACAAAACATAGTTGTCTCTGTAAATAGAGAATATAAAAGCGCTGTACAAAATTATAGGATCATGATACTCTCTTAATTGTACATATTATTTTAATTATCGAGTTCCGAGTGTAATTTATTTACATATGTAGTATGTATTTGTATCTTTGTGAGATTGAAATGCTTGACACGTTTTTATGTAAAGGATTTTGACAGAATAATTATAACTTGTTTATTTGGTCGGACTTTTCCTACTGTATATCATAACCAAACATTTTTATTGGCACCATGTTGACAATATGCAATTGAAATACAATATATTACCATTCCGTGCTTGCACTTATATATGAGCTGATTAAAACGATATACGTACGTACAAACAACATTGTGTATGGTGTTGATCTCAAGGTATGTGTTGTTAGAACAAGTCAGGGCATTGGCTGTGGCAGAAGCGCTCCGACTCTCTACGTACCTACATATAATTGATATTGGGTATTTGCTTGAGGTCGCGTACATAAACAAATCATTTACAATGGCGACACATGATCACGTTCTGCCGTGTCAATCGCCTTTTGTTCGTGATGCCAACGAACCTGTACCAGCTTGCTCAACTCTGCTCACCGATACACGCTGATCTGTCTCAATGTTACCACGTTCAAGGATGTACCATTGTTGTATTCATTGTCTTGTCAGCATTCCCGATACAACGTCGGTCGACAAAATCGCAACTTTATCTTAATTGAAAGGAGGATACTGTATCAATAGATTAATTGGGCGACAATGGCAGTTTAAGCAATCGATTTTTAATATTAAAAATAAAATATAAAGCAAAGGCATTGTAAAGTCAACAATAAACAAACTGTATTCAAAATGTTTAATTCATTATGCAATAGATATAATTTGCGAACAATTTAAAATTTGCATTTGGCGCCTGTAATTAATTTCGAACTACTGATTTTAAATATTTATTGCTGTGTAGGCGTTTGTGTTGAATATTAGGCGGAGAAAACGAATTGATTTAATTTGATTTAAATCTAAAACCTTCTATATTTAATTGAAATAACAACTGCAATGAAATACGAGTACGTGGTATAATTATTAAATTAAAATTTTTATAGTTCAATATATTGAAAATATTACATTTAGGTGGATGGGATTCATGTTAAAATTCACAAAGATATTTCAAGATTAAATTCTTCCTGCTATGGTATCTCATGGAATCATTGTGGTGCGGTTTAGAAATACATATAAAGTACTTGTCCAATAACAACTTTACATATTAAAAAGGTCAAGATAGAGACAAACCAACATCTAAAGTAAATCATTGTATGTTAAGGTTAACTTTAAAATTATGGAAACCATAGGAACTGTGCCTACACAATTGTAACGAACGTTCGGCATCCTGACAAGTGTTTCTTGAGTTCGCGGTAAATTACCGGCGACTATATCATCTCACGTGCGTAACGAGGAAGCCAAACCAGACAGACATGCATACATGCACATTTACTATCTATTGTACATACATACGTACGTGCGTCTGTGTTTATATATGTACATCCGTTTGTATACGTAACTAAGTAGATTTTCAGGAATTGTACTTCCTTGTATCGACAAGGAAATGTACGTACTATACAAGACTTTGACACGAGTAACCTTGACATTACAACTCTTACGTTACACTTAGGTTACATCGTTGTTATAACTAAAGATGTCTCTATCAAGTTTATATGTAACATTTCGTACATTACGTATTCATTTAGTGTAAAAATAAAATATATAACTATTCAACTAGTACCAATTACGTACAAATATTAATCCTTTAACAAAAGACCACTTAATTCAAGTGAATTAACTGAATGTAATTTTATTTTTAATTCGACTGTTCTTTTTATATAGAATTAAATGATTTATTTTTAATAACAATAATTTTTTTAATAAAGATTTAATTTTCTACTTTCCCGCCACAGTTTTGCTGTTAGAAATTTTTAATTATATAATTAATAATAGATTTCGTTCAGTGACTATATTAATTCAACTGAATAAAATTTCTCTTATTCATAATTATTCGCTAGAATTATTATAAAGTTCTATTTATTTTTTGTCTATTATTGATGCGAGTGTTTTAACTTTTCATTGTAGTAAAATATAGTGACAGATGATTGTATCTCTGACAAGTGATATACTGTAGATAATCCTATATGGATACGATGTAGGTTGTTGTTACATTACAAAACATTTGTTGTCCATGGTCTGGCAATTTGATCTAACCGTTGCTTATGGTAATGCGAATTTTCTGATTTTAATTGGGAACTCGGTATGAAAAATCTCCGAATGGAAGGTTGTAATCTGTAGTTGTAACTATCAGTCTATGTCGATTTGCATATAAACGACACAAAGATCTCTTCCTACTGTCATCCAATCGGTATACGCTAGCCGTACCAATGATTTCTTCCGTATTCGTTTGCCAGGACAAAACACCGACGCTCCACCTCCACCAGATGAGATCTGATTGTATCTTGGTATCAATTTCCCAGAACGCGAAACGTGCATTCATATTTCATTTGCAAATAACATGACCGGCGGACGCGTCTGTTCCGTTCTGTTTAGAACACAAGTTCCGCGTGCCTTGCAGCCCCTCGTTGCCAGCCAGACAGACAAAGAGTATTATCAGAATTCTACGAACAACTTGGCCGACTTGCCTTCTGGCATTTTTTAAATTAAAATTTCATTCGTTTTTCTTATTCTTGTTTTCAAAATGGAAATATACTCTACGTTATCCTGGCGAAGAGCCTCCATTGGGTTTCTTTTGTACAAATGGAAAATTGAATGCAAGATCATTGGATTATAATCTCAGATTCTGTATAGAAAGTCTAACTGAAATCTGCTATGGACGATATATGCAATGTAAATTGTATATACTACATTTTGATTTACTATTTTGGGATTGACATGTTATCTGTAGAATTAGCAGTGTATTTTGTAAGATATCAAGTTAAATTAACATTGTAAAGTGTTGAATCCCCGAAGACTGTAAGATTCTAAGTTAACACGATAGAACTGTCCGCACTGGTCTGTGCAAATTCAACCATCCGTATGTCATAGAACAGGGATAATCTTCGTTTAGTTGGTGGTGAAGTCAGTTTCGAGTCTACTCAAGTCTCCCACGTTACTGTTACTCTACATTATGTGTGTGTGCGCGTGTGTGTTGGTACTGTTAAGTGGGTCCTGATCGCGCCTGTCAGAGATTGGTTTCCGGTCCGAGACTAGACTGTTGCTAATATCTTTGACTGGTAACGGTACACCTGGTACTGTTCTCAACAACTTGGTCCCATTGCCAGTAGCTACTGGTACACTTTAAACAGATCTCATTACATCAAAGGTGACGTAATAATAGTTATGGTTAGAGCCCTGCATAACCGCGGATACCCGCGGTTCATCCGCGGGTATCCGCAATTTTTATGCGGATTCGGATATATTTTAGATATTTTCTTGCGGATGCGGTTCGGATGCGGATACAACATGTGCGGATGCGGATCGGATGCGGTTATTGGTGATCATATCCGCAATCCGAAAATGCTTATATTATTTTGAAACGTTATGCTTGTTTGTATAGGCACGGTCACAATTTATGAGTATAAAAAATTGGTTTGACACGCGCTGACTTTACGTTTTGACTCCATTCGAGAATAGTAAACAAAATATAAATTATGGCCACATATTTTAACTCCAGTGTATTTCTTTATTTAAAATATGAACCCATTCAGGAATCGTAGACAAAATATATTTTATCTTAAGTTTATTTTTTTTATATAAAATATGTAGGGGAGAGAATAAGGTGTGAAAATAGTGCTTACTATGTCTATGCGTTCTGAAGCTATTCGAGACTAGTAATTATAATATAAATTATGGCAACATATTTTAACTGTAGTGTATTTCTTTATTGAAAATATGTGGGGGAAAGAACTTAGTAATGCTAAAGGTTTAGTTTTATTCTATATCTCAATATGAACACTACAACAGAAATAAGTTTTGAAGAAGTGAAAGCGAAATGCATCAGTGGCGAGTATGTGCTAAAAAAGAAGAATGGAAAATCTGAAATGTGGAAAAAATTTAGTGAAATTTCAGACGCAGAGGGTACAATTATAAAAAACTTTGTGATTTGTTCGATGTGCAAGAGAGTATATCCGTATTCGAGTCATAAAAGTGGAACTTCAAATTTATTGAAACATAAATGTGTTCAACAACAAAACACTATGGACACTTTTGTAAAGAAGTTTAATAAATCCGCGGCAGTTACTACATACATGAAAGAATTAGTAACAGAAAAGTGTGTTAATTTCATTGTGAAGGATCTCAGACCATTTGAAATAGTGGCAGGTGAAGGACTGGCTGATTTTGCTCAATGCTTAGTGGATATTGGTGTCAAATACGGAAATATAAAGATTCAAGATTTATTGCCACACCCAACGACAATAAGCAGAAATACAAAGGCACTAGCGGATAAATTACGCAATAAAATAAAAGAAGAATTACAACATGTGTTCGAAAAAATTGGAGGTGCTATAACTGTTGACATGTGGACCGATGACTACAGGAAAATAAATTATTTAGGTGTGACTGTTCATTACATCAAAAATTTTAAATTAATAGATCGAGTACTTTGCACTACGGAATTTGACAGCAATTTAAAAAAAACTGGAGAAAACATTAAAAATTTAATTATACAAGTGTTGCGAGAATTTGCCATATACGATAGTATTAAAAATCTTGTGTTCATAACCGACAGAGGAACAAATATAATCGCAGCATTAAAATCATACAGCAGGTTAAATTGTGCAGCGCATGTTCTAAACACAGTGCTAGAACATACAATGCGTCCGGAAAATATGGGACATATTTCCAATTTAGTGGAAAACACAATTGTTGCTGTTCGTGCATTAGTAACGTATTTTAAAAGATCAGGGTTACAAAATAAACTGAAAGTTACTCTGAAAGGGGATTCAGAGACCAGGTGGAACAGCAAATTATTAATGTTTTCATCTGTATTTGACCAGTGGGATGAAATATTAAATATTTTATCTGAAAAAGAGGAAATGCAACGTGTGAATAATATCGATAAAGATATTTTAAATACTTTAATAAATTTTTTAAAACCATTTAAAATAGCAAGTGACCAATTAGAAGGCTCTACATATCCCACTTTATATTTAGTTATAGTAAATTATAAAAGATTACTGAATCATCTCACCCTGATTACCATGGACTCTGACCTATCAATAATAATGAAACGGAACGCTAAAAACTTCTTACAAGCAAAATTAGAAATTAATATGTTGCATAAAATAGCAGTGTTTTTACACCCAAAATTAAAATCTTCACAAACACTACAAGATATTTGCAATATGAACGAAGAAAATAATATACACGGAGAAGTTAGAAAACTGATGTGCAAATTTAATCAAACTTCAGCACCCGAATCTCAATCAAATAGTACTGCAGAAAATACGAGTACAAATATAGAACCACCGACAAAAAAAGTCAAACATTTATTGAGTTTATCCGAATTTGAAGATTCAGATGAAGAAATCGAAAAGGATGAATTATCAAAATATTTAGACTTAAGAGTTTCAAAAACGAATGAGTTTAATCTACTTCAATGGTGGGAACATCAGTCAACTATTTTACCAACTTTGTCAAAAGTAGCGTCGTTCATCCATGCCATTCCCGCAACAAGTGCACCATCTGAGCGTGATTTTTCGCAAGCAGGTTTGGTAATTCAAAATCGAAGGACAAGTCTGGCCCCATCAACAGTGAATGATATACTATTTCTTCACAGCAATATTGATAAATAATGGTAAGTTATTTTCAACACATTAAACATAAATTTTTATTATATATTATGTTTTTGTTTTTCAGATCGCAGTTTTCTATATTATTATATAATATATAAGTTTATTATATTAGATTAAGAAATATTTGACAAAACATATATTTTGATATTTAATGATAAATATGTATATTAACATGTAACATGTAATTAGTATTTGCCATTATATCCTTTATAATAAAGATTTAGAAAATTGAAAAAAAATTATCTTTTCAAATAGCGGATGCGGATAGGATCGGATGCGGATTTTGTATCTGCGGATGCGGATCGGATGCGGTTATTCATTTAAAAAATATTGCGGATGCGGTTCGGATGCGGATGTAATTCGTGCGGATGCGGATCGGATGCGGATAACCAAAAACATATCCGCGCAGGGCTCTATATATAATGTACCAACATTATGATTATTAGAATTTTCCCTTTTCCAAGGAAATATTATTTAATGAAATTAGCTAGTAATGGTCCCATAACACATCAACACTTTTTATATGAATAAATTTAATCAAGTTCACAAAAACTGGAGGCTATTAACATGTAAATTATTAGTTTTCGGTTTCTATTCCAGTTTTTGTTTGTTTGTTTGTTTGCTACATGTAATAAAATAAAATACAAGCGTAAAATTTCAACCAGGATAGATTTTTATAGGTAGCAGAAATGTTAAAAATCTGGAATTTATCATAAAAACATTTATATTAAAAATAGTAAGACATAACAGAAGAATCACAGAAATTATAAAAAAAGGAATGTCATAAAAATTGAGGTTATATAAGTGACTGTGTCATATCTGATTTTTCTTTTTTATTGATATTTATCATGTAAATATTCTTTTTTTATGAAAATATATAATTTAGTATTATAAAATACTGTACCTACGTAGAATACATGGTGATGTCACTGTTCTTCGTTTTACTTTAATGTATATTTAATTTCACTACCTCTTTTTGTGTGTGCTAGATGAATTAAATGTAGTATCTCACTAATATGATAATTATTTATTTCCTTTGGTACACAGCCTTTTCCGGTTTTTAAACGAGGTGTTTTATTTAACTAAGAGATGCCGTCTGTATATGGTATGTAGCTTGTCAGCGGGACTGGATAATTACTACTAATCTACCAATGTTATGGTTATTACTGGCAATAACCACTAAAACTATTGTTTTTATCGTAAGCGTACTACATGTATTAATACGTTTCGCTGCAATTAACATTACTTACGCCGGCTTCGGTTATTAATTAATGGTATTTTTTTCTAATGGCTACATGTGCATAATTTAACTCTCATAAATGGCAATGTTATTACATTTTCCGCAAGTAAATAATTGTTATTGTTTGTGGTGCGGTGTTTGTAAATTCTAGCAATTATTATTTTGCATATTTATTGTTTGTATTTATGCGGATAGTAATTTGATTGTAGTTTTATGGAATACCGGAGTATGTAATTATTACTATACAATGACAAGTGTGTAATTGTTTGATTTCCCGAGCTTTGTAATGTTGCTGGATCACGTTGCCTTGGCATTGGTCGATGCTATGTACAAGATCACCCGCGGACACTGCACGAGTGCTGTCAATCACTGTATGTAGCATCTGCCAGTACAGTTATCGTTTACGGCTACGGCTGACTATCGTTTATCGTGAAAATAACAGTTTAGTAAGTGCTCAGATCCATCACGCGACAGGGGACACACACATTATGCACCAGTGGCGTCCGTGGCGCGTGTCTTGTGTTGAAATTGAAATCAAGTGTGCAATAAAACAGTGCAATTTTAAGAACCATTGACTTTGTATGTTCTCTGTACCAGTCCGTGTACCGTTATTGCACACAGCTACTGCTACTGCTACACACTCGCAAATATGTCATTTGTAAGTATACAGATGTGTTGTTCTGTCGTACGTACTCTATGTAATGGATTAGATCCCGTAACTTCTCAGAGATGCGATCAACATCGTCCCGAGTGTCATTCGTTTGTTTAATGTACCACAGGTGTGATTTAACACATACGGACATGGACAGTTATTTAGAAGAGTTTTGCAAAGATGCGAGGTACACATGTAATTATTAAGTGTTGTGTGTTACCAGTGAACTAAGCTGCTTGATTTACACTTCTTAGTTCATTTACCTACATACGTATAGTAAAGTAACATACGAATGTTGTTTCAATATTATTACTATTACGAAAAATCTGTCATACATTACATTAGAGTATATTCATATCTATCTGCGTTTCATTGCATTAAAAGCATTTGTCACTCGGAATGGTTTTACATTTGCGATTTACTAAAGGGATTACAATGCAAAGCAGAGCAAAGGCTTGCCTACCTTTCAGATATGTACTTATTTTTCTACTTTACTGAAGTCTGCCTTTCACAGCCGGTACTTTCGGATTCTTTTGATAAAAGCATTCATTACCCATTCGAAGCAGAGTTTCAGAGCGCAATAGTTTATTGAGTGATAGCCAGGAATGTTAGATCGATATCGGCATATAATTTAACGATAACAATAATAGAGTAGTCTCGATTTGGCGCGTTCAAGTGTTGCTGTCAAAAATCATAATTCTTATGTTCGAGCAGACAGAGAAAGTGGGAACACAGTTACCAATCTGAGAAATGTCAGAACCGCGATCCACTCACTCCGTCATCAACCAGGTAAATCGTGATACTACCGGTAGGTTCTACAGTGACCAATATAGTTCCTACTGTCTAGAATCATTGATTAACTTCTGGTCTCGATAATCATTCTTGCGTGGATTCATTTTACTCCACTTCCAGTATTTTTTCTGTATGCTTTTTTCTCGTAAAACTTTTTCCGGGAAACTAAACTAATGTCTATATAAGCATTTCTTGGAATCTGCAGATTACTGGTTGGATTAATTAGTACACTGTACTCATTAATTGGAAAATATATTTAATGTCTCTTTCAACACTCCGTTAATCATAATTAAGTAATAACTTTGCTGTGGATGCTGGAGGATATTTAATTTTTTGTCGTGTAATTCTTGTGTACCGTGTGCGAGTGGTATAACAACAAATAAAGAAAACAATGCAATGATTCGAGTCGGCCGGCATCAACAGCTGCGTAAGAATTTTAGCTATCTGCAATTCTGCATTCCTTCCCTCGGTGCACAAATACTGTGTACTTTATTATGCGCTTTTCATGCTCGAATAGTTGATTGATTACATGTGAGTGAAAGTTGTACATAAATCATACGCACATATGTCTGCTATTGGAACATTCTGACTTCTAATTATCGGTAACAACTAGTACCTACGTTACTTATAGTCGAAATTACTTCATTTCCATCAGTCACTCATGCTATAATTCACACCCGAACAGGTTTTAACTGGCCACCAATTTGACAATTAAGCCGATTTAGAAATAGTAAATCATTTATTTGTTGATTATTTTTCACACCTTCAGATTCTGCGGCTATGCTAATTCGTCGGTTATATATGACGCCGTTTAAACTTCTATTAGACACCAATCGAATAATCATAAATACGGTTACCTATCATTAGAGTCGGATACTTTGATCGCAAAAATTGATATATTTTATTTCCAGACACAGGTTCTTTTTTTGCAATCATACATTTATGAATGTTTCAAATGTATAAATAGTTTTTATATTGTGTTAAATAGTTAATTTTTAAAATGGCACTGACGTCAGTCACATTATATTATATATCATTTTATGTTTAGGAACAAGTTTCAAGAATATTATGATGAGTGAATATAAATAATAATAAAAAATAAACTCATACAATAATAACAACGTTATTCGCGTGACAGATGGTCATATTACGGCCGTAAATGCCGATGATAACAGACAACAATGCCCCAACATAAAATAAAGCGCAGACTTGTTGCACAACCACCCGGACAGTTTAAAAATCTCTTTCGATAATAATCTGGTACAACCTGATTTGGTTCTTTTTGCACAGTTGCCATGCAAATTTCACAAGACGCCATTGGAATTTCGCGTATGCGAGATTGTAGCTTAGAAAAGAAAAAAAAATTACGTCGTCTAATGAGATTGTTATTTAAAATCGAACAATCGATCATTATCGAGTACATGCAACATCTTTATAGACACTTGCCGCGAAACACGACGGGTTTTACTCTGTGTGTGTGTACGTGCAAGTACATACTTGTGGCATATATGGTATAATACATGTCAGTTATACTATACGCTATAAGATACGCACATGAGACTACATTGTTTGCGGTATTTTTAATCTTTTAGTCATTAAATGAAAGTTTCTGCGATAGTGTCATCACTTTTAGTTTCATACATTGAGGTAAACGAGCCGTGAGTCATGTGTTATTTTTTTTTATTATTATTTCGTAATGTACCTAATTGTACTGCTATATAAATTCTTGCTTCGTTACTCTGCATATTGTGTTGAATTTAATAAGGTATTCCATTCATTTTCTGAAAATTAACATTTATACATTTTGGGTCTAAAATTCTTTCCACTAAAATATCTACAGAATTTTAATGGTTTTTGTTTGAAATTGCATTTGGGTTTTTAGTGTTTAATCGTTTCTTTGAAATTGCGATTATTCTAGGAACAAATCAAATATACACCATGCAGTTTGAAGGTCATACGTGTGAAGAAAAAATAATATATTAGCATCATTATTTATTGCCGAAAAGGAACTTGCTGTTGTGCAATCGTGTATTGTTTAGTAAATCTTGAAGATTGATTAAAGCCTAATTACATTTAACTTTTAAAACAGACTTCATTTTAGTGGCAATAAATTTCAGTATGGTAAAATATCAGCGGATCAGAGATTGAAATTTCATTTAAACACGATAATTACAGTAATCTTTTAACCTTGTAACATATAGGTATATCTACTTGTACCACACGCGCAGACGGTACGCATGATGGGTTCTGATAGAGTTTTACTAAAAGAGAATTTCGTGATTAAAATGTGAATGCCATATGAATTTTGCATAGAGTTTAAAGTTCACGACTGGCGGATTCGAATCGGCCAATCGTGGGTGTGGTTCATATCTCCTTGCAGTTACTTTTCTACATTATGTTGGTAATAGTAATTGAAATCTGCAGGATTCGGAGTCTAGATTGTGGAAAACAGTTTCGAAATCACTAAGTATTGATTATTATTTGTTTTTTACTAGTATTTCAGAAAGAAATGGATGTGCAATGATCAAATAACAATCACCTTTATCAAGTCCATTCCCGCTGTGATACCTTTCTGATACTTAACTATTTTATTTACATACTTAAAAATGCTATTAATTGGAACTGATTATTAATAGTTTTTTTTCTTTATATTCTTTTGAAACTAGACATTTTTCGGTATCTGTATTCATAGTGATCTTTATCGATTTTTCACATTACAATATTATTTCAAAAATTTAAACATCAATTCGTTTTTTATATCTTTACGTAACTGTTATCTTTAATATCAGGAAATATAAAATAGTACATGTTACGGTATTGCTATATGTTAAGAATGTAAATGTCAAAACTACATCTATATTAGGATAAAACAAATTTGATATTAATTAAAAAGAAAAACATTTTAACGACAGGTTATAACAAAAACGAAAAAGAATGGCAAATATGTTGAACGTTGTGTGGTAACTCTTGCACAGCGTGTATATGTTTGATTGGTCGTGACATTATAAAACGAATTTCACTTTCCCAAGCGGTTACTCCTGGTTACTCCCATATAGCATCGGCTTCACATGATTGCAGCTTCAATAGAACATACCATAACGATAAGTGTCAAAATATATTGTTTTCTTCAGAATAATAACAATGTAGATGCGCACGTTGTTACACATGGCCGACCGTAGCTAATCAGGTAATTACGATATTTATTGATAAACTATTTGGTATCGACACATTATATCCGTCAAGGCCTACTCTGATTATAGTTTATTACTGTGGCGATAAAAAAAATAATAGCTTGTAGGCTACTTGATCGTTTTCAATCTCCCGACGATAACATAAGAAATCCATTGCACACTGAGATTGATGCACTTGAGAGAATCTCTCGTAGCTAGCTTCGTGCTGCTGCTGAGGTAACAGAACATTATACATATTGTTTGAATTTACAACAAAAATACACTAACTACTTTCCTCGCTACCATAGTAAAAAGTTTTAGTTGGCTGCGGAATGTTGTCGTATTAAATAAATGACTCATACGTTTTCTTACGTGCAACGTTATGTTTTGTATTAAAAGTGTGATTAATTTCATGTGATTAAACTAATGTTTATATTTCTAGGTGTTGAGTTGTGATTAATAATGTATTTAAAGAGTTAACATTCATGTATATATTTGTTTATACGAGTGACAATTTAATTAGTTTCTATTGACTATGTGGAATTATTTAAATCTATATTTTTACACAACTTAATTCCATATCAATTGTATGAGATAGTAGACAATAAGTTTGTTCCACGACGATTTGAAAATGAAATTCTAAATATACAAAAATAACGGTGTTATGTGGAAAGAAAGTAGAAATTATATGTTGTGAAATTGATCAAGTGAAACTTGAACTTGTATTTTCATTCTATTTAATAGAAATTCCCACTATATTGGTTAGTATTGTGCATATAATTGTAAGTGTATTTATTGGGATTGATCTGTGCAAATTCCCTTGCGGCTGCAGTGTGTATATGGCGCTGGACGTCGGTTGCATGTTTAAGAGCGTCTACTTCGCCGGTACGATTCACATAGGACGCCTTGTAAATTGTAATTGTTTATACAGATAAAACGTGTGCATTTCCATAGCACTATAACTTCAGCATTGAATAAGTGTCTCGTATTTCACCAATGACGCTATTGGTTATTTTATATGTTTAGCGTAGGAATAAAAAAGAAAATCTTTTTTTTAATGTACATAATAGGTTTTGAATATAATATTTAGCTATAATACATGTAGATAGATGTCAAGTAATACAATTTAGTACACTGAATTCAATATTCTATACATGCTTGCAATTTCCATCATAGAATATAGCAAGTACCTACTTGGAAGTTAAATTGAGTACCTAATTACATACCACTTAATATACATGATAAGCTTACTAAAGCCAGTATCTAACACAATCATGAAGAAAATCAATAAAATATTGATGTGATAAAATAAAAATCAACCAATGTACTTGTCTATACATCCAATATCCTCATTTCAGAGTAATTTCCTACAAAAATGTGATGAAAGCGCCCAAGGAAGCAATAATGCGCTACCGTTCTCTTGTGTTCCTCTCGACTTGACACGTTGGTACTAACGTCTGTCATTGATTGAGTATTGATTGGATACTTTGTCTGACTTTCACCTTGTCCGCCCTTCAGGATAATCACATATTATGTTATTGATGCAACCCCTTGCTACACGTAAAATGATTACGATGTTTTGTATACACCATGCGTTAAGAGGAAGAGCGCGTTATTAAAATTGATATTAAATCTAAATTGAAAACAAGATTAAAACGAAATGAAAAGCTTACATGCAGAAAGTGAAATTTTAGATATACATATAACGGTGTATCTCGAGTAATAAAATGTAAAGAATATTATATACATATTGGTATAATGTTTGGTTAACGAATGTCAATGTCACACCATTATCGTAGTGAACTGTGGTTCCGTATGGTACACGTTACAGACATGAACTTTGAAGAATTTTATGTCCATGTTTCCATCAAATCGGAAGGTCAAATCCATTTCTCAACATAGTTCATTAGTAATCTTCAATAAAGTGGATTTTGAAAATTTTCTTCGATTTGGTTTATTATGACTGTCACAGATATGTTATGTAAAAACTGAAGAATATTTAAAATATTTGAAAAAAAATAATAATAAATGATGACTTTGCTATTGAGCTATAGGAAATAAAATAATGGCGAAATATGTTCTATCGATGTTTTATTATATTTATTTTGTCGCTTGATAAATCTTGTGATTGTAAATTAGAGACAGTTCAAGTATATTAATTTACAGATATTATAAACATGTTCTTCTTTTGTACTGGTATATAGCTGTTTTATTACGAAATCCTTCAAAATATATTTTTGTTTCATTGACATTCATGTGACATTCATATTCATATGCATAAATAAAAGTCCACCGAATCTATGCTGACTGTATGTATGTACCGTTTAAACATATTACAGTAAAGTCGCGATTTAGTGAACTCTCGATTAAATGAACAACCCGATAGAGTGAACACTTAAATTTTAGCATTGCGTCCCGATATAGTGAACAGCTGTAAACCCCGATACAGTAAACTATGGTATTTGCGATACTTCTCTGAGGGATCCCACTAAATATGAATCTAGATGGAGCGTAAACGAAAATACTTGAATTTAAAACAAAAAAATTAAATACTTAAATGTCTGGGTAAAGGAAAATGTGTGACCGGGTTTGCTAGTAGAATATTGCAGTTTGCTTGTGTTACATGATTTGCGACAAAAATTAGTACAAATTAACCTGAACAAAAAGCGTAAACAATCCAACATTGCTTAATTTTTTTCGCTTCTGCAATAAATAACCTTTTATATGTATCTTCCCATTACATAATACACGTATACATAATATTATGTAATAGGTACATGTATTTTTTTTTTTTATTATTATTTTATTGTAGATTTTCTTTTGTCAATTGTAGATCTTGAGAAGAAGAAATATTGAATCCAAAATGATTGGAATAAATGACTATAGTTCAAGATGATAACAGATATATGACGTTTCGACCAGATGGTTTTTGGTCATTTTCAAGCACATAACAAAATTCTAGTGGAAAGAAACATAAACAAAAATATTCTCTAATATTTTTCAAAATATTTTTGTGCTTTTTAAGTGTAATTCTCAAGAGATTTTGTTTATGTTTGTTTGAACTAGAATTTTGTTTTTTTGCTTGAAAATGACCAAAAACCATATGATCGAAACGTCGTATATCTGTTATCATCTTGAACTATAGTCATTTATTCCAATCATTTTGGATTCAATATTTCTCCTTTTCAAAATCTACAATTGACTAAAGAAAATCTACAATAAAATAATAAAAAATCATCTTTATGATTAAGTTTTGAAACGAACAGTTCACATTACCTTGAACTAACCATTTTGGATTCAATATTTTTCCTTCTCTTTTATTATTTTACATATACATACATAATTTTGTTGATTTAGGTACCTAGAATAAAAGTTGTTTCTCAAAATATCTGAGTAAGACCAGAACCCCGAAAATGTAAACACCCCTATAGAGTGAACAGGCTTGGCCGGAATTAGTTCACTAAATCGCGACTCTACTGTATGTCCATTTGCAATTTCACACTTTGCATATTTATTTAAAACACGACATATAGATTCAAGGAAAAAACACATTAAATATCACTGATGCTTTTTGAACAGTATATTTTGTATATTATATACAAAACAACGGATTAAAAACTCAAGACGAATGATTTATGAGATTGTGTTTGCAAGACTTTACTTTGCGACGAGAGTTTGTTATGCTAATTATTTATTATTAAACGTAAGTTGTCTCAATGTCGTCAAGTTTGCCTTGCCTGTTATTTTATGAATTTTATTATCATACAGTTGACGTAGGAAAACAAGGTTTTAGTTTTTCATTCATGAAAACCAACGTGGAAATATAGAATAATTGTGTTAGTCGTAAATTTTATCATTTTAGTATTCAGCTAATTAGTAAGGAACATTAACAGCACTCTTAATGGGTTATTCTATATTTACGACTAATTTTTTTACTATCTACAAACCCAAAAGGAATCACATAATGATATTTCATATTTTATGTTTTTTAATTTGTAAACTTTTGGCATTAGTTAAAATAAAATATAATGAATTGAATATAAAAGTGAAACCTTGTGATGATTTTCACGCTCACGTCAAACAAACAAAAAACGTTTTGTGCGTTCAATTTGGTAGCAATTTTCAGTTCAATTTATTATATTACTCTTGGGGAAAGCAAAATGTAGTCCTCTGAATACTGGATTCAAAGCACAGTGAACTGCAATTTATAATTTAATATTTAAAGTCATAAATTAAAATACATCCATAAATATATCTGATAAAACTTTGTTTATTGTGCATATTTGAAAAATCCATTGTGAAAGTCTATGCCAATTAATTTATACCATCATTAGGGCGCAGTTGGTTATCTAATTTATAGAGAAAGTATTTAAATGGCATCTGTTATTATTATTATAAAACTCGGTATTTGATAGATTGCATTAATCTATTGGATTTGTAGATAATGTTGATTAAAACACGTTTGCGAATTCGTATCAGTGTATTAGTCTCAAATATAATGATTCCTTTTTTTTTCTTGCACAGATAATCTAAATTATTAAGTAAATGTTGCTCGTGTCTAATGTTTTCTGCACTTGCTATTTAACTGTAGTGTTGGCGTGAAAACACTTTCATTTTTAATTTGTTTAATTCGACCTACATACATCGGATTTCGTGCTCGATTATGGCTTTAATAATCCCAACACATATCATTACATTTACGAGTTTAGATTTGATAATTATTGTTTGACTATAGAAACTCGTGTTAATTAATTACTATAATTATGAACTGCACACTCATGGTAACAACATTAGGACGTCGTGGTTCGCCAAGGACTTGCACGAATATAAAGTTTGTGTAATTATGACGCGTATTTTGACAGTGAACTGGTTTCGTATAGAGTTTACTAACAATGGAACGTGTTCGTTACTTGTCAGACCAGTCATGTACGTTTAACTTACATTAGGTACATTGCATTACTAATATTCATGAAATATTACCTATGTTCATGTGTGGGTATTTCGTTATATTCGTATCCAGTTTTTATTTATTATTTGCGAAGGTTAATTGAACGTATACAGTAAACTTACTAGCGTGCTAGATTAGGTAGATATAATTAATTTCTCAACGTAAAGTCAATTTCTAACTAGAGCTAAATTGAATTTCTTTCCTTGGCTATATAAATATCTGTGTAATGACTATTAGAAATATTTTATAACTTATGTTTATTTCAGCTTTGCAGTTAGTAATAGATGAAACACGATTGGAATCTCATATGGTGTGTTACATAAGTTTAGTACTAGGAATAAATGAATTTGTATTTCTGTCTTTACTTATTGCGATAATCTCCTCTATCTATGCAGTTAATAAGAATGCGGGGAACGGTCTGACATATCACATACAGCTAAACGTAATAGAACAAGCCGTGTATGTTTGTGTTCCGAGGCGTTGAACTTACCCACGCATGGATATTAAAATCTAATATAAATGAAGTAATTATGTTGCTTTTAGAATCATTTGGGTGTGTTTTACACACCATCGGAGAACGAGCTATCGAGTCGCTACTACGTGGCTGACTCGGTAAATCACCATTACTTACCGCATACGTATATACTTAACCACACACATGCGCACACGTGTGGCAAAAAAACAAAAACAGAGCGCGGCAAAAACGAGTTTAGGTCGAGAGTAGGCAACGTTACGACACCGCAACTTCGCACGGATGATTTCATCACGAGTACAGCACGAAATCAGAACGTATCGTTGAATGGTACTTGCACTACAGTACTGCATAGTAGTTGTATAAAATACCTAACATAGTCTATGCCTAATATGATTATCAAGATTTGAATAGATAATTAAATTGAGTTCTATGTTTTCCTAGAAACTTTATTACTAAATCTGGTGTATAATAAATATTCAATGACTGGTTTAAAATGTTATTTGAAACACGTCTGAAGAATATTGCATCTCAGGTTTCTATGCAGTAAATTTACTGGCACATGTGTTGTTTCCCTTGTAATAAATTTCTTGTTGTTTCCCCGTACATAATATGCAACGCCGCTTATGATTCCATACCGAGCGTATAACTCTTTCATTATCATTGTCTTGTACCGTATATATACTCTTGCAGGTTTTTTCTTGTTCCATAAGTCGTCTATGAAAACCTTGTTCGCCCCAACACACAAGTACGAGCCGAGCCCACTTGGATTTTTACTTCCGACAGAGTTTACAGCAACACACGCATATACACATGCGCACAATTATTATATATATACATCTAACACTCGTGTACACGTGTAGGTACACGTATGTTCGTCTATAAAACACACAACCAAACAGACACGGTATCTCTGAACGTTCGCGTAACTGTGTGATGCATGGCGATGTTCTCTACCATATTTCTCCCTCACGGTATTATGATATATTCGTCTGGCCCTGAAGAATTTCATTCGTTTACAGTCATGCAGTAGCTATTTCTGATGTGCCCAGGATTTATTTCTGCAGATATTTCAACAATTTTTACTTTCTTTTCAAATGTTAGACCAGCAAACTTCATTAAAGTATCAAAATAGTCTGAAACATTTTTCACAAAGATACACATTTCAAATAAATCTAGCCGCTCATTTTTGCTCTACCCCGACATTAATGAATAAATTTTTAAAGTGTCATCGTGTAGCTCAGCTCTTGCTGTCCATCAAAACTCTAGTGAACCCCACATCAATTTGCCCCATAATATATTGGATTTTCTGGCGGTGGTGTAGTTTGCTCGCGAAGTTGTGTCTCGCCACTCGTAATTCAATTTGTTGTCATTCAACTTCAGGCAACTGTTCGTAATTTTGGTGGACGATGTTCACATTTTAGGACAACTAGACACCCTGTGCATGTCTGTCCACATACACAGAACTGTACCTCTTTCATCAGTAGTTTCAGGTTCTGGAAAGAAAAACTTTCCAAGTTTCATTGGTATTCCACGTGCAAAGGGTTCTTCGGCCTTTGAACATAGCACCAACTGCTTGTGTTTGTTCCTCTATGTCTTCTTTTTTTCCAGTGGCGGATGTTTGCATTTTATCATTCAGGGGGCCTGCGTAAACAGTATAGAATGAATAGCTACTTGTTTTATTAAATGTAACATGAAATTATATTATTGGAATATATAAGAGATCGTTAAAGTGATACGTGAAATACTATTAACAATTAATGAATATGATAACTGGATTATTATGTGGACACCACTGCGTGAAACTTACGTGAGTATTCTGATGGTGTATTTCCGAAGGGAAGCAATACTCAGTGAACATTTGGGGATGTTAGACAAACTTCTGAATTATTGATGTCGCATTCGCGGCGCCTGCGACAAGAAATTTTTATCGTTTTATTTTTCTTTTGTTTTGACTGTTTTTTCTATGACTTTTTATGTTTAATCTCGATTTAAATGACAGTCGCGTACGCCGGAAATTGTCGAAAATTTTAAATTATTCATTGGACTGCATTGGCATATAAATGATTCTAAAAACTAAACATAGTATTGTTTCTTGGATGACTGGAGAAGTCACTTACGTTTTTTACGTTATACGTAATAGATTTTTCTGTAATATTATTTGAAATACCAAAGTTGTAATAACATTGAATATGATTAAACTATATTTTATCGTCGTACATGTGTGTGTTGAGTTTTCTTATTGCCAAATACGGTACAACCTGGATTTTCTACCCACGCTCATTAGTTTAATTAGCGTTAATATCTGTGTGACAGACGTTTTAAGTATCGTAATACACAGCGTCGGTCAAATAATCTCCGGGACTGGTGGGTGGCGATCAATGGCCTGCCGGCACCAGCGCACTAGTCCGTCACTTCAACTGGCTGTCTCCTGCATGATTGACCACAGCACAAGCAATAACTTGTCCGTTGAGGAAGCATACTTGTATATATACCGGCTCCAACACGTACACAGGTATATGAACTTCAGACATCCTTATATGTATAATCGCTTTCATTATGAATAGAATTAAAAATTGAAATAAGAATATTTAATACGATTCTGAAAAACTAACTTAATTTCTCAATATTGTTATTGGAGAAGTTTTATGTTACTTTAAATTATATAGAAATTTCATTGTAAATAATTTTTACTGAATTATTTGTTTAAACAACATTGTAACATTCTGTAGTTATTTAAATTAGCTCGACACTTACATACATTGCATTAACATTCGGTTTATTTTAATGCGTATGTGCACTTATGATCTAGCAATTGACAACCCGGTATTTTACGATAATTGAGGTACATTTGAGTTCTTATAAATGTGTAAATAGTTACAAGCCGAAATGAATGTCCGTATCTGTACAGGTATAATCATGAATTCAACCCGCGTTCGTGATCAGGTCATGAAAAGCGAACTATTTGACCTGAACACCGCTCTTAATGTATGAATATTACATTCTTAACACATCAGCGAATTCCTGACTGAATTTTTATCGAATAAAACAACATATTACCGCGGTGTTAAAACCTTGTATGTTCCCCATAAAACCATAAAACGGCAATATCGTTAATATGATCAAGAATATTTCATCAGAATTGCCAAATATAAAACTTGACGTATTCAAATTGCAAGTAATATTTCTACCAACCATAATAGTAAAAAGTCAAAGCCTGTATTACACGGGCAAAACTGGAATCTTATTTAACAGTACATCATAAAGTATTACATATGGTAGTAAATAATTTAGTAGCGCTTAATTTTTTTTTTCTTTCAAAGAACTTGGAGTAATGTGAATATATCGTTTGATGTCAGACTCCGGTTATTGTAAAGCAGAGTTATGAATCAATATACACAAAGAAGAAAGTGAGAGTTTCTAGTAGCTAGCGTCCCAGTAAGGAAGAAGCGGTACTGGTAACCAATAGTCTTTTGTTTTTCAACTTGTCGTTTTGTTATAAACGGCTGAAGTTTTAAATGGTAATTTTGCGAAAATAAATGCTTCTCGGTACTTCTTTTGTTGTGTGTGTGTATGTGTGCACAAAGAAGATTATTAACTTTTTGACGTAATTTTACCAGCGTAACTAAATTTAAAAAGAACAAGCTTAACCGATAAGTTTATTATATTACTCCGTGTAAACATTCAAACTTGTTGCCTAAAAAACGTACGTAGGATTATGCATGATGTACACATAAAAAAAATGTTAAGTAATATGTTTCAATATATGTAATTATCAAAGATTATGCAGATATAATATAAAGAATGTTAATATTACAATTATAATATTCCTGTTATAAATATTTCCAGTAAGTAAGTTAGTTTAATTACGAGTAATTTATCGAATCAACAAAAGGAATTATAATAAATTGCCATGCAGATCTATTAGATTTTCGTTTCGCTACATTGCAATTGACCTCATTTTTCTTATCGCAAGATTTATTGAACCTTCTTAATATATATGTTCACGTATATCCGAAAACATGTAGCTGGTAACGGATTAGTTATAGATAACCTAGATTTGTTTACAACAGGAAACTGTCAAGGTACACACAATTACCTTTTTTTTTGGGGAACAATTCATTTGTGAAATTTTACGAAACTGTAATTTTTGTGTCATACATTAAATCATGCAGTAAATTTAACATTTCTTTTATATTATTACCCACGAATAAACAGACGATTTGTTTTTGAATCAAATGTTAAATGAAGATTCGATAAGGAACAATGTTGATCTGTATACACACTAATACATATTTTTTTAATATTTAAAATAATATTCCAAGTGTAGGATGATTTTTTCTTCGTTCTTCCAAAATAGGGAAACAGAATTAAAATTCCCAAAATTCAACACACTTAATTTATCTCTAGTAAAAAAGAATTACAAACACCATAAGTATAAAGTATAAAGGATGTGTCCTACTTAATATGGCGTGATAGACCTGTTAAACAGGGACTAACCTGTCTTTTATTATACCAGCCGTCTCTTTGCAGAGTTTTAAATCAAGTTTGGAAAATTTACAACGTCGTTGAGTTATTTATTAGAAGTCAAACAGTATGCAAATGAGATTTGTGATTTTTTATATTTAATATAAATGTCAAAATGCGTCGTACAGAATAGTAAAAATTTTAACTTTTGTTTTAACGACAGTGTAAGGAATGTATAAATCGTAAGTAATTTCAGTATTGCTACTAAAATTTTCATTATGCTTAAATATAGGTTTATAATATCTTCAAATGTATAGCTACTAATCCGAGTATATTTCATTAGCATATACACATTTAAAATGTATTTTTTTTATTTGACGATGGCCTTAAAAGTCTAAGATATGTTTTAGCATTTTAATTAAATTGATGACAGATAAACTAATTCGTATACAGTGGTGGATTTAACACTTAAGGGGCCTGAATCGTTACAAATTGTTGGGGCCCCATAGAATAAATCAACTGCTACAATTTATATATCTGTAATTTTATTATTAAAAATGTAGTAAATATACTCCTAGTTAATAATGTAAATAGATTTAGATACATATGTAAAAATAACGATAGAAACAGATGTAATTGGTTCATTCGTTATGGCAGTGTAGGAAAATAGAAAATGTGAAAAAAATAACACAGTTAGCTACACAGTTAACTGCAGCTAACTAACCTCACCCTAACGAACAAACCTATTACATTTGTTATTGCCCTACCTTACCCTAACGAACAAACCTACTACATTTGTTATTGCCCTACCTTACCCTAACGAACAAACCTATTACATTTGTTATTTCCCTACCTTACCCTAACGAACAAACCTACTACATTTGTTATTGCCCTACCTTACCCTAACGAACAAACCTATTACATTTGTTATTGCCCTACCTTACCCTAACGAACAAACCTACTACATTTGTTATTGCCCTACCTTACCCTAACGAACAAACCTATTACATTTGTTATTGCCCTACCTTACCCTGACGAACAAACCTATTACATTTGTTATTGCCCTACCTTACCCTAACGAACAAACCTATTACATTTGTTATTGCCCTACCTTACCCTAACGAACAAACTTATTACATTTGTTATTGCCCTACCTTACCCTAACGAACAAACCTACTACATTTGTTATTGCCCTACCTTACCCTAACGAACAAACCTATTACATTTGTTATTGCCCTACCTTACCCTAGCGAACAAACCTACTACATTTGTTATTGCCCTACCTTACCCTAACGAACAAACCTATTACATTTGTTATTGCCCTACCTTACCCTAACGAACAAACCTACTACATTTGTTATTGCCCTACCTTACCCTAACGAACAAACCTACTACATTTGTTATTGCCCTACCTTACCCTAACGAACAAACCTATTACATTTGTTATTGCCCTACCTTACCCTAACGAACAAACCTACTACATTTGTTATTGCCCTACCTTACCCTAACGAACAAACCTATTACATTTGTTATTGCCCTACCTTACCCTAACGAACAAACCTATTACATTTGTTATTGCCCTACCTTACCCTAACGAACAAACCTACTACATTTGTTATTGCCCTACCTTACCCTAACGAACAAACCTATTACATTTGTTATTGCCCTACCTTACCCTAACGAACAAACCTACTACATTTGTTATTGCCCTACCTTACCCTAACGAACAAACCTACTACATTTGTTATTGCCCTACCTTACCCTAACGAACAAACCTATTACATTTGTTATTGCCCTACCTTACCCTAACGAACAAACCTACTACATTTGTTATTGCCCTACCTTACCCTAACGAACAAACCTATTACATTTGTTATTGCCCTACCTTACCCTGACGAACAAACCTATTACATTTGTTATTGCCCTACCTTACCCTAACGAACAAACCTATTACATTTGTTATTGCCCTACCTTACCCTAACGAACAAACCTACTACATTTGTTACTGCCTTCCACTACCCTAGCGGATATACGAATCATATATTGATTTAGTTCATCGTAATTATAATTTTAATGGTTTGTGTACTTTCATCCAGATTCATACATATATTATATGTGAAAAGTCAATTAACAGCGTTGATAGAAATATTTTCATAAGCAGTAATATTGTCGTTAGTCGGTGGAATGTGGTTTGGTATTGTGCGCTATTCCAAATATCGTAATAAAATTGCGCATAGCAATACACGTACTCGGGAATAAATCACACTGGTTATTTAGATCCAGAATGAACAAATACATTTCTGTTATGAGATGAGGTGTGTTCAGCAGTGCAGAATGATGAACTTATGTATATAACTATGTAAATTTTACTCCAGCTTTCCATACGTATATATTTCAAGAGTATGAACGTAAATAATAGCTTTTTTCTGGATCTACGTATCATATATTGCATTGAACAGTTATGCATGAAATTCACTTTCGTCAGAAGCAGAACACATACTTCTTTTACGTATGACGAGCGCCTATGAAACGCTTGAAAAAATAAAAAGCGAATGTTTCTGAAATGTCTATGAAATTCAATCTCTGTCGAATATATTTAAATAATTTTGTATATCTAACATAACTAGCACACTCTTCTTGTCTGCGTCTGTTCGATATTTAAATATACCAAAAAATACATGTCTTTCCACGGGGATATTTCGCTTCGGCTTTTCTCACGAAAGTAAACAGCCGTGATTCGTGACTGGTCAGTTTAAAACGTGACTCGGGGACTGCACAGGTTTCTACATGATCTTGTTCACTGAATTACATACCGTACTGCTCTATGTACTGGTGTACTGTAATAGTGGTACAGACTAGCCTAGAGACCAGCGTGTCATACAACATATACATGTGTGTTTATTGCTACGTGATTTTTGTGTGGGTTGTCCAAGCTTACAATCCAGCTCTTTGCCGGAATATCACGTGATACGCCGTGCTCTGCTGTGTACGCGTATGTGTGTATTCGTTTAGAATTTGAAATATGTATGTTTGTGTGCGGCACGTTGTCATAGGAACGAGCTGGAAGAAAATTTACACCAAACACCACAGGGCCTTGTTTTATAGTTAATTATTTTAATGCACGTGGTTTGTTGGAGCTTTGTGCGGTGTCACATTGGACATTTTAGTTTTTGATTTTGTGTTTGTTTCATACAACGTAGTACAACACAAATTACAAATGCATATCGCGTAAAGTTAATTCAGCATTAGCTAATTTAATATATGCATATGTGAATATACCGCACTCGCATAAAATAATATATTTCATTTCGGGACAATATGGTACTGATACGAATTTCTTTATAACTATGCAAAGAAACGTTAATATAATAATCAGATCTAATATTAGAAATATTACGTAGGATTTTCCAATTTTTCTTAACGTGTCCTGTAATTTTCTTATCGTACTTAAATTGGCACGCTTGACACGTATATCCAATCAATGCTTACGCCGTGCAACTTTACATTTACGCCGGAGTATTAATTTAGATTTGTATTAAAGATAACTGTTCACCGTGTGACCATCTAGTTACATGCATCCCCTGTTGAACCTTTCTTCTAGCACCCCTTTTCCAAAATAGGATACCGTAATTAAAATTTAGGAACATACTGCCAGCAGGAGTTAACAATTTTATGTTTCACAGAATTAGTATTGAATTTTTATGCGTCTCTATTTTCATATAAGAATTAAAAACTAGTTATTTAATATTTCCTTTCCTTGGGGAGAGGGAGTATGATCTTAAAAATGTCTTTAATTTATGTGAACTTAAATTTATGTATTTCTGTTGCAAATATTTTTACCTCCAGATTTTTACGTAAAATAGAAAAATTAGCTACCTGTATGCATTATTTTGCAGTAGGTAGACATTGTTACAAATTTTCAAGGGCACACTTACATTGTTGAAAAATTTAGTATCTACTTTTAAAATAATACCACTAATCAACAATTATTATTCCTCATAAAACATCAAGTAGGTGGTTGTACCGTACAAAACATTTGTTCCTAACCTCTTGTCTGACCGTACACACATACGTTCACACATACGCATATAAATATGGACTGGTCTAACCTAACTTGTGACTATTGTAATGTCTATGTCAAAGTTAAAGTATACAAATCTAGTATGGCGATTGATCTACAGTTATACTATATTACAAATTCACGTTGGTTAATTGCACGTGTAAGTTATATCGATAGATTACTGTTTTAGCGGCTCAGCTTTTTAATTACACCGTTAAAATATTGTCTATTGTTTGAGTCCTACTGTGGGCTCCACTTATAAATCAAGCACCGATGTTCATTTATAATGTGGGTCTACATTTATACAGGACGGGAATTAGTGAATTTACAATTGTAGTTAATCCACCCCTTTTCGTTGTGAACTTCTCTAATTTGCCTCGTTATTATTAAGCCGCCGAGAATAATAAATGCTGTTTCGGTTATTCGCGTACTTAATCACTTGTTATAGACAATGGCTGTTGATTTTTATATACGATGCTTAAGGGTAAATAAAGCAGCTTGTTGAACTGTTCTGATGAATGCGGAATAAATTAGACGTTACCTTAAATTTCGAAAGCAAATCATATTCAGTACGCCATCAGTTTTCAATTAAACTTTGCATTTAGCCCGCAAGTTGTCTATGGATTACGTCAGTAGGTATATTCATATTATAATTATATGCATAAGTAAAACACGGAGCCGTCCCTGTAAATTATGGATTCATATTGATGTGTGTGTGTGTGTATATATGTGTGTGTGTGCAGGACAAGGCCGATCTGAAATGATGTGTCATGTGTGTGGGCGATATTTTGAAATGTTTACGTGTGTGTATCACACTTTCCTATAAGTAACGAGACAACAGCCGATGTGTAACAATCCCTAAATCGTCAGTGAAAGTGACTAAATCCTCATTATTGATCAGTAATTTTTTATACATCGATACACTGATGATTTGATTATTATAGAAAGTTTCGTTGTGTCTAATATGGACTGGCGGATGAAAGGTAGTGTCACAAAAGAAATATGCAATTTTGTAACGGGATCTAATTGTATCACAGGGATTTACGTATCAACTTGTTATTATGGCTATTTTAAACGGTATTGAGTTTACCAATATATATCTTCTAGTTTCTTTCACAAGAAATTATGTATCCTTCTATTTAACTGCTATTTTCCTAATTTGTAAATAATTCATTAAACATATGTTTTTATGTACACAAGTACGTGTGTGTAGGTGTTAAACGATTAATTATAGAAACATCCGTACTTACAGAATATACGGTTTCCTTTTCGGAAGCCTTTCAGTCTTCTTTGAGGTCGTTCTCTTACAAATCTCCTTGGGCCATCGGTCTCCTAGTCGCCGTCAAACATACAGACAAAACTAGTATGTAGCAATTTACTCTTACGTGGGATGTTGGATATCGAGTAGGCTGTGCTTCTTTTTAACAAATATACAAAACGTCATGTGTCACAAATATCAGTCAATCAAATGAGTTTAATGTTCGCGTACAAGTACATTGCTCTGCAGGTATTGAAAAAAATATGTATTCATCATATTTTAATTAATAAACTAGCATGGATTATTTTTTTGTTGTGAATTGTCAAATATGTATTTCGAAATATCTGTATGAGTAAAAAAAAAAAATATGCGAAAGCAATTATGTATTGAGTGTATTATTTCTGTTGTCTTGAACATCGTGATCCATCTGATGTAATACAAGATATATGTTACATGACCTATCACCTCTCGCATTTGACATTAGTATGGACCAGGTTAGAAAAAGAAATATTCTATCGACATTGATGAATTATAATTATCTCGCATTTGCAATCGGACAAGCTGTTGTAATTATATTAGTCAGTTTACATAAACTGATGAATCGGTCAGTGAAATATAATATTCTTGTAATTGTATGTACTGTGTGTTATTTTTATTATAAGTATATATATATTATTATCGAATGATATATGGGCTAAAGTATCCCATGGGCAGCGGGCACGTATTGCACTGGGCACGCAGAACGCAAATAGAACGATAATTAGTAACGGCGTCCCAGGCGAACGTACAAGTTCGTGGAATCTGCCGACGTGCAAATGCATGGCCGGCACGATAGCAAAACGTGAAGCGCTAATTTGCCGTGCGAGATCTGTCGTTCCCATCTGTGACTCGAACTCGAGTACCAAGACTTGCTTGTAACAAGGGACTGCAACCGACCAATACACACCATTCACTATTGCAAACACAAATATTCACTGTTTACACTGCATATGTACCATACACATATACGTTTATTTAGACTGACTGAATTTACATCACTCTGCAAATTATCTCATATATACTGTACAATATACTCGTATATGTAAGAGCATAATGCATATTATGTACGCAAATATTAGTGTGAATTGTTATACAGTGATATTTTCAGGATATAATCAAAATTGTTTATTATCTAAACAGTATTCAATACAAATAGAAATTTATTATTGTCATCTATGAAATTTTTGCCGGTTAATAAGTGACAATTTATATTTAAACTCAAGTACAAAATATTGCATAAACACTTTCATTCTCGTATGTCATTTTCTTTGACATTGCAATAATATACAAGGACTTCATTCATTAACACGTTAACTACGGAATGTGTACATTTGAATACCCTTTTATATGAATTCAATGACACTGCATGCATGTTCCTATTTGTATACCTCATTATATAAGCCGGTGATGTCGCGAACTCAATCATGAAAATCGATGTAGATATTCAACGTTTGCTGAAAAGATTTACATAGCAGACATATATTCTTCATTCTCGGGTATTGTAGACGAAAAATCGATATTTGGTCCAAACTGTGTTCGCATTTGGCTCCAGGATTATCCTTGATACATAACAGATAACAACAGTCATCGATCAAACTGTAATTGAAGATGTTTATCTCTTTTTTGCTTCATGTTCAATTCAGATTGGTACAGTGATGTACATAGTTTATAAAAAATTAATAATCTCAGAAGTTTCTAGTACTTGTTTAAATTGGTAACTTAGTAACGTTTGTAATCTGAAATGATATGTAGTTTAGAATAATAAGTAGAATTTTATTACGTACACATGTAACGTGATCATGCATAACGTAAAACATATGGAAAGCAATGATTGTAATTAGGTATGAAATTAAGCGTAACTAAGTAGTAATATGCAGAAGAAAATAAGGTTAAGTAAATGGTATCGTAAAAGTTGAGTGTGTAGTGCAGTAGTAATGCAGTCTAGTGTGTATGTGTGTGTGGATGATGACCACCGTTGGAACATTAGTAACCCATATAACGAAAGAGCAACGTGCAACATTAGACTCGTCTGTCAGTAGGGCTGCAGACACTGTAATTAGCACGTGAGCTACGTGAGATGAGCTGAGAACCATCGCGGTTTGCGGATGCAGCAAATGCTGGAGCGTGCTTCGTTTCGCACTGAGACCGCGAGATTACAGTCGTGAGAAAACTGGTGTCTGTTACACAGTCACATCTTCGCATTTTAATATTCAACAATGATGCTCAATTTGTGTGCTACGTCTAGAAGTTTGCTGCTGCTGCTGTTGTTGCATTATGGAATAATGTCACGTTGTGAAGCTATGTTTTGGAATATTTCATTCAGAAATATACGTGCAGATTATAATTGTTGTTTACTTTTGTTTTTATTCTCAAGTTGTTAACTTAAAGTTCAACATCAGTATAACTGGCACGCACCATGGAATGAATTATTTTTTAAGAAACATTAACAAACTTAAAAAGCAATTACGTCAGCGTCTACTGAAATTATATAGATATAATTTCAGTACATTTGGAAATTCTAAAAAGCTATGTTAACTGTTACTCTCTTTGATCAATTCGAGGGCCCATAAAGAAAACTCGCCTACTACTTTTTACTTCATTTCGCAAAGAAATGGAAACTTAAACGAATTGTCACTCAGCGAAGTTTTAAAAGGAATAATAAAAGCACATTTCATTACCAAGTTCTCTTTGACACTGACAATTGTTCGTAACTTATAACGAATATGTATAATATTAATGAGCCGTCACTGAAATCAATTATGAATTCACTTTACTGCGGTGGTTTTCGTTCAGTGCTCACGCAGAATTTTCGTTTTGCATCTATCGTTTTTCCACTTAAGGTCATTTATATTCTGAACATCTGAGTATCTCAACGCTGATCATTTATCATGGCGAGTGAGATTGACAGCTTAGCGACATACCGGCGCTAGTTATCATTTGCACCGCCATGTAGCATTCACTGTCAATTGCGGCAGGATACATCGCTCACCGAAATTGAATTATGCATCCATCCCATAACAGAAGTGACAACTTTGATGATTATTATTTCGGCCGCGTTACTTCGGAAGTCTAATATAATTTTAACTTTTCACTTTGAATCAGCTACCTTTTCATTTAGCTATTATAATATGTATATAAACGCACATGAGATATCTTTGTATATTTACAAATGTCAAATGCTTCTCTAGATGATAACGTTTTGTTACTATGTATTACGTGTTAACGTTAGCAATATAGTAAACTCGTTCAAAACTGCGACTGTCACCTCTAGAAGTAAATCAGCGGTATTTATTGCCGTTTATACGATTCTTATTTTGATTCGTACCGCTTAAAATTCTGTACCGGACCTTGGCGCGTGTCTCTTGTTACGGCTCTGTAGTTCCCCGTCGCAGCACTTTGATGATTCGCTAAATTGTTCTGCGCACGCGTCAACGAACGTGATCAGAATTTATCTCAACACACAAACTCCTGTTTATTTTTTCGGCACATATGAAGCTAATTTTTCTGTTTATGCAATGCTATTTAGAGCATTGTTCATTGTTCTAAGAAACTTTGTGTTTGTTACGATTGTGTGGGCTCAAACTAGGTTAGATTATAGCGTTTAAACCGTTAAGTTTTTGCGGTTTACATGTAGGAATGTTTGTGCTGAATTATTGAAATATATACTGATATCCGTGACAAGCAAAACTTAGATATGTTTGCGTAAGTATTACAGTTGTAATCATTTTCGAATAATATCAAATGTTGTAATTATAACTGATGGATTTCTATGAAAGTGTTACATAGCACATGATTTGTTTTTACACGTTCCCTTCATAACGCTGATGACCGTGAGAAGAATTGTATTATGCCGTACAAGTTCGTTTTGTTACACCCTATTCGTATCGCTGGGAAATATCTGAATAGCAAAATTTTATTTTTTCCTATTACACAATTGGCACTCTGTTATTATTTTGAAATATGAACATCATTCAACGTCCACCATACGAGTAAAATCTCGTTAATCATAACATTTTTATCATAATTATCTGTAATTTTGAGTAAAACGTAATATGAATTTTAAGGAATGATTGATTAATTCCGTACTTTAATATCACCTATATTAAATTTAATATATTGACCAATTTTTGATGTTGTGTTACTGTATTATAACAATTAAAAGCGTTTGTTTACAAATCCATCAAGCAATTATCATGAAGTAAAAATACTGTGAAAAATCACATCAGGTAAATACGTGTATACATCTGCACCTGTTCATTGTGCCTTGTTTACATTAAACAAGCAGAACGTAAACACTATCTGTCTCTCTTGCTCAACAATCATGTATCTCACTTCGCTGCAAACAAATGCACCCCTCGACCAATGGATATCTCACTGCCCTTTTATCCGAATTGGCAACTGCTTCTACTGTACATTGACGGTACCTTCTTTTATGATTTGTTAAAGGCTGTCTTGATATTCCGTCCTTGTCGCACTCACCACCTGATTGGTTTGTTCCTCATTGTTTTAGTATAGCTGTCTCGCTCCCTCGTTCGTCCTCTACCCCCAGAATTCGGTGTCCTTGTCTGGCACATTGTAGTTCACGGTTGGATCCAGTGTGGGAGACTGAGATCAATAAAAGTGTACTGTAGTCAGAATTTGAAGCGATAGACTGGCGCAGTTCGTCTGTGGATGTTTATTTTCGCTAACTTTAACCTGGTTTCATTTATTTTCGCTTGTTAGTTTTGTGTATATATTTATTCACAAACATTCAGAACATCAAAATGTTAGTTTTTAAACTATTTTCTATAGTTGCCAAGGTATTGTAATTGATTCTATTAAATAATATAGCCAATATGGGCAATTGCGAAACAGCATAAAATATTTTTGTATGTATCGTTCAAATTGTTTGAAGAAATAATATTTGTTAAATTTGTCTGAAATATTCAAATATTTCTATAGAATTAATGAAGGACATTAATATAAAGAGTATCAATTTATGATTGTTTATATTGGAGATACTTTAGTCATTAATATATCAAATGAACGAATTATTTTTTGTTCATATCTCTGGAATGGAAGCCTGTTTTTTTTTTTAAGTAAAGCAGATATTATATTTTTACGGTCGTTCTGTTCGAAAGGTTATGCAAATCGGGAGTGAAGTAGTAAATGTTGAAGTGTAATTCAGATTGCATCATCCGGTACTGTTAATGTTTGAGTGCCACTGACAAAGGGCGAGGGTTCATGAGCCGAGAGGGATGAACGCGCATGCGCACACATTCCACCAAACCCCCGAGCGCGCATACACATATATACACATACCCGGCACGGCACACTTGATGTACCGAATTCCGTGGAAAACACCAGGCGACTTGATGTCGGTGATGTGTGGTGTTCTGATCTCGTCCTTTCTATTTTCTCTCGACAATCGTTCAAAATATTCTTTGTGCTGGTAGTGTCGTTCAGTGAATCGTACATGGTTGGTGAATGGAGTGATTTAGCACAGAAATAATGACGGAATAGGGTGAATCTGATTGTAAGTTTCCTTTTGGATGCTGCGAATACATTACATGTTTGTTCCATTTGTGCATGGCATGATTCGCAAAGGTCGTTGTTCTCGCCCGTACTGTAGTGTCTAGTGAACAGAATATTATTCGGGAATGATGTTATGTGATAGTAAAGCAAAATAATAACATTACTTCGCGATTAATAATACAATAAATGCTATGGTTTAATTTAAAAACATACATTTTATATAATATGTTTCATTTAATTTTAGTGTTAAATTAAACTTATTATCGAAATTTTGGCACTTGGGTGATATTAAGTAAATAATTATTCTTATGTTATTAACCATTTTTTTTTTTGTCAATATCATTTGTTTTTACATGGTGATTTTTTAAAAAATAATTACAAATTAATTAAATTTTTTAACAGTTTAGTTTTTATATGCGTGTTTGTTTTTATTTCATTCTTTAATTGTGTTATTTGAGGAATCTACAATAATGTGGTTATGGAGAGATGACATTTATGTACTAGTTTTATGCCTTGAATACATTTCTCTGGATAAATGCGACTCAATTATGGAATGTGCTGATTACATGGTTTGTTACTAAACCAAATAAAAGCAATACCACAGAAATTAGGCGTTGGAATTGAGAACAATATTAATTATTAATGTTACCAAGTTCACGCGGCTAGTACTATCAGAGTATGTAATACGTAGAAAACAAAAACTTGTTTGTATGCATAAGTATAATCTGTTTTCTGAATCCATCATCGCCGCATAATACTCTCATCTTAGTGGATAAGCAAACAAAGTAGATATATTTTCTATAGAGAGAGAGAGATGAATCTTTGTCCGACGATCGTGATGGTCGGTATGGTCCATTCGAGATACCTGTAATTTTAGATCATAATAAGTGTAAAAAACGTTATTGCTCTCTGCCGTATGGTAATATTGTGAAATGCAAGGTCTCTTGCGCCGGTCTCGTGTGCGGCTCGTAAATTCACGTTGCTTTTTGCCGGTGTCGTGCTGTAAAAGTGTGTGCTTAGGTTTGTTATCCCTATGGGAGGTCCGTGGATAATGTTTGCGTTTTGTGGCCAGTTTGTTATAGATGTAACTCTAGAGCGTGCCCTGTAGAATTGCACGCACACCGGCCCTGTATACACATGGTATTATATTTATGTTTTTTCTTTTATTTTCTTCCATTTCTCTTTGTTGTGTTGTTTTGTTGGAGAACACAGTTATTCAGCAGAATTCTCTCACATTAACCAGTAGGGTTTACAAAAGACTTTTATCCAATTTCACAACAATTGTATTGATCTATTGTTAGTATTTCTGTAACACATTGAGTACTTGCCTTATGCGATTATTTGTCACATACAAATTATGAGCAATAAATACAGCTATAGGTACATAGTAGATAATTGTATGATTTCTATTTTGAGAATAAATTGTGACCATACCTATGTAAGGACAATTCAGTAAATGAGGTTAAACGGTACTAATGAAATGTTACCAGCGTAACATTAATTTTCACTATATTTACACATGTATTTCCGACTAGATTATTGTAATATAAGAGCATGTTTAATTATTTTTCACTTTGAATACTTCAGGACAAATATGTACATTTACTCTGCAAGTTTAAGCATGAAAGTTTCTGGCTTGATAAATAACTGGTAGAGCATACATTCCTTACGTAATCTTTTATTCATATCCTTAGTCAGGTGTGGATTACCTACTGGTTTGCCTCACATCCCCAAATTCATACAATTTACCATCACAACAGATGAAAAATTTTATTTGTTGCTAGTAATTTCTTCCTAAAATGTTACCAAAATGATAAACAGTAATTTATTAATAATGTAAAATGAATTGAAACTTCCTATTTATTTATATATATATATATATATATATATCCTTTGAATGTTCTTTCTACCGAAATAAGTATTTTTTAAGTAATTTAAGATGAGTTCCTTTGACATTCATTTGATATGAGTAATGGATCTGGCATCCTATTCACGTAATCTCTTTTAATGTCGCCGTCGTTTTAATTTCGGGAAAGTGTAAGGGTTAGTGACGCTTTTGTTAAGTCAAGAATAAAGGAGACCTTGTGTTGGAACACTTGACCTGTAAAGGATAAGACAATGTGGCCCTTGTTGACCTTTCATCAGTGTAATTCAAAATTGTTTTTCTACGCACTTATATATACTAAGTAGCTTTCATTAGATGTATATTATTTACAGTCTGTCAACTTGTGCCAATAATGTATAGGTAGCTTGTTTAAGGCTTGCAGCATTCGCTCAGTATCCAGTAACTCTCTGTATACATTTACACGTATTCGTTGTTAGTTAATTAAAAATTGAAATCACGCCCCGATGCCAATATTGATTTTGTCTGGCATATATTGGTTGGCGTCGCATCACATTTACGTATGTAAAGTGCACTATAGTGTTCAATATACTTCACTCTAAATATATATCACATTTTGTACTTCGCTTCACGTCCATTAATAATTACGTTACGTGAAAATAACTTTACAAATTTTACGTGCAACTTCAATATTCGGATTTGGGCGTTCGGTTAGTTGTTTAAAAGTTTTAATTGTGTTTTCCATTTGTACAATATTTACTTACGATATATTTCACTGTCTGATATAGCATTAACACTAGGCACTAGTTATATTCGAAATGAGTTGGGGGAGTTTTGAAAATAAATGAGGGGTTGGAGGATAAATAATCAAGTTAGATGCTGGAGGGTGAAGTGAAGAATTGAATCATTCAAAGTGAATTAAGTAAAAAAAAAAATGTCTGCGGCCGACAGAAGGATCTACTGTAATTCTAAGAACAAAATGAACCGTTCACCAAAATGTGTTTTCTAAGTCATTAACCAGAAAACCGCCGATCTTTTGTGTTCATTCAATCATTAAGTATTTAAATAAATTAACTCTTTACTAAGTTACACTTAGCAAACTTATTAGCTGGTTTTAAATCACGAAATTCAAAATACGTACTGAAACATTTCGTTTATTTCTTTGGACATTATTTATGTTTCTATTTATTTAACGAAAGAATAGGTATTACCATAATATTCGATTGAGAAAATAGTACGTTTCGCGACGTAATGGGTCTTTGGAGAAACGTCAAACCACGGTTATCGTCAATTCCCTTACTTACAACTACCACAGACGAAGACGAACCATGAAGGGGAAATGGATAGATGTAGAAATTGGTAGCGAGGGTTGACTGCAGTAGCAATGAGGGTTGTCTCCAGTGGCTGACGGTGTGTTTGTGTTGACAGCGTGTGCAAGAGGTGGGGAGGTAATCTATGCTGACAGTGAGATATTTGCACGGTAACCTTTCATATCTGCAAATCTGTAGTGACATGAAACAGGAAATGGCAATACGACACGGGATTCTCACAAACACACACACGTGGTAATAATTCTACACTGCTCACTCATCGGAGAAATGTGAAACAAAACGCGCATACACAAACCTGATGCAGTACCGTAACGGGTAAATGTGTTTTATTAATGAAATCGATAAACGCTAAATGCAAATGTTACAGTTAGTTTAGTAGCCAGTATGGTCGGGGCTCCGTGCATTGAAATGCAAATCTTAATCTGGAAATTTACTTAGAGAACCCGGATGCTTTGTGGCCCGGCACCCTTGAAATTTCCCTTGTTCCTAACAAGATTATGTTCAAACGAAAGGTGGAGCTTAATGAAATATTTAAATAGAACAGTTCATTATTTTTATTACACAGAGAGGAAAACTGATTAACGTTATTGCAAAAGCAGTAGTGTCGTATTTGTATATGTCTCCGAGTATGGCATTTTAACAATATAGTTATCGGGGCCGTACCCAGTGAACAAAACGAACATTTAACACATGACACACAAGTCGTTATTGTGCGTGGCCCACTATGATATATGTTAACACAGTACACTACCGCTTGTATCGTAACATTCGTAGGGTAACGATATACCATTTGGATTACACGTATCTACCTACTATCTAACGTCATGTAAACGAACACATATACTGTTTATTCGTTCTTTTACTATCGTTTTATGAATACGAAAACTAGCTGATCTATTAAACTTTCTAATTCACATATATGAAACATATGCATTTATTTCTTTCTTTCTGAATGATGATGATGTAACACCCATTATAATGGACACTTTCTTTAGTAATAGGAATAATTTATTTAAATCGTTATTGTTTTTCGTATTATTTATGTGTTGTTGCTCAATTTTTACTGAATTTCGCATTATAATGCAATATTATGTATGGGTGAAACCTGGTGCCAATAACAATGGCGTTTTATGAATGTGTGGGCTGATGAAGCATACAAAAATATGTGTTAATATTTTCTCAGAATTGTAACACTCTGTCAGCCATTAAATAATTGATTACAAAATTACGCAATTATATGAGATGTATTATATATTAATTCTGTGCACGTTCTTATTCAAGTAATAACAATAATAAACTATATTGCCTTGGATATTAAAGATTAGAATCTTTAAATAAATAAATATTAATATTTTGACGACATCCAATGTGTAATATGCCACTTGGTATCGTTATGAATATTGCGCGAAATTATTATTGGGCAACATACCATTGGTAACCTTCGTAAGGGCGACGGAATTAATCCAAACTGTACAACGCATTTGATAAGTTTGCCCGAGGGGATGCAGACGTAGTAAGATGCTCATAGTCAGCCGACGTTATCACCCGGCAAGTTTACTCAGGCCAGAAATGAAGCAGCGAAATTAGAAACGATGCGATGCTAGTTTCAACTACGAAGATTCCACTTGTGAATGTTCACTGTCATTATTCAACTTCACTAACTTATTGCAATGTAGATTTTGTGTTAATTACGTTAAGGTTCATTATATTCTATACATATATGGTAAAAGCACTTCGGCTAAATAGCAATTGAAATTTCAGGCTAACTATTGAAACAAAATCATATTCATTCTCATTAATAGCAAACTGGAAAATATTTTTATAAATGAAGAACAAACATGTTGTGTGTGTTCTCTCGTAATTTATCTGTAAGATATATGAATCTGACTTGAGACTATGAAGGTTTAAACGACCGCAGGTGTGTGGCGTAAGATTATGAAGTAATACTTCCGCTACCCCATATTTACTTGCAACTATTAGCATGCGGGATACGCAATGTATGTGTGTATTTTTACATTGATTTTATCCTCATGATCGGCTTTCTATTTCTCACGCTCAAAATATTTATTATCAATCGAACTCATGCAATCCTCAGGTTCCCATTCTCAACGGCATTTTTGTTTTGTTTTTCGACATAAATCTTTCTAGTCTCATGGTCAGAATTGTTGATTCCCAATGGGAAAAATAGTACAGTTACACGAATTTCCTGGTATTGTACATTGAAACACCGAGTTTTGTTTTACAATAAACAGGAAAATATCAAGTTACCTTTGGTATACACCGTTCGGCGAGATCACACATACACACACAGCATTGTAACCGAACCGCATAATATTATTGTATCGCCGGAAAAAAAATATCCAACTGAGAAACCACACGAAAGTCGTATAGTTTTTCTCAAACATTGAAAAAAGTAATGTGTAAATTGAATTTTTGTTGTGCTATTGAAAATATCGTTGCTGTCACACCACGTGTTGGTTTCGTTTTCATATTGAAATTGTTTCGTAGTATATGTGGATAAACTGAATTGTTATGATTTAAAAATAAGATTATTTTGAGATCCATGGTGCGAAAGCTGTCGTGTCCTAGCTGCATGCGATCATTGATTCTGCACCAAGTAGCTACAGGTATATTCCTGAAGTTTCCGTGACAGAATGTGTTGCGTGATTTGTGCTATTTACAACACTCCATTAAAAATTCCAACTTAACCCGTAACGTAACTTGATAAGATAACGTAACGTTAAAACAAGTGTTGGAAACTTAGTGGTTTCATATTTGTATACTTCACGTACTTTGAAGAAATTCATTCTTTCACACTGTTTAAAGTAAATATTAAAAATGTTGACATCCTCCGGATACAGCACGTGTGTACGTATATAAATAAAAATGCTTCAACAATACATTACATTATCTACGTTTTATAAAACAACACAGTTGTTGATATTGTGTCTGGTGATTACATTCTTGTAAATATATTATTGAGTTACTGTATTGTATTTTACGTGTATATTTGTTTGTTTGTATTTGACATTGTCGTTGTTATTTGCAGGAAACGAAATAGTTTGCACGGTGCACTGCTGCAGATCCACAGACAAGTTTGGAGAGTAACGTAAGTGTTTTAATTAAATGCAACCGTAATTTAACACGTTAAGACAAAGTTAAAGAGTTGTGCAGTGAGAGTCAGTATGTGGCGGGTGAACTATAGAATACATAATATTCTCGTACTGTACTTTCAAAAGGTCATAAAAGTGGATAACTGAATTTTGAAATTATATTCAGAAGTAGTTTAGTTCTTAGTTCTGGTCGTTGTTGTTGTTGTTGTTCAACATCCTACGCTCTTTTGTGTCGTTAGAAGACTTTAATGGGCCCAGTCAAAGCTGTAAGGCACACAGGAACTATATTCCCACGTTTTAATCTGTAAAAACAAGAAAAAACTTGCACGCGTTTGTATTTAACAAGTACCGCATTCTCGTTACACACAATCCCTCTGTGTATTGCGGATTAGTTTTGTTTGTCCCATATTTTGTAGTGGTATTTTCCAACAAAAATTGCAAGCTTTTAACTGTGCCAGTATAGGTTTTTCTGATGCATACATTATTGCTGTATTTGTTTTAATCTAATAAAGTGCCATGTTTAAAAGCACTTTTGTAACAAATGATAATCTTTAGTACTCGGTAAACTTGTGTTATACACGTCGTCCATGCAGATAATTTGATGACACAAAGACGTTCTTATTCCTTACATTGTCTTTACATACAAAGCGAATTCACTCTCAAATTATCTCACGAATTTCGCTGGAACTTCGCTGCTCCGAATGTTCGACAAGTTAATACAATGCGCAAAACTGAAGTTGGAATTGCTTTGTTGTTAGACAATTTAACCAAAAAGATTTTGTGAGTATAAGCGTAGGTACTTAGTTCATCTTCACGTCTTTATATACGTACGAGTAGTACAGCTACATGAAACTTATATTGTAAACAACATTATATATATATATATATATATATATATATATATATATATATATATATATATATATATATAGAGAGAGAGAGAGAGAGAGAGAGAGAGAGAGAGAGAGAGAGAGAGAATTGTACACTGACAATCTGATTCAACAGTTTTGCAAGAAGACCGGAAATTATTAGGTTTTTTTTCAATTACTCTAACGGTGTTTTTTTGTTTGAAATGAATTATTTATTATTAATCATTCAATGAACAATACTGTTAGCAATACGGTGAATCCTCTGTTTACTGTTATGCATCAATAAGTGCAATCTTTATCTTTCATTTCTTAATATAGTTTTATTACTATCACTAATCTACATTTTCTAAGATGGTTCCTTTATTTGTTTGAAGTAGTACGACTTGATTGAGAACATTGATATTTTTATTATTCTTTACTACAATATAGTATAGTATTTGCATAGGGAAATCTGACATTCTATACAGCTACATATATAGTATATTATATATTGAACCTGCACAGACATGTTCATCGATAACACTTTTTCCTTGCACCAATTTCATCAACGTAGTACGTTATTGTTAGATTCGCCCGTTTTTCTTCACGGGTGATTGCGCGTATGTCTAGTTATTCACTGGTGACGCCCGTGTAAGACTGCGGCGCAAAGAGTGAGGTGGTGGTGGTAAAGTAGACCTATATCACCGCCGCCTCTGGTGTCCGGCGTGAATGGCCGACCCTGACAAAGCTCGTGTCATGCCGTTCAATTTATTAAACATGCAAAGATGAACGATTCTAACGATGAGCTTATAGTTAACGACCGCGGGCCGTGCGCGCGTTCACTTACGAATTGTGTTTGCGCCGCGCGCCGTAATGAACCGCCGGCAGTGTACACGCATCCGAGCTGACCTGCCAGGTCACCTGCTCGCTTACGGACATGAACATACGCGCGTTTAGGTATGTATATCCAGGCACGCACACAAGCACGCGCGCGCCGTCCTCTTCATCTAGCCCATCCATCCGTACGAGTCTGCTGGATTGTGCTTGTCCGAACTTGTGCGGTCGTTGCATCGGAGAACGAAAGTACGAGTGTTCACTACAGTTTTTCTTTTTCGATTTCCTTAGGCAAGTTTACACGTACTACACATTACGTTGGTATCCCTGATTATGATTGCTGTGACGTTTGTAATACTTCTTTTTTTTTTAAACAGATTAGACGGATTTATTTTTCTTACTGGAAAACGAATATGTAATTATATGTAATGTTTTTGGACGATTATTAAATAAGAGATTTAAATCGTGGTTTATTTCGTAATATTGTGATGATCTTAGTAATTATTTCTAGAAGCCTAGTTCACTGTTTTTGTATGTTTTTTTAAAGGTTGATTATCCTTATATTCTTTCGTTTTTCAATTAAGTAATTTACATCATAGTGTCATGCATATAACATTGTTGTAAAAAATGCTGTTATTACATATTAGACATATTTTAATATATTATTCATTATTTGCCAAATTAATTCTTGAAGTTATAAAAATAAATGTATGGAAATATCCTCATTCCAATTATTCATGCAGTGCACGTCTAATATTGCTGTGAAATGATGCAGAATAATGCTTTATTGAGGTTATTATTGCTATATGTATGAAGATTTCTTTATCTTAATATTAAATTATATACTTGACTGGAAGTTCTAGTTCCGTTCTTGAAGGTTAATGTCAAAGACGCTGATATAGCGTAGATAAAAATCTTCAAGTTTAGTCGAGCGCATCTGCTGAATCTTCAAAGAATTATAACTGGATAAGCGAGCGGTCCACAATAAAAATAAAACATTATACAATGACACGGCGATCACAGGATTATTTTGCTATGGGTGCTGATTCGAGTTACGGTTTATCTTACGATCAACATCAACGAGGAACCGTGAGCAGGATCGGCTTGATAATATTTTCTTTTACTACTGTTGAGAAGATTTTACGGGAAATACATTCATGAAATATGTAAATATCAAGAACAAAATGTAAGATAAAAAGTATTGTCGTTTGAGCCGAGTATTTTGATTATTTATAGCACATCATGTTATAATTAATATTAAGTTTACTCTTTCAAATTAGTATATACGGAGAGGAAATTTCAGTCGCTTCCGGTAACCAACATTGTAATCTATATTTCCCTTCCATCGTCAGAAAATTATGTTTTGATTCGTTTTACAAATTACATATAATCTGATACGTAATTTAGAAGTTATGTAATAGGAAATGCATATTGAATAGAATAAATTCTATATTACGGTTCTTCCTACTGTGCGACATACTGTTTATGAATGGCTCGTGCTCGTTTGGACCAGTCGGCGCGCTGCCATGGCAACGTGTATGGTTTGCGGGTGGCCGGTCGGCCTAACAACAGCCTACTTATTAAAACAACTCAATAAGCCCGCCCTCCCAAGATCTCGGTATTTTCCTCCGGTCGTGTCGGGCGAGTCACGAAGCGCTCCGTACCAATATAAGTCAATCAGAAACTGCCCCGGAGCTTTCAGGAACTACCACAGTTGTCTCTCGGCTTATGTACCGTCTCAAACGGCCAGCAAAATAATATTCATATTATTTTATAATCCATGTTTATCAGTTTGTAAAAGTTTCATCATTAAATTGATTTTCACTAATAATTCTTATGGATCGTAAAATAAATTGAATATTTATAACATGTTATAATTCCTTATCGTATGTTATAAAAAGGAAAAATTAAATTAAAATTAAAATTCGTATATTAAAATGGATATTGGATAATGGAAATATTATGAAAGTTATTTTTTTTTAATAATTAAAAAAGTAATTTCAATCGAATCAATACGATTATTTTGAAATGTGAGAGATATTAAATCATTTTTAAATAGCTTTGCTAAAATGAAATTCGTTTTCTTAAAATTTTATTTCATTTCAAAAGAATTTTTTGTTTACCTGAATATAATCACGTTGAATAAAACATATTTATTATACGAATAATAAAGTGCGTACTGCAAATTTTCAACTGAAACGTTTTGAATTTAGTACATTGAGAATGAAAGATTCTGTTTGTTAGCATTTATAAATGTAGACTTAAAACGTTTTGAATAAAAATATCCTTTGACAACTGTATATATTTAAATTTTTAATTAAATTTTTTCAAATAGTGATACATCTAATATTAAGCTGTATGAAAGGTATAAAAAGTAAACAGTACATATTTTTTGTTGTCCTTTGCAGCATAGGATATAAATGAGAACATGAAATATAAATCCAATTTTTCGTGGCACAGTACTTAATTATGAATTCGACCCTTTTGTACCTGGCTCAGATTTGTTGCACGAAGTTTGCTCTTGGAAACCTACAAAAGACGAAAAGAAGTAAGTAAATATTTAAAGTGGTTTTCAAGTGCTGTACATTGTAAATTGCCTTTGTGATTCTATATAGGTACGTGGTTTGTCGCAAAAGTTTCATGAATGAACTTGTTACACAGAAATAGGAGGAAACTATTCACATAATTTCGCTATTGTGTAGATGAACTCGATCTTTTCTTCAAGTTTCCAGCAGCCAAGTTGCGTTCTTGCATATTTTACTTGCTCCTTATACACTTATCTATTCTTTTATTTTCATTTTCTTGATTGCGAATATCATTAAGTTGGGAGCTCTATAGAAATTTACAATCCAAATGAAATGGATTTATTTTGAAAGCAATTTTAATGGAGTTTAAGAGATCGTAAGATAGTTTTTAAATGAGTTGAATTCGATATTCGAAACACGTTCATTTATGCTGCTGCTGCTGCTGTTGGTTTTGTTTGGGAAGAAGTCTAGGCGATAATTTGTAGATAATGTAATTCCGATCAGTTTGTGTATGGTTAAATTATAACATATGTACGTTTGCACACTTATATGTAAACTCCAAGCATGGAGCAAGTTATAACTGTTATTATTTTGACGTGTCTAATGAGACACAAGCGTCAATGTATTATGAGCTTTAGATAACGCGACTTGCAGTAAACACACATAAAATATCCTCTGAATTATGACGCGGCTAGTGCCGTAGAATTGCAGCTAGTACTGCTACCGCTATACGCTATTGCGGATAAAATCTCTTCATTCTATGAATATTTTCTATAAATACATACATAATAGTTTTTTTATTTTAATTTAGTTGAAAATAACAGGTTGTTTTATAGAATTGCACTGTGCATTGGTCTCTTCATTAATGTTTCGGCGATCAGATAAGACATTAAAATTATATGTATTTTTTTTTTGTCTTTATAGTAACCGTAAACCGTTAGATCACGTTGTCTCAGCGTTTTTAGTTTTCTTTTTTTTTTTTTTCGTCAGCTCTTCACTTCCTGTGAACCGTAGACGCTGAGCGAGCAGGTTAGAAACTGCAGAGAACGCATTCACAAGCGAAAAGTAAAAATCTGAGACGCGTAATCATCACGAGTGACGACAGGAAATACTGCTTTGCTTCTTTGAAGTCAGGTTTTATTTTAAATCTGAGTACTTCTGTATATTTACAGTTCTTATGCATCGTTTTCTACTCCGTCAACAGAAAATGACTTTATTTTATTGACGAGAGATGTTTTACCTTGACTAAATATGGAATGCTGCCATTACTAAACGAATAAAATGCATCGTGTTTTCAACATATTATATCGATCTGCTCTGTCTATCCAGTGTAGGTTTTGAAACATTGTAACAGCCACTCAGACACGTACTATATCAAATGCATTACTACTTTTCATACTTCTAACAAGTTGTAAAAAGTCTAAAATCATTTACCACTGTGTAATGAAATTTCACCTGATATAACGTCGCGTGTGTAATGGATCTTTTCAAGTCACTGGTCACTAAACTAACTTGTAGTTAAACATTTACTTTTTTTATCTGTTTTTATCAGGAATTTACGGTGTAAAATGTTTTTCCCGAACTGATAAGGATGAATGCCAGTATTTTGCATTAGAAACGGGTGTTTGACTTACAATATCCATTATTAAAACTTGCAACGTTGGAGTTGTGAATATTGAATGTTGTGCAATAAGTTCAGTGTAAACTTTAAGCATCTAAGCGAGTAAATCTGTCTAGATATTTCATGATAGATAAAACTTATGTTCGAAGTTTGGCTAGTGATATGAACACATGCTCAAACTTTTCATGTTAATTTATTAATCAGCGAAGAAGTTACTAAACACAGTTTCTAGTAACGTACAGTAGCTACGGATATTATAAATTCTGCTGCTATATAGATATGAGTTAGGATGTGACATGTATGCACAAATATTCCAGTTATTTTTGCTTCTCTCGATTTGCTAAATACTACAGTTTCCGAAGTTTAACTTTTCCTTCTAAATTTGCCAGAGCTCTGGGAAAATATTACGAACTTATCACGACAACATTCTGTAATGCGGAATATAATCTAGCATAATATTTTTGAACTTCTGTGTCCGGCAGCAATATCCAGTCTTAACTTTTCTTGTCTGGTTTGTCCATTCAGCAAGTTTTCCTAAGCCCCATATTCCCTTTTCAAATGACCAACCAATTGATCCATGTCGGAAAAGCGAAACGCACATCTAGTGACACGGCTGTAAGTCATCGGAACAATGAATTTCTTCAACCGTAACCGGACTGGGAGCATATAAATAACAGTTGTCTGCCCGAGCAATAAGGTCCAGTAGCCTAGCACTTAGACCGGCTTCGGAGGCTTCGCGCATAGCCGGAAATGCACCATGGAAAATGGTTCAGCGCCCTAGTTACAATTCCCACTAGTAAACACAAAGATATGATACCGGCAGTTCACAATTATGAATGAAAAAGTATATTCTCTTTTATTCGGTTTACATTTCTGTAACATTTGTCAATGAACAAGAATTAGATCTTTTTCTATATTGCATTACAGTGATAGTTTTGATTGTATTTAGTTGGATCTGTTGGATAATATTGCTTACGATGGAAATAACTGTAGAGGAATATTAGATTATTATCAGTGTAACTAGATAATTCGGTTGTGGATGCACGTCACTTTGAGTTTGCTGAGATGTCAAACATATTAACAACATAGTTTCTCATTCGCCGGTGGGGTTTAGACTTAGTGGGATGGTTCGTGTGAACATGTATAACCACAGTGTCTCGCTATAATTCAGTGCGTTAGCGCGCCCCGACGGTGGTTCGTTCTAGCAACGTATATTGATCAGACGCCGTCTGGAACTGGCGCGGAGCGTCGCTAGGCAACGGGAGAGGCTGCCTCCCCATCTCATTCTACTATCGATGTACCGTAACTCCTTGTCCCCTTGCGTTGCTAGTAGTAGCTATCACCAACAATCGTCCGTTGTTCCTTGTTGTTATACCGGATTCGGTTGTTCAGCGGTTCAACCTCAGCAGTAGCGGCGCCACCGGTACTTAGCTTTGTGTAACCGTTAGTAAAAACCACCATTTCGCTATACCATTGTTCCCGTGTTTCTTGTTATTTCATGCTATATTCCTGCTAATTGAAATTTAACCAGAATACTATTGTTTATCTTTGCTTATTGTTTCTGCCGGCCCTTTGTTTTACTATGAAATTAAATATAAATAGATCTAAATTTTTCATAATCCAAGATATTTAAATATTTTTTATTTTAAATTCATTTCCGACTAAATATGAATATGTGAAATGTGTGATAAAGTTTTTGTAATTCATAACAATTTGCCGTGAACAAAAAAGATTTAATTAACTAAACCAAGATTACGTAACATCTCAGTTGTTTCAGTACCAGAAATTTTAATGATCTTTTTTATGAATTTAATTTCAGAAAGATAATGAAAATAATATAAAATTTTATAGAATAATCTTTCGTAAACCGAAACCGTTAATTAATTTTCCCAGACACAAATTATCAAAGTACTTGAAATTAAATTCCATTTTTTCTTGTTGCTGTGCCGTCACACTTCCTTGTTATTATTATTTTTGTTTTGTTTCCAGCTTCTTCTTATCCATTGTTTTTAATTTTCGACCGTTATTTCCGTTCTTCCTGTTTCTCAGACATTTTACAGCTACGTTAAGAACGAATACAAACAGTGAAATAACAATAATGATCATTGAAACACTGTTCTTACTAATTTAAAAATAAATTTCATTTCTTAACGATACGCACGTTTTTCTATGCCTATATTTTATCGAAAATATATTACACAATTTATAATATTTGTTCAAAAACATGAACTATATATTAGTAATTTAAATTGTGTTAAAAATAAAGTAATTAAATAATTTATTTGTTTAATTAATAGGTCTTAAATGTATAGATATTTGTATTGACATGACAACAATAAAAAATATTTATCTTTGGGCTGAAGATATTATATCTGACAAGTATTGAAGCTCTATTTCGTTATTCGCTATATCTGCAGTATTTGATCTATGATTGTATCAAAATATAATATTCAAAATAACCATTCGTTAAATTTCAAGACGGTGGTCGGTAAGGGTATAAATCTCCTTAACCAACCTCACTTTCATCGCAAAGAAGTTGGAGAAAATCCAGTAAAAAAAAATTTAAATCCTTAGCAACTCCATCAGAACTTTCCTAATCTTCCTATCTCCGTGTCCGTAACCGTTCTCATAGATCACACTTCGTTCTTCTCTATTCCACGGCACGACACATAACACCGTCTCGCTCTATTGATTTACGCGCGTGTCTAGATCTGAACTGCAGATACATTAATTGGACGACATCACGTGATTACCGTTATCATTCCGTCTCTATCTAGATTAATTAAGGCGCATTCGTTCTTACTCTGTTTACGGTGCTATGTTGAACACAGAACAACATTTATTCATTGCTCCTGTTGGTATGTGCTTGTGCATGTGTGTATGCCAATGCACTGCCGTCGCTGCCTTGATTTTACGATACCATATCCGCCGAATTACAAATGGAATTCGCCAGATTGATTTCAATTTGTTTTGTTCTTTAGCATAGTAATGTTTTTCTTGATTTACGAAAAGTATACCTATAATACTTTTAGTACTCATAAATGCTTTTAACATATTAGTTCTCTTTGCTATACATTCGGATAAAATTTATGACTGATTCCGTATTGACCTTCATTCATATTTAGTCTAGAAACGTATTATCAATTTAATATCTTGAAATTAGAAGAGTGACGATAGCATATTCAGAAATCCATTATTTATTTGTGATAATTATACAAATAATGCAAGGTTCTTATAATTAGAGAAATTGCTCTTCCGGAAAGATTCGCTTCTAAACTAATAAAATATCAATTTAATTTAGGTCATTGAATTCGTTTGTCAATAACAATTTATTATTCTAATATGCATACGTACGTACTTCTATTTATCTTTACGCTCTAGTTGCATATTGATATTGTATAGGAACACATTATTAAATTACTGCCAGACAAGAACTTTCTCGTAAACTTTGTTACGTTAGTTTTATAAAATATATTTATATTTTCAACATACGTACGTTAAAATAACATTCAACATCTCTTTAGGTTGTTGTCCACTGGTCTACAGTTATATACGGTGTATAAAAGAGTCATATAGGTATTTATTTTTGATGAAATTTCACAGTCAAGTCTTGTTTCCCCTCAGCATCACACATTTGTTTTGACGTACGTTCGTAAAACGTTTTATTGTGCCATTTAAAATTCACGACTCTCCGCACCTAACCTTCGTATATTTATATAAATGTTTGTACATCCCTGACTCCCCTCTATAATAAAAACTTATTCTCCGGTGTGAACGGTAAATGTTAGTCGCACTGGCCACATATGGTTCGATAGCTCTGTATTTATGCGATGACTAATATAATGAAGGGGTGTACATAACTTTCACTGCGGCACCTACAAACTAACCATGTCCCCCTTTACAGCTCAGGTTCTTACTAACAAAAATAAATAAATAAAATTACATTGATTTAACATACCAACTGAATATTTATATCGTACAGAATTACTCACATATTTGAGGTTAGGAAATTAAATTAAAATATCTTTAATAAGAACAAAGTGAAAACAATAGACCTACCTCAGTGTTCGATTAAGATTTGGATAACTGTATCAAGCCATTTAGTGTTAGGCGTGGATATCACGTGCCACAATGGGCGTGGCATTATTGCTTTATTCTACCATAAATTAAGTTACTTGGAGCATCTGTGTAATTTCCTATACTTGATTATTAGAAAACAGATATTTCTTATTATTATTATTTTTTAATTAAAACAACAGTAGTATATTTTATTTATAAATTATTTAATTTTTAAATATGACTTGCTATTTCCTTACATTTATTTCAATAAATTCCACATTTGTTTCCGTTGGAAAATATGCGATAATCTGTATATACGCATATCGCATCGACATAGGAATGCAATTTATTACCTCGGTATCGGCAAGAGTTGTGAAAAATGTTTATTAAATTGTCTGATTGCATGACCAGGTATTGTCAGTTACCCACTCATAATTCATTCGCGCGATACGGAAAGAGAAAGTTACCCTCTGGTCACTTGGTCGGCACCTTTAACTGTCTTATCAATTAATTATATTCATTAGTTGTCGATAATAGTGGACAGTGGCGTCACTGTACATCGAGTATATAAAGCTTTCGATGTGTTAGAGATGAGATACACATCACAGATTTGTACTTCAGTCGTGTTTCATTCAACTTGTTATCGGAAACATTGCGTAGATACTGTACGCTGATATTACCGACTGTGTTACTCATAATTAAGATATCACTGTAATCCGTTAAATAGTTGAAAGCTAGTGTAATGAACGATAAAATTCAACACATGTGCCTATGCTATTTAATCTTAAATGGAACTATAAACACGTGGAATTGTAACGGTTATTGTTATTGTTTTAAGGTTATGTGCGTCAATAATTGTAAGATTATATTAAAAGATACAACAGAGCTTAGCTTAGATTATATTTTATAGTCAATTGACAGTGTGCATTGTAGTACATATAACTATTAATTCGAAAAGTATGAATACATTTAATATAAATATTCAATAATACTCGTACGTTAGCAGATTTGTAGAAAGTTAATAAAACTGCAGAACTGCTGCAAATGCAAACCCAATGATATATGATACTGGACAGGTTATTTTTCCTAGAAATACTGTGTAACAAATTCTGCTTACGAGTGACTTCTTGCAATGTAATTTCACTTTATTCCAGTCATTCTCATTTTAAAAATACAGTTTACATTTTTTATGTTTTTAAAATGGAAATTCTAAGTAATATAACATAAAATGATTCCGATAACAGGTATAAGAATTACTTGCAGATTCATTAAATGAGATTATTAACATTTTAGAAGAAATTCTTTCATCTCGCTTAATTGCCTAATTAAACATCAATAAAATATTAATTAACTTGTAATTGCTTCCGAAGTGAATTGCATTTACAGTGCTTCATCGTACCTACGTAATTTCATAGTCTGTTTGTAAATTTTAATTTGTAAATCTCATTACCGCATTGAAGTACCTCTAGTAGAAGAGGTACTCTAAGTGTAAATGAAGCTATTGTGAATTCTCCTTACGCCACCACTGTCTGTGTACATAAGTGTATTGTACGGTGCAGTTCTGATTTTAATGTGAACCGCGCCTAACACCTACAGAGCAAATGCGTCAGTATTCTGTATGCGTTCTAATGGCTGTCATAAAACATATTCTCACAAATATCTACTGTTCGTTGTCTCTTTTTCTTGTTTTTAATGTGAGCTGAGTTACGTGCCAACAGTCTTGCATGACACCACCACACGAAAGAATTGCTATTTTCCATTTTTTTGTCTGACCAACTCTCTGTAGGTATGTTTATTTTGCTTTTTGCCGTTAACGAGATACAGTTGTTCTTCATTTCAATTATCTGCTTCTAATTTATTTAATTGTCCTTGTGACTCATGCTAGAACACGCCAACTGGGTCGTTTACGAGGCGGAAAGATACGGCATTTCATTAGTGAAGATGTCGCTACTTACCCCGGAACAGTGTGATTTGCTACGACTACCACCTCCCAATCGTTGTAAATTTCAGGTGTTGACACTTGCTACGGTGAACTGATAATAAACGAATCGAAATGAAGGAAATCTCCATAAGACGGCTATGAAAGTATATTGAACTCATTATATTAGTTTCTGTATTTGAATCAATCCTTCAGAAAACCATTTTATGTGAAAATGGGACTTTTCAAAGCGACGTTTAATACCACATAAAAACTGTTTAGAAAATTCTTTTTTCGATTTCTCAAAACCAATCTACACGAATGACATAAGCTTGTGTATATTGCAATAGACGACGAGATTGAATAGTCTTGGAATTGAATGTTCCCCTGTGTTACAGGGGTACCAGGGAAGATGTTGGTAATAGAGTATTTTAGGGGGAAAGGACGTACACGACTTCATACTCATTCGACGGGTAGTAACAAGCTTGGACGTATTTCCCTAAGGAAATTTAATGTTGAACTTTTTAATTTTAACACCATATAAATTTTTGTAGGTAACGAATACAATATTGCTTGACCAGTTATTCATAATAATTCTGTGATGTATTAGAACTAATAATAGTTATTTTGAAACGTAAACGCTTATAGAAATTGCACAGCCATGTGCTGCATTGCCGGTGAATAAATGACACTTGATAGCCTAACGGTATCAGAGAAGAGTTTGCAAATATACCTATCGGTTGGTAATATTTACATTAATTGATTACGATTACATACAGGTGTTATGGTAGTTTTTTAGCCCGCTTATGAAATGTCACGAACTTTTCCTGTTAAAACTTTTACACAATGTAATCTAGACGCGAAGTTATTCGAGAGTAATTCAGTTAACTTATTCGTTTTATTCTGCTCTGCTTTTATTTGTCACTGGTGTAGACACTTGTGCAATTTTGTGTTCCCGTATAGAAGTATAACACAAACCTTGTTTCATTTTCCTGCTTCTCGACAGTTTTTTTTTTCTAACCAAGTTTCGGGCCGACTCCGAATGGAATCTGGAAACTGCTGGGAACACTGCTCACCAGGAAATAAAACTTTAAGTAGCTAGAAAAATATGTGAGACATTTTGTTGAAATTTATTTTGTTTTGTGCAGTTACGGCTTGAGAAAGATTCCAACGTTTTCGTGATAACTTTCGTAAGGCATGTAGTTTCGTACTTAACGATTTTTCATACGAATTCATGAAACGTGTTTCTATATTTTATCAGTGCAGTACAATAATGTGTGTTTATTCGAAGCGACGGACAAGGACAAAGGAATTTTTGAAATAGATATCATTATTCTTCGTCACTCAAAAGTAACGCGAAATACTAATTACTGATTATATTAAACAATACCATGCAGGATTAAAGGGTCTTTAAATATAAATAAATTAAATTATCGATAAGATAAGTGTGTTTTGCCCAATTGAGAAGTTTTGTGTGATTGTGAAAAGTTGATTTTGAAATAAACATGAAACGATTAATCATGTACAGCTCTTAAACAAGAGCAGGTGGCATTTTACTCGCGTAAGAGCCGCCCTATTTGTCATTATTAATTTAAAAAAAATAAAAATGCAGTTTTTTTTCGCCCTGAAGATGTTCAGCATCTTTTCCCAGGTAAACACGTAGTATTAATTGCACGACTTGAGCCAGTTACGGCCGTAACTTACATGCATGTTGTAAAATTTGTTTTATGAGCGTCTGAATTTAAATAATGGCTTCTTTAGCATTTTGCATGCTCTTAAATTATAGCATTAATTGAGGGGGCTTGGATGTAGAGCTCTGTGTGTATGTTTGCTTCTATATATACATGTACATACAAGTTTGTTGACTAGTATGTGTGTGTGTGTGTGTTAGTCTTAATAAACGTTGGTACTTGGCATAAAATCCTTTTTCGCCCGCAAGTGATGTACGCACAATTACATTAATGTTTTAATATTTTTTGAATGACCGTTTGCAGACAAATTACCTTGTATTATCTGGGGAACAAGTAAAATTATATCTCTGCTTGAGTTAATTGAGATGAGTTGTACTCACGCAAGGAATACAAGCATAAGTATGCATCTACCTATATGTATATGTAAATAGGTAATAGGATTATTCCAGGATATGATTACCGAGTGTAACTACGTATGGATATGTGATTGCTTGTTTTATCGAGTGAATTGCGTCGGATATACTTGTCAATCAGCAGTAGAAGTATATTTTATACTGATAATACTTTTTAATCTATCCATATGTATAGATTCAATACTTATTCTATTTATCTCATCTCAGTTCTCTCAGTCTAATGTCTAACAAGACATGTAAAATGTATGAGTATAATGTATGTAAATAGGCAACTCAACATTATAAACATGTCATTATTACGCAATGCCGCTTACTTCATCTAGCTTAATTTCTAAGAAAAGATGGGATGGAACAGATATGTGTACATGTATAATGACAGAAATACAAGTAGAAAACTTGTACTTATAGATACGTAAGATTAAAAACTAATATACATTGCATTCAGTTCGAAAAGCAATACATTTTCTCGGTAGAACGAGATTAATTGAACTACAATTAATATACAACACCAACACGGAATTGGTAATGCTATTAATACTGGTTTATATCAACGTTGCACGTAGTACATATAAGTATTAATTCTCCATCAAGTTTACTGGTAAGTCACGGACGTAACGTATACATGCCAGTGTACGTTAGGTTAGGTACTATCGATGCAGTACTTACTGACAGACGCATAAGCAGACGTGGAGTACGGTTACAGAGGGGCCCAAGGAAACGTACATACAAACACAGAGAAATTACTGTGTAATTGCACGTCGTGTGTACGATGGAATGTTCGCAATCCATGCCTGCTTGATTATAATTGATATCTGTGTCCGCCCAGGTGGGCACGCCCTCTCCTCAGGTACGGAACCTCAGGCGACCGGAGTCGCCGCCGCCGTTGATCTCTTCCCAATCGAGCGTTAGCGTAACGTAATGTAACGTAACGTGTCAGTCATTTCAGCTAGAGAAACTGAACACCATAGCTCTACACAGTTTGACATAGAGTCAACATTGCGTCAATAGATAAACAACTTATTTATACTTCGATCTGGTATATGCACGTGCATAATATATTATGTATGGCTTATCCCAGCTTTTACGTAATACCACTATCTATCGAAACCAGTATATAGGACCTTGCAACAAAAAAACCTGTGCTATAGTGTAAAAATAAAGCGTCATCTCATGAGCAGTATGAGAAAATTTATGTCGTTTAATTTTTATGAACCTCTGTGAAATGTGAGATATCTAAATCCGACATTTGGTGCAACATAAATCCGTGCCGATAATACAGAAATCTGTCTGAACGGTCTATTATTTATAACAAAGGTTAATACGCGTCCTATAAATTCTGGTCTATTGTACTAACACAATAGTTCACGAACACGTCCTTACACGTTGAATATTAACTGCAAGGATATAAAAGGCAATATTAATAAACTAACAAAATCTTGTGCTGAAGTACGAATAATAGTAGTTGTCTGTGCACAATGCCATGGATAATTATGAATTGTGTATTAAAAGTACAAGTAATAATTACAGTTGCTTTTCCAAATCATCTTATTTACTAACACCTTTTGCAAACAAAGTGTAAGAAGTGAATTTAATCAGTAAAATAGTATCGTTTCATTTAGATAATAATTTAAGTCAATAAGACTGCAAAGGACGAGATGGATTCACGACGACTTTTCCAGTCTAGTGCGTCATTTCACACACACGGCAGTGTACGTATTAAATTACGGTAAAGTTCAGTCAACTAGGTGCACGGAGCAACTGAGCCAGCCACCAGATGGATCCTGCAGGCGCACACACCCAGCATTCGCACACTATACGGTACCACTGAACAGATGCCAAGCGCGTTATAACGTTGCTTTTTTGTTTAAACTTTATATTACCTACTACGGGTGCTCACCAAATGCCCGCGGGCTTTTTCTGTTTGATTAGGATGTGTGCAAATACCTTTTTTTAAATCGTATATTTACTTTTTCTTCCCTGTCCTTTTCAACATTATTTTAATCCTATTTATTTCACACGATGTTAATAAAAATGAATTAACATATTAATTTATCTACATTTGTACGGTTATAGGTGTGTTAGATAAAAGATTAAATGTTAATTTCTTGAGAAATTATACATATTAGGTATGCGAGAGAAGAATAATCAATATCAAATGAAAATTTTAATGACATTACACTTCTACTAATGTTTGTGAGAATTCCCAGTTAAGGGAAACGATATGTTTCCGAGCTGTTAAATTGTAAATTATTCGATATTCATTCCTGGATAAATAAAGAACATTTGCAATCTAGATTCTATAAAAATGAAATAATGAAATCCGATAGATTTCTTCATTGAATGCGGTTATTGACAAGAGGATATAATGTCGAAAAATGTTTTCATGCATGTTTTTCCCAAGTTCAACTTTATTAAATTACCAACGTTGGAACAGGATTTGACGTGTCAGCAGAAGTTACAAGTGAAACTAATACTCTGTTTACCAATGACTAAGATGGTAGGATAACAGGAATGCATATTTAATTCGTAGCTCGTTTTTCATGTTTTATACGTGGTGATTATCATCTCCGGTATTCGAAAAAGGTTGTCATTAAATTTATATACTTGAGGAGAAAGTCATAGTCATCGTAGAGTCTTCCGTCATATCTGAGAAATAAATGCACACCTACAGAGTGATTCTCATGCAATTTACTAAAAGGGATTTAATTAACTAAAAGTGTTCTTCGTTCACAACGCAGTCATCCGCTGACAAGTTATAAATGATCTTAGAATTCCGCACATTGTTGCTGATTTCATACACTTACTTTTACTCAACTTGCATATTTCGCATTCATTGGTTGTTTTAGATTCTTCGAAGAAATACCTCGATCAAGAGACTTGATGAAATACGATCAACTAAGTAGATAGATGTATACGAATAATATTAACATAACATAACATAATTTCTTTATATATTTGTTTTACAGATGATTCAGTCAGTACAGCGCACTGCAGTCCAGTATGCAGGAGGTACGTCATGTGCATGTAAGTTTGGTGAAATGATTTTTATTTTAAATTTTATTATTTCCATGATTTATGCTGTACAAGAATTAATTTTGTAAATTTATTCATAACATTTTTGTGTTGGATTCTGGAATAATATGTTATTTGTTTTTCTCGCATATAAACGTCACATTACATATTATTTTATTGTGTAGTAACGCATGTGTGAGAGTCGCCTGTAGGCAATTCGTGCTCGAACATAAAAGTGCTGTTCGAAAATGTTTTCGAATAAGTGGTGTCGCTTTCAAGTTGTGTACCACTTACGTACAGGTTTATTGTTCAGTTTTACTTTTCAGAAATCGAAAACTATGCGAATATATCAATGAAACATAATATCTTTACACTGATTTTTCATTGATAGAAAAGTTCTAGTTGTAGCGAACATGTTCTACTTAATAGAACAGAGTTGTGCTTGACCCTGTCGGATTCAGATGCCTGCATTCTCTGTGATTTGAATACAAATAACGGATTTTTTACTTCTTTCAGTTCTGGTTCAATGTCCTACAATTATGCATACTACTATTTAATCGATTTATAAAGCTTACAGTAACAAAAAAAAAATAGATAAAAAGCTCCTTATTGAAAAGTAATTAATCATTCTAACCTGTTAGATTTTTCCCTACATTAATTTTTACATTTGTTTACGATAAACTTAATGGATCTTATTAAACGTTTTACATGACTAAATAGAAAAATAATGTCAGTCCATTAGACCAGTATACCTTAACATATTTTTAAAACTGTTCGACTAATTGATTAATTGATAGACTTTAAAATCTACTAACTATAATTATGCAGTAGCTATTTTAATTCAAGTTTTTATTTAATTGTATTGTTTTCGTTTATGTCAAACAAATTATCTTCAATGTTTTTTTTTCTTTTCAAGTTCTTTTGGTTATAATAGCTTTCAGTAAATTGTTTTATTCGTAAATTTTCCATGTTTTGAATTAATTACTTTTATTTAATTACGAAAATCATAAAACTCATTAAACAACATTTTATATTTCATTTACGCTTACGATATTTTTTTTTTGTTCATTCTCTCATTAAAAAGTTAGTTTACGGTTTTTATAACTCATTAAAAAAGTATAACTTTGAAGTTTATAGATATATATATATATATATATATATATATATATATATATATATATATATATATATATATGTTTGTATAGTAAAACAAAATAATACCTAAGATATCATCAAGAGAAAATTGCTACTGTTTTATAATCAACGATGCTCGAAAATTTATTATTTCTTTCAAAATGGAACGCTTAGGTGGCTGTCATCACAATACGTCGTAAAATTACATTATGACAACAAAACAGTTCATTTCCTCGTTAGCAATTATTACATCGTGAGTAATTATTATGTAACTGACACTATAATTAAATAAATTACGTGATAATGAGATTTTATTCTTCGCACGCTAATATTATACAAGATGTTTGTATATTTTAAATGCAAATATACTAAATATCATTTAACAAAATATGTATTTGTCTTCGAAAATTTTCAACGTACGATAAAAATATGTTTACAAAGCAAAAGAATTGCGTTAAAAACTAACAATTTATGTAGATCACATTTTAATTTCTTCCGCTAATTAGTAAACAATGTGTGAAGTATCCGTATCGAGGTTGAAATTTGATATCTTAATTAAAACCGTGATGTAAGAATAATTACGGTGATATGATGTTGGTACGTGTGTGTGTGTGTGTGCAATGCACAACGTGCTAAGAATGTAATATATACCAACTTTATTATACAGCCATGTGACAGATATAGTTCTGCAGAACTTTTTTAATATTCGTTAATGGCGCGCGGTAGGAATATAACTTATGTAAACGATTTGCCCCCGTAAATATTTCAATTAATATCTAGTTACAATGGTTACAATGTTATTAAACGTAGTATACAATGTCATACGTATAACCGTATATTATTTCAAATGACTTCATCAGTCGTTGTTGCTTTATTAAATTTAACTGAAAACTGTATCATCCTAGCTAATATTAACTAGTTCAGAACTCTCCTGACAGTTGTAATATACGTGTACACATTCGTTGCTCTGTTTGTATCGAAATGTTTGTTATAATCTGGAGTTCAAACAGTGAACTGTATGCGTGTGCATGTGGCAGTATGAACGTGCGCTAACAGACACGTTAATAATTACACTCTCCTAGTTAGCAGTTAGTTGCTTGTTACATTCCGATGTGTATCCCCCATGGTAACTGGGCATAAACAACTTCTCACCCGCGGTCGTGATCGAGTGGAAGGCGACAATGGTCGCTACTGTTGTTGGACTGCAGAAGCTTTGCTTTCGAACTAGGGTCGTACCGTCAATCCGTGCCTCTTTCGGTTCGGGATAATTACAAGTGTTGTGCTAATTCTCGAACGATAATCAACGGTCTTATGTCTGTCTAACTGCGTGTGTAGGTAGTTTGCATCCAACAGACTCAGGTAAACTTTGACTCTTGCGTCCTGACTAGCGCGTGTTACAACATGCCCACATCAGGTAGTCGCCTGCCAACCATTCGTTACTTGCGGCTTTAAATTACTGCAAACTAATTGGTTGTGATGCGCGACAGTACATAACATGAGTTATAGCTCGATTCACGCGTTCCGCAAATTGAAGGGTTTGAATGCCGATGTTGATATTTGAAAGTGTTTAATTACACTGTATTTTAGTACGAATCTGTACATTTGTCATTATATACAGTAGATACTATAACTTGATAAGTTGTTTACTGCAAATTACTATTTTCTACTATCACAATCGCTAATAAGCTGAATTTTTATAATTTGTATTTTTTATAAGCTTTGCATCAAGTACGTATATCTGTTTAGAAAAAGAATATTGAATTTCCATTTTCTCGAGTAGAATCAAAAAAGTTATTATGTGTTGACTTTAAATAATACATTGTAGCTAGCTGAGAAATTGCAATGTGATGCGTATTTTATGACGCAAATAAAAATTTTAATACCACAGTTCTGTTCTCCAAGTTTATTTTTGCAAATTGAATTTTACATCCACAGCATAAATATGATGAAAAATAACAATTTTGTTATTTCCGTTATTCTTTTTCGCACTACGGTTCTTCATTTATTTTTTTTTACAGATAGTAAATCTAAAGTAATACGGCAAAATTGCTTTAACCAGTAATACAATTAATTATATTTCACAATGGAAATAACAAACGGGGTATTTTGTTGTCTAGTTTATTTAGTATTGGTTTCACGTTCCATGGACTCATCGATAATAATTTGCAAAATCGTGAACGATCCATTTCGACTAGTGGGCGGGCATCGACGATGGTTTCGGCACGGAATCTCTCGTTGTTTTGTGGCCCAGTGATGCGCACACTTCGTTCGGTGCAAAGCGTATTGTTGACCACTGATACAATTATTTCTCTCCATCATTATTGACGATTGTGTTACGTCGAGTATTGCACACGTGTTTGTTGGTACGTTGCTACGATAAACCATTTGCTTAGCGATGCTGTGGATCGTGGGCATAACGGTATCGTGGTACTGGGGGCTATGACGTCATAGTCTCTCGCTCACTTCGTTGTGCTCGCAATAAACACATTTATACATACGTACAACGTGTAATTTGCTAGCTAGCGAAAATGAAACGTTTGTTTGAAAACAAATGTTCACATTCAGAATGTGTGTGTGTGTATGTATATGTTCGTAATGTGTGATTCCACACCAGTTACTGCTAAAATTAACGAGAAGATTGTTTTTTGTACTGTTTGATTTTATTCGCACATTGGGGTATCGACCAACAAGTTTAAACCAGTCATATATGGTTCATAATTCCTGGGTGAATAAAAAATAAAACAACTAAAATCACTAGTTTATTTTAGTACTAGGATAAATGTATATCCAATAATCCTGAAATGAATCACACGAATATAATTCTATAAATATAAATTCAGTCAGGGTTACTGAGAAAAAATGAAAATTACGTCCGAGAAATATGACATCATTTCTTAATTATTTCTTACATCAGTAATCACTTGTAGTTTTTCGTTCAACAAATTAATTTTTTGTAACGCTCTTGTAAACAAGTAAAATAATATATAATAACAGTTCCTTGCAAGGACTTCCAGTGCATTTCATAACACATGATTGATATGTAATGATTTATGTTCCAAGTAATGGAAATTCAAATCAACTATGTTTATTTTCCAGCCCTTTTCACCTATATTTCGATATTTTGTGTTCTCACTAAATGAAAATGTTGTCAGCCAAGTATGAAACCAGTAATTAATGTATCAATCACTTTTTAATTAATGTCATAGACTATTAATCTTTTCTTGTACAAATTTTCTGACATTTTGGTATCATTATGTACCTACATTCTAAATATTCGTCCTTCTAATATGTTACACTGGCCTAGTAAAAAATATTCCGGACGAACTCAGAAAAAAAATTGTGAGCATTTTTTTTTTACTCTATATATAAAGGTTAATAAATTATCTGAAATCTCATATCTCCATCCACGCATTTCTGGGGCACTGCAATTACGCCCAAACGATTACTACTTTCAATCATTTTGCGACTGTTTATTAAATGCGAAAATTCAGCCCATAAAACTATTCATCAAGGACGATTATTTTGCAAACATATTACATCTGAACTAACGATTAGTTGAGTCTGAAAGTAAATATTGAGTGAAGAATAGCTTGTTCCATAGTTTTGGAAAATCGTGAAAGTATCAAAAATTATTTCCGCTGTCAAAAAAATTATAGGGTTATAAGTGAACAAAATTTAAAAATTCCACAATCAGAATTTGCAGTGAACGAACTGGCATTAAAGCTATAATTTAAAATTCATTCTTATTTTACCTTTACTTTGGTAAATTTATTTAAATTACGTGTTACAAGAATGGAATAGAAACTGTTTAAAATATTTTTCCGTAAATACCTATAGATGCAGATACACTCTATAATGTTTTAATCATATAAATGTTCTATTTACGTGACTATTACGATATTTCCTGATTCTGATAATACTCCTATTACTAGTGTGTTTATTAGATGTATTTATAGTATCAGTTCAATTAGAGTTTCATTGCATATAATCCTGTAACGAGTTATAAACTCATGCTTTTATATTCTACCAATTAGTCCGGTAGGAATTGTCGATACTCAAATCAGTAGTCTTTATGATATTATGAACTAATTTGCATATGATTTTATGTAGCAAAACACGGCGTAAAACTATAAGAAGTCACGGATCATTGCTGCTCAACCATTTATTTGTACAATTAAAGAAATTAATTATTTGTTCAACAAATAACAAGTAATACCGTGTTTAATTACCATTGACAAGATATCACATCTATAATTTTATAAAAATACCTACGCAATATAAACATTTGTACATATTGTAACTTGATATTGTATCATCTATATTTAGCGAATAACTGTGATCAACTTTGGATTAATGAATAGCTTACATTCGAAACCGCAATTCTGTTTCTGATAGTATTAAATCAATACCTACTCCTACGTACCTTCTCAAAACAGGGTAATATAAATCAATAGGTTATTTATTAGCTTACTAGAGAAGGTAATGTTACTCAAAGATACATTACATATTCAGTAAAGCACTTCGTCAATTATATATTACGTCAACTGTTGCATGCAAATGCGTTCAATACGCCTGGTTAAAATATCCTTTGAAATAAAGTGCTATATTTAAACAAACCAATCATACTAATTACATATCATCAAGTTGTGCAAACAATTACGCAACAGGCTGGCTTGTATTGTGTGTTCTTATCTGTAGAACGGTACAAATCGTATATACTCTGATTGACTTTTTCATTGCCTTTGATGAACAAGTCAGCATTAACGGGCCTGCAGTGATTAGCACATGGGTAACAACAATGGTAGTTAGTTATTGCTGGACGAGAAGCAAGGTAATGAACATACACACACACACACAAGTCCTAGCCCATCGGCTGATGGTATCAACCGTTGTGTGTCGGTTAAATCAAATTCTAACGCGCATTCATTCTAACGGTACCAGCGTGCTGCTCCGGTCCAGCATCTAACAGGAGCCGGCCACGGCCTCCGGTCAACATAGTTCGCGAATCAAGCAGGTATTACACGTTTGTCACGGCCCGGTTTGCTCTCTATAACTAAATATACCCGAAGGATGTACGGAGAATCTGTTTCTTTTCTTCAATCTGACATGAAGGGAAACTATTACATATTTGTTCTACTATAATAACGAATGCTAGCTTATATACAGATGTTTTTCATTTCGGAGTTTAAATTGAACTATTGATGTTGATTCATTTATTTTTAATGTTACTTGTAGATAGATTTATATTTGAGAAATACCTGGTAGGAAACTTATATTTGAAATACCTACTATATTAACTACATGTATGTTGTGTTTTATACAGATAATGGACATTTGTAATTTCTACAGAAAGTTTGAATGATTATCTACTTTGTAAATACATTTTCCTACGATACAATGACTTGCAGTGTTTTCAGACAATGGTTATAGATGCATTTGTAAAACAAAAGTATGAAATATGACTTTACACTGCAGAATGAAGTGTTCATACTTATGTGTGAAAGATCCGTGTATGCATTTCTGAAGTGTAACAGATACTTTAAGTCCATTTACAGCTAGCCAACGCAGAGAGGTATGAGAGTGAATCTTTTTTTCTGACCGTTCTAATGGCACCAGTTTCAGTTTCGTCATGGAAGCTACACTGTTAAATGTCCATGGAAATGAATTGACGGCAAGAAAACATGTTTTCTATCAATAAAACATATTGCCTGAGTTTTTTTTTTTGAGATTTACCGCATCTTGAAATTCCATCTTGTCACTTTTTTATTTCCAGTGTAGGACTGACTTGTGTATTCCGTTATATGAGCGTTATTTGTTCACCTTGTATAATTTACCTCTGCATCTACAACACACATGTGTATCCATATTGATATTGATTTTTCAACAGATACAGATTTACGTATTAGGAAAATGTGCAAATAGAATTTTGTTGTATATTTCGTCACAGTACAATAGATTAATTTATCAGATAATTGATTTTCCACACTTTGCTAATTTCGTTTTATGATATCACATCACATGTTTGATATCTTTATTAAATAAAACACTTCTTAATGTAATTATTAGGTTAAACATGTTGCACACAATTCTATTTTAACTCTGATAAAAAGCTTTTTTCGTAATACAATGCATATAGGTCAATGTATATTCTTGTAAATATTTTATTTTGCTTATCACAAAGTCGGCGAGTTCATATTAAGTGTTTTGAATATAACGTAATGTGAAGAATAAACCTGTATTTTTTTTATTACTTGACTAAAGAATTATATTACTTATATATCGATAAAAGAATTGTCATACGCTACCAACGCCTACTAGTTCTTAGTAAACTTAGTTTGAAACTGATTCCGAGAAATTTTTATTACATCTGGGAACACTAACCTCACAAAATAAATCGTAACTGTCAACGTAAACAATGCAGAAATACAAGTAGGTGCCAAAGCAAAACAATGATAAGCTATGTGTACTGTAACAGAGCACCACCGCCACGTTCTGATTTAATGCCTTACATATTTCACATCCTGTTTACATATCTTGCTCTGCATAACTTCACTATGCAACCGTTGACAACGCTATTTGACGCAATAACAATCAGTTAATTCGTTCCGACAGCGTCGCATTTGGTCGCGGGAAACGTTTCTAATTCTCCGGTGTACAATATGGAGTGTGTTTATTAATTAATATCTATATATGCACGATGTACTGTTTCTATGTATACACATATATGTATGCGTGTGTGTGAATGTGTGTATATAGGAGGCAATGACAGGGCGTGGAACACAAGTGGATCGTCCGGTTCCGCTGGTGGTTGATACTGATACACCCTCCCTCCCGCCAATGTTCCGTATCAAACCGTGAGATACTCTTAACTTCTGCCGGACAATTCAATTAAAAGGGATATATGATAATAGGATGTCCAATGACCAAAGTATAAACTTTGTAGTAGTATTTTACGTGTTTGTAATTTCCATGTATAACACTAGTATCAGTAATATCTTACTGAAAAGCATATTACTACATTTTTGGCGTGTGAGATAAAAGTATCAACAAAAAATACATGTACATACATATATGACGAAGTAAAAGGTTATAATTGTTATCGATAATACTTATCAATACGATATCTACAGAATTTTTCGATAACTTTCACGTTACTCATACGACATACCAATATTACCATATTATATATCATGAATTTTATTCATTTAGATTATTTATTTTTATTAACAGTTGCTAATATTGACAATTAAATATGTGCTTGAAAATGTGTAAGGAAAACATAAGTAATTAAGATTTTTTTTAATTTTTGTGAAGAATTAAACATTCATTCCTATAATATGTAGTAAGGAATAATCTTCTAGCTGTGCTATTAAATATGTATACAATTTATTTGATATACGTATGCATAATTAGATTAGCCAGCATAATATATTTGCGATAGTGTCATTTGAAGAACTCAGCTGTTTATCAGACGAGATAAATACTTCGCCGCATCAATGCCACTAGGGTATCTTTTGTTTCACTTTGATAAAAATAGCTGCAGATCAATCTTGTTTGGTCTCGGCCAGTAAGTAACGGCGCCCATCAGGTATTAATGTAACACTATCTTTTTCAATTGACATTCACTTGCACGTTGATAACATGTCCATTCCGTTATCAGTTCGAACTTGTCCGGGAATCGTAGAGTCTATTGCCAGAAATACTACTCACTTGACTGTCGTCTAACGAAGAACTTCACGTGTTCCAATCGTCTTAAGTGTCCGTGTAATATTTAATTTCGTATCTGTTTTGTTCGTTTCCCGCTTATACAGCAGCCGTTTACACTAAGTAATCGTGTAGTGTCTTCTAAAACAAAAGTGTATTGTTTCAGGTCGGATTGTGTCTTGTTTTGACTGTGACTGTATTTATTAGAATACATTGTGATTGTATCAAATTACTCAGTGTGTGGATTAGCAGCCTTAAGATATGTGTAAGTTGAACCTCTAGGTGATTTTCTTTCCTTGTAAACTTACACTAAAACAATTTCATGAAAACATACAAGTTGTAGGATTTGTACGAAGTTGCATTATTAGAAAACTACATTCAATACAAATTACAAAATATGTATTTTCTTTACTTATAAATTATAAAATTATTTGACGCAACAAAAAATTGTTAATTTGTTGTAGATAAAAGTATTTTACTGCAGAATCCATTTAAAAAATTCATGTTCTCATTGCTATCGTAAGCAATAAAAAAAAAGATGTGCAAATTTCAAACTGGAAAGGAAGTGTCTATGTACAAAGGACAAGTGTTATATACTTTTATGACTGATAAAATGATATGTGAAGTGCGGGAATGTCCATGTCAAGTTTATATCTGTAATTTGCGAGTGATATAAAAATGTTACGACAAATAAATGTCGATCAATACAGAATTCGACATACTTGTTTTACTTACATTAAAAACTTCAAGCAGCCTACATTAGACTAATGGAATTTCTTATAAGTAGACTTGTCTGCGTTATTTAACTAACTTAAGGATTAGGTGTACTTATTATGCAGATTTATGTAAAACAGTAAACGAAAAAACAAGCATAATGTAATACGCATTTCTCATTTCGTTCATTTGAAATGGGTGCATTTGAAAAAAAATGTGTATGATACAAAAATGATGCTAATTTCACGGTCGTATATCATTCGCTTGGTTTAACGTAGTTTTACGCCACATAAAACACGTAACTTAACGCATGACAAATTGTTTCTCGCCTTTTCAGCGAAAGTACATAAAATGATTCCTAGTAAACATTTCAAGTTCAAAGTCAACGTCTATCAAACACTTCTTATTAGTATTATTACCTTTATTGCATATCTTATTTGAAATTTTGAACTTCATGTTATCAGCTTATATAGTTAGATCGTCATTTCTTTACTCATTTCCAATCAAGCTTGAAATGTTACTTTATTTATGTATGTATTAATCGTTATACCTGTTTATTCTTTAAACGGTATGCATAGACATTCTGGTATTTCTACTTGGTATCTGTTTCATAATATGATAACATATCGCCCACTAATATTTTGACTTCGCCGTCATATCAGTAAAATATTGATACAGTGTTTTTAATCCTAGATTATAAAGTTTAATAATAATAATCATTATCGTGACAACGTAGTTTTTATTGTAGATTATTCATCAGTATTATTAGTATGTATATACTTATTATCATGTTTAATCCATAATATTATTAGTATTAAATATATTTAATATGACTATGACAAAGATTTCCTGTTAGTTAAAATCAAATCAATTAAATGTGTTTTGTGTCATGTTGTTTTTGATGCCAAGCTAATTATTTCCTTAATAAATGAGACATTTGTATCATACATTTGTCATATTAAATATTGTCATTTATTACGCATCGTATATTATTAATAATTCATTGTTTACATTCAATTAAAATATTATGAATGCTGTTTATTAATAATTAGATAAATGAGTGAGCTGTGCATAATTATAGAATTGTGCATTATTGACAGAAGCAATTGCCTGAATATGTATTTGGTTAACAAATAACACTTGAATCTACAAATAGTTTTTTCGGTTGATATTATCAACTGCTAATATAAATATCATGACTGATAACCAGCACACGGGTGCTAATATTTGTGAAAGAAAAGTAAGGTTATATGCGCCATACAGCCGGTAAGTGGATGGTTAATTCTGCTGCGTTGGTATTTTCATGCGATAACATGTTCACTCGCTCAACACTTTAATCTGTGCTGGATAATTCTGATCCTCCTACTTCATTCTTGGCTTCCGGCCGTGCGTATTTAAATACAGAAGCAGAAGTTGAATCCAGTGATTTATGTATATTTGCCAGTGTTTAATGCGAATAAGAAACTAACCGCATTTCATAGTTGCTTGCGTGTTCTAAGCGTAATACAATTAGCTTAAAACTAGTTGTACTAACTACAATTTCATTTCCTTTTCAACAGTACAATACTAGGTACACACGCATAGACGGTGTATACAGTTCCTTAATGTTAGCAAGAGACGCTTCATTTAGTAGAAAGCTTCATTACAACTGATTCAAATCCGGAAGATATTAAAGATAAATCTTCTTTAAGTGTTGCCATAAATACATCTGATACAAAAATACGTGATTAACTGTTACAATTAATATTATGAAGGAAATTAAATGTAATAAACGCCGTAATAAAAACAAAAGGTCAAAACTTATTAATTCTATATTCTGAAATACGACAGTCTGTTGACAAATTCATTTGCGTTTAGGAGAAATTTGCTCCTATTTAAACGAGCAATAAAAAACAGAGAAGGAATTTTATCGACCTGTGATATTTTTAGATTTGTCCAATTTATTATCATGTTCTTCGTCGTTTCTCTTTCAGTAATCTGCTTGACTTTTTTTTTATTATGATCACTACATTTATTTTTTATGTGAGAGAGTGGATTCAGAAATTAAGGCTAGAATCTTTTGAACATCCAAAAGCACCGTGATAAGGATATAAATGATTGTATGGTCTACAAATCGCGGCAAAGTTGTAATAAATTCGCATTTTCAGGATAATAGAACAAAATGCGGTTTTAGTAAAATTTATGGTCCATTTATTTTATTTTTTTTAAATCATTTTTTTAAAGTTGTTTTATTTTCAATTTATTATCACATTCATAACGCACGTCTGGCATAGCCCCAAATTTTTATTGGCATTCTTGATGTTCTATTTTTACATGTCGATTGCAGCGATTTTCTTGACCACACAAGTAGATTAATAAGAGGAATTCTGACGTCAGGTACTTGTATGTTCACAGATGTGAGTACTGTGTATTGAGCGGACCGCCTTTGTTGCACTGAGAAGATGATGGGCGATGAGGCGGGCATGATGAGCGAGCGTCGGGGCGCTGGTACAGGTGCAGCCGACGACGACGGTTACCAGCTCATCAAGATACACGTACCCGAATTAAATGTGCAGAAGTGTCTGCAGTTTTCACGGGACCAACTCGTCTGGGATGTCAAGCAACAGTGTTTGGCCTCGTTGCCCAAGGTAGGATCCGTCTATTTCAATTCATTTTTTGTTTGTTTTGCATTTATCAGTATACCTACTTTCATAGAAAGTAATAAAAATGGCAAGTAAATTCTAGATTTATAATTAGAAAGTTTTCATTTCGAATTTATAAAATTATTCTAATGTGTCAAATTCAGATTTTAATATGCAAAAAGAATCAATTCAAATTACAGTAGTTGTAATAAACTGTCATAAAATGTGAGCTATGTTTATATTAATTTTGATTGATACTTAAATACATATAGCATCATTGATATTTACTAGTGAACAATATTAGATATATAATATTACGTATATGTTTTCGATACATGTTTTGTATTCAAAGAGTAAGGTAACAGCGCAGGAAAAGAATACATATACATATATACTGCTGAAATACAAAATTATCTTTGTTGATTTGAATAGTAATTGAAGTTTTTTCTGCGTAGCTGAAGAATATTGTTGCTTTTTGATACGTCGAATTATGTACAATACACTAACACCAACCGAACACGATGCTTTCACCATCCCAAGACACTAAAAACGAATGTGATATATCACTAATCCATACACGTACACATTTCCAAGTAGTATTTACTTATTCTCTACTATTTACTTATGACTAATGAATTATGTAGTGGTAGTAGTGTTATTACTGTGTACGTAGTTGTGTCCTCTGCCACCTGATGTGAGTCGCTAGTATGTCGTGTATCTATTAACATTGTGTTCTGTTTTGTGGTGGTGCTTCGCACGACAACCAGGTGGCCAACTGGTACCGGGTAGGTATATGCACTATATGCACGCACAAACACACACATAACCTTCCTCCCTCCCCCCCTCCACCAATTTAACCGTCATCATTTCAACTAATCAACTCGCCAATTAATTTGTATGTTCTCTACTTTTCATTCTTCTTCCTCTTTGCCTTGTTCTCTTTTGCTCTTTTTGTTAGTAAACATTGTAGAATTAGTTTTGTATCATTAACTTGCTACCGGGTAGTGATCATCTGTGTTTTATTGCTTTCTAAATATTTTTGCAATTTGATACTGCTACACTTTATGCTTTATTTACAAACTGAAGAACATAAAGTTCTTTACCATCGCTATCTTACTATGAAATATTCTGAATGCAAACGGACGTAACAAAAAAAAAAACGTCTAACAAACAACAATAATAAGCAAATCATAAATTTTCGATTTTACTGCCAAGAAAACGACGGTTACTGAACCAAGTAAACTCGAGGGTATTGCCGGAGTGCAGAATTGCAAGTTCAGGATAAGAAGTGTATGGCATTTGTTAGCTTTGTATCTAGTTCTCACCGAGTTGGAGCAGTAAACACACACACATATACACTATCACGACGTTTATGTGTAACTAGATAGACACACTATACATACATTGTTGCAAGTATGTGTACATACAAGAGAGTTGGATAAATATTTCCATGCGCGTACAATGATTGTGCAAACTTGGCAGGGTTACCGGTAGTACAGTTTACAGTGTTACCTACGGATGTCCTGCTGTGTACCATGCGGTAGATTCGATTTTACGGATTTTGCATAATGGCTGTTCCCACAGCTCGTTTGGGCACATGGTTTTTATCATCGTACTAAGTAAAGTTAAAAGAGTTTTTGTTTATTTTGAGTTTCATTGTAATCCACTACCATTACTCTGTGGAAATGATATGTAAATTCTTTCAAAAGTTTCAAATGAATATGGTAAGGCGTTTTCGTAGACTTTTGTTAAACATAATTTACTTGGTTTTAGTTTACTTTCCAACAAGTTAATAATAAATAGTGTAGTATTTGTTAGTTTGGATATAATTTACTTGGTTTTAGTTTACTTTCCAACAAGTTAATAATAAATAATGTATTTGTTAGTTTGGATATTGGACATGAGATGAAATGATATGACAACTAGCAATTGATCTTTTTGATCAGATAGATATGTATTCTTATCTTGATGGTCTACGGAACTAAAATAACTATAGAAAATAAAATGTATATCTGCAATGGAGTACAAAATAAAAATGTAAAGATGTTTAATGTGTTTATAAAGTGCGATTAATGGTTGATAACAAATAACTACGGTATGAAACCACAGGCCACATACTATATAAAATAGCTATTATAAGTACTTTTTCGTATTGAAACATATTTATCTGCAGAGCGTACAGTTATATGTATGTGTGAATAGGTCCTTAACTATCATTATGCTTGCTTCTCACGGTAGTCAAGTGTGACGTCACATATTTAAGACACCATTATCACCTTGCCATTACGAATATGTCACAGATATCTTCGATCCGTGATGCCCGTATCGTATGTGCGTTCGTTCTCGGAACCCACAGCTGTGTATTGTGTTGTGGTTATGTGTACCGCCGACCAACCGAGGGGGCGTAACGAAGTGCATTTAATTAATATAAAAATGTGTAGATTTTTTACAATGTGCCAAGTGGTATACCAGCGAGCTAAGAATAAAGGCATGATTTACAGGGTGTTCTTAAGTGCACCGGCTAGATAATTTTTCATCCTTCGGTGTTCATCAATAATATTTTTATTACCGGCCGTTATTTATGTGTGAACTTTTACTCTCACGTTCTGCTATTATCTTCATTGTGTATCTTAACTTACGGCCAAGTTCATTGTGCGAGCCGGTGGGTGCTCGTTTGCTTCGTGGAGAGACCAACGATCCTTGCATTGCACTTATTATAATCCATAGTTTATGCACGCGCCAAGATTATATTTAATAATAATAAAATAAATTTAATATGCTTATTGTTGTTTATATTACGTGTATATTATGTTGTGGTATGCGTTACACGTTTTATTATGACAACCTGCTTAGAGAGTATCATCATTGTGCCATGTACCATTATTATTTGCCTCTCACTCGCCTCTAACCCTATATCTTTTCAAGCATACTTATTTGCTTATAGAATATTTTTTTTTTAATTTGAATTTTTTAATGTACTTCAGAGCTTATAATTTATCACTGTGTATTTATACGAGTATGAATGTAATCATTTAGAAGTTTCAAGTGTAATTTGTAAAAATATTAACATCTATACACTGTATCTATTCTCATTTTTGTCTGCATTATTCAAATACTGAAGTTATATCTGTAAAATGTATATAATTAAATTGTACCTGTACCATTTTAAATTTGCTGAAAACAAGCAACGTTTTAGTATTTTTTACGCTGAACAACCGTTTTCCTGGAATACATTCAAGTAAATTGGGTCATCTAGCTAGTAGGGGTACATGTATTTCATTCCAACAATCTTGTTACGTGTCGTTTTTCGTACGTGTTCTCGTTACAGCTGGATTTCGTGCTGATTTTTTTTTTGCCCAACTGCGGTTTCACGCTATATTCGGCAGGAATTATGTTATTTTTTTGGAAACGTATACTGACGCGTGCTTGTGGTTTTAACAATATAGAACTAGCACTGTTACATGAAAATAATTAATTATGTATTAGCGCAATATGTAAACAATGATTTTGGTACTAATATATGGTAAACATTCAGAAATAGTATTTAAACTTCTAGTTAAAGTTTAAATAGCAAACAAATTATTATTTTTGTAATATGTGCATTATATATGTCATATAAGTACTACATTAATCAAATGTGAGTGAATCCTTACCAAGAAACATTTTTGAGAGTTTAGGCCATCATTATGTTTTATTTTTGACATCTATGGACTGGAACCTACGGCAACAAAAGACTACAAATACACTCTTTTTAGCCTACAAATCTATTCATCTTGTCATGAAAATCCTTTTATACGTTACGCACAAAAATGTACGCGCTCAGAATATACTTTCAACATACACTCAACGAAAATAAATATAGCGTTTCGTCAACAACAATTAAAATATACGATTTTTTTCTTCTTGAAAGGAAGTACCAGGTACTTATTTATTTAATTATTATCGGCTATGTATATATGTACTTATTTCTTATAAAAATAAGGAAATAAAATTTACTAAGAATTCTTCCAATAATGAGCATATTTTCATCAGTATGAATATTAATAGTAAAATTAGAATTTTTAGAATGATCAGCTAAATATTAATATGCGATGTAACAAAACATTTTTACAGAAATTGCTATGTGCATATATAAAAAGTGTTATTTTCAATTTAAATGTAGAAATATGGAAATTATTAAAAAGGAAACACGAAGTAATGTAAATTCATGAAGACTAGTCAACTTCTGCATGTGAATATTTTTCTATTGCCGTTAATTTCATAGAAAAATTCATTATGTGCAGAGTAAATTATATTGTACGAGTATATTTTATTCCAGAATATTAATTATTTTATTGAGATATTCTAATTTAGCTTGTTGATGTCTAAATGCATAATGAATTATGTTAATTGGAAAATATTAATAGTGCATAGATAAGCTTTTCACTCAATCGTTTACAAGGTTGGTGAATGCCTGTAGCTTTCCAAAGCTCTTAGCATTTTTATATTGCAGATAAAATAGTTCGATAACTCACGTTGCTAATTGAAGTTCACATAACACAGTCGTTAATAAGAGTGGTGTAACTAGGTATGTAATTTGTTACTACGATGTAACAAAAAAATAATCTCACAGTTCATTAATAACAACGTATTTTCAAGTGCGTCAAGTATCCGTCAGTCAATTATGATTCTTTAAACAAAAGTTAGCAATATGTTGACTGTTGCCGCTAGGCAAAACGCAATTATTCGCATTTTAAACAGGCTATTAACGTATTGCGTGGTTTGTATTCTTGTTCATAATAGAGAACGCAACTCGCGTTGAACCTTGCTCATAAACAGATAAACAATTCAATATCACCATGTCACGAATATGTTCTGAATATGTCCATGTGTACATTACCTTATATACATACATATGTAACCAAGTATTTCATACAAGGTAACTAATCAAATGCGTTATGAGCATGTCCGCACAAGAAATAATCATTAGTTTACATATTAACAATGAACAAATCTGTTTCATAATATGTAGTAAAATGTTAAATTTATTACGAAACAATGATTATTTTAATTATCCATTCATTTAACCATACTGTGTAACTTAGCTATATCTAGAATGATTGATAATTGAATTTAATATCTGATTTTCGTAAACAATATTCAAATGAATTATTGACCGGCTACTATTAATAAGGCTCAAGGCAAAGTCATAAGCTATTGTTTATATTGATCATTAGAGTTTTTGGGTATATTAATTGACTATTTACAAGTCAATCTTCGTATTGTAATTTTTTGTATGCTGTTTATTTGAAATAATACCTGTATGTTGAGAATGTGTGCACGAGTCGCCATTGGATAGGGGCAGGGGGGTTAAGTAGGGTAGGGCAGGGTGACCGTTGACCTGTGCAGGAATCCGCCCCGAGACACACGATACATACACACATACATTCACCCACAACCGATCTACCGGCTCTCTACATACAGCTTGTATCAGACCCTAACGGAATCTCCTCTGCTCTCTATAATACGATCTGCACGCTCCCATTTTATTTTACTGGCTAGAAACTGAAAATGTTCACCTGGCTACGACGTTATACAGCGCACAATCTCAGCACAGGGACCAATGGAATTATTTTTGCAAAGCAGAAATGCACAATTTCAGAAGAAATATCAAATATGTATACATACTATACGAATAGTTTTTGTTTATTTATTTTTTACTTGCTATAATTTTATATGTATTCCATGACGAACGATGATATAGTACGGGTATATAGAAAATAAATAAAACAATATAGGTTATGTTTTTTTCCATAGCTACTTGGCATATACGTTTTTGCTATTTGCAAATATATTCAAATTACATTATTATCTTGTTGTTTTATAAATTGTATCAAACAGTTATACAAATAATGTAATGTAATATAATAAATAATATCACAAAATGTCTAATACAAGCTGTAGACAGTTCGACGTGAAACACGTCTTTACCTACGTCATTGACACTGACAATGGACACCGCATTATACTGAGTTCAACTTGTGTCCTTCGACTTCTTCACGAAGCGACCGTAAAAACTCTTTGCATATCGATTGTGTTCAGTGTAGGAGATGCCTAGCAAGTGAAGACGACACGGTGCCGTAAGAATTCCTACATTCTCCACTGATTCTTATCGATATACACACTATACATACACATTTATATATACTTATATAATATTTTCTTACGTGTCAGAACAAGTTGGTAGACAAGAAATCGGTTTACGACTAGATGTTAGGTATTGTGTACGACAGTACCTGGCTAGTTCTAAGTCAGTATCCTAGCAATTATATTATCCACTTTCAGTTTCAATACGTCTGTAAAATACCACTTTCGTTTTATCCGTCTCACAATGCATAATTTTACAGATAAACTCCAAGTAAAAGCTTTCACATTTACTATGACCAAGGCTAGACACAACAGTTACAATTTTCTTTTCTACTTTTCGTAGTTTTGCTTGTTTTCACATCGTAATTCCATGTACCTAAAAGTGTCATTTATAGTCGGGGTTGTTCTGCGTTTTCGAGCGTATCTTCCCGAAATCCATATATCAGCGCGTACGGAAAACGCAAAAACAGATCCTGTCGCCGCCTGGAGCAAGCGGGAGCACCCATAATTCCATCAGAGAACATCTTCAGACTATCTTCCGGGCACGGTTACCATGGAAACCGACAGTGCTGCTTGCACTAGACGCCATCGAAACTGGCGAGGACGTCGCCCCGTCCTATCGCAAAGTGAAAATGCGATTTTTTTTATATCTTCAGTTTCACGGGATTCCATATAACGCAATGGCTCCCGGAGGATTTCACCGATTTTATTTATCCTGTATCTATTGACATCCCCATCAAATTATATTTCTTCCGATGTCTTATTGTTAGATAAATTTATAATAAATGTTGGTCATAAAGTTTTTTTTTCTGAATAATAGAATATGGCATCATATAAGAAGTTATTTGAACAAAATTCGCGTTTCATTGGCTCTTTTATTAAAAGACGTGACAAACACTTTTATGTTTTTTTTTTTTACGTTGGCTTTATCAGTGTTTTGACGACTTAAACTCGATAACTATATAAATTGACTTGTCATTTCTTCTACAATAACAAAAGTTTTGTCAGTCTGTGTGTTTCTGTAACAGGACATGTCTCCATCAAGATAGAAAATTGTCGTGTCGTGTTATGGCGATGCAAGTTTCTTTTTGCAGCAGCAGCGGCAGTCTTGAAATTAATTAGTTCGTAAGCGATTTGCACCTAAATGATTGCAATCTCTTTTAAAACCCACAATAATTAAAACAGCAATTTCAGCGGCTGGGAAACGATGGACAAATTTCCGATAATTTTTTATTTGTTTGGCGTCATCTTTGAACACACGTGTGCAATTACAGAGGAAACGTGTATGTTACGTTGCACGCAAGAGAAAAATTACAATCTCATTATTAGTTTATTTACTACTATCGTAGCCTGGGTACATTTGCAGCAGCTCAAGGGCTACGTGTCCATATGAGCCAGTGGGCTGTGGTCTCTTTGACGTTTTTATGGATCGTCTCATTTTATTAGGATTTAAGTGTTGTTTTTATGTTTTACTATGAATACCATCGCAGATGAATTCTTAAATCCTTTTTGTTCTCTGTCATAAATCAATTTTTACTATCACGTTTCGCAATGCAAAATTTCCAATACAACCTTTGCGAGTTTTGGTTCAATGAAATTTCTACCATGATTTTAAAGCGTTTTGGTATTCTTTAAACATATTCTCAATATTAATTATTCTATATATGTACTAAAGTTTAAAATATGAACAGTCAATCAACAAATAATTAAGATGTATCAACGTATAACATGTAATGTAAATATTTTATTAAATTTTATGCAGTTCCGTTTATACTAGACTAACGAGTAACTAAGTTTCATTAACATGCTAATTAAAGGTTGTATATTACGTTTATAGATAACTCGTCAGTACTTTGAGTAATTTACATATACATATTCGGTTCGAAAATGTTCATTATCTTGTATAGGTAAACTAGTCTTTGATGAAATGAAAATATCAATTAATGGTAATGCGTACATATATTTAACACATTGCGAATATTTTATAAAGTTTATATTGTATTTGGTGTTCAAACTGTAATAGAAATATTTGTTAAAGTTAGACTTTGTTTAATAATTAAACTTTTTGCTCGTTATTAATTTATCATGCATTGTGTATAAAAGCACATTTAAAATTAATGCTCATTTAAGATTTAAGTCCATATTTCTGTCGCAATATTTTTCTTCGTTATCTTGACGGGTACACGAAATCATTCTTAGGATATCTTCAAAACGACTACATATCAATACCTTCCAAGCAATTTTTATTGCGGATTCGACTAAAATAACAATTTCCGTTTGGAAATTCGTAATGCCCCGGTGCATATGATAAAGTAAACTGCGTATGTTAAGTGTATTTTTACACAAAAAATCAAACAAATCATGTAAAAATATTTCTGTTCAGTTCTGTTTCCTTAAGCGCATGCGTACAATTACTATTGCTTTGCTTGCTTGTTCTCTTCGTAGAATTCTAGTAGATTAAGCCATCTCCCTGCTTGTAATGATTGCGAACATAACTTGTTATTATTAATGATATGTTCAGTAAAGTCCATGATTAATTCCCTTCCCTAATTTACGGTTTGTGGTTCCCTCAGGAGCTGAAGGAGAGCTTCAACTATGGTTTGTTCAGTCCGCCGGTCAACGGGAAGGCTGGCAAGTTCTTGGACGAAGAGAGACGCCTTGGGGATTACCCTTTCAGCGGACCTGTAGGATACCTGGAGGTGAGTCATGCACTTATTAATTTTTCGTTTTTGTTTGCTAACAACTTCCTCGAATTATTTCTGTTACGGAATTCCCATATGCTTTAAAGAAGGGATAAAACAAAAAGTTCTACTTTTACCGAAGCAAGACTAATATTGGAGTTCATTTTTGTACTAAATTCATCACTGGAATCGTCTCACACGGATATTAACAAATATTTTTGCAAATTACACTTGATCACATCATGATTACCAGAGTGATCACGAATTCAGAGCTTCGTTACATCAGATATGACTTGATAATCGCATTCCAAATCTCAATTACTTGACGGAAATGATTCTTGCTGTAACCATGTTATCGTAGTCATCAAGCGAGAAATCTGAAAATTGAAAGCATCCATCGGTATTGAATGCAGCCGGTTATAGACAGATCGAGTTATTCTCACATATGTATTGTTTTGTTAGTAATTCACTTGCCGTTATAATTTCGACATGAACAATGTTACACTTAGAGATATTATTTTCTTCCGGTGGAATATTAATTTTAAGAGTCCCCGCAGACTACAGACTTTCTATCGGCCGATAGTTTAGTCGAGTTGGGCTGTTAGCGCGCACACTGAGCCAACTAAACTGTCTGGTTGGTGGAGAGTGCGCAGACCAGCCAACAGTCGGCCGATTATCCTCAAACAATTTACTAGTTAGTAAGCTGCTCTTGAATAAAATGTTGCCTAGAACTGTTATTATTGCTCTTATACAACGGAGGAGACGGATCAAGAAGAGAAACCGAAAGTATTGGATACATCCCATCTACAGTGATAAATTATTACAAGGAAAGTTTTACACGATCCATTCAAAATTACTGAATTTCCCGAAAAAGGATATGATGCGAGTCTCTTTTTAATTTCTTTTCAACCAAATTTGTGATAGACGTTTCTTCTAGCAGCGCCATCATGAAACAATGCACGGTGGCTCGCAGCGGCTTGAGACTGTCGGCCGACCAAACAATCGGTGAGTGTGCGCGCGTGGCTTCCATGCCATACTGATTAAGCAGTCGGCCGATAGTTGGCCGACACTTTAGTTTGAAGGCAATCGTGTAGCCCTTCAAACTTATTTATCGGCCGATACTGAATCGTTATAATGTGCGCACTTGCATACAACTTGATGCTGATTAAGAACCCGACTAAACTATCGGCCGATAGAAAGTCTGTAGTCTGCGGGGACCCTTAATGTATGGATTATCTTTTGTGAAACAGACATATGATCACGGTCTATAATCAGCCTTACAGTACGTATACGTGCAATGTAAGGTTAAGATCAAGGATCATATATTTTTTTGTCGATAAATCGCGTGAAACTATCTCAGCAGTAAAGACGAAATGCAATGGAATCATTTAGAAACTAACACACGCCCGTAGCCGTTGAAATTGCACACCGTAGTTATAAGTTATTACCCATTTAAACTATGACAGCGAATCGTGATCAAATATTTGTTGTGTTTAGATGGTTCGGTATTCTTAGCAAGTTGCGAGAACTGCTTACTGCACCGTTGTAATGCAATTATTAATTACATAAGTCATGTTCTCATTCTTGAAATAACAAGCATGCACTATTTTTTAATATTATTAATTAAATCAGTCACGGTCGCATTCATGAATTCAAATCAAATTCTCTCCTAGATAAATAAGGATATGTTGTTTTGGCATATTGAATGAATAGATTTACCTGCTATATGAGTAACCTGTAGTTGTTAAAGAGTTAATAAACTCCATTTCGCGCTCGGCACTTTGACATTATTAATTTATGTTTCCAAATTGGACTGTGAACAAATACAGCGAGTTGTTGAGTGAGTGTCAACACGGGAGCTATAACTTTGTGAATATAGGTCGCAGGGGATTGAATATTTACACTTCTAGTGTGTTATTCCATAATTGCAGTTATTGAAGTTCGTCTATATAGCTGCCTGTTTATTTAAATTATTATCATTAAGATATATGTGGATATCTCCCAATTGCAGAATTGTTAATACTCTTAATCATTTTATAAATTAGGAGTCACCGATAATTTCAAGTCCAGCAAAGTATAATTTCTTATTTATTATCTTGCGTCTATTTAATTAAATTATAATTACGACAATAACTTGACCGTGCCTGCTTTGGTATTCTAATATAATTATACGTATATTCCCCGCGGATCTGTCGATTGTAAACAACTCGAAAACCGAGACCTTGCTTTTTAAGACTTACTTCGTACTGTGGGCGTCATTTATATCTTATATAGCTCCATTCCACAAGACAGTATTTTAGACTAGATGTTACATTTAATGGCATAGACCTTCAAAACATACTTTTATATCTGTTATCAGTTTATGGGTTTTAAAATAAATTTTATTTCAGTTGAAGTACAAGAGACGTGTCTACAAGATGATGTCACTGGATGAGAAGCAGTTAAAATCTTTGCACACACGAGCAAATTTACGCCGGTTATTGGACTACGTGACCAATGGCCAAGTAGAGAAGATTACGAAAATGTGCTCAAAGGGATTGGATCCAAATTTCCACTGCCAAGACTCCGGGGAAACACCACTTACTCTCGCTACGGCAATTAAGAAACCTGCCAAGGTTCTTATTGCTTTAGTTAATGGGGGCGCTCTATTAGGTATATAATAATTTCGTTGTATAAAATCACAGCAAAATTAAATCATATTGTTTCCGTCATAGATTATCGTACAAGAGATGGTTCTACAGCCGTGCACAGATCTGTTGAGAAAAATTCTATAGAAGCCGTGAAGACACTTCTAGAACTCGGAGCATCTCCCAATTATAAAGACGCAAAAGGATTATCACCATTATACCTTTCTGTTACAAATAACACCGATCATACACTCACTGAAACACTGTTACATGACCACGCTGCTATAGGTGCCCAGGATTTACAGGGTTGGCAGGAAGTTCATCAGGTAACAAATATTCTATACATCATTATATGTACATATTGCTAGTAATTCATCCTATATGTAAGAAAAACATAGTGTTTCTCGATATCCCATTTGTAATGTAATTACTATTTTTTTTTTCAACCATATTACTGTTGTTAATAGCAATGAAATTATGTATGTACATATATCCATACTGATGTATGCCGTTATGATTGCTTTTAGGCGTGTAAGAATGGACTTCGCCAACACCTGGAACACTTACTGTTCTACGGTGCGGACATGAACGCACGTAACGCATCTGGAAATACGCCGCTGCACATGTGCGCAGTGAACGGTCAGGAAGCATGCGCACGCCAACTGCTGTTCAGAGGTTGCGACCGTAACGCCCTCAACTACGCCAATCAAACACCGTATCAGGTCGCAGTGATTGCCGGTAATCTGGAACTTGCCGAGCTCATACAAAACTATAGGGCCGATGATGTCGGTATGTTCATCTCACTATTATCAAGTTGCACTCTGGTTGGTTTATGGTTCTTCCAATGTTTGTTTTTTTCTTGCATGATATGAATGATGTTTTGGATATGGTATGATGTTTATGATGCTTTACAATACCTTGAAGAAATTGAGGAGATTTGGTTAAAACTATTTCTAATGTACGATATTAAAGTCAGAGCTGTACTAAAACCGCAGATGACGTTCTACATGTTCTAACTAATTCTTGGTAATTATTACCTGCTTCATTCGGAATTCCCCCCAAACAAGAAGAGTTAGAGTTAGAAAATAAGTATATCCCGACCCATTCCTGAAAAGTTAGGCAAGAGTCATTCTTAAATTTCACCTTCTTGAAACATATGCTCCATTAAAGGAACATATGTTTTTAATTGTTATTTCATCATTATTTATAGAACATTATATATATATATATATATATATATATATATATATATATATAATTATCTACTTATTTACAAATGCTTCTAATAAGATTTATATTACTAGCTGCATCGTTATTTTCATTGAATATTCATTAATTTTGTTCCGGGCAATCTTACAGAATACCTACGAGTTAATTTATGTTTGGCTCCAAGGGATTCGTTATACTATATAGTATTACACTGTATATTTTACTAATGAAGACATTATTATTACTAATGAGAAAATAGTACATTCCAAATATGCTCCACTAAAAGTTTTAATTATTTTGTTATCGATATGGGTGTAACAGCAATAGCTTACAACTATATTTAGTTCATTATAATAATGAGTGTTAATTGTACTGATTTCGTGTTGAAAATAAGATTTAAAATATGTTGTAATTAAATGTGTAATGAGTCCAATATTATGGCTAACGGTCATCTCTGAAATAATAATGAATATCATATGTTTTGAGTTGACAGCAAACATTTTACAAAGCTTTTGTTGCAATGCAAAATTTATTTTATCCATTTATATACAATAAAAGTCAATAATAAAGAATGTACAAAAAATATGTATTCGGTATATTGGTTTTTTAGTCAAATACATATTTACAAATGTAGAAATATTTGGCGTAAAGATAACATGTAGGAAATGACGAAATAAATGAGTTTCTTTACAAATTGTGAACGTAAATTGTGATTCAATATTTACGTAAATAATGTGGTCATAGTACATAACTCAACAGTTTGATATTTTGACAAAAGTTATCTAATTCGGCAAGTTGCACCTTGTTCAAGTTTTCAATACGTTGCATGTGTTGCTTGGTTGAAGAATGCAAATGCTTGTGGTGATGGTATGTATCGTTGAAGTAGTATTTTACGTCATTACATTAACAATGGTTAAAGTAATATTTATGGAACAAACATAAAACACTGATAAGTAACTGTATCGGGTTTGTATGTTGTATGAGTGATATTTATTGTAGGTGTAAAACTGCAAGGTGCGTGTTACATGTATATGATTGGTGTATTAGTTTATTTGCAGGTGTTGAATTCGTAGTAAATATTACGTGCAGTATTGTTTGGTTATTTGTGTTTATGTTCGTGATAACTGGTATTAAACAGTATTTTATATTAATGTAAAAATGGATATGTTCGTGGTTTTGTTGGATATACTACTTGTGTTGTGAGTTTTATAATTTACAAAAGTATGAAAATTTATATTTCAGGTTTTACTAAACTATGGAATGATATTTAAATATATAACTATCTACACATTATTTTGTGTACATTTAATTTTGTACAGATTATAAGTAAAGAAACGACAATATAATATTTTCTTATTACATATTTACATTCCAAAATAAACATACCGTATTAGATATTTCCGTTCTGACAATATTTATGTATGACAATAGATATGTATCTTTAATTTTGTTTTTCAAATAGCTGTGACCATTTGAAAAGTTCAAATGCCTATATTTGATTGCTGTAATTTTTTTCCATTTTACGTTCGTGTGTGTTGAGAGAGTTGATTAATGATTCCAGTCCCATTTCGAGGGCCTCCCAGATACAATCCGAAGCGCAGATCAGGTATTGGCTGGTTACCGCGAGCACCCTCTGAGCGATGCCTCACATTACCTCCTTCCCCATGTCCTAGTGACAGATCCTCCGCCCCATTCAGTTCAGCCAGTTCCAGTATGAGCGATGGCAGTGCGCCCCATGGACATGAAACTGACACCGCTAGTATCGTCACAGGTAGGTCTTCCATACACATACATACATACATCTCTCTACATACCATACCGAACCATACAATATGGCATCGACCATACCAGTAGAAATAACAACAACTAACTACATATGACAAGTTGGAAACAGATTATTTATTTCATAGAATTAGTCATCACCACAAGTGTTACATGTTATATATGATGCAGTTCTGCATGTTGTTTATTAGATGTGCATTTTTGTATTGCATTTATTTATTAAATGTATTTTTATTACTGCTGAATCCTTTATGAATGGCTATATGTTAGATTTACCTCATTCATTTTTACATCATCTAACTAAAAATCTGTCATGCAGTCACCGTCATCATCATTGATATTATCATTATGTTAGCAACTATAAGCAACCTGGCAGGATATAATTGGCTTTACGAAACAACTTTTCAATTAAACTAAATCGATAAACCCAGATATTGTTAGAGATTTCTTAAACTGCAGCTGATTCGCTGGATTCACTAGGTGGTATAATCAAGTGAATAAATTATATTCAAGAACTGTGTTTTGTTCTTCATATTAAACTAACTACTATTTTGGCGATACCATTTATGTAACAGTGCAAACCATTATTAGTGAATCCATGTCTCATATGTATGTACGTATGTTTGAAAGTTTTCACTATTTTATGCAGTGCTGGCCCTGGGTGTTGCAGACAAGAGCCTCGGCGATACTAGTGACATCATCTCAGACAGTTCAGGTGTAGGAACAGCCAACTCTGATACCACCAACTGTTCACTCTCTATGCCTGGTACTACAGTCGTCTGTCTAGAGAATTATTCGTCGAATCTACAGGGGCATCTACGAATAAGCGAAGGAGACATTCTAGAAGGTGATACAATTAACCATCAATTATTGAATTATCTTTACTGACATTGCACGCTATGTTAACAAATATTCAAAAAAATATTTCTTCTATTCTACTATATAGTATTTCTATATTTTAGTTACCGGTGCTACAGACTGCGGTCTACTAGAGGGCACATTAAGAGGTCCCGGATCTCACTCCGGATTGTTTCCGGCACAGTGTGTGCAAGAAGTTAGATTAAGACACGGTATTCCACCCCCAATAATGATAACTGCACGAGACCGGCCTCCAAGTAGGCCATCTAGTCGAGTAGTTGGCCGCAGAGAAACCATTACTAAACATTTTGCAACTGCTCCGCGGGTTAAGAAAACGTAAGTTGTGTTGTTTATTCTCCAGAGTAATTACTCATAAACTGTTGTTATCAGTAGTCATAACTCACTTGCATTGACAGTGCATGACTCAATATATCGTGTAGGTAGTGTTATTTAAAATAGATTGTTGCATGTCTTGTAGGTTGCCAGCAGAACCTCGACGAGTTGTCCTGCATCGAGCTCGAAAAGGATTTGGATTTATCTTGCGCGGTGCAAAGGCTACGTCTCCTCTTATGGAATTAACTCCTTCAGAGAAATGTCCAGCTCTACAATATTTAGACGATGTGGACAAAGGTGGCGTAGCCGATATGTCTGGACTAAAGAAAGGCGACTTTTTACTCGAAGTACGATTTAAAACACCTTCATGTTATGTTATCATATTTACACAACTTATTATTGTAGATAAACGGTGAAGACGTATCATCCGCATCACATGAACATGTTGTAGATTTAATTCGGAAATCAGGGGATCTCGTCTCAATGACAGTAGTGTCATTGGGATCCCCACATATACCCGGTATGCTGCCTACCAGCAAATCAGCAGCCGCGCTTCCTGCTGGAGTGTTAGAGGTACCACTGCACCGACAGTGCGCTACATTGCCTAGAAAACTGCCAAATAGTCAGTCCGGGAACCTGGGCACTCTGGGCAAGGCTCGAGCACCAATGCCACCTAGACGTGACCCTAAAACTACATTAAGCGTCGGTAGAGCGCGGGCTAAATCGATGGTCGCAGGACTTGGTATGTGTTCATCATATAAGCATTTAGGATTATAGCATTGTTTTAAATTAATTTATATATGTATTCTTTTAACAGAGGGTGGTGGTGAAAAAGAAGAAATAGATGACATGACCACCGCTAAATCAAGTTCGGCCGAATCCATTCATCAACAGTTAACACCTGGAGGTACATGTACATCCACACCTGTTCAACCAAGAACTGCTTCGATTCGTGCTAGACCCACATCTAGCAGAATCACAGCAGCTGAGCTGGAAGAACTCTTCCAAAGACAACAAGATGGATCTGTTAAATCTGGCAATATGATGACAAGTTCACACTTTACACAGTCTGGATCTAATACCCTTACTTCGCCAGCTAAAAGTAGCAAAGTATACGCAAGCGTTGCTGAGATGAAGAGAAGCAAAGGAAAGGTAAAATATTTTGTTGTTTCGTTTCATATTATCTTTTTTACATATAAAATTTGCTTCTTTGCAGTCAAGTACGCGAGTGCGATTTTTCAACTCATTAAAACGTAATGGTGAACTGCACCGTGACTTCCATAGCACACCTGATCTTGCTAATCAGCTAGCGCAAGCTGATGCCGCAGTATCAAGTAAAGGACACCGTAGTCAAGAAGACGTCACACTTCTGGGAATCTCCAGACCTGCACCACTACCACCTCCATCACATCCCCCACCGCCGCCACCCATTGGTCAAGTTATAAAGGTCGATGTTTCACGGGGCAGTAAATCTGAGTATGATAGTATAGCAAGTAAAGGTAAGAATCACATCAGTTACATGAATTTTGTGAATTTATAATATTTAATGATAAGTGTTTATATTTGCAGGAGAAATGAATCACGATGAAGGCGTCATGTCCAGTTTCCGACCTGCGGCTAGTGCTAAATTGTATGCATCACCTGAAGATATGAAAACGGTCGGATATCGGTCTCGTAGTTTACCATCACATTCAGCCAGGCCGCAAGTTCGAAAATCTCACAGCCTCAGAACCAACGCCTCTTCATTCAAACCACCTGCCACGGCTACATTGCCCAAGTCATCATCAGGTATGGAATGACAAACAGTTTTTCTTAAGGACTGTGTAACTAAGTATTCTTTTCTTTTTAGGTTCTAATCCTTATGCTCAACCAATACGAGCATCTCGATCACATTCTACAGTTGGCTTACGGGAACGTAAGAAGCGAGTCAGTAATCCTTCCGTTAGTGTATTAGTCATGCCCCAAGTAGGCGCTCCCCCACCTATTCCCGAACCAGACTACAGTTTAAGTGAATCAGAAATGGAAAGCGAAGAAGAACGCGATACTAAAGAGATAGACAAAGCAGTAACGAGGTTAAACATCACAAGTCAACCAACTGAAACAAGTGGCAATAGTAACACTAGGTAACTATTCTTATAATATGTTTATGCAGTATATTGTTATTCATTTGACATTTAATTATTCTACAGTGGAAGCAGTTCTGGCAGTGGTTCCATGCAGCATAGTTTCAGTGTTGATGAAATTCAAAAAGTTCGGACCCAACTGAAATCGTCTAAATCTTATCCGAACGATTTCTTACTAAAACAACAGAAACAAGGCGAAGTAGTGCCTGAAGACTGTGACAACAGTTCATCAGGAGTAAGCTCAGACCAGGAGATCCCCGTGGGCCCGCCAACAGCATTTGACGATCGACTGTCCGGATCGACGGAACATTCGTCCATGACGTTGCCATCCTCTAAGGCACAACACGGACAACAGCGGATGCCTGCGGGGCAGTTATCACGCAACGCGGTGTCACTGGCTCAGTTACCACCGCCCCTCGAGGGAGATGCAGACGAGAAGGATGACATCTTCGTACCACCGCCGCCGGAATTTGAGGGTGGGCCCAGTGCGGTTGCTGCACCGGAAGCGGTACTTGCGCCTCCGCCCCAGTTCAGTGATCATCGACAAGTCTCGCGAGTGCGGATTGTCGGCGCCGTTCCTAAAAGTGGCCAGTCGGGCAAGCAAGGAAGATTGCACAGTCAATAATGTTAACTGAATGTTATTATTCGTAGTCGTCACGTATTTTTGAGAGATTGTCATGTCCTAAAAGAAACATCGAACATTTTCAGAGGTTTTACATTATCAGTGTTAATGTAAAATTGCTTCACATTCCATTTATAAGTATTTCTACATGCATATATCTGTGTACAATACATATATATATATTTAAAGTAAGTTATACTTGCTGAGTGTAACACAGTTAGTTGTGCTTGCACCGTGTGTGAATATCTCATAACAATTACTCCATCACGATTTATAAAAATAAGCAAAATAATATCGTACCAAACAGTCGTTCATTCCATTTTTAAATAAATCGTTTATAAAATTTATAAAAGAATTACTACTTCTAGGATATACTGTATTAACACTGACAACTCCTGCCAAATACTACTACTTACTGCACATGAATGTAACCGATACAATACTAGCATAGTATGAGGCCGTTACAGAGTACCCGACATCTGTCAAGGCAACTAACTAATCTAACTATTGCTAGCTAGACTTATATGAATTAGCTAATTAGCTAGTACTTGTATATGTGCAATGTTATATACACGTGCGTGTAGTATAAAAGTAAATCGCTGAAGCGTTACCACTACCATGTTGTGTCGCGCTGTTTGTAGTGAACATGTAGTTAGTCAGTCAGTCTCTCTCTATCTCTGTAGCTCTATCTTACATTCCTGTAATAATCAGACGACCGATGGTTGGTTCGTGCGTACGTGCGTTTATTCATTCATACATTCGTAATAGATTCGTTCATTGCTTAATACAGCGTTTAACCAATATTGAGTCGGAGCAGCGCCACTCTCAGAATAGAAAAGTGCTCAAGTATGCATGTCTGTTATGAGATGCTAAAATGAAAGTCATTAGGTTATTTTGTAGGTGCATGTTAATGTAAATATAAATAATCACATGCTAATTAGAATTAAAGCGAACTGTGCAAATTATTTGTTTAATATTAAGTACATCGTATGAGTTCTTTTTCCTATTGCTAAGTTGTTTTTAGTTCCATTGTGATTTTATAGAAACTTCGTTCTCTGTATATATTATATAAAATATTAAATTAACATGTTTACTTTGAATTTCTGAGAAGGAAAAGAATTTATAAACACGGTTGATGTATTGAAATATTCCTGCCATGGTATTAATTATATTGAAAATATTGTTCAGTGATATAGTCCGTAAAAGTATTTACATTCGGTATTTATTTGAGAAGAAAAAAATATTGATTTATACTTGAAAGTTTTGATATTACTCAAATGAAATAAAAAGTCAAAAGTGGCTTTAATAAAGTTAATATATTATTGATGTTTATTTCGATCCTACATGATATTCTTTCAGTTTTATATAAAATAATTTAACAAGGTAATATTAAAGAAAATTAAACTTTTCTCATATTAATTAAATAATATTTGTAAAATAAACTGTTAAAGTGTACTGATTCATACATAATATACCAAAAGATAAAAAATATCTTGTTTCATTTGTACCAAGTAAAAATTCGCGCCATTTTACTGAGTTACTGTTTAAAAGTTTTGCCACTAAGCAGGTAGCAGCGCGATCGTCGCTGTAACGCAAAATGTTTGTATCTGTCAAAGAAAATGTCAATTTAAAATGTATGTGGAAGTAATGTTGTTTTTTGATCATTAATTTAAAATGAGCAGCGACAAGGTAGTAATATTTCTCTAATTAAATATGTGTTTCTGGTTTGAATATTTTCCTGTATTATAAATCCAATTTAAACATTGTTTTAAATAAAAATGCGTAATGAATTTAAGAGTGGTTTTATTTCTCTACAGTTATTTTTCCGCTTGGAACAACCACATGGCTTAGGTGATGTATATATTGCATGGCAAAAAGGATCTGGAGGTTACTTAGCCACAACTGGTTATGATTCTTGTGTAAATATATTTGATCGGTATGGTGAAGCACATACGACACTTCAGTTGCAGGGGTACTTATCTTATAATTGTGTTATATCATTCACAATCTTAACATTGTGTTCTTTTAGTTTTTGTTCTGGATTTAGTTGGGATTCAGATGGTGATCTGTTAGCTATCATAAGTGAAAATTCAGCGCAGTTGTTACTGTGGGATGCAAATCAAGACAAGAAACAGTTAATTGACGTAGGCATTCGTGATTCATTGAGTTGCTTGTTCTGGGCTAAAACTGGCCCCGTTATTGCCATAGGTACGGCGAAAGGAAATTTATCTTTGTATAACCATAACACATCAAAGTAAGTTATGAAGATCTCTGGTATGTTTTTGTGTTATTTGAACTTACTTATTGTAGACGAATACCTATCATTGGTAAACATTCTAAACGAATAACATGTGGAGCATGGAGTTCAGAAAATCTCTTGGCTTTGGGGTCGGAAGATCGAACAATTACTATAAGTAATGCCGATGGAGATACTTTACGGGTTATTTCTTTACGATCAGAACCCGCAGACATACAATTCAGTGAAATGAAGCTTGATGAACGAGTTGGTGGCGAAAATACAGTAATACCGTTTCATAAACGCACAATAAATGTCAATTACATATTTTTAATAATTTCATAGGTTAGTGTTATAGTTGGAAAACGAACATTATATCTGTATAATCTATTGGATCCTGAGAATCCAATAGAATTAGCCTTCCAGCAACATTATGGCCATATTGTGACGTATAAATGGTTTGGAGATGGATATATTCTTATTGGATTTAGTGCAGGATTTTTCATTGCTATTTCCACACATATCAAAGAAGTTGGTCAAGAGTTATTTCAGATACGAAATCATAAGAACAATTTAACAGATATTGCCATATCGAATGCCATAAATAAAGTTGCTTCTTGCGGTGATAACAGGTATTTTGTAGTGCAATTGTTGCGAATTAATTGTAAACATTCGATTATATTGTAGTGTGAAAATGCATGATATATCGAATTTGCAAGAAACTTCCAGTGTTCTTGTGCTGGCACAGGAGACTGGTTTAGATCGGATTGCTTGGAGTGAAGACGGGCAACTGCTTGCTGTTTGCACACATCAAGGCTCCATTAACGTATATTTATCCCAGTTACCTTTCATCTCTGCAGTGAATGGTTCTAAAATTGCCTTGCTCTCTAGTTTGATGGAAGTGTCGCTTTTTAATTACCCAAATGAGAAGGTATTTACTGTTTTTTTTCTTCATTGACATATACAATTGTTCTGGTAGTATGTAAATATGAATTTTTGTATTTAGAATAAACTAATACCAGTACAAATAACTACAGAAATGGAACCAGGCTTTTTAGCTTTAGGTCCATACCATTTAGCTGCCGGGATGAATAATCGTGTTTGGTTTTACGATCTAACTCGTCCGAGACCTGGTCCTGAGAAACAGCCATTGTTAATCAGAGATAGGGAATATCTCGGTGCTGTTGTCAGTATGTCAATGAATGCTGAATACGCATCCGTTCTGTACGATGGCAAAGTACAATTACATATGGTACAAACTGTTGTCAAATTATTATTATACATGCGACTGAACATTCTCCCAATTTTAGATTGAGCAACCAGAAGTCACAAGTGAAGATCGTGAGAGTAAAATATTTCCTGAATCAAATTCACAAAATGTTGTTATTACATGTCATTGTTTGACAAATGAGTTTCTAGTTTATGGCACGGATGTAAGGATAAAATAGAAAGATTTGCCTGTTAGTGTTTAAGACATGTATATTGTTAAATTCATGTATACTAGGTTGGACACATCTACTACTTCTTTGTAGAAGATTGGACCTTTTCAACAGAATTCCGTCATTTGACTGGAATTCGAGAAATTTTTGTAGATCCCGCGGGTACCAGACTTGTTTTTCTGGATGACAAAAGCCATGGTTATGTTTACAATCCAGTAAGAAATAGTTTTAAAACTATATTTTCTCGGTATGTGTCATATTTTTGAATTATTAGGTCTGCAATGAAGTCATCTCGATACCTGATTTACCAAATAAAGTATCCAAAGTGATATGGAATAGTGTTTTACCAGATCGAAACATATTTATTGTATTTGACGAACAAGACATATACACGTACATTTATATAAAACAGTTGATTTATGGTAAATTACAATTGGAAGATCACTGTGTTAATGTTTTATAACTGGTGGTGTTAATGTTTTAGGATCGTCTGTTGAAAAAATTGGGAAAACCAAATTGGTAACACAACAGATTCCATTGGTACTGATGGGTGGCGAAGTTACTATGGCAACTGCTGGTGGTCAACTTTCACAGTTAACCCTGGCCACCCATGATTCATTTACGCAAACTGTTAATAGTAGTTTGGATGTTAATTTGACAAAGCAACTAATGTTACAAAGGTATAAACATTATAGTCTTTCAATAAATTTAAGATTATATTTTTTCTTTTACCTTGTTTAGATTTTCTGAAGCATGGAGAACTTGTCAAGTTTTAAACCGAAAAGAATGTTGGATTTATTTAGCTGAGAAGGCTTTACAACATTTAAATATTCATCTTGGTATGTGTACTTGCCTATTTATGATGCGATCTTACAACTCTGTATTTATTTAGCTATTAGAGTATACCGTCACATAGAAGATGTTGCAATGGTTTGGGCCTTGAATGATATATGCGACATCGAAGAACACAAACTACTATGCGGATATGTAGCATTGATTCTAAACGATTATGAGAGAGCTGAAGAGTGGTTTCTGAAATCAACTAAGCCGACTGCAGCTCTAGATATGAGAAGAGATTTATTGCAGTGGGATCAAGCATTGACATTAGCAAAGAAATTGGATCCAACTCAGATTCCATCCATTGCTAGAGAATATGCACAACAGTTAGAATTTACGTGAGTCAATACGAACTTTACCTGTCAAAATACATATTTATGTAATATGTAAAATAATTTTTCAGTGGTAATTATCCTGAAGCATTGGTTCATTACGAGAAAGGACTTGCAGATACAAGCAATAGCGATAACATAGCTCAATGCAAAGCAGGCGTTGCCCGTATGTCTGTCCGATGTGGAAACTACAAACACGGCATCAACTTAGCCTTGGAACTCAACAATCGACAGCTACTCAAAGACTGTGCAGACATATTAGAATCGAAAAAACAAACACAAGATGCAGCTATGTTATTTGAAAAATCACAGTATTATGATAAGGCCGCAACGGCGTATATTAAATTGAGGAATTGGCAAAAAGTTGGAGAGTTGATTTCGAATGTATCATCTAATAAAATCCACTTGCAATATGCTAGAGCGAAAGAACAGGAAGGAAAGTTTGAAGAGGCTGCGAATGCTTATATGTTGGGAAAAGATTACGATTCAGTTATCAGGTTGCAATTGGAATACTTGAATAATCCAGAGGTGGCTGTGGAATTGGTGCAAGAGACAAAGAGTATTGAAGGAGCTAAATTAGTGGCTAGGTATTAGAATTGAAGTATTCAAATCTTTAATACTAAATAAAACCATCATTTTATAAACATTGTTAGTGATTACAATGTAGCGTATATTATTTTAATCATTAGTAAAAGCTAGTTTAACAATTTTGAAATATAAATAAGTGGATTTTTTTATAGATTTTTTCAACGTCTCAATGACTATCCGTCAGCTATTCGATTCTTGGTTCTGTCACGATGTCATGACGAAGCTTTTGAACTAGCACGGAAACATGGCAAGCTTCCGCTATATGGAGAAGTTCTCGTTAATACTCTGTCAGCAGAGGAATCAAGGCCCCAGGATTTCCGTAGTCTGGTCATGCATTTTGAAAATGAACGAAATTTTTTGTTAGCAGGGAAATATTCGTATCATGCCAAAGATTATCAGAAAGTAAAGAATAAAGAGAAATGTTGATTTCCAAGTAACATATTTTTAAATATTGTTGTAGGCCATGAAACATTTGCTTCGAGCTGCAAAGTCTAATAACGAGGAGAACGAAGCTTTGACTGCAGCCATTGACGTTGTTGCATCCTCTGGTGATGAAACTCTAGCCAGCCAACTTGTCGAATATCTTCTAGGCGAAGTTGACGGTGTTCCCAAAGATCCAAAATACCTTTTCCGCTTGTACATGGCCCGAAAACAGTACAAAGAAGCGGCCAAAACGGCCGTGATAATTGCGAATGAAGAACAAATGAATGGAAATTACCGTAATGCACATGATGTGTTGTTCAGTATGTATCAAGAGTTAAAACGGAATCAAATACGGATACCTAGCGAAATGCAAGCAAACTTGACCTTGTTGCATAGTTATATTCTTGTCCGGTTACATGTGCGACGAGGTGATCATATGAAAGGTGCAAGAATGTTGGTCCGAGTATCAAATAACATTTCGAAATTTCCATGTCGTAAGTACATTTGTAATTAATATTATTTTGTAGAAGATTTTGTCAATAAACTTACGTTATTCAGTTTAGCTCCTCCGGTTGGCAATTATTTTGTTTTATTTGTGGATTATAGATATAGTTCCTATACTAACTTCGGCAGTCATAGAATGTCATCGAGCTGGTTTGAAACAATCATCTTTTACTATCGCTACCATGCTGATGCGTCCCGAATACCGATCTCAAGTAGATGCGAAGTACGCCAAGAAAATCGAAGCTGTAATTCGTAAACCCCCGAAGCCTAATAAAGATGGCGAGAGTGCTGATATCGCTGAACCTTTAACACCATGCCCATACTGTGAATCGAAATTACCCGAAACGGAAATGACGTGCAACCAGTGCAAGAACAACTTGCCATTCTGTATTGCAACTGTGCGTATTTATGAGTAAAACACATATTTGCAATTAGTAAAATGTTTATATCTTCTTCAGGGGCGACATATAATAAATAATGATCTCACTGCCTGTCCCGAATGTGATTTTCCTGCAATCTGGACAGAATATTTAAAGTAACAGTTTGGTTATAAACATATTTGTATACATTATACATGCTTGTTCTGTGTTTCACAGTATCTTAGAAGTAGATGACACTTGCCCAATGTGTTCAGAGAAGGTGGATCCACGCAGACTGGTGAAGATAGAAGACAGTAAACCGTATCTGAATACTGAATAAATCGATGCAATATCGTGTGCAACGTTTACCTATCCGTCCATTGTTGGTACAAACACTTAATTTATATTTGAATGTCACAGTATTATACATATACACACTACACTACTATCGTGTATCAGAATGATTTATAATCTGTTATGCACCAAAATAAAATATTTATCATGTATATATGTGGTATTTATAAAACCCTTAAATCATTATACGTAATTGAGAACATTGGGCTGATATTAACACTCGAAAAACTTATGCAAATCCTTCGGTATTCTTCCTTTTCTTAATATATGTTAATATCTACTGACATAAATGCATTTTGTTCATCAAACTCGATTGAGATTCTTCATTTTCATACATTCGTTTATGACATCTTTACTAAATATTCAAATAGAAAGTATATGCGCAACCTTGTTGCTGAAATATGTTTTGCTTTTCATTTTTAAAGTTTTCTTCGAGTTTCTTATCACTATCTGACATTTTAATATAATTAACCATAAGTAGTATTTGCGTATATTTATGTTCAAAGTTTTTTTCATATAATAAGTTCAGACAACATGAACATACTATAGTCCTAATTTCGTAAGCGTATCTTTTAATCTTTTAGAAAAAAGCATCATCTTCGGTAAATCACATTCTGAACTTTTATTTCAATTGAATACATTACAGTAATTATGTACTAGTATTATTGTTCACAAAATATTATAAATATAATAATTAATACAATCAAATCAAATTCAGCACGTTACATCCAAACTACCTGGAGAAACACAATTAAGAATTCTTAATGTACTTCAAGGGAATTGCAGTTACCATCAACCATGATAAATATATATGCAGCATGATTCAATGATAATTAATTTAATTACTGTATTCTATTTAATTAAATTCGAATTTTGTTAGTTTTATTACTAATATAATTATAAATGTATAAGAAAATTTACATAATAGTTATTATATTTACTCATATTGCTGGTAATTTAAATGCTGATTCACAGGAATATTTCGTCTAGAAATAATTTGCTTCCGGACTCATAATAGACGATTTCCGGTTAAAACGAAATATATTAAATCAAAGTGTATATATGTATGTACGAAAGAAAGAAAGTGTACCTGTTCTAAGAAATTTTTAAATTAAATATGTAGTAAAACAAAAATAAAAAATATGTGTAAGTACTGCATAGTGTTTATATTATTGAGAAGTTACGTTTTATTTTATACTAAGGTAAACACTGGACCTTAGCACTTTATATAATAAGAAAGATAAGCAGCTTTGCGGCTCAACCGCGACATTTCTGGAGCAACAAAGCGATTCTTAGTTTTCCGCTAAATTGGTGTTTACCCAGATTGAGGGCAACTATAAGGAAGAAAGAAGCCATGTCATTGAAACAGATGTCAATAAAATACTACTTTTCCTAAACATTCGTAGTTTTTGTTGTTCATTTATTTATCTTTATTTAGTGTACAGTTATACAGTTTATACCAGTATATCTGGCTTGTATATGTATACTTTGTATATCGGCTGTTTCTAATTATCCGTGCCAATACTCCCGATCATTACCACGGATTATCGAGAGTCTACTCTATCTCATTATTTACATTAGTAATTAAATGATTGAGTTGTTACGTATATGTGTTTTATTTTGTTTTTATATATTACATACATATTGACATCATTAACATACTAAATTCTAATATGTATAAGTATATTTTTCCGTTTTCATATATCTTTTGCGCTAATTTTCTAAATGTAAAGTAAATTTTGCTTTTAATCTGCTCTGTAATCTTAATGAATATTGTGTGTTCAGTAATATTGTTAATGTCAACCGTAAATCTAAAGTACTGTCCAGTTGTCGAGAAAATGAAAACAGATCTTGAGTCGGTTTGTTGTCCATAATATAATGTCCCCACTTGCACAGTCGGGTTGGGCGGCGCGGTAGAGGGATTGATCCCCGGAGAAAGGCCCCGCTTCGAGTACACCAGGTGAGAGGGAAACTTCGTTACACTTTTCGGTTTGTTTTTTATATAAAATTATCCATTTTTGCATTGATCACTGATCAACAACAGTCCAGCTTTCGCACCGGTGCAGTCTACACCGTTATCGGCGTGGTAAAAACGATGCACGAGTTTGTTTTACAGTGTACTAAGTAAATAAATAGATACATACCTCTAGTGTGAAGTGATCGAGCGCGAAATTTCATATATTTGTCTATTTTCAGTTTCAGATCGGATTAAAGTTTTCGATGCATTTTGCACAGAGTCTGTGATTGCTTCATTTAGCATTGTTAGCGAATGGATAACTGTTGTTGATAGTGTTTTGTGACTATCACAGTAATCATGAGGTTATTATTTTATATTTGTGTTGTCCTCTTTTTTATTGGAGTTTCGGCACAGCGAAGAACGGTAAGTTAAATATCATTGCATTTTAAATATAAAATTATGATCGAAAGTTTTATTGCATTCCTCATGAATTTAGTATTAAACAGATATTAATAAGTTACGACGTTCTTCTTAATTACTAATAATTATAAATTTATAGCTAAATGATATATTCAAGGTAACATTGAAATATTTTCTAGAATATAACAGTAAAATTTTGACCTTATATTTCTTCACTAATGTAAATTAGGTATAAACAGACCAGGGTCGAATTAAAGGACTATGCATGTATCACTGGTATATATCAGCTTCTGAGAAATTAATTGTGGTACTAATTTAGTTCTACTTTATACCGTAGCCTATTGCAAAATAATACAACTGACATAGTTTTAAATCAATCAAGCCTTCTAGTGTTGAAATGTCTAATCAATAAAAATACATATTAAAATTTTCTCACGACATTGAAAATTACTACTAACAAATTGTTGTCAAAGATTTTTTCAAATCCTTTTGGAATCCTTTCAATAACATTGAATTATTCTAATGAGATTTATTGTATAATCAAATAAAAAACAATAGTTACAAATTTATGAATTTGCATGTAATAAAAACATCATTTTTATATGATATGTCAGAGACTGTGGTACTTTTCTATAAAAGAAACTAATTAAAGTAATTATGCATAAGGTATATGTGATAATTGCGCAGAAATTATCTTAATATGGTAATTAAACAAACAACCTTCATATAAATTAACTCAATTAATATTTGTTTAAATTCTTGAACACTGCAAACAATACCTTCGGTTGTATATGCATTTACGAGGCGTAAAATAGTGTATTATCACAATTTATACATACTTTTTGTCTTTTGAAGGAATAAATAAAGAAATAAAATGATTCAGTGTCTAATTGAATATATGCAAGGTGTTAAATTTTGTTTAAAATACAAGAGTTTGTAGAAAACTGGATTCAAAGTCATAAATGCCACATCATAGCGTTTAACTGTTGCTTTCAGAGCAGGACAACTTTCGTTTCAATTTGTATACATGAACAATAAAATAATAAGACAGTAATAGCGCGCACTGTATTTATATTACAAATGACAGTTTTTATCAGGAGTCTTCGTACAAATGTAGAACACGAAATATCATGTGTTGGAGACAATAAAGATCCGTTGTTTTTTTTTCTTCTGGACAACACTTAAAAACGGATTCTCCCAACACATTCAAAGCTAATATCTTGTTACAAAGAAACAATTGTATAAAACATTGTGAAAATCTAGCTAGCAGGAACAAATAGTAAATCACAATTATAACCGTAATGTTATCGTAGTAATTCTGTACGAGTTTGGACAAGTATGGTAATTTTTAAAAGAATTATTGTCACGTATATGAAATATGAAAGGTAAGATGCATATCTGTTTTGATACCAAATGTAATATATAATATATGTATTAATGAACTACCTACGTGCTAAAATTTAGATGCAGATGTAAACTATAATTCCTCGAAGCGTTGCTTAATTTAAATGACATAGTATTTAAATAATCTGAATTTGAATAATTTGCAACTGCAAAATGTCAAGTTATTCATCAGTTAAAGCTGAGTAATAAACCAAGGAGATCTCTTAAAGTAAAAACAATTAGCATTAAAAATATTTGTACGTGTGTGGTCTACTAGATAATTTCAATATAATGTTGGGTAGATATTAATTATGACTGAAAGTTATAGCTTTTCCTGCAGTAAGGAATCAAAATACACCAATATTATATGTAATCAATATTTTTTGAAAGAATTATTTCTCAAAGCTATTTTCTGCTATGTTTCTTAACCTGGGATGCGAGAAAGTACTCGAGAGGTGCGAGAAAAGAATTTACAAGTCCGGCTGACTAAAATTAGACTAAAATATTTTTAAGGGGGTGCGAATTTCAGATTCAAGGGAGTGCCGATCACCGAAAAGGTTAAGAAATACTGCAATGGACCCTTAAAAAGTGCAGATCCACCAGTACCTCTGTTGCGTAGAAATTGTATACTTCTAAATGTATGCTACAGCATATTAAAAAATAATATGAGGAATACAACTTCTTGTCTTAAATGACTGCAATCTTCCGTATATAATAACGACCTATTGTAAAGTATGTTATTATACCACTAAGTATATATTAATACACACAACACATACAGTTTAAAACGCAATATAGGAAGAAATTTCTATGCAACATTTGTAAGTTTTTGCCGGAACCAATAATGTTCAATTGTTCTGAAAGCTTAAAAATATTTGTGGTAATAATGCTATGAATAATTTTCTTAAACTATCTATAAAAATAAAAGAATACTATTCGTGTGAAGTTGTGGCGATTACAAAATCTAAATCTAACAACGTATTATAGTTACAATAGGCGTGAATTACTCCTCCGATAAGTGATTCGGAATAAATTGTAGGTAGTTACGTTGATTAGCCTCTTATTACGATTTAAATTTAAGCTGCTTTTAAAACATTTTATCTAGCACAGACAGAGTTGCGTGACAACAGTAAATTTTATACGTTTTCCCAAGATAAAATTAAAAAGATGAATAATTAGTATCATCAACATTAGAAGATATTGTTGTTATACTATATTTCTCGTTACATAATTTGAAGTTTTTTTTAAACTGATACAAATGTTTATCATAAGACAAACATCGTTAGTCTACTTTAAGCCACCTGCAATGAAACAGTAACATTTTCATGTATATTTTTAAATAATATCATGGCCATCTAGATTTAGCAGTTAACATTTTGCAATTATCTATGCTGTGTCACTTTATACGTCAGTGGACGATTTAATGCTACACGGATTTAAAAATAAATTCGAATAGACAAAAAAAAAACTGGTTCAAAGTATTTGTCTAATCAGTCGAGAATTACCATGAAACTGTAACAGGAAGTTGAAAAAGCTTGAAATTGGTAGTTTTAGCATAATATATATTCAGAAAATAAAATATTAAAAGAAGTCCGAATGCATCTACTCAAATAATTAATATCTGTTGCAGGTATAAGAAATGTAATATATTTTAATAAGGAAATTTATAAAAACAAGATAAATACTAGTTTTTCACGTATATTTCTAATACATTTTTAAGAATTGAAATACACTTTCTGTATACTCTCGTAGGCTGCATCCTGCAAGGATATCGTAGTTAATTTTGTTGCTCAAATACATTTTCTATAAGTAAAAGTAACTGTTGGGGTAACCTAATTCACAATCTGAATATGAAAGAAACCGGTATCAGATATAATATCTAGTTTTTAAGTGGGTGTGGTAAACTCGTGCAGTCTCGGAGTCCACAGTGTGATATACTTGGTTCGGTTAAACTGGAAAAAAGAAACACATAATTACAGTCTGTACTCGGATTCAAAATATTGTTATAATTTGTTTTGTTTCGTAATTTTGTATCTCTTTTTTACTTATTTTTTTAAATGCAAATGTTAAGGTCGCTTAAACAGTCTGAAGGACGTTGTATACGTCACATTTCGACACATATCACTAATTAATATATATTTCACTTAACTTCAAAAAGCAACTACAGTAATTCAATCAAATAATTTTTCATCCCAGCAATATTCGAATTTTGTACGTTACATATTTCCACAATTCACTTATTTTGTGGTATATGGAATTATGTCAGAGGTCCTTGCAATTACTTGTTGTTTTCTGCATTGTCATAACAATTAAGACAATAATACCAAACAAGAAGTAGAACATCCGTTATTACATGATTTTGTAAAACAAATTCAATGGTGAATTGTAATTCTTGTCACCGTTATATCCTAGAGTTCAGTGCATGACGACACAAATATATAATATTTTAAAAGAAAACCAGAAAGTTTACACAAATGAAATCTAAATGAATATATTCGTTTACGTACTGAGCTAGCAATTCGAAAAATATCATGTAAGTTAGAAATGTGTCCATAATTGATTTATATAAAAAAAAAAAAAAATAATTTATTGCAGTACAAAAAACATAAGCTGGTATATAAAATCAGAAGATAGATATTAATTACTTGTATGATTAAATACAGTGTGTTTTACAGAGGATATTGGAATGTATAAATATATTACACGTATTAAGTATGGAATTAAAATAAATTGTAACGAATCAATTTGTTACCATTAAATGTACAATTTCATAAGACCTTCACACAACAATTTGATTGTATTTTTACTTTAAACGTTAAAATTAATGCAAGTGACATTAAATTTAATTGCCTCTGTTGAAAACGATTTGTTAAAATGCGCTATACGTAAGAGTGCAACATGTATAATGGTTAATTTTGTATGATTACATTATGTAATATACCAGTTTTTTTGGTTGCACCGTAAGGTAAAGGAAACGATATAATATGTGCCCCATTTACTTGTGAGAAAGTGAAATATCAGTCTGGTATAAAGTTTATGTCAGATACCAAACATAAGCCTTTGTAATTATGACTAATTTTATAAACAGGGAAACAATTTTCATATTTATTTTTTTCAAAAAGTATACAGTATTGGCTGAAATATTTTAAGTAAAATCTAACAATTTAAAAAGATGATATCTAGGAATAATAATTCACAATCTTTTGTATTCAGCATATAGAAACATGCAACAATAATTTTACCTCATTTATTTTGTAGAAATTTTAGCTAATTTTCTGCAGCATCCAAACTAAATTATGATATAGCAGTTTTCTATCCAAAATATGACTTTCGTTCTCACGTTTCAATATTACTGCGTCATATGAAGGAACGTTATCGTCTGCAACTTTCCATTGACATCAAAATAGCTTAATAACTTTATATATTATGATGAGGTATAATAAGTGGCTTAGCTCGTAAATACATAAACAGATTTTATATTTTCACTGCATAGTCGTATAACAGTTTATTTAATATTATTGTAAACTATTTTGCGTAACCCTGGCATCGCATCGCGCTCTTGACCCTGGTATTTTGACTTCCTCATTCAGTTGCAGCCTAAATGTCACTGGTTTCATATTTCAAATAAACGATTACATTAACAAAGAATGCCGAATTATAGTATTGTAACAGGTTCTTGAAACGTAATAAATCTTTGTCATGGTCTTTACACAAAGAATATTGCAAAAAATTTGACGAAAATTCAGCATATTATGTTACTGGTTTCGTGTTTTTATATCTAACACAAGAATATGTTATTCCTATAAAATATTTTTGTATATTTACTTCAGTATGCCAAAACTTATATTCATAATGATTGTAGTAATAAACATGAAAAAATTTAAAGTATATGTTTTTTTTTAAATTTCTGCTACACATATATTTGTTATTTCTGATCATGTGAACAGAATATCATTGTTTGTAACAAGAGAAATGTCTTTATAATGCACTAAATAACAAAGAATGCAGTTACAGGAATCACATGGCTTAGCCAGTGTAATTAGATACCTACATATAAGTATCCCTCTTAACACTAACGATAAAATAACTATTGCAATTTATTTTGCTGCACAAATTGATAAATAATTTTTCTACCACAAACCTTTACGTAATTAACATTTGTTGCTCGTCTTTTATTTTTCATATCGCATAATTATTACAATCTAACCTAGATTTTCCGTTAATTTTATTGTAAAGATTACCATCGACATGAATACTCAGTCATATGCTGTTTTGATGCGTGTCTGGACATGTATGTACCGTACCTTCATATGCACGTATGTACATACCGATACAATATAATCACAGATCTCGCTATAAGTAAAAAAATTAGTCACATACAGACATGTGAAAGTAATAGTATGCATTCAGGTTTGTCATATACATATGTGGTAAATAATTATTAGACAAATGATAGAAATTATTATTAGAAATCAATTGGAAATGTTACGTTTTATTTTTCAAACTAATATATGAACGGATGTTATGGCTTGTTGAAGAATGCCTTAATTAATAAGAAATGGCGAAAGTTTTTGAAAATATTTAATTCAAATTTTGATCATTATGAAAATTGATTATTAATTTATACAAATATACATACTATTAATAAAATGAGTACATACATTAATAAAAGTAACATTATTCTCTTAAAAGAATTGTGATAAACAACAATAATATGCTAAGAGATTTGAAATGTAATATTCGAATACATATTGAAAATAAAATAATTCCAAGAAATGATTACGTAAGTAGATTAGTTCTGGTAAACGGACTGATCATACAACAACTGTAGATTAATTATAATACATATATTTTATAATTACCGGTATGCTAGTGAAAGTAAAGTAACTTAGAATTTTATTTCTTGAATCAACGTTCACTTCATGTGTAACTATGTTGCACTCTGTACAACCAGATAATATCACATTCGTATACATACTATGTGTAAATATTTCATAAAATTACTCATAATTCATTATTATTTTACATTTTACGGAAGCAATACAGGCAATGCAATTATCTATATTCAAATTCCTAGCATGTACATAATTATAATTGACTTTTATTTTCATTTTACTTTAAATATTTGTTAATAACATAACTACTGGAACTCAACTATGCTTATCTTTTTTTCTCTCTCAAATAATTTCTTGTTTTTTTAAAATAATACCATGACATTTTAACGATGAGAGGAAATTATCTTGCTTCTATTGTTTATTATGAAAAATCTAATTGCTTTATATTTGCACGTAATATAATTCTGTAAAACAAAGATGTCAAAAAGATCGTTTTGTATAGTTTAAATAAATAAATTAAAATTCAGAAATTTTTCTTTCATGATTAATAAATTGTTTAATGCAACGAATATACAGTTACATTAAATTTACACAAATATGTAAACGGAAAATTTTAGTTTCATACAAAAATTTAATAATTTTATACGGTCCAAAAAATACGTATAATTTCTGCAAGTACCTTGTTTATAACTCTAAATAATAATATGTATATACGCGTCAAGCAGAAATTAATTAAAAGAAAAACTTTTTCTTACAAAGATCTACATTATGTTTGTTCACATTTATTCTGCGTAATTAATTCCTGAAACATCTCACCTCGTTCAATATAGTTAATTTTAATGATCTGTTTATGGTACTGAAGCTTTGAGCATTATCAAATTTTCGTCTTAAAGGTCACAGTTCATATTAGCAATAGCAGCCATATAAAGAACACTGCTTTCACCAATGTTATTCGCATTAATCATAAACAGTTACTTTCAATGTGAAGTCAGTAAGGAAATATGAATATGATTGATTGTATTGTAGGAAATACTCTATAAAATTGTACATATGTAAATAGGTATAACTTACTGGAATCCATGTTTTAATCAAATAAATAATGTACTATATCATCAGAGCATAATTTTTATTTAGATTATATATTATTAATTTACTGTTTCCTTCAAGCTGAAATGGTGTTCATGAATGTAACTACAAGAAAAAACTTAAGAATCAATTCGAATAGACTATAATTAATTTAGCTTTTATGCACATATAAATGAGAACACCTTGATAAAAATATAAACTGCACAATTTAGCAGTTATTTATTGCCAAAAAACACAGAAGCTTCATGTGACAGTCGATTAAACTCGACTGTGATTTTGAACTTTTACGTTTCACGTGAAACCCAGATATTATTCAATAGCTTACAAAGTGCCTGGGGTGGAATAGAATGTAGGAACTGTTGCGACACGCCACAAGAACCATATAATAATCCCAAGTCACTTGATCAACATGTACGGCTATGAGCATTTATCTATTCATATTGGTTATTAAGTAAACTAGCGTAGGCACGCCAAGCTGCATTGGAACAAATCAAAGGTATTTTGCATGAGTTGTTATGCAGAAATATGTTAACTATTCTGAAAAAGAATCTACAGTAATTAAACGTTGAATATTTATGATAATTTACGTAGTTAAAAAAACGTACTTAAAAAAATCCTGAAACAGAATATACAGAAATATGCTAGGTATGTTGAAAAAAGTTTCCCATATTTATATTCTAAAGGAATTGTAATATTATTTTCAGAACCTGATTAAGGTTAAGTTGAATAAACATTGTTGCATTTTAAAAGCGAGTATAATTTCTTTTCGTTCCCTCGTTTTGTCATTTCTATAATTCGATCCATAAAAATGTAGTTTACAGATTTTAGAGTGGAAAGCGGGCGTTACTGATTTTACACAGCTTTAAGTTTGCCCTGGAGATAATCATTTTTTTTTTTCGTTTCGAGGGTTACGCTTATGCAATTCGACAAATATGGAAGTGAATGCAAAATACGACAGATAAATCTTTGAGAAAAGTGAGTGTTTGGCTCAGTTATTTGAAAGGTGTGGATGAGAAACGTGAATATTGTATAATGCATACTGAAAATAATATACTACCAATCAAATGAAAGTAAGCGGCAGATGTCTTTTGAGACAAAATGTATCCATATATGTTCTGAAATATAAAATTAATGCTCGGCAAATGACAGTAGAGAATCTTCCTCATTTTTGTATCAAATTAAGTTTATGTATGAATATTTTAATATTAATATAATATGTATAAAAATTTATTTATATGGCAATTAAAAAAAAAACAGGTTGGGCCAGATATTCATTCTATTCAGTATTCAATGTTTTGCGTGTGATTTCACGGCATTGACCTTCGACCGATTCGGCTGAGTACATCAATTGTATGATTTCATTTCAACTTTCTTTGCGATGAGTTCGCGGTATCGTGACACTGCTAACCTGGTTTGTTTATATAGTTGTAGCAGGTATGTTAAAAAATAGACAAACAGGATGATCTCTGATCAAGTGTCTCGTGCCAGTCACAGGATGTGTTGTCTCGTGTTGTTTGTGTATCAATTAAATTGAATCTAACATCTAAATTAGTGGACGATGTACGGATGTCCTTTACGAAACTATTTAAATACAACGACACTTCAGAATCTCTATACGATACTTCCGACCTAGTTATTATTGTAGAATAATTGACTTCGACATTTTGTTTATTGCATTTGTATTGTTATAGGTACCTTTCTAGACAATTTTTTATTTATTTATTTAGAATAAAGCGGACTTCAAGATTATAATCGGACATGAAATGTAGAATAAAGAATCATATTTCTAATGATATTTCGTAATTACATTTAATAATTGTGTATCTTGCTTGATCATTGACGTCTCCACCGCGATTATGTAGATAAATGCATGATGGTACGATATTTCAACTTTGCAATGGGTACATTCACATGCTAACATAAATTAATGTAAACGGAATGTGATAACATAATTGATTAACAAATTATGTTAACTATATTCATTTATACCATAATTGTTTGTTAACAACAATATAACTATGTAAATGGTAAAACAATTACAAGGATAGTTCAAAATTCTAATTCTTGTTTAACATTTCATAATTAGAAACCAAACACAAATACACACTTCAGCCAAGTGTAAAACGCGGGTAACCTTAAATTAGTTTTCTGTGTAATAATGTTATACTCTCACTTACGTAACCTTGAAAGTAATGTAAAAGCACTTTGAGAAAATTGATTCATGTACAGATTTGTAGAGTAATGTTTAATAATATGTTTAATCGTTTGAAATAACTGGAGCGTGGATCTTATGTCTAGTTGAAGATATGCTTTAAGTAATTTGTTACAAGAAATAAACTGTTAATAGGCTTTTTTCAAGTCATAACTTGTAAAATCTTATACTGTAATAAATAAAACGATTACAGTATGCACATTCGAATTTAATATCAGAGGGTATTTTACAGGATGTTTTGTATTCTAGTAATAAGGATTACTGTTTTATAGCATATATAACAGATACTTTCATTTATTGACAAGAAGGGGGCAAATACATCCTTGTTACGCTATCGATCTATAATTAAACACTTTAATCGGCATTAATTTAATGTAATTCAGTTCGTGACTCGTTTTGCAAATGCCACTAGTTGAATCGAAATGTATATCAGAGTTTTATAAAAGTATTATCTACCAATTACATGACAGTTCAATGTTAAGTCAGGTGCATAATGTTTTTTTTTCAGTGACCTAAATTAAATGATCTGTAAAACAATCCCAAATATAAAACGGAAACCGTTCATATTCACATAAAATCATTTTAATTGAATTAACTTATTGGCAATGACAAGAAAACGAAATATTCGTTTTAGAATGCGGTCAGTGAAAAAAAAAGAAATTATAACCACATGTTCCAAGTATTATTTTAAAAATCACCGTAGGAGTGTTAATTATACTGAAATCTCCTACAACAAGATCTGTTTCGTGATCTTAAATACCTACACGCATACAATGATATTACATACCACAGAATATATAGATATACATATTTGTGTGTATGTGTATTAAGAAAAACAAAAGCACAAAGAACACGATTTGCAAACGGCCTTGTTCACAGTTGATAAATGAAAGTTGTATCGTGTTTGTAAAATGGAAAAATCTATTCTCAACTAGCAGTTATTAAATACAATGATGGGGTACTGAAATGGTAATAATGTAACATTCGTAAAATGAAGAAAAATTAATCGTACGAGGTCATTAGAGAACATTTAATATTTTTATATATTTTCCTTTTTAATAGACCTAACAGTTGCAATAATTGCTTTGCAAACAAATGGGAACTATACAACTAAAGAAAACATTTAGTAGATTGTTATTATTAAGCTATAATTATTTAAAAAATTCATGAAACGTACTAGAAATTGGTGGCTTTTTCGAAACAATTTGTAAATTGTTTATTTCAGAAAGATATTACGACAATAAATATTGAAATCAAAACATTCTGCTGTAGAATAGATGTCTACACTTCTGGTACGTTGAGCAACGCAACGAATGTGAAGAATTAAGTATTTTGTCTGGCCAATGACCATTTATGTAAATGTGCAGACTATACTGAATTTTAAACAATTGAATATTTTATCGGTTTCATAATGAACTTGAAATAATACTGTTTACGTAATTTATTTTTATGCTCTATCATTATTTTCGGGATATTCATTAGTATAGTTAAAATGATCGTATGATCAATGAATGACATTGTAACACAATGTAAACTAATATTAATTATAGCCAGCATGATGTTGCAACCAAAGACTGATTCTAGGACATTGGATAAACGCATAATAATACACGCTACATAGTAATTTGGTCGATTCGGATCTTTCACAGCTTGAAAGAACACTCACGTGTATTATTGCAATAATCTGTGGTAACCGGACAAGTAACCTGTAAAAGGGAACTTCTCGTAGTGCTCTACTTTCAAAGACCAATCGCATTGACATTTATCCATGTAAGTTAAGACTAGATGGAAATATTTGAGACCAAAGTATTTGTCGATATCAGCCCACACTCATGAAGTAATTTGACATTTTGTATTTACAAATGTATTTCAGTTTAGTCTCAAAATTAACTGGAATCATTATTTAATATAATGATAACTTAACAGTACAGAGGAAAAATCAGTTTATATTGAATGAAATAAGAATAAATGGTAACAGGGACGGACTGTTAACTTTGGGGGGCCTGGGCGAATACATTTTAAGGCAGAATCGGGTCTAGAGGTATATTCACCTGAGGCAGGCGAATAAGTTTTCGCTCTAATGTAGTATTATTATATTTGGGATAAAAAAGTACAAAAACTTGAAAGAAGAATTCCAATGTAATTCAATTAAGAATGTCTTATAATAGCTGGTCAGTATAAATTATTGTTCTGGCTTTCCCGGAAGCATAAAATTAATTTCATTTTTGAGAGGTGTCTAATGTAGCAGTCAATGTTCGTATAACAAACAAGATTCTATAAAGCATAACGAAATGTCGAATTCACTTTCCGGGTACGTAATTTTACGATGACTGCATAAATAAAAGTAATTTCAGTAGCGGATAAGTCAGTCAACGAAAGTGGAATACTTGAAATAACCAGAATACATGCAATCATTGTATAACTCGTTCATTTAATGTCAAAACATCATCATTTCGTGTCCACGAGTAACATAATATTATTCAACAAGTTTTTACAAAAAGATTTACAAAATATCAACTAGATAGTCGAATATAATTAGTTGTACATTCAATTCAGACAAGCTAAAGTACATAAATAGTATTAAAGTATGATTAGAATCATAATGTGTTCACACTTTATTACAGCTTATTTATCGACTTGCAGCTTTATTAATCACAACGATACAGTTACATTGTAAACGGGTGATAATAAAGAACTTCAAAGGTCATATTGAGTATCCGTGTACCTTGGGATTTTTCTCGTTTGCTAAGCATACAATCTAAATTATATGGCTGACCGATGTCCAGTACACTGTATCAATTATTAAACACAGAGGCAGACAATAGCATGTTAAGTGTACAAGCAGACTGACGTGAATGTGTACTCGCCATATTGCAACATTGACTGACACAAAAAATGACCAAATTTTCTCCTATATCACAATCGGGCAGAGGTGAATTTGATTTGATTACGTGCAATTCACGACTGTAACGAAAACAGGTTTACTTTCTCTGTATGCTAACACTTGCAGAGTGCCGGCTCATTTAGAGCAGACCAGCTACGTAGCACAGGTGAATATAGTTTAAAAAAAACTATGTCCTAAATAAAATATTGCATGATTTAACAAGTCTGATAATCGACAGACGCACGAGCGAGTAACAGACTCGAACGCACACGCAAACTATGCTCTGATATAAATTAATATTAATAATAAGAAAAAACAATTCACAAATTATATGTATATACGAGTACGTATCACTCCTAGTTATTTTCGCGTTTTCATTTTTGTATAATCGCCACGTGCATCATTATAATAATTTAGTAAATAAATGATTCTGATCATGCAACCATGTAAATATAATTTTAGCTTTCTTATTTGAATCTGTTATAATCTACATTATAATAGTTTGTTAAGAAGATATACATATTCGTTTCATTTTCGTTTCGAGCTAAATAATACTTGTTATTAGTAAATGAAAAATGTGTAATATATTCAGTATAAATGGGGAAAAATATTAAAATCGTGCCAAAATATTATTTTACACGTAACGAAAGATATTTCTTAACCTACTAACGATAAATATTTTCACTTTTTGGCATTAAATAAATACCGGAATTAGAAAATTACTCTAACAACTTGAAAATACTGATACATCAATTCGATACGTAAATCAAAATCTTAGCACGCATATTGAAACTCACTTTCCCACATAAATATTTTACTGTTCGTCAACGTCATTGTCCGTGTGTGGAAATGTTGAGAAATTCCGTGGTCCACTGTAAGCTGCTGGTCGCTCTCGATAGCCGCTTTTTTTTAAATCATTGATAAGCGAATGGATATCCTTGTACCAGAAGGCCCGGTTACATGAGTAGAATGGCCAACGGACTCGTAAGATATATTTATACAAACACTTGAGAACGAAGTTGTCTTGTTCGCATTAAGTTGTTAATTATACGTTACGCCTGCAATATCTTACATATTGCGTTCTATGCGCCAAAGTGACACAGAAGATGCAGTGATTTACTTCATTTTCCGGGATCCTTTCGAATCCATTAATGTCATCGAGAAATACGATGATGAGCAAGAAATTCTTGTGATGTGGAAGAAACATGTTCATATTGCATGCATTAATTGGTTGTGCAACCGAAAGATATAAATTTATGTCAAAATAGTTAAGTCACGTTCTCTCAAATAGATATAAAATATTTCCTTGTGATTACTTAAAGTAAAAGAGTTATTAATTAATGTTATCTATTGAATTTTAATTTGTTTAATTACGTACAATTACACATGTATGACATTGAAAACAACAATGTCTTTGTCAAGCAATAAAACAACATGATTGTTGTGTTAAACAAAAGTCTATTAATTAATTTAATATTATGTCTTAATTCACGATTTACGTGTAGAACAAAATGCACAAATTTAATCATGTAAACAAAAACGCATGTAAATGTTTTTATTATTCAAGGATAACTTTTTCTTCAAAAAGCAAATATTTCTGCAACTCGTGACGAATTGTACAAACGTTTTTATCATTCCGGTAGTGAAACTACATATAATTTTAGCAAAACAGAACAAAATATATTTAATAACAATAATTAAAATGAAAATTATCATTAATGATGAAAATTCGACAAAATGAAAACGAAAGATAATTACGTACTTATATGTTAGTAATAATATCTTACAATACTACTGTACTGGTCTTAAGACAAATATCACCTTTATAGGCCATGTTTGGTAATTATTCTATCTCGTGCTGCTTTCACGCTCCGTTAATTGAGAGAAATAAATTTCCTAAATTGATAAATAACATAATGACGTATCCTGTTAAAGTTTTTATTGCACGTTTCAACACACCATGCGTTTTGACAATTCATTTAATAGTCGCAATCTGTTGCAGAGAATTGAAACATCAACTACCGAAGCACCAATTTCGAGAGCGGTAATTAGCAGAGGCAGAGCAAAGTTTACCACAAGTCCAGAATTCGGTGAAATTGCGGATACATTAAATGTACCCGTCAGTAGGAAATCTAAATCGTCTACAAGACGCAGACTGGATTTTGAACGACATTTAGAACCAAGGCAAAAGCCACAGGAAACTCCACAGAGAACTAGAGGAAATGGATCTTACGAAGTAGAGGAAATTATTGATGACATTCCACGAGACAATGTAAGAAGACCTTTGTTAAAATCAAGAACTCAGGCAGAGGTAACTTCATCTACATCAGTGAAACCAACAGAAACTACTTCTACCCAAACTTCAAAAATTGACGTTCCATCAGAAGCAGAGAAATCCACTGTTTCAGAAGCATCTACAACTTCAACAGATAAAGAAGTTTCCGAAGTTACTGCAATAAATGTTGAACCGAATATATCGTCAACAACCAAATTATTTACTCCAGAAACTAGCGAAGCATCCGCATCGGAAGATGTTGCCGCTGTATCAGAAAAAGACTTCCCGAAAATTCAAACAAGTTCAGAAACAACCCCCATAGTAGATACACTGAAAGAGGAACCAAGAAAGGTTTTGCCAAGAGCGCAACTAAAGTCTCGGGCCAATACACGAGTTGATGAACCAACAACGTCTCAGCCTAGAGCAGTACAAAGAACAAGACCGCCAAGGCGCCAAGAAGCATCATCTCAAGAAGTTACATCCACGGAAACCACAAGGACGCGTAATTTTAGAAGACGCCCAACTGAAACTCCTGAATCTGAACATATAAAAAAAGGTCCATCTGTTTTTTTCACGGAACACGAGCATTCAACACGATCTCGTACTGGTAGAAAGATTGACGCTCAGAGAGTTTCACGAAGAATAGATACAAGTGTAGAGGAGGCAGATACAACTAATACTAGAAGGAGCAGAAGAACAGGCATAGAAGCAGCATCGAGTAGAAGACGTGAAACTAAAGTTGCTGCGGAAAATCAAAGTGTTGAAGATGTAAGTGAAGCGACTAAACGGACTGGAAGACGTACTTCTAAATCTTTTACCAGAGGTAGAACGTATGTAGTAGAATCTTCAACTGCTGAACCTTCAACTACCGCACCTTCTTCAAGTGAGGTAACGACTCAAAGAACAATCAGAAGAAATTCTAGACTACGAACTATGCCACCTTTTAATGAAGCAAAGTTAGAAGTTCTTCCTTTGTTTGAAAGCGACCCGAAAACTGAAAAATCTACGGCTGTTGATCGTGTTCCTGAAATAAATAAAGTTGTTCCTGAACCCACTTCTCCGTTATCAGTTTCTAAGGTAACAGTTCCAAGTACAACTACTACCACTGAAGTAACTAAAAGTACATTTACACAACAAGAAGTTAACACCCCAGCAACCAAAGTAAGAAATGGATCTCGCCGTACTGTTTCAAGAATACCTGTAAGAGAAGTCAAAAGCAATAAGATAGATACAGAAGTACATACTGTAAGATCATCCAGACGTCATCCATCTACAACTACCTTGGAACCTATACGTGCTTCGAGTCGGGAAAGTCATAGAGGTCACAGAACAAAAGAGATTAAATCTACTCCCGAAACATCAACAACAGCAGGAATAAGAGGAAGAAGTAGACATGTTCCGGAACAATCAACAACCGCGAAATCTATAAGGAGAAAGCAAGAACCGAGAGTTAGACCTAAAAAGATTGAACCTATTGTTTCCGAAAATAGACTTCAAAATCTTTCTCCAAGAAGAGGCCGTAAAGAAACTACTACTTCAACCACTACAACGACAGCTAGAACAACAACTACAACCACAGCTAGATCGACAACAACAGGCAGAACAACAACCATAAAAGCAACAACTACAGCGAAACCAATAACAACAACAACAACAACTACAACACCAACGACGACGAAAGCTACACCAATTACTACTGTAAAATCAAAATTCCGCGAATCCAGAAACGAAACACCAGTTCGCGCTTCTAGACGACGAAATTATCGATTCAATAAAATGGAGGATGAATTACATTCAGAGGAAGTAGCTGAAAGTACAATGTCTAAAAGTTTCAAGAAACCAGAAGCGACTACTCCAGGTTTAAAGCGATCTAGAAACACGAAAAGGGGTACAACGAAAGATCATTCCTCATTGTCAAGTTCAGAAGAAAGCATTGAAGAAACCGACAACTATCCTGAACCATTCAAAGCATTGCTTCAGGCAAAGTTGAAAGAAAAGGTATTGTATCTATGTAAATAATGAATGACTTACGTAACAAAATGATCTTCACATTGGGAAACGATGATGAATGAATCAATAGCAAGGATATTGGTACTGACTTTTTGAACTCTTATTGCAGGAGTCAAGGTCAAAAACTTCGGAAGAGGCTATTGTCACGAGTACGCAGAAAATCGTGTCGTCTGACTCCTCATTGAGGTTTCTGACTACAAACGTTCGTGACCAGAGAAAAGTAAGTTAAAATAATTTTGTTTTTATCTTAAACACTTCGCTTAAACATCTATGAAGATATTAAAACTAGAAAATTATAATAGAGTTCGGTTTTTACATGTTAACGACCTTGGTATTTATAGAATATTTTGTTTTTGTTAATATATTTAATTAAAATTCCAAGCAACCAATGCTGTTTGTGATACTAATTAATTTTTTTCAACTAGAATAATTGCTCTATCTATTACATGCAATTGTTGTTTTAGAAGGGATATGTCAGTAAAGAATAAAATGTAAAATAATTCAAATAATAATTTTACATTTGTGTATTATTATAAAGTCAATAGAAATATTTCATTTTATATTTGTAGCATGCAACATGCAGTTAAACAACAATTAAATAATGAATGCCATCGATTAAATGCAGAAAATAAAAATGCAGAATTTCTCCATGCATAAAACTGTCATTTACTATGCACTAGTAAACAAACACAGTACATAAAAAATAACAGAGTAAAAGTTATTGAATCCATAATAGTCATGTTCATACAACAATCAGTAGTTACATATATGCGTTATTTATTGGACGAATGGTATTTCTTTAAGCCGGTGTTACAGTGAGTTCAGTCGCGTGTGTTACAAATGGTGGCTAACTATACTTTCTCTTTCAAATTGGATTCCTACAGTTGCTTGGTATAATCGTGAGTCCTCGCTATTGATTTTTATACCTGTTAAATGGCAAATGACTGTCTTTCTGTTGGCCCAAATATGCACCATTAACATAGTCGAGAGTTGTTTCACACGTTACAGTGACGGTCAAACTTTACGCGATATTAATGCAGTACATTATTATTATACAATATACAGATATAAAACAAACCATCTATTAAATTAACTTACGAAATGTTTTGGAATTTCTGGATATAGATAGAGAAATTATTCGTCATTACACGATTAAATGACAGAGTTATTTTAAACGGCTTCTAAAAAAAAAAATCGTGATTCACTATCTGGAAATATTTATTCATAATAACATTTCTGGTATCAGATATAGTTTCTAGTGAAAACTGTTAAGATCCATAATAAATTATAATTCTCGAATGCGATTATCCCAAAACTAGAATTTAATTTCGACTAGTGACGAAATATTTCAAAATATCTAAACCTGATTCGACGTTAATAAATTCTGTAACGACCTACATTTAATAATGTTATTAATTGTATATAAAGAGAGACAGGTATTATACTCATATTTCATATTAAGCCATCATGAAGATGTTTAATGTCATTAATCAAGGTCATACAATTGAGAAAGAATTTTGCCCGCATTAAAAACATGTTTGTAACTGTATATTAAAATATACGTATACGTACCTACTTGTCACATTGATCAACATCTCAGTAAAAGGAGCAAAAGTAACAGTTATGCTTAATTAACATCGTTGGCAAGGATGCAAAATGAACGCTGTTTATGTAATGTAGTTAATTGGAATTTTGTAACAGAATCGTTCTGCTATAAGACGAGTAAATGTCAAGTAACCGATCATATTAATTTTTATTACATACATACATACATACATAACATCACGCCTTTCCCATTACTGGGGTAGCAGCCCTTTATTTCCTACAATCACTAAAAATATATATATATATATATATATATATATATATATATATATATATATATATATATATGGAAAACTGCCTTTCATTCCTTATTTTCTAACAATAGCTCGCCAAATACTCCTATCCATACATAACTGTCTCGCCTCGTTAATATCCATACACCTTGTCATACATGCTCTCCTATTATTTCTACTTATAATTTTACGTTCACTCAAAACATTTTCTATCATATTCATCCATTTACTCCTCGGTCTTCCTCGCAATCGTGTTCCTTCAATTTCACCCAAATAAATTTTTATTCAGGTTGACATTTTCTTTTAAATATTTACCGCATATTTTTAAATGATATAACTACAAGATATTCATACATTTTATTGTAGATAATTGGAATAATTATAATTTAACACAAAGACTATGACAGTAAATTTATAATTAATGTATAATTTCTAAAGTACATATTCATAAATATATCTTCAATAATTGTAGGAAGAAGAATTATTAATTTTGAATTTACTACCATCTACACCTAAACCTAATCCACGTCGGTTTCTTCAACGTCAAAAATCAATCGAAATAAATGAGAAACCAGCTCATAGTGAAAATAAAATTGATGTTACTCAAAAACCACGGACAACTACTGCAGGTCCACCCAGTACATCGACAATGAAAGAAGTGTTAACGTCAATTACATCGAAAATAACAAGACAAAGATTCCACGCCCGATTTAAGGCAGATCCTAAAGTGAATAAAATTGTAAATAATAACACCAATGTCGAAAGAAATAGGAATAATCGGGCAAAATCAAGAAATTTATCACCCCCCAAAGCAGCTACTGGCATTTATAGTAGCAAGAAGACTGCTAGAAGTACTACGGTAGCCCCGAAAGTTGAATCTACAACTGTAAATCATAAGAGATCATATCCAACAAGGAACAGTATTATTGAACAAGTTGTTTCTACAAGTGAGGTGAGAATGATACTTGATAATTATATGATTTTACAAACCTTAAACCAGTTTGATTTTTTTCAAATATAATTAGCAAATTGTAACACACCTTTAATTTAATTTACAGTATATAAATATTATTGCCATGGTTAGTAGAAATATTATAATTTATAAAACATAAAGAAAATATCAAGTTTTTTATAAATTCGTGTAGTTTTTTTATTAACTTATTTTACCTACTTTCTTTTTAACAATCTCGGAGATCTTTTCCGCCGTTGATGTATATTATTCACAATACTGTTGAATTGGTTGCATAATTCAATCGTCTTGATTTTAATTAGCAAAGTGGTTATTGATGTTTGTGATTTAACATTTAGAAAATAGAAAGGAGGAAACTATGTAAATGATCAGTAACTTTTAATAAATATCAAATGTAATTTTCAGATACCACAAACTGCTTCCAAGCCAAAGTCGCATAAATTCAGTGCCAAATATCGCAGTGAAATCTTGCGTGCGACAGGTTTCAAAACAACCACTGCTCCCGCTTATTTACCAACAGTGCCAACTGTCACCCCCGTTATATCGGTAAGTCCATCATTGCTAAGTTCAATGATCAGCGCAAAAGTAAAGTATATTAATATAGATCAATTCGTACAAAATGAAAAGCCAATAATTTATATCCATGAAATGTCTTATTTGTAATGAAACTGTTGACTGAATTATGACGAATGGGAAATTGTGGACTGCACCCGACACTACGTTGAAGAGACTTTTACAGATACCGAACTGACAAGTGTACGAGTCATTGTGTATTGTTATTAACACGACTCTTGTCTTTTGCCCAAGGATGTTGGAATACCGACAGACCCCGACTATATCGAATATCAGTGGTCGTTTAACCGATTGTGACGTCAATCTTAGGGAACCACGCATACTGTGATCAACAGAAGATGAATAATATATTACACGACTAAAAGTATTTTTCCACGAATGGAACACTTGAAAGCTTTAATTTTATACGTTTCGCTAAATTTATATACCATTTCATTTCTGTCATGTATCGATGGTAAGTCATACTGGTGATAATCGTCTTATCTCAATGCAATGAAAACGGGAATCTACCGATTTTTTTACTCATATAATACTCACAATGAAATACTCATTATCTAATAATCACTGTATATTATAAGATTTTAATTTAACCTTAAGTGGTGCCGTGTACAATTATTTTTCTCTTACATCATTTTCTCGCTATATTTTTTTAGGTTTATTATTTTTTATTAATATTGTATATATAAAATGACAAAGACTATACAAGTACACAAAATGTACATTACTGTATTTATCTTACTAATTCTTCTTTCAATTCGTACACACCACTAATTATATTATGCACAAGAACAGTATTTTTTTACTATTACCTATACCTATCTATATAAAACCAGAAAATGTATATAAATATAACGGTTTAATTTGCTTATTGTCAGTATTTTGTATAGATCTCTCTAGATAGGCCTCCATGTATTCATTTATCTGTAAGGTGTTGTATTATTAGTCTTGGGTTAGTTGTAAGCTAATAATGTATTACATAAACCATATTGAAACTAATAAAAGCAAATGGATATCGAATTTTGGCTTTTCATTTTCTTATCGTTTGTATATATATATATTTTTGTACATAACTGACATGTACACATGTAGTGTGTAAATAATCAAATGAAGTTAATGAATGAATAATTACAGCACACACATATACGTACATCATGTAAATGAGAATACTGAAAAGGATAGGTTTCTTCTTACAGACATCTACCATCTCCGGAGTAATAACTGAAGAAAATGAGCTTGGAATGGAAATCATATCACTGGATGAGCCCGTCAAAGAATCCATTCCTTCCGCTAATTTGATCAGAGACGAATATTATCAGTCTACTCCCGCTGACAAACAGCAATTAGTTACCTCCCATTCCCAAATAACTGTAAATACCCCGGGCATATTGACTGCAGCTAATGACCGACTGACGACTAGTAACATTGCCACCAGACCAGATCAAGTTAGTACCGACCGAAAGTCTGTTAATATTTTAGAGAGCATTCTGAAAGCTATTACTGCTACACCTGTCTTGTCTACCACTGATTCACCCCTTCGTTCTTCAACAATGTTTTCTTATTCTTCTACAACTACTCCTTCCACACTCAATGTGAAATCTGATAGTAAACAATCGATATCGTCCGTTAGTTCTAAAACACATAATATTCCTCCAGAACAAAATGTACAGAAACGAACCATCGATAAAGAAACTAGTATCCAGCAGTTAAGTGAAGATAAGTCTGTTTCTCTATTCGAGCGTATCATTCAATCGTTAACACAAAATGCTTCGACAACAAAGCCAACATCAACAACAACCACAACCACCACCACTACAACAACAACAACTACTACTACAACTACAACCACCACTCCGAAACCAACGACGACTACAGCAAAGCCAACAACCACGGTGAAACCTACCATTGCTATAGCAAAATCAACTATCCAAAAGATACCTTCCAAGAAAGGAGATGTCAGCTTCGGAACCCCACGGTCGGTTATTGAAAACATACTGAATTCCCTTTCATCTATTCAAAGTCTAGTCGAGAATACTACGAAGGGGCCTTCCATTGAACGTGTGGTAATTATAAAACCCACTCAAAAAGTAGTTAAATCACCTAGTACTAGTTCAGCACCATTCGTAGCATCCACAACTAAACGCTCAACATTAACCGAAAAACCGGGATTAAGATCTGTAACAATACTCTCCACTCCACCGAACACGTTGCCCACACAAGTAACTACTACTTTAGATCCAATAAACGGATTCCTAAAAGAACTTTCTACCGAAAATACACTTCAAAAACGTACACTGTCCACTCTTATTTCTTTACTTAATATCGCAAACACTCCTACCACGAAAAAAATTAACACCGCGTTTGAATCTTCTCCTGCCGTTGCCATGCCAAATACCCCTTCTACAACTGTTGTTCCAACAACACCTGATGCAGAAATTAACGTAAAGTCATTAATAATGGAAAGTGCATCACCATCAACTGCTATGCCAATGACTACAGATTCTGGAGCACAAATGTCATCAGTTACATCTACTACTATGGGTACATCTACAACAGACATGCTAGATTCTTCCACTTCACCTTCAATTATGGAAATGTCTACAAGTGCTTCTGAAACCGAATCTCCGATAACATCCTCTATAGATTCAATGTCAACAATTGTACCGACAACTATTACTTCCATAGAAAATGATATTATTGTCGGTTCTGCTTCTACCACAGATTCGTCTAGCGCTCCAGAAAATATTGTCTTAATTCTAACCACTAAAGAACCAATAAAGTCAACAACAGTTCTATCCGTATCAACTACAACGGGAGGATTTGAAAATACGGAAATGCCACCAAGAATGTCAACTGAAATGACCAGTGATACAATGACGACTACAGATATTGCAATGACGACCAGTGCAGACATAAAAACAATTGATGGAACAACATCTGCCACTCCAACCACAACGCCACAAGCAACTACCGTTTTTGCAGATATGAGTACTGTTTCAATGCAAACAGAATCTCCAGCATCAATTAATTCCCATGAATCTGTACCTTCACTATTACCAAACCCATTCTCAGTTAACATTAACAGTGTATCTGTCAGTTCTGCTAATGACATTTCTGACTTTGGATCATTACAACAAGATTCTATTTTATCCATTATTAACTCTTTCGAAAATAGTAATGAAACTGCTTCAACTACTGAGTATTCTGTTAGATTCAATAACGTATCTGAAAACATTGTATCCGACTTACCATTTGAAATAATAAGCACTACTAAACCACCTCCGCCAATGGCTGGAACAACTAAAGAGCCAAGTTCTCTTGAATCTACAACTGTAACAACTTTAACGAACGATGTAACAAATATTAATGATAATGATGTCACTACGATGATTCCAATTGAAATGACTTCTATTGGTGAAATGGAAATGACTTCCATTGGTGGAACTGAAATGACTTCTATTGGTGGAGTGGAAATGACTTCCATTGGTGAAATTGAAATGACTTCCATTGGTGGAGTGGAAATGACTACCAGTGGTAGTGTGGAAATGACTTCTAGTGGTGGAATAGATATGACTTCCATTGGAGGATTAGATATGACTACCAGTGGTGGAATGGATATGAGTACCACTGGTGGAATGGATATGACTACAACTGGTGGAATAGATATGACTACCACTGGTGGAATAGATATGACTACCACTGGTGGAATGAAAATGAGTTCCGTTAGTGGAATGGAATCAACCACATTAGACATTTCCTCTAACACTATAGAATCAACGGACCAGGGATCTGCTAAATTAATGTCAAATAACAATACTGATACAAACGTTAATATGATGCAAAATTCACAAAGAAACATAAATCCAGTCTCCTCCCCCATTTCAATTGCTCCCAGATTCAATATACCACCCTCGACATTAACACCACAATTATCGACAGTTACACCAAACAAGGACTTCTACTTATTTGCAATTTTACCAAACAATACTGTGGTACGTAAAAAACCGAGTACGTACCCTACTAAAGAAACACCTTACCTAATTGTCGGCATTTACCCAAATAACACGATCATACGCAAGTTTCCGAACGGTACGCTCGTACCTGAGGAACCGGTGATTCAAGTTCGCGGATTTGACACTCGAGCCAATCCTCCGGACATAACAAGTAACCAAGTAATTCCTGACAGAGGCCCCTCGTCGGATAACACTATTACCACGGTATCTACCCATTTGTCAATAACTATGGTGTTTGCGCTTTGTTCGATCATTGCTTACGTTCCTTCCTTATCTTTGGTCACCTGGTCACATCTCTCGTTCAGTGACATGTGTTCATTGCACTTCTCTACTAAATCTATTTATATTTATTATTGTATTATCTATTCTTATCTATATCTGTATATTTATCATTGTTTATTTCATTTCATTTCATTTCTCATGTAAAAATTATTAATGAATAATTATATTAACTAGTCGAAGCGATAAATGAGATCTATTTATCGCCATGATCTTATTTCCATCTTCAAGCTCATGCCATTTTAACAAGGGTTGTGAAATGTAAAATATTCGCGTACAACCACAAAAACACCATACACGGTTGTTTGTACAATTTATTCATTCAAAGGAGAACATCAGGTGACTGAAATGCTTTACACATTATATGAATTAATAGACTGCCATTCCACAGCTACTAACCGAATGATATTTTTGCGAGGGTCGATTTTACAACGAAGTAAAAGAATATACGGATTGACAATGTTCAAATTACAGGAGGATGTTATACTTCAAAATGCAGCACCTCCATTAAAAATGGATCCATCTCCGCAACCAGTGGCAGAATCATCTACTAATTCTCCGTCACTTAGTCAAATGTTAAATGGTAATATTATGGCACAGGTTGTTCCAGGCAATAACGTCATTTATAAAACCCTTGAAATAGATCCTTCGGTAAGTATTACAAGCAAAGATTTTATTTGAAATGAGTATTTTATTCTGCAATAAATTGTAGACAAACCAGGTTCGAACGGACAAACCAATAGCACCTGGTTCATCCGGAAACACTGTATTTAGATGGAAACCAGTTACGGCAGCTCCAATATTTGAGGTAATAAGATAGTAAAATCAATATTTGTTCAATATATTCATTTTATTGGCGTTTTAGGTCGAGAATAAGATTAACGCTGATATCAATGTCGTTGGTAGTGCCAGTAGCACAGAATCTGCAAATGTTGTAGCTATCACTCCATCAACAATGAACACTGTTAAAGTCACATCCACATCTGCTCCAATTACATCAACCACACCAGAGAACGTAGTAATACAGATGAGAGCTAATATATTGGCAGCTATGCCGCCTACAAGTACACAGAAAGGACCGATCATGCCTTCTGCATCGGCAACAACGGTATCATTTACAACAACTACTACCTCGATGCCACCTCCATCATTAACTACTAGAATGTTTATGATAATGCCTCCTCCATCTTCAACAACAACTATGCCACCACCGCGTCTAACAACAATGCAACCGACAACAACAAAAGCACCACCACCACCATCAACAACAAGAGCTCCTACAACAACATCAACAATGCCACCTCCTCCACCAACAACAATGTCATCTCCTCCATCAACAACAATGCCACCTCCTCCATCAACAACAATGCCGCCTCCTCCACCAACAACAATGCCACCTCATCCACCAACAACAATGCCACCTCCTCCACCAACAACAATGTCACCTCCTCCGCCAACAACAATACCACCTCATCCACCAACAACAATGCCACCTCCTCCACCAACAACAATGCCACCTCCTCCACCAACAACAATACCACCTCATCCACCAACAACAATGCCACCTCCTCCACCAACAACAATTCCACCTCCTCCACCAACAACAATGCCACCTCCTCCACCAACAACAATTCCACCTCCTCTACCAATTACAATGCCTCCACCTCCTCCAACAACTATGCTACCAACCCCGCCAACAACAACACCATCTCCTCCACCACCTATTACAAAAGCTCCAATAACAACACAACCACCGCTACCCCCTACAACAACATATATATCACGTACTACAACACCAGTTCATTTAACAACGACACTGCGTTTAACAACATTACCACAATTGACAACCACACTGAGGAGAAGCAGAGGAAGACGTCCAACAACAGTGAAAGTTACAACAAATGCTCCAACAACTACTTATATTCCAAGAACAAGCACAACAACACCGGAACCAGTTAGAATCACAATTACTCCTGTGGAAATTGTTACGCCAGAAACAACAGTCCAGATTTCTTCCACAACAGCAAGAATAATTTCAAGTACTTTAAAAACTTTAACAGATGAACAGAAAAAGAATTTGGAAACGCTTGCAGAATTGGAAAGAGAACAGGCAGCTATTTTGAAACAGTTATCATTCTTAACTAACTTGGTAAGACTTTTAAAAAATTAAAAATAAATATATTTTTACAATTTAACTTTGCATAATAGATTCCAGGCGGTCCGCGAATTGGAGTAAAACCAAGTACCCCTACAAAATCAGGAAAGGATTCTTTGAGTTTGCCAAATGAAGTAAGTACATGAATTTGTTACCATTAAGCAGGTATATAAAATATAACATATAAAAATCAATTTGTAATATAGCATTGAATATAACTTAATATAATTCGTATATAAGTCTGCACACATTTAATATTAGCACTAATATTGTAAAATAAATATTAACATTGCGTTATGTTTTATTTTGTATTATTTGCAGTATTAGTGTTGTTGGTCCTATATAAAATATGTATTATTTATTGTACTTGGTTTTTAATGTAAAAAAATAATAGATTTAACACAGATATAAATTTTTTTGTAGATATTAGCGTTAGGAAATACCCAATCAACAACAAAGAGATCTCCTCCATCACTGAGTTTGTTAGACGCGTTATCACCAACAGGATCCAGAGGGGCCAAGGCTGTAACCGATCCTCAGCAAGCCCAATTAGATAGTATACTAAAGCAATACAATACTCAGGGCCTTAAATATACCACTACGACTACAACTATAAAGTCTCCAACAAATTCGCCCTATGGAAATAGTAATGACGCTATATTGGCAGCATTTTTAAAAGAACGGGGAATTGGGCCGAGCACGCCTAAAGAACTTAGCCTGTTTGAACAACTTCAAGCAGGGGTAATGAACTTGGAATAAATGTTTAATACATATCATTTTTATTTACTTTTGTTAATATTTCAGAGAGCTACTCCTAAACCAACCACAACTACGCCAAGACCGGGAATGTTATCACAAGGACTCAATTGGTTACTGAATGCATTTGCTCCACCTCCAACTAGAAGTCCCGCCCCGAAACCTGCTACTAGGCCAAATATAGCCCTTAATATAGCAGGTGGTAATCTTGAAGAACTAATGACCAGACAACCAACGAAATTAACTCCAGTAGTTTATGATATACCAGAAGTGGTAACCAATTCAGCACCATCATCCACAATCAGACCCAGATCAATACCTAGCGATCTTGAACAACAAGAACAGAAAGAGATTTCAGTTCTTGTGAAACAACTTCAGACGATTCAAAAAGACCCAGTAGCCGCTCAAAAAATAGTGGCACAGTTTACAGGTAGACCAAGTGCTACATACAAACCTGGTAGAAATGGAGACCTTAGTCCTCAAGATTTGCTGACGTTATTAAAAGAAATACAGGCGATACAAAAGGATCCGTCAGCGGTTAAAAATATTCAGGCAGCTATCAATACAAAACCTACCACTACAACATCAACTACTACTACCACACGCAGGCCTAGAACCACACGTCCACCTCCCAAAAAGACTTTAAATGATCTTAACGAACAAGAACTAGGGCTTCTATTAAAACAAATTCAGGCAATTCAACAAAATCCACAATTGGGGCAAAATATAGATTTGTCTAAATTTATCGGTGGTGCTACGGCCTCCACAACTGGCTATGATGATAGTGACGATGACTTCATTGCTTCAAGTTCAACGAGAAAACCTACTAGATCACCTAGAGTAGAAGCATCTCTTGCTTATAATTCACCTGAAGAGCCGACAATGATGCCTAGGAAACCAACTTTGCCACCGGTAGCGTTTAGACCTGTAAGTGGCGTGCCAAATACAAATCCAGAACTTGGAGGGAGATTGGTGAATGCAGCGGTTTCGGTTACTAAAGCTATTTCTAGCTTCCTGGGGAATGCTTTACAGGTAAATCGCTTGACAATGTTCTAACAATAGTAAACATGCTTACATGGGCGGATTGGGCCACCGTCACAACGGACATATGTTACTAACCGGCCTGAATAACAATATGTTAAAGCAAAGAAGCACATTGCATTTAAAGGCATGAGCTAAGTTTCAGTATAGTTAATAGATAAACGATATGACTGTGTGTTTCTATTCTAATGGTTGTTTGTTGTCCCCAATCCGCCCCAAAGCATGCATAAAATATAGTACCCACTTTTATTGATACTATGTTTATACAAATCAAATATTTTTACTAGTGGCAAACAAAAATAACTAAGAGAGATAATAAATAAATAGATACACATGAAAGAAGGATGAAAATAATTGTCCATGCATGATGCATATTTAAATATTAGTATGAAAGTAAAATGAATGAATGCTAATGAATGGCTGTGATCGAATCACATTACGAATACAACTGGCTAGTATATTCGTTATATTGTATTTAATCATATATTGTTGTTTGTTTTTACTTGTAGGGTGTGGTTGCTAGACTATTAGAGTACATCAGCTCTAGGTCACACAATCAATCGTTAGGCAACAATTATAGTACGAATATCGGGTTTACATCGACAGAACAAGCATAAACTATACTGTATATACGGTAAAATCGTAGACAATTTCTATTTTTCAATCATTCATTGCATTGAATAACATGCGATGGTCGTTTAACGTTTAACATTTACATGTAATCATTAAATATCATTAGCGATTAGTTCTATAATCGTAGTATACACTAGATGAAGAAATAACGTAACATTTCTTCTAGCAGTAATTGACTAAAATGCGATTAAACCGAGCTCATTGTAATTAATTCAAACGTATTATGGGATTCTATGGACTTTAACATAAATGTATGTTTCCAGGTTCAAGTTTACTTGTCTAGTCTTGAAATTAAATAAATTTCATTGTAGTTTTACGTAATGCCAAAAGACAAATCAAATTATTTAATTTCAAGCTTATTTGTGTGCACTAATATACCTGTTCTCACATTACAGCTAACAATGTGTAATGGATATTTAATGAAACTAAAATACTGCTGTTTTTTTAGGGAGCTACAAACGCATTTTCGTCGCTTGCAAATACATCGTCTGGAAACATTGGATCACTAAGCAGTTCTAGGTATAAAAAATGAAGTTCAAATATAAAATCATTTTGTACATTCAATTCAATGTTGCAACATTAGTTGTTGACAAGTTGTTATTGATCTAATTAAGGAAAAAACAGGAAACTATTTATTATTATTATTGTACGATTATAATATTTTTAAGTATACAAATCTAAATTTTTACGATTTTTTAACGATTTTTTTCTTATTATCTGTATATAAGCTCCAGTTAAACGTTTTGTTTTATTCTCTTTTTTATTTAATTTATAATTATTAATTAAGGCTCTATAATTAGGGCTAAGCTCATAATAACAAAATAGAAATTGATGAATATGTATATACCTATGTTTTACTTATATTGGCTGTATAGATTAATAATATGATGACATGTTACCTATTAGAAGGTATAGTATGTACTTTTATGTAATTTGTTATTAAATAATATTGTATATAATAATGTGTGGTACGAATTTTTGTCCCCCATATCATTATCTTCACTGGAAAATAATTTCGAATCATGCTGTTTTAAAATATATTTTAGTACGTAGATTTAATAATATGTAGATCATTCATAACTTTTTCATTCTTTGACACATAACATACGCCTAAAAATATTGACATATAATTGTATTATTAGACATTGACAGTACATTCACATTCCTGGAAGATAAAATGTCTCACAAATAATTTTTTATTTTAATTTCTAAGAATATATATAGGAAGCATTTGTGTTTCGTGGGTAGTTCAGCAAATTCATGTATTTCAACAGGATTCTAATCATGTAAACTATAACGGATACGAAATAAAATAATTCTTAATTGATATTACTTCTTTTTGTAACTATAAGAATTATTTTCTGATCTTTTAAAGACAAAGTTCTGATAATAAATACAATGTTTTTGCATCTATTTAAATCAATTATAAAACGTTTAACTATTATTGTTTTTCTATAAATTCTTAGATATGTTAATGAATGTTATAAATGATCTAGATCCAATCGTTGCGCACATGTTTGTTGTCAAGTAGGTATCTATATTGTTTTTTCTTCATAATAAATTTGAATATTGTTGGTTTGTTTACCTCGCATAATAAAAGGTACGCGTGTAACTTGTGGAGCACATTAATTATTATGGCAACATTCCATAACGGCATATCAATGCCACCCACGCGCGATCAGGTGATTTATAAAGGATATTAGATTGAACGTAACTTTTACACTTTATATCCGCGTACACAATGTTTACTCCCGGTTGCAAACCATTTTCAATTTTGATCATTTAATCCCAAATGAATCGTAATATGTACCCACATTTCTTGTGAAGAGTACTGTTCGTTCTTTACAATATTACTAATACAAATCGTTAGCAAAGTGAAAAATGTGTATATTTAAAATAGGTTACTATTAATAACCAAGTTATCGTTTCAATATTTCTGTTCAGAAATGTCAAGCTGTCACAAGCACTGAAACAGTGCAACAAATTTATGTAAATGCAATCTGAAATTACAATACCTCGGACTGAATCAAATCGGACTGCTGCACTATATGAATAAATTTGTTAATTTTTTTAATAATGTACACGAATACTTCATAATAAATAATAATATTGAACATTTTCATTACGTTTATTTTTTCATTTATCTTTGTTAGTTGCAATAAATATTATCTGTAAGTACATGATTTAATTTAACTTGCTGACTTATGAATATTATTTCGCTATGAATTATTCATATGATTTGGTCTTAATACTTGTTTGAAATAAATCATAACAGAACTGCAATGAAGTTATTCAAATATAAAATTCCCCTAATAATTGTTTTTTGAATATGTCTAAACTTCATAAGAAATATATTAATAGAAATATAAACAATATATTTTTGTCAATACTTCCATATATGGATGATGTTTATAAAATGTCTCCGAAAAGATGTTAGACAGACATGTGAAAAAATATACAGTTTTTATTTACGTAAAAGAATGATGTCCGTTTTCGAATACGTCACAGTACGTCATAAAAAGTGCATTCGTTCGTTTCTGACGTCATTTAATGAAAAAGCATGTGAAAGTTCATTCCAACAGCACTCTCAAGAGAATGACACCCCCTCTGCCCCGTTGCTCTACGTCGTACACACCCGCACTCAACACGCTGTCACCGGAAATAACTACATCTAAAGCCATTTACCCGTTCACATTAAATAAAAAAAGTCAATTATAAACGGAAAGTATTGACCTGTTAGCGCACTACAATTATACAATAATTACGGAAGCATTTTTTAAAGCGAACAATATTACTTCACAGATATGTAATATGACTCAAACCGGCCGATATTATACAAAAGATATAATTAGCAATGGATTTAAAAATAACTGATTATATATAGACTGAGATATAATTAATTTGTGTTCTATTAACGGATATTTTTGTATAATAAAATGACTAAAATAGACTTTGCATTTTGTAATAAATATGGCTATTATCCAACAATGCATATTTGGAGAGCTACGATATTCGTGTCAATATGTCTTAGAAAATGTTATGTCAGAACATTTCAACTCGAGGTAAATATTTCTATATAAATCATAGTTTATTTATATATTATAACTAAGATTTTTTCCTAATAAATCTATATTGTTTGTTTGAGGCTAAATATAATCCCACTATAGTGAATCCCATTGTCTACTCCAGTGCGTTCAGAACTTACTCATTCATTAACAGTAATCAAGATAAATTTAATGATTCATTTGGTTAAAGAGGAAAATTCATCTAAACAACTAAATACAAGTACGCAATCAATGACGATCGTGTATATGAAATATTATAAATCATGTTATTGGCAGATTTAACATGAGATAAACTGACAATAAAATAATAACAAAAGGTCAGTTAGTATGAAAAAAATATCTGCACAATCATTATTACTTTTAAATATCACCTATAAATAAATTGGCTTGTTCTGAAACCAATTATGACCAGTGATTCTAAAACATTTATAAATTAAATATAAATATCTCGACCTAATAACTGATTGCCTTAACGCATATTGAAATTGTTCAATCCTATTTAAAGAATTGGAAAATAAATGCTGTTTGATTTAGTGACCTATAAATTTCAGAATAAAAAATTTCCATGACCAAATGATAATAAAAAATTGTTGAATACTGCTGTTTATCTACATTACCTACTCTAAACCGCAGAAATACAGGTAGAGTTAATAATAGCGGCATTTGTATTCGAAGAACAATCATGATTTGAAAAAAATATCGATGCCAAATAGGAAATGCCCGTGTCCCTGTATCCAAGTAGATTCGGTAAGTACCTATATCATACCTCGGTGGTAATATTTTGCAATTAACCATTTGTCGACGGCGATATTGTGTTTAGATATGACATAGGTTATTACGAGGCACTATTAAATAAAATTGATTGCAAATTGAGCGACCCAGTTACATTAATTCATGCAAAATAACGGGTGTGCGAGCAAAATATTGTGATCTACGAGATAAGAATGGGATAATTGAAATCTATAGATCAAAATCAATGTTGCAATCTCCAGTTTAATACCGTACGCAATTGTTTTAGACCTTGGCTTAAAAATAATAATGAATTATCTCTAATAGCAGTATTTTGTGTGATTGATTTGTTTCATACATTATTTTAGCATTATTGTATTCGACTGCTCTTTCTCATACTTTCATAAACATATATTCATGCTGTATTACAATGCTTTACATTCAGTTTCAATCATGTTCTTAAGGAAATATTTATGAATATAAAAGATGTGAATCTATATAATTGGTTCTATATTATTTAGAGGAACTACAAAGTATAAACTTCTTCATAGAAAATAATAAGACAAATATGAGATATAACTAAAAGTAAAATCAATCAGCATTTTCACTATTACAATCTGTTATTTAAATTCGCTATAATGCAATACCTTATGACAACAATACAAGTATAAAAAGAAATTGGACATTTCAAATTTGAGACTAAATTCTTGAGAAAATAAATTACGTGCTAAGTCCGTATATGTAAATATGTATGTAAATGCCAATATGTCGGAATGTTATTTTACGATAGTACTGTCTGTAGAATGATACACAACATTGTGCATTGGATTATACACGTGTTCAGTAGAATTATATGGAACATGCATGTATCCCACATAGATGTATGCGTACGTGTAATATGTACACACCCACATGGGAACCGCGAGAATTTTATTAATAGATCTGGGCGGGGAAATTATATTACAGATAATAAATAATAATGTTATTAAAAAATAATAAATCATTTATTAAAACATTTTTCCCGGTTTTCATTTATACCACATTATTTACATATTTATTGATGATCAAATAATTATTTGTTCGTAATCATTCAAATCCGGATATAATAAATGAAATATTTTATATAAAATTGTTATCATTTTCATAACATACAAAGTCAACAACTCCAAACATGAATGGAGTTTTTTAAATAACAAAGATTATATTATCAGTTGATAAAAATATTCCAGTATGTATATGCAAATCAAATGGAAAAATATGTTTCTTTAAAACCTTAAAATTGCAGAATTTATTATTAGTGATCATGATTCATTGTTATCACCAAAATAAAAGAAATACACTTATTTAGATATATTTTATCAATACGCTGAAGTTCAAAAAACTGTTCATTTCTTAACAAATAAAATAACTATTAAGAAACTTTTCATAGAACTTTGTTTCTTTCGCTAATGTACCATATTTAAAAAAATACATTAGAAATAAAATATTGAATTACTTTGCTTTAATAAAAATCTATCATTAATAATAGTGGAAACTCTGCAATAAAAACTGATGAATATGAATCCTGTAACTATATTTTATGATAATACAGCACAACATTAACATATGTGGCATATATACTGTAATCAGAAATGTATTTTCTTAGAAGATGTAAATTGATCAGTAAATACATATTCTAATTAACAATAATATATACAATTGCACGATTAATTAGTAATGATGTAAAATTTTCCAATCGTTCCGCAGACACATCGATCAATGATATTTATTATGCTAAAGTGTAGTTCGATGAAAATAATATGTGAACGGAAGAACCCAGTACACATATGTATGTACAAACATATCATATATGCATGTTTTTTATTCATTCGTTCGCTTAGCGACAATATCTTTAAGACCGTAACTTCCGCTAATGAATGCAACACATTACGTTTTTTTTTTTCAGTATCTGGTTTTACCACCTGTGATGTGAACACACACACACACATACACACCTACACATTGACACATAAATTATCTATTGAGTAAAGTTTTCACGGTCTGTGACGATAGGGATACCCGCTTATGTCATAACTTGTAAGACTAGCAAATATAGATCTACAGTATCGGCATAGAATGAAAAATGAATCATTCATCTAATTGTTTATTTTACGTCTTAATATTCCAGTGTTTACTTGATTTACACACACCGCACATATGATCTGTGTGGAGAATAAATAAGCATAAACATGAGCGAATGTATATATAAACGTGGTTTTAAAAACTACGGCAGTTGGAAATTTTTTGTCATTTGTATGTAGTGCAGGTCTGATGCCTAAGCTACCAGAACTATTTTTGTACAACTATACTAGTAAACTTGATCAGAAAACATTGTTACTGTAAAAGGTTTTACTGAGCTACAAGCACAAAGTCTGTAACTGCATATTTCAAATAAATTATTGAATTAGAATACTTGTGCTAAATATAGTGGTGAAGAAATCAAAAAACGTAAAATATCTAAAATGTAAAAAAAAAATAATTCAAAAGAATTATTTATAAAATGTAACAAGTAGTAAATAAATATATAAAAATTACATAAAAAGTAAAGTGAAAGTTGAAAATAATTAAAAAACAAAGAGCATGGTATCATATGAATCAGAGTACAAACAGTATCGCCTTATGACCAGGCAACTATAACAACACTTCTGCGTATAGGTTAGTATAATAATTTTAGAATTAAACAAATTACTTTACAAAAGTAATTCAAATATGTAGAAATGTCTACTTGTGTTAAGATATGTCAGTAGGAGATCATTTTTGGTCCGTGTTGATAACGACAGTTGAGGCAAATCAACTGATAATTGTCAATAGAAGAAACATCTGTAGCAGACAGTTGTATTGCGCGAGTTGAGCACTGCATAACGTTTTCTTAGCTGATTGTAATCTGGGTCGAGCGGTAGCAAGAACACTCAGTGGCATGCTAAGAACATTCAGTCGAGAACTGTAGAAGAGATCGGGTGACAGTGTACAAGTTTGTCTCTTCACAATCGGTCATAATATTTGTTTATTTTCGGTTTGACAAATTATTAACTTACTTATCTAACGATTAAACGATCTTAAAACGATGTGCCTTTATGAATAGTGACTTTTCAGTGACTCGTCTGTAATTTTGATAACGAATTTCGTGATTTTCGGAATTAATTTTTGACAAGATGGTTTATAACAGACATTCTGTTGAAACCGAAACGGTGAGTGATTGAAAATATTATTATATTTCATAGATTGTATGTTTTTCAGTTTACTAATTTAAAATATTGCTTAAATATTTATACAATCTTAAGTTATAGTGCATTGAGTTGAATATAGTATCTAAATCTTTATTTTTAATTATCTTAACTTACGTACTTTGTTGTTGACATGACAAATTTATATTTTAAAATACCTTACTAAATAAATGTACTTTCTAAATTTATTTTTCGCGATGAAAACGACAAAAAAATTATAGTAAAGAAATTACGATTTCTTTTATGAACCTCATTGAATTAATTATATTTACATATACGAATTATAATATATTATAAATATGTTTTATCTATAACTAAGACACTCAATTATCTTATAATATAAACAAATTAAGTATAACAATATTATATATATATATATATATATATATATATATATATATATATATATATATATATATATATATATATATATATAATATAGTGCAATGTAAATATAAAATTGAAGAAGCGTAATTATCCAAATTAACTTTAGAATCAAGGTTGAGTAATTAAAATTGCATCGGTACAAAAAAATAAATAAAAATGAAAAACGGCATTGAAGAAGTCGTCCTTGTGAAGTTTACAGTTAGCACGGTATGAACAGATCACCAATGAGCGCTTTATCAATTTGCTTCTTAATTACCTGTAAGTCATCGTAATTAAACATAAATCTCAACAACCTGAAAATTGCCAGACGAGCAATTCCGAGTAACCCAAGAATGGGGTCAAAACTGCTTTACACATTACAGGTGGACAGTAGAGTTTTGCGGACGAGTGAGCGCGCGCGCATACACACTCTCGGCAAACAAGTACGGTCACTGATTGGTCAGGCAAACTAGATATGAACGTTTCTCAGTCGCCATGTTGGTCTAACAACATTAATATTTATGTCTACCAATCGTTTTTGCGTTCTGTCACTCTGGTGTCTATTTCTTCAATATTTAAAAGAATGTTGTTTACTTACTTTTCATGTTAATGCTTAACTAACTGTTTTAATGAAAAAAGAATGTAGTGCCTTTTTGTCGCGAAACGGTAATAAAATTTTATACCAAATGTTGTTAGAATCGTTACAGTAATGTGTTATAATCTGTTGATTGCAATCAAGGTAGAACACAAAATAAATTAAGAACTACATTTGTAAAATTATCTTTACTAATGCAAGAAACCATTGACAACTGAAGTTAAAAAATGCATATATGTATACAGTATACCTATACACATTTTGCAATGAGTTCAATTCTTTCTGAGAAAATGAACCGTTGTGCTTGTTTGTTTCATAAAGAGTTTATCTTAGAAGGTCTGTGTTGTTTTTTCTATTCTACAAGTAAACAACAACGATAAACAACGAACATTAGATATATATAAATAAAAGCAAAGACATATGATTAAATATGTAGATGAAAGATTAATGAGCAGACAAAAAAAAACTATGTAAATTTTTTTATTCGGCTGTCGTACGTTGTTTTTGTATTTTCATTTGTTCCATTTTATTGCTCAAGACAATGGGGTTTTCCATGTTTGTACATTTCGAAATTTTATATCTTATTACACTGTTAATTTATTTCAAAAAAATTAATGTTACTTGCGAAATATCTTAGTCAGTTAATTAACGTTGAAAAAAAAGAACGAATATGGCAAAAACATAATTCGAATTAGTTTATATGAATGAAGTTATTAACGGGAATGAACTATTGGTTTAAATTATAGAAAGTTAAATTGAAACATGCGATTGACTGTGTTCAAATAAGAAATGCTAATAAAACATAGCTCACGTGGAAATATATTGCAGTCACGTTAATTGTAAGTGTAGAAAATCGTCGTGTAATATTAATAACGATGACAGCACGGGAAAATCGGTATTTTTACGTTGAAATTTTGAAAGTAACAATGTCTTGAAAAAAAAAGTAGTGGCAAAAAACTATGTTAGCAGTAAGTTTGTAAAAGTAATTTGCACGAATGACAAAGTTTTAAGAAGGCAAGAAACTTTTGCCAAGAAAAAGTATGAGCTGTAATCATACCTGTATTACGTAGGGTGTTGACCCTACGAAATATTTTCGTCATTACGCCTAACGAATCAGTGAAAGTTTGTTATTCCAAGAAGCCTTATTAAACAGTAAAAAAAAAAAACATTTCCTGGCCTGTATTTTAGAAAGCGAGATCTGTCTCTCGGTTCAATAAGCATCAAATGTTCTTGGAAAATCCAAAGTTTTGTAATGCATGTATCGTAATTATGCTGATATATCCGGTACTAGACTCGCCTTCTTATAATATGCGTAAATATAAATAACTTGATTTAAAAAGCCGATGGTACAGTATAGAATTTATATTACGCATTTCAGACGACAGTTTTATGCAATTGACTACTAAATATAACTCTCCCGTTGTTTGATGAATGAAATTGCACGAATATGTATGCGAAGTCAGTTACCGGTGCACGGATCTACAACAAACAAATACCCAGATCTGTGGATTAACAATGTTCTTTTTTTTATTATGTCGTATTGATTTGCCTCTGGCATATTGATTAATAATTGATTGCCGATTATTGATGTACTATTATTAGTTCTTGCAGAATTGTATTTTCAGGATTCCCAGAATTTGAAAATCCGGTTTGGATGAGTCGGACACCGTTAGGGCTAATATCGTAGAATTAAAAAAAATAAACAATATTTTTTTTGTCTGAAATGTTTTTGCTTGTTAATATGAGTTGTGGTTTAAATGTACTTGTTTTGTTTTGCGAAGAAACATGGTATCTGTAATTATGAGTGATAATCAAGAATACATTATTCTACGGAAATTGTTATAACGCAGTCATTGTAATGTTGACTGTATATTTGTTCATTAAATAATTACCAAGAATTCTTTGCAAACGTAGATCATTTAGTTACTAAATTTTAGTAAATGAAATTTGAAAAAGCTTTTAATTCGGTTATGAATTTTCAAACAAAAAATTAAGAGAATCATTGACTAACTTTATCTGTTATAATAACATAGATAAATGGTAATGTTAGTAAATATTTGGCCAAATTCACACCTGTACTTAACTATCATTGAAATCGAGAGTATTCGCCTATTTGGTACTACTGCACGTCGTACCTGTCCAAAGACAAGTCAGTATGACTACGTCATTCTCCAAGGTAACTTGTGGTTTTCCCGAAACTTAAACGTGATCTGTTGTATATCCCACCTTCACTATAGCCATCTCTGTTTGTTAAACGCGTACGGTACGAGCACACAGCCATGTTTCATGTAAATGTCCTTGTTTAGTAGTTTCATTGCTATCTCACACTTGGATTCCATTGCTTTTTAGACTGCTGGAAACGATATTTTACATAGCATCATGTGAGTTGTGTAACCGACGTAAACACAAAGCATATTATTTTGTTCGAATAACTGATCTGATGCTGATTAATACTCATATTCGCTGAAACTTCATTAAAATTCAATTTCATGCCAAAGTCAGTTAATTATGTTAATTTTTTACCATAATCTTACATCACTGTGGAAAACAATAGCATTGGTTGCTATTTATGTACAAGCAATAAACTACAAACACGGATGATTGGAGACATATTTATTTCATGTGCATGGTCGTGCAACACATAACATTGGATTTAAACACGAAATAAATTATTCCATAAATGGATCATACAATCCTCTCACTATTATGTCGTAACTATAACTCTTATTACTAGTTAAATTCCCCATTGCAAATATGGTGAAAATAATAATGTATTCACTTTGGAATGTAAATATGATACAATTGTTTCAGCCTGGTGTTAATTTTATATGTAATATAAAAAGACTTTAATTGATATTATTAAAACAAACTATTCATCCTACATTCATGAGTAATACTGACCAGGGATGCGCCATCTTATAATTATAAATAGACGTGGACGTAATGACGTAACGTACATAAGTAAAATCTACCTGTAAATATCGTACAAATACACATTCACCGACCTAGACGACAATGAATTTGACGTACGAGTAGAGTTAGAAAAAAAAATATCGTGCGAGATGACGTAAAATCCATGCGTTGTTCAGAATGAAATCTCGGCGTGAGACAAAAAGTACGCACCAAGGTGAAATAACGACAGTAATATAGAGAGGGAAGATACCGAATTCAGACTGACAAACAAAGACACAATCAGTTCAACACATGAATTTGTTGCTGGTGTATGTTGGTTATGTGTTAAGTGGTGCGCGGGAAAAAGTAATTTGTGCCCGTGGAATGACTTGTTACTTGATTACAATGACAAAAGGTTTGTTCATACAACACATATACAATTTGTTTCATTCTAATCATTGCCGCTATTTTGCACTTTATATCGACCAATGTTTCTCCAACTCTTGGATATTCGATTCATTAATTTAAATAACTTGACGCGGTATTAAATTCTTTTAAATATCATCTACATTTAGTTCTTCTGTTTTATTACAGATAGTGGGGGGGGGGGGGGTTAGTATTGTTTTTATTTGTGTACTAGTTATAGATCAAATCCCATCCGTTTGCGATAATCATCGAATATTTCGTCTTAATCTTTCTTTATACAATTCAGTCTGAATTTCTATTAGTATTCAGTGTAAAAATTAATTAAAATCAGACTAAACTAAATTCTGCATTGAAAATTATTCCTCGTATGACTAACGCTAACATTTATAATGTATAGAGAACCAAAGCAAATAAACAATATTTTCATGCTTTGACTCATCGTAAATTATAAGTTATGATTTCGTTAGATCTAACGTTTTGGTCGAAAATATTTCCCTGTTTACGTATCCATACTTGATTACGCAAATTCCAGACATTTTTGCACAACAAAATCCAGTTTAAAGATGACAAAGATGTGAATCGGAACGCGCAAGCAATGGTATTAATAATATTACGGAGAATATTAACTGCATTTGACAGATTCTATAACATCTTTTCACTATTACTAAAATAGAAATAAAAAATCATATTACCGACGAAGTAACGAATGGAAATATGAAATATAAATAGTGAGATATTCTGCATCTCTGCATCATTATTAAACACGTGTTTTGTGCTGAATAATGTAAGATATATATGTTAAATGAGAATGTGAGAAACCTGAAAAAAAAAACCTAATTGAACTTGAGTTTGAGAAGCACATGTTTTTACTCGCGGCCCACACCGCATGTCGTGTCATGGTATTCAATGGGTGAGGCTTGAATACCTTTAAGGCGTTTAACAATTATAATCAAATTTGACCAACAACAGATTACATACATACAGATACTATAACGAAGAAATGTCTCGAAAACTGTTATATTCCCATTAACATTGTCCGCTAATTCTACGAATTATATCTGCTTTTATGAGAATAAATATGTATTTCCAATGTAGAAAATTGATTGAATATAAAAAAGTAGAATTACTTTGCAATAAAAATATATTTTAATTACTTTTTTATAGAAAAACTGAGAAACTAGATATGAGAAGGAAAAAACTATTAAGAACTGCTATTGTTTAATAAAAATAAATAATTACTTTTTTATTACAAAGGTATTTTAGTAAAAGTCCGATGCAATTAAATTATATAGTAAAACAAATTGTATGAAATATAACATTAATGATACCAACAATAATCTTGTCATTTGTGTTTGCTTGATTTATTGCTTATTTATATCAATTATAACACGTATATTGACAATACTATTATTAGAAATGTAGTGTTAAATTTGATCTAAAAAGTCAAGATTATAATATTTCATTTTCCCATTTTAAGTTCTTGGTCCGACCAAATTTATTTACTTGAATTTTTTACGTGCAAAGCATATATTGTAATGATTATTTTTCACATCATGAAATAAAAGTTAGTATGTGTGGGCTTACTGCATTAAATTAAAATGTCATTCACTTTTGTCTTGTTACGTTCTGTGTGAATGTCACACTTGTTGGTATCGACTGATATTTCATTTTCTTGTGAGGATATTAAATCAAAAATCATAGTGCAATTATAGCACAGTGCTTTATTGCATGTGTTAAATATATTTTTCTTTTGTTACAGATGCCACAAATGGTTCCATCTGCTGGCTTCACTCCGCCATGTGACTACAGTGCTTTTGCTGCAGACAGTTTTGATTTATCTCTTTTGCCCGGTGGTGAAACAGATTTGCCCCTTTCCCCGTCCACACAACTTTATACAGCGTCTCCACCACCAGTCACAAATGTAGAAAAACCAAAAATTTACACTTCATTTTATCCCAGTTCCCCCGAGGAAACATTCCAAGCCAGCGACATTGAGCTGGGACCAGATTTCCAAAAACTTCTTGCTCCAGAAGACAAAAAAGATAGTTTTGTTGCTGCTCGATCACCAAATCATTTAGAAGTACCAACAAATATTCTATATCCAGCTTCACCTGTTGGTTCTCTGTCTTCATATTGTTCTACACCGGAGCACCAGTTGTACCAACAAAATTTAATAAACCCCCAATACCCATCATCACCGGAAACTTTCAGTTTGTACCCAAATTCTCCAGCAGATCAATCTGGTTATTCACAACTCGGCAAACAAGATATTTTCCAAAACAGTCCCCCACAAGTTTTCAATTCGCTCTTCCCAAATTCGCCAGGGGATATCAATCAGTTCATTAAGAAAGAGGAACAGTCTAACGGATTCACGAATTCCCCGGAATTACCAAGGGTATATTCCCCATTCCAAATAAAAGAAGAGAATTTCCTCTCCCCCTGTTCACAGGAAAGTTCGCCAAATAGTTGCACAAATTATTCCAATCATTCCTCCCCAGTTGATCCGGCATCATATTTGACAAACAAAGACAGCACAGTGACCGGTCAAATATTGAATGAAGTGTTTTTGGAAAACAACTTTTTGGATAAGCAAATCAAACAAGAAAGCACTGTTGATTTTGGAGAAATCTTACAGAATCTAAATAGTTTGAAAGACTTTTTGGAGAATGATTTCAAAAAACCTGAACTACCAAAGGAAGAAGAGAACAAACCAAAGATACAAGACCATCAACTTTTGAGACAAGTGTTGAAGGACACCAGTTTCCAGAAAAAATATAACTTGAAACCATTCGATTTCGGTTTGGCGACTGGATTCGTTGGAAATCCCATTAAAATGGAGGAACCAGAAGTCAGTGGCGAATTGATGTCGTGTAATGAAGAGTTGGCACGTGAAAAAATCGAACCTGTTCTATCTCTTGCGATAGAACAGATGAGAAAAGACGTTAACAACACGTGCAGCGCGTTGGGCATTTCACAAGGTGAGAACTCGTTTCAGATTAATATCACGCGTTTATGGAATTTATTTCGATCACGTGGCATATGTTTTATACATTCAATAATAATTGATGCAACACATAAAAACCCTATTTTATAATGGCCGTTTGCATTTCACACCAGGTTCAACGACTGCATTCATTTTCTTTTATTTCACTAATTAATTTACATTCATAAATTAGTAACATTTAATATTGTCCAGAATAAGTTGATATAATAACGTCATTGTATGGATTTGCTAAAGCGTAACGATTATAATATATTAAATGAATAATTATTTATTCTAAAAGGATACTGCACTGAAGCATGTTTACTCATTTGGTTATTTTGGGCACGCGAATATTGGAATATATAAAGTGAAATTATAAACAGATTCTGCTGAACAAGACATTTTACTTGTGACGAATTACTACAGTCAGTAGTAAATAATTGTTACGTTTCACAAAACTTCCAAAGAGTAAACGAGACATATGAACATGTTCACTTCATGCTCCATTTATACTGAAAGACAAATATGCATATAGATATAACACTTACATGACAAGTTTGCAGTTCTTGTCAAATGGCACATACATTTTGAAAGAATTAGTTCATTATTAACTTTCAATAAATCATTATCATAAATCAACAATGTGTGACCTTCGCGTATCTCTTCAAAATAAAGTAGGCTCGTTAAAGATCTATCTATGTTGTTGTTCATTATAAAAACTGTTCCGCCTCGATAAATCGATAAGAATCTGTAGGTTACTTGTAATTCTTGCTGATATTTTTCTGCCACCAGAAGTCCTTGGATGGATTGTCTACGGTCACTTGCACATTATAAACTTTGCTGAAGTAGTTTACTATATAAACAAATAAAACTTCTTACTTGTTTAGTATTCACTTAAAGTTAGACAGTTACAAAAATTATAATAATGTTACAACAGAGGAACTGATGATTCAGCTGAAAATCTTTATGGTATAAAGTACTTACATTTTTGCTCTTTATTCTGAAAACACTTAAAATAGTGAGTGTTATAAAATGATAGATTTTCAATTGCTGGAATATTTCGACCACAAAATCATAGGATGAATTGCAGAATCTTCCTATTTAAAGGATCTGCTGTGAAAGTACAGATATTTCCAGACTAAAACCGTAATAACTGACTTCACATAAAAAGACATGTTAATCGGTCATTGGTTGCTAAAAATAGTATACACTTTTCTAAAAACGCTGAAGAAAATCATTACAATCCGGTATAATAATGAGCTTTCACAATCCATTAATAATTATAATGCATAATACTGCTTATTTACCGCTGAAATCACATGGAATAAATGCACAACAATCAGGCGAATATTTTCTTTTTATTTTACTCGGACACACCTTGATACAATTACAAAAAATTTCAGAACGACCTTCGATCGGAAACAGTTTTCACGTGGCATATAGTAGTAGGCGTGGTACATGTTTATAATGCGTGGTATGTAAAAATAACGTTCCACAGTTTGTTTCCTAACATATTCATATGTCATAAATACATTCGAGTATAATATAAACACATGCGGTTTTCCAGTACTGTGACGTAGATTGATACATACGTGTATGCACCCGTTTGTCTAACTAAACTTGGTGCGGCCCCAAAGGAAATGCTAATTGACGCAGATATGACTGTTTATGTGCTATTACGAATTTAAAGGAAACCGTTAAAGTGTTGGTTAATAAATTCTAGTAATTTTAGTAATAATAATTATTGTAAAAATAGTAATGTTAACTATCGCGTGCTACAAGCAGAACAATGTCTAGTTTTTCAAATACGCAATATATACAATGTAAAAGCACAGATCTAGTTATTGATTGAATAATTGTAGACATTTGTAAACAACATTTTACTGTAGTTACCTTGCCTAGGGAAATACAGTTCTGGTTATTCTATAAATACACATTATTATATATTCTCATATTTATAAACAAAAACTTACTGTTATTTACTTGTTGGTAAATGTACCAGGTAACAATCTAGCATTATTAGGGTGTGGTTTAGATCTGAGATCTAAATATAAACGTCAAGGCCTTATGTGGTTTGCGAAAACATAACAGCATTGTTTACAAATGTCGACTTACGTATTTGATTCTTATCTTTCGCGTCCATAACTATATTCATAATTTTTTTTGTTGTCTGAAATACTTTCGAAATGTATTAAAGTAATGTATAAATGTGTTTATATACTGCAGAATATGATACGTGGGTTTATTATTAAATATAAGCTTTCATTAAATGGCACATATGAATAGAGTTCTATATCTTGCGTATATTTGCATTTTCTTTAAATTCAAAAGCAGAAGCATCTACAAGGATAAACTTCAGCTACTGATAATGGAAATATTTCGACACATTTTGAAATATAATATAAACTATTTTCCTCTATAAATTGGTTCTGGAAAACAAATCGAATTGTTCTTTGTTTTGTTATACTGAAGTTTAATTGCATTACTGTTCTTTGTTTCTAGATCCAAGTCAATGGAGTTCAGAAAATGTAAAGGCCTGGTTACAATGGACGATACAGCAATTCAGCTTGGCAGTTGTGCAATCAGAAATGTTCGACATGTCGGGCGCAGAATTGGCTGCCCTTACCGAGGAGGAATTCACAAGACGTGCTCCCCAGGTCAGTACATCAACAAACCACCAATTAGCACTAAATGAATCAGTAGAAACGAACGTTTTTCTATTTCGTTAAAAGTCTGCGTAAGAATTCTTTGCATTAATTTGTATGGAATAGTGACAAATTTATATTTGTATACGCGATGCAAGTAGATCAGACATTCGTGTTATCAACAACCGCCTTCGGCAATGTCACCTGGCGGCCTAGACGCTATACTGCTGTCTCTGTCTGACACATGAAACTATAGACGACGCTACTAACAACTGTACCAAGCCAACTGCGATGAGCGCAGGAGAAAGTTTTCTGGCCTAGTTTGAGTTCGTGAAGAAACGCGTCAGGAATGTACCGCTTTAACAACCGCGGTTTCATGATCAAGTGTGCGTTGATAATATAGATTGACCACCATTTTGTATTCGGGCGGTGCACGTAAATCATAATGGACAAGACAGACAAGAATGTACGCAAATAATTCGGTAATTTTTTTTTACAGAAAATTTAAAATTTTTTACATTTTATTCATGCGGAATCTACGTACTTATTTTTCACGCATACATGTAAATATTATTCGTACAATTACTGATAAAATTAAATGATAAAATTTAATTACTTACAGTTGCCATTAAAATTATTCAGTTCTGAAATTAATGAAAATTATATTTTCATAACTAGTTTTGAAGGTCGGCTAGATAAGCACAAATTTCAGATTTATTTGCGATATATTATTTAGCAAAAAATACCGAATTTCACCATATTTTCCAATCGAGTATGCATTCGGTGTGCGTTGAGAGTTCAACTTTCTACCTGGCTATAATTCATAGCACATTTTTGCAACGTCCAATGTGACATCATGCGCATTTATTTTCGTCGTCATAACGGTTCATGATTGCCGTTGTATCTTGATGGTGGGCGGAGTGAAAACTATGTTTCCCACGGCAATGGACACCCTTTGACGTACGTCTATGATTGCAGACCCCACAATGAGCCGCCGTAATCACGCCGTGATTCATAATGTTGTCGGTTTCCGCGGATTGAGCAAATGTTTAATCATACAGAATTGTACAGAGACGGAAAACAGGAAAATTGTACTAGCAAAATTACGAATACTATTATTGGAAAGATTTTCAGATTGACATACGAAAATGAACATTTCTGTATAAACTAAAATTCTTAATAAAATATTTTAGCGATGAGATGATAATTTCATTTTATTGACGTGTGAAATAAATTTCTGTACAATTTCTTACCGCCTGAAGCCAACTCTGTACATATTGTTAACGCCTAACTTCATTTGTATTCTGTGTTTGATTTATTGCTAGGTTTTTTAATTACAGTTGATTATTGGCTAGAATTTAATTATTATTGTAGTTAACGAACAATTGGGTGTGTCGGGAAAATCACAATATTGTTTTTATTCATACTTAATTATAGCTCGGCGTGACATGCAAGTACTGTCATTTCTACACTGAAGTAATATTTACTCTCCTTTTATAAAAGAATACTTAGATTTATTTATTAGAATTGAAAATTATTTCAAACTATTTGCACATAAATTAATTCATACATATTTCCTATTTAGCCAAATTCAAATTTAAGCAATAGTAAAAGTCGCCTTGGTATTAACAATAAAAAATTCGACCAATAAATTGATAGCGATCAAATTGAATAGTTAAAATTAACTATTAGAATAGTAGTTAAAATTTTATTATTTTTGTAACTGTCTACATACGTAATTAAATAATAAATGTCTTTAAAATGAATTGATAATAAATCACATTTCAAAGTCAACAACAACCGTATTTACACATTACAATTAAAAACAATTAAGTGTAATTATCATTAATAACGGGCAAGTAAATAAAACATGGAAATATTTGGGACACCAGAAGAAACTTGACAATGAACAACGTTTCAGAAGAAAAGATAGATACCTCTATGCATAACTGTTTTCGCGTCACTATATTTGTGCATCAGGCTACAAATATTTACCAACTGTCGCGAAAATTTGTAAATTAGCACACTGCGTATACATTGTGCAATAAGAAAGTGATACATGACTAGCGAAATTCACATTGCCGAAATCATAATCTATTTTCTGCGAATTCATGCCAATATTTATCTCCGGATAAAGTAACTGTGTATTAAAGAAATATTGATATAGTCAACGCGATGTCTCAGTCTGACGAAATATAATAGTATTTTGTGCAATCATTATGGTACTGTTAGTAAATGATCATTTTTCTTTTACAGAGTGGAAGTATTCTCCATGCTCAGTTGGAGATCTGGAAGGCAGCATGTATGGAAGAAGATCTGAATATGCAATGGACATGCAACAGCAACCAGTCCAGCAACGCATCCAGTGGAGATATGTCTGACGGTAAATATCAGCTATATTATATGACTTTTTTTATCCAAACGTACAATAAAATATTATACCAACCTGAATTAGTGATAGATGTTGACAAACAAAATCTGTCTATACTGCATTTGATAATTAATTTGGACTTTAACATTATGTATAATTGTCTATTCCAATTTAATTTTCGTAATCGCTGCACGTGACTATATCATATTGACCCTAAGGAAAAATGTCAGATAAATATTCAGGTTATCATAAAAATAATTTTACATTTATGAAACGTTGGTACTAGTTTGAACTGGCTTAACACTATGCGATTAAATTTGTTTATGAACTGAGAAGAAATTCGCAGAATTATTGTTTTTTCAGATAAAGTGAATTCGCACATTTCTAGTATTAATATTATTTTAAACGCTAAATTATATATAAATCAAATACAAACTAATGTAATTATTGTTTTTATTATTATGAAAGGCAATTATAAGCAAATACAGTTCTATTTTGAAAGTTCAATTTTAATTACATACTAATTACTGCCGTTTCTTCTAAAATAAACAATAAAAATGGCGCCATTTAATTATCTATACCATAGTAGTTATTCCATAAAATACAATCGCAATGATTGCAACATCTACACCGATAATAATCGTTCGATAATTAATAGTAAAGCGAATATTTTTTAATGACGCGTCGGGCACTCGAGTCCCGCTACATTTACCTTTGACATTTATGGAACAACACTGTAGAAAAAAAAATGGCTATTAATTGCTGTGCTTTATATAAAAAATAATGGACAGCAATCCAGTTAAGTAAATCACAAAAAGCAAGGAGACTTAGACCGGTTGGTTGACAGCGGTTGTCCTTCGCAAGTAGGTTCGCACGTACAAACATAGATACATACACACATGGTATATATGCACACATGTGTCCACACTTTTACAGCGGTTTGCTGTTGTACACTTCACCTATAAATTATATGTGTTGGCAGCGCAAATGAATTAGACATGTACATTGTATATATTCAGATTAAATATCAGTATAATAATGAGTAAAAGGACGTACCACCTTGTTTCACTAAATATTAGATAACTATCATTGTGATAAATTCTATGGAAAATTAATAGATATTAATTTACAATTATATATATAATTATATGCCAAACTATAAGCACGTATGTACTTGTATATTTAACCCGTGCTATAAGAAAATATCACCGGTAATTAATACAAAACGCAACATCTAATCTACAAGCGATTAAAGCATTAACATTTACTATTCTTATAGATGACGACGAGGAGTCGACATCGCCACAGGCAACCAGTGCTACCAAACCATCAGGTTCGAGATCCACAGGCGGCTCTCATATACATTTGTGGCAATTTCTGAAAGAACTTCTGGCTTCACCGCAAATTCATGGATCCTGTATCCGGTGGTTGGACAGGGGTAAAGGTGTGTTCAAAATTGAAGACTCAGTCCGAGTAGCTAAACTTTGGGGCAAACGCAAGAATCGCCCCGCCATGAACTACGATAAATTGAGTCGGTCAATAAGACAATACTACAAAAAGGGAATCATGAAAAAGACGGAGAGATCACAACGTTTGGTCTACCAATTTTGTCACCCGTATTGTTTGTAAATTAACACAGTGTCATACTTCTTGTATATAAAGTTAGGTTAAGTGATTAAACTCGTGATTATTTATTTAACTATTGTAAAAATAACATACATTGGGGGTTAACTGGTGGAATAACTTGTGGTGATTGGATATAAGGTTTTATTTATTAGTGCATTTCGAAGTTATCGAAATTGCCAATTAGTTTTATGTCGAAGTGTGCCGGCAAGATGGCCGCCACACTCGATTAACGCGAGCTAGTTAAGCGTCGCAATTAGTAATTAAGATGAATAATAATGAGAAGAGGAAGGTAATTTCCTTGGTAATCTCAAATAATTATTTAAAAAGGTAATTTTTAAGTAAAATATATTTACTGACTAGTAGACGGCGACGAGAAATCATATCACGTTATTGAAGTTAGTGGTGTCGCGTGGTGCTCACTCAATTTCCGAGTTGAGCTCTGTGACAAATGGATGTGCGTGGTAACTAAATGATTTTTCTAATCAATGTCGAACACTCAGTGATCTTTGGTCCCATATATCTATGATATATTCTTCACGTAAGTTCTATGAACAACAATTATAATATTAGTTTGTGTATTCGAAATATTGTGTATGTATACTGGAATATGTAAATTATATGCGAATGTATTCGCAAAAATTATTTAATTTATGATAAATAATAATAATAATAATAGTATATATAATATATATAAAAATGTACCTTAACATAATGTACAATAACAATAATATTAGATATATTTTTATAATTAACAATGATATTAACTGAAAATGTTATTCAATAATATGTACCTACGTATAAATTTTATTATTAATGAAAAATCCCGCCGAATATATTTTGGTGGAAGGAAAAAATAATTATTTATTTTTAATATACATATATATATATTTAATATAACATATTTGTATTGTATTATATTACCAATGTTTTAATATGAATAAAATACTTTATGAACCATAGATATTATAAGAGATTATATTTTTGTAAAATATATACTGTTGCAATAAATCTATATAAAATTACGTTCTGATATTTATTTGTGTTAAAGTTCACACTTTATCAACATGTTTACCTTTGAAAAAATTCGCAAATTACAAAATCTGAAAAAATAAAATCATATATTCAAAACCGATAAATAATTATTTTTAAACAAGAGATAGCCCTTAGTCACATTTATAAGATCACAGTTCAAGGTAATATCGTAGTCATTGGACTAAGATTTATTTAAACAATTATTAATCAAGCAAGAAATGTTAGTTTTCATGTACGCACATTTTGTTTATAATAAATTAGAACAACTGTTATTAGTAACAATAAAATAAAATATTATTTAGTATTCGCGCACACTTGTGCACGCACGAATGGTATCCGTCGCTTGTCGGTTTCTGTGAAAACATCAAAGCACCTGTGTGCTCAGTCTGGTTTAGGCTGTTCTTATCAGTTCGTGTGTGCGTGCAAATTTAACATGAAGTGAAACAATGAGACGAACATGAAAAATTTCCTATACTATGCGATGCAAAACATGAAGACCATTTTTCAAGAAATTAAAAGGCGGATGCTTGAGATAAAATAGGACTTATATTGTGCGCGCAAACTTTTCGTACGCGCACGAATGCTTTAGTCAGTACCCACCTTTAGATAGATAGACAATATTATAAAGAAGCAGTGACGTAGCCAGGATTTTTTGTGGGGGTTTTAAATTTTTGTAATTCTTGATTTACAACAATAATGTATTATAAATACATATGTTTTATATGAAACAACAATAAAACAAAATATCACTAAAAAAGTAAAACTAAGAAAATATTTTTTTACAATGCAGATCTGGGTCGATACATTTCTGAAAACACTTTGAATTAAATAACAAAATAGTGTTTTTAACTTAGATAATGGTCAAGTATTAAATAAATAAAAAATGTGAGACTTGCCAAGGGGGGGTGCACATGCATTCATGCAACCCCCTTGGTTGCGCCACTGATCACAGTTATTAATACCGTTAGTAGTATTGCCGCCACATGTTTTTGCATATGAACTTTTGTGACACCCAGATTCAAATGGGGGCTGTGTACACACCCAAACATCTCCTTACCTACGCCAATGTAAAAGAAGAATAGAGTATTTAGGTTTCCTGTTAATTCTGTTATTGTAAAACACCGCAAATGATAAATATTAATGTACCAAACAATCATATTGTCATCCACAATGAACTTGTTACGGAATAGATTTACTAGATATGACCTTACATGTTATAGTCTAAAATAAACTTTAACAAAATGAACCGCAACCACAACCATCATGAGTCATGATTCTTTACATTTAGAAAGAATCGTACTTGTATTTCCTCATTGTAAAATACAAGGTTGTCCGTAAACACTCAACAGAACTATTTTGTAATAGCCGGAGGGAAAAATAGAATTTAAGTCACAAATGGAAATAATTAACCAAATAAAAAAATTTATGAATACAATTAGACAGGCATTGGGAAGTTTTGCTTTAATTTAAACATCTCGCCTTTTTTACAAAAACTGTGCTGAACACCTACAATATAATATAACAGAGACCCTTCGGAAGAATAACACCACCCTAGAAAGAGGAGTACGTGGCATTAAAAACTGCCAGTAATCTATTTATACTTCTATATATTCAATATAATTTATATTCAATGGAACTTGCAAATTCTGGACTTTAAATTTGTTATTCAAGGTGTTTACAAATTAGTTCTAATTAAGACGAAACAAAAACTATATATTTTATTCCACATAATTGGGATAAGCTAAATTTCAAATTCATTATAAAAGTTTAAAAGAATATCTTAATTAGGTAGTTATATCAATTTGTTAGTAATTAACATTTCTAAAGTTATACTGCTGTTATTAATTTTATAGCTCTAGGTTTATATTCTATAAATCAACATAGAAATATCAGAAAATATATTCTATATAAATAAAATGTAATTAATGTCTTGAAAACTACAATATGGTACATTTGATTAATTTTAAATTATGATATTCAATTTTGTCTACATTTTATTAATAATAAAATGTTACATTTATAGTACCACGTGTCCTTTTTACTTGTATTAAAAAATCGTACCATTTTTCACATTTTATTTAATATTTTCTAAATAATATCTTAGTTCTGGGGAATTAGCAATCAATGAAATGTGAGGCATAGACAAGATTGATTAAAAGTACATTCGACTCGTTAACTAACTCCTAATGTGTTTTCTGTGAATGCATCACGTACAAATTAGTATGTAATTAGACAACTGTAATTAATCGTAAATGACATTTTTACTCACAAATACAGTTGAATAAGATGACGTAAAGATTTGCGTTTTTAAATAACAACTATATTTTTACCAAAAACCAGTATATAAGCAAATTAGTTATACTGGTTTTGAAAATGTATACCTGTTCTTCAGATGTCAAATAGTAACTTGATGGAAAATATGTCGCTAATATTTTTTTTGGGCTCGAATATTTTACATTCTTGTCATGGTCAAAATTTGCAGTGACAAAACGTCAGAGATAAAATATATATTATTTGAAGGTTATCAATAATTATAATAATATTTTTTGCATGCCAATAGTTTTATTACCTTAGAGTAATGATATTGTTCGAAGAATGAAACAGTTAGATATCTATTTGGAACAGTCACAGTAAAGGTATTCAATTTAACCTTTACTTGACGCATACCGATATTCATTACATTACAATTATTTGATTCATTGCTTTATTAGCTATTTTACAGTTAACAGATGTCAATCAAATAGATATTCTAAATGCAGTTGTACGCTTTGTTTACTGTTACGCGAATTAGAAAAACTAATTATGGGAAATAATATTTTTCTGATAAAATAAGATATTTTAAGTTAAAATATAATCCATAAATATATTAATCCGAGCGATATGCATGTACGTGCGTAAAAAATTCTTAATTTCCCAATTACAAAAAAAAATTAATACACTAAATTAATCATGGAATGACACATAACTAGTGAGATAAGTTAAAAAAAGTACTGATAAGAGTATGCACCAGTTCACCAGTATATATGCTTGAGCCCCCCATAGTCAAATTTCTGGGTACGCGCTTGACACCAGTCAAAACATCCCTTTCCCACATACGATTAAATAAACGGTGTAGTTCAAGATTATATTAAAATTACTAAAACCGCAAGGGTCAAATTGATTAAGATTCATTTTTTAAATTAGTGAACAATTTATCAATTTTTATTAATTGGGTAATACGTAGTAACTATTATCATTTGCTAAACATAAACTAAAAATAATGTATTGCTAAATTAGACGTTTCTTTAATTTCGATAATTGCTTGTTATAAAAAGTAAATGTTATAAAATTAACAAACGTTAATGTTGTTAAAATTCTATTCTATTTGATTCATATAGGTGGGTTGTCAGTTATTAACAGTGACTTGAAACTCGTTTGGCAAGGACGCCTACATTCTAATACAGATGTGTTAGAAATGACCGCCATTTTATTTGATTTTTATACTTTCAGAATAAAGCTACATTCTCTTTTTCAGATAATTGTACACTGCAACGTAGTGAAAAACGATACACATACTGCCACCTGTAGTAAGCAATATGAATTATTGAAAAAATAGTTACCGCTAAACTGGAGATACGGAGTTTAAAACAGGATTTTACGTTCTGTTAAAAAGTATAAACAAAATAATAATCTATATATTAAATATAGAGCTGTTCCTGCAATAATTATATGAATTTTACAATACATTGTTTACATATGGCGTCCGTGTTCTACCATCTTAGAAGTAGTGAACTGAAATGAACAATTTTCACCGATTTTAACGAATATTTTTGCAAAAATTCAATTCTACTAATTAACGACATCACATAGACGTTGAAAAATATATAAATACATGATAGAAAACAGAAACAATTTACATTAATCATTAAATATTTTGTTTGTGACAGAAAATCAATAGGTGAACAAGTAGCGCGCGCTCTATTACTATTTTAAAAATGAGTACGAAATCATCACCTAAACCACGTTCGCGAAAGCGTCAAACAAAAGATGATATAATACACGAAACAGTTGCACCAGTGCATAAACCTATAAAGAACGAGATAAATCAATCGGAAACCGTACAACTGACGAATGGTATTGAAAATAAAAGAGAAACGGAATCAAGTTCGGAATCAAATAAAACGGTTTCAATCGTTGAAGAGAAGAATGATAAAATTAATATACAAGGTCTATGTCGTGATATTTCGTGTGAAAGTGAATTAATGATCAATTCGAAAATTGAGAGAGGCATTATTGGATTCATGGAGACTGAAATAAAAAAAGAAAAGACTAAATACAATCATTTTACTGATTCTAGACCACAAAGTTTGAGTTTTTATGAAGAAGAAAAGGCACCAGAGGAATTGTCAGGACAATTGGAACAGTTAAGTCCTGAAGAAAAGCGTGTGCTGAAACGAAGAAAGGATGATCGTAAAATAGATATTGAATTAGACGCGAGCATGTACAAAGAGATTCAGAACGTATTAAACCGTGAAAAAGAGGATGTACTATTGGCGGGAATTATGAAATGTCAAAAATCAAAGTCGCGTAAGAAAAAACAGTTTGATTCTGAAGAGAGTTTGGCAGGTATTGGTGACAGTCGAGAACAAATGATACCGTCAGGGAAAAGGAAAACTAAAAAGTCTAAATCAAAGTCTAAGGAATCCTCTCCCTTACCTGGATCTAGTCACAAGAAAAAACACAGAAAGCGGGAAGAACATGAACCGAAAAATGACATTACTGTAGCTTTGGAAGAATTGCAAGATGATGTTTTTGAAAAGGATACTAATGAAATATCATATCAATGTGAGGGACAGCCGAAAATGCCTATTAAATCAAACACCGTTTATGTACAAAAACGAAATGGATTCGAAGCTACACCAAGAGACCGATTGTTTAGTAGCGTGGAAATTGGCAAAGATGATACTATTGATAAACGGTAATTATATATTTTCTTAAGTTCAACTGTTTGCCTTTTACTGAAGAATAAAAGTAACATTTCCATTATTAATCATCCAAATTGCATTTATGGAATAACGCAATACATGTAATATACATATACAGTAGACTTTCAATTATCCGCACGAGGTTTAACCGCTTTACGGCCCTACCGCGGCAATTCTGGAGCAACAAAGCGATTCTCTGCTTTCCGATAAATTGGTGTTACGAAGGTTAAGAGCAACCATAAGGAAGAAAGAAGCCATGTCATTGAAACAAAAGACTACTTTTCCTAAACATTCGTAGTTTTTGTTGTTCATTTATTTATTTTCCTCTATTTAGTGTACAGTTATACGGTTTATACCAGTATATCTGGCTCGTATATGTGTTCTTCGTTTATCCGCTGTTTTTGATTATCCGCGCCAATTTTCCCCACCATTACCGCGAATAATCGAGAGTACTGTAGTTTATTTACCTATCTTTAAATCTTAGAATATCACATCGAATACTTTACACTATAATTATTATACATCTTTTTATTTTAATATCAGAATTATTTTGTAAAATTATGGAATTAACAACATTCGATACTACACGTTAAAGAATTCAAAAGAAAATTATAAATTTCCGAATGAACAAAAACAGACAATTTTCACAATAATATTATTCCGTGTTACTCATTTGTTACAGGTTTTACGACATGGCACCGATAGAACTTGCAATGCTACTACAGAAATACTGGCTACCATTTACAGTACTGTGCCATGGATTACTCGCTGGATTGGCACTGGCTCATATGATAGTAACACATGGTAGCATCATGAACCAAGACTTTGTGAAACAATATCAAACTTATTCGGAACCGTACACATCAGCATTCTTCTTCCTTTGTATCATATGTCTTATATCAGTGTTTGACAGGTAATTTACAGTAGAATAGAAGCACATTGATCTCAAATAATTTCAATTTGTTACTATGCTTCTAATACTGAATATTATTAATGAAATTTATACTATTGCTTATACATTAGAGATGAATAACTACAAAATTTATTACTTATTCCTTTTTTACAGGTACGACATAAAACACATCACATATACCAACTGCTGCGACATAGTAACCAACAGAAAAAGTGTCATTGTGATACCAATTTACATATGCGCCATTTTGGTGCATTTAGTCAACATGAAATATGATGAACGAATAACTCTTTTCTCCTACATGGGAAATATAAATACTACTCTATTCAACAATACTAGTGATATGCTGGTATAGTACATTAATGCTGAAACAATAATTATAGTAAATTAACACGCGAATTTGTAGGTTGACGAAGATGATCTTCACCAATGGAACATGTTATCAATCTGGAGGTCTTCATTTGCCATCGCTGGTTGGATTATTATAGCTTTATCCTCAAATGGAGACATGCTTTATGGACATTTAGCTGGCATGGAGAAATACATACTTAATCCTGCTTAAATGTAATTATATTTCTATTAAATTATATAAAGAGTATATATAAATACAAGATATTTTGAAATCAATGTGATGTATAAATATTGTTAAAACGTATTCATATATGTACATATCCTAACTAATTATTAAATATAATAATAAACAGGCGCTACACAATTATCTGTCAACTAGAGTCTATTTTGTACAATCATAAATATGTAAACAGATGATCCTGCTAATCCAGCACATCCTTTAACTTCACGTACAAGCAACAGGAAAATATCATACCAAATATCTGAAGGGCACATATACCTAAACCTACTGCACCAAGAATATTTAAATGAGATTCCATGGAGTCTGTCAGTTTGTATATGCATCCCTAGAAAAAACAAATTTAATTTAAATTTGTGGTAACAATTATTATAGGATCTGCAGAGTTGTGATATTGCAGATTTAACTTACACTATAATATATATTACTCGGATGGTGACTCTTCCCACAATGTTCAGATACACTTCTACAGCAAGAGTCTGGTACCCGATTTGGTCCAGATTTATGTTCTATTTGCCATCGGCTTGCACTCCAATCTTCAAATCGAATAGCTCCACAACATTTGTACTAAAATAAAAATTAATGTTCCTTAAACAATTCGAAACATTGACAAAACAATACTTACTTCTTTCTGCATATTGTCAATAGCTGCAGTTCTATCTGGATCAAAATGGTAGTTTTCTAAGAATGTATTGTTGAGATTCAACTCCAACTCTGTTTGGACTTGTTCCTTATAAGCGTAAGCCAAAATACCGACCATTGCTTCGATGAGGAATATGAGAAGAAGTGAAAATGTGAACTAAAACAATACAAAATTATGACAATTAGTTATGTAATCCAGTAAATGTTATTTAACATATACTGTTTCATAATTATAAGTTAATGAATATATCCTGTAATGGGATCGTGAATATAAAAACACAATTATAAAATTTATTATTTGTTATGCAGCATGGAAGTTAGTTTAAACTATTAGAATATTTCTATAATATATTCTTAGTTGAAAGTTTATTTAGTCTAAAAAACTTGAATGATGAGACGGGAGAATCTTTGTCCAATAGGTTGGAATAATAGACTGCGTTCTAGGTGTTGAGAACAATATAATTGGCAATTAAATTCATTGCTTACGTTTCGACCATGTGGTTCTGGTCATTTTCAAAGCTTACAAAAAACATCTAACTAAGTCAACATTTTTAAAAACATTTACGAGAAAACTGTTCTCGAATCAATTAATGCGAAACATATTGAAACGTCATGTCAAATGGCGATACAGAAAACTTTCTGTATCGCCATTTGACATGACGTTTCAATATGTTTCGCATTAATTGATTCGAGAACAGTTTTCTCGTAAATGTTTTTAAAAATGTTGACTTAGTTAGATGTTTTTTGTAAGCTTTGAAAATGACCAGAACCACATGGTCGAAACGTAAGCAATGAATTTAATTGCCAATTATATTGTTCTCAACACCTAGAACGCAGTCTATTATTCCAACCTATTGGACAAAGATTCTCCCGTCTTATAATATATTCTTTTAGATTCATTCCATTATAAGCATATCATTAGAACAAATGGACATGTAGAAATTACAAATATCTTATTAAGTTGACAATATAATTCATTGCAGCAGGTGCACCAGACAAAAGATTTATACTAAGGTATGTTAATAGACGCCTACGTCATGCATCTACTTTAACTTCTCTCGAAGCTATTACCTGTTATTTCAACTGGTCATGACTTTCGTAGGTACGCTCCGAACTGCAACGTGACTGTGAATATTAAGTAATCAAGATGTGTAAACGCCAACACAGCCCCATAATAGTAGAACCGAGCCATTCATTACACGCAATAACTCATACGTTTGCAATCTTAATTATCTAATAGTCAGTTCACATAAGCTATTTGCTACAGGGACCTGTTTACTTACGCAAATTATCAATGGTCGATTTTCTTTGGAGAGAGCACAGCACCCGATGATAGTGACAATCACAACGAGGGCTCCAGCAGAGACAAGAATGTAAGCAACTGCTGAATAAGTAGCTGATGTTAATAACGAGACATACTGATGACGATCTAAGATTGTCCAGATTCCTACTCCAAGCACTGCCAATCCTGCTAACTGTAACAGAACATTCAACATATAATACCGTCTTTACAGTTCATTACATAAAAATAAGTTTAAACAAAAACTGGTGTATAGACAAACAGTATTTCTTCAATGATATAAACAAATTCATATTAAAAAATATAAAAGTAGTAAAACAATGTAATTTTTATTAATTTATTATAAATTCATATTTATTGTTACAAAGTCTTATCTTGGATAAGCACGACAGACGATTGTATTTAACTTTATTTATCAGTAAATTCCTTTCAAAACGTATTAATTATATGCAATTACACGTAAGATTAATAGTGTCAAATATAATGAATATTCTTTGACATTTTGTAACCAATATCTAAAGAAAGTCATAACGTTGGATATAAGTATACAGTTAGAGATTATGATAACTAGCCAAATAATACTGGGAGCTCTAAATCCTACATAATTCTCATTTATTGCAGGAGAATAATTTATTAGGGATAGCCTTTACTTATCATGAAATAGATTATGTTCCCGATTAGTAAAATAGTATAAGTACGCGAATTATCAGAATTAATGCAATACATGAAAATGTTGTCTATAATATCTTGTGTTCTACTTGTGACTTGTACCCTGACCAATGGTAAGTATAAAATCATATTAAAATAAAATAAAACTGGAATATTGAATTTTTTTAGAAGCCCAAGTGCCTTTTGCATCGAATTTAGATGGACGTATTGTTGGTGGTGTGGATGTTGACATAGAAGATTATCCATACCAGGTATAATCAAATTTTGTAAATACGTACATTTGTACATTCTTTATATTTTATTTCTAGTTGGCGTTACTTAGAGGAACAACTCATATGTGTGGAGCTTCCATTATCTCTGAATATTGGGCAGTGACTGCAGCTCACTGTGTGGACCAGTAAGAAATAGTTTTAGATTTTGAACTGAAACTTGCTCTAACACATTTTGTTTGTAGTGGCAGGCCTAATCTAGTTACTTTCCGTGCCGGTAGCAGCATTAGAGGTTCTGGCGGAACTATACATGAAGCATCGCAAATAGTCATAAGCAACAATTATTTCGGGCATGATTATGATTATGCTTTGGTTAAAGTAAGTTCATTTGTCTGAGAAGTGATTTTTAACTTTATATTTCAATTGATCTAAACAGGTATTCACACCTTTCCCGCTAGGCAAAAAAGGAGTTGGAGCGATTAGACTGGCCACTGAGGAACCACAGGAAGGAGATATAGCAATAGTCACAGGATGGGGTACATTATCGGTAAATATTAAATTAAATAACTACTCCAAATTTTAATAACATAGTTCCCAGGGAAAGACCATTCTCACTACGAATATCCATTTACTCTCTAAATGAATGGTTCCGTTAATCATACAACTAAAATGAGTAAATATCTGAAAATTATAATAAACCTACTACTAGATACAAATGATTTGTGAATGAAATTTCTTTCTGATTTTTAGTCTGGGGGAAGATTACCAAGCAAGCTCCAGAAAGTCAGTGTACCAGTTGTAAGTCGCAGCAGGTGTCAAGATAAATATGGAACTTCTGCAATTACTAACAGGTATTTGAACATTATTCAACGCTATGTTCAATGCTAGGTGCTAACAAACATCAATGTTTTGTTAGAATGATCTGTGCTGGATACGACGAAGGTAGCAAAGATTCGTGTCAGGGTGATTCTGGTGGACCTTTGGTAGTGAATGGAAAACTAGCAGGTATCGTATCCTGGGGAAGAGGATGTGCGATTGCACATTATCCAGGAGTATATGCTAATGTTGCGTTGAAAAACCAATGGATTAAAGATGTTACCGAAATGTAAATATTTATCTTTAAATGATAATAAAAGTATATAATGTTTTTTTTAAATAATGTTACCTTTTGTACATGAAATTAGATAAGAGTCTAATATAATTTCATATATTTATCGTGATTGATTAATAAACTAGAGATATCTATTAATTTATCTTTACGACAGATAACAATCAGTATCACTTTTTGTTGATCATCATCGAAAGATAATTCCCTATTTTACTGATGCAACTACGTTTTCGTCATAGATATACGGATATCATTTTACAAGGCGTTATTATTTAAATTCATAACACCATATAACAAGTTAATATCTTAGTTAAGAGTTAATTAAAATGTAAAACAATCCGTGAACTCAATGTAATAACACATGGTGCTGCTGCAAGTCCATGGGTGGGCATCATATAAAGCGTCTATTGTATTAATAAAAAGATTACATGATCACAGTTAGGCGTGCGTAAGTGCTTGTGTAGTTGGGCGTGTGGATATTACGCCAGTGGCAATAAAACTATGGCAATTTGAACAAATTAGTAAAATATTAATTTCCCGTCGTTAGGCCGTCCGCAGATATATGGAACGGAAATAATAGAACAATTATTACGCCTTCAGAAATGAATTACATACTAGAATTAAATAAACAAACAAGATAAACATCACCAAACTAGAAGTTAGCTAAGTAATTATTTATATGTGATTAGAAATCTTCAATTATTATTTGGATAATCGTAGATATATCATCATGTTATTAAAAGGCTGGTCAAGATATGAATTATAATATTCTACTCATAAATCTGTATGAATTGTGGATACTAAATTAAAATATAGGAAGCTACTAGGCATAGATTATAGTTATTAATGAGAAGACATACTATTCTTCACATACCTGTATTATCTTAATAAACAAAATATATATTGCATTATTTTTTTATCAATAGATATCTTTGTAAATAATAACAGTAAAATTATATACATCATGGGCAGTAGAGCATAAAATGGAATGTATGTTTTTGCAGAGTATTTTCTAAGAAAAGATTAAAATATTTACACGTAATACTTATTTATTTTACTGTTTATTGAAAAAGTAACAGTTGATACTTTTATATTGATAGATGATACCATATATCTTGTATTAAAAAAGTGACACACCCTTTCTCAGAATTGAACACATGTTCTTATCAGTACAACTAAAGAAAAAAGTCTAGCATGGGCGGCGGTAGAAATTTTCCTTAGGGAGGCACAATTATGTTTATATCAACGTTAAATTAACATTAAAAATATTACCTGCAATCACTGATCTCTTTTTAATATGGATAGTTTTTTTTTTTTACGTTGAACTGACTATTCTATAATAACAATGATAATATAACGTAAATAAACTGCTTGGCTATTTAAGAAAATTACTTTAATTATACTTATTATAATCGTTTACGACGACAATAATTATTATAGAGATGTAATCTCTGTACGCAATTATTTTCTTATTCATCGAGATTTTTGTAAAAGTATTTAATTATAATCTTGGACAAAATCTTAACGTGGGCGATCTGTAATCTTATATAGAGGGTTAAACAAAGGTTGCTGTAGATTTTATCAGACACGTGATGAATAATATTAAAATTCAATGATAATTATGTGAAAAATATTTAATACACTGCTCAGTCAACAATTACGCCATAATCATAGGACATGTCTTACGATTTTTGTTTCACAATAAATGTAAAAAAAAAATACCAGAATATAAATTAATACAATTTAATGCACGTATAAAGATTATTAACGTTGACATTTTATTGTTGTTTTATTGTTTGTTTACTGTTTCAATTATATACCGATTTCACTGCGATCACAACATGCTGTAGGAATCTGAATAACGGCCTGCCAAATTGGCACTGTGGCAATTTTTCAATATTTTAAACACATTCTTAAAATTCCTAGATACACATTCATGCTTTAGTATTTATGTTTCGTGTAAATATGTATTACAAATTATGATGATTCATAATCTGCTAAAATAAAATAATCTACCAAAAATATATCAGATACAAAAAATTGTTCGATAAAAGCACATTAGAAATGAACGTAATTAATAACACAATGAATAAAAATTCATATAGAATTAAATGAAATAAACTGTTTTATGATTACTTTATAATTACTAATTAATGAACACCTGCGTGCAGCTATGCGTAAACAAATAGATATATAAAAAAGCGGGAAAAAAAAGTTAAATGTTAGGCGCTGCTTTGAGCAACATATTTCTTAAATTACTTCTACTCAATTAAATCATACAAACGTGATACAAAAACGGATTGTTAGAGAATTCGAACTTACCAAGAATATTACGTTGAATATGTACAACACATAGATAAGAAAGTTGACACTGCAACAGTCTGAATCTCGTGTTTTTCTTCGTGCCATCTTGTTTTCACCTGTTTGCTAGACGGTTGCAAATCAAATCCATCGTATCTGAAAAGGATACAAGTATACATCTAAATAATATTTCAAGATTTGTGACTCAATGGATGATGTGGTTAGTAAGAATACGATGTTTCTTGGAACGTTAGAAGCATATGTGAATATACGCAAGTAAAGTTTTTTTACTGTAAATACCATAGTAGAACAAAAACTTGTGTTCTAGTTTTTTTTTAATAATTAGGTTAATATTATTAGTAACATTCATAGAAATTTTATCTCTTTATTTATGTAGTTATATACATAATATGCATGTATGTACAATATAAAATATATTCTATTTGCATAGCTAACATACATACAGATATTATAAATTAGTTCAAGGCTCATGTTACAGACCTTCGAAAACACAGATTGCTCTGGATTTGAATCGGATATTTAAAAACACAGTCAGCACTAATCGTGACAGAAACCAGACCACATGTATTGTAGTTGGTACCGCAAATAAATAGAATAAGATCATAGAGTTACAATTTGTCACAATGTTTTTTTGAGTATTGGCTGTCGGCTTGAACTGAGTTGCTGGCACGTTTTCTGACGCAAATCAGTTAAAATAGTTCACTTTCTGATAAATATAAATCGTTGGCAGATCGAAACTGTGCACTCCGTGGCATATGGTATCAACATATACAGAAATAAAATTAGATTAAGTATCACTAAACACATGTATAAACAAACAAAGTATCAACCAGTGGCATTTATATACAAAACACTGTTACATTAACAATACCCATAACTAACTCACTATTGAGCAAAATATTCATATTACTGTATAAATTAATAAATAATGAACCAATGACAGTTACCGCATATGGAATATAAATAAATAAATGACATATGTCCTTGTATTGTCCTAACAAATGCAATAAATCCGACAATTATCATGTATAATCGCATTCAGTGCGCACTGAACCGATTTCCATCCAATATGAATTTCAAACAGAATTTATGACGTCTTGGTTCACTACGCCAAACATGAGAATCCATCGTTACTGGGTCTGGTGAAGTAGGCAATGCTACGTGCCCTGTTTACAAATTGCTATTTTTACAGAATAACCGCCATCAGAATATAGTGGTCCATTTTTTCTTTAAAAAACTAGGAATTTAGCAATACCTGCGTAGACACAAAGCAAATGTGGATTTGATATAGATATGTAAATTTACTTTGACTTTTGAATAAAAGTAACTACTTTATACTATACCAGATTTCATTGCTTCACAGATGTTAAGTATAATGCTTTCTAGGAAAAGAAATATCGCAATATAAAATATGCTTATCATTAGAGTGAATTTCTTGGAAAATAATATTTTGTTTTTGTTAAACTATTAACACAAATAATTTAAAGTTATGGAATTTCCAGAATCTGTTGTTAGTAGTGTGAAATGATGAACAAGTAATATGTCAATTATGTATGCATATCTATCTAAAATAAATATGCACACGGGGTATTTCTTCATATGTAAAAATTATAAAATTCTAATATACGTCATATGTTACAATATCAAATAAATCTCATTGATATTTAATGTTAATTTTCTAATGTATACATGTATTGTTATGTAATTTGAAAATTACTTATTTAAAGTAATAAATTTCAGTTGTAAAAAGAGCTATTGTACAATTTAAAATCTTTTTAAATACTCGTATATACTGTACCTGACAAGCCATGTTAAGAAGGGAACAATCATTGAAATTCCATTGAATCCCGTAGGTGAAACGAATCATTCATACCCACGCAGTAGTCAATTTACAGCACTTCAAAATGAAACAAGTGTCTGCATGTTTAGTTAGCTAACAAGTGCATTGATGTAAGATAATCTACTCGAAATTTCGAAGGCGTCATTTGGAAATGAAGTATGTTGTATTAGTGTGCTTCTAGTATGTGAACCAACACAAACGCGCAAGTTTTAACTAGATTTCGTGGGCAATGGGCATGTATTCATAGATCAGTATCAACTGTGTTGGTGTGTGTGTGTGTGTGTCTTCCAAAGTGCTACTTCATGGGTGGCGACACAACATTTTTATAAACTTCTTATTACATTTAAAAGCGATGTAAAAGAGTATTAGCATAACTCAAATTACATTGAAACATGTATTTTATTCCAGTTATAAAATACTGGACATATTCTGAAGTCATGTTTCCGGTTCTACCTCCAGATTTTCGAAGATACGTAGGCAGAACAAGGTCTTGATGCAACAACAACGCGCAGGATTGAGCACGTGCGCACACCAGGAACACATACTTATCCACTTAATAATATATACGTACATAAATGACTGAAGCCTTTGATGTTAAAGCAAAACTTGCGCAAAGTTTAAATTAAGAAATAAGCTTATATATAAGCCTATTGGTTGTATTGTTGCAATTTATTTTTAAAATAAATTTACATTAATTTTTAAATATTGATTTGAAATGAAATATGTACAACTATATCTAGCTGTTTTTTTTTTTTACAAAAATGATTGTACGTAAAATGTTAACAGGTCAATAATTCAAATGTAACAGTAAATAAATTAGTACACAGTAGATAAGGCTTTCTATCTACTGATAATTTGTATGTAAAGTAGCTAGTAACGAACAGTGCCTGCAGTGCAGCAGCCAAATTAAATCTTGTTAGATAATTAATTTTTTTTTCTCAACTGAAATTACTATGCTAATATCTTCCACAGTGAATTGTTACAGTAGTTACTACATACATTCACTAATATTTTTATTTTATAATATATTTCTCTTGCGTAACATTATATTGTTAATGTTTGATAATCAATATTGTCTGCATATTGATGGTTTTTTAAAACGTGTAATATGATGCAGTTCTACAAAAGACATCTATGTTAAAATACCGTCTCAAGTTCAAACATGTTTCTCACGAGTAAAACAGGTTGACAAAACGACTCTCAGCACACTTTACAGAATAAACATTACATAACACAATTTTAACTGACAACAATGCGGGCTGTAAATATTTGAGTATGAGCATGTGAAATGATATGATCTTGTCATAAATCAGCTGTATAGTAGTTTGTTGCCCACATATGTTTCGTGTAATGTTTGTGTGTATGTATAGGTACCGTTGTTAACTGCACAATGCGTTGTACTGGGCAGTTTGAACATGTAGAGGTAATCAACATGCCAGACCATATGTAGTTGGCCGCTGGCTGACAACGTTGCTCAATTGATTTGCTGATCCACTGATCTATCCCAACTCCACTAATTCACGTGCGACATTAAGGATGTACAAAGTATGTTACCTATACATGATCATACAAAATGAGCACATAGATGTACGCCGGATGCCCAAAAATAAACTTAATCTTCAATTAGGACAATATACGCACTTTGCGACAAATATATCTTACACAATTGGAATTTAACCAAAAATTTTATTGATAGTGATTCACTGGTGTCTAGCTCCAAAGACATAAATATTTTTGTACTTAGAAAAAGCATGAATAATTTCAAATGAGTAATAACGATGAATTCAACTACACTTTCACTTGAAAGAATTGCTTTATATTGTACATCCTTGTTTTGCTGAGAAAATTATCAGAACGACCTGTAAGAAACATTGCCAAATACCGAGAATAACTCGAATATAAGAATGTGCTAACTAGCTGAAACAGATGGTGCACTTAAATCAATTATATAAAATCTTAGTTCAACCAATATAGATATTTCTTGCAAGTTTAAAAACCTAATTTCTTATTAATTAAATTTTGTGTTTCATAAAAATAATATGACGCGAATGAATTAATATTATACAACCAGTAAAGTTTTATTTTTATAAATAAATTACTAAATTACTTCGTACGGAAAAACATAATTTCAGTGATAGTTAAATCGAAGTTAGAATATAGCCAATAAATAAAGAATGTTAAGATTATGATGTCATTTAACGAGCGAAAATTATTTGTGGATTTTTAAACATAAGGTCAAAATTTCGTCATCATTTGGCATAACAGAAATAAATATAAACTTGTCAAAAAAGATTGTGCATTTATAAAATATTAGTATTCGCTTATAATAATTCAATATTTATAGGCACATAAAATTGGAATGCAAAACAAGGCAATATTTTCGAACAAATACATGTGATAAGATTTTATATTTTGACATAATGTCCTTTGAACACGTATAGGCGATAACAAATCGATTTGTCAGCATATTATCGAAGGACACATGTGACACGTTCTATTTTGATAAACATGTTGACTCCGATTTAAACTATACTTAATTATTCAAATAATTATTTAGGCATATAGATAGATATTTTGTTTGTAAGAAAGATGTTCAGAACCAGTTACTCATGTTTGGGAGTGTACTTGTACAAACACGATGAGTAAATACATAAGTGAATATTATCAGAAGCTAGTTGGCTAATGGATTAATAAATATTTATCTGATAATAAAATTTAAGTATGAGTATTTTGTAATCTAACATTGTAGAGATACGTTATCTGATAATGGCAAATTATTTGCAATGTGACTTCAACTGGCTGCAAGGCAAGGAAAAGATCAATGTGTTGTTATGAAAGCTAGTTTATTTAATTGTTTGATATAAAAGGGCTATTGGGCTGCCAGTGTGGCATAAATATAATACAATGATGTGGTCTTTGCACACTTAATATACTAAATATACATCCTACAGTATTACATTACATCATTATACAAGATATTTGTATATATATATAGAACTATAAAAATATACACACTGAATACATTCTGTTATTCCAATGTACAATTGTGTCTAATTATTAACAAATATTAAAAATAATTTGTTTAAAACAACGATATCGAATCAATTACAGTAATAAAATTAATTATCATTTAGTAAGCCAGTGATAATTATTTAGAACCTCCATAATTGTATAAATATAATTATAAAACAAATGTTTCTGTAAAAATCAATTGCCATAATTTGAAAATAGTATAAAGACTTCAGACTATAAATATTCAGAATGGAAAATTGGAATCTTGTAGGACAACCACTAGTTTAAAATTACAAGTATTTACAAATAAAATGTTCAACATACATATATAGATAGTATAGGTATAATAAAGTGTATATCATCCATACTTTAACAAAATATACTGAGTTTTGCAACAATAGTAACGGAATATTTCGAGCCAAAGCAATTGGAACGGGTAGGCATAGAAAAGTTGTATATAAAATTAATATTATATAAGAGTAACATCACAGTTTTCTACCACGCAACATTCACAAGAATTTTGAAGAAATATTAGGCATAAATAATAATAATAATTATACCTTTGGTTACTTCATTTACACTATCTTCAATTAACACAATAAGTGGTTTGCACATTTATGGTAAACTACGAATAATATCATTCATCAAACAGTACTAATGTTTGCTCTAATTGGGTAACAATTTTCGAATAGAATTCAATTTGTGCTTGCAAGTAATTTTTCATGGCATGTTTCAAATCTATTCCTCTTTCAGCCTTGAAATGATTGATTTCAGCCAGTACAGAATACGTCACGACATCCGTACGTTTCTGAACGTCTAACAATTGAGCATTGTCCATCTTATGTTCGGCTGTCAACTTCTCACATTCCTTCCGTTTCAACATAGTGCCTCTATGCATGGCTAGTACATCGGGAAATGCATTTGTGATGCCTTTGTATATGTGTAACTTGTCTGTTAACGGTTCCCAATCGTTTCGCGGTTGTTCTTCGAACATTTTCGCAATACCGATATAAGCAACGCCCGTTCGTTTGATGGCATTCGTTAATTTCGAAGGTGTGACACCTTCATCTTGCTCCAAAGCAGCACCCAGATTTGCAAAACTCTCACCGACTTTCATGTACTCTCTCTTGTATGGTCCTTGGTGCTTTTTACTCTGATCCTGAGCTGTGATCATCAGGTTCTTAACGGCAGCATCTAAGTTGTGAATGAAGTGGGCACACGTATCCATATTCTGTTCAATGAAGGACAATTGCAGGTTACGATCCGGTGCAACAAGTGCGTTACAGAAGTTTGCTCCGGACAGTGGATCCTTCTCAGCCATACGTTTGCCTGCCTTCCATTGTTTCTCATCGCAACATGTTAGGAAATGCTGAAATACAGGGGAGAATGCTAGCACTGGATGACGACACACCCAGTTCACGAATTCCTGCAACTGTATTCTGCGATGTTCAATGAACTGTTCCTCGTATCGACCTGAAATCTGTTTGTCAGGCAACGGTGGAATAGGAATCAGACAGTACTTTTCCGTTAATCGTTCATGTAACCAGTCGAAATGTTTGTATCTACGTGACACTGTGTATGGTATAAACGAAGGACTCAGCTGGTATGCAATGAAACTTTTCAAACCTTTCAGTTTGGATTCCTTCTTGGGTGAAGCTACGGTGACAGTAAAGGGATCGGTGCGAGACACCCAACAATAACCGTCATCAGTCTGTATGATGTGTATTTTATCCGCATCCGATACTTGTAGCTTAGCCAGCCCGAGTATATAGCTCTCGCCCCCTGATTTCACGAACGACGAGAATCTGTTTAGATTTTTTTTAGTGACTGTACCTCGATTATCATTCCCGCTGACTGATACGGTGTCTCCATCGTCGCCCATTCGTGAATGTATCGGCATGGACATCGGATATTGGTTAAGATTACTCTCATTGGCATAGATCTGTTCGGACTGTTGTTGCTGTTGCATTGGTTGCTGTTGCTGTCCTGGAATTTCCGAGTATACATCTTCATCTCCATCCCAGTCATCGTCCCAGCCATCAATGTCCTGTTGACTCGATACCGTATCGGCCCACTCGTCCTCTGCGGGTTGCTGTAGTACAGGCGCAGGTACGGATGGCGGCCCCACCGTAGCTTTGACTTCTTCAACATAAGCGGCCGGAAACAAACCCGTCTGTCCACGAACATTGGAACCTTCCCACCAACCTTCACCAACATCTTTCCTTGTCACTGTCAGCGTTTCACCCGCACTAATTGACAACTCGGCAGTGTTTGGTTCGCCAGCGAAATCATATAGGGCTCTTGCTTGAAACACTGACATAATGAGGTTACCTTGAATATGTAGAAAACTCGGTTAATTCACTTGGAAAATGTTAAATCGATATTTGTAGAGTCACAATGATAATGTCGTGGCATTTATATATCAGCTAATGTAGGTGTAGGAGGCCAAAGAACTCGTATTCTCTGTCGCACTCTAGTACTGCCACTTGTATAACCTCTCAACTATTTTACACACTTTATTTTCAACGAAAATCACTTCAACGTGCACCACATACACATATCACAGTATTTGTTACTAATCTGGAATATTATTCACAATACAATATCTTAATTCACTGATATTTCTATCTATTTAATGCGATACATAATGAACCGTCATTCTACAGCGCAGTATTTCGTATGACTGACGTCTAGATAGCTAGCGCTAGTGTCGCTATGAGCTGTCAGTGAAGTACAGTGCGTGTCAAAAGCAGAGTTAAATAAATATAAACTTGTGTTACATTGAACTTTAGGTTCAAGTGCAAAGCGTGACTGTTTGTACGCCAAATAATAATTCGCATATTCAAAAGTAAACAGCTTAATAAATATTTTTAATTATTTTATATCTGAATTATAGTTGTCCCAATTCTGTGTTGTTTCTTAGCAATATTGTACTTTTAATTAAAATCTTCTCGCATATGTAGCCAGAAACAATTATGTACTTATATGTGTTTTTCTACATACGAGATTCTAGCCACAGACTATTTGTGCGTCATTTGACTACCAGGGTCTAAAAACTTTCGTTAAATGTTTCGACAAGCATACATATTTTGAATATAACATTTGCAAAACAAATTAATTAAGAAAGCAATGACCCAAAATTCAAATACATATGCGAGTATACATGTGGAAAAAAACTCCAGTCATACTAAAAATTCAGATTTAAATTTAAAACAATACACAAGGTCGGGTAACATGTGTATGAATGAATAAAACTGATCTTCTTTGTTAAAGGAAAAATCCGGTTTGTAAAGAATGAAGAAGCCTTTTGTCGCATGGTGAAAACGACAGAGAGAATAATAGAAATACGAAGATATTATATTTCTCGCATGAAATGCTGTACACGTATGTTCTATTGAGTTGACACGGGCACATTTTAATAACTGACAAATGGACGTATGAATGTGCTTGGAAAGTCTAGCGACATCATTATCGAATAAAGGTTCCATGAGCTACTGAGGAAATGAGCAATATTTAGAGCGTTAAAACGTTCCGGAGTACATAATCTCTTTTTAAAAATACATTTATCGCACGACAATATTTATCAGCGCGTAGTTACATAACACAGAACAGAAACTAATACATACTCAATTTGAAAAGTAGTGTGCTTTTTTTCGAGTATGTCTAAAATTAAATTATAAATATAAACGTTGGTAGAAAGACTAGTACATAACTTTTGTAGGCTGTATTATTCTGCATTTTTACGCAAACGATTATTTTATTATTTTTTACATGCAATATTATTTTGATTTTTTTTTATATCTGATATAAAAATGTTTCTAAATTACTTGGGAATTTACAATACTATATGTACTTACATAATCAATTCTTTTCTCTGCATCAAGCATTCAGTGACGTAATGTTTATTTTTACATATTTATTTCATATTTGCCCACATTATATTAATATTCATAGAAGATTTTTATATTTGCAAAATAAAGTTATTGTTCTCTATACTTATATATTACATATAAGTATTTACTGAAAAATGAACTTCTTTGATACAATAGCAAATATTAATATTAAAGTAGAAAATATGTTGTGAAATACATGTTTTTACCTTCGTTTTACGTAATTACATATACGTGAAAAACACACAACCTTCATTTTATTTATTACTCAGAGCGTCATTTTCAACAGACAAGTACATAATAATATGCCTTATTTTAAGGATGTAAAACTATATGTTGAATTTTACGGTTCAGTAAATTCAGTAGAAATTTTGTTGGAAACGCTAGTCCAATTCCTTTTGAATTGTATAACATTATCACATAATCTAGTAAAGGATATTACGAGCTGACATGTGACTAAAAAGTACATAATTTTTATTTTCAATTATTTGTACTTTTCTGTATTTTACACACATTATTTTAGTAATTTGTATTTATATTCAATAAAGATTTAATGAGATCATAGTGCAAATACGTCATTGGTTTTCAATGCTAGACCGCAAAAATATTCTGGAAAATTTTCCATTTTCAAGAAGACATTAAGTTATCATTATTATTTACACAACGTAATTTAACATCAGTATTATTTTTAATAAAATACATATATACAATTGTATAAGATTTTTAACGATAATAATAATGTTTCATGAAAACAAAATTGCCATAAAAAGATAGATAAAATTCAATATATTTTCAACTATGCAATGAATTATTAAATGTTCCTATATACACGTATTTGAAGTCTTATGTTTAAATTATTTGTATTGTTAAAAATAAATAATAAATTATTATGCAGTATTCTTAATGAGACCTTGAATATATTGACATTTACATTTGTGTTATAGAAAACCTCCAAACTGTCTTTAAACATAGATTTAACATTATACTAATTAGACGTTAATAGAATTAATAATAACAGTGACATAACTACGAATTGGTCAATGTTTTATTATTCAAATATCGTAACTGATGTATTTGGTAGGTGCGACATCAAAAACTCATAGGTATGGTGTTGGTAGCATTAAAAACGTGTCGTTGCCTTATTAGTTTGGATACTAATTAATAAAATGTTAATTATATGTGCAGTTAACTACGTTACTTTTCTTAAACCAAGTTGTATGAAATCCTAAGAAATATACTAATAAATTTTTATCATCTGCAAGCAATTATTAGTAGACCTACAAGTATTTTTCCTCTTACGAAACAATTTTATTTTCATGATTCATCATTTTCTAGTCAGTGTATGATGTTCAATAAATATTTATTATTGTGCCTTTCCTTGTATATTACATGTTATCATTAATTATTTATATTTTTTGTAAATACGTATTATAATAACAAACTGATTTGGTAAATGAAATAATCATTTATCTTAAATTATGATGAAAATATATTTTATGAACGTGACTAAAACGACATCTGGAAGTATATTATGTAATGCATTTTGTTTATGAAATTAATATAAACAGGAATATCTCACGTGTAAAATTTAAAAGTCACCAATACAACCCGGATCATTATGTTATCTAAGATTAGTATTGATAATAAATACACTTATAATCACACACACAAACCAAACTCATCACCGAATATCTAATTGTAACATCACTGCTGTCATTTATATTCAACAAGATTGACAGATTTTGAAAAAGGTTACAAGTTAAATAATCCCTTACCTTAATTAATTTTAAATATCAATCTGTCCTTGATAAATAAATTGCTGACAATGCCACAATAAATTAGAAACACAGCACAATTAATTTAAAACAATAAGTTACAAACAACTAGTATGATTTTAACTTGCGCTAGGCAACGTGCTTCGCTCACGACGATCAAAACAAGACTGGACGCGTACGAATTGAACAACGCGCTCTGTCCCACCACAAATCTCCTGACGTAACTTTGTAACCTGCTCCATTCAACAATGACTTACAATCTATTATGTATTTAAATAATAATATTTACAATATCTGCATGCAGGAACAGTACAATTTATTAAATGCACGATGAATTTCAAGAAAAAAATATCATACACGTTACAAAAGATGAATAAATTTATTTCATAATTTAAAGTTACAGAGAAATATCGAATATTTTAATACCTTTGAAATATAGTAAATTACATTCGGTAATCAATATGCGTCGAAACAGTGATACTTTGATGATTAAAATTGATTTGCCATCATGTTTCAAATCACGGATCCAAATCTATATCCGCAATAATATAAGGTATTTCCGGGGACAGCCCATAGACTCCTTTTTATGGAATTAGGAGGCGGGCGCTGCAAGAGATAGAATAAATTAAATAATCAATCATCTAAATGAAACTGACAAGTATTTAATCAGCAAATGCACAAATAAATTCTTGCTTTAAGACAACTAACAAGAATCTTTTTGTTACATGCTTTTTACTAGAAAATAAAATGCGTACAAATTAATTTTAGTTCTGCAATGCTTTATGTCAGAGGTATGGTGTTAAAAATGCTTTAATAAAATGCAAAAAAAATACGATGATGTAGCAGTGCTCATGATGTAAATACTATGAACAAGAAATTGAATAAGGTACGCTTTAGATGAGTACAAACCTTCCTCCAGTGGCGCAGCCGCAGCCGGTTCTGCAGGGGCCTCTGCTGGAACCTCCGGAGCGGCAGCTGCATCCGGAACTGGGGCTGCTATAGACAGGGATATACAAGTATACTATACGTTACAAAATAATTAAACTAGAATTGTAGAAGATTTTACCTTCTCCAGGTGGTACAACTCCTTCAACAGGCACCGCGGGCGCATCGGCTGATGCTGGTGCTCCTTCTGCTGGTGGTGCCTGTACAGCACCCTCGGCCGAGGCACCATCAGAAGGTACTCCGATAATAGTCATGTTGTTTGTACAAATGCTTCAACAAAACTGATTGTATTTTTGATAAAACTTTATAGTGAATTTTATTATTTAACCAGAAAACAATTAACATCGTATAATCCAATTTATCGACAAAATTCGTTTGAGATTTTACGAAATACTATTTGTTGTATTACATGACACATGCAATTTCCATACGATTAGTAAATGTTTATGAAAATAGTAAAGATGTACATGGCATTGGAATGCATGTATTTATGACCTCGGAAGTTAACGCGCGTTCTCCACTGAGTCAGCAACCAATAGATAAAATTAATATATTATTACAAATAAACAAATGTAGACGTTAGTAAAGTCGTAGAATCGATAATGTGATGATACCTTCTGTTGGGGCTGCACTGGTTATCCTTTCGCCGCTGGTGGTGCGGGTGGTGCCCCTTCTGCAAGTACCGCTCCTAAAATAATTATTTATTATACTTGTCAACATTTAATGTTCAACGCCAAATCTGTGTATTTTATTTCTTTAATATTAAATATCTCCATATCTGGGTATGCATGTCGTAAAATTTTTAAATTTACATTAGTATTAATGCATTATTGATATCATACATCACACTTTATGTACCTATGTTACTGATGACATGAATTACGGAATAAAAAATAAAAATGTAATAGTGTAATATGTACAAATATACAATTACCTTCTGTTGATGCTGCATCTTCATCTGGTGGAGCACTTTCTGCAGCAGGTGCTTCTGAACACAATTTCCCTAATTCATGTTCAATTTATAAATCTATCTACTATTTACGCCTAGTTATCCGCAACTAGTTGAACAGAAATATATGTAAATGTAAATAAATATATGTAATAAATTTTGTTTGGACAAGTGACTTATAAAATTACAAATAAATGCGTTTCATTATTCTTATAATCAAACAACGAATTCTTATCAGTTGTATCTAGGATTCGTATCAGATCTTTGAACATAGTATTGCTGATATACTGTATGTATATAATTTAAATATAAACTAGTATTTTCATTGACCATATTTAATGAAATTTGTAAATATTGGATAACATTACATCTGTAACACACACTTACCACGTCACAAAACACAGCAAGGGGAACACACCTGTTTATGAACGAAAAACCAAATTTTTAATTGAATGTGAAGTATGATTTTCTTGTAAATTTGCAAAAAAAAAAACAAAGACTAATATAATTAATTTCCATTCAACATCATTTATCTTGAACCCCAGCACCAAAATTACCTTAATTCATAATTAATTTTTTTATGTGTATACGAATTAATATCTAATTCTACAAGGGTACTAGAATACAAAACCCAAGAAATAATGGAAAAAAACAAAACAGAAATTAAACAAACAAGGATAAAAAGAATACAAGAGGGGGTAGGGGTATTATAACAAATAATACACAGGCAGAACGTTTATCACTGTTCTTTTTCTTTTCTTTGATGATAAATAAACATAAGTACAGCAGTATTCATTCACAATGTAACATATAAATCCAGAGCTATACAAGGGAGTATCGTGCAAAAAAATAAATGGGAATTACATTGAATAATATACCCCGCACATAGGATAACTCTATTGTTATTATATGTATAGTCAAGGTGTTGCTAATCAAATGATTATTAGTATACAAATATACAAAGGATTAAGAGGATCTTATTATATAGGTCAGGCTCTCTCATGGGGAACCTCGTGCTGGATGTTTCATGTTCATGCCTCAACCTCTTCCTCTTTTACCTTCTTATCATCACCGGGCTTCTTGGACCAGTCGGGTTTCTTCTGTAAATTCCATAACAAACATACATTAATAATCGTGAAACATTCATATGCAGGTACAGCTAGAAAATCTCAAAATAAGAAGGCTTCTAGTGGCATCTTCTTCAAATTCTTTTCAAACAAAATAGTTTGCAGGGATAATAATAATTATGAATATATTGTTATACACGACACATTTGAAAATTACATATGAGTGTGAAACATAAAATATGTTAAACAATAGTACGTTATACACCAAGGGAGAGAAACCTTTTATTTTTCCTGAGGTGTAGTATGGGAGGGAAAAATGGTGGTATCTCCCAAGGTGTATATATTATTTTTTCCACGATCGGGAGTAGAAACTCTTCATTTCATAAATAATGAACCTTTGTTATAATAAAAACTCCCTTACGGAAAGTGTTTTCGTCCCAATGGAGTAAATGTTTTACTTCTGTCACGATTTTGACGCCATAGAAACCGACTTCTACTCCCGGACGTGTAAAAATGATTATTTCAATGCAATTTACTACAAGCACTTGAATTTTATAAACATACAAAGACACTAAACATTTTGATTAATAAAGCATTTCACACAACAGAAAAGCATCTTTGGTAATACAATAATTAGTCATAATATTTTGCACACATTTTTAGCTCACCTTCATCAAACTGACTCCAACAAATAGACAATAAGACAAAAAGCATTGACAAAAATACAACTTGCTTAAAAATACCATGACGACGGCACAAAAAAACTAGCATAGAACAAATATTTGCATGTGTAAAAAACGAGTGTGTGTTTGCAATTTTAAAATAAAACAGTAGGTGAGTAAATAAATATATAAATAAAACCATGGGCTGCGAAATAAAATTCAATATACACTGTAAAATAAGAATTGAAAATTATTATATGTTTTCTTATATTAAATAATGAAATTAATCAAAATTATATAGTGATTATGTTTTATTGGAGTATATTTTACTTAATAGTTTGTAATCATGAATAGTTTAGGTGAAATATATTGTGACAAAAATATGCAAGGAAAAGATTGTGTAAATTTTTCACTTCTTCATCCATTCAGCTTTCTCTTGTAGCTTGGCCTGTGGAGGAAACAAATGTCTACTGAAGAACTGTTTCGCTAAAGTTATATGAGTGTGGATGTGTATGTTTATATGTGTGTATGTATGAGTGTGTATAAACAGCGAACGACACAATTATCAAAAGCCAAAAAATACCTTTACAAAATGCAATTATTATTTCATAAAAACCATGACAAAATATTCAGGCCATTTGCACTAAACGAATAAGTCTCTGCAAGTTAAATACCTGAGAAAATATTCAAACAAATAGCAAAAGTATTTTAAAATATTAACACATAAGTTCCAAATATGTGTTGAAAAATACAAGCAAAATTAAACGTAAAAAAATGTTAACATTTTCATCCAAAAAATTATTAAATTAATTTTCCAGAATAATGAAATAGAATAAGGTGACATTGATAGCAATGTTAAATAACTTAAAAAAAAAAACAGTAAAAATGAAACAAACAAAAATGTAGAGAAAATGTAGAAGAAATACTTCAGCGCTTAAAAACTAAAAATATTCTCGATTGAGAGATAATTGACTGTTTCCAGAACTTGTTGTTAATGTTATATGAAAACGTACCTCTTTGTCCTCTTCTTCAAGGGTGAATTCCTTCTTCTTGACGACTTTGAGTTGGTTACGGAAGTTAAATTCAGCGGCCTTCTTTTGAAGCTTGGCGAATTTGTTTTCGTATTTGGATACCTTCTTCAAGGTAGGCTTGACGCTGTATACAAACGATTTTTATGTATCTTGATTGATTTTTAACATATTTCATAACGTGTTTGCTCGCTTTGCAATTATATATACTTACAATTTGCCTCTAAGGTCGTTGACTTGGCTGTTCAGATCAGCAATCTAAATGAATTAATGTCGTGTTAATAAGAATTCAATATTGAAAATGTGGATTATTAATTCCTTTATCGAAAAAATATTAGCAAAATAGTGAGATATCAAGAAAAGAAGAAAAAATATAATTGATAAAAGAATTAATAATAATTTACGTGTGAACTGTTAAAAAGTCTAAAAGTGTATTATCTTAAAAAATATACAACGACAAAAAAAATATCTAGTATAAAGTAAAATGAAACTAATGTAAGAGTGTAGTATAGAATATAGACTAATGTGAAAAGTGCTTGTTAATTAAAGAACTTCACTCCCAAATAATTAATTACACAACATACAAGTGAAACAGAAAATTAGGCGAATATTACTTGCGAGCAGCGAAAGACAAAGAAAGGAGTTTTATGAGGTGTAGAAAACAAATGGAAAAAGAGAACATGTGACATTTCCAAAACGGAGAATATTTGTGTAAAATAGAAAACACGTATAAAAATACATCACAAAATCACGTATCGCCGTACTAAAAACATAGATAGGTAGGAACACCTGAAAAAACACTTCAAGAGAAACATCAAAAACTAGTCATTTCTCATTAAAAAAAGTCACAAAATGTAGAGCACGTATAGACACATACGCAAAATGTACATTCATTGGATTTTCTCAAAAAGATTATATAAAAATAATCAATTTTCGAACTAGGAACTAGTCTTGTGGAAAAAGACATAGTGTTTAGAGGACACTTTTGCTGGTCTTGGGCAGCTTTCGTGATGCGACATCACATTGATCCTGATCTATAATGTTTCTTTTCTCTATAAAAGCTTCGATTCAGACACCTACAACTCGCAATCATCGATACTGTTAATCAATATATAAGTATTTAATTCAATCGTTCTGAATCGAACTGATATAAGATTTTCTTATCTCGACCTAAAATTACTTTTCAAAACAATGAAAATCACATATATACTACTATATACAAAACGTTCTGTACAAAAACGATCCTGAATGAACAATGTGATACATGAATGAAAAATAAAAAGCTCCAATACGATATGTACAAAACTGGTAACAACTTCTACGGGAAGCGGGTGTTGTAGCATGGCACTTCTAAACCAATACGTTCCGGTTCCGATTTGTCAAGGTCAAGAGTATTTATCTCTACATCACATACACATTTATACAATACGGTGTGTGAGTGTGTGTGTGCGTGTGTGTGTGTGTATATATACATATATGAAAGAAAGAGAGGAGAGAACTGGGTCGGAATAAGCGGCTATGTACGTGTCTTGAACAAGGCATTTAACCTTTCAAACAATTTATATCTTCAATAGAAATAAACAATAATAAGAAATATGAAGTGCCATACTGTACAGCAAATCCTATAGGGAAAGACACTTCAATTTAAGCTTTGCGTTGCTTTCGTAAATTCGCAACATGCATCAAACAGTTGCAAAGACTGAAATAATCAATCATTTCATTTCCACAAATCAAATAAATGAATGTTACTTCTTGTGGTCAAATAACTATCGCATCATTTTATATTATGGCCTAATACAAATTTATTTTTAAACAAAGCAGAGCTGCTGTAGTTGATAATAAGCTGAAAAATAAATGCTTCCACGCAAACATTTTGATACTCGGCAATTTAAAGATTTTTCTGAAGGAAATCAACTTTTAAAACTAATCAAAATATTTGGTGCGTTATATTCGCTTTTTGCATTTTATGATAGGCATATGTTTGAACATAAATATGAGCACTCATTGAAATATTTGGATTGAAGTAAACACACTATGGATAAAGCCGCTTGGATATCAAGTTAGCTGGATGGATATGAACATGCGGGGGTCATAGGACCACATACAAGGTGTACACATTTCAGAATCGGTTTTGCACGTATTTCCGATTTCGTCTATTTTACATGAAAATACACGAAATCATAATATTAAAGCGTATTTGACTGTTAAATTTTTATTTACAAGAAAACTCATTGTGTTTAAATGGATTTGTACAGTAAATTTTGTCCAGCCCTGGGTCATAATTTATTTGATATATGTTATTTAGGTGTTAGTAAAGTTAAAAATATGTAATCAAAAAATCAAAAATCGATAATCGCAGGATAAAGCTTCGGGATAGCACTTCATATATGCTTGACTGCTTTATAAATGTATTATTTAAATGTTTAATTAACCGATGTGTGAATCAAACATTATCATTATTATTGGGAATATAATGAGGGTGTTCATTAAACCTCAGGACTGTACCGTGATTGGTAAATCTTGTGGAGATTTGTATTGTAAATAAAATGTATTCAAAATGAGTTCAGTTGATATCTAAAATACAAAGTAATAACAAATTTCCACAAAAGATAGCCGTATATAATGTAAGCTGCGTTTCTCGGCGCACGGAACGCGACTACGCTTTAGTTTTAGATGTTTCGAATTTGGAAATAACATTTGGCAATGAATTAGATGGGCAACGTGTCGATATCCGTTGTCGAGAAGCGCCAAGTGGCAAGAGATTTGTTTCTCTGTCAAAGACACGTACAGTAATGAAAATATCTATCATCAATTCATCATCATTATGTCTATAGTAAAAATGAACAAGCAAATGAAACACATGTGTAGTTTGTTGGCCGGTACCTCCCAGTCTCTTTTCCGGACTTCGCGTTCCAAGTCCCACTTCTGTTCCTCACAACTATACATGCGGTCATAATAGTCCTGCAATATCTTCTTAAGCTGGCCTACAATCGGAAACGGAACGACCAGTCACAAATCAGTGCATTCAATCAAGTCTCTGCGTGTGCTATAGTTTCAAAGTACAACAGGTACCGACAGGCACGTACGTACATTTTACCCTACACCTAATAACTAGTACGGTTTCAGTGAATCGGATAGTTGTGCTTTTGCTTTGCTTTGCTTTGTGGTGAGAAATGATCGTACGTAAATCGATATATTGTTATATATGTGTGTGTATGTATATGTGTACGTGTGCCTGTGAATATATTTATACAAGTGTGTCGCTGTGCTGTGCAAGGGTAGAACGTGTACAATGGGAGATGTAAGATAATTCATCCATGTCCCGCTTGGAGAATTACCTTGAGAATATATTTAACAAGAGCGGTGTCAAATTACACCGTTTCGGGCAAATATTTACACTGCAGAGGAGACCAGCAGCCAAAGTAAATAAGCACTTTTGTATCTAACAAAAAAAGTACATGAACTTTCAACCATATCCAAAAACCACGTCCACAAAGCATAGACATTTCCTCGCAGCCAATGTTATTATCGAAGAACCAAAAGTGCTCATTGTTAAATACAGGACGCCAGTATTAGATATGCCTAAATGCTATAAACCTATAAACATGTTCAAAATCAGTAAAAAAAAAAATGTGAAATGAAACCAAACTGAAAATCATAAATGAAAATAAAAATGTACAAAATCTCGCAAGAAAACGCGTGCTCATGTTTTTTATATTTCTGGTACCTCCAATTGTTTTAAACTATTTGCTCTTTCTACATCAAATTTATCGGCTTCAAGTTCGCAAACCCTTTGCCAGTATTGGTTACAAACTGTTTGGAGTTCAGCTAAAAGAAACCAAAGTTATGAAAACAGAGGCGTAATGATACTGCTGCTACTACATTGATTCCTATCGGAAGTGTCCTTGAACGTAATTTCTAGATAATAACTACTAATTCAAAGTGTCTCTGTTTTGTGTGTACAAGTGTATGTGCGTGTACGTGTGATTCTGTGTTTTCTACATGTGACACAATATTCTACAACAATTCTCTCATTACATGGCGTTACTACACTATACATATATATGTAATTGAATATTGGTGGATGTCGGGGACAAGTATTGATATGGAGTTCTAGTATCTATGTGGGCAACGGAGTTATCATTTATGGACGAAAGCATAAATAAGCACAAGCCTTAAAAAGTAGAAAACAAAAAAGGCTTTGTGATTATTGAAAATTGTTCCGGAACTATAAGTATACGCCAAGCGTAACTGACGGCGGCTTTCGCGAGATATTCGTTACTTGATGGGGGATTGAGGGTAGTGGATTGAGTTATCCGTAGTTTAGTCACTACTACAAGTGCCACCTAGCTGGATTACTAGTGTAATGGTTATACATATAAATATAGATACATATATAGAGATTGCAGGCGGTGCATTGTGCAACAAAGTACATCGCACGACATGAGAGCGGCTCTGGCGTATTTGCGGGGACTGAGTGTGTGCCAGTGAGAACTTTATGTGCAGCGGTGGCGGCTGCGGCTGCAACGCGGGCGGTGCGTGCTAATATAGATAAGATAGAAACGTCGACTACTCATCGACAATCGGGGATACCTCCAAAGATTTACGGTCCACTTCAAGTTCAATGTCATATTTCTGATTTTCCAGCTCGGCTATACGCTTATGGTATTGAGAACAGTACTCTTTTAATTTCGCTACAAAAGTAACTTGTATTCAAAAACATGTTCTACCATTATTACAAAAAAAAGGAACAGTTTAATACATAATAGGTATCCGAAATTTTGCAATATCCTAGGAGTTACACCTATCCGGCCGTCGGTTATGTTTGATATATGCATAATTCTTTCAGGTCAATTTAGTGTTTCAGGAAATTTATCTCGGGGTCATTTCCCTTTTCCCAAGAGATATAGAAAAGATAAGTGAGCATTAAAAAGAAAAATATTAACACGAGTTTAGAAAAAAAGCTGACAACAAAAAAATCTCCGTCTATTTTGTAAAATTCACGATTTCAAAAACAAACAGTACCACTGGCTAAGTAAGTCTGTATGTATGCAACTTGTGCTTCTGTATTGCAATGTTTTGTCTGATGTCAGTGTTGTATATTACAATGTCGAATGAATGTTACAAAACATAGACGGAGATATAGTGAAATAAATAAAGAGACAGAAAACTCGCGATTCGTGCTACAGACGATAACATCCAATTGTTCGGTACCTGAAAATCTTTATTTTTAACGATGTACTCCATATCATATTTACAGTCTTCCAATAGGTTGATTCTCGCATAATAATCAGTGCAAATGCGCTTAAGGGACTCTGTGTGGCGAAAATTCCGTTGTTTTTAGCATTCGTGTATGTCGATGTTGTAGTTTATCCAACAGTAAAGTAAAACAGGCAGTATAAGTAATATGTAGCATGTGTAAACATATAAAATCAGTCTTGGGGAGGGGGGAGAATTGTGAAAACGTGTCCAAACAACAAAACATACACGGTTCATCTTTATAAATAGTCAAGAGCTGGTTTCATTTACAAAACTAAGTTTTATCATTTTATACAAATGGGACTTATTCAAACTGACTTTAGAACCAAAGTAAATTTATAAAATATTATTAAAATTAACTCTTTGGAATTGATTGAATCTAGTTTCCTTATTTTAGTTTAGAAAGGGAGAGAGAGCGGCAACTAATAAATTGATATAGAGAGGAGAATGGTATTTGACAATTGAGAACATTCCTACCTTCATTGGCGTCGTCAATAAGCTTAGGCTTGCCGCAACGTTCTTCAATGATACGCCTACGTTCAGCAGCTTTACGCTCCTGTTCCTTCTTCAGTTCCTCAGCGGCTTTCTTTCTCAACAGCAACTGAGTATCGGGAGATTCAACAATCAGTAAATGACATACGAACGCTCTACTTCCGAATATTGGACAATGATATTTGGAAAATAAAGATATGTTGTTACTTACCCTAAGTTTCTTCTTTCTCTCCGGTGTCATGAAACCTTTCTTAGCCTTCTTGGCCTTAGAGGCTTCTTCCATACGGGCACGCACCTCGGCCCTCTTGCGGTCGATTTCCGCCTGTTTCCTTTTCTTTTCCTGCATGCCACGTGGCATAAATTGTTGTTAAAACGTGTATATGAAAACAGGCTCTTACGAACCATTCTATGTATATGTGTTAGTGTATCCTTAATGTGAATGTCAGTGTATAATGTTTGCATGTATGAGTGTATATGTAGTAACCAAAATAGATAGTCTTGAAATAGCACAGTTGAAATAACCAGCAGTAAAACAACGAACTGGACTCGTATTGCTGGTTATTACACTGATACACATATTTTGATCACTACATAAAGTATAAATATTGCTAAACTACATAGTATATGATGTACTGTGTTTTTTTTTTGTCTTTATATTTACGTGCCTCCTCCACTTTCTTCCTCTGTAAAAATACAAAATAAAATATTAGTATACATAACATTTTTATATATTTATATCACGATAGCCAGCAGAATTGAAAAATTAAAACTTGCATAACGTTAGAATGTTCTAAGAAGGCTATCGTGAGATTTGAGAAACATTTAACATGTATGTCAATAAGTAGGGATTTTATATACATATTTACAAAAATTATTCAAAACTGAAGAACAACATAAAAAAATACGTTTAGATATGTATGACAACAAAATTTATTATTTACAAAATATATAGATAATTTAATATTTGTTCGTAAACTTTGATTAGACACAAATTTTAGATTAACAAATTGAAAGAACATAAAAAAATGTTATTTACGAAGAAATAAACCAGAAATTGTTGTTATTGTTATTTTATTTACAGCACCAAACATAAGCATTTACATATTAGCACAGTGAGAACTTAGTTCAACAATGATACTAACATAAAGAGCCAAATACTTACTGATCAAAAAATCAAAGAAAAAAATGAAAATAATTTCATATACCAATCCTTATAGGTTGGTTTTATTATACCAAAAAGTTTATTGTTAAAAATCATTCAGAAAAAGTGCAATTAACCTAGTAAATTATCAATAACTACTTTCTATTTAAAATTATTTTATTGTGAAGTATCTAAAATAAACTGGTGCTAGTAGAAATCATGCCTTGGTGATATTCAAAATACCAAGGTGCTAAAATAAAGTTTAGTATATCTAATTTCGGTTCAAAATTAATCGTTAGCTAATGCACACAAGACATTACCTTTTAGAAAGAAATTCATAGTACTGTTGATTGGAAGAAGACGAATTCCAGATGTAGAGTTGATTCGATTTGAAATGAAAATTGAAATTCAGGAAAAAAAAAAGAAAAACATATTAGAAAATGAAAAAACTTAAATAAATAATTATTTCCGAAGTGTTTTTGATACATACCTCACCTCATCGTCAGCCATGGTGGTGATTTTTAGTTAAACTGTAAAATAATAATTATTATTTTTTAACAGTCCAATAAAGTGTAAAAATAATTCGAATAATGTGTATATATCATGTTCAATAAACGTGCTGTCGGAGCACTGTAGCTGAGATATTTTTAGCCGTGCCCCAAAATAAACGCACGACTGAAGCCTTCCGTACCCTAATTTGGGCTGCTTAGTCCCTGCACGCTTAAGTTTCGAGTTATTTTAGTTTTGTTCTATTTCGTTCCTTGCAGTGTTTCTCAATAATATTTAGTGTAGAAACTTATACAGATAATATTTATTTTAAAATAATGGGAAACAATCCAATAAATATGTATATAAAAATAATTTTTAAATGTGTGTATGTAGCATCAATCTTGCCCCGCGCAATATTAAAAAAAAAAAAACGTGGGAATATTATTTCATAATTTGTAGTTGGCAAATACTGAGATTTTCTTTGATTGGCAAACTGCCCTGAATTATATAGGTATGGCGTCTTACATTGCTATAAATATTTCGCATTCGCCGACGATGACTAAAATTTTACTTGTGTAAGTTACATAATAGAGTAGAATAATTGTACATCCTATATTTACAAAACTTTCATTCGCTGTAGTTGTATAATTGAAGATTCGTAATAATTTAAATATTAAAAATGATTTTTGATTTATTTATTGAAATTCATTTGTAATTTATTTTAGATGTATCTGTGTATCTTTAAGTTTTTTGACATTAGTAAATATTAGTACCGAATATCGTATTTCGATCATTTAGTTCCAAAGTATGAGGAAAATATAAAATGGAAATAGATGAACTTTGCCACAAATGTAATTTCAAATCACCATAAATTACCGATAGAATAATTGACGATTTGACGCACTAATTACAGCATGGAGTTTCCAATCACTTAAAACAATTATTAGAACTGATAATGATAATTTTTGCGCTACACGAATACACTTTATTATTGTTGATTGAATTAATTTAGTTGCACTTAAAAAAAAAATCACTCTTAATTACCTGAGTCAGAAACGAACGGAGGTGCGGGGCAAATGTGACTAGTCAACAGGACCCTTTCGTGCTGACTGTGCCGAAATGGGACGGCCATCAGGGTCCCCACTTCCCCAGGCCCCTTCCCAGAATTTCTTGGGTCCCCGCAGTACCCCTCGCTAAAATGCCAGAGCCATCGCCCAAGCCATATAGGAATAGGCAAACACCTCGTGTCGAAAATAGATTGTAAGCGAGATGATACCAATACCTACAATTCTGATCCGTTTGCACTAGTGATTTTAAGCTCCCAACCAGTCACATCTAATTGGTTTGTGGGTGTTTTAAGTATTTTTACTGGTTTCAGATAAGTTTGCCTTTGTTTTTGGAAATAGCGGACAGTAGAAACAGTATTTCGTACTGGGTTCACTGGTAAATAAGATTGTACACAATATAAAAATACTCGTAACTGATTATTATTTTTTCTGATAATCCTTGGTACTCGATTTGTATTGACCGAATACATGTATGTATTAATAATATAAGTATGTAGGTAGTGCTACATTTTCTTCATCTATACATATCACACAATTTCACAATGTACAACAAAAATACTAATATTTAATTATAAAATATGTACTTAGTTTCAACAAATTATCACACTAAATCTTTCATAATGTGCAATAACAAAACCTAGTGATAAATATCAATTTATAACAATTTTTGTAATATGTATTTTAAAATTAGTAACTGTCTAATAAATCAATATCATTAATAAATTATTCAATGATATTAAAGAAATATGTAAAATTTATAGTACATTTGCAAAACATATTCTGAATTTTATTTATTCGAAGGTTTCATCCATTTTATAATTGAACGTAATTACAACTAAATTGAAGGTACAAAATAATTTAGCAATCATCTTAATTCCTTAAAATATGTACGTTGATTGCGTTATAGTGCAAGAATATAAAAATAAAACAAACACTATGTTCGCTCAGTGTTGGCATTAGATAAATTTCTATTTCATTCTTGAGATAATTATTCAAATATAATTTCATTAATAATTGAAATATTTTGAATCTAGTTCGTTATATTTTTCAAGTTTACTCCTATTCACATAATTTTTATTTGGACTTTTATGTTGGACAGAAATAATCTTAAAATTACTATTTAATTCAGTAATAGAATATTAACTAATTTTGCTTGCATGAGATTTTCAAGTTATTTTTAATTCGAAAAGTAAACATTTTTTTCGTGAATAGTATATAGTGTAAGAGTATGTGGGGCATTTACGTATTAACTACGTCAAATAGCTTTCTTTAGAACAGAACATGTGCTGATTTGAACAGATTACCCAATAACACATTTTTCAGCAACATAACAAAGTACATACATACAATAAGTAGAAAATATTTGACTTGAAACAGAAAACAAAAGCAGATTCAATCTTAGTTTTGATCTGTTAATTTGTAAATAAATCACATGAATTTGAATTATATCATTTTCTCTATTAAATTTGTCATACTCACCTTCTTGTATTAACTAATTCATTTAAATTATGTATAAAATTAATAAATAAATTCTGACAATTCATTGGGTATACGTTCACAGATTATACTTATTTATTTTAGTCAAGACGCAACCCAAGTTGAAGAAAATATCTACTCATTTCGGACAGAGTATTCTCACAAATATAATAGATGGTGAAAGCTCCACTATTGATTGGTGGCGCCTTCGCTAGAAGCTTTCGGAACTAACTAGTTGTTTTGTTGTTTATAAAAGGTCATCGATATTCCATTTATCCCGATTTGGTTTAAACAAATTAATACATATTTATTAAATATGTTGAGTTATACTACTATTATTTTTATTCAAAATTGTAATATCACGAAGTTTATCACTACCTACAGGGACATATTTAAAAGTGTGCGCAGGAACGGGGTCCCGGACGATAAATATTTTTATTTAATAAAGATGAATTTCCCTAATAAAAGAGGCCCCAAAATTATTGCGCACAGGGCCTCGCCGACCATAAATACACTACTCCCTACATGCAATTTCATTGAAATTTAAAACCAATTCGCTATATTGACTTAGAACCTTAGTAGTATGAAACCAATCCATTTAAATATGAATTTTATGAAAAATATAAATATGGAAGTATTTTGAACGAGATTCATATATTTCAAATGTAACATGAATTTTGAGCTACAGTGTAAACTGCTGAAGTAATTTAATTGACGATTCTTATACATCAAAACATGTTTTAATTTGATATACAGTGGAATCCGCATATAGTGAACTTGAAGGTACCAGGAATTTGGTTCACTATTACGGAGGTATTTAGTATGTTATGTATTTAATTGGGACTCAAAGATACATTCGTTATAAGCGAGTTTCCAGTATATGCGAGTTCACTATATAATATATATATATATATATATATATATATATATTTATATTTATATATATATATATATATATATATATATATATATATATATATACGTGTGGGTATGTGTAAATAATTCTTAAAATAACTTGACCTATTTAATCTAGGGTGGTTCTGACTGTTGAATAAGGATCGTAAAGGGGAAAATGGTCGAGGGGGGAAGAACATGAACAGAACCAATGACGTCATAGCCGTCACTATGGCAACAGGTTAACATTCAATGTTTGGATAGGGTTGGATGCAGTATTTTCTTGTTTCCATCGTAATTTAACAATATCTGTGTTATATTTATTTATATTTAAAAATACGTTATATTATCGATAATACAAAATAAGACAAAATATCGATTAATATGTGATTGATTTCAAGTGCCTTATTATTATATTTGAATAGTATTAAACAATGGCGTAGAATGAAAAGCACGATTCATTCTTCTAATATCTATTAAAATATTCACCAGGTTTCATACTTGCATGCTATTAATAATAATTCATTCAATTTTACATATTGCCATTAAGACAATACAGTGTAGATTAGTAATTCCAGTGTTCGATGTATGAAAATCTAGAGAAAAAGCATACGTAAACTCCTGTTGGGCGACGTGGCATATTAATTACGGATGCCCGGATCTCTAGATGTGTGAAAGCGCTAGAGAGCCGATATTTTAGAATGAAATTGTCCTACATTGGGACGCAATGACGTCAGACATCAGTGTGACATCACACATGGCTTGCAGCAAGCGAGCCAACGGTGGGGATAGATGTGACGGGGCAGGCGGGAATGAGAGCGGAACTAGGTCATTCGGGGTGCGATGTCCTGGTTTACAGGGTTCGAGGACGCTGCACGCGTTACACCCTATTCCGAATAGCTGTGACCGGTGAACGCAACAAAAGCCACTTGGATTCAGACATCAATGACTGCATTGTAACTGGGGCTCTAACACCCGCTGTTCCAATTTTTTGTTTGTTTATACATTCATTGTGAATTTCATTAATATATCTATTTTTAGCCCATAAAAAGGTCCCAGCCAACAACATAGTTTATTTACGATATATTTATGCAATTATCCAAAGAAAAATAGATAAAAGCTATAATATATTTCTAAATAACTGAATAATTACGAAATAAAATGTTCTTCACATTATATTTAAAATAGGAATATATGTATTTGTTATATTACTTATCTATCTGCAATATATTGGGCATCGTACGTTGTGGATTGATAAAATATAATTTGTCTATTCTGCAACCAACAATACATATATGTATAACATGTCTAAAGAAACCAACAAAAAAGATAACATATGCAGTATTTTACTTTAAACAGTATAAAATTTAAATTTTAAATATCTAGTTCAAACAAATAGCAATGCAATATCAAGTAATATTACAAATAATAAATATATATTACACATATATTTTGATATATTTTTCTATAATAATCATGTAGTTTTACAAATAATTATACATTATACGAATCTATGAACAATTGAAAAAGACACTGGATCAAATACATTGTATTACCATCCATTATAATTTGAGCTTCATAAAAACATTTCTAATTTATGAACCAAAACTTCTGCAATAGCAATATTAAATACAATTATTTAAAATAAAAAAATCGTGTAGTTTATGATATAAAAAACATTAACGGTACGATAACTAGCACAGTCATTCATTGGAAGATATGAATGAGGGCGAGTTGCCATTCTGCAAAGGACCAAGTCCATGTCAGAAGGGGTGGCATAGTCAGCATACTACACCAGTACCGGATAAATTATTAGTCAATGACATTAAAAGAATTGCACAAATGGAACAAGTACACAACATACATATGTTATTATTGAAAATAGCAACAATATTGCATAGTTTCTCCTAAATTATCACTAAATCTATGCAATAGTAAATATTATCTTCATATACAGAATCAGTAATTACTCGTATATATGTTAAATTATTTTTTATTGAAATAATTATAGATTGATTTGTAAACTGAATGGTTTATCTAGTTTCATTCATAGTTTGCTTGATTTAATAATGGACAGTATCAGATAATCCACATTCTCATCATATAGTTTCAGATCAAATACAAGTTATATTGATAAATTCTCATGGAACAAACAGTATAATGATGAATGAAGTTTGTTTTTCAATAAATTATATACTTATTATAATTAACAGCAAATCTAGATATACTTATTTCTTATGATTATAAAATAACTACTACTTGTTTACCGAGTGCAGAATTCTCAAGAAATTATTTGTTATTCTAGTAATATTAAGTTGTTTTAGATGACCCGAGTTACTTGTTCTTCCGCTAAGATACAATATGTTATATGCTTCATTTCACAAATATGAAGAAGACAATGATTGCATTTGGTATCAAAATAAACTTCAGTGTAAGCACATGGTTCCTGTGTTGTTCAGGTCTTTCATTACAATTATTGTTTTGGATGCATTTTCCCAAAACAGGTTAGCCATGTACAGGAATACATACATACACACACACATAGATCGGCAGGGTTCGATGTTAAAGAGGTGTGATAGGGTGGTTGTTAGGGATGCGAGGTCAGGGGACGAATTTGCATGACGTCATAACCCAAGGGGTCGGGTGGGAACGCGTCAATACTTGTTGCGAACTGTGTCAAACAGGAACACAAGTAGGTCATGCGAAGGAGAGGGGGATGACCAGGTCTATGACCTGCAGTTCACTACACCTCGATACCGCCGTTCAAAAACTAACCGGACTGGATGCACTTCCTGTCACAACTTGTATCACAGAACACAAAACAGAATATTCTACATGCATATATTGGTTATTTATCAACTGTACGTACATCACAGAGAAAAAAATACACAGGTGATACGGAATATGTGGCAGATTTTCGAACTAAAATATCCCTGCGCCATTCATAAATTTCTCTTCACCTTCATTGAAAATATTTCTCTTCTACAATATATTGTTTATTTCATATTATATAGGTGTTGCGTTTACATAATTATTCTATTGTATCAATTAGCTACTGATATCGGTATCAGTTATAAGAATATTATAAGTAATTTTATTATTATTCTAGATTATAGATTATTTCAGGTAAAGCATATAGCAATATTGTACAAGAATTATAAGCAAAATTACTTCGAGTATAGGTTTATTTATATAGCATTAAGGGTTGAATTGTCGCCATTTAACAAATCTCGTTAGTTTATGAACGGTGAATATAGCAGCGAAGATAACGGCTGCGTAGTCCGAGTGTTCAACAAAGGACAATCGTGGTACTCTCTCTGTCAGATTCACAACAGCGATGTGCCACATTACTGGCTGCAGTAAGCTGCAAAACTGAATGACGTACATGCAGCTACTTCGATCCCCTGTACTCCAATTCAGAAAATGTTCTCATACACGACCTGGCCGAAAAGAGAACATACCGAGATGGAATAAGTGCTTATTTATTAGCTCATTCGCTCGCTATTTAGTTTAGTTTTGATACATGTTACAAACAACTAGGATATGTTACCTATATAGTATTTCTGGTTTAAGGTACAACCGTAAATTAAGAATTCCTTGCAAAGGATTTATATAATTTTTCCGTCATGATGTTTTACTTTAATTTAGGAAACCTATCATAAACAAAGATCCATCTATAAAACAGAACAAACTACATCGCAACAAAAATATGTAGGTTAACAACAATTGGTAAATACATTTATTCTACATGTTAGGTCCACTACTTCAAAATATGTACTTCATATACATTTGTTGATTCTTTTATACCAAATATAGTATTCGGTCATCAATGATTGTCCATTCTTTAGTCATGCTTGTATCACACGACAGTGAATATGAAATCAAATTCGAGTCAGGTAAAGCCGCCACAAATATATTGCAACAGCAGTTATCTCCTTTGCGGCACGTGAGAGCTAACAATCAATGTGATGACGTCAGAGTGCACACGGACCAATCAGCGTCGACATCCATTCAAGGCATGTGCGGTGTTGCCGCGCTTCCAACATCCAACAGATTCATCCTGAAAGCAGACAGTTCCGCACAGCACGGCTGCCGACACGGTCGCATATCTACGGATGGTGCAGGCTAAGAAACGCGGATCACATGACTTAACATTGTTTACATTATATTGTCAGTCAAATGGTATGACATAGTTTCTCGACAAGTGATGCACTTTTAACAGATAAATTCGTTATTATTATTTTTTATAAAATTATTTCGGATGTGTTCTATATTGGTTTAATTTACATTATTACCGTAAGTAAAAAAAAAAATTTAATTTGTATCAAATCATCAAATTGCATATCATTTCTATTTTGTTTAAACTGTTGCTTATAATTTCGAAAATCATACCACTGTCAGCTCACAAACCCCTCTCCATTTCGAGTAGGTAAGTATGAAATAACATTTGTATACCTCAATTTTAATTTATTACTATCATATAGTTTTATGTACTATTTTATGAATGCAAACACCAACTTCATGCATAAATGCAATGCTATTTAAGATAATACATGCATCGATTCATAGTGAGTTTAGATCAGTTTATAAATTATGAACGGACTTAAAAATGCTACAAATCAAGAGAAAAATAAATATTATTTTAGTATCACTAGTAAAATATAACAATAATGAATATTTTGTTTGATTTCCAAGTAAACATATTCGTTCCATTTTATCCATCAGACATAAGTGTGTCTGTGTCGTTATAATCTGACTGCATTTCTGGTAATATCATAATAGGATGCTAAGATAATTACCTAAAGTAGGACACACGTTACATGAAAAACATATAAATGATAAACACAACATGTGGTCCAAACACACGCGAGATTTACATAAAACTCAAAAGAGTTCTTATGAATATTCAACATGCATAAATAAATTTGGAAACGTGCACAAAACTTAGCTTCATATTTGAACAACATTTAAGGAAATAAATGATCAAAGTTTTTATACTGGCCACAATTTAAATATATTTATAATAATATTCTAAAAAAAAAAACATGATTTGTTTGCTACATATTTTGAACAAATGAAAATTTTGATGCTAGTTCTGAGGACAATGTTCAGTATGTGTAAAATGCAGCAACAAATTCATCTTTTGACATTGTTATTTTGAGGTTTTGGACTTAATTCTCGTTATGATTTAATGTAAAATACATTTCAAAATCGAATGTATTTCATAGTATTTTAATTATTACATATAACATTGATTAAAACCAAAGCTTTATTAATTTAATTTATTAGACATCGTGTTTCTACAAAAAATAACTACCTACGTTAATTGAAATAGGTATTTTATTAATAGTTAATCTATAAATAACACTGAATATGTTATACCTACAACAACTGATGGATACATTGTCCACCACATCCTTGGGGCGTTTCTGTAACTCAAGGCCAGAATAATCAGGCTAAATTGCACGCACCTGTTGTAATTCTAATTTTCAATTGATTAATCGATTACGTCTAGAAATAATTACGAAATGTCTGCGTAAATTAATATAATTTGTGTTACTTACACATAATTATTCTCGTCGTAACTACTACAAATGATGTTTTTTTGTGTAAGGTTATTCGATAAATTATTAAGCATAAATTGTAAATCGATACTTGAAAAGTTAAATAATACAAGTTAAATTCACTATATCCGTACAAAAAGAACGAAGTACCAAATTTTATAATATAGTCAATACACTAAATCAGTCTTTTTTTAAGGAAATAAATGATCAAAGTTTTTATACTGGCCACAATTTAAATATATTTATAATAATATTCTAAAAAAAAAACATGATTTGTTTGCTACATATTTTGAACAAATGAAAATTTTGATGCTAGTTCTGAGGACAATGTTCAGTATGTGTAAAATGCAGCAACAAATTCATCTTTTGACATTGTTATTTTGAGGTTTTGGACTTAATTCTCGTTATGATTTAATGTAAAATACATTTCAAAATCGAATGTATTTCATAGTATTTTAATTATTACATATAACATTGATTAAAACCAAAGCTTTATTAATTTAATTTATTAGACATCGTGTTTCTACAAAAAATAACTACCTACGTTAATTGAAATAGGTATTTTATTAATAGTTAATCTATAAATAACACTGAATATGTTATACCTACAACAACTGATGGATACATTGTCCACCACATCCTTGGGGCGTTTCTGTAACTCAAGGCCAGAATAATCAGGCTAAATTGCACGCACCTGTTGTAATTCTAATTTTCAATTGATTAATCGATTACGTCTAGAAATAATTACGAAATGTCTGCGTAAATTAATATAATTTGTGTTACTTACACATAATTATTCTCGTCGTAACTACTACAAATGATGTTTTTTTGTGTAAGGTTATTCGATAAATTATTAAGCATAAATTGTAAATCGATACTTGAAAAGTTAAATAATACAAGTTAAATTCACTATATCCGTACAAAAAGAACGAAGTACCAAATTGTATAATATAGTCAATACACTAAATCAGTCTTCCAAAACAGAACTTATTTTGAAATATATACCGGGTGTTCCAAGAAATCTGGGACGTAGGGAATTAACTTGTAAACATAGAAAAATTATGATTACTTCTGAACCATAGATTTTCGAGCGAAAGTGTAAATAAAAAAGTTGTTCAGAATTAAAAACTGCATAATATGATGTTATGTTAAGTGCTCAAATATATTTGTATATGGAGTAAATCAATTTTGAAATACAGCAATTTGATAACTGATCGGGAGGTCATGATACAACACATTACAACAACATATGATCAAAACATACCGTTTTTGTTTCATGGCCTCCTAATCTGTCATTAAAATGCAGTATTTTAAAATTAAATTACTTGTTACAGGAACATATTTAAACGCTGAATAGCACACTATAGTACGCAGCTGTTAATTCTGAACAACTTTTTTATTAACATTTTTGCTCTAAAATGTATCGTTCAAACGTAATCACAATTTTTCTATATTTACATGTTAATTTCCTTTGTCCCAGATTTCTTGGGACGCCCAAAACATTTTAGCCAATCTTTTTCATTTATTCATACATTTTTTCTGTAAAAGTAAAAAGACATAGACTGAATAGGATTTCTCCATTATTTTTAATCAAATATTTATTCTATTCTGTCATACTAGTTTGGGGGTATATATTTGTAATATTATAAATTGTTCCCAATTATTCTATTCAGAATAAACATAGCTTCTCTAATTGTAGCAGCATATGGAAATATGTACAATCATGTCTATGAACATTAAGAACTAAGTAGGGTTAGGGCGCGTTGGGGATAGTTCAACAGTATTGGACGCTGCTATTCGGGAGGCACGTAGTCGTGGTGAAAGTTCGATGCCGACCTGCCCCAAGTGCGAACTGCTCGGAGAGAGCACTGTCACTCGAACCAGGAGTGCGTGGGTGTCCCGTGTAGTTGTACGTAACTTCCGCCCACAGATATCAGCTGAGTTAAAAACGTCATAAACGGCAAATAGCCCCTGTGTTTTGCATACCACAACGAACCACCAATTGCATAGCAACCTAACCAATATTCTAATTATGTTTGCAGATATTAAAGAACAACGTAGATTGCAAATAATGCCATATATTTAAATGAAAACCTAAAATTATGTATACTGTATAATAGTATAATTCAACAAGAAAGTAGTTTAATATTTTCAAATATATAATTACATTTTCATTTATATTGAGGTAATTCATAGTGAATAAATCAAATATTCAATTACTTTGTTTTTTGCAACAATATTTATTAATTTCACACAAATCAAAATTGTGTGAAATTAATAAATATTCTAGTACAAACAAAGTAATTGAATATTTCATATATTTAAGATTTTTATTATTATTACGCGGATAATTATTCGTATAAACTAAAGAAATATATGTACTTGAATGTGATGTAACTCGGCACTTTTAGAGTGGAAATATATTATTCTGGAACTTCGACAATTCGGATCAATGTAATTATCTGAGGCGATCTTAAAATTCGGATACATGAATATTTATTATTTGAATAAAAAATGAACAGTAAGCTCTTCTGCGTTCTAGGAATTGCTTTAAAAAGATAGAAAATAATAAAAAAATTATCGCCCCAATATATCGCTTCTGTTGACTTAATAATTATGTAAAACCTAGCCCGCACCCAAAATCCACTGTCTCGTTTGCGCCCTATACACAGTAAATGGATGAGCTTTCGTTAAAACTTTAAGGCCACGTGCACTAATAATCTCAATGATATTTAGTTCGAAATTTTATCACGTAAAAAAGAAAAGTTACAATTCAATACCTCTAGTAGTTATAGTTCGGTTTCGAATAATTCGGGGGATAAGTCTGCAAGGACGAAGTTATGATGTCTTTAACTATACAGCCAATAATTCTAGTATAATGGACAAAGTATTTGTTAACGTTGATATTCAGTATAAATAATCAGTAAAATAGGCGGTAGAGTCGTGTAAATCGTGCAATAGGTTATCGAACTCCTAGTCCCACTGACGTCACTGGTGACGGTACGGGAGACGCAATGGCCCAAATCACGGGTTCGTTCTGACGTCACACTCCATGAACAAAAGTCTATGACATCCGGTTAAATAAGAAATTTCAACTCTTTCTTTTCACACACTGCGGCACTTTATTAAAACCGTATTAAAAATGTTCCTTTCAAAGAAATGTCAGACTTAGAGTACACTAATGATGCTTTAAATGTTAAAAAGTGTATCATTGATGACATTGGTTTATTTATTGCCAACATCCACGAGAGACAAGTAATTTATCATTACGCCATTTTACATATGTACTAAACTACGGTTTAAATATCAATAATTTGAAAATATATTAGGATGCAACTAAATTTAAACCTACTCAAATTTGTAATGACTTCGTTTTATAGAATATACCGTAGCATGAACTATCGGTTCCCTATAGGAAACCAACAAACCAAATTTATCAAAATTGCGGACATGATTCCATGCGGTCCTGGGGTGCTGAATTGGTAGCTGGTGTAGCCCGTCCCCTTGCCCGTCCTACATGTCCTTACCGCACTCGCCAGATATTTGGAGCAGGAATGACGTCACGCGATGTCGCGGTCTGCGCATGCTCGCAACACATATGCGTTACCCCTCGCGTTTCGCGGCAGGACAGTAACCTACATAGGACGACGGCTAAAAATAGCCCGGCCTCGAACTAATAATAGAACAGGCAATGCGGTAGGTGCGGCGCAAGGTGGCGGGAGGGAGGTAGGTATATCGGCGCGGGAAACAGCGGCGGCAGGGTAACACGCCGGTGCAGAGTGCAATACCCTCTCGTTGCGATCACAACGGGAACCACTAATCTCAAATCATTCTCTTGCTAATTTTAATTTATTATTATTCTATATTTTAAATAATCTCTATTAATCATATTTTAAACATTAAAAGCGGTTTATTAAAAATGGCAAGGGATTTTAAGAACGCGAAAGATCTGTATATTTTTTAACAATACTGTTTTTAAACAGAATAGGCTTCGGATTTGATTTAAACAAGTAAAACCGTATTACAGTTAAAGATATCTTACTGTTTGTATTCGAATGACTAATCACATATATAGAATAGCATTTCAACAATGTGTTATGCGCTTTCGTGAACATTAATTGTACATGACGTGTACGTGCGTGTACGTATATATTGAAATCTTCTTTTCATTGAGCTTTTCTTCAATTTACTAGAATGTACAATTCAAGAAGCTTCAAGAGTAAAGTCAAGTGGTAGTCGGTCAAAACATGGAAAGTAACAAGTATCATATTGTTTCTCCTGCAATAAAACATGATTTATTGCATGCAGTATGGCTGGAGAGGATCCTTGGACTGTATTGAATGACCCATTGAGCTAAAGTTCGCCACGTAGTGGGGAGAGCTTGACCTACTTCGGATCCTACCACAGTTTAAAAAAGGAAAATAAACAAATAGTTCTCGGACCTGTAAGATACAGATATAAAGAATGGTTATTTGTATTGTATAAGTACATACTTACTTGTTTCAAGTATCCCCTCTATTTAAATTCAATTATCAATTGAAGTTTTATGTATTATAATGAATTTTTTAAACTAAAATTCATTAGTTTAAAAATATAGCTGCTCGCTTCTTCGGATATTTCGTTATTTATTAATATGAATCGTTTAAAATTTGTGTATATTGTTACAAATACAATTCACTATAAATGAATGCGGTTACAATTATAAAGTAAATAGAAAAATAAAATTTTTACATTTTAATTTTATCATCTGCAACCCGCATTACATGTATGTAATGCTGGTGGCGTTTATTGAAATATACTTGTATAAAAAACAAATATACATGTAGAAATTAATTATATTCGCTAAATCTAAATAAATACACCTCTTTCTTCGTAGATATAACATTGTAATAATTACATAAGTATGCTAATTCTTTCCAAGAATTGTATTACTGAATAATAATATCTGCAAGATAATTGAGATTCATAATATCAAATTACAATTAGAATATTCCGTTCACAAGTCAGAGTTATGAAGAATACATTCATGTATTCGCGTGAACCACGTGCTCGGCGCGCAGTTGCCAAACAAAGGGTGACAGGCGTTTTCACTTCTGCGCAGGTCCGTTACAGTTATCTCGCTGACGTCACATCGCGAATATACCGCCCATTTGCTGACGTCATAGCGGGCAAGAGAAAAACGCGGTTTATTGACATGTCATCATCGGTGGCGCCCGCCTTGATAAAGATATCCCTCACTTAACCGACTATTCGTTCGTTCATTACGTAAAATGCGATTTTACTTCCACTTCAGTGAATTTAGTTACCGTACATATCGGTGACATGGGCGTAGGCAGCCATGCCTACGCAAATAAATGTACCTTTGTATTTCTGCAACACTTCAGCCGCTTTTGACACAATGTGCATATACTTCAACTAAGTTACGTCAAATCGAATGAAATGCACGCGGTGGAAGAAACGTAACCCACGCTTGCAGACAAATATTAATATTTCTTATAATGCCACTTAAGTACTTAACTTGAATACAAAAATTAAATTGAATTGTAGTTACTACAAGTAGAATCTTTCATTTCATTTCAAATTAAATAATATTGGTGAGGATTATTTATAAATATACATTTCAAAAGTTTTCTACGATTGTAAACATTTATTATGAAAGTTTACACTTGAATTTAAATTTCTCTGGAGGTTAAACCAATTCGGCAGTTCTCTGAACTAACCAACCCTCTTGTAGTTGATACTCCCTTACACAGATGGCGCAACAATACTGGTTTGAGTTTCATTCCGCCGGACCATATTTAAATTCAAGAAACATTTTAAGATATACGTACATTATAGTAATTCATTAATCATTTAACAATTTTAATAATATTTCTATAATATAATAACGGTGAATATATTATTCGAAGAAAATATGTAAATTGTATATCTTATCAACATTGATACTTTTATTTAACATTAAATTAATATTGTCAAATCATTAGGTAATTATTCTTAATTGTAAAGAATGATATTAATTATTTTATGCTCGGATATACTGATTTAGAAACATTATTTAATGATAATGAACGAAAATTTTCTTCAAACTAATAAATATTAATATATATTAAACAATTTAATAATTTCCTCGGTTTTATAAATTTGTAGTATTAATATTATTAACAATTTCATTACTAAATTTAAAATAGAAAGAATGCATACAGTAATTTATTCAAATGCAACTCTTAAAAATGATTCTAAATTGTATTCAGTATGGCATTTCTTATAAAATAATTAATTTCTGATAAAATAGCATATTTATTACGTAAACAAAATTTAAATATATCTTTCAAATATTCAGCAAAATTATAATACATTTTGTTTAATCAAAGACAATATTATAATTTTAAATAAATTTCGAGTTAATTTACTAACCTGCGGTTGTACTTATATTGGGTATGGGACATTTCTTTAGAAACAAGTGAAATTATTAAGCACTGATTCAAAATGATTAATGAACAGTTAGATTAAAAAATATAATATAATAAAACCAAGTGATTTTATTTGTCCAAATATTTGAATATACCTACATTGTATTGTACAACACTGTAATGTTAATATTTCTAATCGGTAAGTCGACACAGATTGAGTTCCAGTTATATCCAGAACGACATGCGACGTCGCTATTATCCAATTAAGGTTCTAATCCAAAGTCACCCATAGACGACTCGTTAATATTTTTTTTAATACTTATAAACAATTTTTGCCAATTATTTTTATAATACACTACTGGCTCTAGTTGTTTGTAATTTGAGAATTTAATTAATAATAATAGTGTATTTTATATTAATAAATACGTTATATTATTATTTTTGTATCTATTCTAGCTACTTATATAAGTGAACTCTATTTATGAATGCTTATACAATAATTATTTTAAAATTTCGTGTTAATATTTTATAAAATATTTAACATATGTATATCTTATAGACTATATTACCTTAAAGCGATTTCCAATGGCAAATAAAACATGAAATAATTAAAATAACAAGTTTTATTTATTATTAAGATTCATGCGATACAGGAAAAATTAGTGAATATTGTGTCATATTTTATATTCGTATACTTGTGTGGGTGATTTCAATGCAACATAAAGCGCGAAACTTTATATACCTTCTGCCTATCTTTTGATTCAAAAATAGATTTAGCTATTCACAGTTCAATAATTTATTAACATATAACATTTAATTAATTTTAATATCTTCAACTGAAACAAAAATACTCTATTTACAATTTTAAAATTGTATTAACATTCTACATTTTATTATAATCTTAATATTTTTGAAAATTTATTGAATATAAATACATTGTTAACAGTAATATTTATAAAATTAATCAATATTTATTATAGCTCGGGCACCGGTATATATCGTGATGTATTTATTTATTATTCTTTATGAATAATTTTGATTATAACTGAAATAAATGGAATTTACTACGAAGGTTACTTAAAATACTATTAAAAACCATTGGATATTCATATAAATAATAAAATACAACAAATGTATACTAGAATAGATAGTTTTTGACGAGTCGCATATGTTAGTAGCTATAGGCTGTCACTAATGTGGCTTCTGTAGGAATCCCCTGAAAGTGTAACACAATATAGGGACACATGTGGGGCTGCTTCGACGCGGGGCCCCGGTCAGCAGGAAGCGGCCTTAGGGGGAGGCGTCCAGTACAACACATGCATAACACTTCCGTCTGTATATCCCGGAAATAAACTCTTATTGTAAACTGAGAAAATTCCGTATGATATAATAGGATTTATTTCCAAATTAAATGATATGATAGCTAAGAAACTTTCAAATAGATAATTTATAATAATTCATGTAGAATCTTAACTATGCTTATAGTATGATTAAATATTTTTCTGCGAATGAATGTGTTGTATTCTTTATTTAACATTCATTAAATATTATTTTACAGCCAATTAATAGAATTTATTTTATATAGCCTAAAGACTAGGAAGCACTACAACTTTGAATTTATATTGTGGATATTGCTGTATCAGCATTTAATAATTATCGTCAATAAATATAAATGGAACACAAAACTTTTAAAATGTTTGAAATAATTCATCATTATTTAGTATTTCTATAGCTAGTAAATACGGCTACAATTCTGATAGTAAATATCTATAGAATATGACATAAAAGGAATCAAATATACTTAGAAACATACATACAATTTCGCATACAAAACTATATTAGTAATTTTATTTAAAATTGTGTGCCATAGATATTACGAATTGATATAATAGCTATATTTTGATTTAAACTAATATGGTTGAGTTAACAATGGTAATTTAGATTGTTTGTAATATAAACCAGATAGTTTATATAACAATAAAATAGAGGTGCTCAGTTGAAGTTTGCACCTTGTTTCAAATTAAAATATAACAATATTTTACAAAATTTCTATGAAAATTTTACTTTATATAAACAATTTATATTTATAAATTTGTTTTGTTTTTATTTTTTAGTATCGAATTGGCATATAATCTAATTGGCAAATATTTTGTTTCTATATTTGTACAGGTTCACATGTCTAGGCTCAAAATCTACTATTAGAGCGCCTAGCGACGCTAAGAACTTCAGCAAGTACGTATTATACAATAAAGATAATAATCGAAAATATTACATACAATATTTAATAAATCATTCACTATTGAATTTTATATATCTATTACAAATTATTTAAAATGACTTTGATCTTCAATAATGTTAACAGTTTTGATTAAGTATTAAACTTTTTAGAATATTTTGTTTATTGTAATGTATATTTCTCAATTAATGTAACGCTTTTAAATTTTTGTACATTGAATAGATACTTGTATATTAAATTATTTTTGATATTTCATTCATTTGAAAAAAACATATTGACATTATGAAACTTTTTCCAACAATTGAATTCTGTTAAAAAGTAAACTACAGTAATAATACTACACACATTTCATATGAAAATCTATAGTTTTCTATGACAATCTATAATTTGAATAATACAAGCGATGGAAAAAGTTCTGTAGAAAAAGTTTTGTATTGCAACCAATAATTATTATTAATATTTAAATTTTTGTCCGAAATTAGTATTTATCATATCTTATTATAAGATAATGGTAGTAGATGATCATGGTCGACATGAGAAATGACCAATCACGACGAACCAAGGCAGGTATTGGACCACCCTGCGACCAATCAGAATCCAGCACTATAGTTAATTTTTAACACAAGAAGAATATTGGCAAATAGATTGTTTATTTTCAACAAGCATACGAGTCTAGTGGTAAGCAGTATTAATAAATATTATTTGGAATTAGTAAGTAATCCGTTGAAATATTCGGAGACAAACAATGATTAGAAAAAAAACAAGATATTTCCCAATCATCCAGATTGAAGTAAATTATTCATTTAGTTTTATGGGATTGTAAGTTTGTTGTTTATATTTAAATAGCCATTAAAAAAAACCATTCATAAGCCACTAATTCTGAAGGAAATTAATAAGGTAAGAAAATATATCTACATTAATAATGTTTATTGTTTTTCAGCATTATCAAGGTTGTAGATATAATATACCAGGTAATATGTGGATTTGACCAAGGTTAATTAATACTTTTTCTCAAAATAATTGTTACAGTAAGTACAGCATAATATATATTTGACAGTACTGACATTCGAGCACTGAAAAATACTATATTCAAAGCAATTTAATTCTATTAACTTTGATACAGATATGTTCGAATTGTATTAAAATATTATTTACTTATTTGTAGCAGTAAAAAATTCAGAGAAACTGAGTAGGTAGCATTCACAGATGAAAATATTATTTTTATAAACCTTGAAAACGAATACTGTATAGTAATAGTTCTTTTATTTAAAATTACTGAACCAGTTTTCAATATATTCGAATATAAAAATAACCAAAACCATGTTTTAAATACAAAATGTATCATTTTTAATCATTAGTAAATCATTTGTTAATAATAAAATTAATTTATATCTTTCATACTTCATCTAATATACTCGTATTTATAATCTAGCATTAATTTTTGAATTAAACAAATTGTACAATAACTGAAACGTAAAACAATTTCTTGAATTATGGTATAATGGTTTTACGCTTTCCAAAATACATTTTACACATAAAGTATCAAATAATATAAAAAATGTGAAACACAAGTAGAATTTAATTTCCGTAAAAATAATAGTTCATTTCTACCCAGAAATTTCAAAATTGCTCTTATATATAAGCTAGTTTCTTTCTAATTTGTGCATAAAAAATTATATAAACTATAGTATTTGCCACTAAAATCATCTTTCTAATATCAAGACCAAGTTTCTACAAGTAAATATCAAATATCGCATATTTTATAAGTTTATTCTCGTCATAGGAAAACAATTCAGAATTAAAAAAAAGAAATGCCGGACCTGGTTAAAAAAATTATATACCTTTTTCCTGGTGGGGGTGACTAGTTTATAAGGGGATGAAACCTTTCACATGTTCAGTTATTATGGTGACATTCTTGTGATGAACAGGTGAATAGTTTAATTTTGTGTTCCTTAAGTTACGTTCTGTTCACAGTTATTTTAACTATTTTAGAATAAATATTTCAATGTGTAAGTGCAAGGAATATTATTTCATTTATTTATTGCATTATTACTTTACTAACTTTTAAATAGGAAGTAAACTTTTGTCTTGATTCCTTAAAATACTCGCTGCAATTTAGCCCTAACTACAAATCTTATATACATTATGTTCAAAAATAGGTTTAGCTATTCACAGTTCAATAATTTATTAACATATAACATTTAATTAATTTGAATATCTTCAACCGAAACAAAAATACTCTATTTACAATTTTAAAATTGTATTAATATTCTAAATTTTATTATAAACTTAATATTTTTGAAAATTTATTGTACATAAATACATTGTTAACAGTCTTACTTATCATTATATTTACTAACTTTTAAACAGGAAGTAAGCTTTTGTCTTGATTCCTTAAAATACTGGCTGAAATTTAGCCCTAACTACAAATCTTATATACATTATGTAAGAAAATTTGCAAATAATCACAGAAATGAGTTATTGTTTTCTACTACAGAAAATATAAATTTTGTTGTAAATAAAGTTATTTTACAAATAAATCGAAATAATACAGTACTTATAAAGAGGAAAAAATGAAATAATACATATTTAATGAAAAACTATTCACAATTATTCAGAAACAATAACATAATATCTTTTTATATATTATATTCGTATGGTGTTTCAAAATTCTACCATTATATTATTATTCCAGATAAATCGAAATGAACCCGAGCGTTTTTTGTTGTTGATGTATTACCTATGGCTTTTTGAAATAAGAATTTTTAAGTATTAAATAATACTTGATATCTAGAGTATTTCTTAAATTTCCAAATTTATGAAACAATAGTGTTAATTATATTTTAGAATATCTAAGTTCTATTTTGGCTTTTTTAAGTTATATAGCATCTACGGGCCAATACTGTTAAGCCTCTGCATATATTGCATGGATGAAAAGTTCTATTTTTTTACATATATTAAATTGTAACATAATAAAAAAAAATCGTGAACTGAGAATATCCTAAGACGCGGGTGCTCTAAGCAGTATAGTCTATTTATTTTAGTGTACTTTGATAACAGTTAGAATTATGATTCAAATAATATTTAACAGAACCCGTGAGACAATGAAATTTTCTAAAAAAATTGAATTAATACAACACGCAATGAATGGTACGAGTATATTCTAACCACGTGGCAGGCAAAAATACCATCTGTTACACGGTGGCATACTAAAAAATTTAAACATCCATTTCGAATCCCTTTAATTATATTAAAATAAGGGGTTACTCAGGTGAATAAAACATACATATATGATGACGTCCCACTGACCTGGAGGTATCGCGTGTCCATAGGGCCCCCCTATTTCCTTTATCATATCGACAAACGATGGTTAACTTCCCACACTCAAACATTTATATAATAATACAATAACTAGTACTGACTTGCAATATTATTTTATTGAAACACACATTATAATTAGTATCATTCTGAAATATGAGTATATCTTGTTTAATTTTAAAATCTATTCGGATATTAGATGGTAACGTAATTCTTTTCATTAGTGCTCTAAACATCTCAAGAACAATAACATATTTTTAATTCAAAGATCAGTCATTCACCAGAAATATAACTCAACCCGTATCCACAACCAACTTGAGTCAATGGTGAAATTTATCATCAAATTGCACCAGAATTCTAAATGTATAAATAAAATAACACATTTTGAGGGTGAGGATTAAAAAAAAACATAATACACATCTTGAAATAAATACATACGAAAAAATAAAGACTTATGATCTACTAAATGTCAAAAATGCTTGTTATTTTTTCACAGGACATCTTCAGGTAATTAAAATCAATCTATTGCTGTCCTAAATTATTTCTTAGTCAATTTGGTATTCATATTTTATATGATAGAAATTATTCGTATCATTAGTGATAGGTTCTTAAAGTTTGGTAACCACGTTTATCGATGTTATAATTATAATCCTGACTTCGTTGGGACAGAACAGGTGTTGGTAAATGATTCACTTGTCAATACAATAAACATTTTACATGTAAACGGAATTATCTACAACAATAATATGTATACAATACCACATTTATAAGACCATAAACTATAGTCCAGAAAAACAAATCTTGTCCAGATATTTAACAACGAAGTAAGCACAGAAAATGGAAATATGTATATGTATTTATATAGAATTATGAACGAATCATATTCGTTATTTTATAGATGCAACATTTGTAAGAAATTCTGTTTCATTAATGAACAATATATTTGATATCTTTGCTATCTAATGTTAATTCAGTTATTGATTAAATAGAGTAGAATTATATTGTTGTTATTTGGCATTTTCGCAAGAGTAACAACTAAAATTCTGTAGCACCCACATTATTCTGGAGCGCATGCGTAAATGTATAAGCTCAGAATGGTCTCAGTTATTAGAGTACCGCGTCCATAGCCTGTTCGGTATAAAGTAGTGGCGCGAAAATAATTAAAAAATCCGAATAAACATATTGTTTAAACAATAACCAGTGTTTAAAAGACAAAACGTACTACGGACAAATTTATTTATTGAAACATGTGTGATTTGTACAAGAATATTGTAAATTTTCGGCGAAAATTTAATACAAATAAGTATTTTTAAATGACGTGTAAATTTTACAATAACAACAAGTAATAAACAAATGAATTTAATCAAGAAATAAGAAAGATGTGAATATTGCGTCTCATTTTAGTGGCACAAATGTGCATTCTGCTGAAATTATCTTAATAAAAACATAAAGAATATTCAATTTCTGTTCGAAAAGCAGTTTGAGTGAAGAATATTTACGACATTATGACTTCCGATATATATTTAATTCAATAACGATAGATATATCTTTGATAAGGGTGCAATATTAGGCCTACCGTCGGATGCAGTTCGTAATGCACAAAGGACTAATACAGGATATCGGACAAATATGAGTTATGAATTTACACAAACAATCGTTTTAATGATTAAATTCTATATATGTATTCCAAGAAAATTACTCATTTATTATAAATGAACCACATTTCTTAATTTTCGTCATAGTTTACATTTTGTTCAAAACTAAATAATCTCTTAACAATAATGGTTTTTAAAGAAATGTCTTTAAATTTGAGAATATTTAAAAGGACCTTTACTTTATCCGGAAAATGTTAGTTTATTATTTACTTTTTTGGAGATTAAAAAATACATTTAATATGAACAATATAAAATTTAATTATATATTTTATTTATTTAAATTTATAAACCATTAGAGAAATTAAATACAGTCTGAATTCAGACAAAATTCACCCCAAAATCTAATATTCTTTCAAGAAAGATATCAAATTTGTAGCATCACATGAAGTTCTTGAATAACAAGAAATACACAAACAACAAAGCTTTTGTTATAAAAAAAATAATTACTAGATATGCCTATTATACAATATTACCACAAACAGTTAGCTTAATACATTTTATCTGCTATCATTTGGACAAATAAAAATAATATTAAGCAAATAATTTCTTTTTATATATCTCTTATGGAAAGCGTATTTGTTTAAATATAGAAGAAATACTTGTTTTTTACATACATCTACAATTACACACATATTTAAAAAGCAGAGATTTTGGGAACAAATGTATTAGTAAATATATTTTAGCGGTTATCGGACATCAAAAATAGATGTCAATTATTTTTATTATAAATAAATATAGCTTGAGAAAAAAAATAATGTCCATATGAAAGCTATATAATTTTCTATTGAATAATATTGCCAAAGGCAAGATTTAGCAACAGAATGTAGCGCAAAAATATACTTGTCAAAAATAAAATATCAGCATAAAAGAGAAAATTCTATAACATTTGTTTTGATCCTAGATAAAATTAAATACATGTTGCTAAACACCAGATTTAATTAAAAATTTGGTACATTTACCATATAACAGTGCTTTCTTTTGGGTTAACAAAATACTTTGGAGTCCAGGTGCCAATTTTGACCAGTCTTTTGAGGCTCTCAATATATGCAAACATCAATGTACATTGTAGATTTTATTTTACTAGCATTTTTTATTAAAAATATTATTTAATTAAAACATGAAGACTGTACAAATTTTATTTTATAATATTACCTACAACAAATTTCAGCATCAGAATATACTTTTTATCAAAAGTAAAATAATAGCATTACAAGGAAAATTCTGTATTATTTATTTTTGATTCTAGATAAAATTAAATACATGTTCTTAATAACCGGATTAAAATAAATATTTTGTATATTTGTCATATAACAGTACTTTCTTTTGAGTTAATAACAAAGTGATTCAGGCACTGATTTAGGCCTGTAATTTTTTGGGGATCTCAATATACTCAAACATCATGTACATTGTTGATTTGACATTTTTTTTACAATTTACAATTTATTGTAAATACTACTCCTAATTAATAGTTCAGGACCCCTAAATCTTTATTTACACGGTACTTTGCTTCTAAAAAAAAACGTCAAATGAAAACATTATAAATAAGAACACAGTTAATTGAAAAAATAGAAGAACGGTTCTAGATGTAAAAACTAGATACACACAATAAGTAATTTTCAAACAAATCATATTAAAATCAAATATTAAGACTGGTTAATTTTATTTAATAGAGTTTTTAGATATATATGAACATACATTTATTATAGGTATAAAAAAAATCTTTTGCTTAAAGAAAATAGTACGAGCATATTATCAATAATCGAAGGGGTTTTGATATAAAATTTAAGATTGTCCATTTGGCATTGTTATTTTAAATGTACAAGTAGGAATTTTAACGAATGGAAATACACTTTGGAACAGGACTAAATTCAAACAGAAATTTCACAAAATGCGCCCCATTTGTTAGATCAAAATATACCATGTAAAAATAGAATCGTTCTTACTAAACCGTATTAAATTGAAATCGTGTAAAAAAAATACTGTGTAAAGAGAGAATTCGGTGTGTTATAATATGGTACATGAACAGGGACGGATTTAGATAAAGAGAGGCCCTAGGCTTTCACTTACGGAGGCCCTTCCATCTCCCATCATTTACACACCATGTACAACGAAACAAAATTTATTTGAGTGCAAAAAAATTGAAATGAAATTAAATTTATTCAATACATTACACCAAAATTAAACCAAATATATTTAATACATCATACTTAAACTAAACCACTGTACTGCGTATGCGCGTAAACATAAAATATAAAGTGTGCAAAAATAACAACGCATTAAGTCAGTTAAAGTGTTCGCATGTTCAATATTATACATTTACCGTAAAATTTAATTATTAATTTTATACAGCTCGGACGAAGGCCCCTCTATATCTTTAGGCCCTAGGCTGAAGCCTATATAACCTTTAGGTAAATCCGGCCCTGTACATGAACATGTATTTAATCTAGGTATGTTAGGGGCCCGAATTTGTCGCATCTGAAATTCGAATTTTCTTAAATTATACCATTAGTTTCCTAATGTTCAGAATTTTAGGATATAAAAAGTCTGAGTTATTTCTTCCACTGCACAAACAATTTGATAATTTTATTACAAAATTTATTGATTGATTGTGTCATTAAAATTTGCTCTAACTGCGATTATAAATTGCCGGTATTATACTATAATAAGAAATAACGTTGTGTATTTTTAATGCCAATTTATTATGATTAGGATTTAGATCAATCAGATCGTCTAATTTTTAGCTGACATCCATAAGCAATTTTCGTTAGAAATACTTATACGTCATTGTAGAGATAGGTATTAAAATAAGTGAAAATTCGATGATTTCAATAACAAAATGGAAATGAAAACAGAACCAGTTTGTGTGTAACACAAAAAGAAGAAGAAGCCTGGAAGAATTTTAAACTAAAGCTCGCAAAATATTCATGTATTAAACAATTTTCTATAATTGATGTAATAATCATATTGAAGACATATGCTGTGATGAAGACCTGGAAAAAGTATTTCATCGAAGGAACCCACTGCAGCTGCTGGACACTGCTCAAGATTAGAATTTGTAAAACTCTTGTGCGTGTGACAGCGGCTATGGTAGGATTGCTCGTTCAACATTTATTCAACAATTACGACACTTCACAACTGGGAATTATGACAAGGTGTGTGTGTTGTAGAGAAGTTAGTAGTATGTGGCGAACGATTGTGACACAACGAAGGGTCTGCTATACAAGCAATGAAAAAGACGCAATGTTAAGTATGTATGTAACAGTTGGATATAATTGTAAAAGATACGAAAATAATAATCCAAAACTAACATCTTTTATTAGTTGAATGTGTATAATAGCCCAAGGTAGGATACATGTCTGAAATGCGTTTTACATCAATCAAAGATATTTTTGATCACTGATGAAAAATTGACATGTATCCAATTATTTTGATTTTCTAAAAACTAGGTGTTAATCCTTACAAAATTCAACTGATGTTATATTGTCTTCGTATTATGAATATTTCAGTTTAATAGCAAATTAAATAAACAAAATATTGAAAATTGTAAAGTGCGTTTTACATCTATCAAACTTAAAAACATTGTTCAAATCATTTAAATTTGACCATGTTTGCTGATCATTGAAGAACAGTTTACATGTAACTAATAATTTTAAAATTCTAATTAAATTATAATACTATGATATTTATTTTTCTTTTGTAATATTTGCAATGCCTTGGGTTATAATATCTGGGGATATTTTTAATGCTTGTTTTATTAGCGCGAATTGAACTGTCAAAAATTGTAATAATGAAAAATAAACAGTATGTGAAGAAAACATTTGCATACATGCAATAATTATAGCAGAATCTGCAGTAATAGAAAAAAGTAAAAAATATTTCTAATGTTATTCATTTTTGACCTTATGTTATATAAACAATCATGAGTTTCATACAGTGTTTGAGAAATTTTGTCGATTCTTTGGTCCACACCATTAATAGCACACAGAACAAATACATAATATAAAGAATATTACTTGTAACACATATGAACGTATACTACAGGTTATACGGAATTACATTTTTTGGCAGAACGTTTCCATATCGAAAACATAACAAATCAAATCAACAAAGCAAATCAAAATACTCCCCAAAAATTAATAGGTTTGATTATTGCTGACCTTCAAAAAACGGACAATGCGTCAAACGTTTCTTCAGTGTCTGTCAAGGATCAAGACATGAATAAATAAATTTGAAGTGTTTCACATCAGTCCATGAGCATTGGTGGAATCATAAATTTGACCTTTGTTTGATGAAAATTTGACAAATGTAAGACGCACTTAAGAAATAAAAGTGAACGCTACAAAAAAAATAATTGCATTACTTTTGACGAACCATGCAGTAATTGGGAAAAAATAAATATAAAGGGTGTAGTCGACGAATTAAAGACTGGCTAATAAAAATACATAAACAAGACGCATTAAATTTGTAATATTTTGAGCACATATTTCGAATGATATATTATTTAAAAACTGTATTCGGAACAAAAGCAAAATATTCTTCAATATCATCAAGTTTGATCATTGCTGGCAGTGAAAACCGGATAATGCTACAAATGATTCATCAATGTTCTTCATAAATCAAAATGTCGATAAGTAAATTCGAAGTATTTCACATTAGTCCATGGTCACGGAAGTAATTATGAATTTGACGTTGGTTTGATGAAAATTTGATGGATATAAAACGCACTTTACAGTAAATTCTATTGAAGATAATTTTTTTTTGAATGATGCATAGTATCTCAAGAAACACCAACCATAAAAAAATAGTCCAATAATATTTAGTATTTACCTTTCAACTATTGTTGCAACCAAGTGTATTAAATATAAGATCTAGATCACGGGTGGTGATGGAGCAGCTCTTATGAAGGTCTGGCTAAAAAAAAAGCTCAATTAGAACTCAATATTTGGCGAAATAAAATTCAGCCAGAATGAAGTAACCATCAAATATATGATGAGACAATTGTTAGTATTTACGTAATATCTAAAAGAATTACATATACTAGGAACTACTAATTATACATATACACCTAAATATATATATATATATATATATATATATATATATATATATATATATATTATAACCAATTTCGATAGCATTTTAACATTTCTCTCAAAATTCTATTTTTCTGTTTTTATGATTCAGCAAATAAAAGCCCCTGAAAGGGGGTATTTTTTTGTACAATAACAATAGCTCGGTGCGATAAAATTTGGGATGACTTTTTTCGTATTATCCAATCAATAAAACCGTATTTTTAGCACTACTTGAATATTATTCATTATTGTACACACTGTTAACAAAAAAATATATATTCCGTACAATTTTGTCACGATATTTGCTAGATTAATTATGACAAAGAATAATAATAATTACTCCACAAATTTTCTTTGTGGAAAACAGTCCAAGAGAAAACAATTCTTAATTTTATTTATATGTTTTAAAAGAATAATAACAAGCGTGTAATGCGGCCTAACTTGTGTAAACCAATAGTAAATTAAGATGGCCTTACTAATTTTCATTATGAGCTATGTTTAGCATAAAATTATTTGGACAATTATAGGTCAATAGATATAATTGTGATTTTAATATAGAATACTATTAACAAAAATAGTTCTTCATTAAGTGATATCTACTTCTAAATTAATTTTGAAGTGCAATTTTCCTTGAGATTGATCATATATTATAAGGAAGATATTAAATGTACTCATTCTTTTATAATTTTCCTTTTATTTAATATATTATTAATATAATCATTTACATACCACTGCAAATAAGATCCGTCGCACTGAGAATATTTACATACAATATTGGAAGAGAAACTAAATTTGTGATACTTAGAATCATTTTGGATTTTTCTTGGAAATAAAGAAAGTAAATATGAACAAGCTTTGTATTAAAAGAAAAGAACATGCTTACTGTGCATCATTCTGAATTTCTTTTGGTTTTCCGGTTATATGCAGTAATATAAACAATTAACGCTTTGAATAATTTCGTGATAGTACTAATAATTTCATTACAGAAGTGAGTAATAAATAAACATTTTGCTTCTTATCACATTTTAAGTCCGACAGGTTGTGAACTCGTTGGTATTAAAAATGGTTTAATAATTTCTGAATATATAAGGTTATTTTGTTTTCAAATATTTATATAATCATAATATTTAATAGAAATAAAAAAATATAATAGTTAATATATGCATACAACTCAAGTATAATTAACTCTTAAATGCATTTTACGTTGAATTCAGAATTCGACCAAATTTTGTGTAATTAAATGAAGCTTTACTGTGCAATAAGTATTGCACTTTAAAAAATTCAACTTCCGAAGTATATTTAGTTCGCATTATATTATACGAGTATAGCTTTTGGAACAGATTAAATGATACAGCGGGGGTACATTGTACGTTGATTGGTATTTATTTATCCTCAATTAGGGTTCTTATTACCATATTCTATTGCAATGTACAATAGTTTTGTTGTAAAGTTATAATGATACGTAGACCGGTTGTAGGTTAAGTATGGGGGTGCCTACATATACGGTTTTGCACACAGATTTAAAGAAAAAATAAAAAAATTGTCAGTACAATACCTTAAGTTGGTTTCACCGATAATACGCATATTTCTATTGTAAAAGATTAATTTTAGTAAAAATTATTAGTAGGGACATGTGAGTGTTAGACTTTATATTTAAGTGAAATAATTAATGATATCTAGAAGATGTCAAGGCCAGTCTTACTACTTATTTCAAGTGAACAATCGATTTATCTTAACCTGTCTATTGGGGCTATATTTACATATAAATTAATTATTTTTTGCTACTTTGAACATACTTATTAATTGTTATACAGGTATTTTAATACAAATATACTTGTTCTAGTAGAAAGATAATTCTACTATATCAATAAATAAATATAATAAATAGAACAATATGTATTTGTGATACAAACATAATTATCGTTATGAGTAAATTGTAAAGAAACCCCTGTACCCATCTTCTGTCGTGGTAAATTTTATTTCATTGTTTACAACGTATATTGGAATATTTTGTAATATGTATTTAGAATACCTAATAAATACATTTTATTTGAATGAAACTTATGCAGTTCTGTATAATAGTAAAGTTTTTAAATTTAAATTCATCGTTGGTATTTCGTTTAATAACATTAAGATTAATATCGAGATCATTTTGAATAAAATGTCAACGTTTGTTTAGTAGTGCTTTGTTCCTAGTTTTTAGAACATGTTCTTGTCGTGTGCAGTGCCTACTGCTTGCCCATATTGCACTTTCAAATCTCTTGATATGTTATTAAGATTGAAAAATAATTAAATTTAATTCATAATCTAAAACCAAATCCAATTTAGTTTGGCTGAGGTTTAAACAGGCAGCAAAAAAATGGCGTTTTGGGCAGCAGTCAAATGTATTCTGTCGGTTGAGCCGAAACTTGTGGTCAGCAAGTAAAACAAAATTGATCATCAAATAATATCATATTAAGCAGCTCTAAAGTTATTTGTACAGCAATTAAATAAATTTGCAGCAAATCCTAAGTCACATTTAATAAAATTTTGGCAAGCTGTAACATTTATTTTGGTCTGCTAATAAACTAATGACTACCCTACAGTGATCTTATTAAAAATAAAACATCGAAAAATATAATTAAATATTATCCTACCCTACCTAATAATATACTCGCCTACCCTACCTAATAATACACTTCCCTATCCTACCCATCCGTCATTGTTGTCATTCATACGTTATTTATTGGTTTTATTCCTATAATAAGTTTTTGTCTGGATTAGGTTATTTTCATTTTGCTTCACTTACGATATAAATATTCTCTATTTGCTTAAAAACTATATTAATTCAGAAATAACATTTAGTCATCAATTAAATAAACAAGAAATTACAGCATCTACATAAATATGTATAACAAAAAGAAAGTGTTAAAGCAGGTGCGGAAGAAGAAAAGTTTGTTTTTTTTCCAAAACTGCTGCGTAGATATTAATTTAAATTAAGTTTAAATATTGTAATTACCAAATATTAGTAAAAACGACTAATAATATATTATCCGTAATGCATTATAATAGATATTATTTGTTTGACACCGTGGATGTATTTCTAAGAAATATGATTTAACGTGCAGGTATTGTCACGGTGAAACGTAATAACATTGAAGTACGTAAACAGTATAGACGTATAAACGTCATATGCCTTATTTTCTCATATACGTAACTGCTACAATTCTAAACGCATATTGCTTTTAAAATTATTGACCATTTTACTAACTAAATTGATATTTTTTTATTACTTATTAATCTTCTATTCATATCTCGTATTAATTTTGCGGGTTTTTTATTTTCACCTGGCAGGACTGCTTAGATTCCATAACACGATATGTATCTACACTACTATAAAATCACAGATATCATTGAATAACACAGTTTTATTAAATAATGTACAATAGCATGGCGTATTAACACTTGCACTAATCCAGTAAGTCCCGTATATTTTACAACATTCGTCCTTATATTTTATAAGGATATTTTATTTATTCCGAATGGAAAAGACATTAATCAAATTTGATCCAGTATTAAAATTTATTATATAGAATTTCTTTTGACGAGCTAATGCTATATGCAGGTAAGAAAGGTAATTCCACTGTGATATTGCTGATTTTTAACACAGATCAAATTTAATTCTTGTTTTTACAATTCGTTTTATTAACACTCGTCAGACCGCTGGTCAAAACGGATCATTGTCAATTGACGCAAAGGTTTAGTAAGAAAAATTCTTTTCCAAATTGAATTCAATTTAGTTTCATACAAGTCAAATCACGCACTACACAAATTACCAATATATTACTAATATTAGAAACTAATTGCTCGATAATTTATATATTCATTTGCGTTCCATTCACATCAAAGCAATGGAATAAATATAAACACAATATTTATTTATTATTATTATTCTACAGGTAAAAAACCCACTTACAGAATAATATAAAAAAATTATATAAAATAAGCAAACAATCCTAAAATTAAGTAAAATACATTACATCATTCAATATGGTGACATAAGATTTATAAATTTGGACTTCTAAGTTTAATTCAATAAATCCAATTACCAAAGTATTGTAGCAATAATTTTGAAATAATCGTAGTTTAAGGAAATCAACGAACAACGTTAAACATTATATACTTTTGAAAATGATATAAATTAATGTTTTTGCTAATTTTGTACAAAAAATTATAATTTTATTTATAAACAAAATTATTCTATAAAATGCGTTACCTACCGGTCAATAATATTTCGACGTAATCGACATATTAAATAATTCATAAACAACACGCTTAAATATTAATATTTTCTTATCATCATTGTTGTTGTCGATTTATTTGGTCATCTACGTAAATGCTATTATGTTTCAAGTAATAAAATATCTCTACTAATGCACCGATTATGTAATACGCTAATACGTATTATGAAGAGAAAACAGCCTGTATTGTATTTTACATATATAAAAATAAAATTTTCTTATTACGTTACTAAAACAATTTTGTATATTGTAGCAACATTATTTCTGTACATCCCGCAGTTAATGGTCTGCTATTGGGCTAAATGTCAAAGTTCATCTAAATCAATAAGTGTAATAAAAATTCTAAATTAGTGCAGAACTACGAAGAAATATTAAAACACACATTTACTTATGCAGTCTTTATTTCTTTTAAAATAAATTTGGTCTACACATATAAATTTTACATGGAAATATCAGTATTGCGTACATTTATATAATCTTTCATATAATAATATAATGCCTTGAAAAAGTTAAGGTACTTTATTAATTGTTGGTCATATCAACGGAATACAAAACTGAAAACAAAAATAAACAAAACCAGGAATGTCATATACATGTATACTTAAGTTAGTAAATCTTTGGCATTTTCTGAGATTTGCCACTAACAATACACAACCTCAAAATGACTGGTTCAAGTTAAAATTAAATTAACTATAATTATGCATCGACGCAAAAACTGAATACACATTTTAATGTAACCAATATCTTGAAAAAACTTCCCTTGATTTGTACTTTACCGCGAAATGAACGAATAACGTATATACACAAGTATAACTAACACAAGTTCAGTAAGAAAACAGATCGCAATGATGATAGAAGAACACAATTTCAGTTCTCTGATATATCTGTTGATTCTCTCAACGAACCAGATTCGTCAAATAACAATGTGCACAGGATGGCTTGTAACCTATTTCGGGCTGGTTCAAAGTTGGCATCCAACGCCAAAGATGATCGATAAAACGAAATCGCTTTCTCCAGATCACCAAGTGAAGTATGGATGTTGCCAACTGTAAAATGGTTAACAACGAAGTTAGGCCTGCTATCCAACGCCATATAAGCCACTTCAAGAGCATCACTGTGAAATCCAACTCTAAAACGTGTTATAACAGAACTATTAATCACAGCATATGTTCTCATTTATTTCCAGACATCACTCTACCTGTGCAGTACGTTAGCTAGATTTATCAATGGGATATCCCTAACGTCCGTTGGAGCGTACGTCAATGCCTGACGCAAGCATGTAACTGCTTCGTCAGTGTAGCCAACCGTCCGCCAATACATGGCAGCTGCAGTCGCTAGTAGCCAAGATGTCGTATTCTATAAATAATCATTGCGGTTCCATAATTGTTCACACATGTTGCTTGTATAATACCTCTTGTAACGCTATCGCTATCTTGGTGCCCAGGTTCCTAAGATTAGCCTTCTGATCACCAGCCATAAGGCCAAGCCATTCGAGTAACGCCGGTTCCGGATTGGGATTCAGTCTATGATATCTTAACCGCATGGCTGTCAAATGATCCAAGGTCGTTGGAGATGGTGGTAAACTGATATCACAATGAGGCTTCAATGATTCTTGATTGGAAGAAAGTGTCTTTAACATGGAACCGATACTAAAAAATAAATGTACATTGATTTCATTCATTAAATAAATGCATAATATAATTTACCAAGAAAAATGTTTACTTATTTCTGTAGTACTTTAAGCATAATGCTGTAATAAATAATGTAGTAACTTACTCCATATTTCTAGTAGCAATCGACTGCCACATTGAGCTAAAATGTAACCAATCAGCATCTTTTATTGTACGACAACCTTTGGGAGACAAAGGATATGTTCCTGATTTGTCGTAAACATACAACATGGCTTCTGGTGTAGGATCATCAGTTAATGAGACCGACACTATAACACAATATAAGCATACAATTATACATTGAACCCGATGTCAGATTGTAACAACTAACCATAGAAATCACCCAATGTACTAGCACTTATAGGCGCATTTTCATCTCCTAATGAAATGCGCATGTGGAAGGCTTGCTGCTGGACATCGTTCATGCTCTCCAGTTGTGACTGGTCAGGTTCAATATTACCAGAACCCTCTATGGATCCTGAACTACCATCTCCGCCATTATTAGCAGCGAGCAATGTTGATATTAAAGAATGACCAAGGCCTACTTTCTTCTGAGTACAGTGATCACTGGCTAGTAGTTTCGATATTGAATGTATTTCTGTCACATAAATTAACTACCTCAATCCTCAATACATTGTTCCAAATATTTCACTGTAACTGTACATTAATAAATGGGATAATGTTTGTAAATAATTCGCACGAACCTGAATCTTCTGGAATGTTTTCAGCCCTGTAACACTGTATGGCAGCCGCTTTACACTGTTCACCACCCGCACTACATATAACTCCTTCAGCACTCATTGCATCTCGCTCCGCACACATACCATCCTTCAGTTCTTGTTTAATGCCACTCTCCTCGAAGACAAGTGTGCGAGTTCTACACGCCCACCTACGCAGTAGCAAGTCTGCTTTATTATTATAAAAATTCGAATCAACTCGTAGAGTTTGTTTCAAATGGTAACTGGCAATCACTGGATTATCTTTAACATTGTACAATAAAGCTAAGAGGAAATTTGTGGCTGGTTCAACTTTGTTCAGACTGAACGCTTCCAGCGCAACTTTTAAGGCATCATCAACATAACCGAGTTCATGTAATACTGAACTAACAGAGACTAGCACTACGTCTCTGTAATCATTAGGAACTGATTGCAGTGCTAAATTTAAACAATCAATGGTATTTCTAGTGTTTGTACGAACACGCCAGTATAAACTAGCCAACGTTGCAAGTAACCAACCGGGTCCCGCTTTCTAAAACACAACAAACACGTTTCAACAAGAATATACAGGTGTGTATAGTTATTATACTTTTTGTATAGCAGTGATTATTCGTTGACCAATTTCTGCTTCGCTGACTTTCCCCTGGTTCACATAATTTAATAACTGGGATTGTAAAAACGTGTCGGGTAGCACTTGTGTGTTTAAGCCATTTCGCAATAGTGAGGCAGGGAAATATTTCTTATCTAACGGCCTGTCATTACCTTCAGGTGACTGACAGATTGGTGGATACCAAGGTAAGGCATGCTCTGTCCCAGGAGAAAGACCAATCGCACTAGAAAGTATTGTTGTCACTCTGTAATATAATATTTGAATAAGTAAAACACTATAGTTATGTGAAAAGAACAATTAAAACTCACTCAAACCCTTTATTTTCTGGTAATAAAAACATAGGTAAAACATCATCTTTCTCAGTATTTGAATAAAGTTTCCACTGAACACATTGTTGTTTAGTTGGCCAACCTGGATTGTCAAAATTGGCATTCGTTTTTGAAATAATCATATCTGCAGGATACGTCGGTTCTTGCGTTGCTGGCATAACCAATTCATCCGAAGCCACGCTAAGTGAATTAAAACTAGACACGTACTTTGGTTTCGGCGGAAGCTCTTTCTTTATCTTATGTGAAGTTATTTTACTAACATAGCGTTTTCCTTTTGACATTTGTTCACTGATCTTCTGAGCTTGTGATTCCACATTACGCAGAAGCATTTGAAGACTTAAAGTTATGTCAATTTGTAGATTATGTGCCATCATTTGACTGTCACTATTCAAATCACAGCTTAGGATTGACGGTTTGCCGTCATCTCCAGTACGTTGCATGCAACTTTGACCTCTGTTGGCCAACATTGTACTGAACGTGTCTGAATTATAAGCCACAAGTTTTGCTTCGAAAGGCGCTTGTTCCCACATAAGACGTTCCTGTAACCGCAACCACTGCTCTTGTAAGCTATGGTAATCATGTAATTCTGTTAAAATTCCCTGAAGTGATCTAAAATATATCAATTCGTTATTACTTATATTTCACGGTGATGACAGTGATAATTAACTCACTCATGTAAGTCCATAAGACCTCTTTCAAGTTTTTTATGACATAATGTGGCATGTTTTGTGGTTAGTGCTTCCGGTAAGCCAGGTCGTAGTTTAAGAAAATTATCATAACATGCAACTGAACGATTATAGTCAGCCAAAACTGCGTACACGTTACCAAGCGCAAAATGATTGGCTGCTTGGTGGGGAGCGTGGTCAACAGCGGCATGGAGAATGATCGCCGCTTCACCAGGAAACCGAGCCTGATGAAATATACTTGCTAAATTTAGCAAAGCAATATCCCGATATTCTCTAAAATGTAAATATATGATTAACTACAGTTTAGAGAAATATTAATCTATTGTTTTACCTCGGTGCAAGATGCACAGCACGTCTTCCACACTCTACAGCCTGATAGGCATCACCCTTAATGCGCCAGTATATTGCACCAAGATTATGATGTAACCAAGAAGTATTATTCCTGACAAGACCTAACGCTACTTGATGCCCAAAGGTGGAAACTGTAGTATCAGGTTGTAGCCACTGTTCCAACGCTTGTTCTGGATATATGCTCAGGTTTGCACGATTAATCATAGCAGAGAGATGTTCAAAAGCAAACATACTGAAATCTAATTGTACTGCTTTCCGACAATCAGGTACAACAGAGCCATCTGGAGTTACATCCTCGATCAAGAAATCCGTTAATCGAATTCCTTCTCGATCACTCCCATCTGCTGCTATGCTGGTATACAAATCAATTTCACTTAATAACTTCCCAGCTTTCAAGCAATCCGCATCCTGAGAATATATTCTGGATTCCAAGTCGGATGCTCCTTCTAAGCCGGACCATCTTTTATCTATTAAAGTTTTCCGTGTAACTAGATCCTGATACAGCGTATCAATTTTTGTCAATCGAAGCTCCTGATCTAATAATCCTAAGAGATCATAGGGACGTCGAAGATGAAACGGTGAGTCCAACTAAAATATTCAAATGCGTATGTCAAATTCATTCAACATGTGTCTCAAAACAACCAGGTCAGCTGATTATCGATTATTACAAATGTCATACATATTTTCAATGTATACTTTCTACTCAAAGATTATAGTCTTCCGTAAAATATATATTTTCTTTCCATGCGTATTACTCAATGTTCCAAAGAGAAACACAGTAGTTTTATAGACATGTACACAAATAACCTAAGTTAGAAAATGCAGATCAAAATAAATAGTGTACTCACGTGGGCTTGTATTCGTCCATTTTCAGTTACAATCCAATGTGTTGATGCAGAAATACCAACAATAATTTCAAAGAGTACGAACAATATTTTGCAGGACTTTAATTTCACCATTTTTCATGTTTCCATTTTACGAATGTCAATGTCCATTGGTCCATCTGTACAGCGCATGTGACATACCACCACCACTACGTTGGTCGCAGGCAGATGCAATGCAAGTGATCGCATCGCTAGGCGTTGTATTTGTGTGTAGTGCATATTATACAGTTTCGGGCAAAACAATATTTAAATTTCATTAAAATGGCCCAAGTGCGGCAAAATTTTCATAAAGACTGTGAAGACGCAATCAATAAACAAATTAATCTGGAATTATATGCCAGTTATGTGTATCTGTCTATGGTAGGTAAATTATAATTTACAGAAAATCAATGATGTAATTTGCGCGGCGCAAATTTATTGTGTTTAAAATTTTTATACAAAATGCCGGTACATATAAAATAAATGATAATAAAATTAATGTGTGTGTGTGTGTTTTCTATGAAATAGGCCTATTATTTCGACAGAGATGACATCGCATTACCTGGAATGCATTGGTACTTTAAAAAAGCATCCGATGAAGAAAGAGAGCATGCATTAAAATTCTTGAAATATCAAAATAAGCGAGGAGGTCGCATTATTTTGAAAGATATTACTGCACCAGAGAAGAAAGAATGGGGGACGGCCGAAGAGGCAATGAACACTGCACTTGCACTAGAAAGGGACGTAAATGAGGTAATTATTACAATGTATCTAATTATAAATAATTACAAAGATATCATTTAAATACTTTCGCGTATTTACAGTGTTTATTGGAATTGCATGGTGTTGCATCATCTCATGGCGATGCGAACTTGTGTGACTTCTTGGAGACAGAATTTTTACAAGAACAAGTAGACGCAATAAAAGAGATCTCTGATCATGTGACGAATTTAAAGAGAGTAGGCGAAGGTCTGGGAGTGTATGTTTTTGATAAAGAAATTAAACATGACTAAAATCAAATCATTTGAGTATATACGTGTAAACTCTAAACCTAACTAATCTTACATATATACCTGGTGCTTAGTATTTTAGTCAATATTTTTTTCAACTATAAAAGTTTATGTACGCACAAGTTGTTTTAATAATCAACATTGTATATACAAATAAAAGTATTAATAAAATAATATATAAATAATAACTTTATCTGTACAATTTGCTTCCTATTTCTGTTGTACATTTTGCGGGCTCACTTTTGACATGTATTTCGTGTAATTCTCTATCAAATAGATATTTACCAACATCGCATTTTGTCAGCTCAGTCGCTCGTGTCAAAAGTCGGGATAATTCATAAATAGATTGTTCCTTCAATGTGTAGAAACAAGTTTAGATTAGTTAACATAAACATGTAAATAAAATGTTTCGTAAGTATTAGCTAATTGCATTCCAATTAAACTGATGACATGTCAGTATTTTGTTTACCTGTTGCTCTATATACGTATCCAACATGTTCAAAACATCCACGTCATTCACCTGGTCAGCTGTTTTGTATATATTCATTAGTTTCTAAATAAAAACAGCAAAATTTTAACTAAATAATTTTGTAATTCGTCAATTTTTCAAACCTCTTTAACATTCTTCTCCATTTCTAATGCACAAGCTAAACTTTTTGGTATGTCAGGCCATTCTGGTTCTGTTACTGTAGAGATTGCAGTTAAACGAACTGATCCGCCACGTAAGTTTTGATACTTTAAGAAATTGATTGCATGATTTTGTTCTTCATAATACATTTTCATGAAGAAACCATAACAGCCAGGTAATGCAACGTTGGATCTTCCATAATATGATGCAATATTTAAATACTCATAGCCCGCAGAAAATTCAGCATTAATCTGTTCGTTAATTAACGTTTCCAGTTTCTCATCATAAAAGTGTCGATTGTAATTATTACTGCTACAGTTGCGTTTGTGAATAAAATTTGAAAAATTCGATATTTCTGGAGAAAGAAATACTTTTCTGTTTCGCAAACCATTTACTGTATATTTATACTGTGATTTATTTTGTTTGACAATTCGATATCGTGGAAAATATTGTACAAAATTTGATAACACATATTTTTTCACAGAAAAGATAAAACTAATTTTTCTCTTTGACATTTCTTGATATAACTTCACACAGTTTTCTTATAAAACTATTAATTTTATATTACAAACTTCAAATTATCAATCAGGTTATATTAATGATGAAATAAAAAAACAACACTAAATTGAGAAAAACAACCACAGTAACAGCCATCTTGTTACGTTACATAAAATCTAAAGGAATGATTACAGTACATTAATAACTCCAAATACAATACTATTATTTCGTATACATATAAACATTCGCTTACGCATACACACACCATTACAACACGTATTTTTATAAATAATTTCACGGGGATACAAATAAAATTTGGGATTCACCTTGGGTATCTGCGTCAACTTCTGTTAGATATGTGGGTATTTCATCAGAAGACTTCACCATTTGCACCATAATTTCAGCACCCGTTTCTGTTCGTATGACATTGTGAGCTGTTCGTTTATGAGCTATTAGAGTGGATGGATGACGTAGAATACGATTGCAGTATTCACATTTAACTGATTTCGAATTTGCATGAACCATTTGATGTTTGTATAGCGAGGAGTACTCTGTAAATCGTTTACCGCAGCCCTAAAGAATATGTTAATTAGAAAATAATAAATAAACATAAAGTAAAACATATTACTTCTACGGAACAAGCGTATGGCTTTTCACCAGAATGTATTCGCATATGATTCTTATAGTTCGTGGCAGATGCAAATGCTTTCAAGCAACCAGGTTCGGGACAGCTATATGGTCTCTCACCGGTATGTGACCGGATATGCACTTTACGAATATTCGAGGTTGTAAAAGATCGTCCACAGCCATCAATGGGACACATAAATGGCTTTTCTCCTAAATAATTCATATAATATTCATTATATATTTTTCATATTTGTACTCAATGATGTATATACCAGTATGAATACGGATATGTTTCTGTAAATCTCCAGACGCTTTGAAACTCTTAAAGCAGGTCTGACAACCGTATGGTTTTTCACCAGTATGAGTTCTAGAATGCGCTTTTAACGAATAACCTGTGGCAAACGCTTTCTCACAACCATCAACTTTACATTTATATGGGCGTGTACCAGTATGATTTCTCATATGTACCTATAATATTTAAAAATAATATTTTACAATTTAATTCATTTAAAATGAATGAGATTTGTAGGTAAGAAACTTACTCGTAAATGGTGCATTGTAGAATAAGATTTATTACAGCCATCATTAGGACATTGAAAAGATTTAACATTCTCCTTAGATGACTGTCCTCTCTTCTTACTTTGTTCTACGATTGAATTATATAGCCCAATTTCAATCAAAGCTACACTATTATCTTCGAGTTGTACTTGTTGATATTTACTTTCTGAAATAGATAATTTAAAAATAAAGCGAATAAGATATTACAAAATGTAAACTAACCATCGAATTCTTCCTCATTATCTTGTGTTATAAGCAAATTATTATCGAAATCTTGTATAGGTTTCATTGTAATTTCTTCCTCTTCTTCATCGCTTTCAAAGTTTATTTCTTTCTTAATTTGAGATGTGAGCACTGCTGTATCGTCAATTAATTCGAAAGAATCTTGATCTTGCTCTTCATATAATTCATCACCTACGTAATATTTATTGAATCATGTAATATTCTTATTTGTTTATTAACTACATATGAATATTATTTTACCTTGTTCTACATTTCTTTTTAAATATGCTTGCGTTCCATCTGGTAATACAATCTCCTCAATAAGTTCCATGTTAGTACTTGTCTCTTCATACTTTGCAACAGTATCTTCATCATTTTGTGTTTCTATAATTTCAGTTTCCCTCTCTTCTTCATTGTTTAAAGAAAGGTAATAAACATTATCAGCATTTATAAATTCTTCACTTTCAGACTTAACCGTAAAATTTTCATCATCTTCCTCCAGAACTGTATAATACACTTGTCCATCTTCATGGTCCTCTAATTGTTCCAACTGTAGTTCAGTAAGAATGGTATTTGCATCCGAGATATCTTTAATAACATATCATGTACATTAATACGTGTTTCAATTACTAATTCATTTAATAAAACAATTTCTTTTGTTACTTATAGGTTAAATTCTCAATACAATTTGGTGAACTAAAAGCATTTCGTATACGTTGTCTATAATCGGAGTAATCATTGTTAGAAACTTATAAATAAACAACAATACTATTATTTACAATTATCAATTTGTTGGGCAATATTTATGTCAAAATGGCTACAAGCATTACGATATAAAACATAAAGCACTTCATAAAACTAATCAATATATTCATATGCGAAATAATATGTACACATTTAATAATAAATATTTGCCTAAATTTCATATTATGGTAAAGAATCTTGGGAAATTACCCATAATCTCACAAGACACGAGCATCCATGAAAACACAACACAGATAACGCGGCAATACCAACATTACGAAAACAGACTTGAAATGTTTCCTTTTCTATCAAACCAATCAAATAATTGTGTTACCTAAACAGAACTAAAATAATTGCTACTTTGTTATATTTAGTGACTTACAATGTCAATACATTACAATTGGAGTTTGACATTTTAAAGAACCTATATTTTTTGGCTTAACAGTTGGTAATTTAGGATCAGCAAATGTTATGCTTTACTAATCCATTATTTTTCTGAGCACTAATAATGGGAACTTTAATTTTTTCTATTTTTTGCCGAATCTGTATACGTTAAAGCAAATTTCGTATTATTTTTTTTCGATATTCGCTTTATTTTTGGAGAAATAAATTATTGAAATTTTGATACTGAGCAAGACTTTTCGTTGCCTGCGTGCGCCCGGCAGTGTCTATGCAGTTCTGACGCCATACCGCGTTTTCGCGTGAAGATTGTCACCTCGACTTCCCTTTTAGATGTCATTTTTAATTGAAAAATTGCTATTTTAAAATCGGAATTTCTGCTAATTGGTGGACTTTAAAAATAATTTTTTTCATATTATATATTATTTGAAATATGTACGTTGAATTAAGATAAAATTAAAAATCATATGCAAGTTCCCTATTGTTGGTTTCTTGTATCCCGTAATGTGTGTGTCATATTTATAATGATGTTATTAAAAATATAATTATGACCAACTGTTAATTATAGAATTAGTTTGTGTAATACTGTTTTCACTTAAATTAGTAAATACAATTACAGAAAACATCAGTAATGTAATATTTCTTTCACTAACTTGTATTAATAAAAACAATTCTGAATTATTTTTAAGTACATACATATATATCCTTGTAACAAAATCATAAATAGATAGAAATAACACATATTTCCCATTGCTTCATAAGGAAAATTTGCAAAGATTTTGAAATATGTATACATGCAATTTCCATAATATCTTGCTTATTTAAGCTTATACATACATACATACGTATATAATATATGCCAACAGGAAATATATTAAAGTCGAATGTGAAAATGATTATGGATTATAATGAAACAAATACGTCATTTTCATTAATTTTTGTAAGAAATTAGGGAAATATGTCAACATTGATGTAATGCAAATTTAAATAAAACTGAATTTTACATATTTGCACATAATAAAAAAAAAACATATTTACAATTATCATTATTATTATGGTTAAAACATACTTTTTTAGTTCTTTATTAGTGTGTGTAAAGTTGGAAATAAATAATTTTGGATAAATAAAATATACAAAATATTGTGTATGTACTTGTTACTTGTTAAGTAATATTATATTACACACATGACATGCAGGTACAGTTACATATGCGCTGCTACTTTATACAATATGTTCATGGAACTGTGTAAACACAGACTTGAGACAGGTAAATCACTGTCCCCACCCTGCAGCCGCTGTGTGGTTTAAACTAGTCGCACTGTTCACAACAATATATGATCCCCGTTCTTCTCATGCTCATCAGTTTGATTGTTTGAACTCGTGAGTGGTGTGTTCAGTGCATGTACGTTCACTTTGTAGTGACTGGAATCAAAAGAAAATGAAAGCGGTAAGAATTTGAAAATAATACAAATTTATACACAGAGTTTATAAAAATATAATGAAAATTTAAATGAAAAAATATCGTTTTGAAATTTTTCAATATGTAATTTGAAAATTCATTACATCAATAAAATATTTTATTGTAGTGTTTCAAGAATATGTACGAAAATTATTGATAACATTACTATAATCCCAATAATATTTCAGTTAAAAATTAATTATTAAAATTAAATTAAAACAATTAATGACTACAAATTTTACATTAGATTACAGCATAGGAAGAATTTATGAATCATAATGTTCATTTTAATGTTAATATTCCCATTTAGTTTTAACGATACATTTCGAAATCCTTTTTTATATTATCCATGCAGATATCCATATTTGCAATTCAGTTTATATATAGTTGCACGTTTAGTTCCATTTCACTTCTGGTAAAAGTGTTTATGCAATAGATGCACTGTATTTATGAAGAAACCTGTCCATGATGTTACTTGAACATACCATTCATCTCACATATTATTTATCTATGCATCTCACTATGCGAGTAAATAGGATACTTGTACAATCTCCATTTGGGAAACTTCTTTTTAGCTAATCAAACTGTTAATTATATGCACAATTTCTCGTTGCCATAACTGTAAAAAAATATATGTGTAGTTGGAGATTTTTACAATAGGTGTGTATATTTATAAGGAGTGGTATAATACAGACGATGTAGCTTGGTTAAGCAACATTTATAATCAATATTTCACGCGAAAGGTGCAAATCTCCAAATGTCAGTGTACTCGAATATACAATATTAATAGAAAGAATATAATCAAGAGGTTAGTAGTTAAACCATGCGGGTTCAAATGTTGTAATACACACCCACATTCTCTATAGTTTATGACTGTCACATATTTATGTAGTACACGATTCTACACTATGTAACGTTTATGAAATAAGTGTCATGCATTATTTTTTCCATTCTCAAGTCACAGAAAATGTCAACCGTAAATTGCATTATATTTTGTACATCGTTTCAGTAACATTTATTTATTTGCTGTTCTGATTCAATAAATATATTTATGTGTAGGTTTTTAGTATGAACACAGATAAAATGCATCAGTACAAACATATACGTAGTTGTTTTATTAAGGAAAATAAATATAAATGATATTGTGCATTTTGCAAATTAATTGCCTGAATATAAATATTAAAAGTTTCCAAAAATATGAGTACCTAACATTTTATGCAGAAACATAGAAAACAAATTACTAAGATATTTCTTTTGCAAAAATGTACTTTTAGTATTTCACTATTAATCATTAATTGAACCACACATTTTTTATAGGTAATATTTTTTTTAATAAAATCCATTTCCTCTTTATTTTTCTTATTGTTTTACATGTCATTTATATATTAATAATAATTGTACTTTCTTATCCGTTATTACATGAAATAATTGCATAAAATTATTTACACAGAAAATATTAATTTTATTACTTTACATTTACATTTACATGATGTAGTAAATATGAAATAAAAGTAATACAGATTTTGTATTGTATCTATACTAATTAAATTGAAACAACAAAGTACTTTTACTATTATTGATACAACTTATAATTTTTTATACACAATTAAATATGATAATTAAGTATTGTTTTTCTTTAGTTCATTACTAAAATGTTAATATAACATAATTCTCAGGCGCTCATTCTTTTGAAATAAAATAATTGAAACGTATCAAATATCTGCCGAATGATACTACAATAGAAATTTCTTTCGGCAACCACAGTTTCTATTTGTGGATAATTTTATAGGTGAAATCAGATAGAATAGCCGTGCAAAAATTACAACGGCACCAAAGCGGAAGTTCTTTACCAGAAATAGCAATTTGGCAGAGTGTTAATATATCCATTTGAATAGACGTGTACTTTCTCATCGTGAGTTTAGAAAAAAATGCACTTATTCATGAGGAATCTATTAAAAGAGCAGTACATCTCGGTTGTAGATGTGCTGTGTTTACAGTTGTAGTAGTTTGATGTTGGGTGAACGTACATTAGTAGTATTCTCCGATGCAATTTCACTTTCATATCGCACACAAATAGCGGTTGTTACTGGTTTCGCCCTTGGTGTCTAGTAGCGCGAGGAGAAAATACGATCTGCTTGTTACAAAATGTATGAAATAATAAAAACGCTCGTTCGCACATACTCCAGCCGCGGGAAATCTGTCCGAGCATACGGGCATGTACATAGGAGCAGTTAACTAACTTTACTGCTTCTGTTACGTGATATTGTGACAATTCCATGAAATAGCATCTTTAATGCATGATAAATATGCTTGAAATGTATCGAGAAATTTCCAGTAGTTCCACTGCAGTTACTCATCAAACATAAATATCATTTGATCCGACATTTAGTTTACTTAATAATATATTGAAGGCAATGAGAAATGAACATTATACACTTACATAATTCGTTGACAATAGTATTAAATAATGCAATTTACATGCTTGTTGCCTTGCGTATGCCATGTTAGAGTAATGATAATTCGATATAGAATCCAATTACCATTATTTAAATCATTGTGACTCTCTAAACCGATAAAAATAAACGATTATTACGCTGATTCCGTCGATGCATTTCAATTAATTGTACCACTGACAGTCTGTAAGTTGTTCGTGATTTGAAACTGGAGCAATCCACCTATACGGACAGCTGAATGACGTTGTATTATCTGGTCTAGATAGTCATGGCATGGTTGATCTTTTTAAAACAGGGGCGAGACAAGGTTGTTGGGCAATTATTTACATTACGAATTCTAATCTCATGCATTTTACGTGATCTCTGTACGTACCTGCGGTTGGTGTTGCACAAATGAGATTACATTACAGTGATGACCTGTGATGTCAATGGTACACCTGATTTAATAACAAAAAACAAGAATGAGAGTAAGCTCATGGCAATATCTATGCGCACATCATTAGCAATGATGTAATTTCAACAGTATCACTTATGTACACCAGTCACGTATTATTCTTACTATTTATTTACAACAGCACCAGAACTGAAGCACCGAAATATAGCTACGACCTTCTTATAATCACAGACATTATAATTATAGAAAACAACGTTCCAGAGATCACAATAATATGTTTCTACTGAATTCCTATGTGCTTGTAGTTCTTGGTAATCAAAAACTACATTCTTAACATAGTTTGTAATTCCTTTCACAAACACGCAATTTTGCTCTGTTATTCATCAAAAACAAATCATTTATCCTGTTGCATTTATATACTCAGGGACGCGTCCCTTCAGAATGCAATATGTAGGTAAAGATTAGATTTTCAATTCTGTTACCAAAACAGCGACAAAATTGAAAATTGGCATATACTCCTCTAATAACATTTAACAGTTCACTTATTTATATGTAATAAAATAGTAATATCCTACTTCACATATTTCTTTCTTAAACTAGCGTAAACTATAAGTGCATCATGTATTTTAATTTACATTTAAAGATTTAAATGATATTAGTTGTGTAGTAACCCCATTTCAAAATGCGAAACGAAAGTTTACAATTAGCGTAATTTGTTACTTATTACGATTAATTAATTAAAATTCCGCAATGCCGGCATATGACAGAAATATTTGCGAAGAAGTGAAATACGATAACGACACATGTAACGTACTGAAAACACTGTTCTACTGCTAGTAATTTAGCAAATGTTTTATTGTTAAAGAATAAATGTATGAAAAAAAATACTATTGTGCGATATGTTTCTAACTAATTAATCTTTGACGAACAGTTTCCGATTATTTGGAATGATCAATGACATTTTCACAGTTATCTTGTAACATCACAAACTTCACAAAGAATAGAACCTTTCACTTCATGCACGAGTGATGAACTTTTTGTTTGAAATGGGATCATGCCTTTGTTTTTTTATTCAGACATATTACAAATTATGGACCTACACTCGTTTATTCTCAACGTAATTTTCTTTGTAATTTTATGATGCTGTTTTAACATATAAGACAGTAGACGATTTCCTGCAAAATTAATTGCTTTTTAGCCCGAGGGGGCATAGAAAATCATGAAGAACGTATTTGTTAAATTATTATTATTTAATGTGAAATAAAAGATAATACATATAGAATGTTTCCCATTACAAAACAAATAGATTAATGAAGCATCTAGTATTTGCATTACATAGTTGCGTAAATAGGTATTGATTTAAACAGAACGCCAAGGAAATAATTAAGAAATACCATATATTTCAATCGATATTTCACTATACACGAGTGATTCGAGTTCTATGTTGTAAATCGATACTAAAACTGATGCTTCAAGGTAATGAATTTTCCAAAACAAGTGAAGGATACATTTGAAATGAACTTGCTTAATCGGTCGTTGAATGAATGAACTTAGATTTTATCATAAAATGCTTATTTTATTATCGGTAATAAAATTGTAAATGCGCTTGCAATTTAGACATTTAGCGTAAATAACGACGGTGTAGCTATAATTTCCAGAGTTCCACGGCGCTTGACATTTGATGAGCTTTTTGTTCAAGTGACATTAATCATGTCAATGCCCATGATAATATATTAATATTAACTTACATAAAATCAAAAGGTTAACCAATAGCATATTAGTACGTATTTTTAATCGAATACAATAAAAAAACAATATATGTGTTATAAAATAGTCAATAAGTTTTTTAATTTCAATTTGATACATATTTATATTAAAATATTAGTATGTAAAATTGACTATTTTTCCTTGAAAATCTTCGTAAGATATAATTTAAATAAAGTATTTATTACATGACTTTAAAATATTATTTATTATCCAATAAACTTCAGTGCATTACCACGGTATAATTTTAATTAGTATACACTCAACACGGACGATTAGATATTTTATTTAATCATTAATAGTATAAAGTGACGCAGTTACTTGATTTAAAAATGTATTAATAGTTTTAGAAAATATTAATTGATATACTTCAAATACTGTTCTCTAATTATATGTTGTACAAACCAATGATTAACTGGATAATATAATGATGATTCTTGCGTGACGGTTTGCTTCTTGATAAATTATCTTCCAGTGATCCGGTATTGCGTAATTCAAAATAATTAAGTCATTTATAATACAGACTGTCTATTTTAAACGGGCCACTACAGGGATCTCGGAAACTATAAGAGATACAAAGTATATTTTACACACGCTTATCTAAAACTAAATCTGTTAAAACGTCTTTCAAAGCATGACCATGAAAATTTACACACATTTTAAATATTACAGTTTACTACGGTAATCAAAAACTATATTAATAGTACATTATACACCAAGGGAGAGAAACGCCTTTTTTCTTGAGGTGTAATTTGAAGCCCAAGGGCAACATCCTTCCCTCGGGCCCTCGGACAGGAACATCGTCACCTTCCTTGCATAATCATCGCCATCACACCCTTGGTACATAAATAACTATTAATCAACAAAATATTTATTCTCGCCCTTCAAAGAGCATCTTATATTACTAACCTGTTTACAATATTGCATTAATTATAACTGATCAAGTATTTTCTAGAAATATACTACTTACTCTATGATGTGTGCATTTGAATATCAGATATCATGCACTAATATTCGCATACTAATCACGTCAATTTTCAGCCTTGATAACAAATAAAAACTAGCGAAGGTTTGCATCGAACAATACACGAACAGTGCAATATAAATTACCTTATTAGAATAGAACCCGTCTAATCCTGCTCGACATCCTTTAGAAGGTTCTCAATGTCGACTAAGATTCATAAATAAAAAAATGTAACGAATCAGGTGACGACACTTTCACTTCTCGAAATGAGTTACTCATATTGCGTATTTCTGTCTTTGTTCAATGTACTCCAATATAAATCAGTGTGTCCTCGTTTCTAATATATGACGGTAACGTTATCCGATCTCTTGTGATCTGTAAAGTGAAGTGCTTTATTACTTTAAGTAGAGACATTAAGTTTTACGTAAATTACTGTCCATCTTATTCGCATTTTACCAATTATACTTTTGATATCAAGTACATATATATATATATATATATATATATATATATATATATATATATATATATGTATGTATGTATATGTAAATAAGAAAATGAAATTTAAATATAGGAATGATTCATTCGCGAAATTTGAAATATCTATTAACATTGTATAAATCACATTGCCATTAATCCAAACATCTTTCTAATCAGCAATGTATTATAATGAAGGTCATAATATGTGCATAGCAAGCTATAATTTTGTTGCAAATATTTAATTTATGTATTAAAATGACAAAGAAATGAATGGCCAATTAGGATGACTTAATCAACACCCACAATTTCATAACTGAGTAATTCTTCATTATAACATATCATTAGAACAACAGAAAAAGAAAGTTTGTATCAAATAGGATTAAGGTTAGCGGTAAATAAATTTTACATTCGGTTGACCACATAATCTTTTGTTTTTATTTTATTCAATAAATATACGTGTGCAATGGGGAATACAGGATACATATAATTGGCAAATAAAGAACACCTGATATTTCGGAGATTAACATTTAAATATCGTACAATATTAAATGTAAAAGTAACAATAATCTACATTACTGACATGTGAAATAAAATGAACTAGTTAAAGAATTGCAAGGCTGAATAAATTACCTACATACGTATCTCGATGAACAGTACAATAGTTATCACTTACGGAAGCAGTCTGGAGTCACAATTAACTTTGAACAAGATACAGCGAGATACATATAATAATACATGTCCGATAAAATTAATTGTAGTGCATTGAGTTTAACGTATAATGTCAACATTGGACCTTGATCTGGATCATTATTTTCATTGCATTTACATCCGGATATACAAGTTCCCATATAAGTTTACATATAAATTCATTCTGTCGAAATTGGTCATGAGATATTTAAATCACAACAATGAAAAACTGAATATAATTTATTTAAATATTATACAGTTGACTCACCATAAACCAGTTAATGGGAACACCGTTAATCTATTACTAAATATGTAAAAAATGAAATTGTGAAAAAGTTATTATTTAATATAGAACAAATTGAAATAAATGTTTTATTATAAGAACAATAGTTTTTTTCTTCGCAATGCCATAATATTAGTCAATGTTTATTGCAAAGACTATCATACCATGAAAACTAATTGAATGATTATTTTCTAACAAGATGTAGTAGAAAAATAATGACACCCATGACTCTATATTATTATTATTTACTAAACGATACATTCAAGTAGCATGTGATAAATCGTGATTAATTATGTATTAAATGATCGAATACGATGAGAACCATATGTCAACAAGGTATCTAAATATGCTGTGGTAAACTCCAGTACAGGATTTAGAATCGAGAGGTAAATGAAATCTCAACATGAATGCCATACTGAATGTATTACAGCATCAAAGATTTATCGCAAGGCGCGATCAGTACATCGTGGAAAGTGAATGCATTTACGAGTATATAGAATTTTACAAAACATTGAATGTATGAATTGATGTTAATATAAAGTTAAAAATAATTCGGTTAGTTTGTAAAATCAAAAGTCAGACATGTTTGATATTTGCTATTTGTGTTTGAAAGTGGTAAGATAACAGACAATTGAAGGTAGCCAGTGGTAGCCAGAGACTGATTCTGTCGACTAAAGGAAGTGTTTTCTGTTACACCGGACGAAATAACAGGTTGTGATAGCTAATCTATAAGTTAGTTCCATGACCGCATGACACACGTACCTACCCACGTCTAATAATCACATAGGAAATTAACAAAGAGAATACTCGCAGAATGAATGCAACCGTTATATTAGCATGTTAGTCAACATGCACAAAACATTTCAACATAAAACAGAAAATGCTAAAAAAATAATACGGTCGTAAGTCATGTAACAACCGCGACAAATCAGATTCATTTTTTTCATCATTCATTATCTCTTACAGTGCTTTCAACCTGAAACAATGCCCCGAACACCTATGATTATAAAATAAAGATAAAAATATATCTGATTATACAGTTAATAGATTATTTTGTAACATACTTAAGGAATATTAATTAAGGAACATATTTAAATAATTGATAATTCATGAAATGAATGATGAATCATTTAAAGTATTAATTTGTCTACTATCATTTATAAATTTCATTTTAAAACACCATCAGGTGGCATATTACATATTTTCAAGGACACTCCCCTTACGATTTTTTTCTAATTAGAAATACTTTTTTTCAGCCTCGTCTATTGATACTTTCGGTTTTACTTGCATTGTCATCATGTCATCCGTTAAGTTACCAGAAAGTCCAGTTTGCGATCGGAGGTGATGCATCAACGAAAAATAGATCTGTTAGAGCGAAACTTCCATCATTGAACAGAAACTCCAGAAGTTTCGGATACCCCTGGACATTTTCCAGTGGTCCTGAAGAATTCTGGCCTCCAGCGTCATTTTTTCCATACCCATCAGTTACCGTATACGATGTATCATTCGAGAGGGGACATATAACTCCAGATTATAGTAACGGATTAGGTAACAATTTTATTTTAACAAAGGTTTATAATTAAATACACTTTCGTTTCAAATTGAAACGCTGATAATAAAGATTCACGATTATTTCTTTAGTATGAAAACGAATGTAAATAGTGCAGAAGTTTTAATTAGTTTTGGATTATATAACAACTAATAGTGCAAAGGGCATTAAAGTCGTGACGGTGTTTAAATACAATTACTTGGAAAAAAAATGAATAAATACAATTTTACACCAAACCCGTATTGGATTTATCTATTAGAATCCATTTTAGATTCAACTTATAGATTTAAAAATAAAGCACATGAATTTATAATATGTATAGGAACAGGAACTTTATCATTTCCTGATATGTTATTATTTTCAAAATTAACAAAATATATTCGCCGGCTCATTATGTTACCCGTCATACAATATTGATATGCTGTTTGCATGTGCCCACATCGTTCAAATAAACCGATATTTTTAAACAACGTTACATTTTCAGAATATCCTGACCCATTACTGTTAAGAGGAAAAAATGCTCTGATTGCTGCCAAATACTTATATGGACGTGGCCCACTATTTTACCATCAGATTCCACATATCAGGGCCTTGTTGAGAAATCAAGAAGAACGGCGAGCCAATGGATTGGAAGGAAACAATTTAAGTTCAAATCGCCATGGATCACCATTCTACAGAGTTTAGTGTTCTACGCTAATTACGCAATGTTTGGCCATGTGTACATAAACATTAAAATTAAGTTTTAATCAAAATAATAGCAAAAAATGCAGTTAAAATTATTTAGTAAATACATTTGACATTTGAATATTCAATATCTTGTAAATAGTAAATTTCCTTTTATATTTTATTAATTTTAATAAAACTTAAAATGGACTAAATATTGTATATACATCTGCAAATGTTTACTATTGCATAATTTATTTATATTTCAGTTAATTTAAGTGCAATATCGCATTTGTTACAAAGAGACATTTTAGGATTGTTAATAGATTATTATTATAACATGTAATATAATAAAAAATTTTCTACTCACCTCATTTTTATAACATATGTATTAATAAAAAATATTTATAAAAACAATACCTTATCAAAATTCGTACAGAATAACATTAAATCCATTTCTTAAAATATGAGTTTGTAAATTAAGCGATTAAATTAATAAAGATTATTATGACGTCATTAACGTCAAAATACCTAAACAGCTTGAAGAATGAATACATACCTACCTAAATTATTGTTCATGTCTTAATTATATCATATTTTATTTATTTATTTTCATTTACTATACATAGGCAGTATTAATCACATCATATTTAATATACGTATTTAATACAATGTTAATAATTTTAGCAATACGATTTATTGGCAGTATATGTATATTTTGGAAAATATAATTTTGAGTTTTATAAAACAGAACCACAATAAAGAATATTATGCTTTCAACTATAAATAGTTTTATTGTTACCGAATAATTAAAAATTTAGTTACCATTGCAAAAACAGTGCCTAATATCATAACATATTCTGAATGGGTAACTCGAGAGGAGCTATTACAAATATCACCTTGACAGAAACACATATATACCCGTTTTCTATTCCACATTGTGTAGGCACATCGATCTTCGCCATCTGAAGGACCTCGTTGTAGACACATTCGTTGAGTTGCTATTCCATACTCTAAAAATATATATTGTCTACATTGTATATCCTTCAATTATGCTTTTGGTATATTACCTGCTTTTAGTGCATTTTCCGTTTCAAGTATTTTACCACACCATCCTGAAGCACAGGGTTGTACTTCAATGCCGGCTTCATGTTCAGCTTGTGTCACATTGAATGTGAACTGATCTTTGCAACTGCCTAATTCACTTCGAGATCTACATGAAAAACATCTTTTCAGAGCACCTGAAATATAAATAATATCGTTCTTCAAACTCAAAAAAATAAATAAAATTTTCTTATATTTTTTTTTGTTCCCAATACCAGGAACGAATAATTTATAATTTTAAATGTCAAAATATAATTTGTATTCGTGTCATTGGAAATAATTATGTTTTATACCATATTGCACCGTTACTAATAATATTCGCGTAGCATATATACTTATATTCATATACGTAACATTCTTCTAATAATATATACATAAGCAATTTAATATAATTATAATCATCGGTTGTCTTAAAACATATTGAATGAAAAATTACTTTCAAAACAAACCTCAAAATGCTGAGTGATTTTAATGGGAGATAAAGCAAGTAACCCAAATGCCAAAAAAATCGAAATAAAGTTAACTTACCTTCACTTAGTGACAAAATACACAAAACTATTAACAAACGAAGATTTAAAAACAGTAATTTTAATTCCATTGTGAGTCCATATGTTACTTGGCTCTATTGTCAGATTAGAACAATCATATTGACAGCACTTCTTGGAATGTAGTTTTACTTGACTCACCTATAACGAAACTTTCTTATCCACTCAGCGGAAGATATGAAAATACACATTTGAAGCTAATTTAACACTTTATTAATTTATCCATAAACAAATTACAAATGAAATTAATAATAGTGCGGTTTAAAGAAATTACGGCATATTTCATTATAAATGTATACAGTTATTATAAATATTAATTAATAAACTTACCTCAATGAAATTAACACAGATTTTAAATGAACAATATTTAGTAATTTTAGTATATTCAAATTTTCCAACATGTGATAATTTTTAGTTAATTTTGCAACTTGGATTTTAATGTGTTTACAATTGTAAATAAATTTAAGATATTTTTATTGTATCTATAATGAACTAAATGTAGTTTTCAAAAAAAAAAATGGGTATCTGAAGATGCTTCAAATCAGAAGCGTAATGTAATAAATAAAATTTAACATTTCCTGAATCAGCAACATCGATTCATTTAAGCCCTAACTCCAATCAACATTATTTCAACAATTATTGAATATTTTTAATATAATTACTAAATTAATAAATTTCATTGACAATTTGACTGTATCTTCTAAATTTATGTTTACTGTTACATGTTATTACCAGTCCACCACAATAACAAATAAACGTTAATGTCAATATAAATGACAAATAAATTAAATGACGTTGCAATTCTGAAAAGATATTTGATTACATCAAAATGCTCAGTTAAATTCAATTCCTGACTTATACATTCTTGATTGATCATCGAGTATTTATACCTTTTGTGAGAATTCTAGACTTTGGTTGTACGAAAATTCTAACTTGTTGCATTCGAATGTCATCTACTTGACACGTATAATTGCCTGTCTGTTCACCTGTCACGAGAATCAAATACAGAGAATTGAAAGTGTCAACAATGACATGTGGTTCTAATTCATTATCGCCGAACTCGCTTTCTCCCTGTTTCAACTTTTTGCCATTTTTCCTCCACGTAATTGTATTTTCTAGTGTTGATCTAAATATATGAGTTATTTATTTTTGTTAACTTAAATTTATGTAAACATTCAATTATATTATTACTCTGGACAAATAAGGGTCAAATGAGATCCTTCGTCAAGGACGATAATTTTTCTATACTTGAATCCTTTACTTTTACCAGCTTTCCAACCTCTGTTTACACCTTCACCATCTAATTGTGTAGAAATAAAATTAATTTTCATAAAATTACAACTCAGGTTAACATATTAACCTGGATTACAAATGCCATCGCATTTCTGAACTAAAATAAAATCAGATAATACTTTTGTCCTATTGCTAATTGCAGGAAATAATTCTGCTAACAGCATTGATTTGCAAGAAATCTGAGGACTATTTAGAAAATATCTTATTTTTTCACTATTCTTTGATGAATTCAAATTTATGTTCTGAAATTTAGATAGATAATAAAAAAAATTGGACAAATATGTATATGTTTGTTTACTTGATTTTCATCATTGTGTATTTTGATGCGACAATATCCATATTTCTCCTCAATTCCTTCACCTTTAGGTCTACCACATATCTCACAAGCACGCCAATTGGCTTCCCATTCAGTAACTAGTTCCAATTTTGTTTTAAAATCATTTCTAATCAATCTATAGTCAGATTCATTCGACTTTAAAAACATGTTATTTATTGGAGAAAAATAATCGTCATGATACTGTTTCCATTGTGTTAATTGAACTGTGTCTACCGAACTAGAGTTAAATATAACTAAAACATGCAATAGTACATATATTCCTATGAGAACAAAACATTCTTGTAATAGTTGTGCTCACTATCAATGATATAGTTAAACATATTTTCGGATTCTTGTCCTTGTAGTCCGTGACAGTAATATTTACCACTATCCTCCATTGTAATATTATGTATTGTCAGTGTATGATCAGCAGTTATAGAAATTCTATTTAATGCTGCATTTGTATGCATGTCAAATTCAACTTCATGTGCAGTATGGTTAAATTGTTCTATTTTAAACCAAACCTTCGATTCACTTATTTCGTTTTCGTTACTTAAAAAAAGTATATTAAATTTATATGTTTATATTTACATAATATTCCATACCAATAATGACATTCAATTAACAAGGTTTCATTTTGAAGAATCTCAATATAATCAAATGCTTCATTCTTGTCGGATCCTAATAACTGATTACTCTGCCTGCAGCCTGTTTTAGTAATTTCTGTCGTTTCGTCAAATTGCATATGAACAAATAAAATCATATAAAATATTACAAAAATATTAATCCAAAGCGAATATATAACCATGTTTTAAACAAATCACCATTATTTAATATACTCTTTTGTTTAAGACAAGTTTTCATGATGGCCAGTGGAATGAATTTGGAGTATTAACATTTTTGTGTTATCAAAATATAACTGGAAATTTATATTTCACATAAAAGAAAATAATAAATTTGAAATTCGCGCCAACAATACATTTTATTCTTTTTATTGATTATAAATATTTTAATAAATTTCTATGTATTCAAAAATTATAATTAAATCTTTCAGTCTTTTTAACTATATCAGCATTATTTATAAATTAGAAAAAACACATTAAATAGTTAAAAATATATACAAGAAGTCACGCTGCGGTTATTTATTTTTAAACTTTAGGCGCACACGCAACGCTCCCAGAATGCCATGCAATCGACGTCAACATGGCGGATGAACTTGAAAGTGAGTTAAATTTATAAATAAAATTGTTGTTTAAATATAAATAATTTGTGTTATGTGTAGAGCTATTGACGTTTGTGAAAACTATATTTTTTGTAGAATTGTGTAATGTTAACATATCAGTAGTATATACTCAGAAAAAGTTACACAAGGCAAACAAATTACGAGGGAATGATAGGTTCAAATTTGAAAATGGTGCAATGCCAAATTCAAATCTCAAACACGCCAGCAACCGATTTTCATAGTGATATAACGTTCATCATTGTAATGACAGATATAAACATTGTTAATTGTTGTTATGAGAAAATCTATCAGGCATATCAAATATGTACATTTCGTTGTTGCTTTAAAGCTAAACGTTTAGTAACCTTTACACAAACTGTCAGGGTTATTTTTAAAAAGTGTATGCTATTCTTTTTCAGTTCACTTACTTGAATACTTGTAAGACATATATGTAACAATAAGTAGCTATTCATGTCATTAAGTCATTGTTTGTTTCATGTAACAGATGAATCAGTAGCAGCTTTGCTTCATTTTAAAAACGGAGGTATGGATATCGATGTAAAAATCAAACAGGAAATTGAAGATGACGATGATGATGTGAACATGGATGTTGATGAAGATGTACCAAGGTTGGGACCAGCAGCTCTTGGCTTGCAACGAGTTGGAACACCAGCTCCACCAAAACCGCCATCGACTGCACCTACACAAGTACTTAATCGTAGAGGTATGCCAGCGAGGATCCGAAAAAAGAATCGATTATTCTTCGATGATGACATCATTAACACACCGCATCACAGGCCACCGTCAGCTAAGAAACAGGCTCGGACTACTCCAACCAAGAAAGTGAAAACACCTATACGTCAACAAAAGGAAGCTATCAAAACACCTGTTAAACGTCAGTTACACTCGTCTAAGGATCATAGATCAAATGATAGTATGTCAGTGGGACCATTACAGTCTCCTGATCGTAAAATTGGACAGAAAATTGGTATGCGACTTCGCAATCTGCTGAAACTACCCAAAGCGCACAAGTGGGTGTGTTACGAATGGTTTTACAGTAATATTGATCGTACATTGTTCTCGGGGGACAATGATTTTATGATTTGTTTAAAAGAGTCATTTCCGGAGTTAAAATGTAGAGAATTAACTCGAATTGAGTGGACCAAAATTCGTCGAATGATGGGCAAACCAAGACGGTGTTCGCAGTCGTTCTTTTCAGAAGAACGAGCCGAATTAGAAAAGAAACGGAATAAGATACGAGCGTTACAGCAGAGAAAACCGGCAGATATATCAAACTACAAGGATTTACCACCAGAAATTCCACTGCAACTGGTAATCGGAACCAAGGTCACAGCCAGATTACGTAAACCACAGGATGGTTTATTCACTGGCAGCATAGATGCTGTGGACACGTCAAACAATACTTATCGTATCACATTCGAGAGACAAGGACTCGGCACACATTCAGTACCTGATTATGAAGTTTTATCAAATGAACCACCCGAGACCATAACGATTTCCAGTTTTCAACAGAAATTTAGACCACGCAATTCAACGCCGTTCACTGCGGTTGCTTTGCAGAGTCCGGCCAATTTAAATTCTCTAAAATTCAGAAACGATCCTCTGCTGTCAGGTACAGAATTGCCTCTGAAACCGTCAAACAACTTTGAAGGAACGATAGGAGGATTCCCAGTTAAACTGTTGAAACATATGGTACTGGTGAATAAAATATTAACAATCAAGCGAACCAAAGTGAACAGTTTAAAGGAAATGAACACAGAGGCTGAACGGTTCCAATCATTTGGTACAGAAATGCCGGAAGATTTCGATAGAAGATACGCGGGAATATTGATCGAATTAGAGAAATTGAATAAGGATTTACAAAAATATTTAGAGGATATTCAAAGTCTGTGTCATGAAATCGCTCCGGAACCAAGTGTAGCAGCAATGCTGGCACCCAGTCATCTGCGAGAGAAGTGTAGGGAGGAGGCCATAGAAATGGTTCACAGAAACAATGGTGCCATGAATGATAAAAGCACAGTGGGCAACGCAAGCATGTTGGATCTCATAACCGACTTGACTGCTCTAATGTTGCAAGTGAAAAGCTTGTCCGATTCCGATCAAAACGCTTACGAACTGCATGTGTTGCAAGGCACCATGGAACAGATAAAGAGAAAACTATCATCGGAAAATAAACTCGTATTCCAGAACAATGTGGAAGTGCACATGCAACACATCCAGAAAGGACTCGGTCAGAACAAAGTTCTGAAAGCGTCCACATCACAGAAAGCAAACTGATGGGTAACAATTCACTCGTACTAGCAGACAGCACAGATAGAGTGTGTGAGCAAACTTAAGCTGTGCAATATGTTTTTAATATGCAGATTTTTGACATTGTGATGATGCCTTTTCTATATTATAAGTTAAATTATAAAGATTCAAAGTGATTTTACTGTTTCATTCGTAATGATTTGTATATATGTACTTGTAAAATAAAAGTACTCATTGTTGACAATCTTATTTTATGTAAACCAATTTCTTCTAGAACATAGTAAAATATTTTCGTACAGAGTTTGTAAGAGGTCGACAAATAGTTACTTAAGTAAATAAAAATACAGATTAGCAAATTACTTCTTATGTTTTTCTAACATTTTCAACAGCTCGTCGGCTTCTTCGGCAGTTTTGACACGTAACAGAATTGGTGTGGGAGGAGGTTTAGCTTCCGGTGTTGGAATGCACACTAGCATTACGTTATTTTTGCCTGTTCTCTGAGTGGGTATACCATCACACAGTATGAAATTCAGTAGCAAGTTCCCTAGATTCGTGTCAGCTCGCACAATCAGTTGAATCTTCTCACTTCCTGCCACCGGTTTCAAGAACAATTGTCCAACACCACGATCTCCAAATGCTCCATCTTTCTTCACGAATACTTTACATCGTTTTGAAAAAATGTGTCCATCTTCAACTACCGGTTTAAATACAACTTTCGGTGGTTCATCTTCCTCCTCTTTCTCTTCAGATTTCTTTCCTTCGATCGGTGGTTTTGCAACGTTAGCAAATGTAAAAGGTGATCCACTACCGAAACTAAAGCCAACAGTTGATGCTGCAGTTGTATACGATTCATTGCCAAAAGTGAAAGTGCTAGTGCTAACGCTAGATGGTACTGTGTTTCCTGTACTTTCTTTTGGTTTTTCTTTAGATGTGACTGCTTTAGTTAAAAATGGGTTTTCGTTAGTTTTAGATACGGAACTGCCAAATATGGAAGATGACTGAGATGAAGTATGTGTAGTTTTAGGTTCACTGGATAACTTGGAATCAATCATGGCTGAGTTACTGTTCTTTTCTGTAGTTTCCACCTTTTCGCTTTCGATTTCTGTTAAATATTTTTCGTAATCTTTGAAAATTGGGGTTAAAATACAAAACGGATTTTTATCCACATGCGTTTTTATCCACTGGGACACACTTTCATTCAATCCTTTTAATTTAGCATAGTAACTTGCAGGTTTATCAGTTTTCTTTACTTCTGTACCAATGGTTGGTGCATTTACTGTGTTGTTTGTAGGCATTTTAAACATGGAATTTGAATTTACAGATGACATTGAACTAGAAATTGAGGTAGTACTATTTAATCCATTTGTATTATTCGCTGTACTATTGGTCAGGAAAGCAAAAGCAGTTGATGATCCTTGGTTTGGTGTTGTTTTGCCAAAGCCTCCAAAGCTACTGAAGACATTTTTTGATTTATTCTCGTTCTGTAATAAAATATGAATATTACATGTTTGAAACAATGCATTTTAAAAAAATTTCTTACATCACTGGATATTGGATTTCGTCGTTTAGCGGTTTTAATAACCCTTCCACGCAGTATATCTTCAGATGCTCTTTTAAATGAACCTGCTTCTTCTGGTTCATATTCTTCCCAATTATCGTGATTTAATTCACTAGTTGCAGTTCGTTTCCCAGCCATCAACAATAGGATATTACAAATAGGTTAAGAATTCTTTGAAAAGAAAAACAAACATTAGTTTAATATAGACAACTAATAAAATTTAAGACTTTTAACTTACTATGTTTTTAATAGTGCGTATGTATATATTTATCTTTTATCGTTATTTATTTACTTCACATGTACCGTTTACGAACCTGTGAATATGTTCTCACTGAAATTTGCAACTCCCTCTATGAATCAGCTATGAATTTGCTATTATTTATCTGTGCTATGAATGAATAAATAAATTATTATCAATTACAAATAATTTCTTGTTATCTTATTTACAAAATTTACAGGATTTTTTTTTATATACCGTAATTAAATATCTTTACCATTAAAAATATCAATTAACTGCACCTGACGAATTTTTGTATATATCGCAATATACCGGAAGTTAAAAACATACATTATTATTTATTTTCATAATTTTACAAATGTCTTTATATTTTAAATATTTCGTAGACAATCTGAGTGATATGATTACCATGCATATATGTACAGGTACGTAAAATTTGATAATGATTTACCTTTTTTTTTAAATCAGAATCAACTGATAAACACTTCCCTATTTACTAAACCTGTTTTTATTTTATGTTATCAAAATAAGATGTATATTATTTTAATTAGTTTAATCAACAAGGAAATAAGTAATGTTAATAGTTTACATTCATGAAATTAAAATCAAAACTTTGATATTCCTAAACTATAAGGTACGATAACTACATCGAACACTTGTTTGCATTATTCTTATCTTATCAACGTATTTCTACATTTAAATGTACCTGTACAATATATTTTTTTTAGTACCATGTCGCAATACACCAGAATGGACCCACGAATGCATCCTGTGGGCCGAAGTGTTGCATGTTACTTTTGCAATGAATTTTTTAAAGATAAATATTTAAAAGTAAGGTATATTATTTCAAATTTATTATAATTTTAATAACTGACTTGTTTCATACAGGATCATATAATCCAATGTGGAGCGGTTTTAGAACCGTGCCCAAAACAGTGTGGGGTTTATATTCAGAGAAGTGTAAAAGAGAAACATATAATGGAATGTACATTCAAAAAAACCCGATCAAGGAGTACACATAACTTCCTAGAAACAATGACAGTACATCAAAATCAATCTACACCAGTGAATGGAGGTGTACAATATTTAGAAACAGAATTAGTGGGATTACGATCATCGTTTACCGAAGAAAAACGTTTCCGACAAGAATTACAAGTAGAAGTTCAAAGATTACAAAAATTGTATCAAAAGTCAGAAGAATATAATAAACAACTAAATGCTGATTTGGAAAATATAAAACGTAGTTGCTTTGAAATAACGGAGAAAAAGAAGTCGACCGATATTCAAAACAAACTTGAAATGGATAAAGTGCATTTACAATATCAAGTGTTAGATGGATGGAAGAAACAAATTGATGCAAGTGTAGAATTTGTTAAAAATCGTTTAATTGAAAATGAATCAAAGTTACTAGATTTAGAATTTACTATTAAAAATTATGAAAGTCGTCTAGGAATAATAGATAGAATAGAAATGGATATAAATATGCTACATCAAAAAGTAAATGATGAAGAATTTAACCGCCAGGAGGAAACTATTTCTTGGAGAGGTGAACTAAATGAATTTAAAGACTTTTTTGCTCAGGAAAATGCCATGATTGGTGCGCTATGGACTGAACAGAGGGATGAAATAGAAAATTTGAAAAGAGCAGTCGAAGTCCAAATAAACGCTATGAGTGATTTTAAAACAAAATATCATTCTTTAACATTTGATACAAAATCCGTAACTCAAATAGCTACTGAAGCAGCAGAGAAATTAGAATCAGAAAGTAAAGAATTAAAACATGCAAAAGATATGTTAGAGCAATTAAAATTAGATTTTTCGGGATTTGAAAAGTCAATATCAAATATTGGAAATAGAAGTAATCGTAATGGTAATACATATCTGTTTCTATGTTTATACATATTTTGATATTACTTATTCTGTCTTTATATGGTATAGGACACCTTCTATGGAGACTTGATGATTTTAAAGAGAAAATGGAGAAAGCTAAAAATCATAATACCGTTTTGCATAGTCCCGTTTTTTACAGTAATGAATACGGTTACAAAATAAGGGTAAATAGAAAGCAAAACGTGTTTTTTTTTTCTGTAATTGTGTTATGTGTGCTTTCGGAAGTACTAGTGAATAACTAATATTGGAGTTGTGTGTAAAATTAATTTGTACATTGTTGTGAAATATAATATCGTGTTTTTTTCTTCTTTACAGTAAATTGCTGTGTAACATGCTTTCATTATCTTTTCGGTAACAGAACACTTATCGCAGATTATATGTATTTTATAATTGTATAAAAAATTACATTATTTTTAGTTAGAGGTATTTTTAAACGGTATTAAGAAGTGGCGTGGACGTCATGTTATTATTTCCTTGCAAGTACTAAAAGGAGAATGGGATCCAGTACTCATTTGGCCGTGTCATATCGACGCAAAAATAATAGTAAAAGAACATTCAGGTTCACAGGTAATATAATCACTATGGAATGTTTAAATTGTATTTATTTTTTATGTATTATTTATAGGGTAAAGAATTTATCAAGTACATAACGGCTAAAAGGATAGCTGGAGACGAAGAAAACGAAGAACCACAAGAATCTTCATCACAATATATTTTTATAACACACTCTACTCTGGAAAAACATAACTTCATTAAAGACAATACACTGTTTCTTGAAATCAAAGTTATAAATGACAAATTAGCTGATAAAAAAACTTTAGAAGTTACTACTCTGTAAACTTGGAGGTTTATAATCCAGTAATTTTGTTTCTGGATGAAGAATATAATATAAGGCACACACTTAATCACAGGCGTAATATTTTCATTATTTTATTTTACTCTGATTTGAGCAGTGACTTATATTGATTCAAAAATATTTCTTCCTGTTCTAAATTAAGATCTAAATGGTCATCGTCGACCATTGGTATAGCGTTAGACAGCCGTTCTAATGCCTCGATTTCTTTCTGTTTATTTTCATTATTACCGGAAGATGGACCGGCAGCATTTTCTGTAATAAATAAAATTAAAATTTAGCACAAAATATTAAACACTGTAAAACAACGTACTACGATACCATAGTTTCAATTGTTAGTACAAATATATACATATAGTTATTATATTCGTTAGTCATAAATATAAGAACTACGTATATAAAAATATGTTGTATACTGACCATCATCTGATATTGTTTCTCCTTCAATAATGCCGCCTGTTGCAATTAATTCCTCTACAGCAGCCATTAAATCACCTTTATGTTTCTTTAATGCTAGTTTAGCCATTCGGAAGTCAAATCCTGCTGCTTCTAACTAAATAGAAAAAATAAATATTCAAATATAAAATAATATTTTCATTAACTTTGTGAAAATCTATGAATATATATATATATATATATATATATATATATATATATATATATATATATATATATATTATTTATTAAAAATAAGTGTTGTTTATTATTATTGTTTATTCATACAAATAGTTGAAATGTACAATTTGACTTACTTGTGGAATCATATCCTTAATAAGATGAGTTAAACTTTCACACGAATTACTTCTTGGCACTTGTAATAAATGCGGATTGTCCTGAATTATCTGAACAGCGATGGAAACATTGTTATTACTTTGCTGTAGAGCAAGACGTGCAGTTTCTTTTGAATATCCCATGGATTGCAACATTTTCACAAATTTCGGTTCAACAAACTGTTTGCCGTCTGCACATTTCCCAAGTTTACGCCTTTCTTTGTTCAGAATCCAATCTTCTAACGCTTTTTTCCTACTTTTTGTACGTTGTTCACGATTTTCATTTATGTATTCAGCAGCTGCGTTCACATTACCTTGCGTAGCTCGAAGGCCTAAACGCGCTTCTGCGACTGAGAAACCTGTACGAAAAATATTATCAAATATAATAAATGTGAAGATTGCTGTAGACACATTAATAATACCCAATTCGACAAGCGCCATTAAATTATGTTCATCCACTTTTAACGTTCTTAATTCTTCTTCAGCACGAACTAATAATACAACGGCTTCCTCCCGTTTATTTTGATGGTATTTTACTATGGCCTGTAGTAAATGTAATCTCATAAACAAACATGCTTCATTGCCTGTCGAACAATAACAAATGTTATTTTACAGTTGTTATATAGAAAGAATCATATTTGCCTGGTGTTCCTTTTAATGCTATCAGTCTTTCTAAATTCGAACCATAGCTCCGATGAAAACTTTGTTCACATTTCTTCAACCTTTCCTCTGCTTCGGGTATTTGAGATACGCTTTTCAAGCAAAGATAGCACCAAACAATATCCAAATTTAAGAGCGCATAATTATCGACACTATCTAGCAGACCCGAGTTACATTGACTGAAACATAAGAAAATATTCAGATGCTATTCGTTTGTTTATATACTTGTGTAACATTTTTGTTCTTACCGAAATTCTTGATCAGCATCTAAAAACATGATAAGAGCCGTAGAATAATCCTCTTTTTTTAAAGCTGCTCTTCCCTTCTCATGCAGAGCCATAGCAACCATAAGAGATTTTCTCTCATGTGCAGGTAAATTAATTGCATTTCCAGATTGATCTTCAAGCTACAAATATATGGATTTATTAGTTTGAAATTAATTATAAATTATAATTATCCTACATTCATATACAAGTCGTCGCTGTTACTTGCTAATAAACTGGTATCTGCCTTTACGGATTCCAATTCTTTCATTTGATTTCCAGCGTCATGAATTTCATGCGGATTTTCATGTAATAAAAGGGCCATGACTACTGTACCATTCCTCATCCCTTGATCTTGTAAAGACGAATTGTCAACAAGAACTTTACCATTGGCTATAAGCTTTATTCTAAAACATAATATATATATATATATATATATATATATATATATATATATATAACAAAATATATAACAAAATTTTGACGCTGATTATTGCCATCTACCTTATGGATGGAATGTTAATTAATTGGGACACTTTACTCTTTAATTCTAAAATCTCAGTATTAAGTCGTATCTGAACACTGAGCATTTGTACATTTGAGCCATCTTTAGATACACGAATTTTCAATGTAGCTATGCCAGTTTCTTTGAAATGGTCTCGCTCTTTTAATTTATCTAATGCATGATTTTGTAAATCAATTAGCACTCTTAAACAAGTTTCTGCTGGAAAACTGAGGCATTCATTATAATTTCGGGACAGTGTCTGAAAATAATTACTTCATATATTTGAAACAGATTTTTGTTTAACCTAATAAAACCTGAAGTTCTTCATGACATGATCCACTTGTGTCTACATAATACGGTGGCAACCACAGTTTAATTTTATCCATTTGTAATTTATTTCTAATTTGTATAACCGCATCGTCAGATTCAAAATCGAGATTCATCCTTACACAAATACGTATATCATTGCACAACACAAGCAAACAATGAAATGTCAAAATTGACGTTCGTTTATTTTCTATTGCTCATGACACACCTAACATACAGCATCATACAACGTCGTAAAAATTGGTAAAAATTATGATGAAAAAAAAGAACGCACTCGTCTATGATGAAAAATAGCGACTCCTCTATTTTCATCATACTGCAATATGATGATATGAAGGTGTCTCATTTCACACGTATCTTTTCTGTCTCATTTTGCGTTTGCCCATGACACACCTATCATACAGCATCATACAACGTCGTAGAAATTATGATGAAAAAAAAAAAACAGAACGCATCCGTTTTTCAAATTAAAATGACAAATGTAAACCCAAACTAACGTGAAATTAGACACAAAAGATACGTGTGAAATTAGACACCTTCGTTTCAGATGCTAATGTCTATTTCTAAAATCCTAACGTAATTTATCTACCAATATTCTGCAATATATTTATTTAAAATGTATTTTTTATGTTTATTCTTTCTAATTTCATGTGATTTGATCTTAGGCTGTATTCGAATTGCAGAAGTTAGTGCACTAACGTTCCACGTGAATGATTTTGTACTCAATATGCACTAAATGGCGTCGTTATTTTAGGAATAGACATTAGGGTTTTTTTTACTACCCCACGAATTGCATACCCTAAATCGATCGCAAATAGATGCCATAATTCGAGTTGGCGTCACATCAAAGAGACCCTCAAATTTACACCCTAATTTTGTTTTCTAAATCTTGAATTCGAACATAGCCTCCTATAGCATTAACCTATGTTAACCTGTTCCATGACTTGTCGACGTTTGGTGAAAACTATTTTATATTATAAATAAGAAACAAATTTGGGAAATATAATATAAAGATTTAATACAAACTAGTAAACATGTCTGAGCGAAAAGTGTTAAATGTAAGTATTGAAATAATATGATTATTTAACATGTGTGTTAAACATAATAATATGTCAATTATACTTTTTGTAGAAATATTATCCTCCGGATTTTGATCCTTCTAAAATTCCTCGTATGAAATTGCCAAAAAATAGACAATACACTGTACGTTTAATGGCACCTTTTAATATGCGCTGCAAAACATGCGGAGAATACATTTATAAGGGGAAGAAATTTAATGCTCGGAAGGAAGATGTCGAGAATCAAGATTATTTGGGTATTCGGATATATCGCTTTTATATTAAAGTAAGTTGTCTTATTATAAATAGTAATGGTAAACCTACAGCAAGTAGTATATAATATATATGGTCAGATAGTCGCATATATTGCATTACTGTCGTAATAAATATAGAACTTTTAACTATGATTTCGATTAAATGAATAACGGCGTACACTGTTACCGAGAAGATAGTGCTTGTTAGTTATGTATTTCATTTTGTTTTATAAAAATATATATGTACATATATGTTTTTTTTTGTATAGTGTACACGGTGTCTTCAAGAAATTTCTTTTAAAACAGATCCTAGAAACTGTGATTATGAAATTGAAGCAGGTGCCACGCGTAATTTCATGGCTTTGAAATTAGCGGAAGAACAAGCGCAGCGGGAAGAAGATGAATTGCGAGAAGAAGAGGCAAATAATCCTATGAAACTTCTAGAAAATCGTACAATACAGTCAAAGAATGAGATTGAGTTACTAGAATCTTTAGAAGAATTAAAAGATTTAAATAAAAGACACCAGACTGTTGACTACGATAGTATGCTTCAAGCGTATGATACTCGATTAAGTGCTAGAGAAATTGAAGAACGGCTTCGGCAAAGAGACGAAGAATACCTCAAGTGTGTATACAAGTGCACAAAAGTTTGTAGTATTTTTTTTTTGTAATTTTCTTTTTATGTTTTTAGAACGGTGAAATTCCAATCTTCGCAGAAACGTAAAGTAGTAGTCGAGGAAGAAATAGTGGACGGTGAAATAGAGAATAAACAAATTAAAATAGAAGAAATTGACACAGAACCTAATGAAGTTGATCCTTTATTAGAAAGTGAGATAACATCAACAACAACAGAGAAACCCACACCAATAATTGTGTCGAAAAGTAACACTATTAGCTGGAATCGTAGTGTGGGGGTTATGTCAAGAAAAAATGCTTTGTCAGGATTAGTTAGAGTAAAAAAATCCGCTACTGAAACGGTGCCAGTAAAAACCGAAGTAAAGAATGAAAAAGTTGAACAAATGAACAACAAAAAAGTGAATGAAGGAATAAAAAGCGAAACAATACCACAGTCTACAAGTGGTCTTTCTTTATTAGGAAATTATTCAAGCAGTGAGAGTAATGATAGTGATTAGTAATACAATTAAATATGATTTTTTGTAGTACGTGTAACTGTACATTCATGTATAAGTATTTACACATTTATTAAATAACAAAAGAGATAAGAGTTTTTATTTGTTACTGGTAAATCGAATATTCTACAATATACTGAACCTGTAATTATTTGCGTAAAGAAATTGTAATCTGCACTTAAACAATTATTTTTGACTAGATTATGAATTGTATAATAGCTAACGCATAAGTTTATATTTGTATTATAAAATAGCAAAAAATAATTACCGTTTTATTTTTAAACAGATGCTCGTTTTTTTTATATATAATGCGTGTTATAATTACTTTTCTATGCAGTACTACTCCTCTGCACACAGTCTATTAAATAATGTGACAAAAAATACTGATGAACCTAAGCATTAGAAAATTAAAATGATTTATTTTCTTGACTAACAAATTTACAAATATATGTACAGTATATTGGAAAAGTATTGGCACAATATATCTTATCAAAAGTTGTCTGCTGCCTGTTCGAAGACTTTGGGACAGTATTTCGCTGCAAGTATTGGATACGCGGAATTGTTTGCGGGTCGTTCTTTTGCACTAAGTTTATTCCACACGTGAATTGCACGTGTTAAATTGCCATATACAAGTTGTAAAACTTCGTCGCGGTATTGACCATCAAAATACTTTCGCCATTGGTAATATGGTACTGGATAGAATACGTCTATTGGTTGCACCTGATAACCATGGCATTGTTCTATTGTCATATTCGCTACTTGCTCTGTATCGCATATATCCATCAGCAAACTAAAACGATAGCGCATACCATATATTTAATTATACCATATTAAATACTCCTAATTCTTTATTAATTTCTGTTAATTCATACTCACTTATGTAATACGCCTAGAGCATTGTATGACCATTGATCGGGGCTATAATGTTCATTTAAATCGGTTAGAAGTTTGTTAATCCATTCATGACCATGGCCATTTGATGTGAAACCTATCACACCGGCCGCAACAGTATCTTCATCTTGTAAACCGGTAAAATTAGGTCCTATGTCTTCTAGATTCTTCATTATTAGCACATCGAGATCCATGTAAATACCACCATATTTCCACAATGTTACATACCTGTGGTAATAAATTAAATATACATTTATATCTTTAGTATTTGGTAAACATATGTAGATTACCTAAGTACATCACTAAGGTGTATCATAGGCCATTTAGAACTCTGCAATTTCTCACTGTGATAAAGACTTTCAACTGGTGTACCAAGCATGTATCTGCGAATATCTGCATGAACTATTCGTACGTTTCCATAATTTTTAGTAACTGCTTCCACAAACGGATCAGAGCCAATGGGTACCGGAGATAATACCAAGACCAGCACATCCAATCTAGAATGGATGCGTGCCGCCGATTCTACTGCGCATGCTTGTCTACTTGTTAGTATGACGTGGCCGGCTTTTCCTGATTTACACGATGTTTCCAAGAAAAAAATTGATTTGTCTTTTCGCACTGTTATATCAGCAACATTTACAATATTTATGTGCGAATCATTACTTTTTAAACAAGCAAACGGATCAGTGGTCACATTTTTCAAAAAGTTATTTGCTGTTGTTAATTCGGTTGTTAACTGCATTTCTTTTGACCTGAAAGTTAATGGTTTTGGTCTTACTTGTTTATCTATTATAGTCTGGTAATCGGGTTGTATGCAATAATATGATGCCAATAACATGACAGAGACACAAGCAACTAGCACTAAAGCAAATCGTATAGATCTCATATCTGGACTGGTAATGCAAACTTTATTGAATGACATGCATTATTTCGGTTTTAAACTGAACTTAGAATATGCATTTTATACAATTCTTCACTGATTTTACAAAAGGATTTTTAATTAATCTGCGGATTCAAACTAACTCTTTTAATACACTGTTCATCCATATCGAAAGAACTTCACACTTGCGATAAGCATGCGCACATAGAAGTCAAACAAGACTATGTTGATAAAGTGTTGACGTGATACCCGTGATGCACAATTTCATTCTTTATCAAAATGTTAAAAAAGAAATAAATATCGTTATCTACTACTCATTTAATAAATACATGTGTGATCGTAAATTTAGCAGAAGGTATACGTTATTCCTGTTAAATTTAGCATCGCAGCCCTGGGCATAAAACATAATCGTTAAATATTAGAAACTAAAGTTTGCTTTATAATTAGAAATTAGAAATTAACAATATACATACTGAGAATAAATGTCGATTTTAATTTGTCACCTATTTTTACAAGGTGTATACACGGTCGTCTTTTCGCCTAGGCCAACGAGGCTATAGCCTAGGGCCCGCTTATATAAGGGGCCCGGTCGCAACGGCCTCGGCTGAGGTAACAACATGACTGACTTAACTGACTTGACTCCTCCTGGAAGGGGGGCCCCTTTAAATACCCATGGCCTAGCGGCTTTACAATTCATAGGACGGTCTTGGTCGTATACTTAAAGCTAATAAATAAAGAGAGAAAAGACATTAATTTTTAGACATGTGTACGTACAGGTAAAGAAAGGAAAGGAAAAAGACAAAACTGATGAAGACAAAGAAGAATCGGATGCCATACTCTGCATCCCTTACATAAAAGGAGTTTCTGACAAAATCAGAAGAATAAACAGCAGATTCAAAATAAAAACTGTGTTCCAGACAACAAGCATCATCAGGAGTTTATTGAGCAGCAACAAACCCAAGAACCCCACTACAGACTCAAAAGACTGTAAGTCCCGTGCGAATGCGGTAAAATTTATATTGGTGAAACAAACAGACCATTAAATATCAGATTACAAGAACACAAGAAACACACGATGAAAGGAGAAACTTCCAAAATCCAGAATGGCAGAACACGCATGGGAGCAAAACCACCGAATCAATTGGGATACTGTTAATGTTATAGCAAAAAAAAAACTTCGGTACAAAAGAAAATTCAAGGAAGCAGTACTAATAACCCAGAACCAAGAAGTCAGAAGTCAGAAGCATCTGGAGAAAACTGCTCACCAACACCTAAATTGCCATTCCAACACTTCCTAAAACTACACAACACAACACATCAATACGCTTGACCAATCTTTACACACCCTTACAACAGCAGATATGAAAACCGTAATTTGTGATTAGTATCAGTTTAAATGACGAAGACAGCAGATAACAGCTGTCGAAACTCTCTAGCAAACCACATGAATTGTCCGTATTAGTTACCATTATAGTGTATATAATATATACCCATGTAACCGAGCACAAATGTTCTGTAAACTGTAGTTTAAGAAACTCTGGTTTAGACAAATTAAAGAGAACAATTCGGAACGCTTCAATCGTTTTAAGTTAACTAGAAGGCATAATCGTTCAATATTTGAAACTAACGTTTATTTTGTAATTATAAAGTACAAATAGGAAAACAAATACGAATAACATACTAAGAATATTTGCAGATTTTAATTAGTGACTTGTTTTAGTTCACTAGAACGATATATGCACTCTAAAGGTGTAATTCGTAGTAGAAAATTTCAAAAGTTAATATTTAAAAGTCGAATTATATTTGTGTGTATACGTGTATTAGAAAGAATATATTTTAATATATACAGAATATAATACAAAATATTTAGATACTTTATTACTACGCTACGTTCAGATAATTCTCTTTTATTTGAAAAATGTCCCAGCAAATGTATCTAAAGCGAAATATATGGTTTCTATCTGCTGTTGTTTCTTGGGATAGGAATTTCATTATGGAATTTTGGGAAAATTTTTTGTTTGTATATGTTGCACTTGCGAATATGTTGCAGCTAATGGATTTATTAGTTGTTATACCTGATATTTCTGTGTTCTCACATAATGTGGGATTAACAATTCTTTGTACCACTGAGGTGACGAAAATTTGTCGAATTATTTGTTTCAAAGGAAAACTGAAAGAATTACTTAATATTGTGGAAGTAGCTGAAGCAAGAGTGCGAAATAGAAGTGATAAAGAGATAAATATTTTTATGAAAGCGATTGAAAAACAATGGCTAATTACTAAAGTATACGCAGTACTTGGTATTTGTACCGTTGTCGTGTATTTTATTGGCAGACCAATGGAATACTTTTTTGGTGGTTCGAAAAAAACAAATTGCAATAAGATTCCATTTCTATATAGCTCTTGGTTCCCTTTTGACGATTGTAAATATTATTATTTTATTTATGGATTTGAAATCGGATATGCAATCATAGCTGCATTTTACACGTGTTCCATTGATATGTTTATTATTGGAATTTTAAGATTTATAATAGGACAATTCAAGTTAATACAAATTGGATTAAAAGATTTACTTACAAATCAAACCAAAAGGGTTAACAGTGATTTGTATGACGTTTACGGGGAACTGATTGAAATCATTGAACATCATTTGCGTATGATAAAGTAAGTTAGTTCTTAATCAGATTAAAATTTCTGTAACTATATTATAACATAGCAGTTAGTGAAGTTGATGTTTGTTTCAGATTCGTTGAAGCATTGGATAATTATCTACATCTCACTACACTCATTCATTTTATACTTTGTGCTTTGATGCTTTGCACAGTTACTTTAGAAGCTGTAATGGTAATCAATTTCTGTACATTTATACAGTTTTCATATAATTTTTTTTTTAAACATAAATATACATCATAAATTCTGAACTGAATTGTTCCAGTCTGGTCCGAGTGTCGAACAAATGATGTCATTTCAAACATTATTGGCTATGTTGGTCGAATTGTTTATTTTTTATTGGTATTCAAATGAAATCTCTTACCAAGTAAGCAAGTCAAACAAATAGAATTATAACTGATCTGAAATAGGGTATTAAAAAATAAATCACGAGTTTCAAAAATGGATATTTACAGTGAAAGAATCCTATATAGCACTTTTCATTTGCAGAGTACAAAAGTAGCAACATGTGTGTCGGAATGTGATTGGTATCAATTTTGTAATCAAACTAAGAAAGCGCTATTGTTGCTGATGATACGAGCTCAGAAACCATGTCAATTGACCGTAGGCGGTTATTATTCGGTTTCTTTGAACACCTTCTTATTGGTAAGTTGGTTATGTTAGATTTTAAACACTATATAACGTGAATAACAAAATATACATGTTTAGTTTAAATTTTTAATGTTTTTAGATATTAAGAGGGGCTTATTCGTTTTTTGCACTGTTTCGAGAATTTTATAATAAATAAATTAAAGTGAGAATTGAAGTGAGAATTTCACTTCTTATTCCATTATACAGTTACAAAATGCTGGAACTGGAATTAATTATGCACCAACAGTAGCTTTAATTATTTAGAGATCCGTAATAATATCATGTTTTTATAATCTTATATTTAATACACTGGATACACGTAGAATAAGTAGAAATGTATAATGCTTATGAAATAAATTATTGCTGCGAAAGAACTTATGAGTATGTAGTATATTTATTTGTATACATTTCTTCATTGACAACAGAACTTGACATACAAGTATTTTAACTATGCATGGTGTTGTGTTGAGATTTATACTATTTTATCCACACATGCCTGCATTTGGTTTGAAAGCACAGAAAAAACATTTTCCAAATCGGATTATTATACTTTCAGGAGCTGGTTCTTGCGGAGGTTTCGGGCAACCCTTACTCAAGCGAAATACACCGGCTGCAGTTTCCGTCGTTTTCGATATAATACTCCTGATGATATTCAGAACAGTTTGGAATACCTTATCAAATATAGTTTTTATACAATCCCCCAGGTTTAACGAACAACTAGCGACATCTTTAGCAAAATTAAAAACGATTCTTAAAGTTTCGGTAACCAATTTTAGAATTGTCTTAAATAAATTCTTTACGAATCGTAATTTCTTTTGAATACACGGCGGAAGCATGCCAACAAGTGCACCTACTATATGCTTGATAACCATATTAATACATTTAACTATTTTTTCACATAAATATACTACAGCGTACAACATACGTATGTTCATATTAACGAAACCTTTTGCAACATCAAGGGCTAAGTTTCCCAGGAATTTTCTGTCCATTGAACCTACTGAACACGGTAGGTTTAACGGTTTCATCACAGCACAAGCAGTGACCATGACAGCATTGGCTTTATCATTTACTAACTTTACTTCTTTCTTGTAGTTTTCATTTTTACTCGCTGAAGAACTACTACTACTGGATTCTTCAACGGAATGGAAATCTGAACTTTGAGTTTGTATTTCCTGAAACATTTTACTAAATATTATACATTTGCATCCATGTAGTTCAATATGAAAGCTACACTATTCTAGCGATAAAATTGACTTAATTATTAATACTAATTTAGGCATCATGCATACAGACGGAATGAAAGTTAAGTGATGTATGAACTGAAGATTTAGAAGCAAATGGTTTATTATGATAAAGTACATTTTAATGAGGCTACATTGTTACCAAAATATAATTACAATACTTACTTGTAAAAAACATGCACAAGCCAGGAAAAAAACAATACGTTGTAAAGTGGCCATTTTAATATGTTATCAAGCACACTGAAATTTATTCATTCATCTTGACCTATATATAGGTTTTATATTAGGTATTTTGTTTTGAGACTTATGATTTACATAGACATTTATTATGCATATATGTTATATATTACCGAAATTAAACATTTTCCAGACATTTATAGTTGTTATTTTACATATTTGCATGAGAATAAGACAGTTATGATTAATTATAATAACTGTGTTGGTTTTTTAACAACAATTTTACTGCTACAAATAGTTAAACAAACAAATACAACGTCACAACATCCTTCAGCGAAGTTACCATCTCACACCAGGACGGCATCTACAGTTTATTGTGGATTGTGAACCATAAGTATGACAATGTCCTAGATGGGAATTGAACCCGCATTTTTGTATATAACCATGTTACCATAATTTTATATTTGCTTTTGCATGTATACACCGATATCCTTCCGAACACACTGTTAATATCAATGAATTTGTATATTTGTATTTTCTGTCTACGTATTACTAGTGCATACATAGTACATACATATTTCTGAATGATCGTATCGGTAATATTTTCTTTACTTATTATTTATGTATATGATAATACGTTTTTAACCGACAATTATTTCTTATTCGATTTTGTGGGAATTCAGGTAAAAACAGTGTACTACAAATACATTTAATAAAAAAATCTATTCATATTGATCATATGATGATAATGCAGATACAAGTCATTTTATATTTCTTCTGTCGGTATCTAATTTTGCCATTTCCGATGATCAAAGTAATATGTGCCTTATTAAATGTATTTATTCAATTATTAAATGTCATGCAATACTGAAATATTCGTATTGAAATCAATAAAGAGCATTTCTGTTTCAAATATTTTAGTTTCATTATTCAGCTGCTACTGGCCATGATGAAAGTTTTCAATTTGTTTAACAAAGACTTTTTTGACACCAATATGAAATACTTACAATTTACATTGTTATGGCCGCCACAGGAAAATGGTTTGAAAAAAATTATCTATATAACCAGTTTTGGAGCAAGTTTCACTGGAATCGTTTTGACTATTATGTTAAGTGAAATGATTGAATTATTGAGCAATATATCCAGCTATGATCAGACAATAAGAACTATGTCTTGTTTCATGTTTCACGTGATATATTTATATAAGATTATATCATGGTTCAAAGATAGAAATAAGGCAAAACTTTGCATAGAAATGTTGTACCGAAAAAGTTATAATTTCACAGTTTTTGAACAATTAAGTTACAATTTCAAAAATACTATTGATAAAAAACAATATTTTGTCGATGAAAGATTTAAAAGTGAAAACATTGTAGTGCACACCGACAATTTAGAAGAATTTTGGAAAAAACATAAACTGTATTCGAATAAAAATGAAAAGCAAAAAGGGGAAAAAGAAGTATTAATAAAAGATATTCAAGAAGAAATTACCTCGGAAACTAATATACATTCCTGTTTAGTAATTATTATAGTGTATTTATTAGTGATAATAGCGATTGGATTTATATACTGTGATTGTATTTATCAAATTATACTAGGAACATTTTATGGTAAAATTACCCATTTACCTCGACTACCTGAAGAGATATATTTTCCAGCAAATACTTCAGATATTAATACAAATACAATTATCTGCATATATCAGTCAATTGTTGCAGTATATGTTTCAACACAATATTTAGGTATTCATAAATATTTATTGCTGTTAATATAAAAGTAAAACAAATTTCTTTAAGGCATCGATTTCTTCTTTTGGTCAATGTTGATACATTTGGACGGACAAGTTCGGGTTATACAGAAAGCACTGCAGTCTCTCTCAACTGAAGAAGACGTACCACATATCTGTCAAATGGATGTTCAATTTAGTAAGTGTATGCACGAACTTCAACAAACGATAGATTTACTAGAAGTTCTGAAAGACATGTACAGTATTCCTCTATTACTTCAGTACTTATTCGTTATCGTGGTATCTTGTTGTGTACTGTATAGCATGTCTCAAGAAGACAACATACTTATGGCCATTGGTTTGGTCGGATTTGCTGGATGTGCACTTGCAAATTCATTCTTTAATATATTTTATATTACCGAATTAACGCATCAGGTAAATGATACTTTGAGTATTACATTAAGATTGTATATCTTGATGACATAATATTTATTAAAGAAACTACTATTTTTATAATATTTCAACCCAGTTTGCAGCCGTCCCAAATGCAATTTATTCTGTCAATTGGACTGGTACAAATATTCGTTTTCAAAAACAAATCATTTTCGCTCTTGCTCGGATGCAGAAAACCATTGGTATTGACATGGGTGGTATGATTTCAGTAGACCTGAATGTTTTCATCAAGGTACATACATATTTTATTTATTATTCAATATAAACAGTGATTAATGAAGTTAATATTTTTAGATTATGCAGACAACATATTCTTTCTTTACTTTGCTTAAAACCAAAGAAACGTAAATCGCACTCGTGTAGTTAAAATTAGTAGGAAACATTATGAATCACAAATGTAATCTTTCTGATGTAAACAAAAAGTACGACTTTATGGCAATGAACTAGTTACATAAATATGTATTAGCGCCATCTTACGCTAAGCACAACACAACATAAGTGCGATGCAGTCGCTTAGAATAATTAATGATGTTCGAAATAAAAACATTACTCACTAAGTCCGCATTGTTTATTAGTGCCAGTCAAGCAAAATATTAATAAATAAAACACAGTTTGCTGGAAAATTAGTATTTTATGTATACATAGTGTTGTGCAGTGTTGAGATTAAGGTGTACGTATATCACTGTTACACAATGGTGAAGCTGGCTTGAAAGAACAGAAAACGCATCTGGTACAATGAACTATTAGAAGTCTAGGACTAGTCTAGCTGCTCTTCGGGCCATCCTGGCTTATTTGCCTATTATTAGCTGTTTTCACCTTAGATACGAAATAAGAAAACAAATAAGCTCATTTTCCCTAGGGCATAATGAGCGGGCATAATAACTTTTATGCCCGCTAAAACAGTACAAATCTTCTAGGTAATAATATATATATTACACTGGCCTATTATTAGCTTTTTTCACCTTGGATACGAAACACAAAAACAAGCCCGTTCTGTTCTAGGGTATAATGAGTGGCCGTAATAGTTCTTTATGTACTAAGGGTGTTATGACGATGATTATGTACGGAGAGTGACGATATGCAATTTAATAAAGCTTGTTTTTAAAAATTATAATTTATTTATTTTATTCTTCTAAGTCCTTATTCTGACAGGTCTTTTAGTCTGGCTGGTCTGTTACTGTCCATAACTGTCAATGTTTTCAGCTTAAACAATCAGACACAATTATCAACATACACACACCCGTAAACACACACCCGCACACACACCTGTACCCACATCCGCGTGCACACACACATACACATACCCGCACACATGTATGTAGGTATTGGACAAATAGTTTACTGGAAAATTATGTATACATAGTGTTGTGTTGTGATTATATTATCTTAGACATTACTGGACATTACACAATTTTGCAGTTGGATGTAAAATACAGTAAACGCATGAGCTACATCGAATTACCAGACGTTTAGGACTTGATGGTGCATCTGGCTGCTCGTCGGGGCATCCTGGCTTGTTCAAGCGTAATACGTTGACTACTAGTTCCTGCGTATTAACTACAATAGACTTAATGATTCCGATAACACTGGAGAATATATTATCAAATACAGTTTTTATACATTCTCCCAGGGATAACAAACAACTAGCGACATCTTTCGCAAAATTATAAACAGTTCTTAAAATTTCGGTAACCACTTCTAGGCTTGATTTAAAAAAATTGGATATTGCGTATAATGCCTTTTTAATACACGGCGGAAGGGAATTAATAATTGCTGCACCTACATACTGGGTCATCTTAGAAATACATTTAACTATTTTTTCAGATAAATATGCTACAGTATATAGTATACGTATTTTACTATGCTGAAAATTGTAATTAATATCAATCATAATTTTTGCCATGAATCGTCTGCCCACTTCACCCACTATACAATCTACGTTTATCGTTCTTAGCGCAAGGCAAGCTTGTCCCATGACATAGCTCGTTTTCTCTTTCACTAACTTTACTTCTTTCTTGTAGCTCTCAGTTTCCTCCTTTGAACTACTATTATTATTGGATTCTTCACTGAATTCGAAATTGCTTTGAGCCTGCATATCCTGAAGCATTTTACTGAATATTATTCACTGTTCTAATTATAAAATTCTCTTAATTAATAGCACTAAGCTGGTCATACAAAAAGACCAAATGAAAAGTAAGTAAAAAAGCTATTTTTGAAGCAAATGAGTTATTATGATAAAATGTATTTTAATGAGGCTACACTTTTATTAGAATATAATTACAATACTTACTTGTAAAAATAATGCACAAGCTAGGAAAAAAGTAATACGGTGTAAAATGGCCATTTTAATATACTATCAAACACCCTGCAATTCATTTATTCTAAGCTATTTATAGGATTCATAGTAGGAATTTTGTTGATTTTCATGAATTATATATACAGACATTTACTATGTGTATATGCTATATATTACAGTAATTTTACATTTTCCAGACATTTATGATCGATATTTTACATTTTCGCATGAAAATAAATCAGATAAGAAAAATTATAATGCCTTTTGCGTTTATTTTGTAAGAACGATTTCACTACCACATAATATTTAAATAAATAAATAGATCACGCTGTATCCGTGGTAGCACAATTAAGCATTTATTAACGTCATTCAGTGAAGTGACCAGCTCACACCAGGACGGCAAAAATTATCAATATTTTAAGATTTTATACAAGTTTCACTTAAATCCTTCTGATCATTGTTAAGTGAAATGATTGAATTACTGAGCAAATATATCCAGCTATGATCACACAACAAATCACAACTGTAATTTTTTCGTTGCAAACAATAAATACAAGTTCAAGGCTTAGTAACATAAATGCGCCTTTGTGCACTAAGCACACATTACATAAGTGCGATGCAGTCTGTTAGCAAATTTATTAATATTATAAATATTATTACCCAGTAAATTTGTACTGTTTTTGTTCTGTAACTTGCCAATGTCAGTCAAACAAAATATTAATAAATAAAATATAACCTATTGCTCTGTTTGCACTACATACACCAACAAACAGATATGTACATGTATTTGACAAAGAATTTACTGGAAAATGATAATACTGTTTGAAAATAATCGAATTTTGCAATGTATCTATACTTGCACAATTTTCTGGCATATTTTTTACACTAAAATTCAAATTAATTGATGTAGTACACATTAATTAAAATTATCACCAGTTTCTGATAATTTTGTCTAGACTCGATGTACATCCGGCTATAATGCAATGTTTTTCTTAGAGTATGAAGTCTCAACGGGTTAACTCAGTTTACATTTTTGTTTTGTCTTTTGCTTTCAATTCTAATAACTTTATGTAACATATATTTTTATTTCCTACAAATTTTAACAAGCCTATGAAGGCAAGAAGAAATATTTGCGCAGTATTTAATAAAACATCATAAATCATTATAACAACGTATAAATTCGTAATGAACTTAGTATGTTACACATAAAAATAAAATTTTTGAATGTCATTATTTATTGACGTAATCGTTTCGTGTACATTATTTCTGTGAATTTATCTTTTTAATAGTTTTCTGACGCACTGAAATATCTGATTTCGTCAGAGTAAGTTAGTAAATAATATTTTTATCTAAAAGTATTCTATGATCACAAACAATTCGAAATGAATCAAGTCATATTAAAATGAAGATTTATCGGATTCGAATGAAATATATTTACTAGTATAATGGTTCCCGGCAACCTGTTTTAGTTTTTACACCACCCTTCATATTCGAACTTCCAACACTGCATATTAGTAAAGTTGAATAGTTAGTTGTTAGGTGTAAGAAAGAATGTTGACAAAAATATTGCCAACTAAACAAACCTTTCGCAATGCGTTTATAAACTGAAGAAAACAATTTCTAACACATGACACATTATATTCAGTCTAGTTTTAAAAATTGGAATGTGTTTAAAGTATGGAAGGAACTAATACAATCTATTTATTGAATCAATATTTGACTCTGTGCCCATTAAATGATCAACCATAATGTAGTTTTAGAATCTAACATATTTTCTTCCAGGAAATCATATCATTATCATCCCTCATTTGTGTGTTTCTATTCTATATCTAGATTCTGGAACTCTAGAACATATTGTAACGAATAGATAGTCAGTTTTTAAAACAATTTTATATAACGTTAATTATTGGAGTCTGTGATACTAGACCATACTAGACAATAAATAATGCATATCTCTACCGTGGCGCTCTTCATGCAGTGGCAACCGGCCCTGACCTCGCAAATGTTAACCTATGCTCTGAACCTGCTAAACCAGACGTGTTGCAAAACACACTTTGGTGTTGCTCCATACCGAGAGATTAGCAGGAAAAAGTTTGTTAATTACAGTTCGCGACCATCGAATATTTATCGGACATTTCCTAGATTAAAATATGAGACAGATCTCAAGCGTTGATTATTCATATATCACTTAACTATAATGTGCTTATAATTTTACATAACCCCGCTCTACTTAAACATTAGTATTAGTATATATTTTAATTCTGCAAAATTCGAACTTGGATCCTCTCGATTAATAATAACCAGATCGTAATTAGTATATTGTAAATAAGTCTTCCTTCTCATCATCATTATATTTCTGCATGACCAGTCTGCTTTATATCAAGTTGCATGTTGTTTTTGTTCTGTGATACTTTCTTCAACGAATAATATTTGTGAATGGGCGTTCTGTAATTTGTATTATGTCTTACGCAACAGCCATGAAAATGTCCAGATGCAAATTTTCTCGGGTAATTTAATCAATATCAATTTACAAACATGATTACAATTTAATAAATGATATACAATTATAAACTTGAAGAAACCCATTAGATTTCTTCGAAATGTCATTTGTCATTTGAATATATACACTAGCTCCTTAAGATAGTGATTTTTTATAGAACAAAATAAAGACATTCCCAAAAAGAATAGTAAACATGTAAGAATATAAACGCAATATAAATTATGTATTCCTAACTAATATAAAAATTTAGATTATTGACATAAATGAAGTAAAATATTTTGCATCCGGGATGCAATAATCCTTGAAGCTTCGCTGCTTAAGTGTAATGGAAAAAACTATGCTTGATAATGATAGCAAATCATTCAATATTTCCTTCAATTATTGATATTTATAATATGTACAAATTACAGACATAAACATATTAATTATATGTGTTTGTAGTAAACATGTTATATGTAGATATATTTTTTGAAGGAAAACACACTTTAATTGCTTACTCATTCTGAAAGAATTATTTATCCTGAAATATTTAATATTACCTCGATTCCAAAATATGACATACATGCTGCTTGTATTTTTATGTAAAAATGTGTATTATAATTTGGAACAGTGGTAGTATAAACGTATAATAATTTTATATTTTGTTCGGCAAGTATAAGTATAAAATAACCAGCTTGCAATAGTGGAAAAGTTTCACTTATCTGTAATGAAACTTATTGTACATGCAAAAAAAAATTGCATATCAACTGTGTCGAAAATTATTATTCCCCTAATTATCACACGACTATCAATTAGCAACTGTATGAGCAGCAATAAAAAATGTATGCAATAATAATTATGATAGCGCTACAGTAACCCGATTGAAATGAAGTAAAACGTTAAAAACAAAATTCGTCGTCAAAACAAGCGATTAGAACCTCCGAGTAGACAAGGAAAGTGATACAAGTTTTAACCCTTCTCTGTCATCTTCACAGCATTTATAGCATCGCATCCTATCAGCTTAAAGTGGTCCGATGATTTTTTTATAACTGATAGGGACTATATAACTGCCTCATTATTTCAGACAATTTTCATTCTTTAGTTTCAGCGTTCTGGAGAAATTATATCGGTCAATCAAAATTGACTGTTCGAGAACAATTTAACAAAACTTCGAAACTGAAACGCAGTTATTGCAATAAGTCTCTATTGATTAAATATTAATTATTGTCTGATCGTGTGCGTGATTGAGTGATTGCTAGTTCCATTAACAATGGAAAATATTATCGAGAAAGTGCCAAACGATGAAAAGAGTAATTTGGCGAATAACTGCGGACAGTTCTTCACAAAAGGACCTGCATTAACTAAAGATATTATTACCAAAGTGCAACGAGCGGATTTAGTGAATCAAAGAAATTTTGTATGTGGATATGAATTTAAAAGAAGACATATTTGGGGTAAGTTTGGAGTGCTTGTAAACGTAATACCATATTAATTTATTTTCCCGGATTCCTACATAAAATTAAGTTTTCTTATATTCTACCCAAACTGCTAGTCATGAAAATTCATTTCTTATAAATTCAATACATTTTTTTTTAATTCGGCCAAGAAAAGCAATAATATTAAGTATAAAAATATTAATTCGCAATAATGCAAATTATATATGTATATACAAAAAAAGGAAAAATAAAAATCAATAATATAATCAAGATGTGTAGAATTATTCGAAAAAATATATGTAATATATTTAAATCTGCCGTCAGACATCAATGAACTATAAATATATCTGCATAAAAATTGTTGTTCGTGAATGAATGATAACCTCTTGATATGGCTTAATATCACGCCACTTATATATCACTAATAATTATGTTTGCAGATGAACCGGGTGATTAATAAAAGTGCAATTTTTTTAATATATAAAGATTTAGATTTGTTTTCAGTTGACATTTGCGACACATAACATTTTTATTTAGATATGTCGATGAAAAGAAGAAATTGTAATGTCTCATTCTGAACAGATATACTATCTATATAGAAAATTATTGATAACCCTTAGTTTCGAAGAAGGTCACAAACTGCATAAGGCTAAGGCCTTAGTTTAAGGTTATGAAGTCCTGACAATTTTTCAAAATTCTTTCCATTTGGATTAAAAAATAAAACCATGTAATTTATGTCGATTGCATGAAATAAATTATACAAATTTCTAGGCATATATTTAATGATAAGGGTACAATCAAGTACAATAGTTTTGAATTATTCATAAATCAGAAGATTAATTTATTCTTAAAAATTATACTCACATTTTTCTATACTATAATATAAATTTATTTGTTGCAGTCTTGGCCAGCCTTTTCATGCTCTTTATCTGCAGCCTTTTCGGTACAATAACGTTTTGGTGCACTAATTATTTTGATCAAGTATTGTTGTCGGTAAGTAATTAACTTTCAAGGAAAATGAAATCTGTGAATTCATGAATGTATTTTCAGCATTTGGAATTAGTAAATGGTAGTGAGTCTTATAAAAGTTTTACACAACCTGGTGCATCACCATTTGTAAAGGTTTACATTTTCAATTACACCAACGTAGATGACTTCGAAAGGGGTATAGTTGAAAAACTACATGTAAAAGAAATCGGACCTTATGTATTCGAGTATGTACTAAATACATTTTTTACTAATGATTAGTTCTAACCGTATTTTCCTGTAATAGGGAGCACACAGAAAGGGTAAATGATGTATTTGATGATGATGACACTTTAACATTCCAAGAAAGAAGGTCTTACAAATTCATTCCAGAATTATCTGAGGGGCACAAACAGAGTGACCAGCTCGTGGTGCCCAATTTGCCTGTGTTGGTAAGTACTTAACCGTGAAATAAATTAGAAATAGGACATAGAACAAAATAGCATATAAAATCGTACTCTTGACTGTATTTATATAATCTATTAACATGTGCGTGTTGTATAGGGAACGGTAGCAATGGTAAAGGATACATACTATATGACTAGATTAGGCTTAGCCACAGTCCTGAACGGCCTAAATTCCAAAGCCTTCCTTCATTTACCAGCTCACAGATTCATTTGGGGATACGATGATAGTTTCTTCAATTTGGTGAAAAGTGTTCTGTCTTTTCAAAAGGAGTTACCGTTTGAAAAATTCGGTTTACTAGCTTCAGTAAGTAAACTTAATACACAAATTAAATACTATTATTATATAAGTAAATAGAAGAAAATTTATAATTTAAAGAACTATTATGCTTATTAGTACTTTATCTATTTATAATGTTACAGAAAAATGGAACATCGCCAGATAGAATCACAGTTGCTACAGGTGAAAACGATATCGGCTCCGTAGGAAAAATAGTCAGATACAACGGAGAGGAACAAATGCATCATTGGTCAACAAAAGAATGTAACAGGTTGGTTTTGGCATAATAGAATTCTGTAGATTAAATAATTCATTGTGTAATTTGATTTGCTTTAGGATTGATGGCACATTAGGATCTTTATTTTCTCCATTTTTGGTTCGCGAGAAGAAACCCATTTCCATTTATCAAAAGGATTTGTGTAGAAAACTGCCTATGCATTTCGAAAAGGAAGTCAAACTACTTGACACATTTTCTGCATACAGGTACATTCTTGTCAATACGTACAATATATTGTTAATGGAGTAAACGGAGATTTTGAAGTAAACTAAAACTGAAATAATTATATTTCAAAGGAGATATGACCAATACTTTTTTTATTCGTTTCTAATCGAGTTTTCAATGTTGTTTCTAACCATGCGTATATTAGTTACCGGTTTTAAGTTATTTTTCTTTATAATAAGTGAAATTATTGTTTTGCGCACAGATACACCATTCCAAAGACGGCATTTTCTGGACCCGAAATCGAAGCTACAAACCAATGTTTCTGCGACATGGATACTGGAGTGTGCCTACCACATGGAATCATTAATGCCACTCCGTGTTCTTTCGGTAATTATATTTTTCTTGTATTATTAATGTTCGCGCCAGGTTTTGAAATAACTTGCTATAATTATTGCTTTATAAATATTTTATGAGAAAAAACTCAATAAATATTGATTGGTGCAACTTATGTATTCCAGGTCCAGCTTATTTATCTTTCCCTCACTTTTTATACGGTGATCCAGATCTATACGATACTATTACTGGTTTGAATCCAGATGAGGAGAAGCACAACTCTTTCTTAGATATTCATCCCATTATGGGTTTCACAATGGCTGGACATACAAGACTGCAACTTAACATAGAGGTATTTACTAGTTTATTCAAATTTTATAATAAAACTGACATCGCATATAGTATGACTTTATCGAAATACATATGCGTTTAAATATCTTCAAAGAACATTGATAAAAATTCTCCTAATCTGACAAGGGGACATTGTCACGATCGGAACATGGATTTCGCTGAATTTGTTTTGGAAGTAGCTGTACACGGGTAGGGATTCGTGGCAAAGTAATATAGTAATATATGCCATGAATCAATACCAGTAAACAGTCACTTAAAAAAAAAAATTCAGCCATATCCGTATTCCGGTCGTGACAATGTCCCCTTGTAAGTATTTTATTTTCACAGTTTTATAAAAAAATTGTATATATTATAATTTTGTGTAGGTTCGAAGAGTATTTGGAATACCTCAGGTGAATATGTTCGAGGATAAAACAATGCTTCCAGTAGCGTGGTTTGATTCAGTAAGTAAATAAATATTTATTTTAATATACGCTATAATAGAAAATAATATTATTTTGTGTATTTAATTATTACAAAATGTTCTAACATATTTATTTATTTTTCTGTAGGGCATAGAACCTGAACTCGTACCTGAACCAGTTCTTCATGTCTATTACAAAGTATCTTTTACTATTCCGCACATAGAAATTGCATTGCGCTACTTTTGCCTACTCATGACAACAGTGCTATTTCTTACTATTATTATCATAATCCAAGGTCGATTGAGAAGCAAACGACCAATCAGGACGATACCACCATTTCAACGTAACATTTCAGGACTAGATGCGCTTATACAATAACTCGAAATGAAAAATATTGAAGATATTTCATAAAGATATATAGTGCAGGGTTATGTCGATTGTCTACATTACAATAAACGATTAGATCAAAAAAATGGTGATGATCATAAAAAATTGACTGCTTGGAACTTCCATTACTTATATTCTGCACAGTAACTGTGGTACATTATTAAATTTTCAAACTAATTGGTAAACTTACGTGTGTGTGCGTGTGTGTATATATGTGAATTTTAGAATGATGCAATCGTAATTCGTAATAAGACACTAAGGAATAAATGCTTATGATTTTTACTAATGCCATTTTAGTATGGAAGTCTAAACGCAATAACATTTCATTTGTTAACAAGTAGAATGCCATGGGAATCATATGAGTGGCACAAGTTTGTTCGTGGCGCCGGGTAATATATGACCGACGAAGTCAGGATTACTTACTAAAAATACAAAATAAGTGTACATTTTAATTATTAGTATTTTTCAATATCGACGGCGTTACTATAATGGGGTGAAGAAATTAATGTAATATGAAACACAGTGATGCACAACCTTTTATGTATGAAGGGCCGCATACAACATCAATTTTGAGTCGGGGGCCGCATATAACTCCGTTTTTGGGTCGAGGGCCGCAAAAGATATTTTTTACCCTATTTTTGTCGTTTTTGGCTGAGATTTTTCTTTTTTTTAGCTTATTCTATTGTAAAAAATGCCCAAGCGGGCCGCAAAAATTTGAAAAAGGGCCGCATGCGGCCCGCGGGCCGCAGGTTGTGCATCACTGATGAAACATATCAAAATTGGGGTTCATAAATGACTCCCAGTGAGAAAAGTGCTTACCCATGATTACACTTCTTAACTTATCTGTTTTCCATAATATTCAACGTGTTAAGAATCATTTATTTTATTCTTGTATAAGAAATATTCGGTATACATTTATATCAGCACACTTATATTCAGTTTGTTAGATAGTTAAACAAAATGCATACATAGCTATCTTTTTCAGATTTTCATTTTTTTTTTAAATACATTGTATAGAATTTTATATTACTTGTCAAGACTGATTGTAGCTAGTATATTATGATATTACTTTAAATATTTTTAAGAGGTTGTATGCATATTTATGAATTATTATGTTCGATCCTTTCAAATAAGACTAATTTTAAGTTGTTAAGTTAGCTAATACTGTTGATATTTGTTATTTGTAATACATTAGAAATTTAAGAATCTTCAAATATTCATAAAATTTTAGTATTCGCTAAGATCTGAGGATATCAAATAGTAAATTTGTTATATTAAAAACAAACTATTTTATTTTCATGTATGCCTAAAGTACACGTTGTGAACATAAAACATTGAACTTAGAATTAAAAACTAAATAAATATGTGTTCAAGGTAATAAAATAGTGTTGATAACATTCAAACGACTTATCACTAAATTAGATAAGATAAAGTTACTAGGAAAATGGCACGAATTCTACGAAATGTGTGACAAGTACATAAAAAACGTTATAGAAGGAAATCAATTGAAATACAATAAAACTTCATATATCTAGATGTGTCTACATCGTACATAATGGAAAATATTAAAACGTATACAAATAGTTTATTAGTAAATTCTTGTTTTCAATTCACTCTAGTATTATTTATTTTTCTAATAAATTGAATCACTGATGTTTTATTTTATTATGCAAGGCAAAATTAGTATGCAATTGATTCAAGTATGATTAATACGTAATATTTATTTTCTAAATGAATTGAGTTATTGATGTTTTTTGTTTTATTACCCAAAGCAGTATAGTATAAATAATATTAATTAATGTAAATTAAAATGCGTAACAACATAAAAATGTTGCTAAGTGAACTCTTATCACTAAATGAATTGATATGCATATTTTTCCAGAACTGCGACTCATTTATTATTGTGTGACGTTGAGCAGTTATGTATCTGTTATATTTTTACATTATTAATGTTCATGTGGTTTGTAAATCAAAGAGTTATTGGATAATTATTTGTTGGCTCAAACTATGTTACTAGTTGCATACAGTCGATAATAATTTCACCAATTTTATTGTTTACTCATTATATCTAGTTTTACTAAAGGCAAAAAAAATACGATTAGTCGAATTGGTGACAGTTCAATGACCACTCTTTGTACAGTGTCAGATCCAAGAAATTAAAAAAGCATGAGTATGCTCCTTGACAACCAAATGCACCTTTTCTATTTTAAATATCGATTATTTTTAGGGTTATACAATTTTACTATAATAGAGCAGTCCAATATGTCACAGACTCATGCTAAAAAACTAGTAAGGCACACAAGCCATTTTTCCATAAGAGCTAATGCTAATTAAAGTTCATCAAATTCAAAATTAAAGGCCGTTTTTCAGCTGTATTTTTTTAATAATTTATTTCGTACCTTTAGTCAGGTATGTGTCATATTAAAATTATCATTTTCGTTTTTTTTTAATTTTTTCAGTCCTAATATTTAATTTTTTTTAAATTTAACGAGCATAAAATTATTTTGTCATACAAATAGATTTCACACGAATATTAGCATTGTGTCTTATGGCAGAAGTCAAGTGTGCTTTACCATTTTTGCTCGGGACTGCTCTATTAGATAGATGTATGGTGTTTCTGAGAAAAAGGTTTTCGGTTACAATTTTTTTGGGCCGCCACTGTGTTGACTCTCCGAGAACCATGTACACAGGACGGTAATGCGACGATACAAGGTAATATTGATTTGGCGGCAAATTTGAATTCAATATATATATTAATGCAAGTTTGTTTATAAAATATATTGAAAAAGAATAATTTATTCATAAATACTCGTTTGAATTTTTTTTTTAATTAAATAATTATTTGTTTTATTGATTTTAAATATATAATTTTGAATACTGTATAGTATGCAAATTAAAATAGGATATGGCTGCGAGAAACATAATAGATAGATAATTATTACATTAAAAATTATCAATTTAACGGTCAATAAGCAGTATATAATATTTTAAGGATATTCTAGTCTTTCAATCTGTTGTTACAGAAGTGCTCACTAGATGGCTAAAACAACAAATGTTCGGTGATTGTAATTTTTCAATCACAGTCAGAGTATTGTTCTTAATTTGATATGAATATCCTTAGCCTGATTACAAAATTGTCAATGGCAATAATTATCATCGTAACAGCAACTTCTTTTATTACACAAAAAAAATTAACTGAATGAAACCTTTTTCCGAACGATATAACCACAAATATTAAATTTTATTTAATAAATAATTAAGCGAAATTTATCCGGAGCAACTTAATACATAAAAATAATTCTATTTATTTACAAATTTTACATATGAATTTATATCATTTCGCGTAATCTTATTTACAACCCAGTTTAACATAGAACCTTCTTGGTTTATCTACGACATACGGTGTTCGCTTGTACATATCAGTACCGACTGCGATGACAAAGCTAGGTTCTCAAAATAACAGTATTACGTCGTATTTATATCACGTCATGTTGCTGTAGTTTCCAGTGCAGAGGGGAATTACCCACGTAGAAAAGATACGTTAAAATTGTGTTTCCAAATAAATGCGTAGTTTATCTAAATAAGTAAATTATAGTTCTTACGTAGAAATGTAAGTATGATAAACAAATTTACTATATGTTAATTTGACATTTGGCTTGCTGCAATGTACATATAACCTGTATAGAATTAACTATTGGCTAACTTAAATGTCAAAAATTAATTTTATTGGCATTCTTTACTTTAATATAATAAATGCCGATATAAATGAATGCTATGTAATATATATTTTTGTATATACATACTTTCGTTAGTGAATGCGGGGAAGTCCCGGTCTTCAATATCAAATCACTCAGATGTAGTATTCACTATAAAAAATAACGAATAATAATAAATTTGTTGATGTTTAATTTTATACATTATTAATTTTCTCTTTTTTAGATCAGTAAAATGAAACTAGTACGACAATTATCTGGAAGTTCTCAAGTTACTTCATCAATTACAACTCGTTCAAAGCGAATTAAAAATAAAGCGAATCAAAAACCTGTCGAGACTCCAAAAACAAATAATGTGGTAACGAATAAGAATAAAGTCGAAAATTCAACACGAAACAGAAATAAAGATATTAACCCAGGTATGGAGGTGTTAAATTGCAATGATAGTGAGTTAAACAAAGAAGTCAATACAAATTCAAAATCACCCATGAAGAATACGCTGGCTTTTGAATCAAAAATTGTTGTACCTGCCGATGATTTTAATAATTTTGAAGAAGTTTTGATAAAGAAAGAGATACAACATGAAGATACGAATAACGATAAATCATGCGATGATAACAATGTGAATCAGAAGGTAGTAGGGGGAATTCCCGATGCTAGTAATGGTTTGATGTCAGTGCAAAGCAGTGCTACAGCTAGTAACGTAACGAAAGTATCGCCGCAAGGAAAACGTGTGTTTATAATTAAAAGTATTTCTGGAAAATCAGTTACATTGATACCCAGAACTCCACCAGTTGTTTTAACGAAAGAAAATAGTGAAAATAAATTGGTGAATAGTGCAGTGAAAGTGAATAATAATAGTTGTCAGATTGTTGGTAAAACATCACTAAATATTGTAAATAATGTAACATCACGTGTAGTGACTGCGAATAGCAAATTAAAACCTAACACATATACCAATGTAACCAAATCCATTCGGAATAATTTGCATTGCATATCAACGCAGACCAATACTCATTTATTGAAACTTTCCAACTTAGCTGTGCCAAATACCATGCCAAAAGTAACCAACAAATTGAAAGATAAGACTGCTATTGCTAATCTAAACGGAAAAAAACGTTTTTCGGCTGAAGATATTAATGAAATGCCCATGTATGTTGACAACCATACACAGACGGATGAAAAGTTGATAAAGGATTGCAGTGTTCAAACTGATGTGTATATGCCATCTCCAGCAAGGAGCATTGAAGAGTTACCCAACATTACAGATTTGGTAGAATATTTACTAGAAACACCAAAGTATTCCAATGGATTGGACGAAATCAAAAAGTCAGATCTATTAGGAATGTCTAAAAGCATTATTATGAAGAGTAACACGAGTCCAGAAACCACAGCAACAAATGCTATTACCAAATCAAATATGAGTGATAATTTGAAAACCCAGCTCTTCTTAGATCTTAAAAATTGTTTAACTTTGGACTTTTTAGGGAATATGTAAGTATCTAAATAATATTTCTTTGTATATGTTATTAACTGCGAAAAAATAAATTAAGTTTCAACTCTTTAAATCAGTATTTGTTATTATAATAAATAACACATACATAATCTACATCCAGATATGATGCACGTGTTAATGTTGGAAATGACATACAGGAAAAGTTACAAATATCAAAATTGTTTTAAACAGAATGTTAATACATGAACTGCACTGTTTGATTTACATTAATATCTGCGATTGCTTACAAGTAGGAGAGAGCATGTATGCCAAGATGTGTGGATGTAAATAAGGTGAGAGATTTGCAAAGACAAAAGTGAATGATTGTGAAAATATGAACTGTCTGCTACGTCATCAGCGGCAAAGGCGTGAGGTTATGTATGGTAATGTTTACTTGCAAGTTATGGAGTCTACTTATATAGGTTATCTAATGTTTAGGCAATCAGTATTTTATATAAAAATATCTGTGTGCATTTCGGCTGTTGCATTATTTCACAATATATTGCTACATCTGCAATTATTCCCAATGATGGCGTAACTTTTAAATTGCGCATTATGCTATTTAAAAAAAAGGAAACTCAATTTTTGTTTTAATTTCACTTCGTGTTTCAATCATATTAAATCAATTATAGCTTAATTGGATAAATACAGACATAAAACATAAATATTGAATTTTGAGATTAATAAATTTTTTTTTTATCATTGTGCTATCAGTACATCAATATTATTGTTTTAAGTAAATGTATGACAGGTGTTTTTAATGTGTGTGTACTTACAGATAAAAAAATAATATCTGATTATTTTTTCAGGCCTATTCATAATGCTATACTAGAAAATAGTCCATCATTGTTAAAGAGGCAATGTTTTGCTTTAAAACTAAGGCAGATGTCCATAAATATCGAAAATAATCAAAATTTGGTGAGTATAATAATTTTCTCAAAATAATATTATATTGTGTCATATTACATAAATATTTGGTTTTTATTTTATTTCTGTTTTTCCTCTTTAAAAACGCCATCAACTTTTGATAGATCATATCTACATTGCAACCTGTTAATATACAACGTGTCTCAAAACATGTTCACTCATTTCCGTCATGAATTTCTTGTCCCTTAGTTATAATAGAACTTTAATATATTCGTACCTGATTACATATTTACATTTACATCATTAATCAGATATGAATAAAGTTAAGTTTCATTATAACTAAGTTATTATAAATGTATGATGAAAATGTGTGAACATGTTTTTGAGACATTCTGAATATTGCATGTTGCAGACTCCGTTACAACTAGCCATAGTGAATGGTTGTGATTCTCACATTTTGAGTGTTCTCCTGCAAAATGGAGCTGATGTCAATGTAAAGGATGCCGATGAAAATACAACCGTCCATTTAGCTGTACTGAATTCTACTGACTACAACTTAAGCATGATTCTACAACATCCGAACCAGTTGAAAAATAAACTCATAAATTGCAAGAATGATGATGGTATGCATAATACATGATTTGTGTTATTCTTTAGATCTTTTTAAACTAATTCAGTAGTTGTTGATTACTACCACTATATATAATTTGAAAACGCTATGACAGGTATGGGGAGTGGTTATACTACATCCCAAACATCTATAATAAGTGTTACAATTTCGATGTTGTACTTAATATCCGTACATAATATTTTACTTCTGATAATTGATATTTCCCAGGTTTAACCCCATTGATGTTGGCTGCAATTGAATCCAAAGCGGACATGGTTGATATTTTACTTAAAAATGGCGCTGATCCAAACTTAAGAGATGAGAAATCTGGTAGAACAGCACTATTTCACGCTGTTGAAGTGAACTCGAATTTTGTTATAAACTTGCTATTAAAATATAGAGCCGATCCGAGAATTAGGAATTTCTTTGGTTTGACAGTTTTAGACGCTGCTAAAGATTTAGACATGCAGGATGTTAATTTACTTGAAAACAATGAAATAAATCCCACTGTATCGATTAATGTTAACAAACGTCCGCATACTATTCAGAAGACTGGTAATAATGCGAAAAAATCTAAACTAAGTTTTATACCATCATATCAAAGAGTTGAACTTAGTACGATACAAAAGTCTGTTAGAAAGAAAATTGTGGTGATGCCGTCATTGAAACAGTAAATGTTAAATACTTATATATATATATATACAATTTAAACAATATTCTCGATTATTTAATGTCAAAAATGTTACAATAAATGTACGGAAATATTCGTTCTATTATGTACACGCCATAAACCATATTATAAAATTCATTTTTATTGTTAAAAGCTTTTGCTTCATTAGTTTTTAAGAATAGAATAAGTTATATGTAAAAATAGAAAATTGTAAATTTACCTCTAAATCTGTATATTTTGAAACAAAACTGGCGTACATACATACGGTCATATATTTAATTTTTAATATTAGGTAAGGTACCATACGAACTTATTAGAAGTTGAAATATAAAACGCGTTATTCTAATATATATTGCTTTTATTCGGTGTGGTCAGTATTTTTATAACATATGTATAAAACGAATTTGAAATATGCAATTAGCGTGTATATAAAAACTATATTTTTCATTTTAAATCGGTACGATATTGCTCGTTAATGTTCATCGTTAACGGACTTTAAGTGTGAAATTTTTATTGTAAATTTCTGATTGAAAATAATCTTTGTCAAATCATGTTTTTTCTGTATACAAAGTCAGTTTTTGTTACTATTGCGCAACTAAAATTTCTAAAAAGCAATACATATTATGTTTGCAGCAAAACATACGGTTCTAATAATAAAATATGATTATCTAAGACAACGCTGTGATTTTCATAAAAACGCTGAATAATTACATATAAATATCGTTTATGTAAAATGGGATTTTATTAGTTTATCAAAACATAAATAGAATCTACATTCTAACAAATTCACAAATTATGTAGTTTAGTATTCTTTATTTTATATACCAGGTTATGCAATCTGATAACTATTTTATATTATATACAAATGGTACGTTAGTATTTAGTGTTAGGAGAATAAGTTTTGTCTATTGAGGAAAAAATTTCCGTTAAATATTTTATAACATGGAATAAACTGACTAAAATAGTCTGCAAATAGTATTGTGGGTATGTAGATATAATTTTTACTTCGTATACATTTTATGCCGCGTTTCTAGGCCGAGGTTCAACTTACACTTCGAATCTATCTGCTAGCGTTAATGTTATTTAATAAACAAGTAACGGACATAACTTTGTTTGGATATTATTCGTTGATTGATTTGTGATTAAAATTTGTCCCATCGACTGGGCGTTAATTAAATTTTCTAAAATCTGAAATTATATTCACATTGCTGCATACTACTTATTTATTATCATTTATAGAGTTTTAACGGAATTTTTTTGCTCAATTTCCGCATAATACAAGAAGACTCAAAAACTATACAGTTTTATAATTGCAGCCACTGCCAAACAAATCGGGTATATTTATAATATTTACACTTATTTATACATCTAGTAGTGTTTAAATTTAGTTTTTAGTGTTTAAATTTATTTTTCTCACGATTTTTATTCATTTAATGAACTTTGTATTCTGTAAATATTGTATTGAAATTTGTTTATTTTGAATCGTAGTTTGTAGAAAATCATTAAATTAAAATTATATAATCGCTATTAAGATTTGAGCGGTTATTTAATTGTAGTTCATACACAGTGCTATTTTTTATGGGTAAATAAATGAAAGTTCGGTGTGTTCCTATATTTTATATTACAGACATTAGTTTGTTTCGATGTGGATTTGAAAAAGGTTTGTGAATTGCATTCCCCTAAAAAATAACACTGGTTCATGCATCAATAAAACAATAGTTCGTATAGTGTAGCTAAAGTAAGGTAAAAGGGGTAAATTACGAATTACCTGTAATTACATGTAAAATAAAAATTAAAATTTTTGCAATTTGTTTTATTTCATTACTATTACTGCTATTATAAACTATAACGCATATATTGGTATTAGTTACGTGGAAATTAGTGCTAAAATAATATATGAATTAATTTTAGTTTATCCAAAATACGAGTATATATAAAGTATATGTATGTATGTATACCTTCGTAAATATTAAATGTTCTTACGAAATGTAATAGTTATTAAATATTGTTGGTCACCTAATAAAATTATGAAAGATTTGTATGTTATTATTGAATTGATTTTTTATTAAAGATAAACGATTAAAAGTAAAACAGGCGTGAAGGATTCTTAAAAACGTAAGGTAGTGCATATTTTATATATAAATATTTTATTAATTAATTTTAGTATAGTATTCTTAAAACAAAATTTCGCAAATAGTTATAAAGTTTTACATGTTATTACAATATATATTTGGAAATTAGTTATTTTGTTTCACATTTTGATTTAAGTTGTCTTTTTGTTTTCTTAAATTGTAAATAAAAATAAGTTGATTTTTTAGATGATATAATAATTATATTAATTCAGTAGTAATTGGGTCCCTCCGTTGCTAATCGTTTGTTGCACTGAAGAAGAGATTATAGTTTCAGTATTGTACATTTAATGAACATGTACAATGATACAAATTGCATCATTTTCTGTGCCCAATACAGCCTGTAAGTATAAATCAAAGAAACATAGATTTAATAACATTTATTTTAGTGAGCTTTAGTTTCGATGTTCTTACTTTCTTAGTTTAGCTCTGGCCGGTTCTAATGTAGATTCATCATCTTTTAAAACATAATGTCTGATACCTAATACATAATTTTTCACATACGTATCCCATTGAAAGTCTGTTGTATCTGATGCCATGTCACACTGAAAATAACAGCCATCATCTGTGCTTCGTACAGCTTCCGTTAATTTTTTGAAAAATATGTTTGAAAATTGCCATTCATTCACCGCGAAAAAAGTACCATTTTTTGCAGCTTGCGCGAATTTGTTACAGATTCGTAACATTCTTCAAAAAAGAAACATTAATTTAATTGTTTGTCATTTACCTTCATCATACGATAAGACGGCTTCCATTAATGAGTTTTTCGTAAAAATTTTAATCCCCACCCGCCGCTATGTCACTAGGTGTCATACCATACCAGACCCCCACTCCCGTACGCACGTCACAGAGCAACAGTTTTATTAAAAAATTCAGTAAAAATAGATTAGGCTTGTTCCTTATGAATAAATTTGTGATGTTACATTTTTTATAAGATCCAACTCCCCTAACCCCTGTCACAGACTGTTCAAATTCTGCTGGCCCCCTCGCGCCCCTAAACCTGCGACATCATTTATGGAAGCCGTCTAATACATTATAACGTACATTGGTTTATGGTTGGTACAGTACAATAAAATATCCAGAAGACAAGCGGGTATTACGTGTAGAGTCCAGTGACAAAGGCAATGCATCCAGCGATTGGTACGAAACTGGAAACCGGGATACCAACTAGTATATTTGTTAGGATAATTCCGAGAATGTTTCAGTGTTAGCGCACCAAAGTCCTTCCAGGAAATTCCATTCACCTGTCCACTTGTGCAGTTATATACATTAACGTGATTATTTCTAGACAGCAAAAATCAAATACAAAATTCATAATTATAGCAGAGTTATTTGAAAACAGAGCTGTGCACAAGTACAAGAAAAAAGTATTTAAGTACAAGTACAAGTACTTTGCTGAAAAATGTAATTAAGTACAATTACATTCATTTTAAAAGTATTTAAGTACAAGTACAGTACTTGTACTTGCAGTTTTATATATAAGTACAAGCATAGGTATATAAAAATAAACAAAATTATTTACCTTAACTATCTAACGCATATCAATAACAAAACCATTTTGAGAAATTAAATTAACAATTAAAAAATATAAAAAATAATAACCTTGAAAACATCATGGACTTAGGCGTAGATGTGAAAAAATGAAAAAAAATTACAGTTGAAACAAGTTGACACCAACCTAATGAAACAACAACAATCTAGTTTCCAGACCTCTGCCAGTAACAGAGCTCGTACGAGCATATAAGTATGAGATTTACGGAATCGGGAAATCGTGGAACTTATTTAATTATTATTACAGGTAGGTTAGGGAAGGGTTAAGTAGAATAGTGTATTATTAAGTAGGGTAGGGTAAAGTAGCCAAATCTAAAAATTGCACTAACAGCAAATGTATTGCACACAAGTTTAGAACAACGTTACGAACTAAGAACAGGCCTGCTCGTATCATGTATTTATTGGTAAACAGACTTCGTGTATCTTCATACTGGGGGAGGTCTGGAAACTAGACTCTTGTAATGAAACAACGTCGGTCAATCAAGGAATTAAAAATGTGTTTTTTCATTTTGATAATAAATCATATATTAAACAAACGTACCGTATAAATGAATATTATAGTTAAAAGCAGTTAAAACTAAAAGGCACAGCGCACTGCTAAGTTCGAAAATACGAGACAAACTGGAGTAAACTGGATATATGTATATTTAGTGTGTAGTTTTGCAGGTTGAAACGTGCAAAAGTACTTGTCCATGTACTTGTGAACACACAAGTACAATTCCAAAAAGAATGTATTTAAATACAAGTACAATTACACATTACGAAATTGTACTTAAATACAAGTACAAATACAATAAAATTGTATTTAAGTACAGTTTTAATAACTAGTACTTAAGTACATGCACAGCTCTGTTTGAAAATATACCTATACACAGCATTGTGCCATGCAGCTGCGATAAGTGTATTGACAACTATGTCAACAGGTATGACATCTATCGTATACGAATCCTTGCACACAATGCTACGAATGGTACCCCGACTGATTTCCATCATGATTCCGCTGATACCACTAACATTGTCTACCCATCCGGGAAACGGTTCCTTCCAAGCCGCCGTAACTAAACAATGTATATTACTTAGTTATACAATTCGCAGATTATAATTTTGACCATTACCTATTGACGGTCTTACTATGGCAGTTGGAAACTCAGATGAATTTTCGGAAACCACGTACTCAGCCATTGCTTTAGTTAATGTGTATGTGTTAGGATGTTTACCCTGTAATACATTATTAGCATTTATAGATAAACAGGTACTCATCAATTATGTCTGCCAGAGGGGAAAATAAGGATAGGCCATATAGAAGGAACTCGGCTACTTATGTTATTACCGGCAGACATGTAATTGATAATCAATAAATTTTACAAAAATCCGTATTTTTCTTTGAAACATACTTGAATTTTTTCTGTTATAATATTGAGCGTATCTACTGGAAGTGTTTCTACACATTTCATTATGGATTCAGGATCATACGGTGGAGGATACACCACTTCCGATACTGATTTCCGGTCTGCATTGCTATACGCCGTTGACACATGCACGAAACTCTAATAAAACAAAATGAAATATACCATATATCTTCACCTAAGTTATATAATTAGCCAGTTTTTTTTATGATTCCTCTTCAATTAGAATTAGGTACACTGGTATTTTTCTTTACCTTTAATTTCCGCATTTCTTGGCATAATTTAATGACTCGTTTAGTTCCTGCTGTATTTAGCGTCACTGCATCTTTTAGATTTTCGTTAAATCTGGAACAAGCAAACATTATTAACTATGAAACTCTTTCGCTGGCTGGCGCGACATTATGGATGCCAGGTTTGTAGAAAAGATACAATACTTTTACGGTATTGGATTTTCGTATTTACCTGACTGTTGCCGCTGAATGGAAAGCTATGGTTACTGTTGCTGTAATTACTTTTTTATCGGTTTCAGTGAGACCCAGATTAGGTTGTGTAACATCTCCATACACTGGCTTTATTTTATTAAAATATTCTGGTGTTTTCTCTCGAACCCTGTCAAATACCTGAAATAAAACATAAATATTTATTTATATACACCGGTACATTTATACATTAAAGGTCGAATTTAAAAAAATTGAAATTGAAATATTTAAAGCAAATAATACTGATAGTATTTAATTATAGCCACGAACATTTCTAGCACCGACTTTCCAATCAATTATGTACATATGTATGTACAAGGATACGAATATCGAGGACGTACTCATAATAATTGAACAACTAGGATTAATAAATTATCGAGATTTAGAACACAACAAAGAAGCAATTATGTTGTATGCAAAATGAACAAAGTATATATATATATATGAGAATATATAAAATGTGTTATTATGAACTTTACATTTTTATAAAAATATGTATATACATTTCTATTGAAAACTTTTAATTAGGTAGTAATGGTGAAATTTGTATTGTAATTCGCGCCATTTATTAATAAATATAATAAACACTTTCAATTGTCTAAAGTAACTTACTGAATTCTTTATTAAATCTTTATACCGTTGCTCTAATCCATGTCCCCTTTTGGGTCTAATAAGTATATAAACCGTTTCGATGCCACTGCAAGATCGGAGCAACTTCTCCAGCAATACCTTGCCCAGGAAGCCTGTTGCGCCGGTCATGAAAACGACGGAACCATTAAAAAATTCACTGATACTATTCGACCCCGATATGACGGATGGCACTGGAATGTGCGGCATATTGACTGAAGGCGATAATGGGTCATTTATATGGGTTTTTAACGTTGGCAACATTGGACTGGATTGTATGTTAAACGTGACCATTTTCTGTAAAGGAAGTTATTGATAATATGATAATCCATTTTTTAATGTACATCGCTGCATTGATACCGTAATCATTATGTATGTATATTTATTTTTAATTACTGAAATAAAGCTGTAGGTGGCAATAACATACTTTATTTATAGGGCCCAAGACTAACAATATGTAAGAAACTATGTATAAATTTTTTTAAATTAAACCTTTCAAGAAAATAAATCAATTGAATCGACTGGAAGTATCGGTCCTTACGCACTTATTGCACTTCGCAATGAATCAGAATAAAATGTTTTTTTTTAAATTCTAAACTAGGCTTGGGACCTGCTAAAAACTGGTTCACCATGATTTCTTGTCAGGACGTTAAAACAGTGCATTTTCAACATTATACTAGCAAAAATGTTCTTATCTTACTCAAATAAAATTTTTATATCTTTATAATCAAAAAGTAATTACAATTACATTAATTTTTTGTTTCAAATCATAAATATAATAACATTTCAAACATGACCAGAAAATATGACGATAACTTCAATACTTTTATGTATTTATAGAAAATATACCGCTAAAAATAAGAATTATATATTTTCAACTTGAGCCGACGCATTACATATTTTGCGATTACTTCTGTATTATACATTTTAGAGTTCTGAAATTTGGTACAGGTGTAGGGATAAGTTATTAACATTGATTGGTATTAATTAAAATGATATTGATGCTCATATTTCTGATAAAAATGCGTTTAAAAAGTAATAATTAAAAGGTGTAGCGTAAATACCATATTTGCAAAATTTTATTTATGATGTTGTAAGCACAGCGATAAGATGCGTATTTGGTAATTTATTTTCCTGCCAAACTCCCACAAACACTGACACTCTACAATACAATAAAAAACTAACAACAATTATTTTTAAGCTTAGATGATAACAAAATTAAAATAGTGAAATAAACACATAGATGTAGGAGCTCACTAATAACGTAAAATGAAACATACATACTATCATGTTTGTATAAATAAATTAGAAACAATAAAGATACATTGAAATTTAAATTAAATTGAATTGGTAATTTAAATAATTTATAAATGATATGATTCGAATCTCGACTATACTTTAGAATGTTTTTTAAATTCTAAAATAATTTACGTAAAATTCATTATATATTATTTTGTATATATTGTTACACGTTTACCTTTTATTGTATATATATAGATACAATCAACTTATATAATAAGCTTATCTTATCTAAATGTGGTCTACGAGATAGAAGGTAATAATAAATTTTACAACCCTGTTCTACATGTTAGATTAACATCGTAGCAATGCTCTGTTTTTGTACTTTAATTATAAAACCAATCTATATTACTGTCGTTCCTTTCATAATTTTATTGAAAATGCACTGACATACATATAATTATGAAAACATAAAATAGATAATAGAGCTTTCATCAGCGAACATGGAGCAATGTTTTTTTTATTATATGCACATGTCTTATCTTATCACATTGTCCATATGAATTAAAATGTAAAACAAACATAATATACATTTACAGATGATTGTTACATATTCCCCGTCGTGTTTATTTTATAAGCGCGCCAAATTTGCAATTCTGCGGAATAGCGAGTGGTTATTGCGTCACAGGATGCAATTTCGCGGCACTTTATTTTAACTAAACGTAAGAGAATTAAATACGATTCGTAACTGTTACTCACCTGTACCGGAATTTGATGTACATCGATAAATGACTTGGACAGACAATATGGATATGTGAAAGGTAAGATAATCACTGGTGCACCTGTTCGGCCACGAGTGACACAAGTTCACCACTCATACCCCGGAACCGAGTCCGGACTCCGGTACTATGCGACCACGTCCATATACAGTCAGTGATTATCATGTATGCGACAAAGATGCCAACAATGTAATCATATCTATTGTGACCCGTTACGCTTAAATATGTATGTAGAACAAGGAAGCACGTACGTCCCATCAACAGGAAACGTTTGTAAAACAGAGACTAACAGGTAGAAAGTTTGTGTAGTACGTTAGAAACATACCGTTGAAGGAGATGACACTATATCGATTCCTCATTGGCGCCAACTGTATTTTTTACATTTTAAATATTTTACGCTTGCTCTGGCTATATTATTTAAATTATTAATGTGTGAATATGACAGACTTTTGCCTGGGAATCTAAGATTATAAACAGAGAATACTGTTTCCTAATTCATGAATAGCATGACAGATAGCTTTATAGAAAGTTACTTCACAGTCACTTGTAGTAAATTTCCAACTAAATGCACATAAAATTTCATGTGAACACTTTAAATAGTTTTATTTCCTCAACATTTATTTATTAGATTTGAATATATTAACTGCCATTTTTTCTATATTATATACAAGTTTTCATGCAGCAGGCGTATCTCTATAAAATATATGCATTTATAAATAACATATTTATTTACTTTATTATTATTTAAAATACGCATGTTTTTTCAAAACATTCTACACAATGTATACCTAATTTTTGTAATAATGATATAGTACAATTCGTTGCGTCATTTGTAATTTAAGGATTATTTTATGTAATTTTATTAAAATAAATGCAATCGATTACAAATGATCGATTGTTTAACATCGATATTAGATTAATTTTAATTCTAGTAAATAAAACAAATTTAATTTACCGAATTCAACTTAAAAGTACAATGAAATATTATACGTTACCTTTGTATATTTGCACCACTGATATGAAACGTAGATAATAAGTTTGACTTTAACTTTTAAACACTATCACAGCTCTTCCGGCAGTAGGATAACACAACACAGAGTGGAGTTAACAGAAGTATAGATGTCGAGTATTCCCTCACCTCCGGTTCTTGCGGACGCAATTCGAGTCTACTAATTACAACGCGTCGTTTATTGTATTTTTTGTTTTTTTCTTGTTTGAGTGAAAGTTGAAAGCAAGTGTAGTTATGTAACTTCACAACCTAATGTACGCTGTGGCGTCGCTGGAGAAAAATTATCAACATACATTCATGTATTGTGTCTATGTTACATTCATATAAGTGTACGTCTGCATGAATACGTGGGTATTTATACTGATAATGCAAACGGATTTTACATTTTAAGTTTAACCGCAAAAGATTGGTCAACTTATGTATCTTGCGATTAAGTTTTCCTGATATAAACAAATATATAAAAATAGAATTGTAATCAATTGTATTTATCATAATAGTAGCTCTATTAAATGAAAAATTCATATTATAAATATATTATTCTTTTTATTTGTCGTAGCAGTCTGCGTTTACAAATGTTATAAAAGCTAACGCTACACAATGATATGACACAAACTAGCAAGAACACTTTCAACTTCATATGATGTTGCCTCCACTGTAGCAGATCTTTGACGTACGTAAATCTGTTTCGATACTCTTGCGGCAATTCAAACATACTTGGTTTTGGAAAAAGCGATAAATAAAAATCCAATAAAACAGCTCTAACTAATTCATTTTCCTCAAATTTCTTTGAATCCATATTGTCGTTTAGGCATACAAATTTCCTAGAAATTAAATATAAACATGTATACTATGTTGTGGTTTTTTTAATGCAAATTTAATACCTGGATTCTTTCCTTATTTCATCCAAATGTCCAACTACATCGCTTACATTTGATGTAAGCATTTTAAACATGACATGCTGACTTTGTGCATTCTTTACTATTTCATATTGATACGTTTTGGCTATTCCAAAATGTTTAGTTAGTAATTTAACTAAATCTGGACAGTTCTCTACTAGTTGCTTACTAACAGTAGGCTAAAATATCAATAGGATTTCCCATATTTGTTTACAAATCATTTTATATTTTAACATACCAATTTCGAATCAATATACCTCTCATACGAAGGAACAGTTACTTGAGGCCCTCGAAATGTTTTGGAACAATTAATAATTGTACTATCAAATATTTCCACCATACGATAACTCAATGGTAAATCATTAATTTTTGTTAATACAGTTCGAATTTCTCTATCGGACCATGTACTACAAAGAAATTAAAATCAATGGACATATATATATATATATAAATATATATATATATATATATATATATATATATATATATATATATATATATAACTTATCTATATTCATTAGCTATACCTTGAATTGTCACTATCAAACTTATCAAATATATCTGAAATATTCACAGCCCTCTTTTCATTTATTAAATAGTAATAATAACTGAAGGAATATTGCATATCGTTAGCGGACCGAAATTTATTTTTTCTGGTGACAGCAAATTCCTTTTGAAATTTTCGTTGTAGATTATTCATAATATTTTTGTCTATAAGTATAGGAGAATGTGCAGGTACTTTCCTACTCTTGTATCCATAGGCTAAGTTAAATACTCTATTTGTATTTTGTAGTGACAACGCGTATGTGTCTAATTCTCGTTCAGTTCTTACAGTATCACCATGTAGTACGTTATAGCTATTCTTTGTCAGGTTAGTACTGTTGGTAACAATATCGTGTGATACATTGAACATACGTTTATATTTTTTACGTTTGGTTAATGGGCCTAACAGTCTCTTTCTCCGATGAAGTTTATCACTTAGCATTACTTTACGATTATGTTCATTAATAATGTCAGAAATATGCGAATTATTCTTCATTACTTTTTTAACTACTGATTTTTGTTCAACTACTGATCGACTCCATTGCATATTAGATAATCCACGAGTATCATTAACCATTGATATTCTTTTGGTTTTATTATTGTTTTCAGCACTTATTTTCGTAGTCTCATTATGTAATGTATTTCGTTTAATTACATTGTCCTTTCCATCATCTTCGTAAAATTCGTAGTCTATTGGATTTTTTAGTTCATCGCTATCATCTTCACCATTTTCATTTATAATGTGATAAGAATGCAATTTTGAACCGTCATAATCTTTTTCACAGTCACCGCCATCAAACTGACAATCAAAATTATAGCAAGATGTATCACACTGTCCATCTCCAACGTAGGCCCAAGGACAGTTTGACGAGCACGAGGGTAGCGGCCAAGCTTGATATATTAAATAACCACGATTTGGCAAGACAAAGTCTTCGGGATACGTTGGAGCACCTAGGAATATGTCATCATTAAAATATATGAATTTGTTCGACAGTCCGGATATCCTGAAAAAAAAAAAAAAACGCTTTAATCATTGAGTGGCGGTAATTTTGTTCAAAGTAAAGTGTTACCTATGTATGTTACTCTCAATAGCAGGACTAGAAAATGTAGGAACATCCATTTCATCAGTAAATATATCTTCATGAGTTACGATACTAACTTTCTCATAATCTAGGTTTAACCAATATGGTATTTGTCCATTGGTAACTATGTATACATGTCTAACCCATGGAGCATATTTCTCTAAAGATCTGTAGTTTCAAAATACTATTTTTGTATATTTGTAACCATAAGATAATTAAATGTGGTTGCAATATAATGTACCTTAGAGAAAATTTTAACTCATACTTGTCATCGAAACGTTCATCTGACGAATCTTTAAATTTGTAATTTGCTTTATTTAAACAATGCTTTAATGCATCTCGAAAATGGGGATCTGATCCATTTACCCAAGTGTAAACAACATCTATTGGTTCAGCACAATATGGACTATCACTTTTAGAATCATTCACTACACGACTCAAAATCTGTAATATTTAAGTTATATTTGTTCAATTAGCATATTACAATTTATGTATGTAATCTATTTTTTAATGTAAATATATATTCTAACCTCACCAAAATGTGAGAAACATAGCACTACAAGAATAAGTATAAAAACAACTGAAACTTTATATTTGTTTAAAAATACGCCGTAAAATGTTCGTCTTATGCTTCTGAAAGCATACATGTTCATTTAATTGCATATTATCAGAAAAATATACAAATTTGTTAAATGTATCATTTTATATTTGCGAAACATTGTTGCCGAAAATGCGTTCAGTAATCCTTGGTTGTCCTTGGTTCAGTACCAAGAAATTCAGTGCCCAATACACCACATACCATTGCACATACTATAGAAAGAGATAGATTAAAATTAGTACGTTACACATGTTGGATCACGAGCTCAATAGGACGTATATTTTTTATCATTGCTTATTGCATGTTGGTATCTAGATCTGTGCAGGAACAGTACAAAATGTGCAATGATAAAATGTCAAAAGAACAGAAAATATTTAATTATTTGTATGAACTGGGATGCTGCAAAATCTGTTGCCTGAGATATTTATGTATCAGGAATCCTGACATTTATGAAAATGTGGATAAGTACATAAAAGAGGTGAGGAGATGATGTGATTTTAAGGTTAACTGTATTTACGGAGTTTTTATATTGTAAACGAAACCATAAGTATATGAAACAAAAATAATTAACCAATAGTAATGTATTTAAATAATTGATATTTTTTATGTAGAAACAACTTTTAGTCGGGGAAGTAGATTTAAATGAACAGGTAACCAAGAAACTTAAATCGAATCCTTGTATCGTATGTCTAGGATTACTACAAGACGTTTGCATTGGAGAAACTGTGGATAAAGTTGCTTCAAATGAAGAAGTCAGTTCTTATGATAGTATTACTTTCACGTGTTCAGTTAGTTTTCCTGCCTGTATACAATTACGGGAACATAGTATGCGCTTAAATTTAGAAAAAATATATCCAGATTTTTATACATTTGGTAAAAAACTAGGTATTTCTTTTTAGTAGTTCTATTATTCTATTTTATCTATTTCCTTAGAGACTATGGAAACACAAATAAATAAAGCATGGAAATGGGCTATTAGACATAGACTCGCGGAAAAATTAAATAAAACTTTTGAAAATTCAGAAACTTGTGAATTTGCTATAAATATTATAATGGGATATGAATTCGATACAGAGGTATGTGCGAACAATAATACCGATGTGAAAATATCTTTTTTTACAGTTAAACAGTGTTATTAAAAGGTTAATTCGTTGTTCACTGTGATGTAGTATTTTTTGTTTGTAGGAATTATCAATTCTTATTAAAATGCAACCAGATATGTTTTCAATTCGACAAGTTCAACATAGGAAATTCCGTGGTGAATTATTTAGTCGTAAAGGCGTACAGACAGCGCTCTCGAAAACGAACTCGGGTGTATTTTATGAACATGCTACAGTTCCACCAGCAGTACCCACAAAGGGACTCACTTGTGATAAAATAGAATGTAATCATAATTCTATTTACTTAGCTGGCAGGTGAGTATTTAGCACAAACATGTAGTTGTCTTCTCCTGCTTCTGCCTACTCTATGTACTTTTTTATTATACCATTAAAATATTGTAATATAAAGTGCTAATATTTACTTAGGTACTGCAAATATTCACGAGAACTCAGTCAAACGCCATGGGTGATTAATGGTTTAAAAACAATGGAGAGTTCAGTACAAGAAATTTTATTTGAACCTGTACAGAAATTTTTAAAGTATGTTTCTATAGATATATATGTTATATGGTTTGTAACAAATTAAAATGTGGTTTATATAATTGTTACAGTATTCCCGAAGATGGTTTAAAATTTTCTTCAAGTGGTCGAGAGGATGTAGACGTTCGATGTTTAGGTCGCGGTAGGCCTTTTGTTATAGAATTATTAAATCCAAAAAAGACACAATTTACCTTTGACGAATTCCGCATATTGGAAAATGAAGTTAACAAATCAGAGTTGATAAATATAAGAGACTTGCAACTCGTTCATAGGTAAAAAATAGAAAAATATTTTTAATATTATGACATATAAGTATATATTTGATTTTAAGAAATGAACTAGTTCATATTAAAAGTGGAGAGGAAACAAAATCAAAAAACTACGAGGCTCTTTGTGTATGTAAAGTGCCTATAACGCAAGATATGATTGACTTAATAAACAAGACAGCTCCAGTTGAATTGAAACAGAAAACTCCTATTCGAGTGCTACATAGGAGACCTCTAGCCGTGAGAGATAGAATCATACATTCAATGCGAGCGGAATTGGTACCTGGTATGAATAACATAGAATCTATATTATAGATTCTACTGGTTGGCCCCAGAAATCTGGGACATAGGGAATTAACATGTAAATATAGAAAAATTGTGATTACTTCTGAACAATACATTAAACAAAAGCGTAAAGAAAAAAGTTGTTCAAAATTAAAACTGCAAGATATGATGTCATATTTAATGCTTAGATATGCTTTCATAATGAGTAAATCAATTTTGAAATACAACATTTTAATGACAGATTCGGAGATCGTGAAACAAAAACGCTACGTTTTGATTATTTGTTGTAACTAACAAAAATATGTGTCATTTTTGTTCCAAGACCTCTTGATCTGTCATCAAAATGCCATATTTCAAATTTGATTTACTCGATATACAGAATTATTTGAGATCCTAACATATTACTCAGTTTATAATTCTGAACAACTTTTTTATTTACACACTAAAATGTAATCGCAATTTTGCCATATTTACATGTTAATTCTTTATGTCACAGATTTTTTGGGACACCCGGTATACCAATATTCTATATTATAGAATGTTGTTGATAGTCAGTCAAATATGAAATGTGTACTAATCTCGTATGCTTCATAACACCAACTGAAAAATATGCTGTGTACTCTGAGTATACTTTTAATCCAGAAGGTCGTGCTGAAACTTTTTAAATAAATATATCTTTTAGGAAAAGAAAACTTATTCAAATTACATCTAACTACGCAAGCGGGAACGTATGTGAAAGAATTTGTACACGGAGATTTTGGACGAACAATTCCCAGTGTCAAAACTATACTGGATAAAGATATAGACATTGTAGCGCTCGATGTGACTGCTATAAATTTGGATTGGCCTAAAATGGTTACGTGCTCTTAGATTTATTTTTTATAACTTTTATGTATTGTTATATTTAATAACGAAAAAACTAAATAAATGTTTTATAAAACAAAATTTGTTTCATTTCTGTTAATTGCTGTTAATCATTGTGTGTAAATGATTATACATAGATATATGCATTTTTAAAGTAATGCATTTTAAATAATTAGCATGTTTGCTAGAAGATTACTAATATAATTCGAATGTTATCAATCAAATTAATTCTTTTACTTAATTTAAATGCATATTTTTACATATATGTATGTATGTCCTATGTATACAACTGCCAGAATATAAAAATAACCTTTGAATTATACTGAGTAGGCGGAGCTAAATTTGTCTGCAGAATGTGAAAAAAATAAAATAATATTAAAACTTGAATAACAAGTAATATCATTTCAGTAAATTGAGATAAAAGGGTACTTTTTGTAAGATTTAATATTTTTCTTCCTTGTTCAATGTTAGAAAATAAAGAATATTAAATAAATTTATAGAAGAAATTAGTAGGCTGGACTTTGTGAACACGCATGCGTCAAGTGAAATTTATTAATAAGAAAATAATTAATTTCTCATTTTGAACCTTATATTATTAAATGATGATAATAGCGATGTGTTCGAAATATAATATCGGATTTTTTTCCCCATTAATATGACTAAATAGCTTTAAAAAAATAATTGAGCAGAAATTTGGGCGTAACCTAGTGCGCTGTGTTACAGACATACGTTATTAGGCATTAAAGGGAGAGCAATGTTATAAACTCGTATAAAGGAATGAAACAGATTGTAGCAGTGAGGTTATTTATTGATTTGTTGAGGCGTAGTCTTGTTACATTCGTAGAATGAGATTTGACAATCATGAGAAAGATGCACTGTACAGAGAGCCATGTGCAAGAAGAAGATGGTGATACATATGGTGTGTCGAAAATGGATCCCCAAAGGTTTGGCCATTTTGCTTGACGAATATTGACATCCGTCGCTTTAGTCTAGACTATCAACATCATTTATAACAACGGAGTGACATGTAAACACTTGTAAATAGACTATAAAACCCTCTCGACCACATGTTTTGTTACATCTCATCTCTAAGGGCATGCAGTTTTATGTGATAAGCATTTTATTGATGATATCTCTCTAGTTACGTGTGATAAAAGTGATCTTTGGTTTTTTTTTGTGTACGTTATAACCTTGCATGAAGAGTTTGGATGTGTTGCCCGGGTCTTTACTATGTTTTCGATAATTGACGCAAGTTCCGATTAGCATTTCGATGAGCCAGCAACGTGCTAAAGTCATAGGTAAGTTTTTCTGAATATATTATCCTTTTATGATTGTACAAAAGTGATTATAATTTTATATTAGTTTGTATTGAATATATTTTCGTATGATTTGTCATAACTTCTACACTTTTGATATTGTATATCGTTTACTGGTTCGACGTATTATGTTTAGATTTAGGACAGTTTTCTTTTAACTTGTATATACAATAATAGTGTATGCACCAAAATGTATTGCAGTACAAATTTGACAGTTATTCTTATAATAAATGAATATGATTATCCGGTACCAATTAGTAAATTTGTTTAGATTATTCGGATAAAATTTTGTTGGTCACCTGTAGCGCACAGGTGCACATGAGTAAAATTTCGGGGTTAATATTTTTTGTTGTTTTTTTTTCTGTTATATTGTAAGCCCAATTAACATTCTTGTCACAATGTATGTAAAGGGGACATGCAATATTTAGTATTACAAGTTTGAATTATTATGTTAAATCAGCGATAAACATTTGAAGCATGTCTCAAGTTCGAGTTAGAAGTTCTGAAGAAGATCCAGTCGATTATGCGAGTGAGAGAGAGATGGTACGTAGATTCGCGTCGACGTTTGGATAGCTTGCAGATATTTTTCCTTTTTTAGCGAAAAGCTTTTCATATATTTACAGTACACACAACAGAGAACGAATGAATTTTTCCCTGCAGACGGAGGCGGAATAACTGACGTGCTCTGTTGCTCAGTTAGTTTGGTCGCGTATGACAGAGACAGACTAAAACTTATGTATTTTTCCGCAAGAAAAACGGACTATCCCTATGTTTGCATTTACAATATGATGATATGTTGTGTGCGGGTGCGACAAAGATGCCGATATACGGTCGTAGCGTAGTATGTGTGGGCGAGAAAGAGACAATCCTATGCAGTTTTTCAGTCGTGTGGAAAAGAGATGTCTTTATTGGATTTTCATATGAACCAGAATGAAAAGCAGCGTATAGTGCACTACACGTTGAGCAGAGACAAATACAGCGCGCGCTTCTCAGCACACAGCACAATGTTGGAGTGGGAAAGAGCAAAGAGTAACATGGTATTTGAGTTCTCTACGAAAATCCACACTGTTGGATATCTGTATAGTAGCCTCGCATGTTAGACAGAGAGCGATTTATAAAATTCAATATATTAAAAAAGGAGAATTATACTACTCGGTTTGGTTATCATAATGTGTGCGAGCGAGATGGCATGTTGCTGGCGTAGTGCATTGTGCGAGACAAGGATGGAAATACGGGGGCCCCATTAAACACAAGTGTCGCTACGGGACGGATCCTGAAAGTACTATAATTGCGTTTTCCTTGCGCCGTCGGTAAAAATGAATTAAACATCGCGTGCACCTTGATATTGGCCCTTCTGGTACGAGAGACTCAAGGCTGCGATTCGCTTATTCCATGCACTTTTATTAATTTTTCGGCTGGTCCTGCTGTTGTTTCTCTACCCTTCATATTACATTAATATTTTCTACCACGTTTCGCTGTTTCATTCATTTATTTACCGCTCATAAAAGGGGCATGTTTTTTTCCTGTTCATTTTTCATACATCCAGAACCACATGCTCTCCGATTCCTTACCTTTTATTTGTAGAAAATATCAATTTATTTTATTAATTTACAAAATATTTATTAACTTCAATTTTCACTTTTCATCTATGATTTTATGGGACTTTATTTTGAAAAGTAACATATAGAATTAATTAATTTTGATCATTTCTGAACGGTGTAACGGCTGTAACTAACTGCATAAATGCAAGGGTCAAAATTAATTTTCAAAACAGTGGTCCTCAAGTTCTTCACTGTGACTGTCTATGCAATTACTAATAACAATCTTGTGTAAGACAATTGTATTTTCTGATAAAAGGTATACTACATCAAAAATGTCAATAACATCCCACAATTTTTTGTATGAAAAAAAGTTTTTAATTCTCCAGATCTGAATTCATTATACAGTCATGTTTGGAATGTGTTGAATATTTTGCTGCAACTGACTGCATTTATATTACAAATTCTATAGTAGACAATTGCAGATGTTTGGACAATTGTCTCTTAAGAAAAGATTCAACCAGTCATTGAGTTAACAAATTAGTACTTATGAGTTCATAAACAACTTTTGAGTTCAAGGAGCATTTATTTATGGAAAGTCGAAATGGATGTCATTTATATACGTAATATTATATTACTAATATATAAACAAACATTTCAGTATTACAATGTGTCAATAGCGGACAAATAAATGTCAGCAATTAATTGTTGAATAATAAATGAGTGCTATTGTATAAAGGTATTATTTAAATGTAAGCGCCTCTGTACCTTATATAGCGGTTAAGGGATGTTATGTATACGTCGCTGGATACTGAGTAAAACTTGTCAGTTTACCGTCGGAAGTGTTCTGATGCCCGTTACTGTATTTGTAACATCCTCAGAATACAAGTTTCTGTATATACATTGTGCACAAGTTTACAAAAAACAACAATATAGATTACAAACTTGTTTTATCCAGTGTATCAAAGAAGAATAAAATTATTGTTTAAACATAAACATTTCTCATTTGTATCCAATTGGAATTGAATGCTTTCGTTGCGATAACTGCTACTATATTATCATCTCGATTTAATACAGTGGCGTAACTACTGAACGTACAAGCTCGTAGTAAGGGAGAGTAATTGGTCAATTACTAAAACGAAGCGCACCATGAACTTCCAAGCAGGTACATGAACAGGACCGGATTAAGAACTTTTCTGGTTCTAGATCTTAGTGGAGTTTCTTTGTACATTAAAGTTTCTGTAACTTTTAATTTCTCGACGACTTTCATATACGAAATATGTTTATAAAAGTTTTAAACTTTGAGCGTCTAGTTGGCACTTATAATTCGACGATCTAGAATTTAATTAATTAAATGTAATGAAATTCATCATAAATGGACAATTAAGCTTGCAACACTTTAAATTACATCAGCGGGAATGTCACCGGTTTCTAATAACGCTATAATGTAAACGTCATTACGGAGAGGAATAGAACTGGGGGACTGTTCGTTCGGTACAAAATAACATCTTTTCTCATTTGCGTATTAAATTTCACTAATTTGCAGTTTTAATGATTCTTGAATTGTTTTCTTAATGATATTATGATTACCTTCGGCCGAGGGATGTCCGCTGCTGATGTTAAAATCAATAGCACCCTCCTTCTTAAGGATTTTGCAGTGTAAATGCATAGCACAAACATCAGTAAGTCCCTTCAAATCTGTTCCTTGACGATTCCAAGCCGGCGTGTATCCACTCAATGAACTCCGGGACGCTCCGCCATTCATTACTTTAAATTTTGCTAATTTTCCAGCAATGAAAGCAGACTAGATAAATTATATTCAATTTGAATTCACTGGCTCCAGTGGCGTAACTTCATTTCAGCATTTTCATCACAACATATTTTCTACGTTCTTTGCAAGGGCATATCTCTTCGTATTAAGATGATACCATAATATTGTATTGATTATTACTATTGTCGTAATACATGTTTTTGTACCATATAGAAAATTTTTTATTTTCAATGTAAGCAGAATAAAAATTTCAAAACAAATGTATCTCAGTGCTACTGTCTTTTTAAATCTATCAAAATCATCTAAATCGCACAGGTGCATAGACAAAGTGGAACCGGTGAGGGGATTTGCTACGATAAATTAAATTGGATAATACTACTCCAACTCATCACATTTTTCGAGGTGTTTGTTAAATTATGCATGTGGAGTCGTGAACAAATTAATGCTAAATGAAAATGGTCAAGTTTCATGTGTCATTGTAAATGTAATGCTGCTTCAATATGTATGAACTTGATCCACTTATATACAAGTTATAAATAAATTTGACTGAAGGAAAAGTTGTGAACATTTTTACGGAGGTAATTTGATCAGGTGTGAAATTGTAGATTGTGTTGAAATTATTCTACGTATATTTTCGTGTGTTATTACAGATGAAGATGGAGTTTGCCGATGCAGTGTGGAGTTGAGAAGAGCGGGGGTGGTGTCGTTAGTGGTGCTGGCGATATCATGTTGAACGTACAACCGGGGGCCGACGGTGCGCCGGCCCAAACTCTTAACACGGCGGGGTACGCGCCTGGAGACACCGACCAAGCACAGTTCGAAGCTGATAAACGGGCTGTTTACAAGTAAGACTATGTACAATTATAAACAAATACATACATCATACCAATCTATCTACTAAGAACCCTCATATTTGAGAAAATTATTCTCAGATCAGTATAATAGCTAACAGGAAATACAAATAAATCTCTTCATGCATAAAGTTCGATGTGAACTGTCAACTCTTCATAGAAATATATTATAGTGTAAACTCCTTACATGAAGCGTAATATTAATGTAGATTAATCGAAGTATAATACGCATATGTTAAGTATTCCTGTTATTTTACCAGGCATCCTCTTTTTCCACTTCTGGCTTTGTTGTTTGAACGGTGCGAGTTGGCAACGCAAAGTTCCGATTCACAGTCTAGTGATGCTTTCAACCTTGACATACAAGCCTTCGTGCAACATCAGGAGCGAGATCGGAAACCTTTCCTTGCCAATGAACCAGAGATCGATGGATTAGTAAGACTACATTATTCACTTTCATTAAAATTATTCTTACTCCATATACTTTGCACTCTAGATGATAAAAGCAATTCAGGTATTAAGAATACATCTTCTGGAGTTAGAAAAGGTACAGGAACTGTGCAAAGACTTCTGTAATAGATATATTACGTGTCTTAAAGGCAAGATGCAGTCTGAGAACCTTCTGCGCTCAGATTATACTCAAGGTGGGTGTACTTATTTGAATATGATCGGTTGGTTCACGGATAATGTTTTATTAATAAGTTAATTAATTGAATTGAATGTGTAGTGTGTACCCAAGTATTTATGTGTACCTGTATGTTGTTATATTAATTTACAGGTGCCGGTGCGATGTCACCGTTAGAAAACAATAACAACATGCTCTCGCACGGTAATTCTGAGAGTGGTTCAGATTCGAACAGTCCTGTGCAGTATTCGATTAGTCCGACACAACAAGGGGTGAGTTATTTGCGCACGAAAGTACCTATAGCTTCTTTAATAGTCCAACCTAGTACAGTCTAGTTTTGAGTCTACAATTTTTTATAGTTTGTTTCAGTATTAGCTTTGTGACGACACTATGTGGATGGTTTTGGTTGGCGTTATACATATAATTCTACTGTACCGTCAAGCATTTTCTACATGCAACATCATTTAAATTTTTATTTAATTATTGTTTAGTAAAAATACATGTTTTAATAAAGAGGGAACGCCGAACAGTAAAACTGGTGTCATGTTCAACGTAGTGAATAATTGCAGAGTGTGTGTACGGAACACTGCACCATTGCTTCTCTGTGTATACCTGTGTAGCGTAATGTGAGGTGTGATCTAACACACAGGGTGTGAACCCACCAGGGACCGGCGGCCATTGCTTGGAGCAGAGGGGCGGATTGCTAGCGGACAGCAGTGCAACCGACACGTCGGTACATAGCACCGTATCGACACCTGGTACTGGTGCAACCACCACCTACCACCACCACCAACAACAACCGCAACCGAATCACCAGCATCTCTCAACGTATACGGGTGTTGTGCCTCCGTCTCCTGGACAACAACCGCAGCAGCAGCAGCAAACACCTACAGCTACCGGCACCATGGTACCAGGCAGTGGAGGCGGCGGTACAGCATACGACCCTCACGTTGTTCACGGTTCTACACCGCTGGGACAGATCGGAGTCAACGTATGTCCGGCTCCTGTCGACACATCCGTCATGGCAGGTAACACCACTTGTCTAGTTGCGCGCTCAGTACTAACTGATTTCGTATTATAACATTATTGGTTTATGTACGTGTTAACGTACATGTGTATAGCTCAGTTGTCTCCTGCACCGACAACACCAAGCGGATCAGCAGACGATTGCGACAGCGATTTCACAGGGAGAATCGGCAGTAAGAAACAAAAACGAGGCGTACTTCCGAAGCATGCCACGAGTGTTATGAGATCGTGGCTATTCCAGCATCTAGTAGTAAGTACTTATCCCCATACATTTTGTTCTACTTGTATATGAAATATTCCGTAATTTAAAGCATCCGTACCCGACGGAAGATGAGAAACGTCATATCGCCGCTCAAACGAACCTGACGTTGCTGCAAGTGAATAACTGGTTTATAAATGCACGTCGTCGTATTCTGCAGCCGATGCTTGATGCGGGCGCACCAAACGGTGATTCGCCGGTACCGCATGGACATAAAGCGAGCTGCGGCCAGCGGAAAAAGGGGCATAATAACAGCAATAGACGGTTTTGGCCACAGGATATTGCCAGTCTACAACCGCAGCTCAGCTCAGGTGAGTACAAGCGCGCTAGTGTTCTTGAATGACAACTGAGAGACTTGTTTTTGTGCAGGTGTACTATCTAGTTCCGATGATGATTGTGAATCGTATAGTTCGGAAGGTGAAGATGGCACTGGGAGTTTGATAATAGACGCTGGAGGTCCAGTTGCGGGCCAACAGTTAGATGGATCTAACGGACATCATACGGATACGCCTAACTCGTACAGTCCGGACTCAGATCAACCGTGAATGACCTGGTGTCAGTTGCTTACATGCACAAGACTATCGTTTTGAACTTGTTACATTCGTATTACAGCATAGTTTCCATTTGGTTCCCATTAGAATGCAATAGGTTTCGTTCTGGATCCTCCAACAATCCTTGGCAATACTAGACAATTTTTACTGAAACGTGCAAAGCCGCATCGTAAATGTAAATAGCACAATAGGAAGATATAGGACGATGCTTTCAGTTCGTTTTCAACTGTCGTGATTCGCAGATGTTACTTCATCATCATTTTTGTGTGATATGGCAAAGTAACTATGTAATTTGCGTATATGTGCCTAGTCTTATGTATCGAGGATTGAATCTACTGCAATACACTCTTGTTTATTTGTTTTTTCTTTTTTAATTTTATTTTTACTTTTAATATGAGAATCGTATTTTTGATAAATATTATAAGCAATTGTTATTTTTGTTTTTACTTTATACCAGTATATTTTTAAAAAGTAACGTTATTGGCAATTTAATAAGAATTTAAATTTAATATACATTGAATTGTAAATGATAAGAATTGCAATGTTGCCATACTTCATTTAATATAATTTTTTCCGGATACTGTTGTTAACAATGTATTACGTTAAAAAATATGAATTCGTATTTGCTCAATTGCTATTTTATCTTGAAATATATATATAAAAAAATCAACAACACGTAATTATCTACAAAATGAATCTGCCAGTAGGTGTTATTCTATAATGCCGATCGCAATGAAATAATACAGAGATGAATTATGATGTTAAGATGAAACATTGTCTGGTTTATACTGTATAATGTTTGCATATAGAGATATTTGGTAAAAGGAAATTGTTAACACTGATGTACGTATGATTTATTTTCTGATATGTATGAAGCAAAGTCGAAACGTTGTGAATGTGATTGGAATCGATTGATTGACGTACATGTTTTACAGCACGATTATAGATTTTTTAAGGATAACCTGTATTGAAACCCTGTATACGTAATATATACCTCAAACGGGAGATGACGCAACAGATGTACACGAAGTGAGAAAATGACATATATACCACTGGTACTTCCCGCAGCGCCGCGCACTGTGAAACGGTAGCGCCAGCAACTACTTGTATACGGCAGCATCTGTGTATCTGCTCACATCAGTATTATTATACGAATATGTAAAGTTATTTATATACATACGTGTAAACCTAGAATTACTAACTATTCTTAAATACCATTAACATTTAATTATTGATTCTAAGTATATTTACTATAGTTACACACAATATTTGATCATCATCCATGTTCAATCGAATCACTTTTAATAAATGTCGTGGTTAACAGAGAGACAAACCACGATATGTGTATACGTATCCATTGTACATACATACATGCAACCGGTACTTGAATTGGAGTGTACATGAATGTGGGAATGTTAAATGAATCTCTTATTAGAATTATACTTATTCAATGAACTTCTTGTCTTGAAGTGCCGCTATTCTGAAATTAAATAATTGTATATCCAAAGACGGACAACTAATGTAAATGTGATATGTCACATTTCCTCCATTTCAAGCGCTGTATACGAATAAAATAAGACACACTCACACACACACGTGACAAGTATATGCGTGTGTACAGTTGTACAATGAAGATTTTTATCGAAAGAATATAAATAATTTATTTCACGCTGTGTGTAAAATATTAGTTGCTTGGATGCGTCACTGTCACAGTGAATACGTAATACTACTAGTGCGCATGTGAACAACTAATGTTTTTGCACAACATACCGATGTATACTGATGAGATAATGAGAAACCTATATACGTAAAAGATTTACACAATAAATAGATTGTAAGTGACTTTCCATCCATCGCAGAGCCAGTCGAAAGCTCGTGTTTAGAAAATATTGGTACATATGTTACTATTACTAGTTGTTAAGAACTGTTTTTATTTGTGCCATCGCAGTTACCCGATATATGTGTATACATATATGCAAACATATACCGCCACGCTGTGTGTTAGCAGAAAATCCAGGATATTTATAGTTATTTCTTAACGGTTCTTTTTCCGTTTTCAGATCTGATGTTTTTATGTTATAGATTTACTACCACATATTGCTATGTTTTATTTTTATATAAAGAGGTGTAAGCTCCTGAAATAAGACTTTCCGTATAACGAAATTCTGTTACTAGACAAAGCGGAGGTAATGTAATGTGCTAGCACACGGCCAGGTTTATTCTAAGTGACGTAAATATTAAAAGCATTGTATATAGGTATGTACGTTTTAGAATGCTATACTTTTTTTTTTAGAGAACGATTCCGTGAAGATTCATATCTGTTTAAAGAACTCTTGTTTTCTATACATGTATGTATGTTTATACTGTATATATTTTGTATAAGTTGAGAGACATTTCTAACGCTATCTTATTGGAAGGCATATCGTTCTCTCCTTCTGTCTGTCTGTCCGTCCGTCCGTGTGGACGCGGTGTTTTAATTATTCGAAGCTAATTACTTTTTCCAATTTGATTATTGATGGTGTATTTTTGTAATATTTTATTTTAATTTTGCTATGACAGTCTGTGATAATAACTAACGATAGCTCCAATGTGAGTTCGAAATATGACGAGAAGCATTTCAGTTATTAGTCTTTTACAAGAAACTATATAAAATTTAATAATATAATAAATGCGAATTCAGTATTCATATTATAGTAGGAGTATATGTTATAGCTATATATACATAATATGGATACAGAAATTCGTACATTTGCTAACTTCCTTTATTCCGATATACAAAGCTCTTTGTAAGCATATCTAGGATTACGTTAAAGAATTGCTGAACAGCATTACGCTTAAAATTTTCGAACATTGTAAAATTTTTCGCTTCTTGTATCAGTCAATGTATACGCAATGATACTCAATCTTTTTAGATATATGAGACATCTAGAGTTAGGTGTAATAAATATACTAAACTACGTGGGTAGTACACTTTGATAGTTGTGCATAGTCCATAGTCGAAAATAAATCTTTAGAAACTTGTAAATATAAATACGTAATTAATTGAGTTTTGTATGTTCATGCGACATCTTGAATATCTTCGTAATTATTTATATGGCCAATATTTAATTGTAAACATGCAATATTGATATAAAACGAATAGTTCTACTCATCAGTCTGTTTATTAAACCAGTCATTGATATTTTACTTGCATGTCTTCAGTTAAATAATCTATAGGAATATAAACTTGTGCGCAGATTCGGACCCATATGTATACGTTGCGCACGATATATTTTTAACAATTTATCTAATTTTGATCTCAATTTACCTCTATTTTAGCAAGTGACACAAATATTTTACTATTTTTATAATTATTTTATCGTTAAATTTCCAGTTATTCGTATTTCTTGCCCCTCTCCCCTATTTAATTCGGGCCGCCATATGAAGATGAGTAGATTACCATTGGATAATTATGGAATTAGGCGCAACTGTCAATGTGAGATGTTCACGTCGATGATGAATATTTTTCAAAGCTATATGCACTGAATTCAGAGTATAAGAAATTACATAAGTCTACGAGATACTCGATGCCAGATTGTACACCTTTGATATGTATTTTTTATTTTGAAATTATGATTATATTGTCATTGACGTGTGTACCCGATTATTGTATTATACTCGTGTTAAGTACAATATTTTGCATCATTATTTATTTTTAAATAAATCCATGTTATCCTTCGTTACAATTCCAATGATATTAGGATAAAAGTAATATCATTTTCAAAACCGTTATAAGCTAATGCTGACCGATAATAATTTACGTAACTACAAATTAACTAAAATTCAATTTTAGTTCATAATTAAACAGCAGTAATAAAATTTAATAAACTATCATAACAATGTAAGTTTTCAAGCAGAAACAGGTTATATCTGCTTACTATTGAATACAATACATATTTAAAATTTCCTAAATTAATTATTTGATCCGTTTCACGAAATAATTACCAAGTTTAACATGACACCAATGTCACTGAATAAATAATATAGTGTAGTTGAAAACTAGTTGACAATATTATTTGTGGCTGGATCTTTTTGTAAAACTAGTTGACGATACTATAATGCGGATGGGTATATTTTATTAATTGAAATACGCCATGTGGTACGATACATTTTTCAATTGATTTCGTATATAAGTTGAAAATGTTCATGGTTCTTTCATAGTTGGTTCATAACCGTGCCAATCCAAAATGAGGGAAAAACATGAGGTAAAATGTTTGTTTAATATTGTTCCCAATTTACAGTTTTAATTCTAGTTATTATCATAAATGTTAGTGATTAAAATACGATAAATATATTCAATTTATTCAATCATTTTTATATATTTCTAGCATACAGCTAAATCAATGACACTTGCAAGACTGAAACATATGAATTACGGGGGTTGTAGTCCGATAAATCCCACGCCAGCGAAATTATGTCTTGCTATAGCATATATAATCTCAACTGGTTTAACTGCTTTACTGATGACATTAAATTTATTCTTTAACAAACATGATACCGTCGGTAAATTTGTGGAAGATACTATAATGTTATTTGGTTTTGCACAGGTTTGTATTATCTTACAATCACATGTTAAAAATTTGGATGATACATTTTATTAACGAGAATATACTCGTTCAATAGATATCATATATTTTTTAGATTGCTGTTAAATACGCTATGTGCGTACTTAAAAGTTCCATACTTAAAAATATGTTACACATCGTTTGGACAGAATTTTGGCCATTAGATATTTTGGTTGAAAACAAACGGAAAAAGGAAATGCTGTCATTTTATCGGATAATAGCAATTGCTGCATATATGTACAAGTATATGGTCATTGTGGCTGTGTCCGGATTCATAATTCAGGCAATAGTAAAGGGGAACAGAGGGTTGATTGCAGATGTTTGGACTCCATTTAGTCAGACGATGAAACAATCACCGTACTATGAATTGATGTTCGGATTTCAGTTGGTTATGTTCCCGACGGCTGTGCATTTCAGTGTAATACAAATTGACATGCTTTTCATTATTATTATTGGTCTTGTCTACGTGCAGTTTCGCATGTTAAAACTCAAACTATTTAACATTACTGAATTGAGTTCTGATAATTCCAAATTGATCAGTGAATGTGTGGCTCACCATGATATGTTGTTGCGGTATACCTGTTGATAAATATCATATATTAGTATGAAAGAATATATGTATTAAAACTAATATAATTTAGGTTTTTGGCACAATTTGAGATATTGTATTCAGAGTTGTTATTACCAGCTGTAGGATCCAGTATGCTAGTCTGCACAATATCCATGTATGCTGTGGTAATGGAAAATGAAATGTAGGTTTACATATACAAATTTGTTATTGAAATACAATGATATTTATTGTAGAACTAGAAAATTACCATTTGTATTCATCTATATGGCTGTTTTCTTGCAAATATTTTGTTACTGTTATGCAGGAGATTTGATTCAAGATGAGGTAGGAATATGTCTTTAAACTATTATTCAGTAAATGTAACTGATTCAAATTTATGGAACAGTAGTACATCATATTATTTTGAATGAAATACATGTATGTATATCTTATATTCTCGTCTATAGGGCCTTAGTGTAGGACAGGTTGCATATGAGTGCGATTGGAGTGAAATAGAAAATCGTGATGTAAAAATGGGCCTTATCATGATCATGATACGTTCTCAAAGAAAGATTAATATCACATGTGGTGGCTTCATGATTCTCAGCATGGAAAATTTCAGCAAGGTATATATAAAAGTATTTTCTCTACAATTCTCCCATTTACCTCCATTCTGAATAACTTGTTATGTAATAATTAATGATTGTTTTTTCTGTAGGTATCACGCGCCTCTTTTTCCTTTCTGACATTCATAGTCAATATGAGAACATAAATAATAAATACCAGCACAAACAAATATATTTAAAATGTAAACGTAGCAGGCACAAAACAGATATGTATTGTATAATTTTGATTAATTTCACGCCTATTTCTTGCAATATTTATCTATGATGTGAAAACAAGTAAATCATGAAGATTTGAGACACTATGCCAAATACGTATTATTTCTATTCTGACCCTCCTCCTTTGTTCTTTGTTCTTTAACTTGTTGACGGATTAGGTGTAAAATGAAGAAGATCACTAATTGCTACGACATTATATGATTTTTTTTTACAGATCTAGTTTTGAACAAACTTACAATTAGTTTAAAACAATTAATACGGATATTGTTTTATTCTTATATCTTCTTACATATTATTTCTATTCGTCCTGATCAAAGATTTTTCGAATAAATTACTGTACCCAGGGCCGGAGATGAAGAGAGGTCCTAGGCTATTTCATTTACGAGGCTCTTCCACCTCCAACTAAAATTATCATATTTTCTATCACATTTAATTTATTTTATTCAAATAAATTTAATTCATAATAATCATACTTAAACATAACTACTGTACTGCTTATGGGCGTAACATAAAGTGTGCAATAACAACGCATTAGGTCAGTTAAAGTGTTCGAATGTTCAATATGTACATATTTTTAGTGTAAAATTTAATTATTCATTTCATACAACTCGGATGAAGGCCCCTCTAGATCTCTAGGCCCTAGGCTGAAGCCTATAATATAGCCTAGAATATAGCCTTTAGGTAAATGCGGCCCTGACTGTACCTAATAGAAATAAAACTTATGGCTGATTTTAAATAAAAAAGAGGATAACATTGGATTATTTATATATATATATATATATATATATATATATATATATATATATATAATATAGAATAACAAGCAAATGAATAAAGCATTTATTTTTTATAATCATCATTCATCATTTAAGTTTACAGGCTGTTTTTTAAAATTATTTATAAATATTATCACATTGTATTCCATTTATATTACTTTTACAAAAGTTTCCTGAGTTAACAGGGTCGTAATTAATATGTTTTTCATCTAAATAATGGAGTGTTGAAAATAAAGTATAACATTTCCAAGAATTGTTCACTAAACCCAAGTATTTTAATGACATGTGATCCAGAATACCTTCCTCTATGAATTCAAGATAATTGTAGCTCAAATCCAAATATTCTAGTTTAGTTAATCTGTAGAACGCAAAATCACGTATATAGGACACATTATTGTAAGAAATGTTCAGTCGTGATAATGATGGAAGGCCGGAAAATGTACCGACTCTAAATTCAGAAATATTGTTTTGAGTTAAGTTTAGTTCCTTTAATTTTGATAAAGAATGAAAAGATCCAATATCTAAGTTTTCGATTGTATTATTACTCAAATCTAAAGTGTGCAAAGCAGGTACATTTTTAAACATTTGACACGTTATATTTTGCAAGTTATTATTCTGTAAATGTAATGTATTCACAGAAAGTAGTCCTTTAAATATTCCATTGTCAAATGTATGGAGTCGATTAGAACTTAAATCTAGTAATGTGAGATTTTTATTAGCTATAAATGCTTCTGGATCAATGTAATTAATAATGCTTTTATTTAAATAGAGCGTATTTAAAGCAGGTGTGTTCCTGAAAGCGTGCCTACGAATACTGGATAAATTGCTACCCGAAATATGTAGAGTTTTCAAAGCTCCAAGTCCATGGAACGTTGAGTTTTTTATGGATTTGAGTTGTATCTGCGCCATGTAAAGAGACTGTAGTTTTGAAAGTCCAATGAACGCATTGTCTTGAATTTTCATAATTGGATTAGCACTTATATCCAGATTTTGTAATGATGATAATCCTGAAAATGTGCCAGTCAACAAAATTGTCAGCGAATTTCCTTTCAAGTCCAAAATTTCCAGTGATTTGAGAAACTGAAAACTTTCCGGTTCAATGGTATGAATTCCTGCGTGACGTAGTTGCAGTTTTCTAATGTAACTTAGGCCGCTGAATGTTATATTATATATTGTCTGGATTTTATTATAGCTCATGTCTAAGCGATCAATTTGTGTGTCGTTAAATGCACCAGCCTCAATAATGGAAATATTGTTGTTCGCCAAAGTGACATATTGAATGGAATATTCATTCGAGACAAATGCATACTGCGGTATCGTCGTAATATTGTTATTGTCAATATGAATTTCTTGTATAAATTCAAGTGTTTTGAAACATTTGGATTCAATAGTACTGATATTAGCGAACGATAACTTTAAAACACGAATATTCCTCAAACCTTGGAACATTTCCTTGCGGATCGTACGTGCTTGGAACAAGTAGTTTGGAGTAAGTGTTGACAAAAATGTGGAATAATGTTCAAGTCCAATGAATGCACCTGGTTCGATTTCTTCAATGGGATTATTCGAAATGTTCAGTTTTCTTAAACTCTGCAGACCGTAGAATATGTACGGTGAAATAACCTTTAATTGGTTATCTTGTAAATAGAGTTCTTGCAATGATTGCAGTTTACTAAACATTCCTGGCTCTAACAAGTAAATGTTATTGAAGGATAAATCAAGAGAATACAGTCTGAACAATGATTTAAACAAATCAGGATGTAGATATCGAATATTCCCATGGGACATTAGTAGCTGAGAGAGTTTCGGTAGGGTATTGAATGTTTCCGGTTCAATAACGGCTAGTGTATAAGTATGGGATATGTTCAGAATCAATAAATTATTTAGACCAATAAAAGTGTTACTTGGTAGAACTGTTATTTCGTTACCATCTAGCAGTAAAGTCTCCAAGCCAAATAAACCCGTAAAAGTTTCATTTGCCAGCGATTGAATACCCAAATATGACAGGTTCAATTTCGATAAATAGTTGTATGACAGACCTTCAAATGTTCTGGATTTCAGTTCTTTGATTCCAATAAGAAATGTTTGAGGCTCCAGATCTTTATATCTTGTCAGTCCATTAAATGCTCCACTCTCTATTTCACTGATTCTGTTGTTTGACAAGTTTAGAGTATAGACATTACTGAGACCGGCAAATGACTGATTGTACAGTTGAGTAATGTTGTTGTCTTGTAAATATAATTCATTTAAATTTGTTAAATTCTGGAATGTGTTAGCACTAATAGACTTGAGACCTGTGGACGATAAATCCAATCTATCAGAGGAGTGTAGTCCTTGTAACATACCAGGCGTAAGGCTAGGAAGTTTAGAAAGTGAATTTCGAAATTGTATGTAGATACGACGATCAAAATTGAAGGTATTGTTAGATATTTCTTCTATAGGATTATCAGCAATATTTAGTTCTAGTAAATTAGATTTGAAGTTCTTGAATGTATCCTGGTTCAGAATGGTAATATTATTTGAACTTAACGAAAGTTCAGATAAACTGGTACTAAAACTAGAGTTGCAGGAGCGTATGGTAATGTTGTTATAATCAGCATAGAACTTTTCTAATCGGTTGAAAACCTTTTCAAACAAACACATGTCAACATTCTTTAGTTTGTTGTAACTCACATTAAATGTACTTAAGTTGAGCGTTACATTGTTCGGTAAAAAATCTAGACTATCAATATTATTTCTAGATAAATTTAAACTCTGGAGATTTGTTAGATTTAATAAAATATTCTTATCCATTGTAGATATACTGGTGTTCATTAAACTGAGTTTCTCTAGTTTAGTACAGTTATTTAACCATTCATTAGGAATTGTTGTCAATGGGTTGTTATCCAGTGTCAATGTTATCAAATTTCTGAAGTGCTGGCAAAGATTAAATATCTTCTTAATACGATTATTTTGTAAATTAAGATAAATGGTGTTCGCACTGTTTTCAAATATTTTACCGTCAAATGTTTCAATGTGATTGTTCGTAATTGACAGTTGCTTTAAGCCCGTAAATCTTTGGAAAGTCCCCGGTTGTATTGAATTAATTCCTAATTCTTTAATATCTAGTTGACGAATACGACTGAAGGAGTCACTATGGAACAAATCCTTTGGTAATGTTGATATATTGCAATGATGAATTGTTAGTTTTTCAATGTTTTTAGCTTCCGTAAGTATATTTATTGCAATGCGAAGTTTCTCTAAGGACATTTCAGAGCAATCAATCCAATTTTGCTCTACTTCAATACATCCAGCTCGGCATAATGGTAGCCATAATGCAAGTAAAAAACAGCACGGCCATCTCAACAGTGAATCTGTCGAGTCAAATAATTATGTTGTAATATGAAATTTAATACGATATGCATATAATCTTCAAAAGTATAATTACAAAGTTTATTAATTATAAAGAGCACAATAAATAAAAAAACTGTGCTTAATTACGAGATACGATTAGTAAAGACGATACATAATGACATTTTTTTGTTATAAACAATTATAAATTTAATCTTTACTTTATATACGACTGGACATGACAAATAGATAAGGAATAAAGTAGAATGTTTTGTCACAAAATATTAGTTTTCAATTTCAAATAAACATATTTAATACATATTTGGAAACTATTCGAATATTGTGAATGTAGTACATATGAATTAAAATATATTGGATTCCTACTCACATTTCATTATGACATTCAATTTTCAACAACACACTTGTCAAACAAAACTATATCACACACAGACGATTATTGGACAAAATAGTTTCAATTTATGAAATAAATGTAAAATTATCTTATCTATAGATAGTAGATAACACTGATAGATGAAACAACACAGTAACAGTGATATTTATATTTAATTACATATATAGATAAGCGTATATTTTACAATAAAAAATTGGAAATTTAATTAAAATAAAATTAATGCAATTACATTTTGTTAATATTTCATACATTAGATTTACCATCAGTTTTCCTTTAAACACGTTATTAGCAAGACAATTTTTTGTGCATATTGTTCAGCATATATACACATATGTAGGCACGTTTTATGTAACGAACATGATTAATCTATTATTTTACGTTGAAATATTTATACTATACAGATTTCGGTAAGAGACTTAACTAAACTTAACATTTAATACAAACACGTATGTACTGTATATATATATATATATATATATTTATATATATATATATATATATATATATATATATATAAATACCCATGCAAACTAACTTTATTTACTCGTGCAATATGAAGTTTCTTATTACATTTACAGCATTATTTTTCTGTGTTCAGGCATCATCAAACTTACGTAAGATTTCTTCTTATAAATTGTAAATAATCTCATAATTTTTTTTTTCGTATTATCTTCTGCAGCATCATACATAAGCAAGTGTTGTGCGACTGACCCAGACGCAGAAAAATGTTATCTCAGCCAAGCTAAATTAATTATACCAATTATTCTACATGGTAAGTTTTGTATTCCTACGGTGACCATCTGTCCTTTTTTAGGGGAGAGTCCTTTTTTCTGGAATGCCGTCCCCTAAAATTATTTTTAAAGTAAAAAATGCAAATGTTCTATATAGTCCTTTAAAAGTTCTTATTCTTGTAATTACAATCACAAATAAAAAATTATAAAAATAGTGTTAAGAAGAATCATGCCATTCCAAGTATGTCCTTAGTTGAATATCTAGAAGTACTAATACTTTTTTTTTGTTATTTTTCGATGTTAAACAAAGATATTAGTATTTTTTATTGTCAAATTCAATCGGATATGACAGAAAAAAATTTATTGAAGTGCCATTTTTCTTCGCGCGTCTAAATCGGGTGGTATCTATGGCGAAATTGCAATATTAGAAGTCTTTGGAAATGTTTCCATGCAATGCGTACCATGAAAACAGACATTTATTTACACCTTTGTTATAATAAAAACTCCCTTACGAAAATCGTTTTCATCCCTAGGGAGTAAATGTTTCATTTCTGTCCCGATTTTGACGCCATAGAAACCGACTTCTACTCCCGGACGTGTAAATATATATATATATATATATATATATATATATATATATATATATATATATATATATATATATATATATTATCCTTTATTTTCGTATGTATATACAAAGTTTATTTTTTGTCCTTTATTTTCGTCTTTAAAAAAATGGGCCTCATATACAATAGGTGATAAAACGTATAATTTGATGAGACTTACACCGTATATGCAAGCGCAGATGACGTTATATAATGGCGAAGAAGGAAAATGTAACTTAAACACATTGCGACTTTGGAATTTGGACACCATCAATGTGCAATCACTTGAGTAAGCTTTAGTTAATACACATTATGTACAATGCCAATATTCAGCAAAAATTATAGCACTCTAAAATATGCACTGACTTCATATTCCATAACATTTTGTATTATTTTTTCCAGTATTAACTTTGATACCGGCAAATACAAAGGCAATTACTATTTCGACAAATTGAAATTGGAATTCACGTATTATACTGAATTCAAAAATACGCCATTTGTCGGTTTCGGACGTGGATACATAGAGTCAAGTATGGCATGAACAATTTTTACCAATGCATATGTTACTGTAAGCAGCTAAATAATGTTGGGTGATATTACAGCTATCGTTAATCTTACACACACATTCGATATCGTGCCTAACAAAGATGGGTATGCATTCTGTCTGAATTCGGCCGTTAAATTCACAGCCGCAAACACTGTTTATAACTTTGAAAATTTATGTAAGTACTAATTCGCACTGGACCACGTTGGTGAAATTAGTCACAGAAGGTTTATAATGTCGACAGCCGAAATTTCGCCCGTGTATTGCATATCTTTCTAATCTGATACAGGTGAATCTGCAGAAGAATATTTGCAAGCTAATTTGGAACAACTCAAAGAAATGTTTCAACCAAATATTCGCAGGTTATTTAGCGTTGTGATGACATCACCGTTTAGAGCTCTTAGCGAACTTATCAAGCTCCAAACTGGAGTTAGCTTTGGAAAAGATTGTAAGAAATGTTCGTAATTTTGTACGTTTATTCGCCTTTGAATGTATTGACAAGAAATATTTTATAATAAATAGAATATGTATATGTAATAATAATTATTGCAAAATCTGTAAATGTTAATGCAAGATTGTATAAAAATAGAAATAAAAGATGGTGAATTAAAAGAGATGTTTTAATTTATTGTTGAATTATTCTTGTAACTGCTTATTGTTTCCTGTCTATGATAGAACTTTCTAACAGTTGTAACATGCTTCATGCTGACTAAGGAGTTCTTCCAGATGTCTTTGAATGAAATTTAAATAACAGAAGATAATATTATTTGGTAGATTAAAAGTTATAAAGTTAATACTGCGTACATGTTGATAATTATTAGTATTTCACAAATTTTAAAAATATAATAAACTCACTTAAATTTTTTTCTTCGTTTTGAAATTGGAAATTTCAAGGAAATTAGCATTTAAACTAGTTTTTAATAACAAGATTATATATATATATATATATATATATATATATATATATATATATATATATATATATATGACTGGAAGTTGGAAAATAAAGTTAATGATTAGCGGGCGTAAAAGTCTATATGGCTCAAGGTGAAAAAAGCTAATAATAGGCAAGTGTAATATAAAAATATATAATCATATATACATGAACATAGATAGTTAAACTTAATATTTTCACGTTTTATGTAATGTACATGATTTTTTTTTACTATTTAAAAATAAGGTATTTTAACATACACATTATTCAGTACCGATTTTAGCATGAATTCGATAAATGAAATATGCTAAGGAAAAAACACGTTCATTTATACATATATAAATATGTAATCTCTAACATAGGCACATTAGATTGGCACGGATCATTTCATTTACTCCATCAGAATGAAGTGTGTTATCCTATTTGCAGCATTGTTTTTGAGTACTGAAGCAGGGAATTTACGTAAGTAAAAATTTATTATTTCCTTTCGTTTCTATATGATTATGGATATCTCATATTTGTATGTTGGTAATTTTTATTCGCAGCAAGTTATTTGAGCCAGTGTTGTGTATCTGATCCGAACGTTGAAAAATGTTACCTCGAACAAGCAAAATTAGTTATTCCGCTAATACTTAGTGGTAGGTACTCATATTCTATAAAATATTTTCAATTAAATATGAAGAATTAAACTAAAAATTATTTACTTTGTTCTACTACTATTTATTTATTTTATTGCGACATGTTTCATCTCATTGAGACATCATTAGGCTTTTATAAAAAATCTGAAAAATAAACAAACGTAAAAGCTATTTTACGTATATTGTAATATAAAGAAATTATGAATAAAACTAATATAATAGTATATGTTATTTTTCTGATTCTATTCCATAGGAGATAAACATTACAATGTGGTGAGTCTTCTACCATACAGAGAAGCACAAAGAGTTATACTAAATAACGATCAGGGAAAATTTGAGTTAAATACAGTCCGTTTCTGGGGTTTGGAGTCTATCGAAGTATTGAAAGTCAAGTAGGAAGTTTCTTTATAATCATTACTACGTTATAGAATTATGCAGAATAAAACTGAACGACTCCACTTATACATAATATCACGTCTTTCCAATACTGGAGTAACAGACCCATATTGTCTCTCAAACGCTCGTCACATTTTTCGATATTTAAATAAATGAATGTTTCTATTTATTTGCAGACTGAATTTAGATGAAGGATTTGGTGTGAGCCAGTATCATTTTAACAGACTCAAATTACAAGGCTGTTATAACATTAACATCTTTGACACACCGCTGTCTGGCTATGGATGCGGAGTAATAATTCTAGGTAAATATAGACATGATATATTTCAATAAGAAGCTGCATAATTCAAATTACAGATGATGTTCTTGTATCACATTCGGTCAAGTTTGCATTGGACAAGGAAGGGTATGTACACATAACAGATTCATCCGTAACATTCACAGCTTCAAACATTGCCTATAATCTGGAAAATCTGAGTAAGTACAAATCTATAAATCTATTTATACAATAAATACAGTTACTTCATGTTGTGCCTAACGTGAAATGTACTATTTGTTATTGTATAATTCTTGTCTAATACAGGTGAAGAAGCGAAAGAATACCTCCAGGATAATCTTGACCAATTGCACGAGTTGTTTGAACCGAAATTGTGCAGGTTATTCAGCGCAGTAATAATATCACCAGTAAGATCATACGCTGAACTTATAAAATTCCATTGTGTTTTTGGTTTCGGAAAAGACTGCAAAAAATGTTAAGTTGTATAGATGTACATATACTTTCACAAAAATGTATAACATTTTAAAGTATATGTTTACTACACAATATTGTATTTAGAGATATTTGTCACAATCAATCGTTCTAACGAATTCTGTATTTGTTAATAAAGTATCAAATATAAGATTGCTGGTCTTGATCACTGTTCTATATGTAATCATTTGAACTTGTAATCTTTTTAGTTACAAGTTATAGTTGTACCTAACTGCAGTATTTGTCTAGTCTAGACAGAAAAAGTAGGTTGTGATGCAATGTTGATTAAAGATGGGTTTGAAGTGTATGAATTTATAAATGTCAGTGTCTGAAAATTTGATCTAAATATACATATTACCGACTGCCCCAAGAAATCTGGCAAATTGGGAATTAACATGTAAATATTAAAAAAATCATGGTTACTTCTGAACCATACATTTTAGAGCAAATGTTGGAGACCCCACTATTTCTTACAATTAGTATAAGTTTACCATTTTTTTGGGGTGTATTTTTATATTTGTTAATTAAGATTTCCCCTTTTTTGGACCCTTATATACCATAATCCTCTGTAAATTCCTTCTTTATTTCTCTGTACCATTTTTTGCATGTTAGATGTAATTACGGTCAAACGACTCTCAAATATCTTGAACGACCTTAAAGCTTTCTAGCCATAAATTCGCAATTGCTTCAACCTTGAAAACTATGAGTCATCTCAAAATCGGTATCTTTTAACAGAACATACTGCCTGAATTTCCATTGGTCAAGTTAACTTATTTGGAAAGATATTTGTCCAATAGAAATAAGATCTTACTAACCAATAGGAATAAGCGTTACATACTAACCAATTAGAAATATGAAATCACGTTAACTATAAAAAACAAAACTATAAAGAAAATGTATATTTCTTAATATGTGTGTATTTATTTGAAATGTCACAAAATATATAAATATTGCTACTAAACAAGACTATATCACAAAATTGTACAAATTGTAAACGTAATTCGAATTAATATTAATGTACATTGTTCTTATGAATTGTACATAGAAACATTAACCATGATTTAACAAATAATAAGTGGAATTACCCGCAATGTAGATACATGAGTATATTAAACAAAAATTGCTACTAAAACATTAGGCTTAATCTTTTCATATAAAAAAGACTTTGATTCATATAAACATAGTTTTAGGCCTAGTTAATAATATTGCTGGATATTTCGTGCATCTACGCTTTGAACTTGAATATTCTGCGATTGGAACAATATATTGTATTATATCAATGTATTGTTAATTTGTCGAATGTTTACAGCATATTAATTTAGCAATTGCCTAGGGTTTCAAATTTTATTAAACCGGCTTTGGTTCCTAATTTAAGATCGATGGTGAAATGAAAATAATTTTCATTAATACCTGATACCAACAAGTACAAATGTTTGATCAAAAATGGCAAGAAATAAAATTAATATGTAATTATTATTATATCACGTAGGTATTAATTTTAAACTATGGCGAATGTATAATAGTAATCACAAAATATAGTTCTATACTATGTTTGCTTAATGAACGCTTCTTCTTCAAAACGAATTTCTGAATTATTTTTAAAGTGTCTATTGTTCGTTCTATTGTTCAGTATGGCCCTGTTACTCAAAACTAGAAGCGCAATGCTTATCGCAAGTACTAGCCCTATGAAATAGTACTGCCACTCTGGTAATATATTCACTGTAAACTTTAACAGTGTTGCAATATAGTATGGCAGGCCCACTTGATTCTGAAAAATAGCATTATTTTTGTATTCATTACATTTATATTCAGACAATAGGTATATATTATTCAATATATGTACTTACATATTCCAACCAAAACATAGGAATAGCCATTTTATTAAATTTGTACAGATTTGCACCAAAACCAGTTAGATCTGGTACGATCATATTGCTTTGTGACCGAGCAACTGATTCAATTGGAATTCCAGTAGTCTGTTGAAACATATTAATATTAAACACTAGTATATAATCGAAAATTTCGTTCTTACCGGTTCAACAAGTACATATGATTCGTGAGCCGATATATTTGGCTTTAGTCCAGTGACATATTCCTGAATTGTTTCATCACCGTACAAGAAATGGGGAAACGATGCTGCCATTGGCAAGCCTGAAATTGATGTAAACAATTTAGTCATATTCATTTAAAAGTACATAATATGTAGTTAGGTTATTTTACCATTATAGCATTTGCTGACATCCGATAGACCTGAAGGAAGGATAGGTTCTCCTTTATGACAATCTTTACGCAAATCCAACTTCCGGTCATACGCGTCATTTGGTTTGGTAAATTTATAAGCCATTACGTTGTAATTTTCCATATATTTTTCCACTATAAAAGTTTGATAACAAATCAAATTAAAATTTAATAGATAGATATTTTTTTACTTACATTCGTAATACAATGGTATTACTCTACACAAGGTTTTTCGCCAATATCGCAGGGTCATATTTTTGGTAATATACTGTGGATAAAGAACCCCTTCTGTTGAATTAACAACGCGTTCTGCACACGAGGTTCCATGGCCAGGTAAATATTCTGTACCGTCAAATTTATCCAAAAGAAAGAATTTCTTGTGCCCATACTTCGGTCCTATGTAAACTGTTGCAGTATCTTTGAAATTCCTGTATATCTAACAAAAGAATAGATTTACCTTTAATATTTAACTAGTATTAGTAAAAGCGTTTATTAATATATGTATTATTCCATACACTAATATTAAAATTCTCGTAAATACTTTATGTAATAAGAATCATTATACCTACAGTATCCAAAATGCCGATGTTAAGTGATGGTACCACGGCTGGAGCAAACTTTTCCGCAAGACTCAAAATGGGATCGGTTAGATTCCATAAATAATTATAAACTGTAGTGTTCATGAATGTATTTGTTTTCATACTTCGGAGAATCATATTGAAGCCGAATTTAGTCATGAAGGAAGCATCGTGTAAATATGAAGCTATGCCCTGTTGTAATATTAGCATTTAATGATTACCCATATTCTTACAGCAAAAATAAATGTGCATACTTACAATGAGGGCATAATTAGGAACTACTAAGGTAGCATTTAAATCTATAGTGTTGAATGTTGGCAAGTAAATAGCACTTCTGCTGCTAACGTAACTTAAAGTACCATTTTCATTAAACGTTACATCAGAATGTCTCAGTTTTTCTCTAAATTATAAAAAATACTGTTACTAAATGCATTTTGTGGTCACTTAATACATGTATACATACAAATATACAATTGGACCGACTTCCTGCAACTGCATCTTCTTGTCAGTACCTGCCATGAAGGCTTCGGCATTTGTAACATTAAATATGTATGCACTTAATAAAACTTCGTCTGGAGGCTCACGCCACCATTCGAAAGGAGGTAATCCTGAAAACAATAGGTATGTCTACAATCAAACTCGTCTGCAACATTATAAAATAATACCTGGTATCATATTTAACCTCTGGTCCATGAACACGTCGAAAGGTGTCCATATAAGCATTAATACTCCTAAGGATGCTAAGATAATCCCTGAAACCAAACTGCAACAGTAACCTGTAACAATTATTCTTGGTGCAAAATATTATTAAAACAAAATACCTATAAAAAAATCTAGTGTGGTCACCACACGACTATCTTATACTCAATTTAAATTGGCACAAAAAATTAATATATATATATATATATATATATATATATATATACATATATATATATATATATATATATATATATATATATATATATATATATATATATATCCAGTTCGGCAATAATGTAATGACTAAAAAGCGGCGAAATTAATTAATACATATAGACAGTTGGTATTGTAATATCTGTTTATACAAAATCATTTTATTTAATTACTCAAATCTATTCTAGGCAGAATATAAACTATTTCCTATAGCACTTGCTTCGTGTCTGAACGTATGTGGTATACGATTGTATAGGACTGACCTCTAACACAGTCCACTGTATTGCCGTTATGAGCCCTTGTCCAGTGGTGGTGTTCTGGTGGGGAATGTGGCCAGCGTAAGAAAGTGTTACCACGGTCAAGGACGAACCATTCACTAAGTTCTATGTACAATATACGTATAGGTCACGAACATGATCTAGCTTAGGTATACCTAACCTGCTGTCCATCAAGATATATTTAAATGAACATATTTCGATGCTACAAATAACATACATTCGGAGGCTTTTGAAATAATTACTAATTTGGTTATAGAGACGCAATAAATATTCATGAAAGAACTAATGACTCAAATATTGCTATTTAGTTCGCTCTTTTTTCAGTGACTTTTATGATATTATGGCGTTGCGTATACATTTGTTAACAAAGTCCTGGTATGACTAATAGTCATGTTGTCAGGTCGCTTTGCTGAGAGTGAATTAATTGAATGTAGAAACAATACGTAAAAATCCGTGTCCCTGGCCCGCTCACAATTTGTCGCGCAACGCATGATCCCGCACACCGCTCTATCAACCATTGCCTAGCTACTGTCACGCGTGTAATTATATATTGATAACTAGCTTACGTGCACCGTACAACCTGAAATCTACTTATTCTCTGGATTTTTTATACATATTATAGTTGCAATAAGTACGTGGCCATGCCCATGATTAAAAAAAAATTGACGCATCTGCCATGGTTAAAGGTATTGAATGTAAGATTCAAATGTTGAATAAATTCAAATCAAAGTATTATTTTGGGTACCATTATTTTGGTATATATATATATATATATATATATATATATATATATATATATATATATATATATATATATATATATATAAACAATCGGTAGCCTTATCCCAATATATTAAGTTATAATCCAAAAGCCATGCAACTTAATTAAAATTATGATACACATGTTGTGCTTACCACTTTTTCTTTTCTTCTTGTCGTAACAGGAATCTGATGATGAACCCTTCGATATACTGTTGCTTTCTGAATTGCTTCTTGTATTCAATAGAGATTCATCTGTGTTTGCACTGACTGTTTCGACATCGATCTGTTCAGTTTTGAGTCTGTCCACATCGTATCGTACAATTGTATCCTTTTTCGCCATATTTATTTACACAAGCAAAAATTACTATTATATTTATGTACATTAAACATAGAATATTTTAAATAGTAATGAATTAGTTGCTTCAATAATGCACTGATTGGAAGGTACTGGACTTCAGAAGTGATTCGCAAGAAGCGACCTGTGAAAATAAATGGCAAATAAACGTCAGGCAGACTTATTTCTAATACGAACTTAATTTGTAATTAAATTATTTTTATTTTTATTATTGATGTCTGGTTAGCCACGTGTCTTTTGGATTTATATTTGATAAGAATTTGTAAACTACGTATATTATACCATATATTATGAACTATGTATGATAATCCTCTAATTGATGCAATACTTCAAACATTTTTAAATTATTCCCATAATATTGGATAATGCTCTTTATTTCATAACATAATAAAATACTTTTGCTCTATTAATATACAAATATGTACTTATGTTTTCTTGTGCAATACAAGTGATTTTTCGTAATGTCATAATATATTTATCGAATTTATTTTTTTAATAAAATACAAGAAAATATAAAATATTTGTACCTTGAACCTTGAGCCAATAGATTATATTTAATTACAAGTAAGACATATTTTATCAACAGCTATAAAAACATTTTATTTATTACGATTTCATACATAATGTGTGTATCCTAATTTGTGTGTATTTATTTGAATTGTTAATTATCCAAAATGTAATTGATATACATATACCAGAGCCAGAGACTATATAAATGAATTGTCGAGTATGCCATTGATTTTATTACAGTAAACTAATAAACGTGGTATCTGTAATAATTAAAACAGCGAATTTAAAAAAAACCTCAATGGTTGGGAAATGTCAGTCGACCTGATACTGAAGGCTATATGCGTGCATAATTAATATAGGCTATCAGTCAGTGCACGGGTCACAAGAAGACAAATCTTTGTGTATTCAATAAATTAATATTCTCATTGCTAATTACCAAAGATATGAATTTTTTATTGTATATGAACAGAAAATAAAGAAAATATTTACATTAATGTTTTAAAATTCTTATAAGCTGCGTTGCAGTTATTATTTAGTATACTTAACAATTATATTTCAATTTAATATATATATATATATATATATATATATATATATATATATATATATATTATAATTTTCGACACAATTTCTTCATTATTATATTTAGCAATTTTATGCAAAACACCAACATTTGGAGAAAAGGTAGAAATGTAAATGCTTAATGTGTATCTACAAACATTCTGATTAACGAATATTGAGAGATATTTACGTATAATGTATAAATGACGGCTGTTTTTGTATTAGTTGATAAATAGTTAAACTTGTGCTATTAGTTGTTCGTATTATTATTGTTTATTTGATATTTGAATATTGGTATTCGTTGTTTATTTTATAATAATCTCTGTAGTGTCGTGTAAATAATGATGGATGGAAAGTGTTGTGTATCATAAAATACAATTGTTTCTTATCTTCAATGCAGGTACATTTATACGTAGAAACAAGTAATCATAAATGTTCCCAGTTCATAATTTAAATTAAATTAAATAACTGTTTAAGCGGTATGTAATTGCTAATGAAGTTTACAATTACGTACTCTGTAACTAAATTTCATGTAGTGTTAGTTGTTAAATGATATGTAAATGTCACATAATTGATTTGCTTAGTCAGATGAAACGTAATTATTCATGGTAGAAACAGAAATTGCCTTGTAACTGATTAAACATATTTTAAAAATTACCTGTTATAAATTACAATTAATTTCATACTGCATTTATTAGATGTATTACATATATGAAAGAATTATTATTGAAAGAGGAGTACTCGTTATCTTTACAGAACATAACATTGATGTCATTATGTTAATGAGAAATCTGCATTTTATTTATGTATTCAATGTCCTAAAAATTACTGCTCTTAAGATAACCTCCAATAACATAGAGCTTATTTATTTCTAATATTTTCTTTTCAAAAATTCTTGTTTTGTGACTATGTAATTTTATGAATTATGCATATATTTTCTCATAATTATGAAACAATGTATATATATATATATATATATATATATATATATATATATATATATATATAACAATGGTACAGCAAAAAAATGGCACTGCAGACTGCATCCTATCAAAACTTATTCACAAAGTACAGTTAAACTAGTCAAATCTGATTCAAGAAGAATTTAAAATTAGATTTACTTAAAGAAACTAATTTTTCACATACAATTGTTTATAATAAAAATAATATTTACTTTATACGCATATTGTTACTTTTAATAGATGTTTGTAATTATTTTGTCTTTAACTAATATTAAAAGCAAAATAAATTGCAGTGTAAAAAACGATAAAATAACTTTATTGGCACTATATAGTTATTTCGCGTGATTTCGCGTAAGAAGGTTATCAGTCTTAATAGCTATGTAAGCACAAAACATTTGGTATAATCGGTGGATGCCACAATAGTTAGTTTTCTAAAAGACGATGAAGCATTGTGTGTCATAAGTGCATACATACACTTCGTAAAAAAAACTATGACAAACAAATGGCTTCTTTATTACGAATAATATTTTCAAGAAATGAATAATAATAACTTTTTTTAAATGATATCGGTCATTACTACAGTCTAGTTGATAAAACCTGGGTGTCAATGACATTATATTTACAAGTAATGAAGTAATAAACTAGATATTGTGATTATCGAGCTCAACTGCTTAAAAGTATGCATCGATTAAACCAAATAGAAAATCAAATTTTCAGTTTTAATTAAAATATGTATAAAATTAAATATTCGATTTCCTTTTAATATTTGTAATTTGGTTGGTAATTAACTGTTATTGGAATCTTGTATATTCAACAAATTTTTATGTACAATTTCCAGGAGAATTTATTTTTATTATTTAGTATCTAAATATGTACATAGGTACATGTACTTAAGTTTTTAAAAACAGTTTTCAAATAACAATAACTATAGACACAGACGCAAAATTTAGAACTCATTAACGTCTGTTAAAATTCCGATTTCTATTTTCCCATAATTACATTATTGTGTTCATATTTATACTACGTATAATATAAAATACACAATTACTTAATATTCAATTGGAGACATTGCGTAATGAGAACAAAATACTTTATTTATAATACAAAACATACTTTTAAAATCATGTATATTTCGCATAAATCATGTAAACGTTTGAGAAAAATGAAACATACCTTTTTCTAAACAGCCAATGAATAATATCAGAAGCAATGTTATACCCAAATATATGGAAGTGACGAAACACAACATGCACTAGAAGAACTAAGCATCACACACTCGTACACAGAATATAAATAAAATTTAAATGTATGCAATCTTTATAGTTTTATCTAAAAAACGATCGTCATAGTTCCCGCCAAAATTAGACGTGTATGTTTTACGCATGCGTGTAAGTATCTTCAAATATTTCGGATGAGCATTGCTTACTGAAAGTGCCCTGGCACCTAACGTATGGGCCTACGGTTGCACCTGCACTGTCCTAAAGAAATTCGAACACAGTGTTAATGTGACCTTACCGGGGAGTAAACCCAGCACTGATTGAACGGCATTGTGCATAGGCTCCCTACCACCGTCATTAGAATCTGTTGCGGAAGGACAAAATTATATGAGATATATGTGTAAGAGAACGTTTTGTAGTGTAAAAGGTTTTATGTAAGTACATACGATATACGCTGGAAGATTTTAACAATGTACTTGTAATGAATATGTACAACTTTTTTTTCTAGACGCAATCTTCATAGCTACTGAACAAGAAAATTCTGGCGGTCATCTTCATACATAAATATGAATAAAGTCATTAAAATCATTTCTTTAAACACTATAATTTATTACTAATTTTGTGGCCCTAAATTGTCATGAATAATGTTGAGAAATCCATGCTATGTTAATAAGATCAGTTCTTCCTCGTATACGTAAAACCCAAGCCAAGACAAGGTCTATAGATACATTCTAATATAGATTACAAAACATACACAGTGCTAGATCCGAAACATATCTATTCGATTAATACTCAAGGGTATTCCTCTACTCAGGTAGGTAAAGCTTACGCTTAAGTAAAAATTAATTATGACAAATAATTTATTCTATATATCCTTCATTTTAATTGGAAGAGTTAAATATATTTATATAACATTTAAGCGAACAAATTCGTAAATGATGTCATGGAAAATTAAAACTGCAATTTTAGATTACTCTAATATTAGCAAAAGGTGGATACAGAACACAATTTATTACTATCAATCTATCGTCAAAAGTTTTGCCTTAAGGTTGACCTCGACAATTTTTTTATGACATTGCATTGCAAAATGTGTTAAATTAATTTCGTTGCAATAGATTGACATAAATTATTATGACTGTAATTTTTAGTTTAAACCGAAACATGTTTTCACAATTTATATGAAATTAATTTGTATTTATGTACTCATACATGTAGTGTGAAAAAAAAAGTTTCTTTACGATCAAGGTGTCTATTGCTGAAAATTAACAAACCTTTAGTATTCATTATTGATAACTATTGATTATATCTATATCTAAATACAATATACATACATTTGAAGTAAGTAGACATATTTTTCTAATTGAAAATGGGGCCAAGAACTACTTAACCGTAAGGTTAATTTATACTAATAAATATTTTTGCAGTTCATTCACTCGCCTATATTAAATAATCAATCTATACGTGTGAGTAACGAAATAACCTAGGTGTCTTCTCATTGCTAAAGCCCGTTTGACATCTTGTACAATTCTATATAGAATTCTCGATAGAATTCAATAATTTTATATTTAAAGTAAATCATACTTCGTATTTGTCTTATTAATCTTATTAATTATATATACAGATATTATTAGATAATACTATTATTAGAAATCCGTACAAGTTCATAGCAAGTGGAAAGTTTAAGGTTCAAAATGACAGATAATAACATTACGACGATTAATTGTATTACATAGTTTAACTTTCCAAATTCATAACTTTCTGGAAAGTTTTCATTTCAGAAAAATAATGCTATTTGTACTGGATACATTTCTTTATTCATATTTTGATATTCTTTTATGTATTTATTTAATCCATTTTAGGGTAGAATTGAGCCCCTGACATACAAACATACATACTAGTACAATACAACGTTTTACAAATAAATTATATTAGTTACGTATACGTATAATTACCTATTGTTCAGTTATAGCTACCGCTAATGATTTTTAGTGACAGCAAATGTCAGTTAATAAATCTACATTATATTAAACGAATTTTAAATGACCAATGTTTACAATGACAAATATCTCTGTAAACTAATCTACTCTTATATATTGTAATAATACTTTCTTGTGCAAAATATATAAACATTTGCAATTACTTAAAAATGCATAAAGTATAAAAATAACAACTAAAATATATGTAAAAGAATAATTAAAAATTCATCATGTTTAGATTTTGCAACAATCCAGCCCTGACCTTAATTAATATTTGAAATATATCAATTCATGCTTGCATTATAAAAAATTAACTTTCAACCACAAAACAATGTTTTCAAATCAATTTTATATGTAAATATAATCAATTTTCTCATTAACAATGATTATAAATAAGTATAAGCGTGTATACCATGAATAAACTAGCTATTTTTAATACTTAATTGCATTATTGGACTCTGTACTTAGAAAGTATAACCTATTGTCCATTATGTTCATATCGAGCGTTATACTGCATTATTCTGTACCTACTTGTTTATGAACTTGAATTGTATCCCTGGTTTGCATAAATGGTAAATACGTAATAATATTCGGTATGTGCAGTGCTAAAATATTGTTATATTACACTTGCCTATTATTAGCTTTTTTCACCTTGGATACGAAATACGTAAACAAGTTCATTATGGGCTTAGTGAGCGGGCATAATGACTTTTACGCCCGCTAATTTATTTTCCAACTTCCAGTCAACAAATATTTTCATAAATTGCCTTCGATTTTGTGGGTAATAAATCTTCAGTCGATTTCTTCACTCTGGTTAAAATATTTTTTGACATATCATCAAAAACTCGTAATGCAGTCGACGCGATTTTCAAGAATAAACCAATTGAATGGGTAAATAAATAAAAATCAAAGTCCTTGGCAACGCAAATATCGTAATTATTTTGAACTGCCACGGGCATTTTATTTTTTTATAAAATAATAGGAAAGTGTAATATAAATTCTTGTATGCACCACGGGTGTAATTGGATGATTATGCCTATCGGGCGACAACCTTCCCTTGGGCCAGAGGCTTTCGGGCTGGAACATCGTCACCCTCCTTGCATAATCATCGTCATAACATCCTTGGTACATAAATAACTATTCTATATCGCGTAAATCAAGTTTGAAATATTGTATTTTGATGACACACCAGGAGGTTGAGGAACACAATTGCATGAATTTTTGTTAATTAGAATAATCCGAACAGAGCGTTTTTGTTTCACGACCTCCTAATCCGTCATTAAAAAGTAATATTTCAAAATTGATTTACTTGTTATAGATACATATCTAACAATAAGTATTAAATATGGCATCACATGCAATCTCCAGAAATATCAAATTGAAAATAATTTCATCAATTTCACCGAAAAATCTTTTATCTATATTAAAATATTTATTTGAAGCTTTTCTTTCAATATTTTCAGTACTAAGTTATAAAGGAAAATTAAAATTCGAAAAAATCACATTTTCATCATTATCATGCAATATTTTCAAAATATGAAATCGCCATTAATATTGGCCTATAAATGAGCAACTTTTGTCTAATTTAACTGACTTTGTATCTCTTATAGTTTCCGAGAACCCTGTAGTGCCCGTTTAATGAGCAACTTTTGTCTAATTTAACTGACTTTGTATCTCTAATAGTTTCCGAGATCCCTGTAGTGGCCCGTTTAAAATAGACACCTTTGTATGCGTTAATTTTTTCTATGAAATGTTTGGTTACCTACCTATAATATATACAGTGACAATTTGAATCGTACAGTAATTTTTATTCAGTTAATGAAAAAAATAGATAAACTATTATTAAAAACCGGATATACATATGTATAAATAGGCTTCTAAGATTCCTTCATTTCTCAAATAATTATAAAAGTAAATAAACACTGGCATCGAAGGTCTGCAAAGTAGGAACACCTTCAAGCACAGATGTTAATTCTGTTTACAAATTCTTATTGTATTTATAAAGCCATTACAGAGAATTATAATTTTGTATTGCATAATTAACACCAAACTATCACTTCCGAGAATATGTTTGTTCGCTACAATCTTCCAATAACCACTGAATATGAATGGTATAATTTGTTTTTTTCATTTTTAATTTATTAATTTACAAGGTCTCATTCTAAATGTCACGTTTTATAAATTTGAACTGAACACTGACATTTTAAAAATTTGTGTCCTCGTAATTACATATTAGCCTTGATAAATGCAATAAAATCTGCTTACCAAATTATGTATTACAACATTCACATTAAATAATTATGCAACTAAATACACCGATTTTTGCCAAATATCCTCGAAACTTGTATTATTTTATATAACTATATATGTATATAACTGTAATTAATAAACAATACATTATCATTTTGACGTTATAAAAAACTAATTATAATTAATTGGTACTACATAAAGATCTTTTTTGGTAATATAGAAATGATTAAGCTATCGAGTTTTGTTATTGATTGTATTGTTTTTTCATCTCACGACCTTCTCGATAAAAAGTACACTTTTAATCGAAAAGGCCGTGCTTCACCTCTATAAAAATAAACCTTGTTTGTTGTCCGTAAAAAAATGATAAAGGAAATAACGTAAAAATTTAAAGTAAATATTATGTGTCAAACAAGTGTTTTGCCGGATATTGCAAAATGGGAATATATAATGCTCATAATTGCACAAAATTTTGAATATTTCTATTACAGTGGTTTTAATACGAGACTGTGATATATTTTTAGAAAATATAAGTTAATAAAAAGAACTACCCCTATTTTTTACTAATAATAATACGGCGTATTAGATATTTATATCTAATATAAAATACACTAATATATATTTTCACAAAAGTACTTATGTTTATACAGGGTGTTAAAAAAAAGGGTAAAAAAATTTCATGGCATGTACATTTCGATGTACTGATTCACAATCAAAAAGATTTTTTTAAAAATTCGCATAATTATGAACATGCTTCTAGAACAGTACATTTTTAGTGCCACTGGTAGTAGACAAATGAGTACGGGTATTCCATATAAGTTTGTTACCACGTAACAAATGAATTAATTTTATTCTGACGTTTTGTTATAATGTACTGTCACCAGTGGCAGTAAAAATGTAGTCTTCTAGAAGCATGTCCGTAATTTTGCGAATTTTGAAAAAATTCTTTTTGATTCTGAATCAGCACATCGAAATGTATATACCTTGAAATTTTTTCACCCTTTTTTTTAACACCCTGTATAATTCATCATCATAGTAATAAAAATAAATGTATGTATGTACAAAATTGTGATACATAGTTCAATGAAGCTCACACATATAGGGGCGGATTCTGCTCTCGAAGTTAATTAAGTTCGTTGGTAAATAATAACAACAGAAAACTGAGTGAACGTAAATGTCTTTACAGTGGATGAACAAGGATACCGCATGTTTGCGTGGAAATTAGGGTCGAATAAAGTTACGATAGTAACGATATGAGATATAAGTATTTTGTTTTCTCATTTGTTAAATGAGTATGAAGGTTAAAATTATGTACTTACAGTAACTTTACTAAAGAAGGGAAAATCTGTTTATAATTATAAACTTACAATGACTTTGATATAATAAACCTTGAGTGTTGACAGATTAATATAAGTAAACAATACATTGTCCATAATGATTGTTTCTAGGGAAAATATGGTTTTTTTTCTCTCGCTGAATATTAATGATTATTTTAATGCGTAGCAATTATATTTGCAATAAAGTAGATGTAGCACATTTAACCGTGACGAGTATAATACCCGTATTAGTAAAATAATTATAAATATACGTAGCAAATTATATATACAGTACCAGGAATGAAGGATATGGGAATGAAAATAAGACACAATTATCTTACAGGAAATCTAAAAATAATATTTCTTTACAAAAATACAGAAAAAAAATTACTTTAAACCAAATATCCTAAAAATACTTATTAAAAGGGACGGATTTACAAATAAGTGTATGTAATACAAAAAGTCAAAAACAAGTTTCCTTTCTTCAAATTACGTCTGACATGGGCACGATTTGTAAATAGTGTCAAATATGTGTCACAGATAATAAAAATAATTGCATGAAATTTCATTTATGTTTTACATGTTGTTTAAGAAATGAACAATTAAAAAAAGAGAATAAAGTTAGAATAAATATTGGATATTAAATTAGAATGGCAGGTTAATTTTGTTCTTTTCATAAAATGGCGTCAATACTTACAAATATAATTGTAAAATAAAATAAAAATACGAAAGGATAAGTGTCTGTCATAATACAAGTGATTTAGTTTAAATCGTGTCATGTCTGCTTATTAAAATATAGTTAATTACTATTGTTTCGTTTACACTTGCTACGCGGTATGCGTACTTAATTACCAAAGGTAACATGTATGTGTCATTTCCACTAATTATATTAGTATCTCGCCTAGAAATACAACTATTTCCAACTGTTAATAATTAATAATAAATACAAATTCTAGCAATGTTATTTAACTGAAGTATGGACGATACATGTAGGAATTGTATATTCGTCGATATTTGTAAGTTTCATACATGTTTCGACAACCTTAGACCTCAACCACATACACTCAACCAAAATGTTTGTGTTACACATTTTTCGATATTCTAAGTTAGTATAAAAGTGACTGAATTATTTCTAGGCAATATACTATATTCTAAATCACATATAATGTGTATATCTCATTACTAATAATTATAAAACATAATAACAATTACAATTTTGTTCCGCGCATGTCTTTCGTTTTTAGTAATATCGTTTAGCTGCTGTTGAACCATTGCTTAAACAATCATTTATCATTTAACTGACACAATTACTCACTTAACCGGTTTACTGTAATAAACAATGGTCGCTTTTTTTCTGTATATATAACACATAATTATATATAAAAAACAAGACATTTTTTATAGCCAAATATAAAATTTTCTATAACAAATAAAATTCGCTATTAATTAATATTTTTCTTAAAATTACATAATATGAGCAAATTGTAAATTTTATTTCGTTTTGCATGAAAACACTGGTTACACCCATTAATTCTGTAAAATAAAAATGAAAATAAATATAAATAAATATAGTTGGTCACAAAAGTCTTCGTAAACCTATCAAAATAGCTAAATTTCTGAGGTCATATTTTTGTAAAAATCGTTATTCAAGAATAAATAATATAATTTTTATTTAAATTTTTCTGATTTTGAGTGCTAGTCTATAGTAAACTAATATTTCTGTAATATTATTTTAATTTAAAATTGCGTTTTATCATAAATTTAGCTATTTTGGTAGGTGTACGAAGACTTTTGTAACCGACTGCATAATGTAAGTAAAGCAGTACATAATCATAATAAATAAAGTAAGAGGACGAAAGTAACAATAATATTTCTCTAATGAAATATATGTTTACTATTGTGAAAAAGCTATTTTTAGTATTAAAATATTGTGATATTACCAATTATTATAAATTACTTACATGTCCTGATGCCAAATGTAACGAACTAAGTCTGTGAGCACCCCGTACTATTCTCCACACAGCAATTATTAAAAGTAATGCACCAATTACTAACAGTATTGACGTGAGTACTATATGCGCTATAGGTGGGACTGTGGTTGCGAGATTCATCAGATCTGTTACTTCTGGTGGCAATTCGTCGATGCCCTATTAAGAAAAATAAATAATAATATAGTAAATATTAATATCATCATACACTGTCAATCATCTTAATAAAAAATACATCTCTTCATTTGTAAATGCAACATTACTCGCTATATCATATATTTAAATAGTTCGCATAAAACTATGTATAATTATAATACATAACAGTGTCAACATAGTGCTTTGCCTACTGCAGATTAATTTCTATTACACAACAACATAACCTATACATAAAACTCACCTCCTCAAACCACATGATAGGGAAGACGATGTCTGGGAAAGTTGCTACTTGTTTGATATCAATCACTTGCGAAACAGCCAAATTGATCTGCAATCTTGCACGGGCTGCCATAGCGGCACCCATTAACTGCAAAAACAAAGCACATTGTACTCTTTGACATTTGACATTTAACATATAACGCCATACTGCGCATTGGATAGCGCATCGCAGGCGGACAGAAGCATGAACCTTCGTCAGTGGCGTACTTAACAAATTTTAATTAAGGAGTTTGGTTTATGTAAATTATAATTTTAATTATTTGAAAATAGGTCATTTCGAGAACTTACAGGTTGAACATCCAAGTAGAGAGCATGTTTTTCTGGATCTGGAGGTGAGATTCCTTCTACTGCCGTTCTATAACTGTCATTAGCCAAATAGAAATGTGGGAATGATAAAAGTACAGGAGAGTCTGTAAGAATTAAAACGAAATATGTTTTAATAATAAAGAATGTCAAATAATGTTAGCTAAATAAATATGCATACCTAACTGGCACAGGGATACGTTAAAGAAACCAGATGGTGCGCAAGGAGGTCCATGCGGACAGAAGCACATATTCTCGGCTTTTTCTTCATAACTAGCAAAAACATTTTCAGGTGGTGAAAATCGGTACGCAGGAACTCCCGCACTAGCTACTACTTCTTTCAGGAACCTGAAATAAAATGGATTTTACTGATATATTTTGACATTGGAAATTTCTAAAAATTAGTGTGAACATGCATTCATAAATGTACCTTTTAATAAAGACAACTAATATTAGATTTCTTCTAAATGAGTAATATAACTAGTTATCAGTAATAATTATATTCTAATTGTTACCTGAGCGGAAGTCGACGACACAAATCCTTGTCATAAATGTATAGAGTTGTATTTTTCGTAATATGCGGTGGGAAAATGGATCCGTCTGAGCCTTGAATGCTATTACATTCATCGTTGGTCCAATGTGGAAGCTCCGTCTTACCATTTACGTTATCTATGAGTCCGAACTTTGTAATATCAGCTGCGCCAGTAAATATTGTAATTACATCGTTTGATGTACCGTTTTTCTGTAAAAAATATAAATTTTAAGAAAAGAATCGTTCAGAAACATGATACTATTTCCTCATATTTCGATGCTACAATAAAGTCATATATTTTGATGCTAGAGTTTCCGAACAAATCATTCGTATATATTCGTTTTTCTCTTCTAGTTTTTTCATCAATATCAACTAGTTTTAAATGTCAATGTAAATGTTTACTGCTGAGGTTAAATGTACAATATTTGAGCTGTTCGTGCAAACGTATTAGCAGTACTGCGCATGTTTCTACTACGAAAATATGTACACGCAACCTCGCATCGGATCTAGTTTCATTTCTAGTATCGAAAAAAAATACTATCGAAATAGAAGGGTATCTACACTATATTTTTGTCGCATATTTTATCTAGTAGTACAATATGACTTTTTCTAGCATCGAAATATGAGCAAATAGTACCTATAATGTAGAAAACGCTTTAGAAAGGTAGTTTAAACTTACGTTATACATAAGACCGAAGGCATCGTACGGCAGTTTGGTATCCTTGGATACGACATCCTTGGCTAACTGTAGCAGAGGATCTTCGTAACCCCAAAGAAGTTGCCCAATAGATACTTCTACGAATGGTTTGATTTTCAAAGCTTCCATAATTGATGCCATAGCAAGCCTCAGAAATCTTGCTGCGTGTTTCGATTGTGATGTGGCACTCTAAGAAGAGAAATATTATATTTTTAGTAACGTATTTTCAAATTTACTGAATATCATGTGTACCCGTTACTTACCAGCATAGGAATATTTGGCACAACAACAACGTCATCTTCCGAACCCACAGATTGTGATCTATCAAATCGGTAAATTTTTTCTTGTTGGAAAGAAACAGTGTTATTTTCATAAAAAACTATGTTTTTCTTTTCCCAAGTTTCCCTAAAATAACAATTAAATGTATTAAAACTTTTGTAAAGCAACATACATAATACAATAACAATAATTAGTAACAACTTGTTTGTAAATGTATTTGTGTTTGAAACGAATTGTAACATTATCACCGTTAAACTAAAAATAGTACTGCAATTACATGACTAGTAGAATTTCTGTTGTTTAACAAGTCTAAGCATATTTTGTTTTTAATTGTTGACGTCAATTTAATCGGACATATAATGGATCGATAAATTCTTTGTTAATTAGAATATTTAAATAAATTACAACCTTAGTAGGTTACTATCATAATGTGGTTGGATTGACGTAAAATATTTTATCTATTTATAATTATAATATAGTCGTACAAAGAGTTATGTAAGTTTTTAAGTCTTCATATTGAATAAACGGCAGGTTACGTGTCGGCATTAGAGCATGTGTAAGATTATTATTACGTTATGATTAATTTAGTTATGAAGTATGCGTGTGTGCATAACACAACTATGTAATATGTCTCCTCTCTCTCATTCACCTTACTATAAGAAGTCTGATAAAAGCATATAAGAACGTACACTTTCTACTCGAAGTGTATCGAGATACGTAAACTTTCTTCATGCATATTACGTAACGCAAGGAAGTAGGAATGGTCAGCTAAAATAACCAGGACCGTAACGCATAACTGGCCGCTAATGCATGTCTTATTGTTATGTCTTGATCACATTTTAAGTAAGTATTTTTTGTTATACTAACAGATATTTTTGCTTGCTTTGAAAAATTGTTAATTATATTTGTATAACATAAAAGAAAATGAGATAAACGTTATCATAAAATCTAAATATATTCAGTACAATACTGATATTTTTATCTGGATTTATTGAATGCGACACTTCTATAAATATTCATAGTGAATTTTATTTTGGTCAATGACCGACTTTCACTCACAAACATAGACCGACAGTATTACAAAATCTTCTCAATCCATAAAAGAAACATTTCCTATTAAGAAATATTCGTGGAACTATGAGAATCGGTGACATTTTTTACGTCTGGTATAAAATCACTTCGGACACAATATGCTAAAAAGTAGGTACCCATTTAAGAACATAAAAATGTTGACTTGATATGTATTAGAAAAATTACTTTATATCTTTTATAATTTCACCTTATTAACTACTATTTGTTATATATTTAAAGTAACTATAATTATGTTTTTCCATAATAATGAAGTGAATAATTTTTTTTTCTAATAACCATACTCGATAATTTGCAATAAATTGCAACAAAATTTTAATGCAATTAAATTATCTATTTCCGGGGCAATTTTTCACATAATTTCCTCTGTTACGAGTTTCATATTACACACTAAATTGCAAAAGAAAGTAGAGCAGCACAATTATAGTAGGCCGCGACGAGCATAGTATGTAATTGTTCTCATTACGACACGTTTATATCGTACTGAAGTTAGTTCGAACTGCGTGCTGGATTTTTTTTTACATATTCTGCATACACACTACGTTTTACACGTTATTGTGCTGCATGCGCAAATTTCATAATTAAAAATAAACAATGTATAAAACTGCAAAGTGTATTATGTTACTATATTATTAACGATGCAGGAAACTCAAAGATTAGATCAGTCTTTAAATAGTACACGTGTTATTATGATACTGTCTTCATTTCAGAGTCTATTTCTGCATCGAATCATTATATTTTGCATAAAAAAAACATTTACTTACAAATAAGTGTACGGGCCCACTTCATCCAAGATCGGCTTGGAACCATTATTTAAAAATTCATCAGCGTTGGTTACGTTATAAACATAGACTCTTATCACTGGAGTCACAGGTGGCTTGGACCACAACTTAAATACTCTGGCGCCTTCTTTTAATGTCACTTCCTGTAAATTAATAATAAATTTTGAACCATGTTAATGCGTGAAATTAGGATGATACTAAATTTCACAAACTACAGTAGTTTCTATGATTTACGTATTTAATTCATTTGAAACACAAACTACGTATTCCATAAGTATAGTGTAAATATTTTGATTACTTACTACAAACATATTTATATTCATTTGAAGTAGACGAGCACAACAACAAGTTACGTTAAATAAGAAAAAATTATTCATAACAACAAATATAGAATATACTTACATGATCTATGTACAGGTCAAACCAAGTCATAAAGAAAATTGCGATTACAATGCCAAGTAATAGTAGGATTACGGATAGTGCAACAACAAACCCTGCAATAAAAAAAAACAGATTTTCTATTAAAAACATATCAAGTAAAAAGACAACGATTTATTAGATAATTGTAAATATATCTTCAAAGTTATACATTCATTTTGTATAGTACTTTTAAAATGTATGTATGCCAGATTAATCAAAATTATAATGCATATGTACAGAATAGTAATATTAATAAAATAGTGTTGTAGAAATCATGAATATTAAAGAAAATTCTATAACATCATTGCATAAACATAAGGAAGCATAAAACATCAACCAATAACGTCACAGTAAATACCGTGAAATTAGAATACGTAATCATATAAGACAAAATGACATACATGCATTCATGTATTGTATGCGCATCCCACCGAATATGCGTGATTATTGTGATCACTTGTCTGGTTTACTTTCCCTTTTTGTGTGTCAGGTATTCAGACATTGTTTATATAAACTTCTGATTGTTTTCAAAACGTGTAAGTAAATGCACTACCTTGATTATGCAAATGCTTTATTCTATTGATTATTACTTCACTAGCTGACATTCTCTTAACAATTATAAATTTTGATATTTCCATTAGCACACTACCGCGGTTACTTTCTTCTTTTTTTTCACTACTTTATCCATCATTGTAAAACTATTTCATGAAATAAATATTATTATTTATAAGTAATATTTATCTCTTTAATCAGATGTACTATACTGGCAAATTAATTACTGTAATTATGCTTTAAATTCTTTTAAAATTTTTGTCTAATATAAATTATTCAAAACAATTGTATACAAGCAATTATTACATAATTTTATGACAAAATGTATGTCATTGCTTAATGAAGAAGAAAATTTCTGTCACTTCTGACCCAGTTGGAGTTTTGTAACTGATGAAATACTGTCCACGAATATTATGCTTTCTCTTGCAAAAAAAAAATATATATATAAAGGTGCTAATATCGTCTAACAGTTATATTCCGGGAAAAAATGCTATTCACAAAAATATCTATTGAATACTTTTGAAGATAATACACAAGAAACAATAAGTACATATAATTGATACTAAATTTTACAATGATTTTTCTATATTCTAACGTAAAAGCAGAGACAAACTATAGTTTGTCTGTGATAGAAGATATGTTTAGAATCGCTTCGTCTGTAACTACCTTTACAAGAGTCTAGTCGTCAGACCAATTTATTTTCGAAGGTACACGATGTCTGAATACGATATGATACGAGCATGCCTGTTCTTAGTTTGTAACGTTGTGCTGAACTTGTGTGCAATATATTTGCTGTTGGTACAATTTATAGATTTGGCTACTCTAGATTACACTACTCCATATAACCCTACCCTACCTGTAATAATAATTAATGCTGTTCCACGATTTCCCGATTCCGTAAATCTCGCACTTAATATTCGTATGAGCTCGTGAAAATAAATTGGTCTGACGACTAGCCATTCGTGATGAAACCCGTTCCAATGAGAATTCAATCTTTCGTTGAGAGTATGAACAGTGCGGTACGCTAATCAACTATGGAAGGTTCAATGAACGATGATTTTGCCAGCCGCATTCAGATTCTTGGTTGATGTCGCAACCTTACATTGCCTGTACACGTTAAACAGGCCTGCCAACAATCGAAACTTAGATGTTCTAACAACTTGGAACAACAGTACAAATAAATGTGTTCAAATAATATTTATTATATCGAAGTACGTAAGTGATTCAGATTAGAATCAAATACATAATATGCAGTAAGCGTTTTGAAAACGAATTTCGTTGTTTATTTTGAGCAACAGCAGTTCCAAGGTCATCAAGGTTCAAACTTCAAGTACTGCGTGTTCTTAAATCGTTCTCAATGTCAAAAACAACATACCTATACTATAGAAAAAAGCGCGCAAAAAATATACACCTAACCTAACACCCAGTCCTCCAGTTTCTATCCGGTTTTTTTATTGTTTATGATAATAGCAATAAGTGGTTATCGCATTCTAAATGTATGGAATTTCTAAACATTATTTCATAATATAACATTACATTAAACAAATATAATACGAAAGAATTTGAAATATTTTCTAAATTACATAATTATGCCACAAATAAGAATTGAAATATGAGATTCATAATTAGTCATTTAACAACATTTACGATTCTGTAAAAACCGTAATTTGTTTTGTAAAATAACCAAAATTTAATATAAATTAAGTACTTTATTCTTGCAGTAACCTTGAAAGCAATAAGTTACTAACTTAATGGCACCGATCTTCATTATATTTGCAATATATTTGTTTGCTGCCATTTTGTATAATCTATATAATAGTTCACGTGTTGTGTGCATTATATAAAAGACAAAATTATATTCACTCCTGTTTTTGCTAATGCTTTTTTCATGCAAGTTTTAGTAATTTCAACGCTGGGTCTAGCGAGTTGTAAAAAATAACTTGTTTTCTCTATAATTTATTTGCAACAAACAATGTTATGGAAATTTAAAAATTAGAAAATCAATCTATTTTGTGTATATGTACATAGTGTTTGTATAATTAATATATTAGCCTATAGCCTACTTTCACACAAATGAAATTTTCACGATTTTGAAAATTGTATAGGTGACACTAATTGCATATTCCTAATTATGCAAGTAGCGTGTAATGTAAACATACACGTTCTTCAAATTACGGTAAAAGAAAGTAGCAGAATGCATCAGTATTAAGACAGGTTAAGTAGTTTCTAACCTCCCCAACTTGTATTGTAATTTATGTAATTACCATGCAAAGATAATTATTATATTACAAATGATTAGTTTGCTATTCACACTTCATTTTTACTATGCATTTGCATACAAAAAAAAATGATTTGGCATATATGTAAATGCAGATGTTAGCAGGCAGTAGGCGGTAGAAAGTACTAAGTGCTTTATTAGTCTAAATCAGTGTTTCTCAACCACAAGTATGCGAAAGCATGTCAGGGGTACACTGACAATACACTCAGTACATAGTAATAAACTGTCAGTATAATTTTCATAGCGATTCTCCAGCTTAGTTAACGTGACATCCAATCAAAACGTAGTATTCTTAGCAAGATATATTCTATTAAATGAGCTAATATTTCTCTTCATATTGCACGAATAGATTACAGTACTTGATGTACCAATGGTACAAGGTACACAATATTAATTTGCAAACAAACCAACATAATATCCGCGTGGGAAAACATGATGTTTCAACAAATGAGACAGGGAAAGTTGAAAATCAGTATCACACCGTAACAATGGCATACAGGCAGCCTAGATTGCGCGCGTGAAATCCATTGGGATATTGCAACCAACAATGTTAGGTTAAGAAACAAACATTTGTTTACATTTGCATGGGAACCAAACTCATGCAGTCAGACAATCTAGAAATAAATTGTACGATGCGAAATGGTGAATGTAAATGTTTCTTCAAGGTTCAAAGTGAATATTCCTTTAAGCAATAATCAAATTAACGCCTAGCTCGTTATATCATCTGGTTAATTTTCAGTTAATTATGAAGGAAATTCCACAATTATATTTATCAGTCAAATATTGTGTGAGTACGTCTATATTATTATATTTTGACAGCTGTCAGTTTGAAAGTTTTCCAGTAGATTTTTAACACTGAACACTACCATCATATATATGTACATACAAATTCCTTTCCATATAAGCAATGTTTTGAAGAAACTCAGATTATCCAAGGTTATATGTGACTATTAAATATATGATACCAGCATTAAGCCTTATCAGAAACATTAGCCAACAACATTTCATCGTTACATTACACCTCGGACTATACCGTGTGACCTTAAAGCCTTCCATGAAGAATAATTTTTTAACAGTTTTAATCTAGGTCCAATGTACATTCAGTTAAAAAATATGCAACTACATATGATTGTTGCACAACAAAACATATACGTAGTACATATTCAGTGGTATGTAATAATATAAACAATAATTATTTTCAAAACGATAAAACAACAGTCATAGTATATAAATACCAATATTAAAATATTTACAGTTACTGAAAAATTACATGCTTCATGCATAATTGGGGAGTTCTGTGTACCGGTAAATTAATAGTGAAAACGAAACTTCAAATATGTAACGGAATATAAATATTTAATTTTAAAATGGTTACCAGAATTGACTTTAATGCAACTCTAGTATCACGGTATACTTTAGAATATAATTATTAGCACGAATTAGTATCAATGTATGGAATATATTTAACATTCCATAAAATATCAAGTTTTAAAAGAATTTAAATATAATGAGAAAAAAAATATATTAAAATAAAATACACAATTTTCAATGTGAAAGTACTTACACCACTTTCGCAGAAAGGCGCTGGATAATTTGGCGCACAATTTTTCTTTGCCTTTCATTTTTTTTCTTTGTATGACAGTTTTCTCACAGTTCACTCGATATACGATGTGTTTACACTATTTCACCACTCAAAAAAAAATAAAAACAATTCCACAACACACTATCTATTGCTGGTACATTATTCAATTCACTTTTTTTCTCAGACGTTGGCAGCCGTGGCGTCAATTGTTTCTGTAGCACACAGTTGATTTCACTCGTTTATGATTCCTGCTAATAGTTTTAGATTAGCAACTAATTATAAAGTAACGTAATAAACTAGAGACGGATTTCTATATTTCACGAAACGAATAATTTAACAAAATATTTTACAATCTTGCGCTGTATAATGTAGTATTTAAATGCGAGTTCTTAAAATAGTGTAAGTTAGTATTAGCTTGTACATAACAGTAGAAAATAATACGTATAAAATGTGTTTTCATCAACAAATTACATTATCAGCAATTTTGTTCATGTTATGTTCCGCTGTTTTGCTCACGCTAACATTAACACTTAATTTGAAGACTTTGCGTCTAATATAGTGTAGAATTTAAACTGAATTCATGAATATGCATAAATAGTAGAGATAATTTTTGTTCATATATATTAAAACTTTTAGTAGATGTATTTGTTTTCTCTGTATGCAAAGTAAATTGTACTTTCTATTCTCAATGACAAAAAAATTAAAATTTCACTTGCCTTTTATTATAGTTACAACGTTTGTACATTCAAATATAAAACAAAGATATCTGTTAATAGCTATGTTCAAATTATTACTAGTTCTCAAATCAGGTTAATTAGATTAAGCGCCTAAAACTGTACTCTTTGTATGAACAGTCCAAGTTATTTCGTATTTGCTCAGGGCCACGCAAACGGCCCCAGCCGGCCCTGTTGAATACACTTTGGCATTAAATGTAATACGCAGTTATTTACGAAGCAATATTAACTATCGCACATATCAAGTAACAAAACATTTGCTGAATACATACGAGAAAATACCTTACGAAAGATTAAATTACAGGTAATAACAAGAAAAGTTTTCCGCAATGTATATGAATCGAAAAAAATCCGGAAACTAAAATAAGCCTAAATTGACTGTGTTAAAAAAATTAATTACTCTATTTTAAGACTCATCTTTGACACTATTGGAGAAGATTTCATTTTTTTTTAATGTTAATATTGTTCGTGGGAACGAAGTGATTTCAATTCAGTGTAACATATGATAAGCTTTTAGTCGTATTTACGTGACAATTAATTCACCATGCAATCTTGAACAGGAAGAGTTAATGTTGTCTAAATGTTTGTAAATAATTTTCACACGCTTCAGCTTGGATCAATTAATTTTGACTGATTTCTGAATACATTTAGTCCTTTGCAGACGAGGACATCAATATGCAATCAAAATATGTACTTTGATCGCAAAGGATTAAATAATATTATTCTGTACATTACTCTAATATAAATATGCTTAACAAAATACTTGACAAAACGTGACCTTGTTTTTAGCTCAAATTTGCATAGCATTTTTGGTCCAATACTCCTAGGTCACATGTTATCCTGCATATGTTAATTATAATATTAAAACTTAAATATTATAATTACAATCGGTTGTGCGTATTTAAATCACTGAATCCAAGGTTTCATTTATCAGTTACATTCACTCACACCGTTGCCCGAGTAAAAACAATCGTGTAATTAACATAATTTAATTACATTGGTACGTGTCTAGTGCATACAAGTTATCCTATATTTAAACAACAACGCGACAATGTTACAAACAATGCACTGCATTCGTATGCACTATTCATTTATATATTTCAGATAATAATTTAACAATGAATTTTCTTCAATACATATGTTATAAAATAATATTCTATTAGTTTCTAATTTACATATTTAATATGTAAATAAATAAATAATACAAGCAACACTTTAGTTTATTGACGAAGACATTTAAGCAAATTTAAACAGAATATTTAATAGAATCTAGATAAAAATATTTACAATTTCTAATTCAACTAGACAGTGTCTATGTGATATGCATGGTTGACTATTGATGAAAAGAAATTTAGTTTATAGTTGATACAGTTTACGATTTTTCACTATTTTATATATATTTCTTTTAGTAATAAATTCCTTCTAGATACGTGGCTTGATCGGTATTTTATTTATTAAGTAGATGTGTCATGGTATAAATTTTTCTTTAAACAATTCTCATAATTGACTACAGTCATACTCATAACAGCGATATAAGAATGTTTATACTTAAGTACATAGCAACAAGAGGTTATAATAAACTGGATAGTAATTATTTGTGTATATAAAATTGCAACAAACAAAAAAATATAGTGATAAAATTACCTATATGTATTGTTCATGCAAAAAAGGATAAAATCCAAGATCTTAACAAAAAATCAAGGTTAGGTAGTTTTTTTATCAATGATATCCAAATAATAAACATGACAGAAAAATGCCATTTAAAATGTTCGTGTCTAAAGTCATTTAACATAAAACCTTTTATGTAATTTATGAGCTATATTGTCAAATGTGTATTCAAAATTCAGGATATACGTATTTATGCAAGGCAATTTATTCCATAACAAGAATGAGATATATTAAAGCATAATTACTAATTTTCTATAATTTATATAATTATGTGAATGACAAATTAAAATGTACTGTCAAAAGGTTACTGAAATTGTCTAACTAATAATTTACACAGGAACTATTTTCAAAATTTATGATTTACTACTACTACAAATTGTTCGTTTTATTACTTATATAATTCATTTTTTGCTAGTGAAAAGTAATTACTTTAGTTAGTTTTGCGGCCGGTTTAATTACAAAAAAAGCAAAAAATCAAAATAGGTTCGAAATAGGCATTATCATAATACAAGATAACATCATATTTGTAATATTTTTCACGATTTCATTTATTCAATTTAAATAAATTTTCAACAATCTATTTATAAGACATTTGATGTTACGTTATGTCAAAAATATGGAAATTATTTTGTAATTCAATCATTTATATATTTCAAAAACAAAACTTGTCAAAAGAGAAACACAATAAAATATTACAGTGACTTTCTCTCGTAATGTTTAATCACCACTAATCACCGTCCCTCGATCACCTTGTTTGGTTTTCATGTTACAAAGGCGAACACGTTTGTTATAAATGTCATTACTATATGGTGTAACTATAGCCCACAATATTGCACTGAACAATAAATATAATATTCATATCCACCTGGCAATACGCAAATTGTGGCACAATTACTTTTCTGAAACGTATAAATATCGATTTTCTACGCAGAATTACAAATTAGAAAGCACAGGAAGAAAGTAAGCATATGCGAAATTATTCAGAATTAGTTTTGCGCGTGTTGTTCATAATAAACTGATATTGAAATTAAATTTTCTACTAAATATGCTGTATAAAATTGTATATATCGCTTTTAATAAAAGTATACTAAAGTATGCAATACGCGGCAAATGGAATGTTTCTACATTGTAAAGAACAAAGTTATTAGAAAATACGTATCCATTCATACATACATTCAGTATTCTATTGTAATACATAATTTTGTTGTTTGTATAACAGATGTGCGATTCTTAAATATAAATGTAGTATGCATTGCAAAATATTATAGGAGAGGTGAGCAAAGCAATGAACATTTGCTATTAAAAAATTCTTCCTTTCAAAAAAGCTATAACTGATCATTTACCTCGAAATCTAGTTCTTAGTGCAACTGAGGTAAACTAACCTGTACACGTGACCTAACCTACATTTTATACTTGAACACGAATCCGTCTCTAGTTATTGTGCAATTATTAGATTTGCGTTAAAAATTATACAAACCTCGCAAAAGAAGACACTACAAAACAAATAATAACCGCTCACAAACCACCGAGTTTAAAATTTAAACACTACACTTTTAGATCTTGACACATAACCTCTAAAATCAACAGTTTCAATTTAAAACAACCGAACGTGATTTCGGTTTGTTGTGTCGAACAAATCTATGAACTGATCGAAATGTACTGTGGTTATTGTATACTTTTTTGACAGATTTGTTGGACCAACAATTGTTAACACGTCGGTTGCAGTATTGAGACGTAAGTGGAACACGGACTAACGGTAAGAAGTTCGGTTGAGCGAGCACTTCGACTCGCGAACGTCCCCCACCAACGACTTGTCTCAATACTCATCCCCTCTGCTTGTTAGCTAAAGCAGGTATTTCAATTGTGGATCTTGAAGTTATGATTTTATACTTTTGCTTAAAACAAAGTACAACTATATGAAAAACTTAACACACATACTGTCCTAACACTGAGATATTATGTAGATTTCAGGCAGCTTCAAATTTCGAGCAAACTCATATTTGTGAGATATCTAAAACCTGAATAATATGGAATATTTTCAGTACCAAAAGAACTATCGTTGGAATGGAACTAAACGGTAATGAAGAAAAGAAAAAATATATATCTGAAGATATGTTTCTTACGTTTGTAAATGTCAAGCGTGACAAATTTCTATTAACATGCATCATATTTTTCATAATTGTGTAGTTGTAAGGAATAATAATCCTGCCATAAACGAAAAACCTTGAAATCTTTATATATCCGATATTTGCGGGTATCAGCATAAAAATTTCAGGTGAAATTTCATTTATGCAGAAACTAGATATTCCTGTTTTTTTAAGAAAATGTGTGACCTTGCTTGCTAAATTAATGTGCAAATATATAATGGAATAATTAAAAGAGTTATCTCTAAAGTATCAATATGTACAAGTGACGCAGACATTTATTTTATTTTCATTTACAGTGTAAATTATAAATAGAAATTTCTTGCTAATTTCATAAAATGGATTGTCGGAAAAATAACAATTTTGTAATTTTCATAATAACACAGGTATAGTCATTTGGAAACTTGAAAAAGGGCCTGCAACTTAATCCACTTGTAATAATAGACATGTCTTTAATAGATACGCGGAGATAATGTCTTAGTACACGTGTATTTCTAACAGTATTTTTAATCCAGGACGTCATATTATGCAGATTTCTTACTAATTTTATGATGTTTCATACCGTTAGTACTTAAGTTTACCTAATTATTCTACTGAGGGGTGTGGATTAAAAATCTAATTAGCCTTAATATACGTGATCATTAAAACTAACTCTACAGGAGGTGTAGCGCAGGTAAACGTTAATTTAATAAATCGCTAGACCTAGTTTGGAAAATTTTCAAGAAATATTAATAATCATTAAGATAATGTCGTCTCGTCTGACATAATATCAAATACAACTGTGGCAGTATAATGGACGATTTTAATAGCTTATAAGTCAACTTGAGGCCATATACTTGACGTATTATCAAAATCATTTTCACTTTTAACATTATTCTTTATTTTCCACTAAATTGTATTTAAAATTTTCATGTATATGCAGGGAATAGAACAAGATTTTTCCATATTTTTTACTTTAAAAAATTGTGTAAAGCCATTTGAGAAAAAAAAAAAAATTTAATTAAAAATTTAACAAAAGATCAATGCATTTATAGTCGGCTTAGTCTGCTTTGTTTATATGATATATGTTTGTCACATATATCAGACGTCGATGAGCTGCATACATGGATGTCTGTATCTATTCCTAGTTTTTATTGCGTACTTTGATCAAAATGTCAAACAATATAAAAAAAAATTGTTTGTTCCTTAAAAGTATATTTTATCTACCTTTGATTATTCGTTTACGTAGTAAATTCAAGGCAAGCAGACAATTTATTACTGGTTTTCTTCGGTTTAAATATTACTTTTGCATGTTTCCATAATGGTGAAGTGACAAGGTAATTTTCAGTTGATAATAATAATACCATACTTGCAGTTCAAAGATTAATACATCGGCACAATACAATTGCATACTTAGCTTCTAATGTATTTTCTATAAAGTCTAACGAAATTTGCTCCTCAATATGGAAAAGTACCACATTTTAATATGTACGTTATTATTAATTTGTATCGGAATCTATACAATAAATTTTGTCAAAATTTTCACCTTCCTACAAGTCGTAACAATATAAAAATTTGTAATATAGTAAATAACCTTCATAATTTTTAAGCACTCTATTAACCTGTATTTAACTACCATTAATTTAATCGAAGTATTTAATTATTAGGTATTACTCTGAATACAAGGTTTCCATTATCTACACCAAAAACAATGTTGCCTAATTTTTAATTGATAACCGCTTAAAAATTGAATCATGATGTAAATATTGAAAACAAGTTTAGTTTGTTTGTAAACATCAAACATATCAATTTTTAATCATATACGTTAATATCAATGACTAAAATATCAGGCACTACCATACCTTAACCCAGCATTGAAATCTAAATACAACAAAAAAAAATTCGCAAGTATAATACATATATGCAAAGGTAATAAAAAACTGAAGGTCTTCTAGATGTAGAAGAACAAGAATAACAAGTATTTATATTTTTATTTTCCCATTAAAAAAAAACAGTTGGATATTTTTTTCAGGACAAGACACAAATATTTCATATTTTACATCACCGTATCTCACTGTGAATATTAATAACGAATTTTAATAAAGGAAATAAAATTCACGTGAACGGACCGACTAAGAAAGTTAAATTTGTTAGTATGTGTATGTTGTTCAACGTTTTTGAGCTACAAAATGGTGGTTAATATATAAACGCTTTGTTGCATTTAGAATTTGGAATAGCCTAAGGAATTTTGTATAAATTGTGAAATTACCAGAAATGTTAAAAATAATTAACGTACAGTATTTATTTCATAATTATATAGAATAAAACTTTTGGTAATATTCATTGAATGTAGATAGATAAATACGTATTAAGTTTGTTTTAAAAAAAAGATTTAATTTATTTCGGTAAAAAAAGTGTAATACAGTGAATTTCGCTTATAACGAACCCGCTTACTGCGAACTTTCGCTTATAACGAACCAATCTGTAAAGTACGAACTAAAGTATCATTAAACGTGTGTTATTTTTTTCGCATATAACGAACCCGTTTATAACGAACTTTCGGATATAACGAACCTTAATTTTTGTAATAATCGCAAAAGTTTTCGGTTATAACGAACTTCAAACGGCATTTTACCAAATAATCAGGGGATTCCTCGAAATCTTTCAACTCCGCATATGTAGGGTCGCCGTAACAGTTTTTGCGGTTCTTGTGTATATGTGGTTAATTGTATGAAAAAAAATTATCGGGCCTTTCCGCGATTGGAACGGATCATGCGGAAATTTCAGCATGCTCCACATGTCCTGTCCGCCCCTGTTCACTGTATTTAATGTGTTAAAGAAGTACAATTATAAGTTACGCAATTTCGAAGAAAACATGTAAAGCTCTTACTTTAAATAAATAAAAATAATATAAAATAATAATAAGTATAAACAAAAGTAAAATAAACGATTTTTTCAAATAAGCTTCATAAAAAGTATTGTTAGTGTACAATGTATATGTATTACAAAACAATATCTAACTCAATTTTGAACAAATCTGGATTTTTCTAGTTTTGCAGAACAGTTCTTCATATTATGTACCTACTTGAAACATGTACCTATGCATTCATAAAAAAAATGAATTTCTGATGTTTATCGTTTATTACGAACTTCGCTTATAGCGAACTATTTTCTTCGGTCCCTTGAGGTTCGTTATAAGCGAAGTTCACTGTATTTGAAAAAAGATTACATTCTTCGTGGAAGCTTTTCACTTGTAAAATAAATATTGTGTGTCAGTCGAGTCTAGTTAATGTATCTTTGGATCAGTAAACAAGTTTGGCCAGTGATACAAGAAGAAGCGAAGTCCGAAGGATAATGGCGGTTGCAAACGAGTCTAGGTTAAATTGATAATTTTTACACAAACATTACGACAAATACAAGAATTTTTTATATTAAAACAAGTTCTTTCTAATATATAGATAAAAAGTAAAAGCATTTATAAAAATAATTACTAGTGGCACATGGAATAAAAATGTATATTTAAGATATATGCCTGTGGTCATAGAAAGAAGTTAATATTGTTCTATATTTTTACATTATGTGGTTTTGTGTAATCTTGACCTAATGTCTGATGTCCATTACACAGCAGCCTTCAATACAAAAAAAAACTTGTGCTCGAGTAATTTAGTGTTCATGTGGTCAGTGCAGGAGGATTGAAGTGGTATTTAACAAAACTGACACGTGCGCCAGTGACGTTCGTCGAATGTTTACCAATGTCCAAGGCTCACTAAACATTGACGGGCATTTTTTCTTGCTTATAACATGAAACCCAACGGAAAGAGATTTTTTATTAATCAAAGTCCAAAAGTTAAAATTTAAATTATGCAAATTACGAATAGAAAAAGTTTGTTTAGATTTAGATTAGTATTAATTGTTAAACATAGACAATAATACATTGATTATTATTGATAACTAACATTATTATACTTCGTAAAAGTAAATATATTGGAATGATTCGTAATCAATATTCGTCATTAAGAAGATTATTAACAATGAAGCAGATATCAGGGACTGAGTCACTAGTTGAATAACATAATTTAATTAAAAAATAACCAAGAATCTAATATATGACGAACCATACGAACACGTCATGAACATATTAATTGGTATGCATAAGACGAGTGTCTGCGTATATATTGACGTGATGGTAGGAATGTCAATATTTAGGAATTGTTAAACCACAACTTTACCAACGTTTCTTGAATTTCAATAATATTATTATTATCATAGAATATGCAACGACACTAATCATATTTCTTGGCATGCATATGTGATAAATAAATGATTCACGATATTGTATATCTAGTTTAGTCAGCATAATAACATAAATTCCACCACTGAAGTAATATTAACTGATTTGAACAAAAAAAAAACGTAATTGTTGCAAGAGTATCATTAGGTACCTATTCGGTAATATGTGATATATAGATATTGTACTATGTAATTCGTATGACCTCAAAATGTCATTACGTAACTGAAACTACTTCCTGGAATCTTAAATATATGTGTTTTATTAACCATCAACAGTCATTGGCTAATACTGATCATTATATTACATGTATGTGGACGGTATATTAAAATGACATTTACTTTACATAAATAACGATATTGCGAACAATACGGATGCGAAAAACTGTAAATTGTAATATTCTTCTGATACTAAAAAAATATGAAAAGAAATTTGCAAAAGCGAATGTGTTAGGAAAAAAATTATTCAACTAATACGGAAATTGTGTAATTATGCAAAGAGAATATGTGACGTGGGATTTTTGTTCCGCATAAAGTATTATACAAACTACCATTGATGTAAACTTTGTAGTTATAAACTATTAGTTAAGAATCTTCTGAAAATCAGAAAACTGATATGTAGATTATGACATTTGTCAAAGCACACATTTTCAGATTAAATTCTTCTAGTTCGTACAGGTTTAAATGTGCTGTTAATACTTGTTCATTCACATTTAATACAGGTGTAACTCTAAGTCTTCTAATTCTGAAGGACATATACAAGAAGGAAATAATGCATGAAAAAAAAAAGTAAACTATCTTTCTCTCGCTACTGTTCCATGCACAAGGTTGCACATTGCGTAGAATAATTTCATGCTGATGGAATGCAAAGTAAAAGTTGAATCAGACTCAAGAAACTTGTCACAAATTTGTTTAGCACATCCAGACTATAAACATAGGAGAACTTTGTAATCAAATGTACAATGATATTTTTTCTTTGATACAATCTATGATATACATGTTATGAGTTTACTTATAATAGTAGTTTTATTTTAATATTTAAATTTATAGATTTAAAATTTATAATTTCTATAAAACTCCTTGATTCAGTAGTTCAAGATCACACGATTCGAGTATTTAATATTCTACATAAGGTCGATTTGGAAATTCTTGAAATCACATTTTTAGTATTCAGGTCAAGTTCGATTCAAGAATCACCTTTAAATTAATTCAGTTTTCAATGAATAATTGATATAACAACACATTTTCCCAATGTTTTCTATTATATAATTTCATATAGATTGTTTTAAATATAAAATTAGAAAAAAATATAATCTGTGCGGTCATTGACTATTAATTTACATAGATTATTTCCTTATTCGTTGTGTTATTACATAAATCTATGAATTATTATCGAATTATAATAAATCCTTTTGTTATATGATCAGCAGACTCATTTGTTGTCTTCTTAGAAGAATAATTTTTATATGTTATGGTTACGTATGTTCACGTTAATACCGCAAGAAGTTGACATATTCGTTATGCATGCATAAAAAATTGAATTCTTTGTAACTAGGAAACAAATTATTATGTCTCAGTCTTACTTGGATGCATAACAAGTGATGTACGGACACAGTATAATGCTACATTATGTAATTGCAGTAAGTAAATCTTGACACACATTCGAATTCAATGGAAATGCATAACCACACAACGTGTTTATATATGAAATATTAATATCTGACACGTAGAAAATCAAATGTAGAATTACTTGCTGTTGTTACAGGAGATAAATAACTTAAACATATATATTTACATATACCTGGAATCTTTCACGTTGTTAAATAAATTACATTTAAAATAGAAAAATATTCGAAACTACAAAATTAACAAAATATGAACTGGTTGTAGATGAGACGAGGTTATTTACCATATTTTCGATAAAGGACCTTGCATTTTTCTAAACCTTCAATATTATCAACCCTATTTCGGTTCTCTAAATTTATTAAGAATATTAAGGCCACGTAACATATGTTCCAACATATTCAAAAATAACAAAATAAAAAATATAGGATAAATTAATTTTCAAATATAAATATGTAATTTTTGTATTGTAAAATCGATGAACTGGGTCAAGATAATTCAGTTTGAACCAGAACTACTTTTTTGTCATTTATAAAGCGTAATAAAAATATTGAAAAAATATCTAGTCATTTCAACCAGTGTGAGTAAGAGGGCGTAACAAATGTTACTCATGGTAGTTTGTGTAAAAATTACTTTAGCAAAACAATAACCAAGAATATTGTACTAATTTCTTTCTCATTACTCACAATGAGTCAACCAATTATTAAAATATTTATTTGTGCAAATTTTGTATATTGTATTGCTGTTTTCGGCAGATACCTAATTTCTCAATACAAGGACTACAACCGTAAAATTATAAATGTTTGTAATATTAGTAATATCGGCCAGTGAGCATTTACAATAATTACAGAAAATATATCATCAACAGGAACAATTAACCTTAGTAAATGTAAGGTATAATTGTAGAATATAACATTTGTGGCGCGGCAGTAAGGTTAATTGTTGCGGAACACGTAATGTTAAAACTTGCATTTCATAAAAATAATAAAAATTAATTTTAATTTCAATAATGAAATATCTCGTACTTTATATGTACCTATCGCTAAACTCAACACGTTTACAGTTGCACAACATTGCATTGCACAAAAATGATAATTTCACTTTGAAAATATGTCACCTACGCAACAATTATCATTTCCCAATGGCTAAAATATACAATAGTTTGTTCTTTAATTTAATTACTGATTGTTGTATTCATCCATACATAAATTGTTTGAAACTATTCGTATATAATTATTAACAATCAAATTTACATGTTTGATTATTATAATTTCAATTTCCTTATTATGCAAGTAATGATACACTGTTTTGTTTTCAAAACAACTTAGTGAAATATATTGATATTACAAATAAATAAATGATACTTACATGCACATCTCGGTTTACCGGCACATTTCTCATCGTAATCAATCATTTTCATAAGTCAATATTAGCAGTTGTCTAATGTCAAATTTTCACTTGTCAATTTACAATCGATCGATCGTAGAAGGCGAAGCAAATCTCGAACAATTACATAATTTGCTTGTCGAAGCAGCTGGCTTGGAGCGACCGCTGACTTGGAATGGTCATTTACAAGTATGACAGTCGCTTATAGAACAATTACAAGTAAGTAGTACGGTGAATTTGTTTTGCAACTTGTAATGCCAATCGTTGGAGGTTAACTCTTAATCAGTAAGTTAGAATAGGGTAACTGGAGATGGGTATTGTTGTGAAAACGTTACCATTCAATAGTCAAACCAAGGTTAATGTAATTAGCATTATATAGTGACAGAAAATTATAAAATAATTGTGCAATATTTATATTTTAACTTTAATGGCAATCGATAATTGAAACAATTCATAAAATATGGGTGGAGCAAAGTTTTGCTTCAGACTCTAAAGTTGGATCCTAATTTTATTCAATAGGATATTAAATTTATTTAAGAACAGTAATTTGTTGTCATAATAATAATTATTAATTAATTATTGAGGATTGTTTGTGTTTTACAACAATTAAATATACTATAAAATTTAATACAAAATATGTATGCGTAATGCGGTTATAAATAATGAAAAATTTGTAGTCCGTTTCCCGTTTAATATATAAGTATTGTGTGCTGCATACCATGTTCGTTTCCATACATTTTATATTCATTTAAAGTGTAAAAACCGAAATCACCAGTAGGTAAAAAGTTGATCACGTGCCCCCTTGGAATTTAAAAGTACATAAACTGTTAAATAAAAAAAATATATAATAATTGTAATGAAATTTCCTCTAATAAAATATGTCATTAAGTGGACAGTTATGTAATTGCTAAAGATATTAAATGTCGATCAAATTACTTTCCTTTATTGAACTTCAAGCATTATCAGTTTGAACATAGATAGTAGTAGGTATGCAGACAGTAATAACTTTGGTCACATAAAATAGCATTAAATTCTATTCTGGAAATCGATTATTTTAAAATACATTAAATGAAAAATATAGTGATTAAAACATTATGGTGTCTGGTGTGAATTAACAAAGTAACAATAATAAATTCTGTTGTCAGTAACTATTAAACAAATTAATTTATAATAACAACAGGAAATTACCATAGACAATATATTCAGGCACTACGTTAAGTTAATGTTCAATCTTATGTGAATGATGATTAAGAAAAAAGATATATTTTCAATGCCCCGTGTATTTTTCATTTGGAAAATGCTGGGTGTGGCTCCATATACAATAAAAGGAAATGTCGGCGATCGTACACTTGAAATAACGTACAAAGACTTCGCTTTATTCACTATACAATGTGTGTTCTATTTAATCTTGAATTTTGTGGGAGTGTACGTGAACATAAAAATAAGATTGAAATATGATATTATAACTTTACTTTTGAGTAGCACTGAAATCATCACAAACTTTTTGTTATTAATATTCTCGTTGTCTGTAAATTTCATTTATGTTAAACCAATACGTCATATATTTTTTAAAATTGAAGAACAGAATCAACGTTTGGAACAACTTGGAGTTAAACGAATAAACAGGAATATAGAAACCTTGATATTTCTTTTATACACACCGCGCGTTCTATTGTTTTTTGTTGCTTTCATACTAGATAACACTGAAGAATCAGAATTACTTACGACAAAAATAATGTATGTATGTAATAATCTCTTAGAAACCGGATTGGAATGCATAATTTTCGTTTTTCTTTATGAAGCGAGAAACTTATTTGCACTATCAAATGTTAAAGTAGATATACTTTATTGCGAGATTAATAAAAATAATAAATTAAATACCATATGTGGAAAGGTTTTAAAAGATTGCTTGCAAATTAATGATGATCTATGCAACATATGCGTAAATGTCAATAAAGTTTTCAATGTATACCTTCTCTTAAAATTCATAACTGGATTCTTTGATTTGGTTTACAGTTCAATGTATCTTGTTGAGTATAATGAACATGACTTTTATGTTAGCATAGATCTTGAAATTATTGTTTGGGTATCCATAGGAATTTGTGACATAATTTACTTAATTGTAATCTGCGAAATGACTATTTTTGAAGTGAGTACACATACATAAATACCACAATCATATTTTAAAAAATTCTAAACATTTTCAGACTCGAAAGCTGAACACAATTTTAAGACAAGTTGACTATAGTTTCCCAGAAGTAAGGACACAGGTACTGATACAATATGTTTAAATATAACATTGATTTTTCATTTATTTTGTAGCAGTTCATTTTTAAATTAAAATATTTTACTTTGTTCGACTACATATTTAATAAAATAAAAGTTAATATGTAGTAGAACAAAGTAAAACATTTTTAGTTTAATCTATATACTTGCAATACGAAATAATACTACATAAACATTTTGTAAAATAATTTCAAATTGGATAATTTGCAGATGAATCTTCATTTTTTGAAAACATATCATCGTAAACTGAAATTTAGTGTTTGCAATTTTTTTCCATTGGATGGTAGTATTGTATATTCTGTAAGTTTTATAAACTAACCGGTAGGTACTCCTTTAATACTTATTTATGTGTTATATGAATTTCATGGATATACGTATGTATTTATTTCAGATGTTCGCAGGCATTGTTACATATTTTATAGTCATAATGCAATATAAAATAAAATTGTTACATACATAAATTTATAATAATTGTAATGAAATTTCCTCTAATGAAATATGTAATTAAGTAATACAATTACTAAAGATATTATCTGTCAGGCAATATTACTTTCGTTGATTGAACTTCAAACATTGTCAGTTTGAACAAAGATAGTAGCATGCAGATAGTAATAATTTCAGTCACATAAAATATCATTAAATTATTTTCCAGAAGGTGATTGTTTAGAAAATAAAAAATATAGTAATTATGTATAAAAACCTTATGATGTTAATTAACCAAGTAACGATAATAAATTATGTGGTAAATAACTATTAAGAAAATTAATATGTGTTTTATAATAATCACAAGGAAATTATAATATCAAGCACATTTTACATTCAGGCACTGTGTAAAGTTAAAGTTCAATCCTAAGTGAAAGATGATTAAGAAACAAGATATATTTTCAATGCACGGTGCATTTTTCATTTGGAAAATTCTGGGTGCGGCTCCATATACAATAAAAGGAAATATAGGCGATCGTACTCTCGAAATAACATACAAAGATATCGCATTATTTATTATACAGTGTGTGCTTTATTTAATCTTACTGATTGTGGGACTGTACATGGACGTGAAAATATTATTAAATTGTGATATTATAACTCTCCTTTTGTGCTGTACAGAAATCGGCATAAACGTTTTATTAACAATAATTTGTTTGCTAGTAAATTTTATTTATTACAAACAAATATTTCAAATATTTCTTCAAATCGAGGAACAGAATCAACATTTAGAACGACTTGGCGTTACCCAAGAAAACAGGAAAACCGAAATTGTGTTATTACTCTTGTATATCCCTCGATTTGTTTTATTTTTAGCTATGTTATTACTAAGTAGTAATGAGGTGCCACAATTACTTGCGACAAAAATAATGTATTTATTCACTGCCAGCTTAGAAGCTGCAGTCGAAAGTATAATGTTCTGTTTCCTCTATGAAGCGAGAAACATAGCTTTATTAACAAATTTAAAATTAGAAAAACTTTGTTGCGAGATTAACAAAAATAATAAATTAAACATTACATGTGAAATGGTTTTTAAAGATTGTTTGCAAATTCATGATAATGTATGCAACATATGCTTGAATGTTAATAAAGTTTTCGATGTATACCTTCTTTTAAAGTTCATAGTTGGATTCGAGGATATGGTTAACAGTACATCGTACCTTGCTAAATATAATGAACAAGATTTTTATATCATCATAGATCTTCAAGAAATTGTATGGATATGTATAGGAATTTGTGAGATAATTTACTTAGTTGTTATCTGCGAAATGACTATTTTTGAGGTGAGTATACAACTATAAATATCGTAACCATATTTCAAGATATACTAAAAAATTTCAGGCTAGAAAGTTCAACACAATTTTGTCACAAGTTTACTTTAATTTCCCAGCAGTAAGGACCAAGGTATGGGATACATACATATATACCGGGTGGTGACCGTGACACCGGAACATAAGACTTTAACATGTAAAATAATATTTTTATAATTTCTTGCTTCCCTTATTATTTTAGACAAAAAAGCTTCAAATAAATGTTGTAGAGCATAAAATTCTACATTAAAATCAGTAATCGCGGTCGCCACCCGGTATACACATTCTAGAAAATGACAAATATATTTTTTTTATACTATAATTAAACATTTACTGATTTGTTTAATTGCAGATTAATCAAAATTATATGAAAATGCATCACCGCAAACTTAAGTTTAGTGTTTGTGATTTCTTTCTCCTGGACGGTACTTTTGTATATTCGGTAAGTATTATACAATATTTAGTACCTACCTACGCCCTTAATATCTTCTTATATGTAAACATTTTGTGTCCTTCTATAAGAATTTAATAGATATCTGTACATATATTTTTTTCAGATTATCGCTGGCATTACCACTTATTTTATAATAATAATTCAATTTAAAAAAATGCTATTAAATCTATAAATTTATAATAATACATTTACTTCTACTTTACTAGAATAAGTTTTATTATATGAATAATTATATAATTAATAAAAAATATCTTTCACGCAATATTATTTTTTTTTATTTCTTCATTATCAGTTTGAATAAAGAAAAGTACAAAAAATTAAATTCATTGTGGTCAAAAACACTTAAGCAAATGAAATTATAATTATTATAAACGGAATTACTGTAGATAAGTACATTTTACATTCAGACACTGTACAGTAAATCTACAATCGAATGTGAAACTTGATTAAGAAACAAGATGTATTTTTAATGCCCTGGGTAATTTTTATTTGGAAAATTCTGGGTGTGGCTACAATAAAGGGAAATATTGGATATCGTACTCTAGAAATAAGATACAAAGATATCGTTGTATTCGCAGGACAGTGTATACTCTATTAATTACTACTGATTGGAGAAAATATTACTGAAATGTGATATTAAAACTCACAACTTTTAGAACAACTTGGTATAAAACAATTGCATCTAAATTTCAAATAATTTCAGGCTCGAAAGTTAAACATAATTTTAATACAAGTTTACTATAATTTCGCAGGAGTAAGGACACAGGTAATAACATTATATTTTTATTCTGTAAAATTCCAGTAAGAAATAATACTACAGAAAATTATAAATATTTAACAAAAATAGAAAATAATCTGATATATCCTATTATAAAAAAAATGTGTAACATACATCTTTCAAATTTATTCATTTATTTAATTTACAGATTAATCTACATTATTTGAAAACATATCACGAAAAACTGAAATTTAGTGTTTGCTTTCTTTCTTTTGGATGGTACTTTTGTATATTCGTAAGCTTTATAAATTAACCAGTATAATAAGAAAAATGAAATTACCTTTAGTAGAATATGCCTTATTATATAAACAATAATTTATCACGTAATATTAATTTCCTTTACAGAACACATATTCTCAGAATAAAAATATTACATCATTTATTACAGACTCTTGCTGGCTCCATAATAATATAGTTTAGATGAATATTGTTAAATATAAATGTATAAATGTTTATTAGACCTCTAGATAATGAATAAATTTTAGTTAGATTAATAACGGATTTGAAATAAATAAATTAAAATCTTCATGAACTTTTTACAACAAGTTTACAGCCATTTTACATTGTATAAGATCAATAATATCTATTGGTAAATATAAATGTTTTAACAAATCTAAGTACTGATACGAATTCCGACAAAACTGGCTCAGATTCCTTCGAATTTCATCCCTGGATAATTCTTTCAATGTTGGTATTCCAGGTGCATTCAAGACATTGATCACATAGTTATAAATATCCAACATGTCATTATCGCCCTCCAATTCCGAAATATTTCCCGAGAAACTAAATGTCATAACATGAATTCTACATCGTTTCTTTAAAACAGCACTTGGTGTACAAAGGTACTGTATTAAAATTAGCAACTTTAACATATTTTTATTTATCCTCAAAGTTTCAGCAAAATGTTGGAAAATATCAAGGGGCTTTACACGAATACAAAATGACAATAAAGTGGGCACCAAGTTCGGGAACAGATCCACAGCAAATAGTATTAAATCCTTATTGTCAAAATTAGCACTACCATCCTGAATCAGTATGTCCAACATTTCGTATCTGTTTTGGTATCTGTAAAAATTTTGTATGAATGCTCGTAAATCATTTTGATTTACATTAACACCAATTTGCAAAAATTTCCTTAACACTTCACAAATATTTATTTCTTGTACATTTTCAACAAAACGTATTCGATAAAAAAACGTTTGCAATATTTTGACGTTTTTGCCTAATATTAGACATATATCTGGATGATCTAATACTTGAAACAAAATTTCGACTCGATCAGGAAAAAACCAACCATACTTAACCATCAGTTTCACTAAATTATTACAATCTGCTAATTCTGTTACGATACAGAAATCTGTTTTAGCCCATAACTGTTCAAATAAATGTGGTTGTTGAGTGACAACAGAGAAATGCAAGGCTGTTGTTTGTCTGCCAATAACATTCACATCAGCGCCGTATTTCAGTAATTCCATTGCAACGTCACAATTGGCAACATCGACAGCTAACATCAACGCAGTGCATCCATCAAAATCAGTGGCATTTATATCTGTTTCGATATCTGTTATGTTAGTATTTAACAAGAGTTGAAGTGCTTCGACAGAATTGCTTAAAGCGATGTAATGCAGTGGTGTGTAACCGTTGAATTCTTGAATATTGGTGTTTGCTTTATGTTTTATTAATATTTCCGCTACTTTAACATTCCCGTTACGACAGGCTGCATGAAGCGGAGTTATACCATCGTTATTCCCTAAATTGACATCGGCTCCGGCATTTAGAATACAGCCTATTATTTTTGTATCTATTTCTTCAGACTCGCATGCTAAAAGTAAACATGTTCGCCCTTCGCAACAACGGGAATTTATTGCTGCGTTGCGCTGATGGATCAAGAAATTTACCATATCTAATCTGTAACAAATAATAATAAATACAACTGTGATTATAAGTATGCAAAGATGACAAAATACAATTTTTATTCGATTATTATCATGACAAAAACAAAACTTTTAAACATAAAATTGGAGGGAACCTGATATTGGAATATATGATTATATGTATATTCCCATATACATAATATATTTTTTTCCAAGTCCGGGAGTAGAAGCTAGTTTCTATGGAGTCAAAATCGTGACAGAAGTATAGCATTTACTCCCTAGGGACGAAATAAAACAACATATTCCCTAGGGGAGTTTTTATGATAACAAAGGTTTTTGTATACAAATGTCATAGTATGCGTTGCATGGAAACATTCCCAAAGGCTTCTACATATTGCAATTTCACTCCGATTTATTAAAATTCTTTATTTATGATATTAGTGTTTCTACTCCTGATCGTGGAAAAAAATAGTATAAACACCTCGAGAGACACCACCATTTTTCCCTTGATGTATTTTCAAATTACACCTCAGGAAAAATAAGACGTTTCTCTTTCTTGAGGTGTATAATGTACTACATATTTAATTATCATGAAATTAACAAATTGCGCATACTAGCAATAAAATACTTTTTACTAACCTGTTAACACTTACAGCTGCATGCAAGGGTGTCCATTCTGAGTCACTTATTATGTCAACTTCACTTCCTGATGTAATTATTTCTCTTACACAATTAAAATTTTCGCTGAATATTGCTTGAAACAGAGGATCCATTATACAGACATAACCTACAATAAAAAAAATTGCAGTTTAATAATCCTATAGTTTTTTAAAATAATTAACATATCGGCAATTTATGGAAACATACTTTGAAAAAAGTTTTATAATACTGTTTATGCGTACCTAGTTAACTAACTCTTAAATTTATTTACTGTTTAGTTCAAGTTAATTCTATTTATAAACTGAATGTATGTAAGTGTTGCCAGCTGTGTTTTCTATCTCGTTTATGTCCATTAAATCATCATCTCTTAAGAATTTAAACAACCTGTATATTTTTAGTAAAGCATCAAATTTGGAATTATTGGTTATGGCAAGATATGTAATATACCAGTAATATGACAGCATTCTTATAAATTGTTAAAACACGAATAAAATAAAACGGAAACAAAAAGAACCAAGCACACACAAAACATTTCCTCCACAAACAAGGATTTTCCTTAATAATTCGACTTATTCGAGGAATTCGAGTTATAAAAGTTCGAATTATAGAAGAAAATTTGCAATCTAAACGCTGTTGTCACTCGATTCATTTCGGCTATGTTCTAATATGTTTAATCAAATATAAAAAAGAAAATTGTAAGTCCTGATTTGTTCACAATTTACAGTCAGGAATTAGAATTTAATGTCAAAATATTTTGAGGTAAGCCATACTAACTTTAGAATTCGTTTACATTGTTATCACTGTTTATAGTGTTTATAGGTATTATAAATATTCTAGAATAATATTTCAGTTTGTAGACAAATTTAGTTTAAAATTACCATAGTTTTATAAAATTGTTTAATCCTATTATAATTAATTAGAATTTTTTTATCAAACGCAATAAAATATACGCGCTTGTTAACCGTCTGCTGCCGTGGTTGAAATATAATTCCGAGAATGTGGTTTCTTTTAGCAAAGTAGAATATTTGTGGGTTTTGCTTGTATATATAGTGAGAATAACGTAAGACTATACATTGGCAACTTTATTTTAGCTTTAATTAATTTGCCCATGTCAGTAACCATTGAGATTACTATGACGCTTGTTTTGGCAAATGTTACTGTGTTTTGAATATTGTGCTAGTAATATCTCACGAGTTTGCGTAATAATTAGTGCAAAAAAAATCATAGAAGAAAAGTTTAAGATGTACTCCTGGTATTTAGAAAGGGCATCTTTGCGAGAAGTTTGTGATTATATCAGCGTTGAATTCCCGGGCCCATCCCATGTCATCAAACGGTGGGAAATTTAGTTTTCACCCCTTGGGTGATTCTGTAAATGTACTGATACCAATTAAAATTTTAATACTTGAAGTGTACTTTTAATCCAATAACATGTAATACATTTAATAAAAAAATGGAATAAACTCTGTAAATAATTTAAATAAAAATATTAGTCTGTGGACAAGTGTCCATTTTTACATTATTCAACCCACGATCTTCTCGATTAAAAATGTATAAATCTAGAACATCATTGTTGAAGAAGTGTAAAATGCATATTTTAAACTGCCAGATAAAGTTATAGAATAGTGCCAATAAGTTAGAAATATAAATTGTATAAGATAAAAAAATATTCAATCACATTATTGAAGTATGTTCGATGAACCGCAGTAAAATATGTAAACATAACTTGAATGTTTCCAATATAGACGAAATAGATTTTAAATTTCCGACTTCGAATTACACGATTTATTCCAATTGAGTACGATGTCGTCCGATGCATAGTCGCATAGCATAGGAAATAAAATATATCCATTTCTTATGCTATGTTAATTTGAGTTATGTATAATTATGCCGCTTATGTAAACTCTGAAGTGGTATACGAATAGTTGCCTATGTTATGCTATGCTATGTAAACTGTGACGGGACCTTAATTCTGATAAATTTGACCTAGGGATTTTAAATATTATATTTTCAGTTCCGAAGCTCATCGTCAATTATTATTAATAAGAAGTAATATGTCCGTTTTATGTACTCGTTAATTTTTGTTAAGATCATAAAACGGACATATTACTTTTTATTATTACTAGGGATTTTACTTTTTACTGGATTGGCTACACTGCTAGTCAAGTTGTAATGTTTATTGACCAAAAACTGACAGCTAGTAAATTTACATGTGCAGTGAGCAGCAGTGAAAAAAAATATAAATCAGTGACTTTATATTTATGTATGAAATCATTGATATAAATACTTCTATTTAATTAAGCATTTATTAATAAATTACTAATGGATGACATAGATTTAGATGTATATTCTAGTTTGACGTCTTTAATTGTTCAATATAACACCGATATTAAATACATTGAAAGATGTGATGAAGAAATAATCTTTAGAAGCTTTTTTAATAACTGTAATAGGTACAAATCCATAACATTTTTGTTTCTGATAATGATGACTGATAAAAATATGCTTTTTATAGAAATATTACTTTAGAATGGTTAGATAAAGTATTTGTTAATTCTACATCAAAATGTGCAATAAAAGCAAAAACACTTCGCGAGGGTGGAAATGATTACTACAAAAATAAAAATTATTTATATGCTCTGAATCTTTATACCGAAAGTGTAAGCTATGCACCTTATGAACATGAAGAGTTTTCTCTAGCGCTGGCAAATCGATCTGCCGTATTATACAATTTGAATGAGTATCAGGTGCTTTTATCTCTAATTTAAATAATAATTACCGGTACACAGTTAACCAAATATGTATTTTGTTTCAGAGTTGTGTTCACGATCTTGAAACATGCCTTCAAACTAGTTATCCCAAAAACTTATTTCATAAACTATATTTACGATTAGCGAGTTGTTATGTTAAATTACATCTTCTTGATAAGAGCATTGAAACTTTACAAAAACTGAAAGATTATTTGAAAAATGAACAGCTAGATATTTCTCCAAGTAAACGAGGTAAGAAAAAGTCTTTGTTGAGTATATTTATATAACAATAGACTTTTTTTGTACGATAGTCTGATTAATAATATTTCTTTTGTAATTTTAGATTCAGTATTACAAGACATAAATGCAATAGAAAAAGACATATCGAATCAAAATCTGGCAAAGAACTCAGATGATTGTATAAACAAAGAACTGAAAAAATTACCGGATCTGAAAGATGGACAAAATGCAAAATTTTTATCTGTATCAAATGCTTTGGATCTTTTGTAAGTAACATACATTTAGAAATTGAATAAATAACAATGACACTTTTAATATAATGTATCAATTGTAAATGTTGTCATCTGCTATAAATTTATTAGAAATTAGCAGTTCACGTAATTGTTTTCAGATATAATCCATTACAAGGTAGACATGTAGTGGCAAATCAAGATATACAAGTTGGAGATGTACTATTTGTGGAGAAACCGTTTAGCTTTGTACCAATTTTGAGGTCATCGAAAAACTCTAAACATGTTTTTGAAGAAAAATGTTACAATTGTCTGCGAACAGCTAAATGTCCTTTACCGTAAGTATCTGTATAGTATATATTATCTATGCTAAACCTGAAACGAATAATGTGGATTTAATCTGTTAGATGTAAAAACTGTACTACACTGTACTGTGGAGTGGAGTGCCGTGATGCTTCGTGGTCCAAGTACCACCGTTGGGAGTGCCCTGGTTCCTGTGTAGATATTTGGACTAAAATTGGTGTAAATTTCTTGGCATTACGCTTATTGTTATTAGGTGCATCCAGTGGTTTCAAAGATGTGATAACCGAACCTGATAATGATGTTCATCAGTTTGGCAATTCGGCTGATAATTATCCGTATATTTGTAAATTAAAAACAAATGTTGAGAAAATGGATAAGATGGATGTGCTACCTCACGTTGTGGTAAATAAAGTACCCCACATGTCATCATGTGATATTTGTACATGTATGTACAGTAAATGTATTGTTAATAATCTTACAATTTCAGTCTGCTATGATGATTACGCTTTATTTAAAAGAGAAAACCGACTTCTTTTCTCACTTGAAAGACGCGCAGAATACAGAAACGTTCTTGTATGATGATTTAGTATACAAAGTAGGAGGACTGCTTCTGAAACATATACTTCAAGTCATTGTCAATGCCAGTACCATAGAGTCTGTGCACGAAGAATTTTATAGCAAGTTTAACCTGGCAGAACAAGTTACTGATAATGGTGTATATGTGCATGCTGTTGGAATGTATCCATCTGTTAGTATGATGAACCATTCCTGTAATACTAACATTGCCAATTAGTAAGTACCAACGATGTCATCACTAAATGTGAATATTAATTCATTCTAATTTATAGTTTCTGTGACGATGTTATTGTAGTGAAAGCAAATCGTAATATCAATAAAGGCGAAGAAATATTTAACAGCTATGGTTTAGACTGCAGAAGAACTAGTACCCAAGAGAGACAAACTACTTTGAAAAAACAACATCATTTTATTTGCCGGTGTGAACCATGTACTTATCCAACAAAACCAGTAAGTAACTGTGGACAATATTTTCGTTTTATACTTTATTCATTAATTTTTCTTCATGGTCTTGTAGTTTTTATATTGCCAATTTTATATTTTAATGTTCAATATATATAATAATATTTTTCTGCAGGAAATATATAAAGGCTTTTTGTGCCAAAAATGCAAAGGCTGCTCGTTAACTATTGCTGAGGAAAAGTATAAATGCCTTTCGTGTCAACATGAATTCGCTGCAGGAAATCATTTCACGTATTTAGTTAAAGGCGAAAAATATTATGAAAAATGTAAGTTATAACAATTATTTTCTAAAAAGCTTCTTTTTATTTTATTTTCATATTTCAGTTGAAAATACTGGGAATATTGAATATTTGAAGAGATGTATTGAATTAAGAGAAAAAGTGTTACATAAATATAATTACGCTTTATACACGGCCTACTTGGATCTGCAGATGTACTATGGAGACAAAGGTATAAAGTTTATTCTGGTTTATTATTATTGTAGCAATCTGAAATATTTCAGGGGAATTTTTGTTATGGTGGCACTATGCACAAATAACTTTGAATATGGATAGAGAATTGATTGGTGAGCATAGTTTAAGATATGCCATGAATATGAGATTTTCTCTGATAATCATAATTCGATATTTATTGAGCCTGGATATTCAGAACAAGAATATGATTTCTAGCAAGTAAGTAAAGTTAAACTACATATTTAAATTTCGTATATAAAACTATGTAGAGTATAATGTAGATTATATTTTTACGAAACTAGAGTCACGGCGAATAATACATACCTTGTTGGTGCTAAAGAATTTCAAAGAAACATTTTTTTTCTCACTTATGACTTGAATGAACCTCTGTTCTGTTCAGGTACCTTAGTGGAGAGACATGTGAAATAAATGTATTTTTTACAGCAATTCCTGTATAAACAACTCAATTTATCGTGTTTTTTTATGTATTGTAGGGATATATTAACCCTTGTTTGTGAATCAAACAAAATGCTCATTAGCATTAAAAACATATTCAAATTATATTATTCAGAAGAAAAACTAGACTTTACTAAGCTGTCAGAAGAGTATGATGATATGGTAGCTGTTACAACTAAAGTTTTAAAAAATAATTTGGTTCAAAATACCGATTCATGTGTGAATGAATTATGTGAGGATTTTGAGCTTAAAGTGTAAATAAATATGATATAACATAGGCAATATTATTTTCACCTTACATTTTCCCTTTTGTTAATTAAGAAAATATACTCATAACAATTTACTAAAATAAAATTGCATACTCTAAGCCAGGGGTCGGCAACCTTTAGTAGATGGCGAGCCAAATTAAATAATATTTTCAGTGGACCGTACTTTGGGCTACAACGACTGAAAAGAGCTATATATTCAGCCCATGTTTCTTTTAGTTAATGTCTATTGGACTGCGGGATGTTTTAGCTCATCGACCTTCTGTCGAAGAGCTACAGTGTTCGGTACGATGTCTGTAGTAAAAATTTTTGCGCAGAAATCCCGGACTGACCATAATCACGAAATGACTATTACAACATATGTCCGTATGCACCTGTATGTCGCTCGCTCGTACGAGATTTTTTGTTCCACTCAGATCTGTCAGACTATCCAACCGATTTTCATGGTTGTGTAAGGTACTTTTGTTTCGATAAATAATAATTTGTGATATATTCAGACCTGGATATAGGTCGATGAGCTGCAGGTATGGATGTATGTATCCATTCCTAGTTTTAGCTAAAATTTGGAATTTTTTGTCACTATGTATTTTGTTTATTACTTGGCGGGTAGCATCAAAGCAATTGTGACTGGCCGCATGTAAATTATCAAAATCAAAATTCATAATGCCGCAATTGGCAACATTGTATGTCAAATATATGTCTAATGCTACTTGTTGATGCTTAACAATAACAATGTATCATAATGTTAGTTTATTACTGAAATTATTTTCTCCTATTATTTATTATGAATCTATTGCATACCGGTAAATGGAAAACATAATATCCAGTAAGTATACAAGTTTAAAATAAGCTAAAATATATTTCTAACCTGATATTTTACAGAAGTAGTCTTGTCAAAATGTTAAGTAGAAGAAGTGTAGAAGAAAAAGACGAAAATGAACTTACGATATTAAATTCTGCAATTAGTAAGAACAGGTAAGTCTGGTACAATGTTCAATTGGTTAGCGAGAGATATATGATATGAGTTAGCAAAAAAAAAATAATACCCGAATGAAATCTGCATGTTTTAGAATTAGCCTAGTTGAACATCTGATAAACCGGCAGGTACCACTGAATGATCTTACAGATGTCGGCTCCACGAGCTTAGTTCTAGCATGTGAGCTTCCGGTTGATACTGATATTATTCAACTGTTAATTCAAGCTGGTGCCGACACTAATATTGCCAATGCAGAAGGTATAACTCCTCTACATGCAGCTTGCAAAACGCACAAAATTGATATAATCGAATTACTTCTTGCACATGGTGCTAATATAAACGCACAAGACTCAGTCCTCTACACTCCGTTGCATTACGCTGTAGAGAATGACGATTTTGACATTGTACATATCCTCCTACATAATGGGGCGGATCCCGCTATTGTTGAACAAATGGGCTGTGATGCTCTGATACTAGCGTTACATGAACATGGACGTTGTGCAGAATTAATACTACCATACATTAAAGATATTAACGCCACGTCGATCACTGGCTGGACACCATTAATGTATGCAGTAAAAGGTGCTAGTAAAGATATGGTTATAAAATTGGTTGAGATTGGCGCTAATGTAAATGTTATAGTTGACGGAACTATGCCAGTGACGTTAAGTATAGATAGATCCGATATGCTGCTGTTCGATTATCTGTGGGATCGAACTAATGTAAATCTTTTGTTGCAAAATGGCGAAATAGAGACTTTCATACTAGGACTGATTCAGGCGAGATTCTTCAAACCTAAATTAATGCATTGTTTATTCAAAGTACTGGATACTCCAGGCCTACAATTAACCACAAGCCGATACTTAAATATCTTAGCCAAGAATATGCATGATATTCGTAGCGAGGAAAAATTCCAGGCAGTTAATTTGGTCTCAATTATAAAGAAATTAGCGTCCAAAGGAGCAGTTTTTGATACAAGTGACATTGAGGGATTTTTGGGATTAACTTATAGATATAAAAGTGACTATAAACATGATCTTCTAAATGTCTTGGTGGAGTCTGGTGTTAATATTAATAATGACTATTTTACATATTTGGCAGCCATAAATGATCCTGAATTTACAACAACTGTTCTTTCATTCTGCATAAGTGTTGATCCAATTGACATATTTCATAACTGTTACTTGCTGACTCGTTTGGATATTCCCATGTTAAAGTTAATTCAATATATTCTTCGACTCTGCACACCGAAGGCAATATTTCGAAGAATTTGTGTAAAACATATGAAATCAATGGATTTATTAGATTCGGACTTTGTTTGTTATTCATTAATATTACAATCTATTGAATTTTGCAATCGAAAATATGTGAAACATGATTTAACAGCTGACGAGAAAGTGGTATTACCTAAATTATATAATGAAGTAATATGTGTGTTGGAATCAGATCGTCTGCCAACGTTGCAGGAATTAAGTAGGGATGTAGTTAGGCAGTCCCTGAATTATGGTTGTCCAACAACACAAGAATATTTAAATCGTCTACAGCAACTGCATCTACCAGAATTTGTATTAGATGTAATACGTTGTAAGAAAGCTGTATGCTCCTTGTAAAAATGTAGTTAACTTAATTCTGGACCTAATGTACAGTTTTTCTATTGTATATGGAAAATAAGTAATGGAATGTTTGGATACAAAATTCCATTCAATAATGTATGTCCGTCTATCTGGATGATACGTTTTATCTTATCTATGACCGAAAATATTAATTTCGGTCTAAAATCGGAAGTCTGAATTATTAATTGTTATTAAATCTTTCTACATAATTTATTTGTGCATTTACTTTTTCGTATTGTTGATCTATATCTGATTGTTATTAAACTGTATTACATTATAAAAATTTGTAATTAAGACATTTAACAAGCATATTCGGTGACACAATTAACAGTATGTACAATGTACATATTTACATTTATGTAAGATAACTTGGCTGTAATAATTTTGTTAATAAATAGTGACAAAAAATGTACATCTGATGTTTCTAGTTGTTCAAATTCCTAAAAATCCCGTAGAATATATAGGTAGTGAATAATGAATATGTAATAAATTGTTAGGTGGTATTTTTTACTATTCACAAAAGGTTATTTACATTAGATACATTTAAATTAATAACATTTATAAAAGTTCTAAAATCAATAGATAAACATAACAAATTTTCCTTCATTAATTCTTGACTTGACTACAAAAAAATATTTTTTATAGTATTCGAATACGAAAAATATGTGTTGGTTTAAAGTAAAAAAATATTGTCTGTGGAGGAGTAGAAATAAGTAGAAAAATTGTTGAGCTCATTGGAACTGTACAAATTAACATTACAGGGCCATACCAAGCCAGAAATAAACGGGTGTAAAAATTTATACCTCCTATTATCCCAATCTCAATGTTACCAATTAACCCAGCTATTATCAATATTATATTTCTATTTTGTAAAATTGTTAAAATCATTTTGTTATATTGTATGTAGTTTAAGCATGATCCCGTAATGTACAGATTTAAATTATGTTGTACGGCCTTGTAACATTTGTTGCTATTTCAATGTACCATTTAACCTAAACGATCTTTTAAAAATATTTGTTTCACATCTTTTTGGAATGCGTATTGTTTATCAACTTCCATGAATTTTACAAGACGACTGCCGTCATAAGGAACGTCGCTACCGGGTGGGTACATGCGCATCTGAAAAAATCGGAGGACAATGAGTTATTTATAAATGGCGGAAATTACCTTGCAATCTTAAGCCATCAAAAGTTTTATCAGTGGTTAAAATATACTAATATTATTTTTGTATGCTCAATCTAAAATACACATAAATAATTGAAGTTAGGTGTTCGTATGTATTTGAATTAAGCATATTTCATTTACGATATATATATATATATATATATATATATATATATATATATATATATATATATATATATATATATATATATATATATATATATACAGTGCGAATAATGTAAGGCTATACATTGGCAACTTTATTTTAGCGTTAATCAATTTGCCCATGCTAGTATCAACTCGTTGAATAATTTAAAATTAGACATAGGGCATTTACTTAATGTTACCATGGTGATATCATACAAAAACTCCAATTTATTATGGTTGAATAATGTAAAATTAGACACCAGTCCACAGACTACTATATTTATTTAAATCATTTACAGAATTTATTCCAATATTTTATTAAATCTATTACATGTTATTGAATTAAAAGTACACTTCAAGTACTGAAATTGTAATTGGTATCAGTACATTTCCAAAATCACTTGGGGGTGATAACTAAATTTGCCATCGTTTGATGACATGTGATGGGCCCTGCCCGGGAATTCAAAGCTGAAATAATCAGAAATTTCTCGCAAAGACGCCCCTTCTAAATACCAGGAATACATCTTAAACTTTTCTTCTGTGATGTACATTTTTTGCACTAATTATTACGCAAACTCGTGAGATATCAGTAACACAATATTGAAAATAGTGACATTTACCAAAACAAACGTCATTGTAATTTCAGTTGTTACTGACATGGGCAAATTGATTAAAGCTAAAATAAAGTCGCCAATGTATAGTCTTACGTTATTCGCACTGTATATATATATATATATATATATATATATATATATATATATATATATATATATATATATATACTCGATATTTTTTGTTTATTACAAACAGGTATCTTCTCCGATAAATATATAAGCGGTAGGACAACTCTGAACATCAACCGCGAGTCAAATCCATAAATGGATATTTTGTAGGTGAAACAAGTTACGCTACCTACGTGGGTAATGTGACGCTTAGACTGACTCATTGAAATGTAGATTTAAATTTTTAAAGTAAAAGAATATGTGCAGTGTAATTTTATTTTTCATTTTTATTGCAGCAGACATTTTCAATAATATTCATATTTAGGCGACAAATAAAATTACGGCAGTGTAAACAATTTTGGTATTATGGTTTTAAATTGTTTTACATATAATTGAGAAATTATGATAATAATGTAAATTTTAATTAATAGAAAAATAATCATCTTACATACCATACATTATTGTGCAGTAGCCTCGTAAAAGTTTTGAAAATATTATAAAATGTTATTAAAAAAATATATAGCCAATTAGATAAAGACAGATATATTTGTTTCTAAATAGCAAGCATTTATATGAAAATTTATGTTTTTAATATATTAAAATGTATTATACTATAAAATAATTGTTAATAAAATAGTCATATATTATAATTATTCACAATCAATTTACCAAATACAAACTAGTGTTACTGCATCGGTCTATTGGTTTTGCATGCGCATGAGGTAACACTAGCATTGTTTTGATTCTTTGACTGATAGTATAGAATATGTGCGAAATAAATATGGTAACGATAAAAATCAATATAGAATAGAAGATGAACACAAAACGATTAGAGAGATTCATAGTAACAAGATAATTATTTTAATAAATTGGTACGAAACATTTTGCAATATGTTTTTTTTTTTATGTAAAATAATCACAAACGTAGTATACTTATTTCTACTACAAAATACTTTTCATAAATTACTATAATAAAATGTGGCAGTGAGTATTTCGAACGTTATCTCTATGTATTGCAAGAATGTTTGGAAACAGATTGAAAATAATACAAAAAAAATGTAAGTAAGAAAAGCGGATATGGTTATGAAGGAATTTAGCGAAATTTGTTAGTAAAAGTTAGAGCGTGTGGAATTTTTTAGCGTCCTCGTTCCTCAGTTAGTTCGCTTCGTCCTCGGATTTAGTGAATCTTTTCTGAAAATTAAAAAATAAGCATGTTCTTAATACTAGTGTAAATGTTTTAATCACTTAATTTTGATCAAATAGCAATTATTTCGGAATAATTAACAGCACATTTCATTAATAACTTTAGTGTTTAAATTTCGAATAATAAATTTGTGATCAAAATTTTGCTTGACATTCATGTTTTACGTTATATATAGTTGACCTTCAAAAATAACGGTTTAATTCTGGAAATTCAACTTTTATATTACTTTTTTTTTAATAAAATAATGTTGATAATTAATGGTTATTCAATAAAGGTGAACACATGTCCAGAATTAAAACAAAAGCTTGGCATAGCAGTGAGTTTGAATAAAGTTTTTAACATACTCGAATTAACTGGTTTTAATTTCAATTTACTGAATACTGGTGCGAAATTATATTAAATAATTCATACAAGTTTTCAGATGACTCTATTCTAACTCATTATGCTTGGTAGTGTATTACCATCACAATTTTGTTTAATTACTTTAACATATTTAGGGGAAGCGTTTGGCAATATTATTGAATAGTAATAAAGATATTTACCATAATTCTATATTTTTCTTTACAAGCATACTCAGTCTCATCGACGTCTTGGTAACAGTCGCTTTTGTAGTCTTTTGGTATTGGTTTGCCCTCGAATTCACAGAGGCGTTTTAATGGTCGCGCTCTGAAAAATGTGTAAAAAAAAAAATTCATATGAATACACTTGACGGACTCTGACCTGAAAACGCGTTTCATTCGCTGATTTTTTCGACGATAAAATCAAGTTAGAAAATAAATTGCGATTTAAATACATGTATAAGATATATATCACGATTCTGATAAACACCGTTAATTTTAATTTAAAATGTTTGTCCTCGATATTCGATGCAATTGACTACGATAACGATAAATTAATAGCAATATTCAAAATACAGACAGTAAAGTTTTCAAAAACGTGAATAGATTTTTAACAAAGCGAAAGTAATCTATTGAAAGTATGAATGACTTACGCAACTGTTTCTGTATTAGCAAATGCATGTGAAACATTTGAAACAGGTTCGGCTTCAGCAATTATTTTTTTTTCTAGATGAGTGCAATTAAAATTGTTAAACACAAATAATTATTGAGATTTATTTAAATTATTACTTTCGAGACGTATTTTATATTTAAGATATATTAAAACTTCCTTATGTAATTGGTTCTTAAAAAAATTCACAATTATTTACTTTTGATTAGAAGATATCGGATTCGTATTATATATTTACTCTAACGTTATGTGGCCAAATCTATTAACTCCATAAACCCAAAACGTGATGAAATAATTTACATTGATTTTTAAAATTCCCTTGAAAATATAAATTCAAATAAACATTGCAGGGTGTATAAATATATACATATTTAGTTTTCATCTAACGACACATAAAATGAATAAAATAGATTAGCTTTAGAGTAATCGTTATTAATATTACAATTTTTGGGTGACTAATTTAGTTAATTGATTTGAAAAGTGAAAAAAGTAACTAAATCAAATTCAGCCTTCAAATTGTTTTTTTTTTGTTTAAAAAGTTTATTATCATGTTTTTTTTTATTGCACCGTTCTGTTACAATATATTACTATTATTAGTTAGCGATTCATCAGCAATATACATGATGTCTTCTTTGTCAGTTCTATTTGAGGTCTCGTTATCAGAGTTTATAATTTAAAAATATTTTTTTCTAGTATGGTCTTGCAATATTTTTCTAAATAAAAATATGGAAAAAATCTCTTTCATTTCCTGTATATGCTAGACAATTTTGAATTGAATTGAGTGAAAAATAAAGAAGAAAAAAATAAAAACTGATTTTTTTGATATTTTTTTTCAAGTACTAAAAAGTCATATGCACAACTAGATCATAATACGTATTTGCAACTAAATGCTTTAAAATTAAAATTTACAAAAATTCAGAAAGTGGAGTTAATCGATTTGGCCAGTGAACGATTCATGTATGTTAATAAATTGAAAACAAAAAAACATGGTGATGAAATATCTATATTTAAATATATATGTAATTGTTACTTACTTGACAATAAGTTTATCAAATCCTGATGGTTTATGAATTGGGCAATAGAAAACATCCGGCGTATTTTTGTCGAAAACAATACTTTTCCTCATCATGTCTTTAGAGAAAACCTCCAATAGGCACAGGAAAAGCAAAAATATCACTTGTTTCAGCTTCATTTTCTGCAAACACATCAAAGACAGAGTATAAAATGAAGATTTATTTGCAGGTTAGTAACTTTAAACATCTACTTATATGGAAATTCAGGAAGTTACAACAAAAAATAAGTAGGCTGTGAAATAATTACAAAAATAACAGTGAATTAATAACGGGCTTTCCACGCATTTGGTTAGATTTACTTTTGCCACATAACAATTAGATATTACATTGTTAAAAAAATATTTATATAAGAAAATTCTTGATACATTCACATATTTTCAATAACACCTTTCACTTCTATTAATTTTTTAAGAAGCTGAACAGAATTTGTTTAAATATGAACACTGCACAATGATTTACTATATACACATTTTGAAAAGTTAAGTTTAATTTCTGGATACATTGTGACACACATATTTACGAAATTAGGCTAACGTTTTTTTTTTACGAAAAAAGAAACTTTTTGTTACCTGTACTTTAATTCACAGCCTTCTGCAGCCTTCCAAAGAATGGTTCAACAACGATCTTACGGTATTCAACTTTTAGCAGTTGTTCTTATAAAATGTTGTGTCATAAATATAATTGTCATAAATTTTTGCACCAATGTTTATTTGTGTTATTTTTTATTGTATTCGATTTTTATGTATTTAATACCGCTAATTTATGAATACATTAATGAAAACTAGTGCACTGTATTAATATGAGAAAATATATATTAAAACAATAAATATATTCAGTGTATATGGAGTTAGGAGTATCTGCGAATTGCGATTATGTTTGACCAATGGTTATATGAACATTGCGCTACCTTTATTACCTGAAGCATACCTGTATATTGGAATGGTTGTTTGTAATTTATTACGAGACATGGACAGACAAAATATTTTAGTATTATATATATATATATATATATATATATATATATATATATATATATATATATATATTCATTTTCTATAAGTATATTATATGTATATGGATTGTTCTATACAGAAATTTTCCTGATTACCATTTTGGAAGCAATGGTAAACAAAATGGTATGATACGCCACTGTTTGCTAGTCTCTGCGCAAGTCGGCAATAAAGAATTCGCTGAGCAATGTGGTATTTATCAGTTATTCTAGAATGTCAAATGTCAATAAGGTAATGTTTGTGTGTTAAAGTAGTTTAATTAATTAATTTCCAATGCATATATATAACGTGAATTATGGAAATTAGTGAAAAGACTGATTTGGAAAAGGAAATACAAAATTTGAGCCATGAAGATTTATGCGAAATAACATTAAGTACGCTGCGAAGATTATTAACTTCTGATCCGTTGTTATCGGATTTGCCAGCTGATGTTACAACAGAAGAAGTTAATTCACAGATAGCAGTTGCTCAAGGACAATCAATTACAGTGCAGATTCTCAGAAGTTCAGACACGCCATTAAATGTAGTGGTATGTTTGCTTTGTAATTTAATTCGTTTTATAGGTTAGTTGCATGTTTTCAGTTTTGCTTAGAATATTTTTTTTTATACATTTTGATATTTTTCTGAATCAGTTTGTCTTGCCATTTGTATCAATATCTAACGGAAAGTTGTTGTTATTGCATCAACTAATAATTACTAGTCAAAAAAAAAATTGTATTTAAGATTAATAATTTTTTTAATAATCTATTACAATTTGCTTACCTTGAAATTTAACTATATGTAATTATGTAACCGTTCTAATTTAATTAGTATTTGTGTGAAATTCTGTTTGGTTTCTGTATCTGATTACTACATTAATTAAAAGTATAAAATAAAACGTAATAGGTGTATTTCTCGTATTTAGATTCCCCAAGGCTGTTGTACAGTACGTGATTTAAAAAAAGCTATACAACGTGCGTTTGAATTAAAACAACAACGGTCCCGCAGTAGAAGTAAGATATCCTGGATATACATCTGGAAGACCTACTATCTGCAGCATGACTCTATGGTGATGCGTGACGATCAGGAACTTGTCTCCACGTACGGAGTGGTCAATAAGGCACAGATACGATTCGTTAAGCGGTTACGTAAATCGGACCGAGGGTACAGATAATGTTTATTAATTGTTATCGCTGCTACAGTAGCAGAGTTGTCCTTGTACTACCACACATATTGTGTAAGTAATTTATATATTAGGTGTTAACATAAGTTGTGTCCGTTTTTTTCAAATTCAAAAATGCGCCCCAAAAGTAAAACATACGTCATGCGAAAGAAAATTTTCTGCTATACAAGTTATTGTGTTTCCTTTTACGTTACAACCATTATTTCATTTAATTAGAGGCCTTCAAATTGGAATGTCAATTAGACAAAAGTGAGCACTTTCAAAACCTCCAAAGCAGTTCACGATATTTGCACAGTGTACGGAGAAGATGTTGTGAATTAAAGGGCAGCTCGTCGATGGTTTTCGCATTTCAAACCGATCGCTTTCGTACGGTTTGCGCAGCTATTCCTTCGATAATAACTTCGAAATTGCAGACAAGATTAGATGAATTTTTTTCACAGAGGCATCGAAAAGCTTTTAGGACGTTGGCAGGTATTTGTAAATAATGAAAGAGAATAGATTATTGACTGTTTTGTTGTCATTTTGTGTGTGGAAAATTATATCCTCTCAAAATGGACAGAACTTATGTTAACACCTAATATTTTTGATGTAACCTGTACTATTGTTCTTATATTGCTGAATAGTTATTTACCAGTCATTGTGCATTTTCGTGATATTCGTATCGAAGGTCGTGAATTAACATGTTATTTATCATGCAGGTCTAGTATCTTGTGTCGCATATCCATGGTACGAACAGATATCTCGTCAAGAGTTGTTGACATCTAACTGTGATGCCTTAGGTTTAAGTACTGCTTTAACATCGTCGTCAATCGCACAACTTGATCACATTCTAGTCGACCATAATCATAAGTTGCTCTATTGTTATGTGCCTAAAGTAAGCAACATACATATTTCGAAATTCATAGGTACTGTTTGTAAAATGGAGTATTTTTATGTTTTATTTGAAGGTGGCATGCACTAATTGGAAACGAGTAATGATGGTGTTAACCGGTCGGTACAACACCACAGATCTAGTACAGATACCTGCATCGCTCGTTCATGCCAACGGCTCTTTGCTGAAACTAAGTCAACTGAATGAAAATGAAGCTATGCAGTGTCTGAATAATTACACACGATTCATCGTAGTGCGGCATCCATTTGAGAGGCTGCTTTCCGCTTACAGAAACAAACTGGAAGACCATTATCCTAGTGCCAAGTATTTTCAAGTATGTTTGAAACGTATTCTATAATTCTCTATGTTTATTAACGTATCAGCTATTGTTGTTTTTAGGCAAGAATCGGACGGTACATAGTAAAAAAATACCGATCAAAAGCATCTAAGAAGTCCTTGGCGTTAGGAGATGACGTCACTTTCAGAGAATTTGTGCAGTATTTAATATCGGAAGGCATGAACAAAGAAACTGTCAATGAACATTGGAAACCGATCTACGACATGTGCCATCCTTGTGCCATAAACTACACATTCATAGCTAAATACGAGCGATTACTGGAGGACGCTGAAATGTTACTTAATATTATTAAGGCACCTTATATTTTATTTCCTCAGTCCAGATCTTCTAGTACTTATAAGAAACTCAGAATGTACTTTGCCCAGTTGTCCTTGCATGAAATGGAAAAATTGTATCATTTGTATAAGGCAGACTTCAAATTGTTCGGATATGATCTGGAAGATATTTTGGGTTACGATATAGGTTGAAACTAATCTGTACTTTTATAATAAATGTGAATGTACATAATATGTATTTTAATGTTTTGTACAATTTTTTTTAATAAAGTAGTTAAATAAAATACGTATATTCATGTCTATTTGCTTTACATTTTAATCGAATACCAGATTATAAAAACTTGAGACAAATTTATGTTGAATTCAAATCTACAATATCTAAGCGGAATTATCTTGTACGTATGTATCAGCAATGTAAAATTTTTATTACATACTGTTACATACTACAATAAAAAAGACAGCATGTGTTTTGCATATGTAATAGTTGTTTTTTTTATTATCGTTAAAAGTAATATTCTGTATTCTTAATATAAAAATTGTTCTGTATTTTGTGATATTTTCAAAGAAAAGTTATAAAATGTTTGTAATATAATGTTCAGCATTAGTAAGAAGTACGAGTCTAAATCACATGCAAATGAACACCTTCATTACAATTTATTTGAAAATTTTCTACAATGTTTGAGGAAAAAATAATCGTAACAGAAGAGGAACTTGAAGGAATTAAACGACATTTGCAGAAAACAGACGAAGAAATAAATGAATATATTCAGGCACTGAGAGAATGGTTTAAGAAACAACCTCATCTGCCACAGAATGAAGGTAAATATAACCAAAATTTAATATACCGAAGTATATAGTTATAGGTTTAAAATTCCAGAGGATGCAATTTTGAAAAAATCTCTTATATGCAATAAATTCAGTTTAGAAAAAACAAAACGAAAATTGGATATGTTTTATTCTGTGAGAAATTTGTTTCCTGAATATTTTGAAAATAGGGAGCCATTGCATCCAAGTATACAAATATATTTCGATACAGTGTAAGTATTGCCTAGAAATGTTCAAATACATACTATGTACATGATATTAATATTATTTTTCGATTGTCTCTATATCATGGTGGCATAATATTTATATTTATATATATATATATATATATATATATATATATATATATATATATATATACATATTGTATTGTAGTATTTTTGTTCATATGCCGAGGTTAACAGAGGATTATCATCGAGTAGTAATAATAAAATATTACATGAAGGATCCAAAGAACTTTGATGTCGTGACATTTATTAAATGTATACTAATGATCAGTGAAATATATATGCGTTATGATTACAAAATTGGCAATCATATTATAATTGACAATACGAATGCAACACTGGCTAATATTGCAAAACTAACACCAACTGCAATGAAACAATGTACTGCAATACTTCAGGTATATTAAGCACATAATTCTCAAAATATTTAATTGTTCAATGTGGAAAAATATATGTTCTTTAGATATATAAAACGTATTTTCAGTAAATTCTATTTCAATTATTAATTATGTTCTGAGCTAATATATATATATTTTTAGAATGCATATTCTGACAGAGTAATCGGAATACATAATATACGGAATCCCACATATGCAAACGCACTATTCTTATTATTAAAATCTGTTTTCAATAAAAAAATTTCAAATAGAGTAAGTATAATTACTGGTAAAATCAATTTAACGCTCCTGAGTTCAAATTTAATTAATTGTTATTAATAAGAAATAATATGTCCGTTTTATGAACTCGTTAATTTGTGTTAAGATCACAAGTTCATAAAACGGACATATTACTTCTTATTAATAACTTCAGAACTGAAATTATAATATTTAATTAATTGTTTGTATAATTAGTCATATATATGGCAAAAATGGTCACTGATCTAATTAAACCCAGTTCTACAAATCCTAATCTATAAGGCAATACATTATTGATTATTTAATATAATATTTATATCAGGTTTACGCACACGATGATTTAGAATCTCTTTATAAATATGTACCGAAAAATATTTTACCGAAAGATTACGGAGGGTCCGAAAAAACTTTAAAAGAACTTCATAGTAAGTATTCATAGATCGAAATATTTCAGAGCTGATAAAAAATCACTTACTATATACTTACTGTATATTTATATATTTGCCGAATACTTATTTTTATAATATTTTATTAATTTCTGTCAAGCATATAGTTTCTTCGTTAACTTTGTAGTAATTCATTAATTATTTTTGTCAAATATTTTTAGGTGACTTAAGGGTTTTCGTTGAGAGTCACAATTCTTGGATCAAAGAACGTACAGAAATGAAATCGAATGAAAAATTACGTATTGGAGAACCGATAAATACAGATATGTTCGGCGTCCAGGGAAATTTCAGACAACTTCAAATAGATTAGATTGGTGTTTTGTAGCATTTTCAGATAAAAATTGTATGTTACATGATATGAAACATGTGAAGCACTTTAACTTAAATATGTACACGAATAATTATTTCTTAAATGCAAAAATATGTAGTTGACTTTAATTAATTTTATAATTATACATGATGTATTGGGAAACGCTTATATGAATAGAAAGATTGGTATATTTACGGGCAATTATTGAAATATTTTATTTTACCGTAATTGTACATTTAGAAAATCATCTAGTATATAATACAAGAACTACAAGTTAAACTATATAATATTATTTTATATATTAAATAGTCATCCAAGTTCATCCAGAAAAATGCTTCGGTTGGTTTAGCATTTTACGGAGACTTATTCCTTTCGTATGTTATTTTATGCATTTAGTTAAAAATTTACAATATTATTTTTTGTAAATACTATTATTATGTATACCTATATGTAAATATACGGAATAAACTATTCTCTAACATTGTACTGGACGGTGGCTCCATGACACCAGGCATAACACAGCGTATGCACAAGGAAATTATAGAAGTGACCAACAAACACTACAGCAATAATGAACATATGCCCGAAAAAATATGTGTCATGGGTCCAACCAATGAACATATGACATGGTCTGGTGGTTGTGTCCTTGCCAACACCAATTATTTTCAAAATAAGCTAATTACTCTTAAAGAATATAACGAGGTTGGTCCAAATATTGCTAATATAAAGTATTTTTAAAATAAACCTAATTTATTTTTGTCCATTTACATGTTTTTTTATTATGTACAGTAGATATATAAAAGATGTATAATTGTAAGTCAACAATCATTTAAGAGTGTATACACTAAATATAAATATACCTTTCAGTAAATAATGAATTCACGCAACTGTAATCTGATTGTATTTCTAAAATTTATATTATATGTGCTATAACAGGTTTGTATCTAAATATCTTATTTTTTTTTAGATATTTGTAAATATTTATAGATCTGATAAGAGATATCAAAACATTTATTTTTTTATATGTTGCGTAAGTTTTGCTACTTTTAATTAATTTTCCAAATGAGTCGTTATTTTGCTATCTATGAAATAATTTTATGTTGTAAACTCGTCAAGGTCATTATTTAAAAAAATGCGTTTTGTTATCTATTTCTTATCAATGAATATGATTTTGAAAGTCACATTTAATTTAACAATTTAAGTACGTTTTCACAACGTATTTTATAGTTGTACCTACTTATACCTCACCAATGATAATTACGGTTCACTCTGTATCACTCTGTATGACTTATCATAATACATACAATAACTCATTACATTTTTCTCTTAGCTGTAATTACGGTTTAAGTTTTTTGTTAGATACGTTTTTACTGATTAATCATGAAAAATATTTTTCACGTAAGAAATGCAATGAATAGATATGACTTTGCAAATTTTAGAGATTATATATAAGTATGGAACTTTTCAGAAATTTTGTCAGTTAATAATTCTTTTGATGTGTTTTCTTTATATGCAACACTAATAAAAGAATTGTAAGTATGCACCTGTTAGAAATTAGTTGTTTAAATATTATGAACAGTTTATAATTTATTTCTTTAAATTGTGTTACTTGCATTGTACAGTAACTTAGGTTTTTTCTTATTAGAAACAATCATAAAATGGCATTGATTTTTTACTCGTTTGGAGCTGATTTGGTTGCTTTAATAATAGTGTTAATTACATCCGCTTACTTTTATTTAAAATATAAATTTACGTACTGGTCGAAAAAAGGAGTACCATGCATACCACCATCTATTCCATTTGGTAATATTGGTGATCAATTACTGCTGAAAAAATCTCTGGGTGAAGTTGTTGAGGATGCATACGTAAAGTTGAAGAAAGATGGTCACAAATACGGCGGAATGTATATGATTGCTACACCAAATTTTGTTCCTATCGATCCCGATATGGTAAAAACAATAATGACAGCGGAATTTCAAAGTTTCCATGATCGTGTTACGTTGGTGAATGAAGAAATGGATCCATTATCTGGTCATTTGTTTGCACTCAAAGGTTACAAGTGGCGTAATCTAAGGATCAAATTGACACCCACATTTACTTCTGGAAAGATGAAGTTGATGTTCCAGATGTTACTTGTATGTGGAGAACAACTGGACCAAGCAATGGGGAATTGTGTGATGCAGAAAGGACCTGTCGATATCAAGGACATGCTAGGTCGATTCACCACAGATGTTATAGGAAACGTTGCATTCGGTTTAAATTGTAACAGTCTGGAAAATCCAGATTCGGACTTTAGAAAATTTTCTAAAATGGTATTTGACAATACTTTAATTAATAATTTACGTAATATGGGTCAGCTGATTGCGCCAGATTTACTAAAAACTTTCAATGTATCAGTTACGTCTGCAAAAGTAACCAAGTTTTTTATGGATGTCGTCAAACAAACAGTGGATTATAGAGAAAAAAATAAAATTGTTAGGAATGATTTTTTGAATCTTCTGATTAAATTGAAGAATAATGAAAGTATTGATGACGATAATGAGAGTGATGTCAAGGATGAAGAGAAAAAAACCACACCTGGTCTTTCTTTTAATGAATTAGCAGCACAGGCGTTCGTATTTTTTGTTGCCGGGTTTGAAACTTCTTCTAGTACCATGACATTTGCCCTTTATGAACTTTGTATAAACAGTAAAATGCAGGATAAACTGAGGGAAGAAATACGTGAAACTTTGAAGAAGAGCAACGGCAAGTTTACGTACGAAGCGATTATGGATATGCAGTACATGGATAAAATAATCAAAGGTGTTGTGTAATGTTCTAGTAGTGTATTTTTAGCAATATGTTTTAATTTCCTTTTGTTTCAGAAACATTGAGAAAATATCCAATTGTTCCAATGTTGACCAGGGAATGTGTTCAGGAATTTAAGATCCCCGATAGTGATGTGATTATTGACAAGGGAACTGCTATAAATATTTCTGCACTAGGTCTGCAGAGAGATCCAGAATATTATCCTGATCCTATGAAGTTTGATCCTGAACGTTTTAATGAAGAAAATAAAGCTGCTAGACACCCATACACCTACATACCTTTTGGCGAAGGTCCAAGAAATTGTATTGGTGAGATATGTAAACTATATATTATTGCATAATATTTTTGTATTTGAAAATGTTCCATCATCTATATGAATGCTGTCATTACAGGTATGCGATTTGGTCTAATGCAAACGAAAGTAGGTCTTGGAGTTCTTCTGAATAATTATAAATTTACTCTGAATGAAAAAACTGTATCACCTTTGGTGATGGATCCAGTAGGATTCGTTCTGGCATCCAAAGCTGGAGTATGGTTAAATGCTGAAAAGGCAAAATTATAAACATTCCAGGAAACTTTGAATCTTACTCCCACTACATTTTTTTATTATTAACTTGATGTGGTATACAATTTGACATTAAGTGTTATCTATGTACAAATATTTCATTCAAATTTTTATATTAATCTATTAAATAGTATTAATTGTACCAAACTATTTTTATGTGAATTATTTTAAATTTTACTTATGTTGAACGACGCCCAACATAAATTTTAATATATCTACATTTCTTGCTTTTTTTTTTATGAAAGTAGCTTTTCATTTCAGGCAGTTGATCATTATCCACAAATGTTTATTTATCCCATTTTTTTTAATCAGAAGTGTTAATTAGTTTTATTTATTACCGACATTACATTTGTATATTTATAAGGTGTTTTGCTAATATCGGCAGTCGAAAATATATAATTATCAGTTGTTAATAGGCATTCGAGATCAACCTATGTGTATATATCAATTACAGCAAGTTCTAAATTTTACTTTGTATGTTCATAATACAAAGATACATTGGAATATAACTAATTTACAGTCGTTTTAAAGATTTATATATACAATTAAGTAACTACAGTAAGTTTTTTTTATATTTGCAAATAACGTACATGTATATTTCATTATTATGTACATGTAAGTTGTGGCGATATAAAATGTTCTAAAATGTATTACTTTGAATAACTTTCAGAGAATCCAAAGAAAATGGATTTTTTCTTTTACCTTTTTAATAAAACCATAGTTATTACAATATCTTTTGTTATAACTTTTACGTATATCTATTTTAAATATAAATTTTCGTACTGGTCAAGGAGAGGAGTAGCATGTCTAACGCCGACTGTACCATTTGGTAATACTCTCGATATATTGCTTCTGAGAAAATCTGCTGCTGAAATGATCCAGAAAATACATATGGATTTGAAAAAAGCGGGTGAAAGATTCGGTGGACTGTATGTTTTTGGCATTCCGAATCTTCTTCTAATAGATCTCGATCTCATCAAATTAATTTCAACACGTGAATTTGAAAGTTTCCAAGATCGTGATGCATTTGTGTTTGAAGAGACTGATCCTCTGTCAGCACATTTATTTACCATTGGCGGACATAGGTGGCGATGTTTAAGAAACAAGTTATCGCCATCGTTTACGTCTGCCAAGACAAAGATGATGTATAAATTACTGCTAAGTTGTAGTGAACAATTAGAACATACAATTAAAAAATGTGCTAATAGAACCGAACCAGTTGATATTAAAGATATAGTGACACGTTACACTGCCGATGTTATAGGTACAGTTATTTTTGGATTAGACTGTAATAGTCTGAAAGATCCTGAATCAGAATTTAGTAATCATTGCAAACTTATATTTGCTACAAGCTTCTTTCATAATATTCGTAACGTGCTTGTTGTGGCTGCACCAAATTTGTTGAAATTTTTTAATATTTCGTACACAACAGCCAAGGTAAGAAACTATTTTCTAGATATTTTAAAACAAACTGTAGACTTTCGAGAAAATAATAAAATTGAAAGAGAAGATATTTTGAATGTTTTGATTAAGTTGAAGAATAATAAAATTATTTATGATAATAAAGCTGAAGGTAAAAAGGATAAAATATTTTCTGAAAATATGAATATCAGTAACACAAGTAGTGCTGCAAAGGGAAAAGATAATTCCGCATTTAACTTTTCGTTTACTGATTTGGCTGCCAATTCTTTTTTGTTTATTATTGCTGCCCTGGAAACTTCGACAAATACCATGAGATTTTGTTTTTATGAACTTTGCTGTAATATTGAAATACAAAGCAAACTTAGGAAAGAAATAGACGAAACTGTACAAAAATATAATGGACAATTAACGTACGACGCACTGATGGAAATGGAATATTTGGAGAAAGTGATCAAAGGTAACAAAATATCAATTAATTTGTATATTTGCATCAACTAACTTGTTTATATAGTTTTGCTGATCTAAGTAGAGGAACTATCTATACAAATTGAGGATGAAAAATTGATCATTATCAGATATATTTATATTTAATATTTCCATATTAGTAATTAGGTAATACATTTTAGAAACTTTACGAAAGTATCCAGTGCTTGCTTGGCTGAGCAGGAAATGTGTACAAGAGTTTCATATGCCTGATAGCAATGTCGTTATTGAAAAGGACACAGGTGTGATAATATCGATTTTAGCAATTCATAGGGATCCAGAGTACTATCCGGATCCTATGAAATTTGATCCTGAACGGTTTAATGAAGAAAATATAAGAATTAGACCTGCTTTTAGTTATATACCTTTTGGTGTAGGACCTCGATTATGTCTTGGTAAGGAATATAAGTTAATTGAAAATTAATAATATTGAAAGACGGTTATAGTATTTTACTTGATATTTTTTGCTATATTATTAACTTTTGCAGGCATGCGTCTTGGATTCACTCAAATTAAATTGTCTATTGCATCTGTTATATTGAACTATAAATTAACTTTAAACGAGAAGACGGACATTCCATTGATCATGGATCCAACGTTGCCCCTTCTAAATTCTAAAAGTACAATATGGATGCATATAGAAAAGGTAGAGAAGTGAAACATTTCGAAACAACTAAATGGTACTTATACATTAGTGATTACTTTTTATATGGGATTGATGTGAATTATGTTATATGCATTAAGGTCGAATTTTAATAAAATAAATTCAAAATGATATACATATAATTAATAATTTTGCCCGATATCCAAATACTGTTCCTTTTTAACTAATTTAATAAATTATTTAAACTTAAAACTGCTACGTTTTAATAAATTTAAATTGTGTTTTTATATCTAAAATTCTTGGCAATTTGAATGATCTAACACAAATTTTTCTTTCAATACTCTTTTGAAGGTATAATACCTCTGTATGAGCTAGTGAAAGCTTTGTAATAATTTTGATACTCCTTGCATTCAAAATAAGATAATTCTCTATTTTTGTCAATGTTCACAAAATTTGAATATTGATTTTGGTACAATTCAGATCGTGTTATTTGACTATTGTTCTATGGTTTTGCTGTCGCTTTTTTATTGGTTATTATGCAGTATGACCTAGTATTAATAGTTAATAACCATTAATTATTAAATTATTTGTAGTTGTAACCAAATGTTACAAATAATTTCTATGTAATTTGTAGCCAAATCATGTTCAGTTAGAATTGCTAAGCCTTTTTTTAGATAAATCATTAATATATTTTATAACCAATTAGCGTTAAATAAAATATTTATCCATAATGACTTGCGTTAAAACGCGATACAAATTTGAGATTTTGAGAAACCGCTTAGTAATGTCAACAATAATGTGTAAATAAGTAAAGAACTTATCATCGTACTTGAGTGTCTCAGCTTTAATTAAATCGTAGCTATCACTTGTAAATGTTTATTTGAGTTCATCGGCGCAAGTTAAAATGGCTGCTAATCAATGAAATGTTTACTCAAGCGTTCGGTTGTTTTTCATTTGCTGTTGGATTTGATATTTCATTTAGTACAATGACATTATGTTTGTATGAATTATGTCTTAATATCTTAATAAGCAAATACAGGATGCACTGAGGAAAGAAATGCGATATTAGTGTAAAATAGTGAACGGCAAATAATGTATACGATTTCTATATAACTATTTATTAATACATTTTATATTATTTTAGTGTCATTTACTAAAATCTGATTATACTTGTAACTTGTACTTCTACTTAAAATATTTGCAGATATAGAAACAAAATAAATATAATGAACTCAGATCTATCTGCGTTCGACCAGTTCGTTCCTCGTATGATTCTGATATATTTCTTATCATCCACTATGCAATTAGAATGAAATAATTGCTTATCTTATGACTAGAGTAATCTGGCAGGTTGTTAATTATCTCATATATAGTGTATCCAAGTGAATCAGCATATTTTGGATTTATAAACATATGGTTTTAAAAAAAACAGTCAGTACATGTTTATTTGCGTCGGTGAACTGACGTGTACGTATTTTGGTTTTAGTGTTTACAGAAAATTTTGTGGTATGTAAACAACATATTTTTATTATACCAGGTGATCATTTAAATTTATAATTAGAGCGGGCTATGAATTTTAAAATATATTGGTAACATTGACAGTTGATAGTATTACTTGAATTGTCAAAGTAACACTTCAAAATGTTTAGGAAATAAAGTTATTTTAAGAACGCTGAACGGCAAGAAAATGGCGAATGGAAGAATTCTATAAACCACTGTGTAAATGATTTTTTAAATGCATCCCCTAGTTTTCATGTGGAATATTCAACATTTTGACAATTCAAATAATACTATCAATGTTGCCAATCTAATTTAAAATTCATAGTCCGCTCTAATTATAAATTTAAATGATCACATGGTATATAAAATAGAAAAGGATTTTATTTTAAGTGAGCACATTTGCTTTTGTATCTAATGTTATCATATTTGGGTACTTTTAGGAAAATGTTATATTTCGGTTCGCTAGGAGCTGACTTAATTGCTCTATTAGCTATTTTAATAACAACCGTTTACTTATATTTTAAATATACCTACACATACTGGTCCAAACGAGGAGTACCATGTGTTGAACCAATTGTTCCTTTTGGAAACATTATGGACAATGTATTACTAAAGAAAAGCTTCGGTGAATGTATTCAAGATATGTATGTTCAGTTGAAGAGAACAGGTGCTAAATATGGAGGAATATATGTACTTGGAAGACCAGGATTTCTTGTAATCGATCCTGACCTTATCAAAACAATCATGACTGCAGAATTCCACAGTTTTCATGATCGAGCAATCTTTACTAATGAAAAAGAAGAACCTCTGACTGGACATTTATTTGCTATTAAAGGTAAAAAGTGGCGAAACTTGAGAACAAAATTGACACCCACATTTACTTCGGGTAAGATGAAAATGATGTTTCAAACACTATTGGTTTGTGGAGAACAATTGGATGAAACAATCGGACTACAATCCAAAAAAAGTGGTCCTCTCGATATTAAGGATATTTTGGGTAGATTTACGACAGACGTTATAGGATCGGTTGCTTTTGGTTTAGATTGCAATAGTTTGAAAGATCCAGATGCAGAATTTAGAAGATATGGAAAAATGCTTTTTGCTACGACTATTTACCAAACTCTTCGCAGAACTATTTCTTTAGCATTCCCAGGATTGTTAAAGTTATTCAAAGTGAAAGTGATGAAACCAGAAATAGAGAATTTCTTCATGAATGCTGTTCGACAAACTATTGATTATAGAGAACATAATATGGTTATTAGAAATGATTTCATGGATTTGTTGATCAAATTGAAAAATAACGAAAGCGTTGATGATGAAACACAAAAAATAAAGTCAGAACCAGGTCTTACATTCAATGAAGTGGCTGCACAAGCTTTTGTGTTCTTCGTAGCGGGATTTGAAACTTCATCTAGTACTATGGCTTTCTGTTTGTATGAACTTTGTGCTAACATCGGTATGCAAGAAAAACTTAGAGAAGAAATATTGGTAACATTCAACGAAAATAACGAAAAATTCACGTATGACTCGATTATGGAAATGCGTTACATGGATAAAGTAGTTAAAGGTAAACTTGTAATGATTTATTAATATATATATATATATATATATATATATATATATATATATATATATATATATATATATATATATATATAATATAAATATATACGCATTTTTTTTTTCAGAAACATTACGAAAATATCCAATCGTCCCGGTTTTGAATAGGGAATGTGTTCAAGATTTTCAAATACCGAACACTGATCTTGTAATTAAGAAAGGTATTGGAGTATTTATTCCAGCTTTGGGTCTTCACAGAGATCCTGAATACTATCCTGATCCTATGAAATTCGACCCTGAAAGATTTAATGATGAAGGAAAAACAACTATAAATCCATATACTTATTTGCCTTTCGGTGAAGGACCAAGGAATTGTATTGGTATGTAATTATAAACATTTATGTTTGACGATATTTGATTTTATATTTGTATTTTGCAGGTATGCGCTTTGGTTTAATGCAGACAAAGGTGGGTCTTGCAATTCTAATAAAAAAATATAGATTTACGTTGCACAGCGATACAAAAAATCCATTGTCGATGGATCCCAAACTTGTTATTCTGTCTGCTAAGAACGGTATATGGTTAAATTGTGAAAAAATATAAACTGAAGTATGTTAATCATGTTTTAGTAAGAATACTATTTCTTTGTATCACATAATATAATTATGTGTTGTATACAAATTTTTTTGTATTGTAATTTGTAATATATGTAATCAAGTATACATATATCTGAAAGAATGTATTATTGTTATTGCTATGTATTACAACAACACTAATAAATGCAATATGGACATAAACAGTTTTGTAAAATATTGTTTTCAATTTAGACACGTTGAACAATGTTTTTATCTAATATAGATTGCTTATACATATAGAGATAAAAAAGTGAAATATTTTTATTAATTCAGAAAATATTTGTTTTATAAGTTTTTTGGGTACAAGGCACTCTTATGTGCATTCAGTCATTATTCCTTCTAAAGTGTATAAGCTAAATGCTTTTGGATTAATTATTTTGTATATAGGACTAGTAACACGATTACTCCAATCACAATTGTAGATAAGTTTGTAATAATAGTATCGAATTACCATCCCGTTGTTATCTAAAATCACTATGATATTACATCAAATTAACAGCGTATTACACGAAATTGCTAGCAGTTTTATCTGTGATTGAATAATTAAGATAATTCATATAAAAAAATTCGAAACTCATTCTCTTTCGAAAAGTAATGTTATCATCGACAAATCGAAAAATGTTTAAGTGGAAATTACTAATTATGTATATTGATTATCTGATAATGATTATTATCATTCACTTTTATTCTGGTATAAGCAATATAAAAATGTTATGCTAACAGTAGTTTATAAAAGATAAGACGACTAACTGGTTTAATATAATCTGACCAATCCAGATTTATTTGTAAGTTTCGTAATATTTTCTCTTTTTGCTTTAACGTTGCTTATGCCCTATACTTATGGCATGTTCATGGTCAAATCAAAACACCGTAATTTCGTTTCTCCCGGTCATGACATTACAAATAACTTAGTCTCAGGCAATTATAGTATCACGCGTTTCAGCTTGCAAGTCATCATCATCTATGAGTTATCTGGCGCAACCAAAGAAAACATTTGTATCATAACGTAAACAGTCGTTGCTGTGAACTGTTCAGTGCCTGTGTAATTGTGTGTATCTATTTTATTTTACTTCTTATAAAAGTGAGTGTATTATCAACATATTGATTTGATATAATCTAATTTATTAATCGAGTTAGAAGTTTTATTTGAATTATAAACTATAAAAATAATTAATTGCGTTTTTAATGTGGTTTATATTAAAATTTTATCAAAAAAAAAATGCAACACGTTCATTTGTATGACTGAATTTTAAGACATTATTAAGAGCGTTATTTTATAATTGTTTTAGATAACAATGGCATTGTGGTTTGGCTCCGTTTTAATGGATTTTATCGTAGTGATGATATTTGTTATCATTTCTTTAATAATCTATACAAAATATAAATTTAACTACTGGGCAAGACATGGAGTTCCATATTTGGAACCATCTTTTCCATTTGGCAATGTGAAACAAATCATTTTAAAGCGAATATCTTTAGGAAATGGTTTCAAAAATTTCTATGATGAATTTAAGAGACAAAATTTACCGTATGGAGGAACTTACTTTACTTTTAAACCTGAATTGGTACTAGTAGACAAAGATATTATAAAACAAATCTTTATCAAAGATTTTCAACATTTTACCGACAGAGGTACATTTTATGATGAGGAAAATGATCCATTGTCAGCTCACTTATTCTCATTGGATGGTGCAAAATGGAGGAATTTAAGAGCAAAATTAACGCCCACCTTTACAACTGGTAAAATGAAGATGATGTTTCATACAATGGTAGCATGTACTAATGAATTAAACGACATCTTACACCAGAAATCAAATACTTCTGAACCTCTCGATATTAAAGACATACTGGCTAGGTTCACTACAGATGTAATCGGATCGTGTGCTTTTGGTTTAGACATTAATTGTTTAAAAGTACCCGATACTAAATTTAAAGATTATGGAGTAAGGGTATTCGAACCGCAAGGAATTGATATTGTACGCACTTTAACCGCAGTTGTGTTTCCGAACGTTATGAAGTTTTTCAAGATACCTGTTCTCAACAAAGAAATTACGAATTTTTTCCAAAACGTTGTTTTCGATACTGTGAAGTATCGCGAAGAAAATAATATTGTTCGAAAAGATTTCATGCATCTTCTTTTGCAATTGAAAAACCAGGGAAAAGTGAATGAAGATAATTCGACTCCAGAAATTATGAAGGCAAATGAGAATGAAAGTGAGGGAACTGGTTTAACCAACAATCAAATAGCTGCCCAATGCTTTTTATTTTTCTTGGCTGGATTTGAAACTTCATCTACCATGATGACATTTTGTCTGTATGAGTTAGTGAAGAATATACAGGTACAAGAGAAACTACGTATGGAAATAAACAAAGTTTTGAATAAACACAATGGTGAGCTGACGTATGAAGCCATTATGGAAATGGAGTATATGGATAAAGTTATTAACGGTACGTCAATTTTGTACTATATATACAATTCATCTGTTAATACTAATAATATTTAAATTATTTACTTTAATTAATGAGTTCAATGTGTAATTTTGTTGTTTTTTAGATAAAAATACACGTGTTGTACATATTTACAAATGTATTTCATATTATTTCTAGAAACGCTGAGAAAGTATCCTCCATTGCCATTTTTGGTAAGGAAATGTGTCCGTGACTACAAACTGCCAAATTCCAATTATACAATCAAGAAAGGACAAATGTTACGTATTCCTTTACTTGGAATTCACAGAGATGCAGAATATTATCCAGATCCTGAAAAATTCGATCCAGAGCGTTTCAGCGATGAACAAAAATCCAAAAGGCATCCAGTTGTGTTCATGCCGTTTGGCGAGGGTCCAAGGATATGTATAGGTACGATTCAAAGTAAAATAATACATATTACTCAGTAAAACGAAATATATGCTATATACAGGCAATAGCCGTTTTTAATGCGTCCGATCTCCTTTCGTAAAGTGGGAAGTAATTATTTTGCATAATCGCACATCGTACAAAAGTACAGCTTGATTCACAAAGATGGAAATTCGTAAAGCGGAAGTTACATACCTGTACTTGATATTAACATATTTAATTTATTTGCTCATAGGTTTACGATTTGGCTTGATGCAAGGTAAAGTTGGTTTAGCCGTGTTACTGAAGAATTTTAAATTTACACTAAATAATAAAACAAAGGAACCACTGGAAATGAATCCCAAAAGTGTAACTATGTCCACCACAGGAGGAATATGGCTGGATGTTCATAAAGTATAATTGCAATATTCATTTACTATTTGTTGTTATATGTATAATTATACTATATACTTGAGTTAAAAAAAATGAATTATATTTTATTTATTCTAAATAGTCACACGTTTGTCATCAGAATAAAGTATAATAATATGTACCTATTAACACATATTTGATTCATTCAAATTAGCTGATTTATTTTTGTGTTGTATAACATGTCAACTACATGAATTACTTCTGCATATGTTAGTGTTACTTGAATTACTATTGAATTGTTAAAATAATTAATTATACAAGAATACAAGGTCTCTTTCTCTTTATTTCATTAAGGCAAATACTGAAGGCCTACGATTTTGCAGTGCCTTTAATAAAAGTGTTTGTTTTTTAAACAATTCATATAAAGTACTTTAAATTATTGACAGATACCTTACACTAGCAGTGTTTAATACAGTTGTTTATTTTTATAATTAATTTGTTAAAAACATAAATTTAAGCCGAGGTGTTTCTATTTTTCAAAACAGCGTACAGCGAGTAGGAGCCCCGTAATATCTGTAAACGTTAGATATACATTACAATACATTATATATATATTAAAGGTTAATCCCCACAGGGTTGGAATAATGACTTGTAACTTCAGAAGTAAGGAAGTTTATTCGAAGTTCATACAGAAACTTGCGCCGACGTTTCGACCTTGAGGTATGAGGTCATTTTCAAGGCTTAATGGAAGATAAAGACGAACAATGTACCACGTGGAAATTTACATGGAAGTATAATCAAAAAATTGTGAACAACACATGTTCAATACAATTGAACAGTAGAAAAACATGTGAAAATGTAAAATTAATTATAAATGCTGACCATGGTCGTCAGAATGAAAAACGCAAAAAACAAGACAGACAACGAAGTTGTCTTGTCAAGTCAAAACTAAAAATGCCATGTGGGGATTAACCTTTAATATCAATTTTTGACTTAAATAAATCTTCTATGAATACATTATATATTATATAGTAAAGTAGTAAACTTCTTTCTTCCCGTAGATTGTAATAATTAACCACTAAGTTCAGATGTTAAGAACTTTATTTAAATTTATCAATCAATTTCATAAATAAATAATATGAATATACTTACTGCTTGTAATGTTTCCAGTGTTAAAGGAGTAAATTTCCCAACAGTTAGAAATAATGGTTTCTTCATTCTTATCATTGTTATCATCATTAATCGTTTGAAATCTTCACTTGCAGAAAGCCAGTCACTTTTATATATAGCTTCAGGTATTCCAATACTCTATTCGATATACATAATTAATAGCAGTAATATTTACGAAAAAAATACTGTTTCTAAACTTACTGCCAATGTTAGTTCATTGCCAAACCAGCAATATAATGTTAGTTGATATTCGATAGCCAGGATATAAATTACTTCCACTACAAATGTTTTACTAGTTATAGGTTCCTAAATAAATAAAGGAATTAAATAGATATGACAAAATTCGGCTAATATTGACTTGTAAATAAATGTAATGTGAAATACGAAATTTACCGTTGAAATTAGGAAAAGACACGTACAAAGGACAAAAAGAGAAACTAGAACTTGACAAAGAGTCTGTAAAGAATATACATTTTCCATCAAGTCGCACAACCTGGAAAGTAATATGTATATATATATATATATATATATATATATATATATATATATATATATATATATATATATATATATATTACCTCTGCACTGTTTGTAAATGCTCAATACATATTTTCATACTTCTCATCATTTCTTGATTTAATTCCATATCGTCATATAATTCAAAACAGTCTTCTTTATCAAGTGACTGCAGTGCCCTTGTCCTAATTGTATTAAATGCACCTTGGAGAACTAGTAAATGAGCTGTTATATTATTGATAAGCCCCATAAACATTGTATCTACTGCTATAATCATCAGTGTCAAATAAATCATTGGAAATGACTGAAAAATCATAGCTAAAATACATGTCCATTCTGACGAATGATCAAATGGTATCCAACTGTAAAATGGCAACGAAATACATTGGAATGTTTTCATGTCAGATGTGTAAAATGAATCTTGATTGAAAATAAAATTATAGAAGCCGGTTATATAGCCAGATATTGGTACCATTATACTCCACCAGAAGAACATTGTACTTAAAATAATATTAGTTTGCTTAGCTTTCTGAAAAATGTATCCTGGTTCGAAATTTTTGCACGGTTTGTACTGGAATTTTTTACTTTGCAACGTATCCATTAAGGCCATTATTTCCTTGCGACGAATATACCAATTTATCACTTTTATATTGCAAATGCCGTGGGTCAAAGCTATACCCAAATTCATTAAAAATGCATTCAGGTCTCGCCATGTATAAAGCAGACTGATGAATTCAGATGGAGTACAGAAAACGATGCAGAAGAGAAAAGAAAATATGCTAAACATGTGATATAATCCGTATTTTAGCTTTTTACTGTCCTCCGGATACCATATTGTTGCTATTTTCAATATTTCTATATTAACAGCAAAGTAATCATTTGGATATTGTTTCTCAGTTACTTCTCTATTTATTTTTCTGAGATAATTAAACATGATTAAATTCACTAACTTTTCGAATATTATTTATGCTTAATTTCGATGTTATATGAGAAGTAATTCGCAAAAGTAAATTGGTTTCCTTAAATACGAAATAATTTTCTTTTCTTTTTATTCTTTTCTCATCTATATGTATATTTTTTATTTAAAAATTACTGTTATTAGGAAATACTGCTAGTCATTTTTTTTTCTAAATACAGGTATTTCCTATTTCGTGTCGATAATGCTATATTGCAAATTTAGAAATATTTGCCATTACTCATACATAGTTTATTGGATAAACGGAACATGTGGTTTTATGTTAAACGATACTTTTAAAAAAACCACCTTATAGGTATTTATAGTTCGCGACATGAAGTTTGATATTGTATGCAAACATATACTTACCAAGATTTAAGTATACGTTCTGTATTCTAGACTAGCTTTAAAGAAAACTGACCAAATAAATAGTTGTGTTTTAAATTTCTTGAATATTAATTTGCTTTTCACATACATATATTCGATTGCCATGATTATATTTCCTCTTACAAGGATATGGGATGTGAGCAGAGGACCGCGGATTGTAGATATAGTATTTAACAGGCCTGTATATTTTAACTTTTTTTTATCATTTTTTTTAATATCATTTGCAAGAGTGCAAAAATAAGCTTTTTATACAAGAGAAAAAACTTGGGTCGTTGGAAAAATTGTGTAATTCAGTAATGCGAAGTGCCACATTTTGTATACCTATATCATTTCTTATAATATCAATTCGGCTTTTGTATTACATAGATTAATTAAAATGGACATTATTATAATTTTGAAAATATAAAACTTTTTTTTTTGAATAGAAGTACATATACAAAATCTCCTTAGTCATAAATCTAAATAGCTAAGTACTTCCCTGATATTTAACGGTTGATATTTATAATGCGCAGACGCAACTCCCTCTCCAGCTTTCAGCAGCAAAGTAGAAAAGATTATTGCCAACACACGTCCCATTTCTACTTCGTCTTTCAATCTTGCTCCTTGGTCTTCGTAGGAGGAAGAAAGATTGTGATTTTGTACTAGAAAGGTAAGTTGAACTTTATAATGTTACATAGTTTTCTAAATAAGAAGTAAATCATGCCTTTTCAAATATGTAAGTTTTTATTACTATTTATATCGACAAACGCAAACCACGTGGCGATTATGGCATTGAGGTTATTGAAAGCATTTTTAGTAATATTTATTCAGCTTTGCTTTAGTTATTAATTTATATTTTTAAATTGAAACAATAATACGTGTGCGCTATTTGATAAGGTACATGCGTTGCTGAATATATTATTTAGTAAAAAATGATATGTATATGTACATACAATTTATTTTAAAATTGGCATCAAGTAATTGTGTACTGAGGTCTCATATTTGTTGCTATTTAATGTTACAATATACCAAAACATATTATTTTTGTAATGAATTAGGGTCAAAAGTGTGCCAAGCTGCCAAGTAATTTTCGTTAATTCTGAACAAAATGGCGGACAATAACAACGTGTATTCCAATGAGCCATTTCAAATTTCTAAGTGTGAAAAATTTGGAACTTAGATGCATCAAAAAGTACATGTGTTATCATGTTAAAATGAAGTAAGTTATTATTAACATAAATTTTAATTTATTATTTTATTTAGTCTTATGGTTGAAGTTTGATGAAATATATTTAAAATGTAATACATTGTTTGTTTATTGATTCTTTTCATCCAAATTAATTATATATTTAATTCGAGACTAGAGTCACCGGTTTAGATATCATTGCTATATTGGTGCTAAAGAATCTCGAAGATTGAAATGTCTTGCTTATGCCCTGTCTGAACTTAATGTTCTGTTCAGGTACCTCAGTGAAGAAACATAGAATGTTAATATTTTCTTTTTAATTCATGCCCTTTCGAATAAACTGATTATCATTATCGTTCTATTTTCTCTTTACAGATCTCACGAAATATATGGCTGCAAGATATCAAATGAATATATTATGCTGGTAAGTAACGAACAATGGTGTTTTTAGTATTCAATTATTATCGAGACTAGAGTCACTGGATTGGCTGTATATTGCAATACTAGTGCTAAAGAATCTCGAAGATTAAAATGTCTTGCTTATGCCCTGTCTGAACTTAATGTTCTGTTCAGGTACCTCAGTAAAGAAACATTAATTGTTCATATTTAAATTATTATTATTATTAAATTAATGTCCTTAATCGGATTGTCATTATGGTTCTATTTTCTCTTTACAGATCACTCATACGAAATATACGGCCGCAAGATATCTGTTGAATATAATACGTTGGTAAGTAACAAATAATGGTGTTTTTCGTATTCAATTATTATCGAGACTAGAGTCACTGGATTGGCTGTATATTGCAATACTAGTGCTAAAGAATCTCGAAGATCAAAATGTCTTGCTTATGCCCTGTCTGAACCTGTGTTCTGTTCAGGTACCTCAGTGAAGAAACAGATTTTTCTTTGCTGATTTGACTGATTTATTTTTCAAGAATATGAAAATTTAATAAAATTTCACTGATCCAAAAAGTAATAGTGGCAATATTATTAAAAATATGGCGTGTATTTAATAATTCATGTTTGGGTAGTGCATTATATTCGTAATTTTGATTGCAGGGTCCAGCAGACATGAGATTTACCCTTGTTGAAGATGGTGAATGGTGAGTCCATATATTCGATATATTTAAATAAAAATTAATTTATAATTGTATTAGACCTACGGAGCTTGATTTTAAGAAATATTTCAGTAATGTTTTTAATCTTTTGTACAGACTTGATAATACGATATAATGTATATTTGCAAGTAACAACTTGTTTTGCACTGACTTCTTTACTAAATCCAAACTCTACTCTGTCAGTTATTATTATTATCGAAACTAGAGTCACTGGTTTGGCTGTATATTGCAATACTAGTGCTAAAGAATTTCGGAGATGAAAATGTCTTGCTTATGCCCTGTCTGAACCTGTGTTCTGTTCAGGTACCTCAGTGAAGAGACATTCTACTTACACGTTAGTCAGTGTTTACACTGTATAAAAAAATATCCTCGTAGAATTACATTGTAGATACATATATGTATATATTTTGTAAAAATGTATAAACAATTCGCATTTTCATTATTTCGACTATGTCTTGTTTGCTTACATTTACATTACAAATTACCTTCTTACAGATGGAACATGAAAAATCGAAAATGTTCAAGACGGGAAGAATATACACAGAAATAATGTTACATGGTATGTTATTTAGAGGTTCTACTTGTTTTGCTTCAAATAAAATATAACATCGAGACTAGAGTCACTGATTTAGTAAAATACAAAGCTTTGTTAGTGCTAAAGAATCTCGAAGATTAATGATTTTTCTCACTTATGCCCTGTCCGAACTTGTGTTCTGTTCAGGTACCTCAGTGGAGACACATTTTCAGTCTTAATTTTTTTTCTATTGCACATTTAGAAATTTCTTTAAAAATGTGTAGTGAAATTAATGTGCTAAATATTAACTGTGTATTAATATTGATTATTCATTTGTTCCAGGGCTCGGATAAAAAACATTACTATTCCAGTGACATGCTACTACTGATATACTAAAATTGTAATAAATATGCTGTAATTTGTATAAATAAATAAATTTGTAAAAGCGGTGTTTTTTTTTCAACATTACACAATCTTCAGATTTTGCAAAATATTTTTTTAATGAATAGTCTAACAATATAAAAAAAGATATTAAAGTTAATTATTGTACGATCTATTTACTTACTAAATATGCATCGATCGGAATGCATTTTAAATGTATATTCTAAATTCATGCAGGGAGTACAATCATTGCATTCAAATTTAAATATTATTTCAGATGCTAAAGAGATAATCTGTATAAAAATCACGTGGAGACATCAATGACAAACCTTATATAAAATATGTCTGACAAAAATACATTGCGCAGGTTGCATTTGAAATAATCGGATTTAAAAAATCATTTGTTCTTTAAATGAAAAAACAAGCTTAAATTGTTCATTTGAAGGATTGTACAAATGTATTGTCCCGTTAAAAGTTAATTATTTGTCTAAATATACTTTCGGAAATTAAGATATTTTAACTGGATTTTTTATCAATTAAATAATTAACAATTAAATATTTCCCACTTTAGAAAAAGAATTAATCATATAAATAGCCGACAATAAAAGTGTGTGTGGACATTAAGTTTTTACTTTCACAATTTGTCGGTGTATTAAAGGTAAGAATTTTGTTTTTCATTTGAATATGCTATATAGTTTATTAAATATTTGACATGCTTTGCATTATTATGCATTAAATTTATTCATCTTGTTCTATGTATGTATGTACCTAGAATTTGCAATTATTAAGTAAATTATTTATTTCAGATTTATAAAATGAAACTTTCGGTTGCTGTTCTATACATCTTGACAGTTCTGCAAGTATCCTATCAATTAAATGTGAAATATGTGGAATCATTTCTGAAATTCATTCAAGAAGGATCTAAGCATGTAGAATCGCGGCCACAAAATAAGAATATCCTATTGTCAGAATATGACTTTATTATAGTAGGTGCTGGAACAGCAGGATGTACCATTGCGAATCGACTTACAGAAAATGTAAACTGGAATGTATTGTTATTGGAAGCTGGTGGACCGGAGAACTATTTAAATAGTATACCACTGTTAGTTAATTATTTACAGTTTACACAAGCTAATTGGAATCATAAAACGGTCCCCAGCAGTTCTAGTTGTTTAGGATTAAAAAATAACCAAAGTAATTGGGCTGCCGGTAAGTTTAATAATTTTTTTACACGTCCGGGAGTAGAAGTCGGTTTCTATGGCGTCAAACGCGGGACAGAAGTGAAGTATTTACTCCCTACGGACGAAAACACTTTCCGTAAGGGAGTTTGTATTATAACAAGTTTGTATAAATAAATGTCTGTTGTGGTACGCGTTGCACGGAAACATTTCCAAAGGCTTCTAATTATTGCAATTTCGCTCCGATCTATTATAATTCACTATTTATGAAATTAATTGTTTCTACTCCCGAACGTGGAAAATATAGTATATACACCTCGGGAGAGACCACCATTTTTCCCTCGATGTATTTGTAGCCCTCGGGCTTCGCCTTCGGGCTTCAAATTACACCTCAGGAAAAATAAGAGGTTTCTCTCCCTTGGTGTATAACGTACTATTATATAATATGTAAGGAAAGTTTTTCTATAATACTAGTTTTTTCAAATTAAAAATTATATTTGAATTACATTTGCATTTATTAAATTTCTTATTTTAATTATGAAATATGTTTCTGTTTTAGGTAAAGGCCTTGGTGGAACAAGTGCATTGAATTATATGATTAATACACGGGGCAACAGAAAAGACTACGACACATGGGAATCATTTGGAAATCCAGGATGGGGTTATAACGATATTCTGAAATACTTTAAGAAACTAGAATCCTTCAACATACCACAATATAAACATAATACAAAATACCATGGTTTGAATGGTCCTGTACCTGTAACTTATGTACCATATCGTACACAAATCAGTCAAGCAATAATGCAAGCAGCTAAAGATATGGGTCATCAAATATTAGATTACAATGGTGCTAGTCAAATTGGCTATTCATATCTTCAAGCACATTTAAACAATGGAACGAGAGCCAGCGCCAGCATTTCATACCTTCATCCAGTATCGCACAGAAAAAATCTTCATGTCCGACAATATTCTTTGGTGGATAAAATTCTAATAAATTCTAAAACGAAAAAGGCTTATGGTGTACAATTTCGTTCCATGGGAAGACTGTACAAAGTTAAAGCAAGGAAAGAAGTAATCTTATCAGCTGGAGCAATTAATAGTCCTAAATTATTAATGTTGTCCGGTATAGGACCAGAAGAACATTTAAGGAACCTGAAAATACCAGTTTTAAGCAATTTAAAAGTGGGATATAACTTAATGGATCATGTGACTATGGGTGGTTTAACATTCTTGATAGATAAACCGTATTCCATAAGATTCGATAAATTTTTGAAGAATCAAACAAATTTTTTAGATTATTTTTTACAGCACCAAGGACCTCTGACTATGGTAGGTGGATGTGAGGCTATTGCCTTCTATGATTTAGATAAACCAAATGATCGAAATGGACATCCGAATTTGGAGTTATTGTTTCAAGGGGGTTCTCTGGTTTCGGATCCATTATTACCAAAGAATTTTGGAATACGGGATGATATATACGATGCAGTGTTTAAACCAATAGAAAATAAAGAAAGTTTCATGGTTTGGCCGATTCTCTTACGGCCGAAAAGTAAAGGAAGGGTTATGTTGAAGGATTCCAATCCAAATTCAGAACCGTTGTTATATCACAATTATTTTGAGAATGAAGACGATTTGGGGGTAGTGGTGGATGGTGTTGAGAAAATTCTTCAATTAATGAAACATCCGGCACTGAAGGAAATGGGAACAAGATTACACAATATTCCTATTCCAGGATGTGAGCATTTACGGTTCGCCAGCAGAAAATATTGGGAATGCCAAACTAGATATTTAACATTCACGTTATGGCATATTAGTGGTACATCTAAAATGGGACCAGCAAGTGATAAGTTCGCGGTGGTTGATCCTACATTAAAAATATATGGAATAAAAAATCTCAGAGTAATTGATGCCTCTATAATGGTTACAGTTCCTGCTGCACACACTAATACTCCTACCTACATGGTCGCTGAAAAAGGAGCTGATTTAATAAAAGAAGACTGGGGATTTCCCACGAACTAGGATATTATATCACGCAATTAATCTTATACGATATCTGTATGATGAAATGAACAAGTTATTCTAAATATTTGACAAACTTATCGCTCATGTAATAAATGTAATTTAATTAGTATACGGTATATATTAACTGTACATAATATAGTAATAAACATTGTACTTTATATTAATATGAATAAAAATAATAATGAAAATTACATATCAAATAATATAACTGCCAGAAAACAACTAAATCAAATACATCTATTCTATAATATCTTATTTGTTACGTATTTTAGCATATGTTAGAATTATCAAATCTAATCACAAATTTAAACGGAGCAATGATTTTTTATTCATATGGCGCGATGTTAATGAAATTTTACATATTTCAGCTAGTTATTTTCTGTAAATCCAACCAAATTCCACCTTTTGGAGTAGTCATAAAACTTTCTGGTGTCATCACAATTGGTAGTTTAGTTTTTCCATTGACTGAACATTTAAAATTTTTTAGAATGACAGCCAAGCCAACTTTTATTTGCATTAAACCAAAACGTAAACCTGTACAAATTATTAGATCATAATTCTATATACATGAATTTTAATATAAAATAAATACCTATACATATTCTGGGCCCTTCGCCAAATGGTATATAACTGTATTGTGGTCTCTTGACTTTTTCATCTTCACTGAATCTTTCTGGATCAAATTTCTCTGGGTTTGGATAATATTCCGGATCCCAGTGCAGTCCTTCAACAGATATTACGACGGGTGTACCTTTCTTAAGGGTACATTCCATACCGGGCATTTTATAATCTGTTGTCACTTCTCTATTTACAAACGGTAAAGGCGGGTATTTTCTCAAAGTCTCTAAAATCATTTAAATTAAACGATTAGTTCTGAAATATTCTAGTATGAGTATGAAACGAAATCGAATACCAACCACATATCACTTTATCCATGTAGTTCAGTTCCATAATTCCCTCATATGTTAACTGGCCATTGTACTTCTTTAATACAGTCAGTATCTCATCTCGCACTTTATCTTGAATCTTTTGGTTGGAAGCCATTTCAAATAAACTGAAAGTCATTGTTGTGGATGACGTATCAAATCCAGCCAAAAAGAAGACGAAACACTGTGCAGCAATTTGGTCCAAAGTAAGTCCTGCATTTGTATCCTTGGAGTCAGTTGCACCATTTTCTTTATGTTCTTGATTTTTTATATTTAATAACAACTGCAAAAAATCATTTCGCTGTACGTTGTTTTTTTCACGATACGAAATTGTACCTTTTACTACATTCATAAAAAATGTGCTGATCTTTGGATTTATTCCAGGGAACTTTAAAAACTGCATTAGCTTCGGAAAAACAATTACTAATATTTGTCTGACAGCATCAAAGCCCTTGATATTAAATGATGCAATTCCAAATTTTCTAAATTCATTATCTGGATCCTTCATGCTGTTGCAGTCTATTCCGAAGGCACAAGATCCTATTACATCAATAGTGAACCTGGCAAGAATATCTTTCATATCGATAGGTTCAGCATTTCTTGATATGTTCTCTAGTAAACTCTCCATTTGTTCACTGCAGGCAACTAATGTGGGGAACATCATCTTCATTTTACCAGATGTAAATGTTGGCGTTAGTTTCGCTCTCAACGCTTTCCATTTTGTTCCCGGAAGAGCGAATAAATGGGCTGAAAGTGGATCGTTTTGTTCATCAATGTACGTTCCTCTGTCCATAAAATGTGTAAAATCTTTTGTTAGGATGCACTTGATTAATTCCACATCCACTATAATCAGTTCAGGTTTTAACACGAAATAATATCCACCAACTGCTTGATTACGGATTTTGAAATATTCATATATGTTCCTGAATGAATGGCCAAAAGTATCAGTTTTCATTAGCATTGGGCCAACATTGCCGAAAGGAAATGATGGGTCCATTTGTATAATACCATTGCGTTGCCAATGTCTGTATGTGTACTTTACGTATGTAATTGTAACAATTATTGCAAATATTAAGGCCGCTATTATTACAAACATGTTGATCTCAATTCTGGAATAAAAGAAGAATATTTAATATAGACAAAAGATTATATTTAAATTTGTTCTTTCTTTATTTTAATAACTAAAACCACTCAGTGACTAAAACATTGAATAAAAACGGATAATGTAAAGACATCACATTTTTTTGAGAAACATGATCAAACACTAATTTTTTATTGATGGGTCTGTCGATTAAATACATTTTTCTTCCTTCAATATTTTAAATTAAAAAAAAAAACAGAAATTTATAAGTAATAATAACAATATATTGTCAAATAGTTAAAACACATAGGCATAATTAGTTTTGTTACTTACTTATTAAAGTATTTTTTTATAACATTAATCTATATATAATTGTTCAAATCGATATTGTTTAGCAACTTTAAAATGACATATATTCATACCACGACCTTCTAGATTCATACCGGTCTGCTAGCTGAACGATATAACAATAATTTTTTTGAGCTGACAGCTCGGCCAAATGTTGAAGTATTGGCGCTAGTTACAGTAGTTACTTGTCACTGTAAAAAAATGACAGCAAATATTGTAAAAGGTTATTCTATAAGAATTATTAATGAAATACATAGACATATTAATATTATCAATGATTTTTAAAGAAATTTGATTTATAAAAGTTAAAAATTCAATATATAACATAGGTATAGGTACATTTACTGCAAAAAATCTCTTTTATTATCTCATATTATCTGATCCGCGATTTAACATTGGAGAAAAACTAACATTTATTAATGTACTAGTACCAGTTTGTAAATTAATACTCTCAAGCCATTTATGTGTCATATTTATATTTGAGGGAAATTCATGTAGTACATTTGTTCCTCGTCGACTGCAGCTTGGTATATAACACTTCTTATAATGAACCATAATAAAAGATTTGTGTATTAAGAACTGAATATTGTAGTTTGTTGATTAACAACTGTCAAAATCGTACTTTGTTCGAATATTTTCCTAAGGTTATTAGCGACAGCGGCAGCACGCTGAAACTGGGCCTGTTAGCGGGCCGTAATAGTACACTTTTAATCGAGAAGGTCGTGATTCATACATATCCTGTTCTGGGGATTAAATATTTTTTAGTGGCATAGTTTGTGATCAAATGTTTAAAAAAGTACCAATAAAAAAATAGTACAAATAAGTACAATGCGCGCACTTTAGTTCTGGAATTGATTTGACCTGTGTTGGAATGATTTCAAACTGTTTGAGAATTTTGTTTGTCTCTCTTAACCTATAAAATCATAAAATAAAAAGACACCAATTAGGAAACTTGTGCGTTGAACAGAATTAAAAGTTCTTATAAAATCTTTGAATTTTCAGAATGGTTCAGAATAAGCTTGAAACACAATTCAGTAGTGTTTGGAACACTGCACTATAAGTTGTTATAAGTTCTGAATTTTTAAATCGACTTATTGGAACGGTAAAATGGCTTTGTTGTGTTTTCCGTAAACCTAGTAAGTACAGTTCTTACCTTGTTACGAACGGTTTTGAATTTTAATTGGAACAAACCTATAGTAAATTCAAGATAAAAATGTATGCATGTGACCAATTTATCATTATCTTCTTATGACTACGGCACACCTAGCGTACAGCATCGTAAAAATGATGATGAAAGCACATAACGCTTGAAAATAGTTTCATCGCACAGCCACATAGTAATGAGAGGAAACGAAAGTATCTCATTTTACACGTATCTTTTGTGTCTCATTTTACGTTATGCCTATCGTACACCATCGTAGAAAATACGATGAAACAACTGAACGCATCCGTGTTTCTTACCAAAATGACAAATATAAACCCAAATTGTGTAAAATGAAACACAAAATAGAAGAGCCGCTATTTTTCGTCGTAGACGGGTGCGTTTTGTTGTTTCATCATATTTATTACGACGCTGTAGGATAGGTGTGCCATAGGCATTATTTTGGGTTTATATTTGTCATTTTGGTTTGAAAAACGGATGCGTTCGGCTGTTTCATCGTATTTACTACGATGCTATACGATAGATGTACCATAAACATAATAACATTGTTCTTATCAATATATTAAATGACAAATACAAAGTCAAGGTCAAGTGGTGTAATATTACGTCATCATGAAACATGTAGCTACTGGCATAATTATGTTCAGTCTGCACGAAAATTATTACTATCACATTACCGATGCATTTTCTAATCTAGATTTCATTATGGCGCCACAAAATTACTCTTTAAATAAAATTGAGAAATTTTGCCAGGTAATTACAAAATAAATATTGGTGTATTATATTTTTATCATATTACTATAGGTAAACTACCTTTCTCAAGTTAGAAAATAATCATATAAAAATCTAATGATAAAATAATATTAAAAAAAAACTTTACATATTTAAATTTTCTAATAATAATAATATAATAATTGATTGATTTGAAAACCGTATTATTTGTACATTTGTTACAATATTTTGTACGCATGTAACATTTTCAGAGCCGGATTTACCTATAAACTAAGTAAGCTATAGCATACGGGGGCAAAATTTTGGGGATGTTAAATTTCAGACAAACCCATTTTTTGAAATACATAAAGTAGCTAATCCTTCGGTTCGACACAGGGTTTATGGGACGGTAAAAAGTTCATAGCCTACAGGTGACAAAATTATAAGTCCGTCACATAGCATGCTGTTTTACAATAATAATGATACCGCCCCACGGGTAGTAGTAGTCGCTGGTGGTCGCGTACAAAGTATGTTTATAAAACGAGGAAGTGGAGGGAATGAGTCATTACGAATATATAAATGCCAAACAGTGCACAATTTTCTGCATATGCGCATGCATTTTAGTCGAGTACATTTGTACAGAGTATATTATTTCATTTTATATAGTGTTTTGTATGATAATTGTTCAAAAGAGGCAAGTAATATTTTTTTACCATTATATATTGCATATTATTTACCATAAAAATTAAGCAATGTTGTATTATTCTTGTATTTTTATATTCAGAGTTTTTATTCAGTTGCACCAATCTTTAAAACGATATGGAAACGAAGTTTTTTTTATTACGTATCTCCTTATCTGTAATATAACATTGATTGATTAATAAGATATTGTTCGTTTTAATTTGTTGTTCGTTCATAGTAAATAGGATTTGTAAGTAGAATATGTGAAATCAATAACACAACCGAGTTAAATTGGCGGGAAACCATGTTTTTCGCGCGAATTGATATAAATGGATAGAAACATGTACAAACTTGTTTGCGATAATAGCGCATGCGCAAGATAATTTCGTAGTTGTACTTGTGAAAATTCTGTGTAATAATTTACAATTTTAATAAATATTCTAAGTACTTTTTTGATATATAATAAAAAAATTAAGTATTTTTCATGTATGTCACGTAATCAACGTCACATAAAATCAACGTAATCACGTATCAACGTCCTATCATACTGATGCTAATAGATAATTTGCACACAAATAGACGATTTGTATTGATGTATATTATTTTCGAAATACTTAATACGTACTATAAAGTAAAATTACAATGTATTTTTCCTAATATTTAACGGTATTGTTTCAGATATTTGCACTTATTTGAACGCGTTTCTGAAATGGAAAACATGTTTAACTTTGATGAAATGGATGCTGACTACTATTTGCATAATACGAAAACTGGAAGAGCTTCCGCATATCAACTGTTTGAATCATACATTGCACATTTATATTCAAAAGCCGATAAAGACGAAAAATCTATAAACAAGTATGACAGTGCTTATTATTCTATAGCTTGTGCACAATTGTATCCAAATGCCGAGTGGTTGCATCCAGAGAATTTTCCTGATAATTTGATACAAGATTTATTAATTATTGGAATGGTTGAAACTTCGGCTGGTGTACCAAGATTTCAAAAAGTATCTTACGCATATTTCTTCATCTGTAAGTTCTTAATCCGTTCCTGGAACCAATTAGAAGTCGTAGAAAATCTGGTTGAAGAATTTTTTGGATCGTATGGTTTATATTTGCGATTATTTTTAATATCTTATAGTTCTATTGATATATCGTTTAAATCAAATCTGCAAGCTTTGATAGAAAAAAATCTCTTTCATTATATACAACTTAGACATGGAACTACTTCAGACTTAAAAATTCTGTCTCCTGAGCAATTGAATATAAATATGGAAGAATATAATGGGACATTTGGTTATGACTTTCCATCATATTTCTTAGTTCAAACAGATTTATCTACATTGCGTTTGTTATTAACTAAATCATTCCAAAAAGTAGGAGGTTTTACATTCGAAAAGACGGACGAAGATCATATTAATAATTTGGGTTTTCTCTACGCTCATTTCTTGAATCAAGCAAAATTGCAAAATCAGCTAAATTCTAGAGAAGCACGTGAATTTCTGCAAATTTTAGATGAAAATTCTAATTTCAAAATAAACTTCGATAAATTCGATATGGTTTTGAATGAACCAGAATCGCTTTGCACTTTTCTACTTCAAAACTGTAATGAATTACAGTATGTGTTATTGTGTCAATTTATAAAATTTTGTTGTCCAAATATCACAGTAGATGTTGGGAAATATGAACAATATTCGATTTAAGAAGATTACAGAATTACAAGTTCCGACTCTAGGAAGTGTAGAGTACATACACAATACATACCCCATAACGGATGTTGACGTTTCTACAGCCTTGAATTTAGAAAGATATGGTTTAGCTATTACCAGAGGTACAATGATATTCACTCGTGAAATGATGTATACATTCAAACATTATTTAAATATGAAAGGTGGATGGCTTGGAGTTTATCAAAATAAAATATTGGTAGAATTGATTCTACCATTTATACATCTCATAATTAAAAATTATCCATGCGAAGTAAATAAACAAGAATTGTTAGCATTACTTCTTGATTTTTCAATTATTAATTTAACACGTACAGTTGAGTCCACGTCACTAAAAAGCACACTTCAATTTATTGAATCTATGATTGTTGAAAATAATGATAATTTACACTATTTTATAGATTTTTTAATATATTTAAGTAAACACAATTTTTGTCTCCTCCGTAAGGGTAATTTTCTTAAAATCATAAATCAAAAGTATGATTTTGTTTATAATATATCTACTGATGCAAATCTTATAAGTGGTGTAATTGCTTCTTATTATTAATAAAATTAATATTTACTTAATGCATGTTTGATTATACACATTTTACATCATGTGTGTAACATCTAACAGGGAATAATATATTTCGTTAATTTCTTGATTCTGTTACCTTATATGCTTACATTATTTATACAAAAAAAAAGTTATAATATATTTGCAGTATGTATGCTTATAATGTATAATATGTCTAATTATATATGTTTATAAATTGTATAATTTTATTATTTAATTATATTGTTATATATTTGTAATGGACATTTTGTATGTTTATATATCGATAATAAATTGTTTCGCTTAATAATAAATACACATATGTAATTATTTAATCTGCTAGACATAATTAAATGTTCATCTGTTATAATATATGTAAGAACCAGTTGATAGATGAATAATGGCTTTGTATATGAACTATTATTAACTAGCAGCAAATTATTATTTCAAGCAATGAAATGTAACATGTATAATTTATGTTGTATACGATGTGATACATTCTAGTTGGTGATCACTCAAAACAAGAAAATAGAAAAACCTAATATACATTCCATGAAAGTTTGAAAAATAAATTTCGCATAATTGTTCATCTACTCTCCGCTGTGACACTGTAATTCGCTGTGCTCTGAGTATACAGTAGAAATCACTGTAGTAAATGCTTGCTTGGCTAGTTACAGCGCTACGTAGCGGAAAGTAGATCAACAATTATGCATAATATTTTTTTTTCAAACTGAGTGTTTACGTATTCGAATTTTCATGTTACTAGGTTTCATATGTTAGCCGGGAGAGTTGATATGGTCGGATTCTCTTTATGTATGCTAGTGCATGTGTTTATATAAATAAATATAATTTACCATATCTACTAGTACTCATATTATGAAATAATTGACCCGCAATTAGACAATCAAATATATAATGTGTATAATAGGATAATTGCATCGTACAAGTTACAATTTGTGTGCGAAAGTGATCCAAAGATTTTTATATGTAGAGATTTTTTATAAATGAATATAAGAAGCCTGAGCGGTGCCGAACACTTAAAGCTAGTTATTTACACTGTATTAAAAATTTAAAAATAAAATGTAATGAAAACTATTTTAATTGAATGTAAGTTATGCAACTAACAATATATAATAAAAATTTAAGGTGAAAAATTCCATCGCAAGTAACAAAATGACAATATCTAGTGAACGATTTGGTAAACATTTGTGAATGATACGTGGTATTGAAACAGTGCTTCGGGCTGACACTGAACAATACTAAAATCTACAAACATAACTGAAACTCGTTCGTCCAACATCGGTCGGTATGGGAATGATTCTGCGAGAAAACTGCTATGAGAGATGGAGCAAGTGACGACCAAGCCCGAGGTCATTTGTGACCCGTAAAAACCAACGCTGTGTAAGCGGTTGCTGTTGCCCTGATAATGGTTTGGCGCCCAGAGGGTCAGCCGAGTTGGACAGCTCCCTCGGGAACCTGCGGACTCATCATCAACCAAGAACACTTTTATCCTCTGGCTCTGTACTATTTTGACGATAAATATCAACATAACATGTACAAAAGTATGTAATCATATAATATGAATAAATACTTTCAAAAAGTCTGGGTTGTTATGAACTATTAGGCCATTTTCAAGGGTTAAACTGTAAAATGTAAGAGAAAGACTTTAAATTTTCTTTTATTCATTCTAAATACGTTGAAATTCTGAACACTATATTTGGCCCACCCGTGTTACGTCCATCAACATGATAACTAGCAAGGCACAATAATAATTTCTACAGATTCCCGTTCGCATAATGTGTATCGGAAGCACATGTAATAAACGTCGATGCTATATCCATCTGGAGATTTGCTGATCCCAGAACCAATCAATTCAGGTATAGTAGTGGAAAGGGAAATTAAAGCTTGAGCAAGTAAAGAGGACTAGGACGGAACACCGCAATGTAACCTCTGGCCACATGTCTCCTGATACTCTGGTGGTGCATTTATTAACTACTACAAATCTATTATTATAGTCATACATTGTTGTACATGTGCATTAGGGTGGTTGGTAAAAGTGGTCTGAACGAATTTTTACCGGCTGCTCTGAATATCGACTCAAAAAAATTCTGACATTTTCTATTTAAAATATGTACATGGAGTTTTGCGATTTTGTCTCGATTTTGGGAGCGGCCAGATAAAAATTCGTTCAGACCTCTTACACGTTATTCGTCAATTACCACCGTTACAATACAAAAGCTACTTTATTTCTGTGTTCCATTATCAAGTTTTTAAAACTATTTAATTAGTTAAATATTCCAAAAATTTCAATGGTAAACAGAATTTTTTTTATATTATATAATTTTTGTTATTTTGTCAGTAATTATCTAACTATGCATTTAATGAAATTAGCTGCGGTAACTGATTTTCAAGTGTTAATTCAATATAGAACAATCTAATTTTCAGTTTGGTAGATTTAATAAAGTCAAATTAAATTACCGCTTACTTGCTACCTGACTTTTAATTAAAAAAGGAAAAGTACAATGTAAAATTCTTCTGAAATACAAACTGAAAATACACACACAATGATATATAGTGGAATCCCCTTATAGTGAACTTGAAGGGACCAGGAATTTGGTATTTCTGGTATTTATGAATAAAATAAAAATTATTAATTTTTTAAAATAAAAGGTTATAAAATTTCTTACAAATATATATGTATACTAGGAAAGTCGTTAAATGGGGTTTTAACGAATTTTTATCGGGCTGCTCCCGAACTCGGCTCGAAATAAATAAAAAGCAATCCGGTAATTATTTTAATTTTTTTTCTTAAGTATAATAACAAAATTAAAACCCAATACATATGTGCGATGGTGGTGTAATGGTCAGCATAGTTGCCTTCCAAGCAGTTGATCCGGGTTCGATTCCCGGCCATCGCACTTAAGTTTTATCTTATTAGTTATTTTAATATTGTGTTTTACTTAGGGTTTAATTTAAATTTTCGTTCAAATTGTTTATATATCTATACTATATACAAATATATTTCAATTACTTAAAAATGTCATTAATAAATGAGCATATTACTTTGCTTAAGTTCTGGCCATACAATGCTCTCTATCCATTGTATATAGGGCTAGACCCTTGTATGTACTGCCGGTATATTTACCACACCGCAGCTTTTTCCAAAAGAACCAATGCCAATAATGGTATACACATCAGTTTTACCACTGCGACGAATCTGCACTAGTCCACCAATGTCTCCCTAGAATTCGTAATTAATACAATAATTACCGGTAGATTTTTCATGAACTTCGGCGTAGGAATTATACAATTTGATTGCAATATATACCTGACATGTACTTTTAAGTTCACTCCTTCCATCTGCACTCATCATAGTAGTGATTATTCCATCCGGGAGCTCTCTCGATGACAGCCGGCTTTTGTAATGTACCGCGCACTCGGTATTAGTGAATAAATCAAGGTTAACTTTAATTAATCGTTCACTTATTCGCCCCTGTAATTCTGTTAGTCCCCATCCAGTTGCTATAAGTTGATTGTCGTCTAACTGTTCGTCTACTTGTAAACAAGCGGGCCCCACTGATTTGGTAAAATTAACTCTTTTGTTCAATTTTAGGAGAGCAATATCATTATATCTTTTTGGAGGTTTATATTCCGGGTGAAGTATCTGATCTACAATTGTGTATTCCTGTACATCAGCATCATCTTGGTCCGATTTTATATTCAGCTCACCTAAATGAACTTTCTCAACAAGACCACTAAAATGTAATGATTAGTTGAAATATTTGAATATTTTCTATAAATCGGATCATTTCTATTTGTATCCCATACTTTTTATCATACTTACAGTAAAGGTGAGCTAACGCAAATTGCAGAAGTCAGAATATATTAGTCAATTATTAAGCTTCCACCACAACGTACCTCGTTATTTTCAAATACCAGACCTGCCTATTCAAATAAGACGAAATTAAAACACTTTACACACTAATCAGTTCTGTACTTTTGCTGTATTATAGTCTAGTATTAGTTTATAATTTACTTATCTATTCTATTTTTATTTACCATATGAGGAAATTCGGAAGGAATTGCTGGAATTCTCTCCGTTGTCGATTCCGTTGCATATATTCATTACATTCTGAAAAATAGTGAAGAATGTAGTACAATTACGAACAAATACTTTAGTATTGTTTACCGATTATATAAATTATATAAATTCATACATAAATAAAACGTAATACATAACGTTAATACTTACTTTCATCACTTTTTCCTGTTAAAATATTTTTTGTCTGAAATAAAAATAAAGGTAAAAGAAAAGTGATGTTAATGAGATCATGTTGTTGTTTGCAAGTAACATAACAAACTGTTGTGATTATATACTTATCGACGATTTTTATATTGAGCTTTAAAGTCTGGGATTTTCCGTAAGTAATTCCAATACTTTTTTTCTTTGCATAAAATGTGTTGGATAAATTAGTTGATTACAGTCAACACTCACTTAACATATGTCCTTTTAACGTACGTTCGATAATACGTACATGATTATTTACGACTCTCTGTTCGTACTAAGTATTGCTCATTTTGCGTATAAAATCATTCTTTTCAAGGAATTATTTATGTTTGTAACAATTTATTCTTCCAAAATATGTTCTTACAAGCAGAAATTAAACGTATCAAATGTATTTTGAGAGAAAACAATGAATCACAGAAGTATATATAATAATATTATATTAATTCCATTCTGAAGAGTTATTATAAAAGTTGAAGTTTGAAATGAAACCCTATTGAGTTGTCGAAGCGCTCAGAAAAGTTCTTATTAAGTGTAAGAGATGTACAAAAGATGTAATTATCGGTTATAATGTATTCCAGGAAATACAATTTATTATAACTTTGTTTCATTTAGCATATGGGTACGAGACAACGCAGTACTTTTAGAACGAGACTTCTAGCAGAACAGTTTTGACCTGAAATAGGACTCACTGAATCCATATTGCTGTTTTATTATGAAACACTGCAACAAATTTCTTTTACGGAGAAACAGGTAGTTTGACTAGTGCAACGCGAAAGCATCGTAAAAACAACTGATATACACGAAGTACTTTCATCTGCCATATCTCGTACTGCTTTTAGACGAGCTATTGTCAAAGAAACAAATCGGGAGTACTGGTCAGGCCCGGCCGTTCGTGTCATTATTACCCAAGAGATGGCACCACTGAATGATATCGTTTGTGTCCAGTATACAGCTGTAAAAACGACAATGTGTAACTTTTAAATGGCAAAGAAGTTAATATTCTGAATCGAAGACATTAACATTCATAAAATATTGATGTTTATGTACTTTTGTAATGGTAACGATTTTCTAGTTTCAATAAATATAATATGAATTCTTCAATAGTTAGCTAATGTTTGAAAAATACCTCATTTGAAATTATTCGTATAATTAATTATGCTTGTATTATAAATTAAAACTTACGTAAATGTTTTTATTAAATATATATATATATATATATATATATATATATATATATATATATATATATACAGTGCGAATAACGTAAGACTATACATTGGCGACTTTATTTTAGCTTTAATCAATTTGCCCATGTCAGTAACAACTGAAATTACAATGACGTTTGTTTTGGTAAATGTCACTGTTTTCAATATTGTGTTACTGATATCTCACGAGTTTGCGTAATAATTAGTGCAAAAAATGTACATCACAGAAGAAAAGTTTAAGATGTATTCCTGGTATTTAGAAGGGGCGTCTTTGCGAGAAACTGATTATTTCAGCTTTGAATTCCCGGGCAGGGCCCATCACATGTCATCAAACGATGACAAATTTAGTTATCACCCCCAAGTGATTTTGGAAATGTACTGATACCAATTACAATTTCAGTACTTGAAGTGTACTTTTAATTCAATAACATGTAATAGATTTAATAAAATATTGGAATAAATTCTGTAAATGATTTAAATAAATATAGTAGTCTGTGGACTGGTGTCTAATTTTACATTATTCAACCATAATAAATTGGAGTTTTTGTATGATATCACCATGGTAACATTAAGTAAATGCCCTATGTCTAATTTTAAATTATTCAACGAGTTGATACTAGCATGGGCAAATTGATTAACGCTAAAATAAAGTTGCCAATGTATAGCCTTACATTATTCGCACTGTATATATATATATATATATATATATATATATATATATATATATATATATATATATATATATATATATATATATATATATATATATATATATATATATATATATATATATATATATATATATATACATATATTAATATTTTGAAAAAGAAGGAAAATGACAAGAGAAACAAAAGTAACAATAGAATAAAAAAAAAAAAACATGCATGCAAAGTGCACGGATCGGGACTACGACAAGCGACGACAAAGGCGTTAGATACAAGTGTGCTGAGTACGACGCGGTGTCATCGTCAATTGTCTGGTTTCTTGAGCATGATGCTAGGACGTCGACGCCGACAACGGAAACAGCATGCGCGCCGCTTCGGATTACAATCCGCCAAACAGCATCCCGGAGTGAAGTGACTCGCGTGGATTCAGTATCCGTCGCGACGTCTATCGTAGCGCGGTGTACGCTGTTTACTTGTTTGTTCGGTTGTGAGTACATACGTAACAAGTTCTAAAGCTTCGCCACGTGTTCTGTTCGATTATGCACATTTATGTAACATCAAAAGTGACTTCTTCAATAAGCAATATGTGAGTGAGTATCTATTGTTATTGTTGTGTGATTAAATAAATTTGCAATGATTACCACTTGATATAATCAAATTCAAATGAAGTCGGACGAAATTTACGATGTGACAATGTTCATTTCATAAGAATTCCTGGATAACCTTTTAAATTAAATGTAATATCTGATTGTCGCATTTAGTTTCAAATTTCTATTATGCACAAATCCTGATGACAATTTATACATATAAAACATACAGTATACATAGAATAATACAAATAGGGGATACTCAATTACGTAGGTATTATTTACATTGGAATTATTTAGTTTTAACAGTATCGTTATAAATTATTAATATATATAATCATAAATAATGTAACAATTCATGTTAATCGTATTTATCACTATAATAATAATAATATTTTCTATGGTTTCTTGAAACCTTAACGGGACCATACGCAATCTGAATTTCTAACCAAGAGCCTTCATTTTAAGCATAGGTGTAAACAATAGTGTGTACGTAGAAATCCCGCATGTGATTTCCGCATCACGAATTTAAGAGTATATGATTGATTCATTGATGGATAAATCAACTCGAACTGTAATATTAGAAAGCTCTTGGGATTATCACAATAAGAATAAAACATTTTACAACTTATTATTTTAACAAAATAAAAACACATTTCTGGAAATATATTGGGAAAAAACTGAAAATGGTTTTTTTTGTGTTTCTTAGTTTTCAGCTATACGTTACATATTTTATATGCTGAATAATTAAAATATTATTCATCGGTTTAAAATTTTGATGAGTTTTTATTGGCGGTATATATTCTTTTGATTTATAAATATCGCCGATGAAATAATAAATTTGTAATTTAATTAAATTCCTTTATTAAAAAAAAAATGTTTTAACGAATCCCTACGCAAACAATTGAGGCTATTGTAATAATTTTCAACCATTATTATTAAACCTGCTGCGATATTTCGATTAAATTCATGTTAATTAATAGTTATAGGATATAAAATATTTAATATTTTATTGAATTCTTCCTTTTTTATTTACAGCAATTGAAATAAGGTTCTTATTGTTTTATCTTAAGATTAAATATATTTTTCCGATGATGTATATGTAATGTTCGAGTATTACATTGGATTAAAATTTGGAAAAAGTTAGCCGTTATGTGCGACACATATTTTGTAACGCCAAGAATCCGGTAAATTAAAAGTTATGCCATGATTCGTATTACGTTGGATCCTGAAACAACATTCATTATATGATTATATTGGCAAACGTTTTAATTGTCAACCGCAGTAATTTTGTAATTTGAAGAATTTGCGCTATGTTAAAGCTTAATGTTGTCTGTTTTATATAGTTTAGAATTCTTCGTTATGTAGTACAAGAGATATTTTAACCCTCTGAATTACCCTACATTAAATAAAACTAGGTATATTCAGTGACTATTTATGCTACATTTAAACTAATAGAAACCGCAGATGCATGATACCATGATATACATGTTTAGTGAAATTTCCCCAGTTGCAATACAACAGTTTAATTAGAAATATTTTCATTTTGTGTAATTAACTACATTTTCTGTTGTTGAAATTTAATTCAACATGTATTGTAAATGGATTTCACTAACATATTGCTATTTAATTATTTATGTTTTCTATGAATTGACATTGATTGGAATTTATTGAACGATTTCGTTATTAATAGTTTGTATTGTTATACAAATATTATTTGATTGTTATGTTCATGTAAAGTAGTAAAACAAATGCATCGACTCCGTGGCGCAACGGTAGCGCGTCTGACTCCAGATCAGAAGGTTGCGTGTTCAAATCACGTCGGGGTCAATTTATATTTTACATTTGTAATAATACTCCATTTCGTAGTAAACGTATGTACCTGTTTCGATACCTGTCTATACCTGTATTGAAATGCACATTTAAATTAAATGTAGGTTTGCATAGTGTAGCGGTTATCATGTCCGAGATCACGTCTGCTTTACACGCGGAAGGTCTCCGGTTCGATCCCGGATGGAACCATATTAAATTTTTTAGTTAAAACCTACATACTACAGGCTACAATAGTAATTATAAATAAAAAACAGTTGTTGGCGCCGTGGCTTAGTTGGTTAAAGCGCCTGTCTAGTAAACAGGAGATCGGGGGTTCGAATCCCCCCGGGGCCTTGGTTGAGTCATATTTTATATTACTTCTCGGTATGAAAAGTCTAAATTAATACCAATTTTTGTTTTGCACATAAATAGTTGAGATTTAGGTACGAGTATGGAGTATGTACCTATATTTCATGTTACGGGTTGTATGTAATACTGTACATGATTATTTCTACACATCTAGTACACTAATATCTCTCTAGATCTAGATGAACCCTCTTTATACTATATGACTTTTGTGTAATTATGGCTATGTTTCGATTTACGGCTTCGGAAGTAAATGATTCGTTATAGAACATTTAGCTTTGCGGCCTACTTTCCAGGATCGTATCTCGGTCGTATAGCGATGTATGGTATGAGTGTATTTCAGTATGAAGGTTGAAATATATACTCGTACTTAACAATTGTGCTGCATTATATACAAATATAATCTCGAGTCTTCTGAAGCTTGTCTAGACCTGGACGTGATTTAATACATATTTGATAGAATTTCTGAGATAATAACGATTCTACTATATGCAGCACGCATAGTGTTCTAATTGCAAGAAATATTGTATTGTTGACTTGTCATCTATCTCATTTATGAAACATTAAATAAAATCATTGAAACTAAAACAAGGTCTCACATTGAAAACCGTTACGGAATTCAAAACTATATTATGTACTATTGTGTAATGCGTAAGATAAATTTTGAAAAATTTCTATCTGATTTAGTGCTTTCTACATAATACTCATACACCGCCGTATGTTGGCCTTTCCCAATTAGTAGAAGGTTGCTTTACATATTGGAAAGTAAATAATTTGTAAAAAAAAAAACACATGGCAAATATAACCCAAACTTTCAGACCACACCACACACACACACATCCATGGCAAGCATTCATCTAGTGGATGTCCCAGTCAGTATATTTGCTCTCGGTATATAATGTTAATTACGAATTGTTTCTGGACGTGAAGCGTTAAAATTAATTACATCGTGACTTAACACCGCAAATTTTAATTTTGTTTGCGGCGTTTTCGTTAGCGTTAATTGCATTTCGCTAAATACACTCAACGAGCCATGCACCGGAATTTGTGGTAGAAAAGTTGTCCGCCGTATGTACCAATGTATGTAGTATATTCGTGTGCGTACCAGTATCAACATAACGATGCAGACTGATGCGAAGGACAACTGTGTTTGTTTTTTTCCTGTAATGAAACAATGTGCTAGATGCTAACGTTAACGTTGGAATGGTTTTACCTAGCCATGCAAATTAGGAAAACAAACAAAAACTTTAAGTGGACATACTACTATGTAAAGTTACCGTGTGGCACTTTTTAAAAGTGATATTTAAATAAAATGCATCTCGTTTGCTTTTAGTGTATGTGTAATATTTTCAAAAACATCGTATGTTCCCTCATGCCTTACATAACGTTATTATATGAAACAAAGCAGACAAACAAACCAAGACATAATTTCTACTAAAATTTATAGTTTTAAAAGTTTAGCATACTGCATAACATACTCAATTATACATACAGACATAGAAAATGTAAAAAGTATGCAGCATAATCTCAACACGTTTTATTTTATCGGAGCACCGTTATTTTTTTACTGTACTTTATGAAAAATAAAAAGAACGTTAGATAAATACTGTTCAAAGACTATATTTAGCGTATTTTCCCGGGAATTGTGTGGTCAACATGTCAGCAGATAAAGAGATTGGAGTAGTATTTTACATTTCTAAAAAAATCATTATTTACTTTCCAAGTATGCGTAATACTAATGTTGCGTTTCACTAATTTAGATATTTAATGCTGTACAACGTTCTAACAATTTCTGGTCATAATATTATAGACAATTTACATAATTTTGTAATACAGGCAAATTAACTGCGACGATTGAACACTGAATTTCTGCACGGTTTATGCGAAAATAAATTAGAAATATTGTTGAACAAACAAGTATTACCATATACAAAATGGAACAATGAGAATGCAGCAGAATGAAAAGTGTAAGGACGTGTATATTAGCAGAGCCCAGAGTGTATCGAGCATGGATGTTTCGGGGAATTCCAGTGGTCACAATAAGTAAAAACTGATGCTATCTGACCAGTCGACCGACCTCTTTGTTAACATTTCTGTACGTGTTTTGCGGTTCCATTGTTGTTGTTATGTTAACGGACTTGTAATTTCTGAAGTCTTATTTAGATCTTAATGTGTTTGTGGTGCTGTGTAGGGTAATTTTGTTATCAGTTGGTTAAACTGACTTCGATAATTGTGGCATGTCTGGTGTTTTCAATTAGCTGTAGACATGAATACGAGTAAACAGGAAATGTATGAAGAGATAATGCCCACTGCCACATGACATAGCCAGAATTCAAATGAAACTGGAAAATATGTTGGTTGTCAAAAGATTGTCTATAGAAACGAAAGCGTCATAGAAATTTCTTTCAGTGATTTGATGGCATTCTGTGATTCGTTATAGTTCATATGCTGCCAACTGTCATACATTTTGCAAGACATTTATGCTTGTAAATATTCAATTTGCGTCAGTATTCTTAAAACATTCTGTCCACAACTTTGCTTCGTAAACAAGTTTCAAACTTTTATATTCTGATTTGACAGTCATATTTCTCGGGTTTTCTCAACTGATATAAATATAAAATTGATATAACAATAAACTTTTTTAGAGGTCTACAGACAAACGAAATTTTAATAATTTGATATAAAAAAATCGAGAAATGCAGCCTAAAATAATTTTTAGCGATGGATCTTTGAAACTAACATTGAAACAAGATTTCTTCAAATCAAACTTATTTTATATTATCTACTTATATTTTATTTAGTATATGGTACATATTCTAAAGACTAGAACAGTAATATTTGCCAGAAATATGTGTAAAAAAATTAAGTAGTTCTCATTCGTTCCTTATATTTAATCCCATTTTAAGTAAAGATGATAGTAGTAATGTTGTATGAAACAGCTAGTAATTGTGCAGCTAGAATATTCTGAGTTTGGTAAAATAGCTTTGCTTTAATATAGGTCAAAAGTTACTGCATTCCCTGTAGTACAATTAAACAAACAATAAATTCTCACATAATGGATTTTTCGGGATTGCACTACTAACCAACTCCATTCTCTTTTACTACAAAACTCATACAGTATGTGTTGTAAACTTGACGATGGTGTTTATTTATAAAATTTAATTAATTTCCTCATCTCTAAATACATGTTTTTGTGATGGTCTTAAAAATTAACCGTGAATATCCTGAAATAGTAAAATGTATACACTGGTTTACAACAATTACAGTTTTTAATTTGATTGATTCGTGAATTACGTTAAATACACATATTTACATGTACTAATTATCCTAAATGAGAGATGTTATTTTTATGAGTTTTGTTCATTTAAAATATAATTAATCATTTCTCATCGATCATTAAAACGAAATTAAATGCATTATTTTGTTTGAATATTGATAGTTTCATATGATCATAAAAAGAGTTATTGTTGATGATCTGATTAATTAAAATCAGCGTCATCTCCAACATTTCGATAATGTATTTATGTTGTTAACGAGGATCATTGAAAAAAAAGATGACAGTGCGATACGTTAATAATAAATTTTAGTCCATTAATACAATCTGCAAATGATATTTTATTGTCGAAAAAAAATATAAAAACCGTAATAAAAGAAATGTGCGGATAAAATTAATGGCCCAGAAAGAATGAAACACAAAGATAAGTGGATAAATCAGATACATTGCAGTGCAATCGAGTGAAGGATTCTAAGTGCAAGAAACAAAGGGACTACACAAAGCGGATTTGGAAACAATGTGTGGAGTGAGAGAGCTAGAATGAGTTAGGATGGTAGGGTAGGGTAGGGTAGTATACAAAGCAAACCAGTTTAGGAAATATATATTCAATATTAGATTAACAAGGAAAGTACCGGTTTAATTTGTAGTAGTAATAATAAGTTAAAAAGATACATTATGGATTGTGGAGTTTACAGTATTGGGACGTCAGTGTTTGTAGATTTCGTGAGGGATGTCGGTTATCGCGGCACCGCCAGCTGACATTCGCTCAACTTTTAATTCGTCAACTAATATCTAAGAGTCAGAGTTTTATTTGTTCTCGAAGCAATCCCCTTATTTGTCACAGTAAATTGAATGGGGGAAAGCTGAAAATGAAAAATGAGATATGTCATCGCACTGAATGCTCCCAGCGGACACGTTCTATCAGATTTAAACGAAAGAATTTAGCTGCAAGCTTTGTGTCCCGGTTGCCGAGAAAACTTCACTTTCAAACACTGAATAAATCAGTTTTTAAAATACGATTCCAAAGCTGAAACCCACTTGAAGACAATTGCTCGAAAGCACAGAATATTTCAGACGAAACTAATCCCGATTCGGCAGGCTTTACTGTATTTACAGACGTGAATCAGATAATGAGACAGAAATAGCTAAGTTTTAAATTATGATCATTTTACAAGAACACCAATACTATATTATCTGATCAGTTTATGTAGACTAAAAAGAAAAACAAATGTACATGTACAAAAAGTACGGAATTTTAATAGATATGACTGAAAGATATTTATAAACAATTATAGCGAATTATGACAGGCTATGATATAGTACATGTGTAGTGTTGTATAAGTAAATATTCACTAATGTATATTTACTTAGCGCATTGAAATTCTGTTGCATGTATTTAACATATTTTAATATTTTTGAATATCAGTCTGACGCTAGATTCTATAACATGTACGCACAAAAGTGCGTTACATCTTGTTACGTAATGGATATTATTGGTAGCTATGGCGGAATAACATTTTCGCATCTTTTAAGAAAATACATTTTCTCAAGTAAACCATTTTTCGCCTGCCACACGACGTCCTACTTCTTATCCGTATCCTACCGGATACGTGTTTTTTGCAAATCCTTTCTCGAGTAATATAACTCGCACGAACCTGACAATGACGTCACTGTTGCGGTGGATTGAAGACACAGTGTCGGAGAATGAATGGAAATATCAGTAGGTCTATATGTGTGACATTTATATCTGGTATTGTTATGTAGCAGTTCATGTATATCATGCGCATTTTATTTCTAGACATACATGTACATATGTACATATTTGTTGTAGGTATAACCTATTCGTATTCAAGTAAAGATACATAGTAAATAGATAGATAGGTGTATGGGGGATATGTCACAGTGGATGCAGTGAACTGTGTAGCGAGAGTCCCATGGCATCGTAGATTAAGCGATACGCCTCTCGGCCGCAAAGTAGTGTATATGGAGAATCTCTTCTGAAGCCCCAGGCCACAGATTGAATATAACGTAAGTAACACAGCAATGCCATCTCGCGCGAAAACTTGTCAGTGAAAATGCGCGCATAGTAGCTTCGGGATAAGGGTATACTAGGCAACGGCTTGGTGGTGACAAGATTTTAAGGACTCCATATATCTGCTCTTACAGATATCACCGGAGTAGGTTCCGCCAGGAGCCGAACTCGGATGCATACATTACGACTTTATATACGCCCAAAAGGCATGTATATTGGGACAGGTAGGTGGCGTTTTATAGTACCAATGTTGAAACAACACAGTCGGATTTCAGTTTCAGGATGATTATCGGTAAAGGGGACTCTCTCTCTCTCTCTCTCTCTCTCTTGAAACGGATATGAGAATTGTCAAGCCGACTTCAGTCTCGTCAAACGCGAATGAAAATTGATGTGAATTAATGGCCACGCGACAGTACGTCGTTTTGGTGTTTGTGGTTTTCACACGCGTTGATGGAAGTATTCAATATGTGGTTTCATTTTCGAGCATGGGGGAATGGATACACAACAGAATTTTAGAGTACACAGATACCTACATGAAACCCGTCATCAACAATGTTTCATATTAGTCTCTAAATACAACTACTTACATGTACATACATATAATTCGGAAATTATTTACAACTCCTAAATATATTATATGCAGATATAGGTATTGATATTGTCAAATATAATATTAAACATACGTAGTACCTATATATGTGAAAATTCATAATTTTATTTTAATTATTTATATTATTTCAAAAATTATAAAATCAAACGTATATATTTAAGTTAATAAAGATAAATGCAAAAAGAGACGCAGAGACATAATATGATTTCAGTTCATTTCATATGTATTAAAATACTCATAGAAATATATATTAATCTTAACTAAATATGAAATTGATTAAAAGTAAGATTATTAAGTATTAATTTTTATATTATTCAGATAGGTATAATCTAATAAATATGTTTTATTAGTTTATTGATTAATATTATATATCAAGCATTGAAATCAACTATGAAAATGGAATCGATCAGGCAACCAGTATAACACGCAAGTTTGGCGGGTTCATTCACAACGGCGCTAACAATATATTTTACATGTAATTTGAATGATTCTAATCAATTAAAAAATAATAGTAAAATAAAGTTGTAGTTATCGATATAGACCGTGACAATATAAGCTGATATTCTTTATATATAGAAAAATATTCTATCATCATAATATTTCTTTTGATTAAAATTGTTATCGGAATGTCTTTGAAGATTTCGAATTATGCATAAACGCGACTGAATGCAAATTTAAATCTTCTCTAGAGATTTTTGCATAACAATTACGTTATACCCTGCAACAGAATAATTTGCTTGTTTTATTTGGAAATTTAAAATAAAATTACGAACAAAGGCTGTGATATAATGCAATATAGCATGAGAATCAGGTGACGAATGTCTATTGAACTACGGAACGTTATTGATGAAATTGATAGATATGTAAATAGAGAAAAGAGCTCAGTGAGAAATGGAAATTCCGATTAAGTATGAGAGAGATAGGCATAAGCTGCTAATGTTTTTATGAAATTCCACGCGAATAGCAGGTACATATATGAAAAAATACCCATTTCCCATCATTTATCATTAAAATATTTCCTTATAGTTACATAAATAAATCAATTTTTTAATTAAATTAATCAATTCCAGTTTATCATAGTGTAGAATGAAATCTAGATTATTGGATATATAACAATCAGAGCAAAATACTGATTTTGACACACATATTCTTGTGGCAGTGTATTATATACGTCGGATCTGTCATACAAACTGACGTGAGTACAATGTGCGTTATGCAATGTTGATGTTCGAATCCAGTAATACCACTGACGAAGGTTTCAATGTAAATATCTGCTACCACTGTAAACTACTGTTTACATAACACATTTAACTGTTTAACTGTTCATGCATATTTCATTAAAATATATTTACAACATTATTTTAGTGGATGGTAGTTTGAGTAGATGGTTCAATATTGACGTGGGTGTGAAACAGGGTTGTGTGATGTCTCCTTGGCTTTTTAATTTGTATATGGATGTTTTATTGCGACGAGCGTTAGAGTGTACAAATGATGGTGTGAAAATAAGTGATTTCGTTGTGCCTGCATTAGCATATGCTGATGATGTGGTTATTATGGGTGAATCTGAGGAACAATTGACGAGAATGATTGAGAGTGTCAGAAATCAGGGAAAATGTTTGAATTTGATCATGAATGCTTCAAAATGTAAGATTTTAGTTTTTGAGAAGGATGAAGTTACGGAATGCAAGATTAGCATAGATGGTGAGCAAATGGAACAAGTTAATGAATTTATGTATCTGGGATGCATGTTTTCGAAAGATGGACGGATGAATGCTGAAATTGAAAGAAGAGTGGTTGCAGGTAGAAAAGTTTTGGGCGCTTTGGGAATGTTTGCTAGAAATGTGAATGTATCAAGAGAAGCTAGGTTATGTGTGTATAATGGTGTACTTGTGCCATCGTTGATGTATGGATGTGAATGTTGGGTATGGGATAACCGGAATAAAAAAAGGGTAACTGCGGTTGAAATGAGATTTTTGAGAGGAGTGTGCGGAGTGACTAGAAGAGACCGTATTAGGAATAAAGTAGTGTATGATGACTGTGAAATTAGTAAAAATGTTGTGAAAAGAGTGGCTTCAAGTCAGCTGCGTTGGTTTGGACATGTGGAAAGAATGTCAAATGATAGATTGACTAAGAAGATTTATTTGGGTGAAATTGAAGGAACACGATTGCGAGGAAGACCGAGGAGTAAATGGATGAATATGATAGAAAATGTTTTGAGTGAACGTAAAATTATAAGTAGAAATAATAGGAGAGCATGTATGACAAGGTGTATGGATATTAACGAGGCGAGACAGTTATGTATGGATAGGAGTATTTGGCGAGCTATTGTTAGAAAATAAGGAATGAAAGTGATTGTAGGGAATAAAGGGCCTGCTACCCCAGTAATGGGAAAGGCGTGATGTTATGTATGTATGTATGTATGTATTTTAAAGTTCACTATCATAACATGCACATTTACGAAGTATGATCAAAAAAGTACGTGCAATTCTTTAATTTCCTGCACTACATTTGTGGAATTAGTTAGAGAGGTTCTTGAAGAAGTTGATATATCGTATGCATCATGCGAAGAAATTTTTTCCAATGTTTTAGGCATGTGGCGAGTGGTAGCAAAACACCAGTTCTCACTTCATTGTTTGTTCGGGTTTTTCTGTCAAAAATAGCACTGTAATGATATCGCAACTGCCCCGTGTGACTATTTTCTCCTCCCAAAGATGAAAACAAAAATGAAAGAAATTTCTTTCACGCCCATTGAAGAAATGAACCAAGGCGCTGACGATACTACTAAAATTTGCGTTTCAAAATTATTTTGAGGACTGGAATAAACGCTGGCATAAGTGCATTATATCCAATGAAGACTATTTTGAAGGGCACAATATAAATATTCATGGATAAATAAATATTGTTTTGGAAATTGAAGATCTGTACGAACTTTTTGATCCTACTTCGTATGTTAAATTTCGTTATATATGTAATTCATATTAATTAAGTGAATAGTGAGCTATAATGACCAGTTCTCCCAATTTGCTTAGCGTTGTTATTTTGGTTTGGCTTATTCTCTAATGCTAATGCCAACAGAAACATACGATTATGTAATACTGGAACGTAATGTAAATTTGTTTTACGGATATGTAAGCCTTGCAGTACAAACTTTAAACTTTGCAGCAACAGTAATAGTGCCACCACTACTATATGTAAAATAAAATTACTCATTTCCTCAATGACCTGAGCTCATTTAGACGTAAGTAATATACAACAATTAAATAGAGAAATGTATCCGTGGTATGTAATAGAATTTCTATCATTTGAATTTATATAAACCGATATGCAATATGCACGGAATAGTAAAATATAAGGCTATACATAATTCTTCGAAATCCGTAGGCACAATTTTTTTTCTGAAACTCCGCGAAGGACTCTCTTTGAAGCCTCTTTTACGTTATCCAAATTTTCAGAATCATGTTAATATATATATATATATATATATATATATATATATATATATATATATATATATATATATATATATATACATATATATATATATAAAGGCGTATATTAAATCTTTGAATAATTTCTGTAGAATTATTTTCTTTGAAAAGGTATTAATTAATTATGTATAACTACATTTATAATCTATATATTACCTCAATGGTGTTTGTTGCTTTTACTACCTATATAGACATGTAACTTACATCAGCCGGATGCATTCGCTTCGGCAGTACATATACTAAAATTGTAACGATACAGAGAAGATTAGCATGGCCCCTGCGCAAGATGGCACGTAAAATCGTGAAGTGTTCCACATTTTTTCCTAAAGCTATTTTGTACCACCTTATAAAGCATAAATTCTCTCATAAATGAATATAAGATAAAAAAATAAATAAAAAGCAATGCATTTCATACATAAAACTATTTTATGGTTTCGAAATTCGTTGAAAGAGTTAAAAAATTGAATGACTATAAAGCCTGTAGTTTTATGGTTATATCTTTTATTATGATTTTCTCTGAAATGAATATTATTATAGTTTGCGTTTATATTTGAATAAGATATATTCTTTTAATATTCGCATTTTTAACATAAAAGCTTCATTAGTAACATGTATGCGCTTTATAGTTTTAATATTATAAGCTAGAACTAAATTAAAAGCAAAGTATTTTCCTGCACGGTTTATAATAATATAAAAGGATATAAGCACCGTATGAGCAATAATTTGATTCATGTTATATTTTCAAAAATTCTGCAGACAATATTAAGTTAAAATTGATTTTTAATTCTTGCGGTTACCATTTTCCACTATAAAAACATCGTTGCTGTTATAACAAAAAATAGCAACATTTTTGCGCGCAAAAAACTTTAAGTAATATGACAAAAAAATCCATTTCCACATAAAGTATAATCTCTTTTGAATTATTCCTGTTTTTTTTTCAGTGTATGTTCGCAATCTGAATAGAGCGGTTTATTCAGAACCGATGTAAATTTTTTTGCACATTCTCTATTCATGGTGTCTACAGAGTGTAAAGTCATTTGTTGTGTTGCAGGCCGTTTACAGCGACAACGTGATGTGACACAATGGTTCGGTTTGTCGCCACGGTCGGCGCTTTTCTTATCGTCCTGCTCACAAGGGACGGGAATACAGGTAAATGTTTAATATGTATATAACACATACACCTATACACATCTAATCATTTTATCTTCTCGTCTAAGCAATATTGTCACCCAGATAAATTGTAGTGAAACCCTTATTCAATTTCCGTATGTACTATCTAATTGAAAAGGAATTTGGAATAATAAACAAGAATAATATTTTGTTATCGTAGAATTAATCAAATAAAAGATAGTATGAAAATATAATGCGTGAATTATGACTAGCTGAAAAGTACACGGAAACTACGTATAACTATTTCAATATTCATTCTGCATATAGACCAACATGATTTTATCATACATTTTGCAAAAATAATTCACTGTTTTAATTGCAAACAATATTTCTTCATTACGGGTATTCTGCATTCGTCATGCAAAAATCTGCAGTGCATACTGCATATACCATACATGTTGGTATCTATACATACAAACATGCAAATCATTCGCGCGTATCATTTCTAGTTTTCAATGTCTGTCTAATTAGCTGCTAATGAAGTTAACCAATTTACTGAATCTCTAACTGGTAAATGCCAGTCGCAACAGAACGACCGGGCCAGTTTCACAGAGTTGCTTAACAAGGATATGTCTATATGTACATTTATTCATTCAATAAATGCTTTGCTCAACTCACAAGATTACCTAACTCCGTCTCTAATTGTATACGTACGTACCGACGTACATAAGCATGTATGTAAATAGAGTTAGAAATTTGAAATAAATATCCGAGTATTCAAATACATACAGCAATTCGTGTTTGTACATGTATATCTTGTGTATACATACAACTCTATTACATAATATGTATATAATATATGTATGATTTTTGTATTCGTTCAAGTAGATATTTGTATTGATGGATTTTTCTCTAAATTTAAATGATTATATTAATAAAATAGTAAATAAAATAGTAAGTGATAAATTGGAGACTTAACAATTGCACAAACAGCAACTAAATAGTAATGTTACAGAGATATTATAAATTCAATTCATGCGGTAAATTACGACAATTTCTGTTGGCAACGCAGGCACGTACTTAATAACATCTTTAATTTACTCGCCAAAAAGTGAAACGGAGTGTAGTATCTCACACAGAGGTGATAAAAATAAAATTGAGTTCTACCCTCGTACGCGTAAGTAGGAAAGAACGTCAGACGACAGAATCTTCGATGAAGAATGGCTAAGAAACGTACACATGCGCAGATGTATTCACCTGTCTCTCCCACCTCATTCCACTAGCAAATAAATCAAGTGCAGAGCATTCTCACATTTAATGTGAAATAGAGGAACCGCAATCCGATAACGGAATACATATCCGTATCTTACCTTTCTCGAATATCTACTGTGCGAAGTAAGCTTTTAACATTTGACATGTAAGTCATACAAAAATGTAATATTGCATACACATAAAGAGAAAATTAAACTAGCATGAGACAAATAATAAAAGTATGAAAATACATTCAGTGGATTCAATTTAATTGTTTTTCCAGTATGCAAAACAGTTTTAAACGCCAACTTTAGAAAGGATTGTCTGTGAGATAAACTTCTAAAAATGAATACATAAATAATGTATGAGTTTTATAAGTTTCACTTCGTAGATCTTAAAGTGAACGTTCTGTACGTCTGATTTCTGTCTATTTATTTGTAATAAGCACTTCATATTTTGTTAGTAAGACATTAACATAATATGTATTTAAAGTATACTTAAACCGATTGACTAACTGTTTGCATTTTAATATTTATAATGAGAAATACTACGCACGGTTCAGAATAAATATCCTATAAAATATGTTTTTCAGTTGGTAGGTACTTCGTAAATAATTAGGAAGTCAGGCATTTGGAAAATTCGAATGACGGAGTAATGAAGATAATTTTGTTGACATATATTTTAAATATTGATTTTTGAGTCTAATTAGGTAGCCAAGGGAAGATTTAATCCAATTAAGCTATTAATGTAAAATGAAATTTTAGGCAGGATGTAGATCCGTATCTACGTCAATTTGCCTGAAAATATGTAATTAAGTGATTATTTGAAGATCTTGAATACAATTTCATCATTACGGACGAATAATCAATATTCATTGTCATTGAAATTAATATTTGTTTATAGAAACCATTTCTGCGAAAGCAGACTTTAATTCAAATTTTTTACTAAATCCAGATAAGTTCTGAAATTCCATTACGATTAATGTTGTTCTGTGATGTAATGAAACACATTACGAAGAAACTAAAGCAGTTCTTTTTTAAGTGTAAATGTTTAACGCTAATTTAATGTAAATGTTAAATAAAGACTTGGAAAAAGAAACAGTTTACAAAAAGGGCGAGTGTATTTTGTTCAAGGGAGATTATCTTCCAGGGCGACCAAGGGAAACGAAATTCGTCGCTCGGCTTTCACTAATGTAAATTGTCGATAATCCGTTTATTAGTTAGGAACACTGCATTTAATTCTATATTTTACACTAGCTCTAGAACTATACCAAGTTAGCTGGAATTGTATTATTATTTACATTTCAAGTAAGTTATGCGAATGTAAATAATATTATTGCAGTATTTATTACATTGTATTTTAAACAAAATATCTTTATTAATTGTTAATATATAACTTGGTAGCCGGATGATTGGATTTTAAGTTGATGATATTTGTTGATAAACATATGAAAGACTAGATAGAACATGCGAGATGCTATTCCAGGCGGATAAATTGTGCTTTTTGAACTTTTGCACTTAGTATAGTGATAAATTGCTACTTGCAGTGGTGTTTTCGAGTGATGGCGATCTCAAGAGTATATCTCAGGTGTCCGAATCCAAATAGCCGGAAGTCGAACAGAAGTAGAATTTTTTTCTCCACTAGCGAAACGAATTTCGATCACGGTTCGTTGCACTTAGACGATGCAATAAGACGAAATTCTAACGTATTGTTTCTCGAACCAAAATAAATCTCCACAATATTTCTCGCTATGAATTTGTAACATTGAATGGTAAATTGTATACAAGTGAATGAGTTTTCCTATTTCTCTCACATTTACCATTAAACGAATCTTATATAAATTCTTTTTAATAGAAATACATTTAAAAACTAAAATTATAAATTCAATGTATGTTCAATAATCCGCATTAGTTTATTATCTTTTGCATTTTATTGGTCGGATTCCAGATGTCAGATGCAACACATTGTTGACAAGTGATAATTAACTTCTAGTTCGTGTTCGAGTGAATTGGGAGCTTATAACGAACTTAATTGTAAGATAGGGATAAACACAGTAGTGTAATTCAATTCACTGTAATGAGAGATGACGTGTTACTGGATTATCTTCGGCGGAATGAATGTGAATTCAATTCAACTCGGCCAGAAATTGACGTCGCATAGCTTCAGTCGCTACTAGGAACTGACACTCCGAGTCCACATCAAGAGATAATGCGCGCCAATCCAGCAAGTTCTATGTTGTGCTTGACTTATTGTCCACAGCTTAACTACTCCTTTCCCATGCTCTTTCATCTCATATAGCAGTTAGTTATAAATTTCAGTAACTTTAGCTGTCTCATACTGGCTTTGTTTGTATGACTTTTCATTCTATCCTACTTAATTCTCGAATTTTAAATTCATTTTTACCGTATTCCTCTGTTTATACTAATTTTCTTTTATTTCCGTTTTATTACTGTATACAGTGTATTCGGTACTCTTGCTGATTCTAGAAAACGTATATTTTACTATTATGTTTTCATCACCTTCTCTGCTTGCTCTCATTTGTATCTTGCTTCTTTTCGTTCAATTTTCCTTTCATTTTATTTCACTTTTATGATACTGAAGCCCATTTTTCTTTTTTTATTTCACATTTACTTGAAACTTTCACATATTTTGTGAATTATCCACACGATAGCAGTTTATTGTCCATTTTACTTATAGAAAGAAGCGCATGAATAGAAAATTTCAAATAATTCAGTTACTGTAAAGTTTGCGAATCACATACCATATATATATCAAAAGTCAATTGGTCCGTATTTACAAATTAGTGACAGTTTACTTAACTGCAAACGAGGTTAGAAGGCGACAAGGTATCAGTGGAATCCTATATAAATACTCGAATCGATTCTACAGGCTCCTAATCGTAGTTAGAAGGTACAACATAGGTGTGAGTGTGCTAGCAGCAGAAAGGACGAGGTGGGTAGATGCGGCGGTGGTTTCACGATCCCAACTAAACCAAAGATAGATGCGATGTCGCGACCCAAATCATAAATACCAGTTGAAGCAGCAATGGTTCCGCGTTCCAAGGTTATGGTTTGCCCTCTGTATCTCGACTGTGGTGTGTTGTTACCACCGACAGCAATTACTGAGCACGATTAATTATTTAATCTGTACTAAAATCTTATAATTGTTTAACATGCTTAGATATATAGCTCGGAATTAAATTACACGCTACCAAATGTTGCTCAATGTCTTCCTCCTCTATATGATTATGGATGGAGAATTGAAGCAGAGAAACCAGAAGACGTGAATGAAAACTGACGTAACTTGCTTGCAGAGTGTGGCGAAACTTGATAAACAAGTAATGACGGACTCGGAGAATCAGTTGTCAAGGTATATATGGTGTAATTCGAGATGTTCTTAATTGATGTTCGTCATAATTAGTTTTCAGTGCGGGTGCTTGAAATTTGCGGAATATGGATTTGATGAGCGAAAATTACGACGAAACTTAATTTATAATGTGAAAGGCGGACAAATTAAGTAGATATGTAACAATATGTATTTAACTAAACTTTGATGACAAATTGTATTGTTAAGAATTCCATTAGATACATATATGCAAAATACATATCTAAAAAACATCGCTCAACAATGTTTTCGAATATATATATATATATATATATATATATATATATATATATATATATATATATATATATATATATATATATTGGACATATGCATACTGGACACAGCTCATACCTGCATGTGTCCCATACATAATTATTATTAATTTAATAATATATGGTTTCATATCTGCGCGTTTGACATGCAGAAATACAAATGCGCTTTTTTGTTGAGTTTCAAAGGCATAATTAAAACGTAATGAACATCATTACGCCAGAGAAAATTTCAATTTTCATTGCTAATGCTTTTTGCTTCGTTCGTCACCGTGGGAAAAATAAATTTTTCAAAACATGTTCAAAGGAACTTTTTAAATATTTTTAAAATTATTATTATTGTTTTTTGCGTCGAGGTCGCTTTACAAATCTTGCTACATATTTAGTAAGTACTTTCAGTAATTAAAAGAATGTTACAATATAATTTTGAAGAGAACCCCTTTAATTAAGAAGAGAAGATGTTAAAGGTATTAAATTATATTTGTCAATTAAAATTTGGAAAATATGCTTTCCTTTTATCTGTACATTATAATATCAGCAATATACAGACATTGAAAAAAAATATGTATAAGCGGGAACGTATGTAATTGCGAAACTTGTGTAAAAAAGTGTAATGAAAATGTATATTTTAAATCACGTATAGGTACTCACATGTAGACAAGTAACATTAGTTTTCATTCCATTTTTATCATAGATATCAAATATATAAAAAAGCTAATATTAAAATATGCACATTAGTTAACTTTTGCAGCAACAAATGATAACTGATACCAGTCAAAACTTTTCAGATAAAACAGATTGAAATTGGCATGTATACCAACACACAATACTGTAATAGATTTATTGGTTATGACACTTGTGCCACCTACTCGACCTAACGTCCGATACACTTTGGTAATTGTTTCCCACGTACACCAACGTGAAACTAGAAATGGATACTGACAAACAGAAAGCAAATATTTATACAACTACAATACCGATACAAAAGCTTCACATGAAACTCAACGAACTACTAAAAATAGGAACTTCTATACCACATGATTTTACTTTCGTATTCATAGTCTTGTATGTAATATAACGATTTAGATACGAACGTAAAATCCTATTTGTAGATATAGATTTTATAAGCGACACAAACATTATACGAATTGAATGTATCGCTGGTAACTATTAAGTTCGAGTAACATCTATTTCTAAGTACAAATAGTATCGTCTTCGTTTCTTGTCTATCTCACTAATATCATTTTGTAGTAATATGTCAGTAATCTGTCATGAAATTATATAGTAAACATGTTAAACAAGGATTATAACAGTGAGGTGCACCTGTTACAGATTCAGATTGATAATTTAATAGAGTTCAGTGTAATGGCATTATATGATTTAGTACTTACGAGGGGGATGAGTGTGTGAATTAATCAGTTATAATTCCGAACTATAATGCTCAACGGTTACTCGTTATATATATATCTATAACCACATATGTATGTACAATGTACATACATATATAGGTTATGCATGTAGTGTATATATGTATGCACTAGGGACTAGGGTAACATTAGCGGTTATCTACTCGTACTTCGTTATTAGGCGTGCAAATTACAATATCGAATACTTAATTCAACTATTGATTGCCAGTGAATGTCATTCACAAATAAATAAACAATTATTAAAAGCAAATATGACACATTTTCAGTCATAAAACGAAATGTAAATTGTATGTATAGTACAACGAACATATATTGCCTTTTGCTTACCCTTCAACACAAATATAAATAGAATCCAAATTTATTTTGATATTAACAATAAAATATTAAAAGATGTGCTTAATGTAATGACATTAATTATTACAGTCATTGTTCGAATTATTTATTTGGAAAAAAAAATATCTGAAAAAAATTGCTTTACTTGAAATTTCTTTAAAATATATTCACTCGTATTTCATAATACATGTAAATTGGATATGTGAAAATAAACTTTTAATAACGTATTTTAAGTGGGGCGTAGGCTTTTAGTTTTATAAATACCTGCAGAGGTGTGAACTGATTCTGATAATTTTAAACCTATCATAACTCAGGTGGGGATAAACCGATTTTAAGTGCATTTTCGTGTAATTTAGTTCGGTTTATATTCGTGTGTTTTAATTTCGAATTCAGAATGAAAAATGGACTATGAGTAAATTTCGAAGAAAACAAATTAGATTTTATATAATTGGCATATTTCATACCTATATATCAGATTAAATATTTAAACGCAAAGTTTTTAAATCATGTATTGGTAAAATATATAGGAATGCCTGGTATAATGATAAAATATTTGAAAGGTCTGTATATTTAACTACAAGTGGATATGCCGAGTCATCGGTGTATAAAATATCCTTTCATGCCACAAGTATGCTGGCCGTGGTAAAGTACTTGTATTTAAGACGATGATGCAAGACGTTAGCAAATAGTCGGTTTTCTACGTAAATCCCTAATAGAACCTCTGTAGTATAAAAACAAATAATCCGAATCGAGCCGAGGAAGGAAACTTACCTCATTAAACTATCGTGAGTTCTAATATGATCTTAACAAACTATGTTTGATGCAAAATATAAGGACTTTTAAGAACTTCCCTTATTATTTACAGTCATTTGTGACTTCTCATAAAGTTTGCTACGAAATGAATTATATTTCCCCATTTTCATTTAACAGCGAACAATTGAATAAAAATAAATATTTCACGAAAACATAATGATGTTCACGTCAGTTTACTTATTGTTTTTGGTGTGTAAATATTTGTTTCCATTATGCAGATATATCTGTGTGCATGTAGGAGGTGGTGAAGATATGTGATATTTCAGTCACGAGTATGAGATATATAGCTGTTGATGTTAGTGCATTTTTATTAACTGAATGGATGATTTATCACCTGAGACTGAATCATTCTCTCGGGACAAATTGACAAATATCAAGTACGAGTACCATACTGATAAAATCGTTCTATATACATAATCAAATTACCTGGAATCAGAAATGAAACAATAGATATATGAGCGACGTAATCACGATTTATGGAAAGTAGTATAAACGGAATATCCCGATACCTACACTAACTCATAAAACTGTATAGATATATATGTATACTTCCAAATGAAATGGACTCCCACAGGATTCCTGACCTACTTCAGTTTCTTTGATATTTTTCCTTCGTTTTCAAAGTAAAAATACATTTTTGAGTGAATACATACATATATAATAATTCACACCCTTTCTATCTACTTTCACAGGTACGATATTTAACATTTTAAATTTTTATATTCCTTTATATTTTATGTTTTTGAAAATGCTTTTCAGTTTAGCATTTGCATAACCTTATGCAATATTTATATAAAAAAATGTATATGTACTCGTATGTGCGGTACGCACCAACATCCGTTATTAAATTAGTTAATAATAATTAGATAATTCTTGTTGGCATTTAATTTAAATTAAAATGCAAGTAGTTGCATCGAGATTTGTTCATTGTTGATTACTAATCAAGAATTAGTTAATAACGCCCGGTACAACTGGACATAAGACTTGGAATGTTGTGTAATTTCCAATCTTGCTTGCCATCTATCATAGTTAAGCAATAATGGCACTGTACACACAAATATCAGTTGGTCTTTAAATTGCATTGGACTAAATAAATTCACATTATGATATAGTACTTGTTAGTTTTTTTTTACTTAATAAATGAGTACATAACACTGAATGCAGTGGACGCAACATTATGTATTTGCTCAACGCAAACAACGAGATTGCGCTATTTGTTTGTTGGTTCTGTTTCACTGAACAAACTGTTCGTTGCTTCTTGACGATTATATAAATAAGGAAATTAATCACACGGGCACAGTTTGACATTCCGCATAATACCAACATTAACATAGCACCCGCTTTTCGACGTTTTTGTACGTTGGCGTGAATTTGTCAACTTCAAGTGAAGTCGTTACAAATAATGAAGTAGTGATAAGAACTAGGTTTGCTTGCATGGTATAACCCTACTATACATGTACAATTGCACTTTTCATTTTATTCTGTACTGAACTTTAGATTTATAAATTTGTAGTATTATGTGGATATCAAGAGATTGTTATAATTTCAGTTTTGGATTATCTAGGTTAATTTGTCTGACATTTTTATTATTTACTGATTTCCTATACACTTGAAGAACGTTATCTTGATTTTCTCGTTTGAAAACATATCATTTTTCTTGTCAACTCAGCGTCACAAATGACACGTGATATTCCACTCTGTCACTTTTTGCCAGAAGACTTTTTGTTAAATATTCTATCTCGTGCAGGAAACAAAATTTTTTGCTGAAAGATTTGTAACAAAAATTTTTTGGACGATTAAGCAATTCCATGGATTATTAATATCGTTTAAAGTAATTGAGAAATTGTAGATCATTTTATATAAATCATGAGTAAAAATATCAATTTGTTTGATTCGAGTTGAACAAGAACAATTTCGATTATGTTAAATTCGTATCTGTTCCGGGGGTTCATGTCAAGTTGTTCGAAGATAGAGACATGCTTTGTTCCCGATGTACATTGAGTTCTATACATTTTAATCATACTGTATCTCAGAGAACAATGGATTAATTAATTGTATGTGCATATATTCTGCACCTTCTTCAGCATGAAGAAATGTTTTCAAATACACTTTTGTAACGTAATTTCTGCCGAATTAGGACAAAGTTATACAAGTATATGTACCTATAATTTGAAGTTTCTTGATGTAAGTTCTTCAACACAATTTCGAACTGAATAGTCGTTACTGAAATAGGATAATATTTCTGCGAACCTAGGTACTAATATGGATTGCGCATATATAAACTGAGCGCCTGGGGTCTGCTAGTTAATAGGTTCAATATGGAATAATCGTTAGCCATATCACTAACAATCAGTCCTGAAACTTCATTAGAAATAAACTACTTGAAACTACGCCTAATCTACTTAAAAACCTTTCCAATTAGGTCGACAAACTCGCACACACAGTGTACGTAAGTACGCGTAACATAAAGTAATATAACGTAACCAGTTATTAATTCCGAAAAGCGTCCGAACAGACTAATTATCATTTCAAAGCCGAGGGTGGAAGTTCGCAAGTCTGGACCTGTGCGCGGGTACTGCGTGCTCATACACAGATAACACAAGTTTTACGGCTCGTCTAAGTACCGGAGGAATGTCCGACTCACGTATGATATCGGCGTTCACTGTCGGAACGTCATTACAGCACGCCGGCCTGTCCTGACCTGATAGTGGCGGCCAGCACCCCGACACCGTCATTTCACCTTACTCGTACCGCAAACATTCATTTCAGGATTCGTACGTCGACCGACCCACCAACCGACCAACCGAAGTGTTTGTTGTGAAGTAAACTTTATGTGAACAGGCCTATAACTTTGCAGGATTTTCTTATTACATTGATGTCAGAGACCTTGGTACAGACCGTCCACCACCTATTATTGATAGTGCCGATGTTTTTATCCGATTACATTTTATTTATGAGTTTTATTTAGAAACACAAAAAAATAATCTTGCAACATTATGATGACTTGTAGTATTTTTTTTTACATAGAAAGTAACTGAAATAGTTTCTATACTTGTGTAGAATATAGAAAAAAGCTACAATTTATTTTTCTCTAGCTATGGTATGAACAGAGAATGTTTTATAATAGAGAAATGTAATATTTGAACATGTATTCCAGAGAATACAATACCATGTTGTACATTTATAATGTTGGCATTGCAATATGTCTATTCCCACATTGGTACGGTTAACTTATTTTGCTCAATAATTCATATAATTAATATTCACTTGCATAAACATTAATATATTAACCATTAATTAGATAGTTTCCTAACCAGAATGCATTATGACATAATCAAACATTTATCACTATTAATGAATAAATAACCAAATATGAATATCATTTCTAATTAGATTTGACATATATTATTCATGATTTAATTACGTTCTGTTATTTAAGTGATCGTATTTTTGTAATTAAACTCTACACACGTTTTCATTATTTATACTAAGCTTACGATGTGCTAATTCTTTTAGAATTGGAATTCGGCAGAGATAAAACAGAATTTTGTTTGAATTTGTCTTGTGTGATGTTCAAGGCATAGTTAACAAATTAGCCACATTAGTCTTTAACAAGAAATTCTGTATTGCGGGTAGGAGACGGCCCGGAACATCCAACTAATTCCGACTGTTCAACATACGTTCATTAATGGGAACCCTTGTACTACGAACTCAAACACATCTTTAGAAAGAAAATTACACCTGCCTTGAATTACTACAATTACACAATGTAAAAGCTGCAATTGTTCGCCTACTTTGACACAAATAATTGTTTTGCGTGTTGTTGAATTCGTGATGTTCATTAAGCAAACGGTTACAGAATGTCAATGATGTGAGCGTAGTTTATTAACAAAATCGAACATCTTCTGTTATTTAAGGAAAAACTGTTCATCAATGTTAAATATTATGACAATATATCTGATATATACAATATTTTCTAAGCAGTAATAACCCTCTCTGGTGAATGGATGTATGTGGATATTTATATAAAGTATACATTTAAAATGCAGAAGGTCTTCCCGGCTTGAAGGAAATGGAGAGGGATACAGGCCAAAGGTCGCTCGTGCGTTCGAATTTTTAATGTGTTTTGTCTTAAACTTTTCAAAATATCAGTCTTTATTTTTTGTACAAATCCGGAGATTGCACGATGAATAAATAACAGTTTGAAAATACACCGTTGCCTTGTATTACTATAAGATATGGGTATTTTTATATGAATAATTTCTATTTTTGCTTACTAAATGTTTACTGGATTTACTTATTTACGTGTTTTATTTTACTTTTTACAGTTAATAACTGTAATATTATACCGCTATTTCATTTAACAAATCCGAAAATAACATTTTGAGTCTGTGCAATATTCAAATATTTATTCACCTGGAATAAATTTTCTCTACAATCATATTCAAATATTTTCACAAAACGAACACCGAGTACGATTTGCTTTTGCACTTGTTTCGCGTTATTTCATCATTTATGATTCCTTTTATGAATAACGAAGTGAGGCATTAAAATTTTACGTTCAAATAAATGTCTGTTTTAGAGTTTTCTGTTATACCGGCGAATATCTCGAATCTAAACCGAGTAAAATTTCTTGCTCTTCTTATTTTGAATATCACAAACACAAGACTATACTGTGTTCGTCAGTTTTTATAACTTGGCGTTTTACATCCAGTAACATTTTCTTGGAATATAATTTTAACCTTTTTTTAAGTTGAGCTATTAGCTTTATACGCGACCGCCACCATAATAAACTCTGGTACATATTTGAATGAAATTTATGACCATGTAATTTTATTTGCTTATTTTATGTATAGCGTAGCATCTTTAACTTTCCTACTTGGATTATGTTAATTTTTTTAAAGGCTTGTTATACGACAGCCGAATAAAAGCCATTGTTATTATTGTCCTTATTCAAGATCTGAAAATATCGTTTTTGCAAAATTTCACATTTATATCTAAAAAAAAGTTGCAATGAGAAAAAAGATAATAGAATTGAGCTTCGTTTAAATTTTACAGAATTCACGTGGCTAAGAGGATTAAATTAAGTACTTCAAAAGAAATATAACTGAGTATAATTGCTAATGTAATACACATTTCGCCCTTTCATCCTAACTGAATAACGAAGCTATACTATCCGTATTATACGCGAAGAATGCTAAATTGATTTCATTTATTTCAATATAAAAGAAAACAGAAGACAGTCAGAGCCATCTGGAGATAAAGTGGCGTCATTTGAATTCACGTTCGTCTTATTTCATAATGTATTCCATGAGACGATTCTATTACGTGCAAACTCTTTTTATTCTTCCGACGCGACTCACCGAGTTGATTGAATGCAATGACTCTCATTTCTAATACGATGAAAAGCATTATAGGAACAAAGAACTTCTTATTCTTGTTTAATTAGGACTTACGGTTTCTTTGCACAGTAATTTAATAGTTGGATTGTGTTCAGTGTGAATACAGGGCCATTTACTATTTCCTATATTCCTGTGTTCAATCTTTCATAAACTCTGTAAATTCAATGAATGTATTTGATTTTTATTCACTAGTGTTCAACAATGACTATTTTCTTTTTACAGTAATAAATGGAAAACCCATTTAAGCAAGTCGGGTACTTACGTGAAAGGAGTGAATTACTGCAACTACCTGTTTTTCCTCTCAGTCCGATGATTTATAAAAGTAAAAAAATAATGCTTTTAACTTGGACCGAACTAGTCAATAAATAATTTTTGAAGAAATCTACGGAAAACATTACAGTAGTCAGGAAAGAAATACAGTCACAATAAATTAAGTTACACTACGGGGTTGAAGAAAATAAAAAGCCTTCGATTACCGGTTTGTTATCTTGGGACCAACGAAATAGCCGAGAATCACCAGCTGTAATACATTTAATGCGTTAGCTAGACAATGTACACTGCTCACATGTGTATTTCTATACGTCTCTGTGATATATCATCATATTTTCAGTAAATAAGGACAAGTAAATAATTTACTTGTCCTTCTCTTACCTATTTTATTAGACATTTCAGTTAGAGATTCTAGTAAGCTTTATGCTGTTCATATTAATCCGCGGTGAGTAAACTGAATGTAATTAAATACATACATTATATTGTTATTCTATGTTAACTTTTATATATACTTGTATACTAATATGTATAAAGTTAGTCTTCTATAAAATCAGTCAGCACGTGCATATTGTATGATTGTACTGAAATGAAAGTGAAAACGAAACTCATTCTTATAATATGAGCACAAACCATACAGCATTAACTCTTTTGGCTGAAACATTTCCGCTTGGTAGCGTCCTAAATAGGAACATCTGGTACGCACCGCTGCTACACATTTATCAAGAACGTGAAATTTAATAACGCAATTAAATCAAGGTAGCAGGACCGGCCTCCGGCGTGCCAAGCAAATCTACGTTTTCAGCATTACTTTACAGGGAAATATAATTTACATCAGCATTCAACTCAAACACGACTAACTAAATTAAGACAATAGAGAATAAACGAACAACACGAAGTTATGTCTTTGTTTTGCATTTCCATTTGAAATAAATTATACTACCCGTAATAGAATGATCAATCTTTTTATCTATCTAACAGAAGAGATCTCATTTATTTATTGTAACGAGCTCTTAATCATGTATGCAGGTACATGTGAATTTTGATGTTGAGATTTTAATCGAGTGGATTAAAAATTCATAAAAGAAATGTATTATTCAAAATTGTGAGAGTCTCTAATGACCTTAAAATTTTATTGTGCACTCATGAATATGCAGATAATTTTTCCCGTTTCCGAAGATATTTCCTTAATCTATAATGAATGTTTTAGATACTTTATGATTTGCAAATGCAGTCGATTTGATATAACAATGAAGACAAAAATATAACAATAAAAATGTGCAGACCTAACGAAATTGAGTAAAAATAATAATATTTCAGTGACGATACATTCTTTTTAGTATATAGGAAAACCTGAATTCTTATTATATGCTTTCAAAAAAATAGCAATTAAAGTTTAATTTCAGAAGAACAACAATTGTGCTAAATATTTGGACCCGGTCCTGGTGCAAGACAATTTAAATCGAAATGGAACAGACTCGTTGGCTATTATATTCAGCTGTTGGTGATTTTTAGTGGCAGAAACCAATTACATCAGAAATTTAATTATTCTTCAAGGTTGCGCCATTTTAAATTAAGATTTACATAGTGGTGAATATATTGGCAAATTGGATGAAACAAATCAGGAGAATATCGTCACAGGGATAAGTGTGAATGTATAATTCACTTATGTTTAAATCAATCATTTAAGTAATTGTTTATTATATGAATTTAACTGAAAATAATGTGCCTACGTAAGTAAACATCTTGGAAAGTCGAGTTCTAAGTCTAGTCAAGTCATGTCAGCCAGTAATTGAAACTAGCTTCGGCCTGTATAATATTCAACAGGAGTATATCAATGTTTACGTTATGATGTATTTTGGCTAGTTCAGAAACTTTCGTGCAAGACACTGAATTGGAATTGTTCTTAGCAACTGTGTTTCGCAAATCCACTTTGACAAACAGTTCGAAACTGTATTCCACATTGTATCGTACAAGTTAACTTACACCTTTGAATCATTACGAATAATTTTCGTCAGTAAATGCATTATTCAATACAAGTTTCAGTAAAGTCACTACTCAAATCAATTCTCGTTGATATTCGCTATGATTAGTTGTTATGAAATTAAGATGTTATTTAATAATTTTCTGGGTTAACGATTTTTTTATTATTAATATTAAAACTTGAATGGAGATGGTAATACATGGTAATGTTATTCAAATTCTAAACATCGCTCTTTTATTTATTTGGAAGCGCGAAGATTTAAATTCACCAACAACCTACATGGATTTTCTAATTTGCTTGTGTATCGCGCTAGAAACGTACCGTGAAATTTATTGCACAGCTCGTTGGACCTGCAGTAACAATATATGCTTTCCATTTAGTTGGAAAACGTGTAGGTGTTTTACTGTCAACGGCAATATTTTGTGTAATCGGCTTGGTAATAACAAAGTTAGACTTGCAAGTATTATAACTGCGTTTAAAATTAATAATGGAATGTTGTATTTCTTATCAAACTCACAGTTTGTCAACGTTAGTTATAATTATAGAATTTAGAACACAAGAATTTGTTTTATGAAACTCTGCAGATTCTAGTAGCACATAAGTAAAAAAGAGACGCGGCATTGTGTGGTTAATAGTCGATTGCCGTATCCGAGGAGATTTTTCACATCTCCATGTGTAACAATTTAATATGAACAGCGATGAAAAAATGTTAAAAAATTAACATTGTAATTCGTATGTTCGCTTGGCATAAAACAACGTACAATACGTTATACGTATAGCTGTGCTGGGAATATTGCGAACCCATATTATATGAAAACAAAATGGCTCGTATTTCAACGCAAGAAACTGGAAAATAAAGCATATATTTTTGTTACCGTTGGCAAAGTTATAGTTATATTTTTTTTTTAATTAATATGAAACTTAGAAAGAAAGTTCAAGGTTCACGAGAGACAAAATACCACAACGAAGCTCTGAGTGGAACCATATGCCTGGTTAATATTGTATTTTTATTTGACATGTCCAAGTAAAGTACAAAAGTTAGATTTTATATTGTGTGTTGCAAAAGTACCTACATTCTGTGTACATGACGGAATAAAACAACATTTGGGCACTAGTCTGTATGCACTGTAAGTTGTCCGTGCATATGTGCGAAAGTGTAACGTGTACTAGCTGCTGAGCTATGTACGGCTTTGGGTAACGGTGTTGGTAGAAGTCATACAGTGTACCGCCAGGTGGTGCACTAGTCGTGCTCGCTATATCATACCGCCAGCTTGGAATAGACAATATGAAGTTAGCACCTGTATGTTTGTCTTATTCTGATCGATAGAAACTTGAATAAGTTAAATTAAAGTCCATGCCATACACACACATGCACACACAGGACGACTTTTCAATTTATGTATTCAAGCGTTACCGATTGTGAATGGTGCAAACGTATTAATGAATACAAACATTCGTACCGGCATAACTTTACACTGTAATCCCTTAGAAATGGTGGCAAATGTTGTGCTTTGCGATAGTACAAGAGTAATATCTGTTCTTGTAAACTTTCTTTAGCACACTCGGTCCAAATATATATCTTGGGACACGAACATTTATTCTTCCTATTCTTGAAACATTTACATTCACAGAAAAACCGTAAAACAACAGTAAATTGTTCCTTTGTTATAACGATTATTTTAACAGAAGAACCGTATTGTCGAGTGATTTCAAAGTGAAAATAAATATTTGGAATTGTAATTACAAGTTAAATATATTATCATCAAATATTTAAGTATTCCATTCATTCTGAACGAAATGGATAATGGATGATATTAAATCTGAATGTTCTACATCCAAAGCGTATCTCGGTCTTGTTCTGTATGTAAATGTTACACAAATAAAACTGCTCTGATGGGGATTTCAGATTTCTGTTTTAATATATCTTGTTACTGGTACCTACTGCAAATTCCACCACTAAAGAAAGCTATAAAGGGAAAAATTAAATCTGTTTGAAATTCAAGAGCATTTTCTATTAACTATGATTCAAGTATGTATTTGGAAAAAATACAGTATATGCCGGAAAACATTATATAAGCATTTGCGTTTATTTAATATTGTTTTTTATTTATTATTTCGCTTGCTGCTTACAATGTTGGAGATTTGCCAAGATTTACTAAAACAATAACGCAGCGACAGTGTTGTAGTGGAGCAAATTGCCGTACATCCTCTTTTTGGTTTGTTTACTGTGCAAACTGTATCTTACATGAAAAACAACCAGCAAAAAAAAAAAAACAACCAGTGTGGCACATTTTTCATACCGGTGTTACATCGAAATTTAACGTCATCTGCTCCCTGACGCTTGTGGAAATTTCCAAGATTACCACCCCACTTACTACGGCACTGCGATAAATTACACCGAATATACATATACGTGTCAAAATCATACTGGCTTTCTACAATATATACAGATTAGATGTACCATGAAATTAGTATGAAATCTGTTGATATATTAGCTAGAAACTGGTTAGAGAAACAAAAATCAAATTCACGAGTTTACAGTAGTTTAAATGAAAGAAGTCCCATGAAGGTTATCTGTATCATATACGAATTAACGTATAGTTATATATCTATCTCTCTCATTTCAATTGTCAAACAGCACGCGCGACAAGGATGGATATAACACGTTTGTCTTTAGATTGTCCGAACAATACTACGACAAGCAAAACAAAATGAGGCTCGTTGTACTCGATACTATTGCAATAACGTACGTTGATTTCTTATTCCCTACACTACTAGCTGTCGCATAGGCGTGTAGTGTCATTTTGCTGCATTTTCTGTCAATTTGTCTTATTTACCACTAATTAACACCAGTATTATGCACTAACACAAACACAGTTATAATAAATCACTTTTATTGCAACCACTGATATTATATCATTATCTAAATCGTTGTTGTAATTCAAAATGTGAGACACAAATAATTAACGTAATGAACTGTCAAAACATCGTATTTCTGTTGTTACCGGTGCTAAGCCGACTATTCACCGAAAACTTTATACCTGGTATATACTAATGCATGGATTGTTCTTCTTTTGTTTATATCTCCCCGTCATCTGCTAACCCCTCACCATCGGAAATTACAGTATCTTATATGCCCCATTAAAAATTAGATAAACGACGCTACTGAATATGAGAAAATGGGCGTGGTTAAAATCTAAACTCGTACTGTCCTTCAATGACCTTCAAGGGACTTCTTTCATTTAAACTACTGTATACACATATTGAGTTAAATATAGGTATTCAATCCAATTTATTGTTTACTAATAATCAATTTAATTAAATAGTGATATTTGAACACAAAGTTATGTATAGATAATTTGGCAGTAATATAATCAACAAATATATCAATTAAATATGCTCAAATATGCAAATAGAAATTATGAAAACTATCAATATCATCATGTAATTAAAGCTTGTTAACGTATTACATATTATATTGTCAATATATTTATAATTAAATATTTGCTTAATATGCTTTTGAGGTTTCGGCGGAAACAAACAAAACTTGAAAAAGCTTCGAATGTATAGTTTTGTATGAATGCTTTACAAACTTATGGTATCCATTCATTTACAAATATTTATACTAGCGCGACATCAAACATATGCGAATGAAACTAGGCATTGAAATTTAAAGTGATTCGTGTATATTTTACCGGATACACAAAATTCTTTATAGGAATAGATTAATGCAAATTGCTTCGAAAATTACCTCGACCCTGACAGATTAAAAAGCCAGTATCCCATTGGTAGAAAAAGGGTTAAATACATCTGATGACCTCATCATTTCTACATCCTCCCAGTGCGCAAAAAGTTTTTTTTTTATTTCCAATTAATGCGAATGTGAAAGCAATACGAATTCCCGTAGGAAAGAATCATCATTTTATTTGAATTAAAAAATATCCTTTCGCTGAAATAGTTGGTATGTTAATTGTGATAAATACTAGTTTTGCAATGGTAATTAAATAAATAATCATTATAACACTCATTATTGTACTCATATGTGTAAGATAATAATATTATATTGAGATACTATATAGTGCTAATAGATTTGATTTATACTAGTCACGGATAGAATGTATTGTTTGTATGTGTACAACATATGCAATTCAGTTCGCATATGAAACGCATAACAAATGACTACCCGACCGCTTAACAACATCTGTTACAATCGTCCCACCATGGCCGAAGTAACTTATATATGGCCGACCACCGGAGCCAGTAGTACCTACACGTAGATAGATGCAGTTCCTTAATTTAATACACCACGAAGACAAAGCGAACATCTCCATCTCTCATAAATTCCAAGTAAACTCTCAAAGTTTTTTCGTATGGTGGCTCTCCGTCCATGTAGTGAAGCCCACTTTGATTTATAGACGAAACGGGAGTGCAAGCAGTGTGCGGGCGGGCGATACACCGGTGGACTCTTCAGTTCACTTCTGTTCTGCGGAGGGTTTGAGTGTGTTCGCCGTTGGTCTGTTTCTATCCATTGCGGAACTTTTCCACAGGGAACTCACGGCCGACCATCCAAGCAGCAGCAGGTGCTTATGCTGTCAACATAAATTATACGTGAAATTTTGCCAATTTATAATGTCCTTCCGTGCGTAATTAAGTTAAATGAACTGCCAGTGCAGCTATGGAAGAGCGAGGAACGACCCTGTTATAAATGGTCTATTTGCTGATACACTATTTATTCTGGATATTCACTTGCCTATATTCATAAACATCTTCTATTCACTCGTAAACTTCGTTACTTTACTTTTTGTCACAGGAATCTAACCCGATAATTCAACTATTTTCTTTTCTATTAATATTAATTACACAATAGCGATATGAAGCATGTTGCAGGAAGGATGTTGTATACTTAGCAGAAAGCGATTAATTGAATTACTGAAAGTTATTTACTCGATACATTAATTTAATTTTATATTGGTAGGGAAATTTTGTTGCAAAGATATTTTGTAGAAGATTCCTTGTAATAACCATTAATGTTCTAGGTTGTTCCTTGAATTTATAAATTAAAATATAATATTAAATTGTTCATGGTTATTAGCAGTATATTGTGGTTAATATGCTAATAAAGTAAATAAAGTATGTATATACATTCTAGCAAACCTACTGTAGCAGTTATATATGCACTAACATTTGAGTATCAAGTCTAGTTTCGATTAGAAATCAATATTGCATTTGTACCGAAATGTTAACTTGCAAATGAAGTGGTTTATACATAGTCTAACAGTAACCTGCTTGGTAAACATGTAGGCCAGTTACCGAAGAGTAGGTAATGACAAAACAGGAGTTATATATGTGTTGCGGTATCACGTATTCTAAGCTGGTTCCGACAACCAGTACCAACTGGAGCGCGAAACGAAATTCAGTTTATTGTTAGCTCTATTACTGTAATATGGTCTGTGACTCTAAGAATTACTCACTTGTCAATGAACGTGAAAACGAATGGAACTTTACACGCGAACATGTTATCCTATTCTTAACTGTAATTTGTCACCATTTCTAAACTATATTCTTCACAAGTATGCTGTGAAATGGTAACGTAAGTGGCAGTCATTACTGTACTATAAAACAGTACAAGCACATTGATCATGTGCATACGTACGTGTATATTTGTGTGGGGTTATACATGTATTTACACCCTTGTGTAAGCATAGACGGTGTACGTGTGGATGCGGGTTTAGACTAGTCAACACGTGGCGGTGCAGTGTGTGGACCGCACCAGCTGGCATGCTGTGAACTCGCTCATCATCATCAATTCACGCTTGTGTACGGCGAAACATGCATTTGCCACATTTCTACTGAACGCAAGCGAACTGATGGACCTGATGCACATGAACAATAAGCCAGATGACATATATTGTAAATAACTACCGAGTGAATTGTTCACTTCACTCATATATGCATTACACGTGACGATATTCCAATTATTTTCAGGTACCCAGCTAATATAAATGACAGAATGTGTGCTGGCTGTTATTACCGAAATAATTCCAATTGCTAATGCCATATTTGTGATTTTGTACATTGAGAATACATTTTTAATGTAAAACCATGTATTGTTACAGGCGCAGCATTCCAGCCAGAATTTGCTGAACCAATTGTCAACTTATCAATAGCGATTGGACGCGATGCTACTTTCAGATGTCTAGTACACCATTTGGGAGGATACAGGGTCAGTATTTCCGTGTTTATTCTTACTTGCTTATAAAGAAACTGTCGAATATTTATTAAGGAAACTAAAAATAGTAAATCTCACACTTTTATTACAAAAATAGCATAGTTTTTCAGATTTTTTATACATTTTTATTGCCATGTATGTAAGTGTATATTATAAAAAAGATAAAGCGATTTACAGTGAAACGTACAAAAAATCTTGTAAATGATGAAAAAAAAATGTATCACTCAATTTATTTTCCTCACAGCACCTGTTGCTGCCGGTTACGCTGAAGAAAAGTATTTATTTAAATTAGGAACACTGGCGTTCTTAACCTGATAAAACTATTAGCTTTGTGAATGTAAGAAAATTCAAATGTAATTTCAAAAACACGATTTGTCTTCATCTACATTGAATTACCTTGTAAATTACCCAACTCACAAGATGTACTAGCAGGTAAATTATGATTTCTAGATTGTTAAACAAAGCTAATAATTCGATATCTAAGATTGAAATATAATATTTTTCAATTTAAACAATTTATATGACTTAATATTCAAGACTGAACGAAGTAAATAAGTAGATCTAATGTATGCACAAGTAGAATATAATATATTTTGTACATTCCCTCGAGATGATGATATGAAGTATTAAAGTTTCTAAAACAGAAAACTACTTGCATACACTTGTTTCTTTGTCGTACATGAAACTTTTCTCCTCTTTAGTAACAATATGTAGATACTGCACATTGTCATGACGTTGATACCATGAAGTACGCACGATGAAATCTGGATTTATCTTGATAACATATACATGAACACGTATTTCAAGAAGCATTTTCTGTCAGATTCTAGTATATGAAACTTATGAATTTAATAAGTCAAAGGAACTTACGATTATTCACTCTATATTTTAAATATAATTACTTATTTTATATTGGAGATATATTGTACTGCCAATATAAATTTTACATTGCAATACAGTATTGCTATTTAAAATTTGAAAAGAAATATTGACTATTTTCCCGAAATTCAACTTTAATGTTCTCATATTACATTATGTCTTGTGGTCGTGTATTACAAGGAAATTTGTCCGTAATTCGCTGTTTCACAATTTACAGATTTTGCCGTTAAATTATTGAACGGCACTAATGAAAGAATCATTTGTGTTTCCCCTGGTTTCTCGCTTATTTGGCCAAATCGATATAATCCTTCCGGCACTCAAACTCTGACAGCTGTCAAAGCTGCAAGCACAATCACGGGTTAAGTAGAACTGACGGCTGAACAGTTTGCCCGTTGATAGAATTCCAACTGCAGAGAGTTTCCGGGGTTTTGTGGGGCAGTCGGACTAACCCATACTACCAATTGGATGATGGCTTGTCTTTCGCAAGCGTGGTGGGAGATAGAAAAGGAAACCTATGCGCCTACAATTCCACCTGTAGGCTGTGGAGCTTAAATAAACATTGAAAGTTAGGGTTTTACCAGCGACCGAAAATATTAGGGACATGATAATTAGTTGAACAGATAATAATTACTATCTGATAGTTTTCATGATAAAAGCGTATATTTAGAGAGTTTGAAAATTACTGAATGGCAAAAATTAAATTTATTTTACTAAATGTGATGATTAAATGTAAAACTCAAAAAAAGTCATATAATTCTAGCAAATATCTAAATTAATATGTTGTTTCATAATTGATACGATCACTACAGTGGCTTCGTGTGTTCAAGATGCTTTCAGGGAAAAATGTCTGAGATCAGTTTAGTAGTTAGGTAACTCATTACATTTAGAAAGCTTCACTTGGAACAGTTCAGCTGTGGAGTATGTTTCATACTAGACAAAGTTGTAATTCTGTACGGAAATACAATAGGTAAATAAAAAATTTAGAATTTAAATACATGTTTAAATTATTCAAATACATATTATAATATAAAATATTATTTAAAGAAATAATTTTTTAATTAGAAATACACGGAGAAACTGGTTTGTAATTAGTTCACCAAAACTAGAAGTTTAGACATAACCACGGTGATTTAAACTAAAAGTCGTGTGCGTTTACTCTTTGATTTATTGTTAAAAGTTCGTGAGTTACAGTTATGAAGCCACAACATATTGTAAAACATGCACATTTAGAACATTACGCAGGTGCTTCAAACCACATTTCATAGTTTCAAGTAAAATATTACTTTTTCAAACTTTTTGAGTTTTTCATTGAACAATGGCACTTTGATAGGAAATGTTTTGCATTATTACTTGTTAAATCTAGAATCATAATACTATTATTAGTCAGTCTTATAAGAATATTGACGGTGAATTTTGAAAATAATTTTAGATGACCATTATATTTCTATCGACGTTAAATTTTACACAATGTCCGAGAATTGTAAAGCAGGATTGAAATTAATATTTAATAACGCTAATCTCTCGGCCACCAAATAATCGTTGACCCGAAGATAAGGAGATGAATATTTTATCGTCAAGAGTATTACCTGATAATATGGCCATTTATAATACATAACATAGGTTTGATATGATGATGAATATTCAAATATTTCGTGGATATGCGAACAACAACTACAAAACAATTATTTATTACAAGTAATACAAAATTACGAAATATATTTTATATAAGTATGTTCGGACAAGAATATGTGGGAGAAAAATTATTAATCAGACATTTAAAATATTGTTTGTAAAGATAGTAGGCCAGTCTAGCAAAAAAAAAAAAAAAATACTGACCAATCTTCAACAATCAATCATCGCAGCGAGGTTTAGCTAGACAATCCGTTAAAAAAATCGGCTGTATTAAATAATTGCCGTTGCAAAAACTATGTGTTTAGGCTAGCCGAGTTCGTCCCTGAGGGCACTAAATTTCATACTACACTCATATATCAGTGTTAACCTCTGTCGTAGCATGTATGCGAGATTTACAACTATTATAGAATGTGTAAACATGACGAATATGTCATCAGCTTGTGTTGACTAAAACACCCTCGTTTGTTTGTCGGGCAGCAAAAACGTTTGTACGTGAACATGGCCAGTTACGTTTACGTTACGTTACGGATTCTACCTCTTGTTTCAACAATGGCCTCTACAATATAGGCCAGTCACAATTTTACTTCACTGTAAACTGTAAATGCGAGAAATATATTTTCTTTTATAAATATTACAAATATGCAACCTTAATAATATTACTGAGAGGAACTTTGTTATAGGTATATACAATAATGCATTCTATGAAAAGCTATAGCATACACTCTAGTTAATTTTCTGAGTGCCCTCAACTAGGAAATTTAAATGGTACGTCTTATAAGAGTAGCACACTTTATTTACAAATCTGCTTATTTTTCCGTTTAGATATATAGGACTCAATACAATTATTTTAAACTTTAATTTATATTTTAAGTGATATTGGGATTTACTGAATATTTGAATTTCAGAATTATATTCGTAAGTAAAACATTGTAACGAACATATTCATGGGATACAAATATTCTATACAGAGTAAACAAATTATTTTCCATCATTTTCCAATATGTCAAATAATCCCATATTTCACCATCTTGTCCCAGTGAATTATTGGTGGCTATTGACATATGCTGCCACATTTATCTTCATATATTTATCCATTCGTGTTCAATATTCGTGTTGTTATATGATATGAAGCGATATGTATGGTTGTTGTTACTCTACAAACATGCATTGTACAACATTAAAGATAAAATAAATATTTGTCACTGTTACTGGCCAATGAAGATAATCTAAGTGAATTCCATACAGCTTAAATTTTTAAGGAATTTTCTTTTAAAACTTTAGAAACATATTATGGATCTTTGTACGATTGTATGTATCTATAAAATGAGTCGATTAACATTAATTAGTAACACTGTTGCATACATTGTACTATAATAATTGACGTTGACACATATATTTCATTTGGAAACCTATCTGTTGTACCAATTCATTAGTAATAGTTTGTTTGATTATAGGTGGGATGGGTGAAGGCAGATACGAAAGCGATTCAAGCCATCCATGACCACGTGATCACGCACAATCCACGTGTATCTGTGTCACATAGTGATCACACCACGTGGAACCTGCATATTCGAAGCGTACAAGAAGAGGATCGCGGACAATACATGTGCCAAATTAACACTGATCCAATGAAGAGTCAGGTCAGTGAAGTTTTTGTTTTATGAACCATGAACTGTACTTCTGGATATATGTATGTGTGTATGTCAGCATTTTAACGCTAGCCAACATATAAATACAAATGTACCTAATGTAAAAAGTGGAATCGTTATTTTTGAATTCAATGAAAGCTATCATATTACTGACTGGTAAAGTCATGGACGGAAATATTTAGTTTTATGTAATTCATATTTGTCACGTAAGTTTTGAAGATTATCTATGAGTTATTTCGGTAAATCAGAAATACAAAGTGTTTCTTTTCGCAGATTCATTCATCAAATTTGCTTCGAAATTTTGTAAATCTAAATAATTGTTTAAATTAAATCACAACTTTTGAACGAGAAATGTGATATTATTTCACATATTTTGTACAAGATACATATCTGTATTCATGCTGCGGAGTAATTGATGACGATAAAAATGCGAAGGACATTTTTTTGCAAACGCGGCCAATGTAGGAATTTATGATGCCGTTATCATAACCCATAATAGAATTGGCGGTCGTTTGTAAATATTGTTATCGTCGTACTGTAGTGGGAAATAAATTTTATTCCGATTTCAGTTAAAGATTACTTCGCGTTTTAGTTTTTTGACTATCTTAGCATACGTACCCCATTTGTAATTTGATTTATCAAGTGTTTTTGAGAATACATAAATGAATGACAGTAATAATTTGGTATTTAGAGAAAGTTTCAAATTGATGATTATTGCGGTTTGTAGTATGAATATGTCAAACGCAATTTTGACATATCAAATATGCTAGTTTCTCGTATTAATGCAAGCGAAGTGTAGCATTTAATTAATTAAATTTTAAACATCACGTTAGTAACTAAACGTCTAGTCAGAAACTTGGTTAACTTCATTGCAACTTTCCGAAACTATAAATAAACGCTAAGTTTGGTTCATGTAGCATTCTCGTTAAAAATTGAAAAACAAACCTTTATGCTCTGAGAAACATGAGTTTAATAAGTACGTAATTACTTACTTGCATAACGCAATAACAATAAATAATACTAATATGGACAAAAAGTTTCTACAAAGACATTAGTAACTTTAAATGATGTAACATAATAATTACTTACGTACTAAATATTTTGTATGTAATTAAGTTTTAATTTAGGCGTAACAAAATGAAGTACTCGCAACTACCTACTTTCTTTTAACTTTACATTACTCGGGTAAACATTTTTTCAGAGTTACCGTATTGTTTCTAGTTGTTATGCCTGGAAGTGAAATTACACAGATTTGAAAATAGTAATAATGAAATATGATAAAGATAATATGTATATATACAGAGACATCAGAATTGATCGTAGTAGACGTCATTCATATTGATAGGTAAAGTTTGAAAGTCAAATACGTTCAAACATGTCAGAGATTGTTTGAGTGAAAAAGTGACGTTGACAGTAAAGCTCGACGAAGGGTGGGAATTATATGAACTTTTTATTTTTCTTTTTAACGCGTCACTTCGATGTTCATGATTGATGTGCCGTTCGCACATCCGTGTCAGTCGTAATACGTTTTCATCATCAGTTTGTTAAACTTGATGTATTTGCAACGCATTCCATCACTTCGTACTACATGAAACTTTATGATTTACTCGTACGTCGCTTACAGACACGGTTATTACCCTGCTCCAAAAGACTGCTACTTTATTTGTTACAAAACAGACATAAACATGTAATGTGTACTTAGTACGTAAACATCACATAACTGAACATATATTTACATTAGTGTACACTATGTACTATGTGCACCAGGATATGAATATATCTTTAATTATGCAACGCCATCAGGATATCCACTAGACATAATCTTGCCATTCGAATGCAAGTATTAATCTCAATCAATCATCACCATTCATTCCTGTAAGTACGCGCTAATATTCCGTATATATAAAAAAAAACAAATAAAACATCGAGATGAATGCGATGATTTTAAAACAATGATCAATATGAACGAGATGATTTACGTTACGTTACGTCTGCGACTGACACAAGCCATAAGACTTGTATTAAATTTATCTCTGATCGTTAAATTTTTACGAACGTATAACGATAACGCCTTCACGGAAGATTTCGGACGTCCTATATTAATTTCGAATGATGGTATATATCATAGTTTTTAATCTGCTGTCAAAGTAAGATGTTGCACGTGATGAAGGCGAAACATGTGTGAACATTTATCGTACAAATCATGTATTTTCCCTAGTAGTAGTACGTTCTTCATTAGCAGATTAAATGTACTAAATTTTTGGCAGGTCGCTAGCAGCATTTTGTGGTTTTGATTTGACAACAGTTCACATTTCAATTAAAAAGAAGAAAACTGGAAAACAGAAGAGCATCATAAACTTGTCAGTGCGCTGAGTATTTTCCGTTGTCATAGCCTACAGGTTAACAATATAAAGCTTTTGTTCTAATGGAGTTTCTGCGTCCAGTTGTAAAATGACAGCACCGAATGAAAAGAAATTTTCAACTAAGGGTTATAAAGTTTTTACTACCCAGGGGCAAAGTATGAAAGTAGCGTGCTTGAAAGCGCAGATAAAATTATTGGGTATATCACATTCGATATATTGTACTAGGCACTCTGCACTATTCTTTCATACGATACCCGTAACTGTTCATACATCGAGGCAGCCATACTCAGGTGAAAGTTTTTTGTTTATTTTCCTTATGTTCTATATAATAACAGTTGTAGGAGTATATACTTCCTGTTGTGTCCCCAGTACAGCACAAATATGCCCGGATGTATAAAACTAGAAACATTTAATGATAATGGGTTGTTATTAAATGGGTTCACAGGTCGGATATTTGGATGTGGTAGTACCACCGGACTTTATAAATGAAGAAACCTCAGGTGATGTGATGGTGCCTGAGGGAGGTATAGTGAAACTGGCGTGCCGTGCCCGCGGGTATCCTGATCCACACGTGCTGTGGCGACGCGAGGACGGACACGAGATCATCATCAAAGAACCCAACGGTCACAAGACTAAAGGTAATGTACACATTACTTCTCATTTCCCGCAACCGTCCCTACGAATTGCCTGTGAACTGTCGACGCATTTGTTCCTATTACGTACAAACGATAGTTTCGTTCCACTTTTTCTTTTATTAAAACAAATTCTAACTTAACTCTTCTTTAAACGATATCGGTCAACAGTGTCTTGGTAAAGAAATAATTTATACTATATAAATTAAAATCACGGTTATTCGCTTTTGTAGTAAATAAGCCTTCTATTAATGACGTTTCTATCTGTTTTTGAAGCAGACTACTGCACTCAATAAATTAAGTGTGGCAAATAATACATGAAATTGTTAATTAACAATGAAATACAAATGAAGTACAGGAACTACCAGGGTAATATTATAGCTTCAGTCTTCAACAACAAAATTATATGGAGACCATAGTGAAGTCGTTTTGAATTACTGTTGTATTAATATCGGATTCGAAATGGAGTACTTTTCTACTTTAGATAATTATAGGGATGAGCTTTTTGAACAAAAGTTCTGTTCTGTATGGGATTAAATAAAGGTAGAAAAACCTCTTACGAGTGTAGAGGTATAATCATAAAATTCCTGCTTAGTGTTCTGGTTAATGGTGTCAGAATCCAAAATAGGCCGACTATTTCGCTGGAAATTACCCCATGAAGTAAGGAATACACAGCGAGTTCATACAACTAATGAAGTGAAAAGAAATACACATGCTCCAAAAGCACTGAACCAGCAAGAATTGAGCAAGATTAATTTTACAAGATAATGTATTGATTATACAAAAACAAGTAATTATTGTTAGCACTTCAATATCCGTACAATGCAGATAAATGCAATTCTTTAAATGTATATATATGCAGGGTGTCCTATTTAAACGGGTCACTACAGGGATCTCGGACATTATAAGATACAAAGTCGGTTAATTTAGACAAAAATTGCGCATATTCCGTCGAACTGCCATAACTCGAATCATCATTATCCACAAAAAGTATTTACTAATTTCAGTTAAAATATTCAATAATTTGCCTCGTTTCCGTTCGTGCTCAGATGAGAAACCCTCCTTAACATGAAGCAGCAAATTTATAAGGAATAAATTTGTATGTATTCGTATTACAAATAGCGACTTCCCCGAACAGTTAAAATTTCAATTCAAACTAGCAACTAGTTATTTTCGTCATACCAAAAAAAAAAAGCAAGCACACACTAAAAGTTTCCTCCACAAACAGGGATTTGCCTCAAAAATTCGACTTATTGAATGCACGCACCAATTATTTTATTCAAATTATGGAGGAATTCGAGTTATAAAAGTTCGAGTCATAGAAGAAAAATTTCATGTAATTTGCATGTTAAGCGCTGTTGCCACTCGATTCATTTCGACTTATAGAAGTTATAGAAGTTCGAGTTATGGGAGTTCGACTGTATTTCTACGAGTATATTTGAAACATGTCTATAATTCAGATGAGTTGAAATGCACGACATTTCGAGTTTTTAAATTGCAAAAAATCTGGAATGAAAACTGTTGCATACGTGTACATTAATATTAAAACTCGAAGTTGGCAGTCGCAAAAAAAAAACACAGGCAGAATGAGTATATTGCACAAAAGGGGAGAAAAATGCAAAAGCGTCTCTTTCGTTCCGTGACAAATAATTGTGAATTCTGAACTGTTGTTGTTTAAAGCATAATTATCCTTTTGGAAAATGAACTGTGAATAATAAGACTGGAATTAAATTAATATAAAAAAATGCAATCTATGAAAAGAATCGTCCGGGTTTTTATACAATAAAAAAATTAACAGCATACTTTTTTTGGATTTTTCGTCAATTTCGCAAATATCATTTCCTAATTTAGTCTTTACCATGAGTCAGTTAATGAGCTTTCATTAGCATTCCTATGAATACGGCTGTTAGTCTTTTATAATATATAAATAAATCATAAATCGCTATAGCTATAGTTATAACTAGTAATATATTATTTAATTGATCATAACATGTAAGCGAAGAAATAGAGGTATATACAGGCTTGAATGAATACTTTCATGAAAGTCGTTTACACGTATATTGAAAATAATTGCACGCCACCGCGAGCAAGCAAGTCTGGCTGATAGAAAACCAATAGGTACGTAATACTTCTATTTGTGCGAATCTATTGGGATTTATTGCCGACAGAATATCAAGAATACTGAAAAGAAGATTTCGTCTTTATTTATGTGACGGGTGTGCATTCGATCGTGACCTGCTGCTCTACGGTAAAAGGCTTTGAGATTTGTTATCGGTCCATGCGGCATCCTAGCACCCGGTGTTATAGTAAATATTGTGTCACATTTAGCTATGCTATCGGTTCGTGTTTACGCCGGACATTCACGTTCCGCGTAAAGAAAAGAAACTCACTAAATAAAGGTCATAGCATATTCAATGTTTGCCATGTTTGAAATATGGCGGCCATTATTTATTCCGAACTGATATTAGCTATGTTTTGTTAAAAAAAAAAAAACTTCACATAGACAACAAACGAGTGTCGTGTAGTGACATTTTTGCGTGAATGTAGTATACATCCACATGTAGAGATATCAGTTACATTTATCGTACAATTTCGTTATCTTTTCTCTGTACGAGTACATAGACAAGGAAATGTATTTGAATGTTTTCTCTTCGCAATGCTATTCACGCAGAGCAAATAAATTTTCTTCGACACTTTCTGTGTACTTATTTAAAGGAGACGTCTACACTAAAATGTCTAATTCTACGATACTAATACGGTCATTGTGTTTTATTTTTTTCCCAATTGGAACATACTCATTGTTTGAATATTTCATCGTTATTTTGGCTGTAAAGGAGAGCCTTCTTTATACGTAGTCTGAACAGCTTCAAGTAGTCAAAATGTTCTTATAAGAATCATCAAAGTTGTAGTATTAATTTGTCGAATCCTAACATATATACATTTTATGGGATTCCTTCTTATACTACATTTACTAAAAATAATAAAGTGTAAATTATAAAGTATGTGTGTTACATTTAGTGATATTTATTGAATTATCATATGACATGAGTTTCAGCATGTAATACAATTTACACAAATGATGATTAAATGTAGTAATGCTGACGATGGTATATTATTTCCTATCCGAGTAACTTCTGCTATAGTATTGATTTAGCAACATCAGCACAGATGATTGCTGACGGAAGTGTTTTTATTTGGAAAAGCCATGACATTAATTTCAGTGCATGTCTTTAATTGAGCGCCAGGAGCACAAAGCTTACCAGATAATTGTGATGGATGAAAACAATCAAGTTCGGAACGAGCTGAATGTGCGAGAACTAAAGGATGTAGTTATGAAGGTGAACAGTGCAGCATTCAGATCGTTTTACTACACATCAGAACCACGCTCATTATTTCTGCTTTGTAAGGAATTGATCACATTCTTAGTGCTGCACCAGAAGTACTCATGTTCACTGATTAAATACGTCACATCGAACTCCAAATAAAAGAATCAACGTTACGATACTAGATACGTTATTTATTATAGCTTCAAAACAATTACTAATCCATAGATAGATTAATTATTTTGCATAAACAATTTCCAAATCGTTGAAGTAAATATAAGAGTAATATATTACGTAAATTATCTGAAATAGTTGTGTCTAGAAATGTAACACGTATTGTTCCGTAACTTCCAACTAGTCAAGCAAATAAAAAAAGAATTAGGAAGATTTCGAACAAAGTTTCGGTACGATACACAATCCATTGAACAGCATAAGGGTCACATAAAGGCATCTAGGATAGTCAAATGTTTAACAAAACACACAATAAGGAACGCACGTGGAAGTAACTCTTTCGGAACAAAAAGTAATAGCCGATTTTATGGTGTAAAAAACGTCATGATGAGGGTCAGGTGATACGATGCGCCGGCGCAATACGACACAGTTATGTTCCGGGAACGTACCGCGGACCCATCCGTGCGATAATACGAGCACCGGCCGACGATTCCCACGGGTTTATCTCGCTGTTTTCCAAAGCCGTTAACTTTTTATCACTTAAAATGGAGTTTTCTGTTTTCGTGCAAATGTCACACGTAAACTACATGCACATATTTATACATTTATTTAATTATTTAAGTGATTAGTTGGTGAACTGAATGCATCATACATACAAAAGTTAGATGCTTGTATGCCATGTACTAGATAATTTGATTAAAGAAATTATAATCTACTGGATATACAACAGTTTATTTTATATCACGTAGGAGTATTTAACATTAATAGCATTTATTAATATTTTCAAACATGGTTTAATTATATTACATGTATGTTTTAATATAATATGTTTCATCAGTTTACATTAGTTAACAATTATAATTCATATGAAATTTAAATAGAAAATAGCATTATTCATTAATTATTCATAATATGTATGTATATCGAATAATGATTATGAAAGTAAATAGATTGCCTGGAAACAATTTGAAATATATTAATAAATGCATCAATGAAAATTATAAATTCGTACGATATTTGAATGATGATTTTTATGTTTTAGTGACAACTTACCAGGGTGAAATTTTAAAGCTAGTCAAAGTTTCTCGGACGGAAATGGGGGCGTATATGTGCATAGCATCGAATGGTGTTCCGCCAACAGTGAGCAAAAGGATTATGGTTAATGTACATTGTAAGTATGACTTTTTCTGCACTTATCAGCATGATGAATACCTATTGACTGGTATAGCTGTAGATAGTGCAATGCCTGACATCATAATACATGGAAGAGTGAACAATGGTGATGTACTTTGTTGAAAGTGGGACGGCGGTGATGCCATTACGCTGTAAAATATGAAAATGCTAGCTAATTTGCAAACAAACTCAGTTTCGTCACACAGAAAGGGCACAATTTTTCGTAATTTTATACAAGAGAGTTTCGGGTACCGCAGACATTAAATGCCGTCATATACCGGGTCAGAATTAACATGAACTTGTACCCTGCGTCACTTAAGAGGCAGCCATTTTAAAACAATCAAATTATAAAATACGGAGAGCACATTAATTCGCAATGAGTGCATAGTTAGTGTAGACATAGGCCTTATCCCGACCCATTTTATTATAAATGTTGGTGGTTACCCAAAGCTACAAGCCGTTACGGAGACAAAGACAAATATTTAACTTGGGTTTTTAGTTGTTGATTTTACTGATTAAAATCGGAGATAGGCAAATCGCATTACTTTGGAAATACAATCCACTGTAGTTACTTAATTAGATCAACGAAAGTCAGCCCGCTTGTAGGTCCGTTATAATGGATTCATATTAAATTTCAAGAATTCATATCAATTATCGTATTTTCAGTTTAGTGCTATTAACTTGTGATTTATTTACATTAAAGTTCAATTGAATGTTTGTCAAGCATTATTCAACTATCTGTCCATTAGCTGGCAAATAGGATTATTCGAATACGTTCCTTGAATTTAGATTTGTATTACTTATATTTACTTGGAAAACTTTTCATATTGAACGTTGAACGTAAGCAGGCAGAACTGCAATATACAATTCCATCATTTCCACTGTAAGATAAAAGCTTTTTACTTTAAAAATTGTTTTATTTAATTTTGCACGTGCCACAATATTACGAATTATTCAGATTGTATATATAGGAAATGTATTTCATCTATAAATAAATCACGAATCAAGTTACGGCATATCATAGAGCTAATGGATTGTTGTATAAGATGTTTATATGTGGTGCAGAGATATCTATTTCAGCAAATATTTAGCTACTTACATGAATACCAACGTATATTTTATAAGAAAAACTATCCATGTACTCGTTGGTCTCTGACACTGTAGTTCTACTATTACTACTGGTGCTGTGGCGAGGTTTGGTAGGATGTAAATATGCGTCATTTCACACATCGTCACACCATGTCCACAAACAAAACACAGCTGGCCGGTTGCTGCTGGTTGGTTCGTTGGTCTGTATGAGTACAGTACAGTAACAAAGCTTGCACTGTGGAAACTGCAACTCGGTTGTTGACATTCCATTAAATTTTCTTTGCAATTTAATTTTTCAAAGCTTTGTCTGGGGACTTTTACAGTGCAGCTCTGTAAACGTTGACTCAAATTTATTTAAGCTACAAATGTAAACACTGACACATAAGCTCTCATTTGCGCCCGGTGCTATTTTTCCATTAACCACTATATAACCAAGTTAAGCTATATGCGTTCATTTATACAATTCATATGCATCCACTGAGTTCAAATTACGTTTGGTAGTCGGATAAAATTATTACCTTTTAATTTAATCAAAAGAATTTCATTCGGTGCAGAATTTATTTTGTAAAAAAAAAAACTATCATTTATATCAGTTTACTGCTATCGTATATTAAAGTTGTCTAGACATTTTTTTTTGTTTGGAACGAAATTGCGAAATATTTATTAGAAAGTAGTGTCTGTCAGTTTATATTTACTTCATATTGATTTACTTCAGTACATTCAATATATTACTTACAAAATTCTGTATTGAATATCGAATATATACATAGAATGTGTATTTACTGAACTTTTTTCCTACTAATCATTGTAATATATTATTATATTATATACTATTTGTGGAAACACCAAAAATTGCCAAATAAAATAAATAGATAAACATTTTTGTTAGCAATGGAATAAACTCTGCAATTTAAATAACAAAATTATACTATATAATATATATAAACAAATATTTGGCATGAAATGAAAATTTAAAAGCATTCTATTTATCAATTCATACGGAAGCCCCAACGAGAGAGTGAGAGTAGGCAAATAACTACACTAATTAACATAGGCAAGTCAAACATAGTGTGAGTATGGGAAGAACATGTATCTACATGAAATGTTAGAATGTAATACAACTGCCTTTATGGTTGACGGATAAGAGTTTGATGTAATTTTGTTCCATGTTGTAACAGTGTTAATCCTAGCGGTGCCTTTTTAGTCTCCCAGAGGAAGTGATATGTAATTACATTAGTCGTTGCTTTGTGTAGTTCATCCGGTTATCCAAGTTCCAAACCAACTGGTGGGTGCCCCCTTGGGTACAGACGTTTCACTCGAATGCCACGTGGAAGCATCTCCGAAAGCTATCAACTACTGGGTACGGGACACAGGTAAACTATTTTATCATTCATTGTTCATTGTATTAGTTAACTTTTATTATTCAACTATTCTACAAATCATTACGATACAAGTGTGCTTATAACAGATATGTATGTCGGCATTTTCAATTATATACGTACCTTTATGTTTTCGTATTTTGCTGGACCAATAAATATGAACTATGCTAATAATTTTTCATTCTTTTGTTTGGCACTGACATAGTGAAACCTATTGTAAAAATTTATTTTCATTGGAACAGCATCGGCCATAATACCTTTGTAAATAATTCCCATTCATAGCGTATGTGTCCATTGGGCAGAATATATTTTTTCATTAATTGTGCATCGTGCTTTTTTTTCATAACAGTGATGGTGGTAGTTGTTGCGACGGCGGTGGCGGCTGGTGCAGATTTGCAATACACCGGCTGGTAAATACATGTTTATTAAACGTCCATTTGTTTGCGTTCACGTCATTCGTGACTTTTAATTTCCAGACAGTAATTGATATTTGAATGGACTTCTGTGAAAATGCAACCAGCAAGCTAGCAGCGAAATTGTTGGTCATTATTGATTTTTGATTACTAATTTACAGTGAACAGATTGGTTGATAATTAATAGCATTAATTCGAAATTTTAACACAACTTGACATACAATAACTTTATAAAATATATAGTAATGAACTGTGCCTAGAATTAACTTTGAATGATAAATTAGGTATCCACACACAGGGATTTGCAATTGTATTAGGTAGGTACCTAGTGAATATCACTAATTTGTTTTGATATTTATAAAATCAAATTCGCATTCATTCGAAACTTATAAGATGATTCATCGCAGCATTATATATGCAAGTTACATAATTAAATTCAAGGAAAATCATATTTTAGTAATAAATAAATTTCAGAAATAAATATTAAATTATTTGTATTAGTTCACTGCAAAGCGAATACGCACCATTAACAAATGCATAATGCATAAAATTATAGGTGCATGTTTTGTAGTCTAATTATTTATTTATGATAAAGACTACTCTATGTACCTATGAAATATTCGATGTTGAAATTGTGAAATGTCAAATATTGATGTCAAGTTTTAAATGGTGGAATACGTTTTTCATTACCAAGTAATATAAATTGAGATGTAATAAACATTGTTTATAGTACTTGTTGTTAGTACTTCTAACCAAAGCAATTTGCTAATATATAGAACTTATGAGTACAATTACTAAATTTATCTCTCAACACTAAATTTTCCGTACTGAACAACTAGGTTCTAATTCACTAAAAGGTATGTAACTGGTGTGAATTAAAATAAAACTTTCTAGTAGTAATAAAGTGCTTTGAAGAACAGCAATTTAAAACAGATAAAGCAAAATTATTACTTAATAAATACAAGTAGTCTGAACACTTCTATTATCGTCCATATACATACCTATAATTCTAATTTTCTTGAAAATCGGTTTTTTCATGATTATTATTCAGGGTAGTTTTATTATAAATATGATTTACCACTAGATAATTACTTAATATCAAAGTACCTATATAGGAACTTATATACTCTTGTATGACAATTGTTGAATTTGTGTTTCGAGTGACTTGACACAAATAATTTCATTAATTAATTGTTCTGTTAAATCATTTAAAGCCGGTACAGCCAGGCTAAAGCCTGCGTAAGCCCGAACATATTCCAGGTTCTGAGCAATGTAAGCTGTCAGTAATTTATCGGTAGCTGAGTGTGAGCCGATTCATATTGCGCCGTCCAAGACAGTTCCGCGCTACTTTCATTGTTGTTATCAGTGATGATGTCACGAGACGACTTGGCTGTTATTAAATCTTACACGAATTTAGAATTTGCATGTGAAAGTTTCCGACTACATCTGGCTGATGTCGCAGATTGTTTAAGTTTGTGTCCGTGTTAAGTTTGCAAAATGTTACTCACATTGTTGTTAGTTATTTACGTGAACGCAGCTAACCTAAATATGTGAATAATTACTGCTTTCAGAAGATAGGCACATAACGCGCATATCAGTTACAGTATATGTACAGTACATATTTCCAGTTAAATGTATTTTATTCGTCAGCTTAAAATTTTGAGGATTGTTCAAATCCAATTTCAATCCCAAATTAAACATTCAGGATTAAAAGCTGATGTGATTTCATGTCAAAACCTTGGTCTTACTAAGCGGCTTCGAATGAAACAAAATAAATATTTTTCATCGAAATTTTTACACAATTTATACACAGATCAACAAAATGCATTATGAATAATACATTTATTCGAATGGGTTTAAAAAGCATACTATGTCTTACCAAGTGGTAGCAATATTTATATTAGTTTTTTTATTTAAATAAATCGAATGAATTAATTTCAGGGAAACTGTAATTTGTTCTAGGAGAAATGGTAATTTCCAGTGAGAAGTACGATGTTCAAGTTCTCAGCAGATCTATGTTTGAAGTACGGATGACAGTTACCATTAAAGATTTACAACTGGAAGACGTTGGTTCTTACCGATGTATAGCAAAGAATTCTCTGGGAGAAGTTGAAAGTAACATTCGTTTGTATGGTAAGTGTCTGGCACTTTATGATAGATTTATAATAAGATGATTTACAATGAACTTAATTATTTGTATGACATCAATTAAAATTATTATTATTAAAATGAATTATTAAATAATAACTTCAACGACATTTTATATTTATTCGTTATAATTTAATTTCTATGGGGTCGAGCCATAGAAAGCAGAGAAATTATAAAATAATTATCTGTTTATTTTCATAATCGTTGAGCATAATTATTTTATCTACGTTCATGTTCCATACAAAGTATCTTCAGAATATATTTAATTATAATTATACGACGTAGATTTTCATTAAATATTTTCATTCTTTTCTGAAAACAGATTTGTTACCATGACAGGTTTTTTTAACTAATTTAATTTAATTTTACATTTTTAATACTTTGATGGCCTTCCATTTCGTTCATTCACTGTCACATGCCGCCGGTATTTCTGATGTGAGTTCTACCGCCTACCGTCAATCTTATGTTTTCTCATATTTGCTAATAATGTGTTCGGGTTGTCAACTTTTGTTGTATACGCTGCAAGTATACAGTGTACACATACCTGTTTAACCGTTGTTATATGGATCACACTGGGGTAGCAGCTGATAATCGCTGGATCATAAAATCACGTCAACGTGACAGCGACTGATAACCGCAGGATCACGAAATCACCAAATGTTAAGATTGTTTGAAACAGGAAAAATTAATATTATAGTACAACTAATAAAAATGTAGTATTAAAATTATATTTCGTAATGAAATAAAAATTAAATTTAACAGAAATTCAAAATTTTTGAAAATTAATTGTTTATTAGTTACTTGAGTAAAGAGATTGGCGGTGAAACATATGATGTTTTATCAGTGTCGCTCTCGTGGTCTCGTGACTTTATCGACTTCTTACCCTCGATTGATGATATCGTTGGTAGTGGGAAGTTGTAGGTACTATCCGTATTCAGAACGAAAAAATCCTGGATTAGAGAAAACGTTTTGGGCTCCCAATACACACACACATACGCATTTGCGTAGAACTGTATAACTGTGGACTTACTGGATAAATTTTGAAAGCAACGATAGAAAATATTTCTATCCCTTACATATACTGAATCTACTAAAAGTATCAGTTTGATGTTATATGTATTCTTTTATCCAATAAGATATTCCGTTCAAACGTGTCGCTTGCATTTAATCCTTTTATAAGTAAAACGTTTTAAATTTTCGTTAATAACTAATACGCAAGGAATTTGTTCATGTATGTTTATAGAAATACCTGGACCAACACGTCGTATGTCATTGCCTCGTTACGATGACGAGGAATTTGAGGATCTATATGGCTCCGCTGAAGAAGAAGAAGTAAATATAATGAATGGTATCGCAGACCGCGACTCAAAACTTCAAGTCCCGTCGGCAGGCATCGAACTAGATAAGACACCTCCGTCTTTGGCACAAGACACAAATCTCCTGTACATGGAGAACCATGTGCCCGTGGATCCCCCTCTCATTCCGCGACCAGCTTCATCATCATCCGGTTTAATGTTAACCACTAACCTGCATTTTCTTACCGCCTTCATGTTACTCATTGCGATGAGTAAGTTTTTCTGACATCGATGTAATGACAATAACGATATATACGTATATTTTTTTGCAAATTGTTTAAGATATGTCTCTATGATGTATAATATATTCTACTGTACATAAGTCTTCTATAAATGTAAATATATTTAATCATAGATAACATGTACCACTATATAATTGTTTATCTTTATTATGAGATATATTATTGCGTTAATAAATTTTTTGCTAAACCGTATGCAATATTATTATTGTTAATTAAATTGTCTCTTTTACTGAAAAAATTCTTTATTGTGTGAACTAAGTTTCAAGAACAATGTGATTTAGAAGAACTATACAGGTAAGTTACTAAATCAAGGTGAGTATATACAATAGAATTTTACGACAAAGGAATAGAAATTGTTTAATTTGTATTAAATATTAATAATTACGAGTTTCTTAATATTACAGTAGTAATGCGGTTTATAATTAAATATGTATCGTATAAACGGAATCTCACGCCATTTCTAGAATTTTCTCAGCTAATCATTTAAATTGCCCAAGGGGAATTTGAATATGTGCTAAAAAGAAATGGCGAGTAAAAAGAAGTAAGAAGAAGAGAAGGCGAATTTCTGTTATTCGCTGCGGGAGTAAAGCGGATGTAATTGAGAAATTAAACGTCTCCGTTATGCCTGCGAGCAAGAGAATAACCCTCGACTTTTTCAACAATCATATCTCATTTTATTTCACGATGACATTTTAAGCCTTCATGAGCCGCAAATTCTCCGTAATTAAAAAGTTCTTACCACTGATCGGGGGACAGCGACAGTGACATTTCGGTTTGATATATTAATCCTTAAAGGCCAAGTCGGAATTTCTGGCAGTAGTAATCTTTCGGGAAAAAATAACTGCCGATGATACACTAAGGTTTATTGGTAATTGCCTTTTTTACAATAAGAAATGGAAGAATATCCTATTCTTTTAAAGTTCAATTACTTCTTCATATAGTGAAACTGTGAAAGAGAATTTATTCCGATAGTAGAGTATAGAGAAGCATTGCATTGATTACAGACTAACAACAGGGTATTAAGCTCTGGTTCATGTTGCAGGCTTCTAGACTAATTTTGTCCATAAAATGCATGATAAGTCATGCATACAGTAAATACATAGCGCACATTACCGCAATATGGCTGATCAGATAGTCACAGATGTCGGCTTACGTGCATCGGTCAGATAATATCCGATAGCTCTGAATTACTCGATATCCATCTCCAACCAACCAATATTAATCAAATATTATTATAGTAAACTTTACATACCACTGATAATATGCATATCAATTTCCTGCGATCATATGACTGTTAATATTGTATTATTCTAACCAACTCGAAACTACTCCGTAATTAATTTTCCATGTGATTATAACATAAATAGAGAAACATGAAATACAACAGTATCTATATATATATATATACCAGGTTTACATGGTATAATTGATAGAGTTATTTGTTTCAAGTTATGGATATTGGCATTTACAAAATAAACTTAAATCTCTGTTGGACGCCTGGTCCAGGCGGTCTGGATATCGCCGATCTAACACTGTATACTTTAATCTTTGCACATAACATCTACATTTCGCAACAAAGAAAACTCAGTGTAATATGCAAATTTAATCGTTACTGGTTCCGATCGTTACGTATAATTTAAGCGCAGCAATAATTTCTTTTGCAACTCTTTTCAACGAATGTCTCCGGTTGGTTTCCAATATGCCCCATGTTTTGCAACCATTTTTCTGTCTCGAACGTCAGTTGCATAGTAACGAGCTGATATTCACGACCAGAATGGTAGAAATACGAAATCATGCGAACACTGAACCGAACTGGCGGCCGTCTTTTACTACGCGACACAATTCTACTTTCTAGTTATACACGAGTATGACCATCTATCTTCTTGTAATGTATCTACGTACATTACGTATGACTAGAAACTGTAACACGATGTTGTGTCTAGTTTCTTTGGAAACTCACAAGAAATTTTCTAGGAAATATCGTATTTTTTTTTTCTTCAAACGTTATTTACATACTAAAACTTTTGCATATTGGTATCTAGTAACTCCTAGAGTATAGTTCACCCTCGACTCCAGCTGATATGAACCCCCTGGAGATATCCTTCCGGAATATTTTTTATTAAAACAAAAAGTACGGAAAGATGTAATGATTTGCAAAACATAAAACATGATAAAAACACCGAAGTACTTATGTTGTTTTCTTCTATAAATGTTACCGTTAAAAAAATTTAACATATACTGTTTGTATATAAAATAACTACGCGTACATTAAATTTAATATGAAAATACATGGTATGTAACAGTAATAATTTTTTAATATTATTAGAAATAATATATTTATAAACATGAAATTCATGTTAAAACTATATACAAAGGAATTTAATAAACTTACTCACAACAAATAATTTGTATATTGATTACAAAGGAATAATTTACAATCAAGGATTAAATATTCAATTCCACATAATTCACATTCTGCTGTTGGTTGCATAAAAGCACATTGTTTACTTCATTATTTACTAGTGATACACAGCCAAATATAATTCCAATTAGTTTTGATTTCGAAGCTTAATTGAAAATTAACGTTACTAACTTACAAAAAATAGCAAATATTCATTTCATAATGTGTATTTTTAATCGTTGAATTTTTTTGCTATTGTACATGAAAGTAAATTACTGTTTGGGTTGTTAATTAATTATAAAGTTTAAAATTTTCTCAAGACCAGTTAAATACTGTATTATATACAGCAATGAATATCTTTAGAAAGATTATTTTTTGCAGTATATTGAAATCGATAATTTATGTCTTAGCTCTACACATAGATCTAGTTGCTTTCTGACCCGGAAACTAGACAAGAGGTTGCCAAAGTCGACCGACTAAGATATTCTTCATCAGATAAACTTGCATATGCACTGCGCGTCTGAATTCAATTCTGCCATGTGCTTAATATTATAATGCAAGCTCGAAACAGAAGAATTTGTTAGTAGCAACATGCATCACTAAACATATGCAATGCGCGTACACATTTTATTATCCCAGTTCTGAACAAATACATTCTTTTATTTTATCCTTGCAGGATGGTGGTACGTTGTCTTAAACTTTGAGGTTTCTGCAAACTGTAGGAAATATACATCTAAGCAAGAAACATCAATTGTTCAATTGTTCTCAAATTTAGCTATTGTACAATGAGACTTGTGACCAATTTGTAAACACCGGCATCCCTAGTAAATTGCTGAAAAAAAAAAAAACTGACTGGGAGAACATTAACTGACTGTATTCCTGATCATTTATTACTGTTACATTGACATCTGGTGTCCTTTCACTATTAACTCAATTATGTCACACGGTGCAATGATGCTCGGTGTCGGTATGAATGTTCATTACAGTCCCAAAGATAATCAATTTAACTATGACACAGTGCGGTAGGGAAATAAATGTTTGCAGAAGGAAAGGGCGGGAGGGTAAATGTTCAAGTGAACATAACCTCAAACAAAGCCACAAATCTCCGGTCCACTCTGAGGATGCATTAATTAACTACTATAAATCCATTATAGCGTATTTGTCGTTCACGCAAACATACAGATTAAACACGCACGTGCATATGCCTACACGTAAACAATACAGGTTGAATTATTTACGTGTTTGTTATAAATGAGAGGCTTTGGCGTCCATGTTAGGTAACTGGTTAACAGCATTGGTGATTGGAACACATTGTGACAGAGAGAAGTTTTCGTCATCGTCGATCGGTCGTAGTATCGACGTGAGTAGTTAAGTGTATTGTGTATGTGATCATGTCAACCGCTTAAACCACATAATCGAAACTCTGTGTTATGGTCTGCTACAAATTACAGTGCCAATCAAGATTCGTGTTCAATGCATCCGATATTATACAGGTAACGGGGAATCGATCGGTGAAATCGGATATTATGTAGTGGCACGTAATTATATTATGCAAACTAAATGTAGGTAATCTAAGTACCTATATAGTCTTGTTTTATTACCATCCAAAGCAAATTGCATATTTTGTTACAGTTTGGTTGTTAAATAGTTTATTGACTGGCAGGACCGTGGAATTATGTTCGTCATAAAATTGTTATATCTCATTCTAAAATGTAGTAATAATGCCACTTCAGCCAACATACAGATTCCCATTTAATAATATGTACATAAGAACTTCAAACAAAATAGTGCTATTAAAAGTTTGTAAAGCCAATAATACTATAAACTTGCTTCAGCTATACCTTATTCAGTTTACTTGACTTAATATTGTAGACTTTTTACTAGAAGAATCTACAAGAAAATAAAACAGACCAATTAATGAATAACACCAGTAAATATAAACGGGCAGCCAATTAGTATTCCTCCGTGAATGGTCTACGGCTAAGGAAACGATGTTACTTCGAAACGTAATATTGGAATACGACTTACCATTTACGCAATTAGATACGTATATTCATATGCATATGTGAGGTTGTTTCTGCACATATATGAATATGGCACGATTATGTAACTATGGTAACCGTCAAAGTTTATGTGAGACAAAGTAACATAAGCAACTACTGTGCCGCAGTGGAATAGTTCAGTTAACTGTCACTAGTGACCACCATTGCATTAATGCCGTAAATGAGCAAACATTAAGCCAACATCACAGAAATTGTACCGATAGTGTTAGTTTATATGTAAACGTAAACACAAAATACATACCGAGTCAGTAAGTAATAAATACATTTGGATTATACATTTCTAAATATTACAATGAACGAATATCTACTGGGTCAGAATGAAAAGTGAATTAGTATTATGTAATAGTAGATGGTTAATGTAGATTACGAATTTATATGAAAACTCCAGAGTATTTAGAGTAAATATTTGTTGAAAGTTGGTGAATATCCACATATATGTACACATGGGGAAGAACAAGAAACTTACAGTACTTTAAAGGTACTCGCAAACCAACGCGGGATTGCGGTAGCGGGAACGGGAGCGGGACGACTACGGGAACTAATTTTACGGCGGGATATAGAACTATACATACTAATGCGACAGTCCGCAAGCGGTAACGCGGCCCTGCTGCGAAATTATTTGAGTTCGCTGCGTGCACTATTTTTCCCGCGTACCGCACAGTTCCCGCGAGTATTTCATACGGAAAAAATGTGTTTAACTGAGAAAATTGTCGAAAATGTTCAAAAATATTCAATTATATATGATCTGTCTCATATAGAATATAAAAATTAAGTAGTAATAAACAAATTTAAAAAATTTTCAGAGTTTCTTATTGAATAATTAAATAATTTTGAGTACAAAACAATAAAAAATACAAACATTTCGATTTAATCTTCTGCTACTGCTAATAGCAAAAGGACTTCCTCCTCATCTGAAGAACTTTCGTACATGTTGTATGTAATAGTTTATATAAATTAAAATTAGTTCTTTCTTTAATTAATAGTACAATCCCGTCTCATCACTTTGACGCATAAGTATAAATGCACAAAATTGTCCCGCTTCCGCACAATACCGGACCGTCCCGCTCCCGTTCCCGCTCCCGCATTCCCGCGTTGGTTTGCGAGTACCTTAAAATGAGACGGATGTTAAGCATATGGTTAGAACTCGTCTGTCATGTAAGTAAGTACACGGCTCCAATAGCCTATGGCATTAGAGTTCGAGAAGTTTCCCAGCCCGTGAATTCCTGTGGATCACATGGATTGAAGCGGCACAAGTCGGCCAGGCACCGTTTGTCTTATCTTTGATGTGAAATGTCAGTTCATTACCGAGATTGTAGCTGTTAGACGTCAATTCCCAGCCACATTTTGAGCCGGCTTCTCCACAACTTGTCATTCCAAATTATGTTAGAAGCAAATTCAAGAAGATTCTGGCAGATGAATTCATGTTCCTCCACCAAAGCCTTTGTCAGCGCGTTAATTATATTGACATATTTTAAACCGATTGTATTATTTCGCTTTTATTTTAGGCTAATGCGAAACGTTTTCTATCGACCACAAGTGGTTAAATGACGCAAGTAAATGTCCAGTTTTCTTATACTTTATCGTTTTACATTTCATTTTGTTCATTGATTTTTATTTCAATTATGTAATGGAGGTTCGCAGCAGGGGACTGTCTACTATATGGAATGAATCATATTTAATTCGTATTAAATGACATATATAAATTTTAGTATTTTGATTTAAAACACTACCATCGCATAATTTCAAAATTAAAGCACTGATCAAAATTTTATCAATCGTAAAATCGTTTTATTGCATTAAAAATAGCCAGAGGTCATAACTCCTGTCAGTAGGTATATCCATGAGCAACGGGCATACATCACTTCAAAAATATGTAAATCAATATTCTACTTGACGGGTGCACAGGAAACAGTGACAGTACCAGCCCCCTTCGGTGTATCCCAAATAAACCATAGATAAATGTGATGTCGCGACCCGAAACATAAATATTCCACCGAACACATCCCTTGCACCCTGACCCCCTCCTGCTCCTCACACTGTGCCCCCTGATGCGGAGTTATTACGTGGCACCCTCCCTGGCTATATCCGCCAGCAACAATTACGAAATGCCTACAATAAATCTACATGTATGTGTTGTAATACGTTGCACTTAATTAGTGCATGTGTATAGTATAGTTTACAGTGTACTGTATTGTAAACATGTTTTATAGATCCAACGAAATTCAAATAAGTACCTGCTTGTATAACAGTGTACATATTAACTAGAATAGCCCCATGTATGGAAATATGTTTTCGAATAAATAAATAAAATCCTATTCTAGTTTATAATTTTAGATTATCAAATTGAAATTGTATAAATGCAGAATTAACAATTCTGTCATAATATAAATATTGTCTTTAAAACTTGTCAGAAATGTCCCAATAGAATCGAAAATAATTTCATAAATGACGAAAATTAAATATACTGTAGTAAATTTAATTATGTGAATTATATTTGTAATATTTCAGTTCCATTCTAAGTATTGAATGAATAATAATGGAACGTTTTGAAAATAATTAAATGGTTACAGTAATATCGTTAATCCAGTCCATGCAGTTGTAAAAATTTATTTACCTGATTTAACAGTAAGGATGGAACTTCTGATCGTATTATCTCTATTGGCAAAAGTGGAAATCGATGAACTATATACGATAAAATCTGTCTTTGAAGTTAAAGTGTATCGGGAAATCTAAAAGTTTACTTGAAGAGAAAAATATACTGTATCCAATAGAATTATTTTCTTAATAATGTACGTGAGATTTCTGCCTCTAGTGTGGCTGTGAGCCGGTTTACTTGATTATTGAACTTGGCTGTTTTCGTTCTTCATTCCAGTTCACTGAAGCCTGTTGATTTCGTACTCGAGTACGTATTTCAACAGTTACTTTTTCCACGCCAGTTTTATTTCTCGCACTCCCAGATATATTACTTCTTGACATTTACTCCAGATATATCTACAAATCAATATGCCTTCACTGTCAACATAGCTGTGTTACAGGATCGAAATGAATATTGTCTCAATATTTAACAACAAATAAATAAGAAGTTTTTATCGCGTGAATATTATCAAATGTGAGCAAGGAATATAATCGCTATCGTCATATTCGCATCGTATAAAATAAATAAATATAATTATTAGCGATAAACGTGCGATACAGCAACACATTGAAATTCAGTTGTTAAATGCGAAGGAAATGACTTTGCACATTGAAATTTTACATCTTCTTCTTATGCTTCTGCGATGATGGGTAGTAAAGAAATGTAAACGAATATATTTCCGGTAACGGTACTTACTTTCCGGTGTTCGCGATATATAATATTTGCATATCATTAATCGTTACGGTTAGAAGCTGAGCAAACTGCGATGCCGATGCTTGCTGGGTCTCTGCGTATGTAAATACCTATCATCTTTGGTTAATACGTGCAAGATAAGAACTATGTACAGTAATTAGTATTGGGCTTCAGTATCATTAGATATAGTTCAAAATGTTGACAATGAGGAATACACCGAATCGCTGATTGTGCAACTTAGTTAATGAACGCTGAATCAAGATCTGTCGAAATATGAAACGGCTTTCCTGTCTGTGAAAATGCCAAAAGGCATTCCTTGCCCTCGCAGAGATTATATTATAGGCTAAGTGATATTCGAAATAGGTCACTCTGGTTTTAACACGTAATCAGCAGAAATATTGCTTTGAATTGATATTTTTATTCATAAGTATGTAAATAATACCAATACATACCTCTAGTATTTGTTGTTATCACTTAATAACAAATTCTAACTAATTATGTTGCAGATGGCTCTAGTAGTAGGTAGAGGTACATTTCAGTACTGTATGTTTGCTCTAGGTACCGAATACAATATATCTCAAGTCATAATGGATTTCCTTAATGTTAAATAAACGACCGAGTGAGCACATGTGCCGGGTAAAGATATATTACATGTGTCCTGTCAAAAGAAACCTGCATAAACAGCCATGAATCAGTGTGCAAATATAAAAATATTAGAAAATTGTATTTTCCTTGCACAAAGAAATTGTGTTAATCTACAAAAGTTGTTCCAAGCATGGACGATATTTCATCATAATGAATTAGTGTTTATATTTACATTGTACTCAATGTCAAGAAGAATGTCTAACATTATACTCACGAATATTCAGTAGGTATATCACGAAATTTACTGATTTAATTAGAACTGTTAACAATACGAAACACGTTTTGCTTAGCTACATCTGTTGAAAATTACATAAAAGGTATCTAATTAAAATTCGGTTATAAGTTGATATTAGAAAAGTGAATAACTACAAATAGCTAATAAATAAATATTAAATGAGATGAGATCAAAAGATCGAGTTACACTAATGGATATTTATGGTAATCTGTGTAATAAAAACCTTTAATAGAAATTTTGAATTGGAAACTAAAACTATTATGAAGTTAATATTTATGTAAATTTTGTCAGTGAAAATTACATCGTAATTTACATGTATAAAATCACATAGCCGAAAACGGGAATTTTATGTAATGTGACATGTATCATTTTTCGAATATAAATTAACATACGTATGTAGGCAGAAAGATGAAACTAGAACTAAATTACACCAAAGCGAAAGATAAAAATCTGGTGTGGTCACCACACTACTTTCTTATACTCAGTTTAAATTGGCACATATTTGACATTTCAAATGCGTATTTCTGTAAATATTTTGTCTTTGTTTTGTTTTCATAGCATATATGATATTTTAAATACATGCCAATATATAAATACATTTTACTCAAAATTGGATAAAGATAGAACAAAAATGCATAGAACATTTTTTCTTAAGCTTATTGTTCTCTATAACTTTTATTTCAAAACTTTTTCCATATCCCTTTCAGTTTCTCTAATAATTCTCAATGTTCGATTTTGATCTTCAGTAAACTTCCTCTTCCGGTTGTGCGATTATGCTAGAAATCTAATCAGCTCTTCATATAATCAAAAAACTTTTAAATACGAAGTTTCATTGCCCTGTCTTTGCTGGTTTTGAAGATAATGAACATACAGACACACATCCACACACGCAGACGTCATGGCGAAAATAGTCAAAACGTATTCAGGGGACCTCAAAACATGTATTTCCATCAAAATCTCGCAATCGAAATTTTTCATGATTCCTATACTTTCTTTATACTATGTATAAGAAAGTAAAAATTAACAAAATTGCATTTCTTATATTTCAAAATAATGTTGTCGTCAAAGGAGGTCAAATTTATCGGGCCGTCCCCCAGATCGTAATCGTTGAAGTTAGTATTTTATTGTAGGATTATTTACAGGCTATTTACATAAAATAAATGAATCATTAAAAATTAAACAACTCTATACAATTGTAACATAAATTTAAAACAGCAAATAATTATTAACATTGTAAACAATTGCTGTGTTTTGCTATTTGTTTACTCAAATATTCTACTCAACTGGTAAATATTTGAATTTGAATTATTTTACGATCGATAATAGCAAATATTAAAAACAATTATTTAACAATTTATAAAATATCGATACATATTCAAGAGTATGATAATAATTATAATACGTAAATTATGTACGTTAAAAAAAATAGATCTGTGTTGGAAATGTAGAAATATCACGACTATGCGTGACTGGGTAACATTATTCTTATAAGAATTCCGGGAGTTGTAATGAAGTTAGTGGATATCTGAAGTTGACAAATTCACAGCCTCGGATACTCGGAACGCAAAGAGAAAAAATTCAAGTGTTTTTAAGATAATGTTACTATTATACCAACTGTCACAGTCCTTCTATCAACTTAATATATTTTATTTAGTATGTGTTACAAAAAGTGTATAGTTTGTTTTACCATAATACGCAAATGTATGAATGTATCACGACCTTCTTGATAACAGTGAACTCTTTTAATCGAGAAGGTCGTAGAATTAATAGTCGTTATAATAATAATTGAAATATAAATTATTATAATATTATTAATATGATGTATGAATTAAGGAATAGTCTACACGCTACTAGTTAAGTAGTAATAGTAAAGAATTAAGTATCGTCTTTAATTTAGTAGAGGTTTTGAGGAGATATCGGGTTAACGTCAAACAGGAAACGGATATGGACTCGAGCAAATCTTATATAACATTTAACGAGATTTCTCCTTTTGCTTCCTGAGCCATCTGGTGGACGGGCGCCGCTCTTGGCATTTATCAAGAACCAAGAATTTTAATAACCAAATTAAATCAGTAAAGCGATTTGAATTTTAGAATAAATGACTGAAATTATCACAAACCGTCACCAGTTTTCCACAATAAAAACTAATTATATTAAATCATCTTTAGGCTTCGCGGTTTCGAAGTGCGTTTTATCAATTTAATTAGTAGAATTAATTGCACAATTACAGCGCCAACGGATTGCTGGAATCGTTTTTCCAGAATGGCACCTCACTGAACCAACACCGAAGTAAATGCTGAACGACCAACATTAAGTTTTACACCAGTTATTTTTACAGCTAATGCATGTGATACCCTTCTTACAAAAAACCCTCGCGAATTGAACGGCGCAGTCATTTATAATTCATAACATCCGTAATGTATATTAGATCATCATTGGGTGTCTCATTAAAACAGGGTTATAATCTAATGATACTGTTACGTACCTACTTAACCAACAAGTTTATTTAATCCTCATAGAGTGCAAAACTCCTTTTAAGATTCAAAAGTTTGTTTCGAATATTGTTTCAATGAACATTGTGAAAATAAACGTTTTCAAATAGCAAGCATTGTGATTCTACCTTGCTATACCTTGTCCGAAACCTTTGTGTTTTGTTGAGCAAGAAATGGGCTGAAGGACTGTAAGCACTTTACCCGCTTAACGTCTTTACCGGTGGCTACACATCCTCACTCTACTACCGGTGTAAGTGGACCGATGTGTAACCAGTATGCGCAAATACATCCACTACCTGCTTGTAACATCATAGAAACATTTCGATATATTTATTATACAAATATTTAGTTTCTTGTTATCTTGTAATAGATTGGCTATATAAGTGACCTAAATGAAAAACAAGATATGACATGTATTGAGCTGTGCTGAAAGGTCAAGAAATGACAGTTGTTCTAAAGGTTATGCATAGAAACATTGCATGCTTACAGTTCTGTCATCTATCTAGAGTACGTTAACCACACAACGCACAGCAAGCTCCTCCGGTAGCTCAACGGAACGCTACTGCCAAGGCCATTAACAACATCCGACAACCACAAACTTGTGACGTGAATAGCAATAAGAAATTTCCACACCGCTTGTTCTACACAGGCTGATACTAATCGCCGGCGTGTTTTACTAAGATTACGGCCCAGAAGCACCAACATAAAGACCTTGTCATTTCATCCTTAAATGTTTGAGTGTCTTCAAGAGACCAGACACTTTGTAATTTAATTGTGTCTGCACTGATTTACGAAAAGCTTCTTAGTCTTGCTTCGAGTGTTTCTTACCATTCTTCGTGTTGCGTGTTGTTCCGCAGTGAAAGTATACTTCATGTTGTGATTAACAAGTTAATGTTTGTAAAGACAGAATGGACACCATGATATAGTAACTTAATTCTCTCCTTTGATATGCAATATAAACAAAAGGTACGCTGATTGTGTTTTACGTTTGTATAAATAAATAAGAACTTAATAAAATATATTATTACTTTACCTGAATTTGTATTATTATTTATGTTACAAAAACGGTATGATATTATAGTTATCAGGTCACATGAGTCACATAGAATTTACCATATATTCTTGAACCACTCTGTGACAGCGTTGAAGTTCTGGTCACATCTGAGCACAGGTTTCATATTGCAAGATATCAATTACGTGTTCAAACTTCTCTGAAACTCATATTGAAAAGAAGGCATAAAGAATAACAAAGAGACGCGTCGGAACAATAGCAGAATTTTTATTGAATATAACTTGTCTCGCCAAGTCGACTACTCTATTAACATATATTTTTTTGTAGTTCTGTATAAATATAGATATAACATAAACAATAAGTAATATGACAAATTCACATCTAATGTTACATAAAAAAGGACCTTCTATAAAAAAATCCACATAAACATTTTATTAAAAATATACTTTGCTAGAACACGTAAAATATTGCAGGCAGTCAAGGATGAAATGAATTTGTATAATACAGACAAAGTCAAGTTACTGCAATGTGGAATAATAATACAAATTATTCTAAAAGAGAAAAGAAAACTAAGCAAAGAATGTAATTTTATACTCCAACATTCATGAACAACATTTTGAAACATGGCAGTCGATTATAAAAGTAAATAATTTATTCGTTGCCCCCGTAACACAAAAGTTAAAAATACAGTTGGTCGTATTCAGGAGACCCTTAACCCTTTTTAACAACACCCAAGTTATCTGTGCACTTACGTTAAACAGTGCGACTGGAAATGGCGGAACACAGGGAAAAAAGTCGTGATGAGGGTCAGGTGAAATACGACAGCTTCCCACGACATGAGCAGGCTCAAAGTTCTCTGTAGCAGCGCGATGTCGAAACTACATGCCGCGACGTCGGATGTTCACTGCTTATATTCAGCAGACAGATCAAGCAAATTACTTGCACAACACTGTGTTGTAACTAACCGCTGACGTAAATTAAACATTACTTACACAGTGGTACCTCAACTGACGAACCGCTCTACATACGAACTGTGCGCGGTACGATCTTTTTTCAAATACCAGTTATTACTACGTCACATTTATCTGTCATACGATGCAATAAGAGGTGTGTGCGACGTACATATAGTGGACTATTTGCGCAATGTTGTCTCTATGTGTGGATGTGTGTTTGTACCTATCTTCATTATCTAGAAAACGAGCAAAGATGCAACAATGAAACTTCATATTTTTGTATACATATCTATTTCGGCATTTGTGTAATCAATCAATACAATTAGTGAAGATGATAAACAGATCATAGGAAAATGGATTTTATTTTACAATTTTATGGAAGCTAATTTTCATACTACGTATCTTGCAAAACTAGAGTTTTGGTAAATAAAAATTTGTAATGATATACGAATTGCATATTTATTGTCAAAATTTTATTTTTTTTCATTTCTTAGCATTTCCTTACTTATTATTTGAATTTGTTTAAAGTTTTAATCTGGGAACATATTAATTGATTTCTCATAGGTTGTGATGGGAAATTGGATTGCGAAATACGAACCACAGTCGAAAACGAATTAAGTTCGTAAGTAGAGTTATCACTGTAATTGCAATCTCCAATTATGAGATAATTTCAGGCATTTCGAAATATTAGCTTCACAACCTTACGTGAATATTTGAAAGATTTTTATGTGTACGAACTTTTCATCTCATGTGGAAAATCTACAGAAAGTCGTTCTCACGACTATATCATCTGTTTTTTTCAAACCTGTTAAACTTTTTATCGTCCTAAATGAAGTTTTTTAGATTTGTACCTGCATATTTTCAGGTCCGAATTCATTTCACCAGCTAAATTAATTTGAAAAAAAAATATATCTGAAAAGTTATTTATTGCAAATGAAAAAAATGTTATCAACTAAAGAAAGAATATCGTATGCAATGTGATTATTTACTTGATATTTATCTTCTGGAGTTAAGATCATAATTCAATTCAGCACAATGTACAAACTATAAAAGTTTACTGATACATGAAGATAAACAGCTATTGTCTTTTATTGCGTATCTACAGTATGGATTGATAATATATATACTTACGTAATAAATACTGTACAAGAACCATGAAATATAAAAAATCATGGGAAATTTATAATATTTACTTTCAGGTTGTTATTACCACATTTAAATACAGCCATTGGCGCCCACAGCATAGAGTAAGGGCGGGGGCATATGTTTTGTTATGTTAAAATATTATGCTTTTTTATACTTCTATATTTTGAGCAGGTCTGAGAACAATTATGATCTATATTTTGTCCACCCTTGAAAAAAATTCTACAGTCGTCTATGTATAAAGCAGTTTTGATCTATAATATTTGCATGGAAAAATACATATTTACAGTGCTGTGCCATATATGGATGTGGAAGTAGAGACAAATTAATAAATATATAACTTTGTTTTCTGTTTCAACAAACTCTATTAAAATAAAACAGGAAAATTAAAATTATGCAGAATGTTATTACAATTTTTCACTTCAGCTGTCCTTACCCACGTTTCTTGTAAATGAACATTTATTTTTCATTAGTGAGTAAATATTTCGTTTTTGGGAAATGCGTGTGTAATCAGTTAAACACGGACATAATGTATATGTACACAGACATTCATGGATCAGCACTTTCGTTTGTAATTTCCCTTTAAAAGCGCGTAAAATCGATTCGAACACGGAATAACCTTGATGTTAATTTGTTCACGCCTGTGTGCAGGAATGCTTGCTCAGCCCAGTTTAATCTATTACGGGCCGGGAAGAAGGCAGTACATTTTTTATCTAGGCTATTTAAATTAGAATGTTTTTGCATTGACTAACTGTATTTATTCAATTCGTAACGTTGTTTTGAGCAAATATCTGCAAAGAGGATGAAATCTTACATATTGATACAATTTATTTATAATTGAAAAGACTCATGGATACCGTTAATTGTTTTATCTTTAAATTTACTTTAATGTTAAAAGCTACCTAACAGTTTGAATGTGCTATTTTAACGACAGAATATTCCTGAAACGTAAAAGGTTCAGTGGTTTTCGATAGTCGTGAGGTTTTTTCATTCTTCGATCCAAACTAAGATCTATATTTTACTATGTAAGAGGCCGAAAGGTATCGCGATGTTTAATGTTTTTCTATGTAAATTCAATTCTAATATCCGGTCCGCTATAAAAATAAGCTATGAAATGTGTGTAAAGAATTTAACGAACTGCAGTAAATGATATTTTACCCTCTGATTTAACCAAACATAAAACAGCTGAAACGACATTGTAAATATAAAGCGACTTTCATATTCGTATTTTTACTTTCGTCTACTGTTATTTTATTAAGTATAAACATATAAACTTACATAACAACTGTGTAAATTTAAAGTAAATATTGATATCATTTGTTTTCTAGTATATTCCTTTGATTTTCTAATTCCTTCAGAAGCAAATAAAAGCTTGAAATTATTATTCTACATTGTAGCAAATATGCCTAACATGTAAATTCCATGACGATGCATACATGAATTTGTATCCTTCCATATGTAAACAATATCGATCGAATATTGCAGGTTGTAAAATTCTGTATGCAATTTTGTAGATAAAACATGTTTACTGTATATCTGTATTCTATATATTCAATGATATATTTTTACAAATTCAAAATATATTGACAATTTTTATATACGTACCTACTGAACGCAAACTTTCAATGTTCAACAAACATTTTATTGCATAAACTCATAAAGTAGTAACACATGCAAAAATATTTTAATAAAAGTCAAACATAATTTCCTATCGAACTATAAAAATGTCACTAGTTAATAGTAAATTTTGATTTGACAAAATATTTGTTCAAGAGAAATTGAAAAATATTTCACATCATCTACAATTTGAAAATTAACAGTGTTGTTTCGAATATTGCTTACCGTATTCACTAATAGCTAGTTTTATTTATCACAGAAACTACAATGGCCATTCAGTTATTTTATACACTAGTTTATTGTTTACGCACAGTACGACAATGGCGTTTCAGTTGACCGATAAAAATATTACTTATCTAATGATTCATATTGTTTCCCGGTCATTTTCCATCTTTTACGATGGACATAACGAAATTTCTGGACCAATAACTTGTTTCCTGGTCTTTTTGTAAGTCGTAAACCATTTCACAGCCCGCTTAATACCAGCACGAGATGTAATGACAAATGGTCGAAAAGCTTCGCTAACTTATGACCATTTATAATACAGCAGCTGTTGGACTTGGCCTGCGGACGGATGCTTCGCCTTGTGTTGTGTTCGTTTGCTTGCGTGAAACAACGTGTTCTTTGCTGGAAGCCACTGGTATTTACGTCTAATCTTCTCTGTTCCGCCAGCCACAATTGGCCAACAAACGGACTATCGATTCTCCTCACTAATAAGTATTTGATAACTTTGGAATGGAGTTACATTCGTTCACAGATAGTGTATTACAATTACGAAGGAAAGTAGGATCAGTATACCTATACTGATCTGTCATTCTAATTACATCATGTCAATTAAATAACCAATATATCTTTAAATAATAAAACATTTCTATTATATTACAAAGAATGACTAAAGCATGTAACAGAGAATATTTAACGCGCGCCGTGTTTTATATCCTGTATCCAGTGCCATCTGTTCGGAAATAGTTACTCTAACTATAATGGAGTTTCTACGTTTGGTTATAAAAATGTCAGCTGTAAATTGCAAACGAATAGAGATTTTCAACAAAGAGCGATAAAGTTTTTACTGCCGCGGGTACCTACTGTTCACAGTACAGTATTCTTCTATCAAAGATATAAAGTTATGGAGTAACTGTCACGTTCCGTCCACGGACACAGCAAGGTACCCTAGCTGGCCAGCTAGTTTCACTGTACTACTCTCAAATGTAATTTTACTTCCGGTATAGTTGAGTAGCTTACGTTGTACATACTTGTAGCACGTTCATAGTCCAGCGTTCCGAAATATAACATATATTCATACATGCTCGTATGTACATGTTGCTTGTCAACAATATAAGTATATTATGTAACTTTGTCTGGTATATTACTTATGTCAGAAGAACGTAGAACATCACTTCAAGAGTATACATTATTAATTCGTCAAATTTTATGTCTAGTATCTAAACTCCTCACTTAAACCAAATGCTTTTAAATGATCATACTAAAGTTTATTATTAGGAATATTAGCAAGTTTTTATGGCGTTTGGTTAATGTGGCTTACATATTAACATACAAAATGTTTCATTTTATCAAACACATATTTGAATCTCTATTCTTCATGGTCAAACATTCCTGACCTTTTCAGGGCATGAATAAAATATATGCTTACGAATATACAGGTGCTTCTTCTTTGAAAACTCAATTTCAGAAACTAGCAGACGTAAACATTTGCCTACATATGAATAAACGCCGAAGTTGTACTAAATCTAATCGATTCAAAGTGTTTTGTATGCAATAATCTGTGCTTTGTGATATGAAATTGAAGGTAACATGGTAGATATATATTACACACTTTGCATATGTGTATATGGTATATCACCACTAATTAACATTAATTACTTTTAGTAAATTACGGCAGTGAGAAAAACAAGACAGCACGGTTAATGCTAGTTTATCTGGCAGAGAACAAGTGATGATTACAGCAGTTCTTTCAACTTAAGAACGTTTAAAAGTTGGAAGTGCTTGTCATCATTAATTTCGTAAATTAATTTCTCACATCAAATCAGCATAGCACCTTTTGGGTTGCCTTGAGACAAAAGGCAAATGCTTCGTTTGAGGTTTTTGCCGGCAGGGTCGCGTTGTTAGATGACGATGCGTCGCTCGAATCACTTCGTTAAAGCGACTCGGTCGACATCCATGATTAACGTGCGCCATTACAGTTTAAAATATGAAAATGCTGGCTAATTTGCTTACGCGCTACATGTCACAAGGTAGACAGAATTTTTAGTAGGTAATTTTACACAGAGAACCTCCACGCGTCCCAACAATTAAGATCATTATTCATCACAGTCAGCATTTAAAATTCAAAAATGATTCAATTACTGTTCGCTGAATACTTAGGACTAAATCATTTCCTGTGAAATGACTATATAAATTTAAAAATGTGCGTGCATCTTTTTTTTTTTTTAAATGTAATATGGGTCTCCAGGCAATCCTGGGTGAATTGTTACAAAGGAATCTAATAGAATCATACATGTAGATCTAGTGTAATGTAATATAATGCGGTGCATAATGTAGTGTGTATAGAGAATAGTAGAATAAGAAATTAACTTTCAAGGTGTTTCATGAGATTTAATCAGCAAGAACTGCAGAAGACCGCATCATAAATACAATTTCACGAGAGAAAACAAAGCGTACGAAACGTAGATTCTTAATACCTTGAATATGAAATCGTTTAAAGAGAATTCTAACGATTCTGCCGGTCGGTGGTTTGAACAAAGAGGCTATTCAGTAAGCTAGGTTGAACAAATTGAGTGCTCCGTCGGGTTGGGCAATAACAATACACGATGACTGCACGATGAATAGGTGCGCTCGCTGAAACTCAGAACCAAAATGGCCTATTTCATCCAACAAAGAAAATTCATTTTATATCGAACATTACACTCATTACTAATGAGACATTAAACGACTATCGCTCAACCACCCGGTCCATTCTTTTACGATTTCTATCTATTTTCTGTTACGCAATTAGTTATATATCTCCCATACATTTTATTTTGTATATAACAAATTATAATTTAATATGTAATATACGCACGTTATTTAGTATTAGTAAATTAGTTCATATGCTATTATATTTAATAATAAAAGTTGAGGATCTAAATCGTTAAAATTCACTTCGTTTTTAATTCTCCCATTTCATTCAACATAAATTATGAAGTCACCCATTAAGAGTCAATTTGCTCATTTCTTATCAAATTCTTGATCATATAATTAGTAAAATTTAATGCCGCCGAATTAAAAATAAAAGAAATATTTAAGTACTCGGCAGAGAGTGAATATAGGCGTTCGTTGGCTGAACAGAGAACGGCTGACTGGATTCGTGGTCTTAAGCCGTCATATGCCTGAAGTTGGCCATTATTAAAAAGCTCTTTCCATTGATCGAAACCGCTCGTGCAGCACTGTGTGGGTTTGTCATTTTCATTGTCCGGATTTAATATATTAAACGATAATCGTCCAGCTATTATGGCTGCTTTCTTTCCTCGAAGAATGAATTCAGCATTCTGCGCAGTATTTCCATGAATTCTTCCACAACCTAACACGCGACTAATCGCTGATTTATTTCTAGAGTAGAACCAACTCCTTGTACGTATGTATTTTCTGTCGAAATAAGTAAAACGAAAGAAATGAATACAGTGCCAAATATTTTACAAACTAAATATGAATTAACAGTGCCATGATATTAAATAAATTTATTTCATTGTGTAGATAAATCAAACAGTAATAATATTCATGTTAAATATATGTGAAATAGAATAATACTTCGGCTTCTATGAAGGAATCTAGTTACTAGATCGCTGAGTTAACAAATAGGTAAGGTATTACATTGAAGAGTGACGTTGTCACTGAAAATGCCAATCTTTATGGAACATAAAAAGTTAAGCATGGTAATCACTTCTTTTAGAGTTTTTCCGAACAGACGTCTTCAGTTCGAGATGTGTTTTCCGATCCATGGCCATTTTTCCCGTTCGTAAACGCGTGTAGAATAGTAATGAGTGAACTGAACAAATATATACGACAGACAAGGATGTATAATGTCATTCGTTTATTATCAACGAACATTACAACATTGTAGTGAAATAAAATACATAACCAGAACTGAACAAAATTACATTACTTTCGAAAATAATTTATAAAAATTGGAAACAACGCTTTATTTTATTATTTTATTAATGAGTTTATAATATACAAATAGATATTTTACATTTACTGATAAGTTAAGCATATTTATTTCTTTATTTAAAGTTAAATATAAGTGAAACATCAACGATCTCTAGTTACACCAAACATATTTTTAATATTCTTTCAAAAATGTACAAAAACTTAACAACACCACACACGCTGGCGCCGCACTTTTACATCACTTAGGAAAAGAAAAAAAAATTTGTCCTGAAGTGAAGATCGTCTAGGGAATACTAATACTTGAATTACTTAAAATAAAAATTACAACCTTTGCACCCTGGCAGATAAAAAAGGACGCTATGTTACTGTCCAAGCAAGTCGCCTTTATCAGATGAAGTTACGAACGCTGTACACGTCTGAATTCAATTCTAACATTGAGCCCCTTTTTATCATTCAAAAGCCGCAAAGAACAAATTTGTGTATTAGACGGAGACCGCTGATAACAGTGGTGAAACTTGTTCCATCATGTTTCAAGTAGTTGTGTGAAATTTTCAAAATGGAGAACAAGTTAAAATATATGTACTCGTATATATTTATTTTACCAAGCCGTTTATTAAAAAATACATTTTATTTATTTAGGACAGAATTGTTTTGAAACGGAATATTGATAATATCGGAATTAATGATTATACCAAAATATATATTTACAATACATATAATAATTTTAAATGATTTTAAAACTTGAAGGGTTATTTTAGGAATTCATCAACAAATGGAACGAACAACGTACAGCGTCTTCTATCTTATTAAGGTGAAACTGTTATAGGGAAGTTCCTAAAGCTTCGCACAGATCGCAGCAGTGTTGCTATCACGAAAATTGGTATAAACTGCGTTGAAATAATTAAAGTATAGCCAACAATATTCCACGAAAAATAGCAAGTATGTTTCGTTTCCACTGTCGTTCTAATCAGCGTGAAACATACAAGACACTTCTATTATTTTATACATATGGAATTTTAATAATTAAAGGATGTCTATCTTTAATCTTTATATGGTTAAAGATTGTATTTGTTATTTGTAAAAATTATAATTGGAAAATAAATTTCTAGCAATTTGAAATTCATATATTATTAATTAATGAGCGCTGCCAATATAAACGGAATATTGATTTTATATCACTGTAAATAAATAATTATACATACAGGTATAAAATTAAAGTGAATTTTACACAATAGTTTACTGTCAATATGGCTTCTGACGATAATATATTTAGCTCGTTGAAATTTTTTATTTCCTTTATGCGATTTTTTTGTTTAACGCCAACTATCGTAGATTTAAATAAACAATTGTTTTATGCCAAAGTTCGAAGAATCTATATTTTACGATGTATATTTACGTGTTTGATCTTTACTGCAACATTTTCCACTTGTATATACTTTCGGTGCGGAGGATGGCGTAGGTTGTTTGATATTGGCACTATGTCACTAGTTGCTGGATATTATGTGTTATGGTTCGGTGAAATTCACGGTATAATAACTGGCATCATGCAAAATAGTGAACTTGCTCATTGTCTAAATATAATAGCACAGGTTGATGCCAGCATGTTGAGTATCGGTGAAACAGTGTCATACAGGAAATTCCGAATTTTCTACATAGCTCAGTTGATAACCGTATTTGCAAATATATCTTTCCGATGTATTCAGGCATATATTTTTTACGGATACAAACTATATCTGAGCGCAGAAAATAATATTGCTGTATTTTATATGTTCATACGGTTAGCACATTTTACTAGTTATGTGTTTATTCTACGAGAAAAGTTTGTACATGTGAACAGCATTTTACTGAAAATGGGACACGAATTGTCTGAATTACCCATGTTTTGTATGACAGATGCATTACTGAACAAATTGAAGGTTGTGCGATACTGTCACATGAAACTGTGCAAAGCTGGAACAATAGTTGACAATTATTTCGGCATACAGAATGTAGATTTTATGTTCACAATATTTTTGGTGGTTAGTTATTCGATATACTTTACTGCACAGTATAGTATATATTCGAAACCAATAGCCAATGTTTCAAATATAGTAGTGTGTTTATTGTTCATATTGGCTTTGACATGGATGATCATGGCAATATTGGTTTTGAGTCTTTGTACATCTACAAGTTATCAGGTAAGCAATATTTATATTTTACTTAAAAACATATTTCATAATTACTCTATTAAGATGAAAAATTAATTTTGTAGGCAACATATGTCGCTGCAAACCATATAATTTATATGATGATTCAAACAACGAATAATAAATTTTTGAAAAAGGTAGCAAATCGTACATTTATATGTATAGCGTTTGTAACACATTTGTTCTTTACAGCTCAATTTATTCTCGCTACATGTTAAACAACATAAACTTGTATTTACTGGATGGCGTATGTTTAATTTGGATTTTAAATTTCTCTATGATGTAAGCTTTCTATCTCTAATTATTTCAATTTTTTAAACTTGATTTTGTTTTCAGTTTATTACTGCAATATTTACATATGTTATAATTTTTGAACAAATGAAGAAGCCAATTTCAGTTATAAAAACACAAAATTTTAATTAGTAATTAGTATGGGTAGTCTGCATAGTTTATATAATTTGAGTTGTTTGTTGAAAATATTTCTACCTTTATTATATTATATGAAATATAACTAATTTAGAATACTAGAAATTTTGATATGTGTGCGTGTCTGCTGAAGTCGTGTTAAGGAGAGAACTGGCAAAGTCGCTCCTGTCTCTGTACAATAGTGTTTCTATGGATCTCAGATTCTTCATTTGTTCTCTAATCTTCGCGACTTGATGTTGACGAAAACCGTGAAGCAACTCAACCATGGCATCATCTGATTCGGTATTTTTGAGGAAGTCATTATCTGATAGTTGTGCTATTAATGTTTTCAGTTCGACAATGTTATTTTGTAGACCCTCGGAAGATTTGTGTGTTTTTTTCGATAAACTTGAATATTTATTCACTGGTGTTGTGTACATCTAATAAATTTTTTCGAAATATGATTACTATTTTATTGAAGTTGATTGTTTACCATTATACCTTTGTCTTTGGAGTTGATTTATTATATTTCCTAGATGATAATTTAGAAGGAAAATAAAATATGTTTGTATTTTGCGATGCACTTGGATATTTGTTCTCTGGTGTTGTATACATCTGTAATAAATGCTTTCTAAATTATGATTTCTATTTTATGAATATGGCTTATTTGTGATAATACCGTTGCCGGTTTAACTGGTGTTTCATATAAATTTTTTCTTGTCGATGAGAATTGTGGAGATGTGTTCAATATGCTTTCCATAATATGGGAATCCATTGAATGATTTGAATTGTAATTTGTAGACTTTGATATGCGAGGTAGAAAGGGAAGCGAAGTGTTGGTACAAATGCCACATATACTTTTCGGAGTTGAGTCTTCTCTTCCACAGGTGTCACAGCTGTCCTTTTTCTTTTTCTGTGCTTGTTGCCGAATTACCAGTTTGGACATATCGGCGTAGTATTTCATGAGAGTATCTTCAATGGTACGTATGGCAATTGCCACATCTGCTGGATGTTTACCCGTACTATTCTTGACTCCACGAAGAAAATACAATGCCCATTCTAGCTGACTGATTCCTAGGTGTTTCTTGTCACGAGCATCAGGTGAGAACAAACACCACACTACCGCTACAACATGATCTAATAGCAAGTGAAATGGAGGGCATTTAGCACGTCGGGTTCCAATATCTCTAAAATGTGAAATATTTGCAGGTATGCGAAATGTGTATGGTACAAGACGGTCTTGTTTTGAAGCGTTTCTGCTGTAAAGTTTTTGCAAAGACGGAATTGATTTGCTCTCATCGCTAACTGTAGTTTTACTTTTTTTCGATTTCTTTGCTAATTTTTTTCTAGCTTTACAGTTGTTGCAACTATCAATTTTAGCAACTTTTTTCTTTTTGCCACAACAATCTGAGCACCACCAATCCATTATGGCAAATATGACTTCTTCACACACGCACACAATTATGTCACAAATGACAGTTCTTGAAAAAGTCAACTGTTTATAGACACAGCATCTTGATAAATTCCATAAATCATGCTTTCATTTATTTTATTGTTTATTGCATTATTCTTAAACATACGATGAAATAAACAAAACATTTTAATTCAAATTATTAACTATTTGATATACTTTGTATCTAACGCATAAATTCTGTATGGTATTAAAACAAATGAATAAACTAGATTTATATTAATCTATAAATTATTATTGGTTACTTGTAAATCTATAACTGATAACCATATGAACACCTGCTGAATAAATTCCAGTGATAACGTGATCGTAAAACTGATTACCATTATCTCTAATACTGATAAATGTAAAACAAATAATACAACAGTTGCAAAGAGATATTTTTTCAGTAATTTGTGGTTAAAACTATAACATGCTGCTAAATATTCTAGGATTTTTGACCTTATTACTTATAGGGTTTGTGAATGCAACACCGTTTGAGCCATGTAAGTATCTGTCATAAATATATTATAGTACATATTTGGATTATTTGTACTTAAAGAGAACTACTATAATTCCAAATAATATGAGTATTTTAGAAAAAGTTCAAGTTTAAATATTGTTCAGGTCCTGGAATACCAGCGCCAGTGGAGGTGATTGCACACTGTGGTGATCAAGTGCCGTGTTTACTTCCACAAAATACAGATGCTAACGTTAACATAACTTTCAATATACGTAAGTATCTACATTTGGTTCAAATTTTTTATTTTATAGTTAAAATAGAATACATGCTTATAGAGCTAAATTATCATTTAAAATCAAACATGCGTATTTTACTTTTAAATCATAAAACTACATTCACCGTTTTAATTGCAGCTTATGATGTAGAAACTGGAAAGATAGATATTAAAGCAGACGTGGGATTTCTTGAAGTACCATTCTATCCGCCAGATAATAATTTATGTCATGCGTTAATAAACGCCTATTGCCCTTTGGATAAAGGAGAACGAATTACCTACAATTTGGTTTTGCCAATTCTTAAGGCTTATCCGGTAAGATAAATCTATACACACTAATCAAATCAAATCTAATTAAAGATTTCTAACTATACCCTGTTCTACGGTCATATTCCTGACTTCTTTATTTGTAATAATTAGTTTATTGGGGGGGGGGGGTACTCTATCTTAACAATACAAATATTTCACAGAATTTGTATTCTTAAGATGTAGCGCCCCCAATAAACTAATCATTACAAATCAAGAAGTCAGGAATATGATTCTGGAACAGGATATATTCATATTTATCTTGTTGCAGCCTTTGAAACTTAAATTGAAGATTTCCTTTCTGGACGAATCTGAGAAAGTACTGTCCTGTTTCAAAATGGCGGGCCAGGTGATTAAACAATAAATATATTTAATATGCAGACTAGTTCATAATCATTGCATTATAATTTAAAATATATTATGTGTATATTAATAAGTTTTAAATTAACATGTTGCTATATTAATATTAATATTTTAATCAGATACTAAGAACAAATTTACATTATGAAAATACTTTTGTGTCGTAGAATAAATTACGTTAAGTAGAGCAGAACATTAAATGATTAACTATTTGGTATAACCAATCTATCCCACGATTCAAACGACACAAATGTTTTATGGCAGCATAACAAATGAAGACCAGCTACGTGTCTTTATAACAAGAATAAAATAAATGTATATTAATCTATATATGTACTTAAATCCGTAATGATATTATATAATCTGTGAGAACTGAACTGGGCGTGTTTTATTTATTACAAATGTATTTAGCACGTATGTGATAATACGATGAATAAGTATTTCAGTATCATTCAACAAGTCATGATAACCTGTCGCAGAGTGTAATGCCTGTATCTTGCCTGTCTGGAAGTACAATATGATCATGATTGATAACAGTGTAACCGCTGATAATACGACAGATCATAGTTTAAAACCTGTCAGTATTAAATCAGATAGTTGTGAATACCAAATATCATGTGTTAGTCGTAATCTTGAAGCTGGAAATTATTGAATGACATAAACGCGTAACACATGATATTTTATTTGAATTATTCAGCGAATATTGGTTACAATCATGCGGAGAAAACGTGATGAAAAAATTGATTCATCTCGTCTGCCGGATGGAGGCTGGGGATGGATGGTAGTTTTGGGAGTAGCAGTTACAAACGTAAGTATACAATTATTGTGTATAAACAAAATGTTCCAATTTCAAAGTTGTGACGAGAATCTGTACAAATATGTATATTAAACTACTCATATTAATTAAGTAGTTCACTTTTACTAAATATATTTTATTTGAGTTGTATTGTATGCAGTTGAGTTTTGTGTCAATGGTCGTCGGTCAATTTGTGACGGATTAACATATAAATGATAAACAATTTGGCAGTAAAAATAATTACATCTAATAATAATACGAAAATTACCCATAAATTATATCTCAAACATATCTAAGTTTTGTCAGACGTTATGTATTCGTTATCTACGTTCTTGTTTGTTAATATGTTAAAAATGTACGTATCAGATAAATGCTAAGAAAGTATGTCAATTATTTTTGAATAAAAAATACGTCTATAATTAGTAAAAGCTGAGATTTCATAAATATATTAATACATTTAAATTCTGTAATAATGGATGAGAATAAAAGTTTTAGTAGGAATAAGCAAGAATAGTATAATATTAATTAGTGAAATATAATTATAAATTTTATACAGATGTTTAACCAGTCACTAGTATCCGTATTTGGTTTGCTTTTTGGTGAATATTTAGAAGAAATGGGCCACGGGACTGCAGGCATTTCACTTGTGGCCAATATCAACAATATGGTCACATGTTTCTCTGGTAGGTAAGCTTTTTACATTAAACATAATAATGTCTTTATTTTACTGATAAAATAAGTAGAATTTTTATAACGCTTCATTAAAAGTACCAACTTATATTTAAAATTCTTGATTTTTCAATTTCAAATAATACGTTTATAATGTACTGCTAATTTATCATAAGCCTAAGTAAACTTAAATAACGAACCAACGAAATTTACGTACCTATTATAATTTTAATGAGATTACTGTTAGCAGGTAATGAGAAACGAAATATTGGTAATGAACTTATAATATCACGAGATATATTTTATCATTGTGTATGATTTGATTATTCTTTTTGTAGGTCTTATAATGGGACCTATGCTAAAAAAGTATTCGTGCAGAAAAGTTTCCCTTTGCGGGGCTTTGCTGACATCTATCGGATTAATATTTGCCAGCTATTCTGATACTATAACGGAAATTATCATCTTCTACAGTATTTGTACTGGTATGTAGTGTTCAATGATAAGAGATGCAGCATTTTACAAATCACGTTTGCAGGACTGGGACTGGGATTAATTCTTCCATCAACCTTCGTCGTAGTTAAGGATTATTTCTCAACCAAACGAGGTCGCGCTGTTGGTTTGTCGATGGCTGGCACTGGTCTTGGACAGATGCTAATGCCCCAGTTAGTGGGTTTGTTGTTGAATGATTTTGGATTTGCTTGGACAACTCGTATTATTGGAGTCCTCTGCTTGCATGGTGCAGTGGGGTCACTGCTTTTCCAAGTAGGTACAAAACAATCATCATTCAAATTCACATCACAATTATATTTGTCAAACATAAAAACAATTTATAACCTTTCAGCCTGTTAAATGGCATCTTAAGCCAGAGGTTAAAGATGCTGTAGTTACCGAGAAACTTATAAAAGATACTGAAGTTTTAATTGAAACCGATGAAGAAACAAAACCAGAAAAAGTAGCTAACGAAAAGATGGAAGCAACACAAAAAGATATTTCTGTAAAATATAAATATGATACCAAAAGTAATATTTTTAATTGCGCAATTAAACGAAGGATTATGTTATTTTAATATATATATATATATATATATATATATATATATATATATATATATATATATTTATTTATATATATTTATTTATTTATTTATTTATATATATTTTTAGGTATGGAACATCCAACATTCCTGCAAAGTTTCACCAGATCGTTAGATGTTAATATGTTGAAGGATCCAGTGTTTGTAAATATTTGCATAGGTCTGTCTATGGTGTATACAGCTGGTATGGCTTTCGGTATGATTGTTCCATTCTTTCTGCTGGAGGAAATTCGACTTTCAAGGGACGATACAGCACTCTGCATGTCAGTGTTGTCAGCAGCGGATATTATAGCTCGACTCACTTTACCCAGTATCACACATTTCTTAAATATCACTAACCGGACAACATTTATGTGGGGAGCACTACTATTAGCTGGTGCCAGAGCATGTAAGTCGCGTAATGACCTATCGTTGAACAAAAAATAAATAAATATAAAAGCAATAGAGGAAAGTAATTTTAATTTAAGTTATCTATTTCTATGTAGATATCTAATTATCATGAATAAAAAGACTTGTGATTATGATATTGTTACTGATAAAACTGGTAACTCATTGGTTGCAGTCGTAGTGATTCAAACAACACGTGGTGCGATATTGGCAGCATGTGTGCTGTGCGGATACATCCGTGCCATCACCGTCATCAACCAGAATCTCACGGTGTCCGACTACTGTACGAACGAACAATTGCCTGCTGCACTGGGATGGTCAATGGTCTTCAAGGGACTGTTTGTCATCAGTCTTGGCCAGTTACTTGGTACGTGACACATGTGTTCAACAATATTTAGATTTCACTTTATTCCAAATCACTGACCCTTGGCATTTCCATGAAGTTCCCAAAGGATTATATATGATATAATGAATATAAATAGTGCAATTTATAGAATACCGTATCAAAAGTATAGTTATTTATTTATATATATATATATATATATATATATATATATATTAGTTTTAATGCAGATTAAAGAGAAGAATTCAAATTATTATCTGTTGCAAAACCGAGAAAATTTAAATAAAATTCTATAATACAATGTTGATCAGTAAATATCAGAATGAAGTATTTTTTTTTGTTTATAGGTTGGATAAGAGACTATACGAAGAGTTTTATACTGTTCGTTCAAGCGACTAACATATTGCTGTTGGTCGTGTTTGTCACGTGGTCCATCGAATTAGTCCTGTCGCGACTCAAACGGGCTGTCAAAACGTAATACTCCTATCACAAGTAATAATGAATTGAACATGTCAGTCAAGTAAGATTGTTAACATTGTTAGTTATATTACATATCTTAAAATGCATTATAAAAGAATGAACAAAATCGTCTTGTATTTGTTATAAAAATATATAATTTGAATTATTTCACAGTTAATGAAACATGTTTGTGATGAATATAAACGAGGAAATTTGAATATGTAATATATTTAGTACAAGTCTTGTTGATTTGATAACAATATGTTGAAATTTGATAGATGTTTCATAATTCAGTTTTGTAATGATAATATTTAAAGTTACTTATATTTAATATGATCGTAGGTACTATATGAGTAAAATGCGTTAATAACTTGCATCATAAGTTTACACAAGAAATCCTCCGTTTATAATACCAGAGACATGTGTCGGCAAGTAAATAAGGGTTTGTTTCCAATGTTGTGCCTGTGTGGATGTATTATATGGTGCGCTCTGTCTTGTCACTGGACTGTGCGGGTCCTTGACACGTTTCACTATGCACACGTAACGTTACTTGGTGGTGGCTGTAACCAGCAAGCCGCCACGGGCTGCGTGTCCGTCATACCGGGCAGTCATTACCGAAAAGGACATATTAAAGAGCCGTTCCTTCGTGGTTCGCCAATATAACGAGACTCTCCGAGTACTCACATACAAGGTTCACCCTTATTAAACAACCCTGCACGCTTCTAATTTATATCCAACAACGCTGAACCGGGCCAGACAACGGACCGTATATTCCACTTGGTAACGACACCCGCTCTCAGAATGACGCGCATTACTGAAAATCTTGAATTTCTAATTATACGTCAGGTGATATTGTTACTTGATAGTGCTGCAAACTTCAAATAGTTCTTCTCTAAATAAACATTGATGATAAACGTATTTATACTCTTGAGTTAGGAGAAAATAGAGTTTTAATTAACACTAAAATAGCAAGTAAAGTAGTGCATGTTCAGCATGAACAAGAATTGCTTCATTTAGAAGTACATTCGTTTGGCGGAGATTTTAATGAAATGCGTTGCACGTCGACAAACCTATATATTGTTGCAAATGTCAGTGTTTGTCTATTTGCACGTTACGAATAAGTAAAGCGAACGAAAATGTTCTTAACGAAATCACTTCGCACAAAACCGAAAGCCAATGTTGTGCGAGGTCACGAAGTAATTAATTTTAACGCTTCAAGTACTGAAATTAATTAATTACTTGCCACTACCGGAAACGGAACACGTCGCACTTAAATAAACTGACACAGTTGAAAAACATCAACAAATACGGTGGGTGCGCACAATCTTGTCCGGCGTTAAACGCAGGAATTTTATTACGTTGTAGCGACTTTGGTAGTTAATTTACGAAGTGCAAGCGGCATTGCACTTAACTACCAGGAGTTAATTAAGTGATGTTTTTTTTTGTAAGCAACCCATGACTGTGTATCGGGCTATACAATTTTCCTATACCATTTCATGACTGACATAAGTCAGGTTAAGTTATAACGCATTCATGTAGTTTTACATCATAAAAAAATGGTATAGTTCCGAATAAATATACTGCACATATTCAACTATTAAGATACACAAAAAAGATTACATAAATCCAAATATTCCATAGTTGCCTTTTAGTGTCACATACAGATATAGAAGTAGATTATGTATTTTTGTGGGTGCAAAACTAATGCCTGTGACTGTATGCTATTCAGCACATATTTTTGGGGTAAATGTAGCTTAGAAATTGGTAAAGAATGAACCATCTGTGCAGATAGAGAGATGCGGAATGCTGCATTGTTCCCTATGACGCCCGTGTCCCATTCATCCTGCATACTGAAAGGAGACCGCCTGCCCGCTGTTCTTTTCGCAGCTTCTGACTCGGGAGACGTCGACACATAGATAAAATATATGGCATTGAAGCATTAAAAGAACCAAAGCCAACTACAAACATAATGCCCTTGTGGCTATTTGTTCTATTAACATTAATGTTTCAAATGTCATACCAGTGGATATTGATACTTCAATGATTAAGAGACTAAAATGTAATAAAAGTTGTTCTCAAAATCATATAAAAGGTATGATTTGTATAGGGTTTTATCAAGGTAGATATCACAAATATCTATACGTCGTATTGCTGTATTTAATTATGACTAATATAAATTGGTAAAAAAAAAATTAAATTTAGTAGTATGAAAAGAACCAAATTTGTCCCAATAATTACGGCAATCATTACTTCTAATATGAAGGATGTAATCAATCACCCGCAATTTTAACTTTTATTAATATCTGACAGGTCGTTAATTATAATTTATCTAATCACGTTAACTGAGGTGCCGAACAAAAACAAATTTCCTATCGAGTGTTTAACGAGTGACCGTTTAGTTTCATGTTTTACCGATAAGACGTTAATATCCGGTCAACTTCCTGCATGTCACGTACGAGTTATCCAGGATCGTCTATCTTGTTAAAAAACTCTCTTAATATATTCGATAAATATCCTAGCAGTATAATCTCAGAGATTAGAAAGTTTTCTATCTGATATAGTGATATAATTGATCAGGTTGTTCTTGTAAAATTATACATCAACCAATGATTGCAAGACAGTATAGATCTTTTTTGTCATTTAAAATAATGTAACATTTGTGAATTTATATTTGCTAAGGGTAAACACAGTACTTTCATGCGAGAATTTATCTCTGCACTTTTTTAGTGGTGATTAAATTGATTGGACGTAATTTTAGATGAAAATAAAACATGCATACATTTTGTCACAGCTGCAGGCAAAACCAATGTGTTTAGTTGCGGAACAAGTGATATAAATTTCAACTCAGCAAGATAGTTCTACGTCACGTCATATAGCCTGCGGCGCTAGCATCGCATCGATTAGCGAATATCTTACGGAAGCCCAAGGCAATTTATACATGTACTAAATGGGAGCACTTTTTTATTCTGTTTTTTTATTTTTATTTTTTTTTTGTAAATGTTTGTCCTGATACCTTTTAGCATTTTTATGTAATCTTCTTGAATGATAGGAGCAGACTGTGACAGTATGCCAGACAGATGTAATAGAAGAACTTTGACATTAAATATCAGATTTATGAAATTTAAAAAATAATTAAATGAAAAGATAATTTTTATTTAAATAAACAAACAATGTAAATGTATCAAATTTGAGCATTTGCTATTTATTTAAAATAGATTATATATATATATATATATTTTTTAAAAAATGAATAATTTTAGTTTGTTTATTCATAAACATGCATGTATGAGTAGAATATATGCTAATAAAAACAAAAATTTCTTAAAAAATATGTAAATATGTTCCTTCAGGTTCACTATAAGTGGATTCCACAGTCTATATCATCATATAAAATTAAGCTTTTTACTAAGGTATATAATTGAAAATATTTTCTGTTAATATTATTATCGTAACGTTTCAGACTGCTGTCAAATAAATTATGAAATAATAACATATTGATAGGTTCTATATATTTTGAACTATAGATACAAGGAAATGAAATTTGAACCCGTGTTAAATAAAGGAAATTTGATTCATTAAAATCTTGATCCGGCAAAAAAATTTAAGTTAAGAATTTTATCTCCTGCATTGTGAAAATCCTTCAATTTTGAAAGCCAAGTCCTGGAGCTTATTGAACCATAAGCTTTGCGACTGTCATCTCGTATTTCCCACGATGAAAATTTTGCAAGCGATTTTTACAAATCAATTCCTCACCTCGAACGCAGAATTCTCTACGTACCGGCAACTTTTAAGTCGTTAAACGAAAAGGAATTATGAAGAAAAGAATCATTTTGTATTAAAATACTTAAAAGTTTTATGTGTTTCGTTCTGACTAGAAGTTCATTTCATGTTCACTCGGTGGCGCACGAGGAATTTACTAGCCAACTTTATTAAAGGTAAACATATTTTGTACACGGTGGTTCATTGCTTTCTTCATTAAATTCTTCCGAACATCAACGTCAGATATTAAATGTTCAATAAGGTTAGTGACCGTGTGTAGCCTGTAGGATACGTCACATGTTTCTTTCAAAATTAAACATGTATGTCGTAAAAGTAATACGATCATATATTCTCACTTCATACAACAAGGATATGAATGCCACAGCTAACCCAGTTTCTTTCTTTCAATATTGTCACAATATAACCTGTTGTTTGTTAAAAGATATAACAATAACATTTTATCATGAATATTTTATGCAAAACTTGTAATAAAATTGGTTTATACCTATAAAAGAAGAAAAATATATCGATTTGTTAATCTTACATTTAAAAATATTTTAACATATTTATTCAAAATTAATAGACTGCGAATATACATCCATAGATAATTGGGCAGATATGTTTATAGTAACATATTACATTATAAAAGAATATCGGATATTGATCCGGGTCTGTTGTTAAAGATGTAATTTAAATGTTTGCATATATGTGAGAGTATTCTTATCAACGACAACGAAGATAGGGTAACACGAGAAAGCGAACGAAACAGATCTTTAACCGCAGTAAACTTGTGGAGCCGTGACCGACCCAACAAGCAAGTGAGCAGGCGAGCGGGGGGTTGTTGAGTGGGTTGAATGTTCGATGTGGGTTCCGGTTCTCCCTAATGAGATACGCTGCAATTATGCCACGAACAGAGCCACTGTGCTTTATGGCATTTTGCGAGCAAAATTCAGTTATACTTAATGGCCAGTGATTGCTGTGCATTTAGGGGAACATTTGGAAATTTTAGAGCCGAGCTGGAACCAGCAGCAGCTCATTTATCAATGTCGCCTTGACTTGCTTCGTCCCAATTCACAGCTAAGCAGCATTCGCTGTATATTCAAGAGACTATCATCACTACGAAGAACATTGCGCATGAACGCACTGAAAATCATATAACGAATAAATAATCTGCTCTTTCCATTAACATATCTCACACAATGAAAAGTTCACAGTATAGGCAATTTCAAATAGAATATTTTTACATTCTAATACGTTATATACAATCAATTTGTTAATTAACATCTACAAAACAGTATTAAGTGCAACAGTTCAAAAAAAATAAATGAAACTCAATCATGAAAGTTGCAGAAAAATCTTTAAATATAAAGGACAATACAATTCTATTTGGGTAACGAGCATTATTATAAAGAATATAAAATCTTTTGCCGTATTTCTTTCCTTTAGCAATGAAGAAGAAAAACACAAAATATTCTTTATGCGTAATTTTTCTACGCAAAAGTAAAATATGATATACGTACATATTTAGACATATTCTTTAAATTACATTATTTTAAAGAAACTACATACCTAATTAAAAAAAAAATCGTTTTTGTTCAAGCGTCAGGAATTTCATTTTATATCACAATAGAATTTATTGTAAAAGTGTAATAACATCTAAAATAATTTACATATTTTTTCCAATATATGTATTATAAATTAGAAGTATCGTAGAATATAAATAATTGGTCAAGAAATTCACAAAAAAAAATAAACGAGATGCTAGTTGTAAGAAACAATCTTAATAGCGAAACCGTTTTATAACTCGTAATTATGTTTTGGTTCCTAAGATTCGGCTTAATTAAAGGAAGCTCACGTTACAAATCCCAGGCGTCAGTAATATTCCATAATTTAATTCACTCACTAAATGCAGTCCCAATAATTTCGTCATTCAACTTCCGTGCAGACCTTCTATTTATATAGCTGCCTTCATCTCCAGTACACAGAATTATTGGGCAGATTAAAATAATCATTTACAATAATTTACACTAAAAGCGTAAGATAACGAAATATGCCATCGGTAACCTAATAGAAGATAATTATTTTGTTAATATTATGGCTTCTACAAGCACTGCGGATTTAAATAAGTATGACACAGTCGTAATTTCTGGTTTTGGACTAAAAAGTAGAAGCATTTCCCAGTTGCGAAGATTCTGTACAGTAGACATTGAAAGACATACGATTCTCACAAACCGGAACTCACAGCGGCAACAGAACGCACCTTGTTCAGACGAAAGGTGAAAGTATCTCTTTTTACGGTGCTTAACCGAACTATAACACTTCTATCATTTTCTTTCTGCGTAGGTACACGCCATTTCATTCCAACTTTGCACCGTTACAGTAACACTCGAAATAAAGAAAACTTCTACAATTTGTATTAGCTATCCGCCGGACTGTTTATTAGCAGTCCGCGCAGAAAATATAATCAAATTCTATACATTCCGAAGTGTATTGGTCGCAAAAGAAAAAATATTTTATTTTAAAGAATTGGAATGTTTGCTAAATCGCAAAAATAAATTATTAATAATGTTGCATTTTTATGAGGTATGGAGAAAACCAATACATATTCGCGTCATCTTTTATTTTCTTATTTTTGCTGTATTAAAAATGCATAACGTCGCTCGACAATATTTCGTTGTCAAGTACCGAGAAGTAGTCATTAATAAAATGCAGTAACATGACATTGCATGTAGTGAGGCGCAGGCAACGATAATTGTTTCAAGATGCAGGAAAAAACACATGGAATCGCTGAAAGGACATAATATTCTCTGAAATAAAAAATAAAGTTCTAATATGTTAGAACAGTATATTTAAAAGAATCACATTAATAATATAATGATGATATTTTATTAATAATGTATTATGTTTCTTGAAAAAGATTATTCTAGAAGAATTATATCGAAAATGAAACGATTTTTAGCGAATTAAAAAAAATTAATGTAATGAAATTTGCAAACGATTTTAGATTTTAGAATTGTTATTGTTCTGTTTACAGCCATGGTTTTATCGTTATAAAATGCCAATGTGCTGTTAAATTTACATTGACTGGTGGTGATATGATGTGTATGCGAAGAGGACCAGTTGTTGATGAAATACAACATTGTTGTAATATTGATATTAACGCATCGTTGAGCAACGATTATACTAACCAGAGTGTAAACAGTGCCAATGATACCGATATGTGATTAATCGTAACTGGCCACACTAATATGCTAACAAAGCCTTTTGTTCCATACTTGCCTCAGCTATTTTATCATTGGTTGTGATAATTAAATATTATATCATCATGGTTATCATACGAACAGGAATCCGTAGTAACAAAGAAACACACAGGACTGCATATCTAGTAAACGTATTTTAATTTCAGTAAATGAGTAATCCAGTTTTGTATACGACAAGATAAATTCAGATAAATAAATAAAAATTCTAGTATTTTTTTTCTAATAAATGAATATTCGAATTAGCTAGATATTTTAACTATCACAAATAATACAATGTTCTATTAAGAATTCAAAAGTAAAATATTCCAACATTTAGTAGGTACCTACTCTTCCCTTTTCTCTATTGTGTTAATTACAGTACTCTGTGTTACGTGAAGAGTTAAAATTAATTATAGTCCGTGACCCAACACATCATGTACACCGTTCTGCTGTGTGCAGTTTTAATTTTGTTTGCTGTTTTCGTTTACATTATTTGTATTAGGAAACAAGTCCAGACATGTACCTGTCTGCTATATACAATGTAAAAAGTACGTTAAATACATAATATGCATACGGGCACAGATACTGTCAGAAAAAATGAGAATAATTTATTAAGTAAATGTACGTGTAGTTCTTTTTCTAGAAGTGTAGCATTTTCAATTTTTTTAAGCAATAAATAAATATAACGAATTACTGCATCAAATCTCCGGCATCGTGATGTAATGTAAAAATTTTATTATTATTTTTTCAATAATAAGAACGTTATACATTTGTATGTATAATGTGATACAAAATTATTTTTCAATATATTCTAATTTAAACGTTTAGTAGAAACTGTAACTTTAATTCTCAAATTAATAACTAACTTTATGATTGTTGAAAAGGAAATTAGTAGCAACAACTAATGACAAAATATGGTATTTAATTAATTAAAATTGTACTTTTTAATATTGGCCACTGGAATTGCAAGTCTAATGGGATATTCAGCATAATTTCAATTCGTTAAATATCAATAAGGATTTGATTTCTAATATTTCATTTTTTTTTTGTTGAATTAATGTTACCTAATATTCTTGAATCAACTAAAATTTAAATGTTTTAATGCATTTTAAGGAAAACTATTTAGTTCAGTACTTGTATTTGCAATTATTGAATAGCATACATACATACAAAATAAAAGTAAATAGTTGAATATGATCACCAATTACGTGAAATAAAATACGTTAGAAAGAATTTATTATGATAGAAAGAATTCTATGAAAACTAAGGAAAAAAGTATACATGTAACATTGGTTTGTAAATATAGTTATCAAGTAACGAGGGTAAATTTCCGAGTGGCTCAATTTAGTTTATTCACAGACTTATTGCATTTTCTTTAAAACTCCGACCAATTCTTTATTCTGCGCGTTTGTAAACCTCATATTTATGCTATGCACGCGCATGTCTACTAGCAGCCAGACAGTCTGCCCCGACAATGTGAATTAAAACTAAAGGGATGTTTACAAGGGAAAAGAATTGCAACAGAAACAATGTAAAAATTATGCAAAATAATTCTGTTAACGACTACGTACCGAAAAGTCTTTATTTTTTAATCCTTGGATTCAATTTTCATGTCTACATAAGTATATTGTCTGTATTCGTTTGACATTCGTCCCCTATTTTCAAAAAGACGTTGTTTCTTTTGTAGAAACTGAAGTATAATAAGTGTAAATCTAATTTAGAAAAATATAAATATTTCATAGTAATATAAAACAATATCAATTCCTGAAACAACTGATATGCAGGAAGATTAAGATGTGATGATTCTTGTGAATCTAGTATTTAATGCTAGTATTCGGACTACTGCTTACATCAAGTTGACGCCTGACTGGCGAGAATTTTATGTCCACCACTTAAAATGTTGGCGCCACTAGTGCTTACAAAAGTTACCACATCCAGAACAGAAACTGTAGTTTTCTAAATGATGTTAATTTTAATTTTCATGTTTATTTTCCAAGGAATTTAGTTTCAGAACTACATAAAACCAAAAATCAATTTTCGTGAAATAATACATGAAAAGAAAAAGTAATTGAAATGTGAATAATACGTAATAGAACTATAGATTAATAGCAAGAGATGGCGTAGTTTAGAAAAACATGCTCAATATTTTTTTGTCAATGATTTGTAATTAGTTCGATATCAGCCTTCTAATATTTTATTTTCCTTCAAGCAATTCCATTATTTCCAGTAACAAATTGAAAGGAAAATAGATTGAAAATGAAAAGGCACCCTCTATATGTCAACCTGTCACGGACCGTAATCTTTATAAAAGGTAATTATGTTCCTCAGGCCGGGATTTCAGAAATCTAAAGCGTTCAACCAGAAGCTAATAAGATCAACGTCTCATACCTGTCAAATTTTCAAATAAAAAATCTGATATTTATTTTATTAGTATATTTATAAATAATTTTAGAGAAAGCGCTGCAGCAAAAATGATATATAAGGAAAATATTTAGAAAAAAAAACAATATTTATTGTATTATTTCAAAAAATTTCGCAGAGAAATTGATAAAAGAGACACAATGTTGACATATTCAGAGAAAAACTTTGTAGTGTTATGGAGAAACGTGTTATGAATATATTTTGGTTCTATGGTCTGTTAACAGATATCCTAGAGCGAAGCTCATTAGTCAGAAGAAAGAGTCATGCATTAGGAAAGAGAGGAGAGTTCAGTGACGCGCTGGCACTGTAGCCCGTCTATTCATATTCTTTCTCTCATTTCTCATTGGTGATATAAATTATGCACCAGTCTCAGGCGCCTTAATGGGAACAATCCCAAGCGCCGTTGCACACCATTCATGACACCATCTGGCGAGCCATCTCTAACGAGATAAGCTTCACTTCGTTTGCGAAAAAATATAAGGCTGAGAAGCAACGAATTGCGCGCGATACATGTACAGATATCCTAATGACGAACGATTAGTTTTCGCAAAATGCCAGGTGTGTCGCTTCTTCACTGCGGTTACATAATTTTTTTTATACAAACATTTATAGATCACACACACACACAGAGAGAGTGATTCAGTACCTCAAGTACTTTAACTGTATATAGCACTTAACTTACTGATCACTGTAGAAAATATATATAGATACATCTAGAGGTATTTAAAATGTGATTTGGTATTTCAACTGAAATTTTGAAGTAAATAACTAATGTTTAGTTATCAAAACATTTCGTTTATGTATTAAAACAAAGTAAAAAATCGATGTTTAATAATTTAGACTCTAAAATTTTGAGGTTTAAATTTCTTCCTTAAAAGTTATTATTCGAGAAAATATGTGATTATAGGACGACATTTATTGAAGACCCATAATAGCTTATTAATTTATTTGCGTTTTATAAAATAAGTAAATTTGTAGTTGACTGTGTTATTCAGTTTCTTGAAACACGTACACCTGCAAGGAATGTGGCAATTTGAAAGAGTGAACCACGTAGTTAATATATATCATAAAGTGTCGCGGTTACACGCTACTCTAAATTAGGTAGCTATCTTACTGGCTGGTTGCGACAGGATGCTGCCGCTGAGGAAACATATGCTTGTCTCGATGGTAAATGTAGTTGTGGAAGGAGATACGTGAATTCATCTTCATCGAGACAAGATCTTCATACGCGTACATTTTAATATAAAGTTACATAGGTGCGTAGACATGGCAATTTCCTTCATACTCATGTGCTACTATCAGAGTTCAATGTATAAATAAATAAACACAGATTTCAAACTATATCTTCCGCAATGAGAGAAAATTAAGTTAAACAAATCCTCCTAACGTATGAAATATACAATCGTTTTTCACTGTGTTATTTTAGTATTCTGTTTAAAATTTCACCCATGTAATTTTAAAATGAAAATGTACGAAGGTGAAAAATTCTTTTGACAAGACACTGGAAATTTTATATTCAAAAGCGTGAATAAAACAAAAATTGCTCCTGTGTATTTGTATCAAACTTACAATACAAATGTAGCACACTTTCAAAATGTAAAGCAAAATACGAACGTATGTTACTTGTTTCTTTATGTACATATTTTGTGTTACATTATATTTGCTATGTTTTACGTTCATAATTGGTAATAAAAAGAGCAAGGTTCTGAATTGTAGAAAATATGAAAATGTTCCAGAATAAAATATATGAGTTTGTACTCAATTAGAATAAAACGTTTGGTATATTGCGGTTATAAATTCATGAAATTGACACAATTACATGCCTAAGAAATCGTACATATGGCTATGACTTTACTAATATGAAGTTAACTTAGCATTCTGTCAAAAATTAACGAATGAACAAGTATTTTTGTTCAATAACTTAGAAGCATTACAATAGTAATTTTTAGTAGATAAATTCGTTTGATGGAAGAATGCAGTATGAGAATGCAGTATAATATAAAAAGAAATATAATTTGTAATTATAGTTGTGGTGATTTATAAACAATCACAACCAGTACTATATAAAATATATTAAATATTATAAAATGATTTTGAAGAAGCTAGATATTGTACAATGTCTAGGCTACAAAAGCTTGTAATTTTCACCAATAACAGAAACACGGCGTCTGTGTATGGTTAGTATAATAACAGATGGCGTCCAATGACAGTGGCAATTATCAGTAACCATAATGCAGAACCCCGTTGGTCGAACAATTCCCTCGGTGTATATCTGTATCTGGTCCCAACTCGATTGAACTAGTAGCTATCGCATTTCCAATTATTACACATCTGACCGCATATAAACTGAATATGCTGTTTGCATAATTGCAATTGTTACTCATTCGCTCTTCGTTATGAATTGTTGAATACTTAACCCAGTTCCAAGTTTATTGTTAACGATACCGTATTATTAGTTACGATTTACAACATGCATATCTTATTTACGCAGAAAAAGAAAATTTAAGATCTATTGTACCCTATATTTCTCTTGATAAATATATGATAATGAAGTTAAAAATAATTATATTTTCTAAATGTTTACTGATGTGAAATACTTATTTAATACACTAAAGAGCAAATAATTATGATTAGTAATATGTCATAACAATTTTAAAAAGTAATTAAGAGACAATATTTAACATCATGAACAAAATTTCCGATATAGATAATGATTCTCACGGGAACATTTTATATTTGGACTATACAATTATTGCATTATATTAATAATTTGCAATCAATAACTGTACAAATAATTCCAATATCCGTGTACACTGTACAGTAATAAATATTGTTATAAATTTCACATAAACATTCATACAATTGTATTCTGTGCTAATTTTAATTAGCACTCGCGTACAATATTAACTTGAAAATAATTTGTAAAAAATATTTTATTTCATAGAACTTTTCAAGCAATTGTCTCAGATACGACAAGAAACCACAAATTATCAGTGAAAGTCAGAATATTACTGAGCGTTAAATTTTATTACTAAATATGATTAATTGATACACCATATTGTTATTTTAGGGAAATTTCTGCAGAAAAAAAAAATAATGCGAAAATAATGTTTTCTGGCTGCTGGGCGCACATGAAGATAATTAATTTTCAAAACTGTATGGTCGTTTTGATGAAGTAACGTCATCTGTAGATATTTCGTGACATTTTCATGCCGCTAATTGATATCGTTACATGACACACATTTTCCTTTCATTTTATACAAAATCGTTGCATTCAAAATATTTCTTCTGAATGAAATGATGAAACATCAATTTCTAATAAGTAGATATTTATAAATAAGCCCCAATATTCAAAATTATAATAGACAAAAATGAAGTAACTTCCATATTGTTAGTGTGTAAATATAATTTTAAAATGTTTAATATACCATAATCATTTTACTAGAGAAATATCTTGACATTTAATTAACATATTTTTATACGTACATGTATGATTTATCTATGAAAGTAGCACAAACACAGGACATATCTGCGGTAACACTGATTATTTCTTATCTGAAATCCTGCACAATAAATTCAGCGACGCGTGGATAAACTTTGTCCGTTTTGTGAATCGTCATATCAAGAGTATCAAATGCGATGCATTGCGCATGCGTAATATGAAAAATCGTCGGAAAAGCGCGTGAAACTCATCCCGATAACCAGTCGCCGGCGGGAAACCGTCAGTATGGTGGCAATAACGTACTTTAGTACCACTTGACACAACAAAACACGCGCAAACAACTACTACATTCATGAAAAAAACCTCATTTATGTTCAATTTGTGTAATAAAATATTAGTGAAACAATGTATGTGTTTAATTTGATAGTTACAAAATGTTGAAAGACATTATTCTAATGATAAAAATTCAAAACTATAAAGAACATTGTGAATATAAACCAATTGTTGACAATAGGTAAGCTCTTCTTACATATTTAATTAAATCTACCGCATAATAAATATAATGTAAATATAACCATAACTCAATTGTTTTTAACAATAATTTGCATTTGCAAAGTAACTAAAAATAATTTTTCTTTCTCACCATAAATACTTGATACATTTGTTTTTCTGGACATATATATATATATATATATATATATATATATATATATATATATATATATATATATATATATATATATATATTGAAATAAATTGCTTCGTGATCTGATAATATAGACTCAATACTTCACGTTAGAAGGATCAGCACTTTAGTATATCAACTTGGTTATCCGGTTCCGGAAATGTCAACGTGTTCTGATATATTACACCGACGTGAAATCATTCTATATTGTGTCAAATAAATAGTTATTTAAGTGAATTAAACTATTAAGAGTTTACGTTTATTTCAAATAAATTAACAAAAACAACATTTATATAAAATTATATAAAAAATTTAATTATGTAATCGTAATTAATTAGTATTTAATGTACATTTTTGAAACATTTAAAATTCAACACTTAACGACATCAATCAAGATGTACTTTATTATAAGTTTATAGTAAATTTATTTAATTCATAAATATAAACTGAAAATACTCGTATTGCACATTGTAGTAAAATAATAGAATGCAAATAATCCACATGCTGTTCATGTCAAATTATTAGATTCTTACAAAGTCAAAAATTAATAAAATTTAAAAGCAACATAAAAAAAAGTTATATTGTTTATATTTTTTTAAGAAGCGTTATTCAGCTACGTAGCCTCCATTAAGGTAAACAAGATGATCGAATAATTGTTTATCGATTTAAATTATAGTCAAGTAATAATTTAATGTAAATGTAAAATGGTAGATGTCATTTAACAGAAAATGTTACTAAGTAAAGTTTTACAAAATTGTATTCGTTGTGTATGTGATATGCACTTGCTATAAATTAAGAAACAAAAGTTGAACAGTTCGTTAGCATTTGCTAAAATACGCGCTGTCCAAAACAGTTAAAAACTCACTTTATTCAAGCGAGCGTACTCGTATCTCAGAGCCGGGATAAGTTGCGCTCTTTTATCCTAGCGGAAGTGGCCGAAAACACAGACGATTGATATGACAGGAATAAAGAATTACGAACATGCCCAGTATGACGCAATGCAAGCAAGAACACTCACAGAATAACGCAAACACGATACACAACTAATCGTATTATATTTGAATAGACCTGACACATTTGTTAATTGTATGTGCCACATTTTAATATATTTGCAGAAGTGTGCTCATTATAGTTAATATAAATAAGAATTATTTGTAAATAATTTTAGAGTATTTCCAAATAAATCGTAAATTACTTAATGAAGTAAATTAATTAAAATATGAAGCCCAAGGTATCATAGAATTGATATTTTATAGATAAAGACCTTTATTATGGCAAACTCAATACAAGACATATCAAACATAGGATTATGTGATGTTTAAAAATACCATCTAAAATTATTAGTGAAAAAAAGATGTCAATACCTGAAAGGTTTTATTATTAGTTTATATTTATTTCAATTTAATGGTGTTATAGCGTGAAGACATGCTTGCTGATGGTATATTATCCATTTGTCTTGCCCCTGAATGTGGAACGTGATACCCAAACAGCAAAGAAATGATAAATTGTGACATTAACATGAAAACTTTCTTTATTATTATTATTATTGATTCGTCAGAAAGTTCAGATACGAAAATAGATACGTTCCCTGACCTATTCAGTAGTTCAAATATTTTATATGAGTAACTAGTTGTACATAAGGCATTATAGCATCTTATATTAGTTAGCAATCAAATATCAACGAATCCAATGCAAAAGCAGGGATATATTTCATTACGAAGTAACTATTTCCAGTAATACGACGATAAAACGTATTTGAAAATGTAATCATAGCAAGAGAATATTAACAAATGTATAAGCATGGCTTCGAAAATAAAATAATTAGATTCAATTAAATATACATAATTTAACAACGTATAATAATGTATAACGTCAATTTCTGACATTAATAAAATTATTAATTAATACCGTAGTGTATCCATTTGAGAAGTCAAGTATAAAATTCGTTTTCCCATTTAATTATGATCTCGGAACGTGGGATTTTAAGCATGGCAATTAATTACACTATACTTAATTTTCATTTCGTTTGTGGTATTTACGTGGTAATTACATTCCGGTAACTGAATTTACCGTTACACCGTTGTACAAGGAGTACATTGTGTTAAATGCAACCTACTCCTTCGAGAGTATTTGTAATATTATGTCTACTACTGAGATGCAGAACCCGCAGCCCGTTTTCAATTTTTTGCGGCCCGCTAGCAATAGAAAATTTGATATGCCTAGCATAATGAAAGCAGATATTTAAATAACATTGAATTATTTATTCCTCAATTCGCAGTTTGCAGACGCACATTTAATATGAAGTTTGTTGAAAAAGATATGTGAAAATATTTGTAAATCTAAATAATAAAGTGCAAATAACCCTTAACTGCAGATTAAATTACATTTTCATTCTTTCGTCGTCTACAAAAATTAAAAATAAAATGAACTTAGGATTCATGATAAATAAAAATTAAATTTTATTCAATGAGTTGTGCAAAAAGATTGTTATTACGTCTGTAACAAGAATTATTAGTGTATTATATTCTGGAATAAATTTAAATCCATTTCTTGTGAAACGAAGTAGCAATTTAAATGATCATAGGTCACTGAACAACAAAACACTACTCTTTCCGAACGACCATTACCAGAACATCCGTTCACGACATGTTCATTCCTGTATACTCGTAGCAATTACTCTATTCTTTCCCTTACAAACATCAAGACCATCATGACACACCAGCTCCCACCAGTCGTTCAGATGTGGTACAGTGTGGAAATCTCTTGTCAAACTGAAGCGTGCACGGACGTTGATGAATTGGTAGCCGTCGTCTCCGCGTTGCCTAAACTTCCGGATGCCTTTTTAATGTTTCGCAATCACTGGTCATTAGGAAAAATTGAATTTCATCCCAACCCGGTGCACAGAGGCATAAAATACCGGTCGCTGTCTCTGAACATGATGCATAATTACTACGTCGTACTATCTCATTAGACTCCAGTTAGATGTATAAAGCTTATGGGCACTAATCAAAATATCTTTTTTCATTAATTCGTGAAAGAATGTTATAATTCTTTGAATTATTAATTGAAATTAATTTAAAAAAATTTGGAATATGCAAATAAAATTATAGCCTTTGAATTTGTAGTCGGGATTCATGGAAATATTATTAAATTAAAGGATATTCCATTAGGCTTTGTTGTTTTAACAATATTTCATCAGTGAATAATCTTCTTTACTTGAAATCGACAAAGTTATAAGTACAAGAGATTTGATGTAACTTTTATACGCCGATCATATTATACAGAGACATCCGGCAATGTTCATTTCTAGTGAAAGCTCAGCTTTTGCTTTCAGAATGTATTCAAGATTCCAAAAGAGATCTTGTTAAAACTTCATCAATAATAACATTTTTGTGACGGAAAGAAATTCTAATGTGCCTAATTAAATTAAGATGTGATCTTTTGAAAAGTTTTCCTTTTCGGAAGTAATTTATATATCTTTCTAATATCTCACGGTCTTTAATAATTTGACATAGTATTCTTTGACATCCATACTAAAGAATTTTAGATAAAATATAAGTAATTGAAATAATAATTAAAATAATATACGATATAGCTAGAAATTCTGTTGTACTATGTACTATTGTGCATTTCATTCGTGCGAACTAGCAAAATTTAATTATTTATGGCGAAATTTCAACCACTGACAGAGGAAATTAATTAAAAGGTTTCATATATTTATGAATTCAGGTGTACGTGTCCACACAGAAGTCAAATTTAAATCTTGTTTGCTTTAAGTTGTGTGTAAGTACAACCCGTACCTTATAAGTTTTCCACGGAACTTTGCAACGAAGTTACTACTTGGCTTTAAGGCAATTCAAGAAGTTTACCTACGAAATTACAGTTTTTACACAAACTTATTACCTGAGACCGTAGTCCCAACTATATTTTTTCTAGATTTTGTTTGTATTTACATAGCTTCCGTCGAAAGGTGTGTGTCAGAAAACCTATTATATAATTATTTATTGCTAATTCATATTTCTTGAATTAAAATTTATCATTCGGATATGTGATGGATTATACGTTGTAGAAAATGTGAATGTTAGATAAATATTATAAACAGGAAATAAAAAATTACATAAATAAAGTAAGTCATGTAATAAACAAATTGGGAAGGTTAAATATTATGTTTATACATATATGGTTTCAAAGAATAATTGTGTTTCATTTCAGAAAAAAATATAATAACAGCGTGATGTGAAAAATGTTTCACATTGTGGCCACAGCGGGCATACTGCTTGTTCTGATACTCAGCAACAACAGTATAGGTAAGTAAAAAAATTAACTATTCATTAAATTAAATTGCTATTTATCTAACTCTAACTCCTCTGAATCAAACAAATAATTCTAAATCAACACATCTATCAAGATATATTTTGTTATTTGGAAAAAAAATTTAATTCGTCATATAATTGATAAAAAAATTGCATTTGTGTAATAATTGATACTTTTATACAATTAGAATGGTTATGTGTTATTTCCTATTTAAATAACTGTATGAAAATATCAATATGATAGAAATAAAAATTAGTAACAACAGATTTTTATTCTGTATTTATATAACTAACAATATAATGTAGAACATAACTATGTTAACGTGTAGTATGCATGCAAGTCATGTTGTTACATGTTACTGGAGTACAATGGGTCAGCTACGTTGCATTTCGTTAACGTAACTGATTGTATTCAGTTAATTTGTTATTTTTTGGTATTTATACATCATAGAGCATGTTCGAGCATGAATTGGTATTTTCCAAAGCTATTGAATATAGCCATTATATTATATTTCTTGTGTATATACGACTATTAAATTACACTGGCATCGGTATTATGAAAAGTCCAATGCAATTATGCCAAATTAAATACTACTTCTATCAATTTTTATAGTCCTAATTCAGTAAAAGAAGAGAGATATGCCTAATTATGATGAATTATATTGACATTAGAGTGAAATTTTAATTGTATATTTGAATTTTTCTGGTATTGATTTTCATTTTAGAAATCAGTTTGGAATAAATATTAGTAAAATAAGCGTATAACTTGTAATTCATCGTTTCTACGAATGCGAACGTTTTTTGTGAAACGCGCCGGACAAATTAATAATTATCGTTAAAACCTTACAAAGCTTGTTATAAGTAAAAGTTTTTTGCTGACATCAAAACTGATGTTGAATTCATAACAAACTTGTTAACAAGCGCGCAATGTGAAACTAGCTACAAACTGTAATTTGTGTTCACACCTGACACCTGCTGTGTAACTGCTATATAATTTGCGTATGTGTGTACCGCGTACTCATTCGTCTAACAGCTCTAATTAAACAAACTTAATAATTAAAAACTGTTACCGCAGATGGAATAAACATACATAAAACTTTTCCAGACTGTTTCGCTGGTGGATTTTATGGCTTCCAAACTGCAATAATTAGTTTACGATAGTGTCAAAGGTTAAACAAGGAGCTTATTATAAAAAAGAGAAATTCTCGTCCGCAATATTCGACAATAAATGATATATGCATAAATAAATACATATTAAATATATAAATTCAATTCATACTTTGAAGTACATGAAAAAATAAACATTGATACATATAGAAAAATAGTATAACGTTCTTTATTAGAAATTAAATAAATTTTTAATTTTAAAATAAACAAAAAGAAGTGTAAAGTTTCAAGCATATAAAATTAAAGAAAAATATTTATGTATGTAGTTCATATTTACACTAAATATACCGACGTATGTACGGGTTTGTGTATTTTAAAGAATATTCATTAATTTCGCTCAAAAAAAGTCATATTAATGAATTTTAATTGCTTTTAATGTGAGACTTGAGGCATAGTTAAATTATGAAGTACATTATAAAAATTATTACTGAAGGGAATATTCTTATATGTCGACTTTTTCATTACTTAATACTCTTATATTTTACTCTGGCAAGAAAAAATAACAATAAATTTGTGTAAAATTGTATATTTAATAAATTATTTCAGAATTAAATTTTAGTGTTCCAGCGTAATAAAATTAGAACTCAAACTGTGATTAAGAAATTTGTTAAAAATATTAATAGGAAATACGTAATTTATAAAAGTGTAAAAACAAAATTATTTTGATGTATTCAAAATTAGTTTTCTATAAAATTTTAAACACTAATTATTCGTTTTTCTTTTTACAAAAATTTTCAATGATAAAAGCAGCAGTATATAGATAGGTATTGCTATGCGCTTGCGTCACAAACTCGAGGGACGAATCGTTGGCACGATGTGCCAAAAGCACCAGGAGAACATAAGCTTAAGCTTGCTATAAACTGTAGTATGTTAACCGGCAAATATATTAACTGCTTAATTCAAAGAGACGCGTGCGCTGAAACATATTAATTCTCGTTGTGACCGGTGGTGACACTACCTGCTGTATATTCGTACAGAGGTGTACCGGCCCTATATATTAAATGTAGGTAAAATCAGTTCTAGAAAGTTTCTACAAATATTTCTTAATGTTTAGTTATATATAGAAAATAGCAGCTATTTTAGGCTAATATTAAATACAAAAATATCATTATATATTCAAGATACTAAAAATGCAGTATGTATGTGTATACTAAGGAAAATTATATTTATGACGTAGTTTTAGTAATACAATGGAAGAGAGAATGAATTCGATAAATAGCAAAGATGAAATACTATTATTGCCGCATAAAGGAATAAAAAATATGAAACATATTTAAATAACAATGGCAACGGTTAACTTAAGCTTAAGCAGATAATTTATTTAATTAGGGGAAAACAGTACTGTTGATTTTATCTTTGCGATGGGAAGTTTTTGAAAATAACTTTGCCCAAATAAAAAATTTACTGAATACATCTTGTAGATAGGAAGGTTTTCGACCTTACAGGATGTTATATTCATTTTGTAGATTTTTTTTACCTGTAGAAGAGGTTTCTTGTATCGACATTTGTTGTTGTCACCTTAAAATATGGTCCTACGGTGTCCAACATATGAGAATTTATTTGAACAATAAAATTTACGTTCAAATAAAAATATAGTTTAATGGTATAAGGAAAGATCTTAATGATTTTGTTGTACTGCAAACAAACAAAATTTTATAATTCAGTAAAATGTTACCGCAACTATTTAGTTTACAAAAATATATTCAGGGAAAACTTATTGTATATTTAATATATTGTACATGTCCGTAAAGGAATAATTTCATAGTTTTCAGATTGAAAAGTTGTGATTTGTCGCATTTAAAATATATATGACATATAGTTAATGATAATAAATTTAATATTAGTGTAATATACAATGTATATTGAATTTCCTGACTTTATACTTCATGACTTTTGCCAGTACTGTTGTACTGTTAACGTGATTAACAAGTTGGTAACTGGACCAGTGGACAATTTCCACTATTTCATACGTGACTTTAGTTCCGTTGCAAAGTTCCACAGACGCGTGCATGTGTCACGGTGTGTGCACGCGATTTCCGGTTCGTTCCGGAACACGTGGTCTTCAGCAAAAACAGTTATCGTCGTGAGTAACTGAAACAAATGTCCTACGTGTTCCGGTAGAGTGCGGGTGAGGACAATCTCTGTCACCTCACTCCACTGTAGGCTAGTTACGGTAATACTAACGCATCCTTCAGCTCAGTGTCGCCGATTATTCAACGTAAGGTCAGAGTAAATAATCACAAGCAAGTAACAGGCACGAATAATATGCAATGTTGTATATATCTATATATCGTATCCAAATTTATCAAAAAGAAATTCTGAAAATCTTCGAAATTACCGTATTCTACAAATTTGATTAATTGATGGCATTTTTACTTTCTTATACATAGTATAAAGGAAGTATAGGAAACAGGAAAAATTTGATTGCCAGATTTTGATGGAAATACATGTTTTGAGGTCCCCTGAATACGTTTCTTCAATAATTCGCATTATTTTGTAATAAAGAAATAAGAAAATATATCAGTCTTATTCTTTAAATATTAACGACATTCGTCATCAGTACTAGAAATTTCACATAGAATACCTAATAATGAATGTTACTTATAAAAAATAGGAAAAACTGTTCTAGAAATATAAAAAATAGAATACTTTTATCTCCGCCCATGCTTTTTATAGCAGCAGTATGGCTACAACGTATATTTCTTTTATGAAAGAATAATGGCTGTCTGAAAGCACAGTGCAACAAATTAAATCTATTGTTTGTCTGTGCTGCTCCAACAACAGAACTGTACAAAACTAGCACATTGTACGGTTGGTTTAGCTTCTAATAACAAATTTAAAACTTTTTATTCATCTCTTTGACTGGCTATAAATATGCTAACAAAAGATCCTTTTTCTAGAAAATCTTATTGTTTCAAGAATTATGTCGAAATTACTAGAAATATTCGAAGTTCTATTTTTATATTTCAATACGAAACAAAAATAATCTGTATTAAAACTGAACCATTATTTTGCATTGCATTATGGAAACATACAAAAAAATATACATATATTGCTATACGAAATTACGTGGTAAAAGTTCAAATAATCAGTGTAGGACACATGATTTGTTTTTATATGATAATTTAAAATTGTTCACCATTGACTTCTGTGTAGAAATATGTATTAAAATTTATTATGAATGTAGATCATAGTAATATGAATGAAGATGCATGTTTGTCACACATTGAATGCATGATCATGATACAAATCATTGAAATGTCATGACTGTGATAATTGTCAATTATTTAGAATTTTACTCTATCTGACACGTTCTACATGCGTGAAAAAGTATCATAGTGTGTTTATGTACACTCCGGTGCAATGAAAACGGTCCAATTATTTTTTTTTAATTAGTAGTTGTATATTTAAAAAAAGTTTTGTAGAAAAAGTATTTAAAGTAATGTACGAGCATAGTTAAAAAATATCATAAAAACGATACCTGCAACGTGCAACTTTCAAATATTAAATGTCGTTACACATTGAAGTACATTATAAAAGTAAATTAACTTTTTCAACATTCCATGGCTTCACAAATTAAAAAGATAAAATAACATAAATAATTCAAATTGTATAATTGAAAACTTAAAATCACGTTGATGAAAGCTTTATAATAAATTATGATTTGAAATTGAATATAAACAAATCCTCGTCTAATTATTGTTATAGTTAACATACTAATCTTTTATACAAAAATAGTCCCCAAGATTGGAAATAATTATACTTTTAGATCATGGAAAAATAATGAAGGCATATTAATTTAATTTCTCTATTTTACGACAATATTTTCGAAATATTTATTGTAAAATTTTGTGGTATATTTAGTTCTTGACGGTGCAAATGTAGAAGATTTCAAAATGATGAAATCACGTATTATTTTTGCTTTGCAGGTGAAGCCTTCCAGCCAGAATTTGCAAGTCCTATTGTAAATCTGTCCATAGCAATGGGGCGAGATGCAATTTTTCGTTGCTTGGTTCACCATTTAGGCGGATATAGGGTTTGTATATATTGTATTTTCAACATAGTCTTTATTGAATTGAAGAATGTAATCGTAGGATTTATTGCTATACTACGTCCGAAAAAGATATACAAATTTAAGGAAAAGAAAATAAAAAATGTATACAATTTTTGTAACACTGTTTATGGAAAAATTCGATATGTTAATAAAGATCGTGACCTTAATATCTCAAGGTAAAAAAACAGAGTCTGTTATATGTGTATCAAATTTATTATAATACAATATAAATTACATTTTTTGTTCTATAGAATATAAAAGTTTTCTCTCGTGTCAGCATATGAATATAAGTAATTTGCATTCAATTTTATACAATAAATATATATATAATATATATATATATATATATATATATATATATATATATTATATATATATAGAACAAAACCGAGTTTCACGATCGCCATATTAATATTATACGGGTAACACGAAATTCTGTTCGTGTTATTATTCAACACAGAGCATTATGGTGCATTATACTAGTCTTTTATGACATAAAATAATAGGTTATAAAAATAAACCATAAATTATTACCAAAATATGAACAAACTCTCAATAACTCAACAGACACCGTTTTATTGCAACGACATATTGTTTTCAGAACTATATATTTACAAACCCGAATTAACAAATACGGGAATAAACAATAATGAGAAATTGACAATAGCCAATAACAAAGAGAAATTTTCATTTAGTCCTTTCATTTCGGTGAAAATATTCCGCGTTTTTTTATACCAAATAAAATACAACGGATTTTGCAGAATGTGTTATTCTAAACTTTGTTCACGAAACTAAAATTCCAATTCGATTAGTTTTTTACTGAGGCCTTTGTACATTGAATTTATTTATTTTAAAATACACAAAAATAGTTATTGGAAATCTGTTGTGGTTTCATATACAGGTCGGCTGGGTAAAAGCGGATACGAAAGCGATTCAAGCAATCCATGACCATGTGATCACACATAATCCACGTGTATCTGTGTCGCATGGTGACCACACCACATGGAACCTTCACATTAGAAGCGTTCAAGAAGAAGATCGAGGACAATACATGTGCCAGATTAACACTGATCCAATGAAAAGTCAGGTAAATCATTTGTCGAACCCTCAATACCCACATTTACAAAATTAAATGTACTTATTTTTTGCCACATAAATTAATGATAGAATTATCATCATGTAATCTAAATATTATTTACAATTAAATGAAATCTATTGGAACTGGAGTAAAAGAAATCATAATTGATATGTAATGGGCACATCCAGGTCGATCATAAAATATGCAACGAATTCAATGAATACGATAAAACAAGTACTGAACATTGAAGGCGTATAGTTCCCAAGAAATACGTGGAAACTGGGAAAATATGCAGCATAAATTTCAAATTCCAATGTAAAGTAAACCATATACGTATTTTGCTGACCAGCGGTTCCATTAAAAAAAAATTACTGGAATTGAAACACAATGAGCATACAGTTTCATAAGAACATTAGTAATTGCTATGTATAAAGAGATATTACATTAGTTAATATATATATATATATATATATATATATATATATATATATATATATATATATATATAAATTACCTAATTTATGCAAAAATTGTATCAAATGATCCCTTGACGGATGAAGGGCAATTTCATTTATGCTAATTACTTTTTTATTGGATAATAAAATATAATTATTCAGGTTTTTAATGAACTTAAGTTATAATAAAATGGTTTAATGAAATGAAAAAAAATCTCCAGAGAACAGTACATTTAATTTGTTTTTTCAGAGTTATGTGTAGCGCATATATTGTTAATTTCGCAAAATATTTGCTTTTTATTTGGTGAAATTTAGTACTAAAAAATGTTTTGAAAAATGGTACGTAGTACAGATTTTAATAGTATAATTATTAAGATAAGAAAACATCTTTATTGATTTCTCGCATGGTATATATAGTACATTGAGAAATCTATAGAATAACACTAATGTATATTACATGAACACTCATACGTTTTTACGTTGACGTCTTAAACTGATCTATCAACAGTAATGAGTCTACGATGACGGAACTTCTAACGGTAATCGCACGATTCGTGATCGATGTTTGGGTCTTTCCGCTAGCTAGCTCATCATTCATTCGCTATAGGGTTTTTGTAGGGCCATTTTAAAATAGTTCTTATGTCGGATTTAGTCAAATTATCCGGTCCAAGATTAATTTTCTGTTCCCGTTATGTACATCAATATTGATTTCATAAGATAGGTATGATAAATTGAAAGATCTTTTTTTAAATCAATGGTTTACCAAATCAAACGTTTTTAAATTCAAAATAAGAATTATTTCTTTAACTAGAATAGCACAACTAAAGTAGGTATAACAGAAATTCTTATATTGCATGTGTATGCATTTTCCTAAGAGAATATAGACTTATGGTCTACTTGTGGCAGTACAATAGATCAAGCTGGTAGAAGTAGTCAGACAATAAGAACAATATAATCATACCTACGTAAGTGCAAAGGGAACAATTTTCAACTGAATAGAATGCAGTTTTACGAGTGGCCATGTAAAATTCATGAGTCTATCGGGTTACAGAAGAGACGTACATATAACGTCAGAACTAAACCACTTCGCTGTTGAATAAAAATATGTCGTTCGCCGTTCGAATGAATAATTCAACGCCCCCTTTAAACCAGCGTTGTTCAGATCGTCTAGCATGGTTCACAATTAATGCTACCATGCCATGTGATATCGCATTCAGATGTACACTAATTGTGAATCTGCATGTTAACAACATAATACAGAAGTTTGGTGATTGCCGGAAATACAAAGAAAATTCCTTCGTTGTTGGATAACTAATCTTTATCACCTCCATGTGCATACCAGCACTATAAATAAAGTGAAAAAGGATAAAAGGTGAAACAATTATTTGTACGAATTCTCGACAGCCCGAATGATAGGCTCATAAATATATTTTATAATGTTTACTAAAATTTCTTCCCGACGGGGAATCGAACCCCAATCTCCAGCGTGACATGCGGGGATACAGACTACTAAACTATTGAGGACATATGCTAGGCATTTGGGGATTTAAATATTTGTATTATATATGTATGTATAAATAGATAATTTTATTTATATTTGATAGGTAGGATATCTGGACGTGGTAGTGCCTCCGGATTTCCTAAACGGAGAGACATCTGGTGATGTAATGGTACCAGAAGGTGGTACAGTGAAGTTAATATGCAAAGCACGTGGTCATCCATTACCACATGTTCAGTGGAGAAGAGAGGATGGTCAAGACATCACCATCAGAGAACCTGGTCATAAATCTAGGGGTTAGTCCAATTCACATATATACTTTAAATTAAAATTTGAAAAAATATTCAAATACAAAATTGACTATTTGAACTACTAATTGATATTTTCGAATAGATTACATTTAACATTATGCAAAACAAAATTTAAAAAGAAAATATTGAAAAACATATGTTTTTAACGTAGGGCTTAAATCTCGGCTTAAACCCTCGGCCATGAAATTAAAAATCTCATTAAACTAGTACACTCAAGTAGGTATAAATCGAATTAATAGTTCCGTGGAACTAATCAAAACTATAAATAATTTCGATCCTGCCAGGATTCGAACCTGGAATCTTCTGATCCGTAGTCAGACGCGTTATCCGTTGCGCCACAGGACCACGTTCTATAATATGTATTATTACTTAACACCTGGGGCATTCAAAAATAGAAGCTATTTTTAATTTACTATTCAAGTAATTTTTATAATAAATGATATATTGCAAGTATAATAACTTACCTATTATGCAATCATATCATTGAGTTTCTGTGTATTTATTTTTCAATATTTATCAATATTAAAACGCACATACAATTTAAAAAAAAACGTTAATAACAAAGTTATGCTACCGTTTATCTCAAACAAAATGAAAATGTAGTAAATAATAAATTCCGTTCAAATGTTTTCCTATTAAAAAGAAATCGTTACATGGTTAACGTACATTCAAACACACAAGCTGCGTGTTAAAATATTTTTAATAAAAGAACAACGACCTCATTGAAAAATCTGGGGGCTTGAGTAATATGGTCGGTATATGTGTGCGCAACAAAAAAAAAAGTAATATGAAGGAAGAGTACCATCTGTAGTGGTTTAAAAACAACACCACTCGACGATTATGGAAACCTCGGATATTAAACTTTGCAACCCAGAAAAATAAAAAAGGGGCACATATAGGTATAACTACGCCGATAATACATTCGGACTCTGGACTATATTGCATAAAGTGCTATCTAAACTTATTTAAATAACACAATGCGCAACATTTCAATTATAAATTATGAAATATTTACAAAGTTTGACTATATTATTAAAAAATCATTTGTTTATATAAACAAATTTAAATGTTTCTCATTATCAATATTATGAAATATGTATATATAATAAACAAAACAATGGAACGTAATTTGAATAAACTACAAATATATCTATTAAAAGAAAACATTGTCCCAAATAAAAATGGTCCATATACACGTAGGAGAATGATGAGAAAATTAATGGTATATTTTTATTGCAGGTGCAGTTTACCAAGGCGAGACCATAAAATTAGTCAAAATAACGCGGTCTGATATGGGTGCGTATATGTGCATTGCATCCAACGGTATACCACCCACAATTAGCAAACGTATTATGGTTAGTGTGCATTGTAAGTATCTATACAATTTATACATTTGTGTAATATCAGTGTTTACGACGAAATTAAAAAAGTAATATATAAACGGAAATATATATATATATATATATATATATATATATATATATATATATATATATATATATATATAAACAACTAAAACAATGTGACGAAAGTATAACAAAAAGATTAAATTTTTGGTGAAAATATGATACAATTTGACATGATTATTAATAAATTAGTATTAGTTATATCTATAATATTCTATATGGTCAAGGCATTATAAATAATTATTTATATTATTGTACAGTTCATCCAGTTATCCAGGTACCGAATCAGTTGGTAGGAGCACCATTAGGTACCGATGTTACCTTAGAATGTTATGTGGAAGCATTTCCGGTACCCATTAATTACTGGGTTAAAGACACCGGTACGTATACATATATTCCGAAGTTACCTTTATGTTAGTATCATCAAAATGTGTGATATATAATTGCTAAATAACTAATAGCACAATCATAAATTCAGTTGCAATCAGTTTGGCAAATGTAAATATTGAACAAGAAACATTTGATTAATGTACAGAAAAAGATGATATTATATAAAAAGAAAATATTCCGGTGTAAGCGTCTTCTGCTCATATATTTTCATTCTATTTTTGTTTTATAATAATTTTACTTATTCATGGAAAAATATTAGCTGTATAGCCAAATGCGATATTGCTAAGCTGAATAATATTTTAAAAAGGACGAATAAAAATTTATTTACGTCATTCGAAACATATTTCATTATCATGTTTTCTTAAGGTTAAGAATATTTATATTATTCGAGAAATTAAAGTCTATATCATTATTTGCACATATATTACAATTTACAAATGATAAGAGACTCGATAAGAGTTCAAGGTATTCACGAAGATGAATGAAGTTCAATACATGTTTACACCTGTAAAATATCAAATGAGAAATTTACGTTCTATACGTAAATGCATATTTTTAATAAAATATACTTTTTTGCAGGTGAAATGGTAATATCAAGTGAAAAATACGATGTGCAAGTTGTCAGTAAATCTATGTTTGAAGTACGTATGACAGTAACTGTTCGTAATTTACAAATTGATGAAACTGGTACTTACAAATGCGTCGCAAAAAATTCCGTTGGAGAAGTAGAAAGCAGCATACGATTGTATAGTAAGCATATTTCATTATTATTTATATGAGCATGATATAAAAAGAATGGTATAGGTTTAACCACATTCATAATATACTTATTTGTAATTATTGTAAAATATATACTTGGTATGCCATATTCACAAACTCTGTTTCTTTTCAATAAATAGAAATAAGAAGTAGATAACAATAAAATTGGCAGTAAAAAAATTGTGTAAATATGTTTGTCAATTAAATTTTGATCTAGTGATTCCTGGTCCAACAAAAAGAGCCCCACATCCAGAAACAGATGAAGACGACTTAGAATTACTTGGTTCTGCTGAAAAAGAATCAGAATACGATACTGCAAAGATTGATCTTAGATCTAAGGAACATGATCTGCAGATGGTGACAGTATCCACGTCAGCTAAAGGCACTGTGCAATCCAGCCATATGGGTAACCATGTACCCGCAGATCCTCCAACAGGACTAAAACCAGTTTCTTCCTCAACCATAGTTAAGCACACTACCTACATTTATAGTTTCTTAATATTATTATTGTACATATGTGGTTAGAAGTTGAATGCATATATTTCTTCAAAATTCCTATAAATTATATATTTCATAATCAAGAAATAACTTAATTAAGTATGACATTTACTATTAGACCATTTAAGAAGTTTATTTTTGTTGGTAAATATTTTGATCGTTCATTAGACAACATTTTTTTATATTACCAGTGTTACTATATTTATAATGTAAAATACTGTTTTAGTACATTCATTAAAGATAAAAGGTATTACAAATACTGTAAATATATTTGATTATTTAACTATTTAATTATTAATTCATTAGCCTTTAACAAAAATCTGTATTATGCTTTTTTAATTATCGTTGATACCGGCTGTTTTAAGAACAATGGAAACTTACATTAACGAAAAAATCATTGAACATTGTACAAGATATTTTTATAGTATGCACCAAATATCTGGAAGAATCCAATGAAAAATGTGACAATAAAGAAAGTATAAGATACTATTTATATATTAGCCAATTAAAACATAAAATTACACGTATGTTCTCCAACTTCAGTAAATTTATATTACTTTAGTTATGCAGTAAAATTATTATTAATATTATCTATGTTAAGTATAAACAGTTGTAATGAAGATTGTATTACACCTTGTAATGCTTCCTATGAACAATTTGATAGTTAGAGTTAAGTTAAAAATAAAATGATACAACATTAATAATTTGTATTGTAATTTCATTGATCAGTAAATTCCATGATAATTACCATAAATCAATGAAAGGTTTAAACAATAATATAAAAGATTCTTGTTAATAAATAATTTATGTCTCGTCATTGAATTGTAGATATTTGTTATATAAATCTAAAGTCCATTGCAAATTCTTATCAATGTGCTTATAAATAACATTGAAAGATCAGCATATTTATATCACATTTCTTTCATTCTAAAATTTTTAGTGCAAGTAATATAAAACCAGAAAGCAACTTATTTACTTTATATTTAAGGTACACAGTTTGAACTGACGCTTTGAAAATCTTCAAATTTAGTGAATTTCACTAAGAAGCAGAAAATACTGGTAAATATAAACTACTACAGTCATATTATATTTTTGTTAATTATAAATTATCTAATTTAATACATTTTAAACAAAAGATCATAATGTCATAACAATAACTTTTTTTTATTTCTTAAGAGGAGACCTACCAAGTTCAATTTTATTAACCTAGATTATTATATCGGATTTTATTTAACATGTTACAGATTCAATAAAATCAATTGCAAAAGAATTGAAAGTGAAAATGAAATTATTTTACTACATTCTCGCAATTTGCTTAGCCATATGGTCTGAAGTTTGTGCTTTCACAATACCAGCATCGGAAGAAATTGTAAATGAGCCAAAACACCAAGCAAAACGTCAAACAGGGGCTCTTCCACTGAGTGACATATTCGGAACTATACTAGCAAACAGCATGAAGGTTAATCCACCAGAATATTATCCACGATACGGTTATCCAATTGCCACAACTGCTAAATCACCAAAACAGGAACAATTAAGTTAAATATGTAAAAAAAATACATATTAACTTACGTACTAATCATTTAGATTTTCAGGTAATTAATGGAAATTATTGTAATCAATGAAATTTAAAATTCAAGTGTTATTATTGATGCATTAAAATGTTGTGAAGTGAATCAGTATGTTTTCTTTTATCCATTTTCCTGTCTGATGTAATTTAGATAAATAAATAATAATTAAGAGTATATAGTACATACTATATACGATATAAGTACACAAACAATTTCCTCCACAAACAAGGATTTCTCTTACAAATGCGACTCATGGAATGCACGTGTCAATCATTTTATTCGAGTAATGGAGAAATTCGAGTTATAGAAGTTCGAATCACAGAAGTAAAATTTCATGTAATTTGCTCCCTAAACGCTATTGCCACTTACTCGATTCATTTCGACAGAAATTTCGAGCTATGGAAGTTTCACCGTATATTATTCAAAAAATAATACTTTCCCAATTAATTAAGACAACTATTTTCTAATTTCATTCCAGTATAAGGAACAGTTGGAGGAATATGTTAGTTAAAAAGATGGATGTAAAAAGTGGAATACCATTCTTTCCTTATTCATTTTTGCGGTTAGCAGCTTGATACCAGAGTATAAAGATAAATAGTGAACAGCACTATTTACACTTCTTAATTTATTTCAGCACGATACACTAGTACCAATATATCTACTTAAAAATTAGAAATAACATCAAATAAAAATGAGATCACTGTTTGTTTTAACGTTTGTCTGTATTTGCGTATTCGCTCAAAGTAATTTTGTTATCGGACTTGATTATAATGAAGAGATTCCAGATGTATCACAAGGAATGCCAATACGAGACAAGAGATTCTACGGAGGATGCAGCAAAGAAGACTGCCGAAACCATGGAGATGGTATAAGAGGCTTGGAAGCCTGCGGACCTGCTTACTGTCAATGTGTTTATGGAAAACCGTTCTTAATCGGATGTCCAATGGGCACCGTCTTTGATTCATCAACAAATATTTGTAACTGGAGTTACAATGTTGCTGGTTGTTAAGGTATTTAAAACTCAGAATAAAATAAATAATATGTACATGTTGTTAAAATAAACATAATCGTATTTGACTAGAATACATATTATGAGCATTTACCTGTATAAGTAACTGTAGTTTTAAAATAAATATAGGTACATACTATGAATAAAAAATATTGATGTATTTGTTTCAGGCTTACATCCATTTTGCAGAACAAATGCTATTGTATTTAATTATATTAGAAATGTCTTATCGCAAAGGTCATGTCAACTCTACCACATGTATAAGAAAAACAATTTGCGAATAAAGAATAAAATTTTATTGATGAAATATAATGTAATTCTATATTAATATGACCTAATAACTGTAAGATCGCACAATTGTAATTCGAGTTTATATTCTTGAAAATAAATGAAAAATAATAATTTATTACAAAAGTATTTCAAACTATGTGCTCACAATTCCCATTATTATCCTTACAAGTAGATAAATAATATCGGTAGTCATGTTGACATGACACAATTAATGTGCATATTACGATTGTGTTAATGCAGATTAGAATTTTTGACAATTTTTAAATTGCAATAACGACAGATTCTTACAAATTTATACTATATAACAACATCTAAATTATATCTGTGTTTGTTTGAACAAAACATTTGTAAAATAATACTCATGTATCAATATCAAAATCATTAATTTAATATGAATGTAAAATGAAGTTCTTTTATATCGACTTTTGTAAAATATCTCTTCGGTGTAGTTATTGCTAATTCGGAAATGATAATTATTAAATAAAAATTAATTTAATTAAAAAAGAATTAGAGCGATAAACTTGATATACATATATATCCACGAGCAGTTTTGTGGTAAACCAAGTAACTTTTAATCTAAGTCAGACACCGGATATTCATTTTTTCGAGTTTTGTTCCGTTCTACTTTGTTCTTAACGTATTATAACTGAATGAAAATATAAATATAAACGAATAAATATATTTTTTTGTACTTTCATATACATATTAGAATTTCTTTAAAATATTTTTTTACAACTATTGTCATATAAACTGTAATATAGCATTATGCATAAATAGAACGCATTATTTGAAATGCATAATAACAAAAAATTAATAAATTCAACTGGTTGTGTAAATATTTATGTGGTAGATTAAATACTTCCTGCATCCTCTGATTCATGATTATGAAGTTACTATATAAATTGAAGCCATGGTAGATAATAATTTACTTAAAAAGATCCTTTTACATTTTATCATTAAATAAAAGTAACAGAGTGCAATGAACAAAATAATATTATTTGTTTGTTTGGCATTTATTTGCTCTACATCCTCGGTTTTTGCAGAAATCGGTGTACAAACTGAAATGACATTACTGGCAGAAGTAGGTTCTGAACGATTTAAACGATTGTCAAATTACTATCCTAACGGCTGGTGGCCAGCTTGTGATCACAACAATTGCAGAAGAATCGGAACTGGCATGTTACGAATGGGACTGTGCCAGAGTAATTTTTGCAATTGTGCACACGGTATTCCATATCTGCAAAATTGCGGACACGATCTCGTATACGATGACACAATTAAAAGTTGCAATTGGCGTTACAATATCAGAGGTTGTTAGTTTCATTGACAAGGTAAATATTGTATAAAAGTATTCAGTAGTGATATATTTGATAATAATAAAATAATAGTATCTTCTCTGGTATTAATTTTGATTAACTTCCTGGTCAAAAAATTCATATTGGGAATTGTTTTGAGAATATTAAAAAACGAGAAAAATAATGAAACAATAATTTGTAATAATAGTGACTTTGTTTCTGTTTGCAGCTGCAGTCAATGCTTAAAGGGTTATAATCTTAATCTCTATATCACATAAATAAAAATACTGCATATTTTGTTTTAATATGCTCAGATAAACAAATTTAAAATATATTTTTTTTATATATTTCCTTCTTTCTATAACCGCAGGTTCTTCTTATCGTAACTTGGTTAAGAAATATACCAGATCCGGAATTAATAGTTTTTTTTAAATATTAAATTATTTAAAATTACAGTATACGAAATAATTTTCGCGACATTTAAAAAAATTTGTGTACTAACTATACAATAATAAAATTTAATGGACACAAAATAGTCTATTTCATTTTTAATCTCGTATCAATGAAACTAGTACTAAGTCGATCCTGTGTTTTAATAAAAAATTCCTGTGGTTTTTTGTTCCTTTAAATAGAATAAATACGTACTGAAGCTTCAGAAAAAGATCATTTATCAAGAGAATAACTTTGCTGGTAAATCAACATTCAGAATGAAATCGTCACCCATTTTGGTATTATTCTGTCTGGCTGTCATCTTCGTGATGATTTCCGACCAAGCAATTATATCATCCTCAATTATACCGATAAGATTGGGCTACCCTCTGAGACCAACGTGCACCACTAAATTCTGCAGAACAAATGGTGCCGGTATCCATTCCATCGAATACTGTTCAGCAAAATTTTGTAACTGTGCAAATGGTGAACCAAATTTGCAAAGCTGTAACTACGGGCTAGTATTTGACCCTAATATTAAGGTTTGTACCTGGCCTCAAAATGTTGGATGTTAATAAAGTGATCCAGAAAAACATCACAAAGAAATGAATATTAGTTATAACGATATCTTGTAGAAAATATCACAATCCTTTGCATATTTGTGTGTATTGATTTATGACTGTAGAATTATAAATAAAATTATTAAAATATAATAATCATAATGTTTTTTTCTCCATCTCCATAATACACTTATTTATTCCTAAACTTGAAGTTTCTAATGCCTCTTAGTTTACCTAAATGTTTCGCTAATTTATGTGCTGAAAGAATTAATTTGTAACTTCTATCCTATTTAAATGGGCCACTATAGGGTTCTTAGAAACTATGAAAGATACAAAATCGATTAAATTAGACAATTGTTAATCGTGATTTCATATTTTAAAAATATTGCATGACAAAATTGTGATTTTTTTTGAATTTTCATTTTCCTTTATAACTCGGAAGGTACTGATAATACTCAATAATATACACAATATGATTCACATTTGATAAGTAAATACGCCAAAGTCGTTCAACAATCTCATTATCTATGTGACATGAACTTTGGTTAGATATAATAATTCCACAACGGTTTCGATGTTATAATAACCTCTGTTCAGCATGCTGTCAGCAGTTTAAATTTTGAAATGAAATGACATCGGAAAAAGGAAAGAATCAAGAAAAATAAAATGAAGTACTCGTATGTAGAAAACTAGATTATGATTGGTTATGAGAGAAGGAAATGAACCACACTGTAACACAAGTCTTGGCGAGAATAGTAAAGAATCCATTTTTAACCAGAATTTAATCTATGCTTGCAATATATGTCTTGTTAATTATAATATATTAACTGTATACATTTGAATAGCACATTAAATAAAATACATATATGAAAATATGTCTGTTCAAATTTTTATTTAATTAATTTTATACGAATATTCTATTACAATATGTAAATATGATCTTATATTTATTTGATTAACAAATTGATTTACCAACAGTTTAATAATTGAGAATTCCAAATGCTTGTTTACTCAAATTGTTATGCATTCTAAAAAAGATATTGTTATAAAGTTTGTAACTAATGTTAGTAACTAGTTAGTAATTAGTAATAGTAATTTTTTAATTAAAAAGGGATATTATTTTATCATACTTAAACAAAATACTGAAAATATTAAATAAAAACAAACCTAAATAGAAATAAACATTTCGGATTTATATAAATATATATATATATATATATATATATATATATATATATATATTTATATTGAAATTTTTTCTGTAGTTAGAAACATGCAACAATATAAGATCATATTATTTATTGAACGAAATATGGTTGGTAAATACACAGTTACACATTAATATTTAGTAGGTATAAGTCGTAGAAGAAATATGAATAAACAAATTTTAAATGTATCGAAATTTTCAAATTACAAAGCTGTAAATAGTTTATAAATAATGAAAATGTTCAACCACAAACTCGGACGTTGCCAGGCCAGTTGCAAACTCGGTAGAGTGGGTCAAACACAGTGCCTGTTCCACATTGCTGCGGATGAGGATTTCCATTGGAGCAATGACAGATGTATGGTGTACAAATACCCATTGAAGCCTGTCCATCACCAACTCGTCTGCAGAAACTATGGTCGCAGTTGAATCCACCAACCTGGATAGCCCGACCAGCATTAGGATCAACTCTTGAAACGCTATCTTTCAAGGATTGAGCTTGGTTGATATTGTTGTTGATAACATTGTTGATGATTGTAGGTTTGTCATTCGACGATCCTTGTCCAGACCGATCAATAGCCTTATTGATTTCGTTGCCGATAACAGCTGCTCCAATACCACTTATCAGACCGGCGACCACAGTAATTAAGAATGGTATGAACCTCTTCTGACGATGCAGTGTTTCACGTTTCATTAATTGAGAATCGCTGGACTCTAGCAGATTAGAGCTATGTTCTAGCTGCTTGGTAGCAGAAAATTCCACAGCGGGGCTTACTTGAAAATAAGCGAATAGGTATACTAAAAAGCAAATGTAATACCTTGCCATCTTGAATACGAAGAGACTTCCGATATGAATGCGAAGACACTTTTGCCACAGCGCGACAAAATAATATGGCTTTATATACTCAATTTGCGAAAGGAAGACCACTAACCGAGATATCGGTTATTTAAGAAACCAAAATTCAACCAAGTATACGGAAATATGAACATATGCGATAAACGAAAACCACAATAGGTAACAATAATATTTACCGGAACAAAATTATTTTTATAAATAAATTTAAAATAATAGAGAGCTTTTATGCAGATAAAACCAGATAAACAAGATGAATCAGTTGAGGAATTATCATACATTTTATATAATAATTGATATACAAACATTTAAAAGTTTAATATTGAAAGTAAACTATACATAATTCATGTACACCGTTGTACATATTCAAAGTGAGTGAATATATAAACAATTTATGACACGTATTAATAGTATGCTGAAAGTATATATATATAATTTGTATTAAAAAAACTAATGTTCTCAAGTACAGGATACCACTTAAGCAGGATACTATTATGTAAAACCGATAATTTCTTGGGTTTCTCAAAGTTTATTAATTTCCTTCCTGCTTTTAAATTAGAAAAATTATGTGGTATTACTATAATAATCTCACCGCAGTCAAATAGAATTATGCAGACAGCACAAAGGACAATGCTACGACACAACTTACAAAAAATATATATATACAGTGAACTTCGCTTATAACGAACCTCAAGGGACCGACGAAAATAGTTCGCTATAAGCGAAGTTCGTAATAAACGATAAACATCAGAAATTCATTTTTTTTATGAAGGCATAGGTACATGTTTCAAGTAGGTACATAATATGAAGAACTGTTTTGCAAAACTAGACAAATCCAGATTTGTTCAAAATTTAGTTAGATATTGTTTTGTAATACATATACATTGTACACTAACAATAGTTTTTATGAATCTTATTTGAAAAAATCGTTTATTTTACTTTTGTTTATACTTATTATTATTTTATATTATTTGTGTTTTCTTCGAAATTGCGTAACTCATAATTGTACTTCTTTAACACATTAAATACAGTGAACAGGGGCAGACAGGACATGTGGAGCATGTTGAAATTTCCGCATGATCCGTTCCAATCGCGAGAAGGTCCGATAATTTTTTTTTCATACAATTAACCACATATACACAAGAACCGCAAAAACTGTTACGGCGACCCTACATATGTGGAGTTGAAAGATTTCGAGGAATCCCCAGATTATTTGGTAAAATGCCGTTTGAAGTTCGTTATAACCGAAAACTTTTGCGATTATAACAAAAATTAAGGTTCGTTATACCCGAAAGTTCGTTATAAACGGGTTCGTTATATCCGAAAAAAATAACACACGTTTAATGATACTTTAGTTCGTACTTTACAGATTGGTTCGTTATAAGCGAAAGTTCGCAATAAGCGGGTTCGTTATAAGCGAAATTCACTGTATTATAAATATTTTATTAATAGTATTAATGAAAAGTTCTGATCATTTGTAACTAATATATAAGTATACTAGAAATTTTGACGTAATGTTCAATCACGTTTACACGAGTTCTAAATCGGATTAAAAAAGTGTTCTGCTAAGGTCGCTAAGAAACGTCTTCTATAAACGTGTAATATTTGGTTGCGTTGCATTTAGTAAAAAACAAAATAAAAATAATTTGAGGAAAAATGAATGAAAAATATGTAAATAGAAATATTTATTAACATTATTAGTTATATTAATGATTTTTTTTCGAGCATATTAATAATGAAAAACCAATAAAATGTCGATTAAAAAATATATTTTCAAATATGTAGTGATATTTATGCTTGTTAGGTTTTCCTCAAAAGATGACGTAAATTGGATGTTTGGCTGGATACAGTGTATGTTTGACCACACTTGTGTCACCATCTGTTAGGTGAAAGATACGTTGATTAATATTGGAAACCTTGTACCTACCGACAAAAGCGGAAACGTAACGTGTATTGACGATTCTGAAAGTATATTTAAAGGATAACAGAATGCGACACTACTGTTTTCAGGATTGAGAAAAAAGGTTTAACATACAAATAATAATGATAAAATTATCCTTTACCCATTTCAATGTCCTAATTACTGATATTACATTTTACTGCATGCAGAATTACAAAATTGTCTCACTTGAATTTTTTGTTGACAATTTTTAATTACAGTTAACTAAACAACGTAAAATCAGATCAAAATTAATCACAAATTAAAAAAAGGTGCACAGATTTAAAAATACCTGTATTTCATATCCAGAGTTTACATATAAAGCTAGATTTATAGTTGGCACAGCGAACGGAAAATAGCACAATTACCTGGGAAATGTAATATACAACTTTGTCTTGTATTTAAATGAAAATGAACAATATCAATATCAATTAATTAGTGAACTTGGTAATCTATTTTTGAAAAATAATTGAAAATAGATTAAGAATATAATTTTAGCAGATCTTTTCGAAATTAATAATGTAATATAAAAATCTTTACGATGAACTAAAAATCATCTCATTGTCAGTAAGAAATGTACGAAATATTTTATTTCAGAATAAACATGATTCAACGTGCAAATTATTTTACAGAATCAAACAGTAAAATTTAGCAATATAAAATTATAGAATATTTTACCTTATATTAACAATTAAATGGATATTAGATAATATTGGACAGTAAACATAACGAAAATGTTTCGTTCCTTTTACACCACCTTGAAAAGCAGAGAAGATACACCTATGTATAGAACTTGTATCAAGGTGTAAAAAATTAAACTTCCTCGCCAACTGGTTTAATGGTCAACTCATGGATCTAATAAATATACAAACATGTGATAGTAGGAATCAGCAGAGTAAAACTACACATGTATACCTGCACATGAGGTGGAGTTCCTAAGACATACATAACTGCATCAGCAACATCTTCTGGTAATAAATACGGCATTTTTTTCATGTTGTCTTCATGGAATCTTTCAGAATTGCCAATATGAAACATATCAGTGTATGTTAAACCAGGACTAATGCTCTGAAATTTTATTTCGAAATCAATAATAATAAATAGTAGGAGCACATATAAACTTAGTTTATCTGTGGTAGGAGTAATAAGTTTTAAAATTTGTTAAACAAATAGGACATTAAAATGAATTGGCCCATGAGGGGATCGAACCCGCGACCTTCGCGCGAGGGGCTGGCCACTTACAAAAATTGTGTACACCGTAATTCTAATTCACAGGCAATTCAAGTAATTCACAAGTAATTCGTCGGTAATTCAAGTAATTCGTCGGTAATTCAAGTAATTCACAAGTAATTCGTCGGTAATTCAAGTAATTCATGGGTAATTCAAGTAATTCACAAGTAATTCTGTGATCACTTTATAAAGAAATCCTGATACGCTTGTCACAAATATACGAAAAAACTAAACTATTGCACTGAAACACAACACACAACTGTTGATGTGCAATGAACTTCTACAGTTGATTTAGTTAGATGTTCTATTCTAAACATATCTCGGAAAAAAAAGAGATATAATACAACTATAAATCAGTCACATTTTGTTTGCATAACAAACTCTTTCGGCATACCCCGAGGCAGACCCTTTTCAAGATCCTGCTCTTTGTTTTCTTCGTTTTGTGTAGTTTTGAAACAGCCTTGAATTGCATTAAATGTTTGAATAAATCAGAGCAGTAAAAATATAAATATAATTTATTGGACATTTTCTAATGTTTTTAATGAAAATAAGAATAAATAATTTTGAAAATATAAATAACATACTTATATTTTTTTCAAATGTACATGAGAAATATTATCATTGCGATTATTATAAAGGTAAAGTAAAATGTATTTAGCCAAAAAATGTATTTAGTAAAAAAAAAGAAATGCATCGCCCGGGAATCGAACCCGGGCCGCCGAGAATTATTACAACTGTTTTAAACGTATAAGAACTCGTTTAAATTTTCGCACTTTTCGTGTTACAACGCACTCAGGTGCAACTAGGTATTAATATCTAGTTAAGTAATGGATTTCCTTGTACTCCGTTCTGTATATTAATATTATTCTTATAAATTTTAAACCCATTTCACAAGTAATTCAAATAATTCTTAGGTAATTCATAGGTAATTCAAGTAATTCATAAGTAATTCACAAGTAATTCAAGTAATTCACAGGTAATTCATAGATAATTCAAGTAATTCCAGACATTTTGTACACCGTAATTCAAGAGTGGCCAGCCCCTCGCCTTCGCGTTATTAGCACGACGCTCTAACCAACTGAGCTAATGGGCCTCATATACAGTTGGTCTATTAGATAAAATAAAAGTATCCATCAATATAAAGAATGTTACAAGGTTTTTAAATTCTACTAGAAGTATTTTTTTGCAATACACATGAATGATCTAAATAAATAAATTAATTTATTGAACCTTATTTATCCGTTCATCAGACCCACCGTAACTTTAATCTTATTCTTTAAATAAACCATTTCCTGTCGCAAACTTTCCGTGAGCGCTGTAACAGCGTGCTTAGAAGCCGGATAGACATTAGCAGCTGGTGGATCATGATGTGTAACTTGATGACCAGCAATACTATTAATATGTACCACATGACCATCTATTTTTTCCTTCAACATTTGTTGTACAGCTTCACGTGTACACATGCATAGACCAAGCACATTGGTATCAAATATGAGCCTCCATTCTTCTGTGTTTCCATCTAAAAGATTCAATTATTATCAAGATAAGATAATGTTGTTTGCATATATAAATTCACCAGTTAACAGAATGACTATATTCCACCAAATTGTATGAAACAGAAATTAAACAAGATAATATTTAAAAAAAAAAACCTCTTACTGTGGACAAAACCATCTCTTAAAACACCAGCATTGTTGACAAGAATATAAATAGGACCCAAATTATCTCTGACCCATTTGAAACATTTAATTACATCTTCCTCATTTCTAATGTCACATTTTACAGGATGTAATTTGCCTGGATACTTTGAAAGATTTTTCACTTGATCCTCAACAAGTTCTGCTCTTCTGGCAAATCCAGCAACCTTAAACATTTCATATTCAGATTTTGTACAAGGTATTCTTATGTTAAAATTCCAATGTTCGAAAGACATAACTTTAAGAGATGAGAAAAAACATATTCTTCTACATAAAAATGAATAACATAGAACACAAAATATATATAATGAAATCGATTTAGAAAAATCTTCATATCGATTTAGAATTCCAATAAAATTAACTAATAATACTAATAAATAAGATATTACAGAAAATATTAATCAATTCGGTTGCATTCAAGTTCTTACAAACAGAATATAATAATAATTCAATAATTATTCACAAAATAAATACGACACCAATCTAACTGTAAATATCTATTATTGGCGTGTTTATACGTGACGATTGCACAAGGTTATTAATTAATCGCACGGCTGAACGATAGGTAAATTATAAAATATAACAAAAATCTATTTTTCAATGTATATTCCTTCTATATGTACGTGTTGAAATATTTTATTGATTAATAGTAACAACAAAAATAAATAATGTAGTGAAAAGAAAAGACATTACTAAAACAAAAAAAACTGCAATACAGAAAATAAATAAAATGTAATCACATTTAAACTCATTACATATTAATCAATTTAATCAGGCAAGTAGGAAGATGTCAACAATGAAAGTGCAAATATTCAACTAAAACTTTTGCATATCCGCCTTCTCTGCAAATGACTTTCTATTTAAAGTGAATAACCTGACTATGATCCAAATAGTTTTAGTTCTCGAAACAAATAGCACTGCGTTAGCAAGTTTCTCATTCAATTTACTACAAGCACATTTAATATAAAATATGGTACTGTGGAAAATAAAATCTAAATATACAAATTATGCAGAAATACACTATGAAGTATGGCCTAGAACTTATTACCTGTAAACCACTTTTTACAAGTTTTTCCACAATTGCGGCACCAATGCCAGCACTTGCACCAGTTATGACAGCAACTTTACCCGACCAACGCTCCATGTTTACTGACAAACAAGTCTACACTTGTTTTATATGTACGAGTATAATATATAAAGTAAAAGTATGAACGGATTATAAACAGTTGATTACACAAGACCGAGGAAACTAACCACAGGTTCTCACAATCCATGTTGCAATTATCGGACGTAAAACCGTAGCTAAGCACATGACAAATACTTAACAAACACTGCAGTGAAGTGTGAGAGATCGATGACTTTTGGATTATCACTTTCATATGTAGCAGCATTGGATAGCGTATATGCAGAAATAAACTGCAGACAATCGGTAATGATTACAAAATTATGCGTTAAGATATACAAATGAAATATTAATAGTTATACAAATATCATATTTTGTTGTACTTAAAGGTTCTTTATCAATGGCAAAATAGGATTCAATAAAGGACGACAATTTTAATAAAAATTGCAGCTTTAAAAAAATAATGCAATTTTATATAATATAGAAAACATCGCCCAGCGTGGGGCTCGAACCCACGACCCTCAGATTAAGAGTCTTATGCACTGCCGACCACTGCCGACTGAGCCTGGGACCTCGTCTCGAACTGAGCTAGCCTGACAATAGAAAATATGTTGAAAAATTTGCTAAGAATAAAAATGTAATTATTCATTTTTCCACGTCTGAGAATGGAAGTCGGCTTCTATGGCGTCAAAACATTCTCAAAGGCTTCTAAATATTGTAATTTCGCTCCGATTTATTATAATTCTCTATTTATAAAAATTAAGTGTTTCTACTCCCGATCGTGGAAAAATAGTATGTACACCTCGGGATAGACCACCATTTTTCCCTCGATATATTTGTAGCTCCCTGGCTTCAAATTACACATCGGAAAAAATGGTGTAGAATCTACTATTACATATATATTAATAAAAGCTTTTAACAAAACAAACTGAAGGCGTAACAGCATTTAATGTAGTACTCGTCATCTTCTATGGATGATGTACTTGAATAAGTTTGATGTTTTATAGTAATAATATTCGCACAACTGGACAACCCTGTTCTATTAAACTGATTAAAATTAAGAAGCCCTGTCAGTGAATGCGTCAGACAATTCTAAGTACTGTATTTCTGACTTCACCAATCTACCACTAACTGACAAGTCACAAGTTGACCCATGATAACATCATTTCTGATAAACAAAAACATATTACTAGAATGAAACATAACAAGCTTGCAGACAAATTTGGAACGTAAACCTCAGAGTAGTGAATCAATATGTATTTTATGTAAATTATCAAAATGAAATTAAATTCCAATTATATATTAGTGTTGGTGTTATTCTGGTGGGAATCAATAAGTGCTGTAAGTATTTGATAATATAATACGCGCAAGCAAAAATGTTTAAGGAAACTTCCTGGTACAATTAACAAGGTTCCAATTACACAAATATTAATAAAGTACCGTTTCATGATATCCGTTAGAAAATATTCTTTACAACGTAATGCATGAAACAATATGTATGATTATCAAAAGTTGTTAATCAATATAGTCAGTGAATAAAATATGAAAGATATTTCCATAAAATAAAATTATTGCAATTAGTATAATCAATTTGTCTGAGCATAGACATTTTAATACAAGGAATAACAAAATTCAATCTGAAATATTTTATTAACATGCCATGCAAAGTAAAAAAAAAACCTATATATTGTCAAGATAAATGGTGTGATATCTAGTAAATTAATACATACGTACAAATATATTATTGATTGTGAATAGCATATATAAGAAATATGGATATATACAAAATACGTTTCAGATTTACACGCCAAACGAGAGAACAACTAAACCACCATTTGTTACAACATGGAGAAAAATCGCTCTTCAACAACATCAAATGAATTCGCCGGTTACCGTGTACCATAATTACAGTAGAGTGTCAACGCACAATACAGATTTCTTACCGTCAGAAATTACTGAAACGCAACGACGTAATTACACCATACATCTAATAGATACAGATACTGGGAAACCAGAAACGAATTCACAACAAAATGTCGAATTTCCCGAACATGGAAGTTTCTCGGGTAACTATGATCAAGTTCTTGTGACAAATAGAGAACAACAAGGTAGTCAAATACTTGAACAAACTTATGATAGTCGTACTCAACCTCATACAACTCTAGACAAATCGTATATACTTACAAGTCAGCAGAACACTCAACATCCAACTAATAACCAGCATCAACCCGGATTATATTATAACAATCAAAATCAACGAGTTATACATGATACATTACTACCATTGAATCAAAATATTCAAGTAAATAGTCAATTGGGTTCATTCAGTGGTAATCATGATAGCCAAAGACAGCCAAAAACGCATGATGTCATAAACCAACAGCAATATAATAAACAATATCACGTTTCGTCAAATCATGAAATCGAAGAACAAAAAATGTTACACGATAAACTTACACCTATTAATGAAAACATGAAAATTGACGGTAAATTAGGTTCGTTCAATAGATATCAACAGGGTAATATCAATTATTCCCATAAACCAAATTATCAAATAGATGCAGGCCGCAGTAATTTACCTCCTCTGAAAGATGAATTAGAAGTATTTGGATATCATTATCCTCCAAGACCGAATGAAGTGTACCCATTCAATAAACCACCAAAGCCATACAGCAACATGGCGTTCGAAACATGCTCTAAAAACTTCACTGGACAATTGGTTTATCAGTGGTCATGTTCACAGTTTTTAAACTGTTGGAAAGGAAGAGGATTCATTCAAAATTGTGCTCCAGGAACAATGTTCAACCCAGCAACATTAGAATGTGATTTTCCACATAAAGTCAACTGTATTTCAGGATCACACAACCAAAAAGTCTCGTCTGAAAAATTAATAAGTTCTGAATCGCACAGTGAAAAAATTTGCAAACCCAACTTTTCGGGGCTGTTACCATATCCGAAAGATTGTACTAAATTTATCAACTGTGCCAATGGACAAACTTTCATACAAGACTGTGGACCTGGAACAGCTTTTAATCCAACAATTCAAGCGTGCGATCATCCTCATAATACCAAATGTAATATGAAAGGTGAAGAAGATACCACAGCCAGCTATCCGTATGAACTAACAGAACAAGGCGTTCGGACTGGTCGAGGTCACCAAAATATTGCATCACATCAAAATCAGAGACAGAGCAACGTGGATCATCAAGGTTACTCTTCGCAGACGAATACTGGCAGCGGTCAATATGATCAACACTGGAGAACCAATAACCAAGATGGAAATAATCATGGGGGTACAATACCTAGTCAACATTTTCAAAGAGGACAAACTGCTGAACATTTTGCAGGAAATGTACAACACTACAATCAACAAAATAAGGGTAAATTACCAACATTACGAGACGTTCAGCATCAATTCATTAAAGGCCAACGAATACCAGTAAGCGGAACACAAACTACTGTTCATTCAAGTGGTTCAAATGTACAATATCTTCATAATTGCAGTCCTGGTAACTGTCAGACACAACAACCATTGCCTTCTACATCTCATGCTTCTAGCGGTACTCAAACAGCTGAATCTAGTAGAGGCAAAAGTACTCACGGTATACATTCCACAGGACAGCAGATTATATCTAATCAACGAGGATGTTCCTCAAGTAGTTGTCAGGGTCAAACACAATATTCAACAAATCAACAAGAAACTCAAGGACATTATATTACAAACTATGGTCAAAATAATCCGAATTTAGGTTATACAGGACAAGTATCCACACAGCAGCAACATGGGTATCAACAAGGAAACACTGGCAGAGGTGCTGCGAGAACTAGTCCATTTAATACCACAACCGGTCAAGTATGGTCTAGTAATATTCATTCTCAAAACAGAGGATATATACAAGCGTCAAATAATCAACAACGTAATATTACGCAAGAAAGTATAAGAGCCGGCAGAGAAGACAAAAGTAATGAACCTGTTAAGTGTCCATCTGGTCACAATGGATTACTACCGCATCCATTTATATGTGAAAAATTTCTTAATTGTGCCAACGGAGGTACATTTATTCAAGATTGTGGACCAGGAACAGTTTTCAATCCAGATCTCAAAGTTTGTGACTGGCCTTATAATGTCAAATGCGCTTCATCTGCATCACAGAGCATTCCGAAATCAACTATAGTACAGCACTATTCACCAGGAAAACCAGATGTGTTAACCCAAGGAACAGTTCATGGAGGTCATACTACAACTTATAAACAGTATGGTTATAATCAACAAGGCCAAAGTCAAGGACAAAATCAACATGTAGATCGTACACGACAAACGTCTCAAACTGATGTTAGTCGTCAACACAATTGGCAACCTGCTACACCAACAACCGCACACGGAACTGGTCAATCTACTGGTTATACAGGCCAAACTACAAGTCATATTCAAGGACAGGGTCAAGTGCCAATATATTATGGTCAACCAGCTGCAAAGCCAACACCTCATAGTTATACTGGACCAATACCACAAGGCCACATTCCCACTGCATCTAGTCAAACAGGAACAGGACATTATAGTCAAACCTCCCACTCTGGCCAAGATCAAACAGCAACTAATAAACATTTTATCGCAAGTCCATCAACACCAAATTATGTCTACACTAGCCAAACTAATCAGGGAAAGTTACCCACACCGGTTAGTCATATCAGTCAAGGAGAATCGTACAATGCGCAAACAGGGCAAGGACAAATAAACAGACATGATGATACGTATCACACACAAGGTCCAGTATATACTGACCAAACTCGCGAACAAAGTCAAGTATACTCCGAACAAACTATTCAAGGACAAACTCCTATATATGCTAGTGGGATATATCAAGGTCCGAGCCCGTCATATAATAATCAAGGTCATAGATATGTTCATAAAACTGAAACTAGTCAAGTACTACCTGTTGATAATAGTCAACATACCCATACTACGATATGTAATCATACAACTAATCATGGAAATTTACAAGCAAATTCACAAGTACTGAGTAGTTATAATTCGCCAAATCAAAAGCCGCAGAATAATTATGGTTCACAACTGGTTGAACCAGAACCTGGTATACATTTCGCAACTGCAGGAACACGGCAAGTTACTGCTTCTGATCAAGATAAAAATATAAAACCTTGTGCTATAGCGCAACCAGGAAAGCAAGAAAACTCTAGGCCGAATACATATGGCACAAATGTTGGCATGCAAACGTTAACTACATCAATTAACGTGCATGAATCTACAAACAAGAAAGGAAGTAAACATTGGCCAGCTCCGTTTCCATCAACGGATACAAGTGCCGACTACTATTTTGAAGAAACTACCAGTAATCCAAAAGGTACAGGCGATAGAAGAACTTGGAAATCTGTTAAACAATGCTCGGAATCACAGTTTCAATGTTCTGATCTTTGCATTCCTCGAAGTAAAATTTGCGACGGTTACAAAGTGAGTAAATCAAAAATTTAAGTAAATGACAATGTTGTATGATAAACAAACGCTATTTTATATAAATAAAATATAATAAGTACATTGTTTAAAGAGATCTTTTGTTCGTAATGTTTTACACAGTACACTTAAAGCGTTGTTAAATTATTAATATTAAATAATTATATATTAGGATTGCGCCAATGGATCAGATGAACAAAATTGCACGTATTTACAACAATTTACTATGACACCAAATCATCGGCTGTACAAACATGAAATCGAGAAATGGTTGAACACGAATGTAGAAACATGTGCTGGTTATTGTTTAAATTCAAAATCATTTCCGTGCAAATCTTTCAATTTCAAGTAAGTTTATAAATATATAATTGAAATGTTATCTGTTATCTAACACAATTATTTTAACAGACGAGAGAACAATGTATGCCTGTTATGTGATACAAATGTTGGTTTATCCGGTGCATTGACTACTTCAAATCAACACGATTACTATGAAATATCAACATTATCAGTGAACTGTACTAATATGTATGAATGTTCCAATAAGAAATGTATAAATTTTACACAGGTAACAATCCAAATTAAATAATAGTGACTGTGTTTACGATATAATTTTATTCTAGGTGTGCGATGGTCACGATGACTGTGGAAATCGTATGGATGAAAAACATTGTTCCGCACAATCATTAGGCTACGAAATAAAATTGAGTGGTTCACATTTAAAAAATGAAGGGCGTATTGAAATAAAAGGTATTTACACAGGTACAACGCATTTTCAGACATTATAAATATATATATATATATATATATATATATATATATATATATATATATATAATGTCTGAAAATACGTTATACGCGAAGTATTAACCAAAATTGATTTTTAAATATTTTAAATTATTATTTCAGTATTTGACGAATGGGGTTACATATGCGACGATCAATTTGGGCTACGGGACGCAGATGTAGCATGTAAAGAATTAGGATTCCCTCAGGGAGCAATTGAAGTGAAAAAAGGATCACATTTCGCAAAAAATATCAAAGATAATGAAACATATTATCTGATGGATGATGTATCATGCTTCGGAAATGAAACGTCTTTGAGAGATTGTGACTTCAACGGTTGGGGGACTCACAACTGTATGCCTCAGGAGGTAACGAGAAATGATTTTATAACATACAATATCAGAAAAAAAATTTATATGCATACAAAATTTGATATTAGTAGGTGTGCATTGCTGCAAAAATAACATTACATGATTAGATTGTAGGTGTAGTATGTAAAACTACAGAGCAAAACTGTCCGAAAGATCACTGGAAATGTGATACTACACGAGAATGTCTACCACTGCAATTTGTTTGCGATGGCGTATTTGATTGTGCAGATCATTCAGATGAAGGCACGCAGCATTGCCAGGCAAGTCATATATATATATAATAAATTGAAGAAAAATTATATTAGGTTCCGAATAAAATATATTTTTATAATACAAAAAATACATTCAAAATAAATAGCAGAAACATAAATAACGTACGTTATTTAAAAAGATAATATGAGTAATTTACAACAAATCAATAAATATTTCTCATCGTTAAAAAGTATGTTTATTATAGGCACCAATAGAAGTTCGACTAGTAAATGGAACTTCCAAGAAAGAAGGAAGAATCGAAGTTAGATATCATGGAATTTGGGGCACAATTTGCGACGATGATTTCAACGACCTCACAGCAAAAGTAATATGCAGGTCACTAGGATACCATGGAAGTGCAGTGGCTAAAAAAGATGCAGCCTTCGGAGCAGGTAAACACAAGCATATAGACTTAAATGGCTTATAAGCGCAGATGTAGTACGAAAGGGACAGTAAGAAATTTTAACAATATTTGAACAATTATTCTAATAATTGAACAGCAATATAAATGTAGGTAATACTCCTATATTGTAATTATTATTGTATTAAATTTGAAATTGTCTACGTACAAAATGGTAACACAATCATAAACCAAATTCTGAAACAGCAGGATGTTTAGAACAATTGTATTTAGTATTTTCAAATGTTCAATAGTTCATATTTAAAAATAAAAGTGGTTCTGATGTATAATCATACGAAGAATATTGAGTGAGATATTAATAGTACGTATAAATGTAATACGCGTATTTTGATAGTGATACAATTAGAAAATTTTAACTCGTTCTAAGAGTTACGGAATAGTGCAAACTGTGACGCCACTTACAAGTTTTTTATGATTATTTAAACAGGAGAAGGCCCAATATGGCTTGACCAAGTAAGTTGTTATGGAAATGAAACTATTCTTGAAGACTGTGGTCATTGGAATTGGGGTGAACATAATTGTGAACACAATGAGGATGCTGGTGTGGTTTGCACAACGTTAGATACAACAGGTACGTAATAAAGAAAATTCTCATTGAATGACATTCACTGAATTACATCAATCATATATTTGCTCTATAAAATTTGAATAAATGGCGATCAAATCATGCACTTCACTTCTGTTTAATCAATTACTAAAATATTCATGATTTATTCATGAGAAATAGGTAATTTAAAACGTGCTAACACACATATTAGCGAAATTATAAATTAATTGTAGAATATGAAAAGAAGAGCAAAGATTTCGACAGAATACATATGGAATTACCAAAGCCTGAATCAGTGGGTACAATATTTTCTGGGAAATGCGGTCATCGCGGAGACGACCTTTTTTTTAACGATGATGATAATGATGAAAGTGACGTACATTTTCGAGTAGTTCAAGGGTCAATAGCCAAGAAAGGGGAATATCCATGGCAGGTAAATCTAAACAATTCCACAGTAAAATATGTAATGAAATCAACTTTTATATCACACGTATTAATTCAAATATGTACTCAGCGGTTAATTTTATGAATACGTTAATTCACTTCGAAAACAGATAAATATTCAATTATATTTTAGGCTACAATTCGAGTTAGAGGTTTGAGTAAATCATCCCATTGGTGCGGTGCAGTTATAATATCGAACAAATATGTACTAACAGCAGCACACTGCTTAGTAGGATTCTCAAAAGGATCGTATGTTATCCGAGCAGGAGACTATAATATAGACGAACATGAAGGAACTGAAGTAGAGGCATTTATTGAAGATTACTATATTCACGAACGCTTCCGTCAAGACGGGCACATGAATAACGATATAGCATTGATTAGGCTAAAAGGTGCCGGTTTGCACTTGAGCAAACAAGTTCAACCAATATGTCTGCCTGATTCAAATGCTGTTTATCGTCATGGCATGAATTGTACTATATCGGGATTTGGTTCAACGGAGACTGGAAAATCTAGTAAGTAAAACAATTCTAATTTAATTCTCCGACGCATCGGTAATTTGGGTGGTAGAAATAGCAACACGATATAAATACCGTAGAATTGAAATTCTATTAATTTGTTAGTTCAAATATGAATCAAGAAATCAGTGACTAATTAAAATCAGACTATAAATATACAAACAGAGTGGTTTTGTATTAAATTGTTAAAATAACAAAGGTTATTTTTGCAGGTTCTTCTCACATATTACGAGCAGGATGGGTGTCTATACAATCTCAACATGTATGCAAGATGCCACACGTGTACGGACATTCTATAACCGACGGCATGTTCTGTGCTGGAAGTTTAGATGAAGGTGTTGACTCCTGTGACGGAGATTCAGGGGGACCATTAGCGTGTTTGGATCAAGGTAACATTTAAATAAGAAAAAATATATTTCTCGAAGCAACCAGCACATGACGTTATACAGATTAAATGTATCTTGTACTTCTGATAGTACATTTCAGAAAACATTTACTCAATGTATTAATTTATTACAGGATTGTTTACGTTATACGGAATAACATCTTGGGGTCAACGATGTGGACACGCCAATAAACCAGGAGTTTACGTGAATGTATCACATTATCGAGACTGGATCGATAAGAAAATCCAAGAAACCAGTTAATCATTTATTTAGTACGAAAATGTATAAAGCAATTCAGTGATGTGAGAAGTGATAAATTAAGTTTAAAAACTGTTTTAATTTACAAATGTTACCTTTGAAAATGTTCTATTTGAATAGATTAATAAGTGTTAAAATGTTTGAGATATAGAATAGTTTGATTAAGCAATAAATGCAGAAAAATAAATATATCCAATTCATTATAGTACATATGAATTAAATAAAGAATGTTCATTGCAGATTTTCTTTTGTTAATCTTGAAAAGGAAAATAATTATATATAAATAATTTATTATTTATTATTAAATATCCTAAATCTTTAAAACTAAACCGTTTTGGACAGTTATTCATATGAACTTTTACGATCAAAATAACCTCAGGAATCAGCCCTCTAAGTTTGTCGCATATATTTAGAATCACCTGTATAATTTTGTCACCATTGTGACCAAGATTGTGACAATCTGCCGAACATTATACTCGCCGATGTTCTCTTGTATAAAATATACGTATAAAGCAGACAATAAGTAGGTCCCACCGAGATTTGAACTCGGATCGCTGGATTCAGAGTCCAGAGTGCTAACCATTACACCATGGAACCAGTACAAAATTTGTTTGTTGATAGATGTACATCAGTTCATATAATTTATTGCGTTATTTAAAAAAAAAGCTAATTAAATAATGTAAGTAAAAAGATCATACATTTAAAAATCACACAAATATACACCATCAAATTTATTTTTTTAGTTGTACAATGATTATTTAATTATTAATCATGAATATTCATAAACATTCCACCGAGATTAGAACTCTCTTCGCTGGATTCTAAGTCCAGAGTCAATTCAATTTCAATAGATCTTCATTATTTTTAACATTTTACGTACAGGCATGTGTACATTTATGATATACATATTTGTATTTTATCAATGAATTCCTACATCTGAAAAACCTATTTTATTTAATTTAGAAAATTGAATAAAACAGTATTATACACATAAATAAATATTTTTTATTCAGATAATATCAGTTTAGCATAAAAACAATTTTTAATTAATGCACTGATTAATTAGATTTTTCATTTGCATTAAAAATTCGTTTATGTGACAAGCAATTAAATATAAATACATTTTATTTTAAACAAATTATATAAATTACACGTATGTAAGAGTATTATTGTTATAATATCTGTTTTGGTTCGAATTTAGCGACTAACAATATTTCGTCTAATATTTAGAATTCCGTTCCATACTGAAACATACGTATTGATAATTGATTTTCCAAAAGACCCATCATATATTCATTATCAACTAAATTTGCCACATCGAATGGCGTTCGCATAAAAAAATCTTTTAAATCAATATCAGCTCCTCTATCAAGAAGTAGTTTGGCAATATTCGTCTTTTTTTTATAATTCTGAACAGCAAAATGCAATGCTGATTGGCCATCATCGTCTATCTGTTTAATAATGCTAGGATGTCGGTCGAGGAGAACTTTAACGAGTTTATAATTTTCCCCTGACACTGCATGATGTAATAGCGACCTACCATTGCCATCTCGGACATCGGTATTAAATCCCTTGTTTATCAACATATCAATTATTTCTACAGACCCGGAAAAAGCAGCACAATGTAAAGCTGTTTGGTGTAGATCGTTTCTTTCATCAAGTATAATATTTTCACTTTCAAGAAGCACTCGTACTACTTGACAGTGTTTTTGAACAGCAGCCCAATGCAACGGAGTCATGTCTCCTTCATCTTTAATGTTAATTGAGGCTCCATGACGGATTAATAAACTGACAATACTATCGTAACCTCCTATGGCCGAATCATGAAGAGGAGTAAAACCATTTTTGTCTTGTGCATCTAAATCTATTGTTTTTTGTTTTAATAACAATTCGACGGTTTCGGGATCGTCTTTCTCTGCTGCATAGTGCAGTGTAATTCGATTAATTTGATCTCTTGTATTTACATTAGCACCTTTCTTAATAAGTAAACGAATTGATTCAATATGTCCACTTAAAACTGCATACATCAAAGGAGTATATCCATCTATATCTCTAACATCGATATCTTTAGCTTTATCTACAAGAAATCGCAGTATTTCTAAATTTCCACTTTCAGCTGCTTCATGTAATTGTGTTATTTTCGTCTGATCCTTTTTAGTAGCAGAAGCACCATTTTCGAGTAAAAAGTTCGTTATATTTTCATGGCCGCCTTCAACTGCAGCGCGTAATGGTGACCAACCATATTTGTTTCTCTGATTTACGTTTTTATCATACTTAAATATTAGTTTTAAGGTATCCAAGTTTCCACTAGAAGCTGCTTCGTACAATAATGGATGCTTTCTTAACTTCCATTTAATCATTATTTTTGGTTTTCCATCGAATAAAATTTTCAATATATTAGCACAGCCATATGATGTGAGTAAGCGTAAAAGATCAAACGATTTATTTTTTTTGTAAAATTCGACAATAATTTCAGTATTCTTTTCGGCATACTGAAATACGGATCTACGATGTAAACATAAATCATTTTCTTTTGCAATCAAATTTAAAGCTCTTTTATAAATTTCGCCAGATTTGTTTTGCTTATTAAGATAATATCGCACAATGCACTGCACAAGTCTATGAATACGAATGTTTCCACTATTAAAGATGATTAAAGAAAATTGCGAAATATTTCTAATGGCTTTTGACACATTTTCATCTATACTATGTGCGTCCAGTATTTTTAATATAGTTTTCGTATCGATATAATCTGGGTCTAAATATGAACATACAAATATCAGTTGCAACGATGATTCATCTTTTATTTTATCAAGTGTCCATTGCATAGCACGAATGCTTGTGTTATTATCATAATCCGAAAATGGTTTGTCTAATATCAAGTTCTCTTCTTTCTGCAATTTCTCTATAAACTGTGGTATCGTGAAATCTGGATTATTACCATCAGTCTCTTGTAGGATATAGGCTGCTGATATTTGCAAAAAGAGTGGCGAAAAATGCAGTAACCGTGACATATTTGCCCACATTCCTCTCTCATAGTTGTGAAATTTCTCTTCAAGAACGACAGCAAGCAAGTTGATGGATTCGTCTTCAGAAAATGGTAATAATTCAATTAGCTTTACTGTACTATTCCATTTTCTATATTGAGATGTAATAATGATCCCTATGTTACAGCTTTTAAGTAATCTTGACGGCAAATAAGATTTTATGATTGTTTCGTCTATAACATTGTCAAATATTATCAGAACTTTACTTTCTTCAAAATATTGATAAACATCTTGTAATATAAGAATAATACTTCTATTTTTCCATTTCAGAGATAATTCTTCAGCTACGTCTTCAAACGATTTTTTTATATTATCGTTAATTTCCGAGTTTATCCAAATTACATTCGATTCATAATGTTCCATATATGTTGAAGCATACTTCTTCGCCAGTTCTGATTTACCCATGGCAGCCATACCAGTTAAGACAACTATTTGGTAATTGCGAAACGACTCGTGTAATTGTGCTAATTCATTTTCTCGCCCGCCAAATGGTGATACTGGTTCAGGTAAATTGAAAATAAGGTTTTTCCTTTCCTTAGGCTGATTTATTTGTCCATGGTTATGAAGAGTGAAATTTCCAACTTTTCCAATATCAACTTTAACTTCCTTAGACATTATTATTTTTCACATGATCTATAATATAAACATTATAAATCTATATATTACATTTAAAAGATAATACTTATTAATGAGATAGTAATTTGTATTTTTAAATTTGTTTTCGTACATAGGCATTGTTTAACTTGAATGATTAAGCGAATAGATAAATATTACACTATGAACCGAATGATAAGATTAAATTATTTTAAATGCTCTTCCTGGAATTCCAGATAAATATCTACAATAAACTTATCGTAAATACATTCGTAAATTGTCATACTAAATATTTATATTTTAATTATTTGGCAGTCATGTTAACAAGAAAAAATGTAATTAAATAAGTATCAATTATTTATTAAGTTATTTTCGTATGAATATACGAAAATGAACTCAATTGTCAAAACGACAATGAACGTAATGCAATGTTCTAATATTTTTCATTAGTTTAAAAACAAAATAATGGTTACCTTTTAAAATTTTGCCTATTTAGAACAGTGCACTAGAGATTCCTATAGAACTAATAATAAATTTATTTTCACTTACATACACACACAAAAAAAAGCTTGTGCATTGTGTAGCATAAATACTAATTAATAACAATTAAAAGGATGATACGTACAAGTACAAATAACTCGTATTATTATCAAACTAATATCTTATCGCTGTATGTGCGATAGTAATATGATTTTTTTTTTAAACTTGTTAATCATAAATTACAATCCTCATAATGTATTGTTTCTTAAGTTGGATTTCTAATACCCATATTAGAACAACAAAAATTATGTATGTATTGGTGGACGCAAAGGTTTAATAATCGCATCCTGTGTCAAAAATTATAATTTTTAAAATATTATATTATGAAGTACACAAAAATTATTCAATATTATTATAACATTAAAAATAATTACTGACATTATTAATGTGATATTACGTACGCAACCTTGCCTTCAATTGTTCAGTATCTGCATAATAGCATATTGCTGCAGTGTAAAATAAAACTTTGAACATTCTGGATAGAACAGAATAAAAATGTATGGAGTAAGATTGAATGAACAATCATGCACACGTAAACTTATATAGTTTTTATATATCTACCTTCTACATTCCATCGGCATCACATCATTTTTTTTTAATTAAAGTAATCTACTAGCTTGACTAGGTTCTTTTACAATCGAAGAAATACCAGGGGGTCATTTTATTAGCATGCAGGTGCAATATCCTTTTCACTGAACCCGAGATAATATCGTAAAATCTCTTAAGTGCAGAATGGTGATGGTTAATAAATTTGGTGCAGGTATTTCATATTCTTCTTTCTATATCACAATTTTAGTTTCGGGATAATTAACCTCAAACCGAATGTATTCTGGGGAACATTAAATTTGGAAAAGGTTTCCAAAACAAGTGATAAAAGATATTTGTCACAGTCTTAGTTCGCTTTACGACTTTCTCGTTTAAAAGTGTACTAATCTAGAAGGTCGTGGTTCGCTCATGCAGTTCGCACAATGTTAATGTTTCTTTTAACAGTTATTCCGGAATGACGTTTACTATTAAACAAGAAATAGAAAATATATTAAAAAATTGTTAATGTTTATTATTAAAAATAAAACTAGCATAGAACGAATATTCGTAATACAAATTATTGATATTATTATCTCAGTAAGAACAAACTGAATTACACTGCTTACAATTAGTTACATAATAGAATTATATATGAGTATATTATGAAATATCTTACATACACACATTATGGCAAAAATGAAGCAGTCAGAGGTAACCGGTCATCAAATTTCCTAAATATTGACCCTATGAAATCGCCCATTGCAATGCTTGCACCGGGTTGAAAATTTCTGCTCACTTCTTTCCAGTGATTATTCATAAATGCGTTTGCTCGGAAGTCTATGGACGATAAATATATTATAAGTAGAGTATTTGTTTTATAAAAGACAAATCGATGTAATTTATTATAAATCTAACTTACCATTAGATTCATCTCCAACTCTCAGACCACTAAAATAATATGTATTATATGCAGTCGTATAGAAAAGACGAACAGAAATATTTCTAACGAATTCCTTATCTTCAACATCAAATTTAACATTGTGGAAATATTTTCCATTAACTAAAAGACGTTTAAATATTATATCAAACACTGTTGAAATAAATAGAGACTACAGCAACGTCTGGAATATTTCCAGATTTTGAAGTATAAATATGACTTACTCAGTGTAATATTAACTCTTCCGCGTCCATATACATAAGATTCCGCAATTATCCCATTCATTTCGTAATGTCCTAAAATATTAATTTGAGGATTGATTAAGGTACAGATTATCTGAGTACTAAAAAAGTCCAACCTAAAACAAATTCCAAAGATTGAGTACAAAAACATAATACTAAAATGTAAAATAGTACATGTAACATTGTAAAACCTGCACGAAAGTACTAGGACTATAACTGCCTGTATAAAAAATGCACGAGTTTAAATACCATACCACTGAACCAATCTAATTGATGCTAAAAATAAAAATAAATTATGATGACAATAATGTCTTTAATTTACATGTTTTTCAGTATGTAAATTTAAAAATACTATTGGGAATACCTGGAATCAAATTTGATATTCAAGCAAGGTATGGGTTACAATAAAAAGACATTTAAAAAAAAATCAATCCATTAAAGTTATTTTAAATTTTTTATTTACAAAATTAAATATTTATTTTGTTTATCATTGTTATCAGTAACGAGAAAAACATATTAAATAAAATATTTGCCCACATTTTTTAATTGTGAAAAGATGTATGAAATAAAATAAACTAATTTTTAAAATTAAATTCTGTATATAACTTTTCCAGTTTTGTGCAGACTTTTTTTGGTACCAATATATTTCCGTTCGATACGACTTCCAGAGATAATTTTCTTCTCTAGGTCCGTCACCGAATGGCAAGTATGTATACGAGCCTCTTCCCATTTGTGTTGAAGCCAAATGTGCAGACAGTGGATTTTTTTCTCATCGATCATAAACATGTTGAAAATCCTTTAATAACTCTGCGTCAGTGGTAAGAAAAATGCCATTCCTAATAGGTAATAACCACCATATTTTGCATCAGTAGTTAATTCATTTACGTACATCATGGAAATTATGATATCTTTTTGTCAATATTCTCATTATATCTCCTGGATCCACTGGGAAGAACACTGGCATTGTTATTATATATAGGCCAGCATATTTTATATCTAACTTTTTGAATTTATTATATAATGTGATTAAAACTTGACCATATTTCTCATAAAATGTTAAGTCTATATTTCCAAACGGTAAAGATGGTTTTAAATGGGGTACATTTTTTCTTTGCCAATATGAAAATGCACGTCGGAAGTATAAGAATACTAACGACTCAATAAATAATGTAGCTGTAGTAGTTATAAATGTTACGGATCCATACAAATTACTTATTTTATTCTACTTCAATATGTATTCTTCAATAATGTGATGAAACCCTGTACAGAAAATTACTATTATAGAAACGTAATTAATATTTATATACAAAATTATGGAACAACAAAATGTTTGCTGCTATACACTTCCTGTTCATTATTGGGTATAATAATAAAAAAGAACTAAATAAAACTGCATATTTTATTATCTAAATACCAATCATAAATAAATTATAACTATGGTGAACTTTTATTCGATAATTCTAAAAACAAAAACAAGTAACATCTGTCCATTACGTAGATTAGATAAAGAAATTTGCTATTTTAGTGTGATTTGTAATCTGAAATAAAAATAAATGTTCAATACATATACAATACCTATCAACAGTTCCATAAATAATAAAAAAAAAAACTAACTTGTTTAACTGGTTGGGTAGTTGGCTTAATTTATAGCCTTAGTAAAAAAAACGTGAAAATGTATTCAATTGTTTATTTGGTATACACCCGTATGCTTATAAAGAGTGCCTAACAATAAAATAGTATTAATATATTAGTAGTTATTAAAGAAAAATATATTTTTGGTATATTTCATGTAAAATATGTTGTATTTATTTTATATTTCACATTTACTAGCTTGTAACCATACAGTATTCACAGGTGATAAAAATATAGACTTTGGATCGAATCGCATTGGTGTAACGGTTTTTGAATCTAGCGTAAATTTGTAATCTTTTAGTACGGAGGCTAAGACAATTTTGACTTGAAGAATGGCAAATCTCATACCTGAAAAATAATAATAAATTATTTATTACCGAATTTCAAATTGAACTTAAATAATTTTAGTAGTTACCAATACAATTTCTTGGTCCTTCGCCGAATGGAAGGTATGTATAAGGATGTCTAGTCGATTTTTGTTCTTCAGAAAATCGTTCTGGATCAAATTTGTCTGGTTCTGGATAATATTCTGGATTGTGATGTAAACCTAATGAAGATATGGTTATTTCGGTGCCTTTCTTGATAATAAAATCACTGTCAGGAACTTGAAAGTCCGCAACACATTTTCTGTTCAACAGTGGTATTGGAGGATATTTTCGTAACGTTTCTAAAAAGAACAAAATTAGTGTGAAATAATATATACAATTATGTCAAGTTATATATTTACCATTTACTACTTTGGTCATGTATTTCATTTCCATTATACCTTCGTATGTTAATTCATTATTATGTTCTTTTAATACGGTGTTAATCTCTTTTCGTAGTTTTTCCTGTATTGAAGGATTATGAACCAGTTCAAACATTGAAAAGTTAAGTGTAGTGGATGTAGTTTCAAATCCAGCAAAAAAGAAAACAAATGCTTGCGCTGCTAATTCATTAAATGTAATACCCCCACTCCCCTCCGCGTTTGATTCCAATAGTTCATCCAAAACACTCTGATTGTTTTTCAAACGAATTAAAAGATCCAAAAAATCTCTTCTGTGCACTTTGTTTTTCTCTCGATATTCAACAGTTTGTTTCAAAGCATTCATAAAAAAGTCTGTTACATCTGGGCTAGTTAGAGGTATTTTAAATAATTTTAAAATGAAAGGGCAAACATTAGCCAAAATATTGAGAACTGAATCTCTGAAGTTGAACGAAAATACCTTCTTTCCATAACGTCTGAATTCCGTATCAGGATCTTTCAAACTATTACAGTCTAACCCAAATGCACAGGATCCAATGGTATCGGTTGTCAGCCTAGCAAATATATCTTTTATATCCAACGCTTCATTATTCTTTATGTGTTCATCGAGAATTTTTCCAAGTGCTTTGCTGCAAGATAATAGTGTGTGGAACATCGTTTTCATTTTTCCAGATGTAAAAGTAGGAGTCAGTTTTGTTCTCATGATCTTCCATTTTTCTCCTTGAAGAGCAACTAGGTGAGCGCTCAATGGATCATTTTCTTCGTCCATGTAGAATTGTCTGTCATGGAAATTAGTAAAATTTATTGATAAAATATTTCGTATTAAATCTGGATCTATGATCATTATAACAGGTTTAGAAAACATGTAATATCCGCCAAAAGATTTTGTTTTCGCCTTTAATTTATTGTAAATTTCTGAGAAACAATCTCCCAGACATTGTTGAAGAGTTGCAAAAGATTTTGTGTTGCCAAATGGAAATGTTGGTTCCAAATATGGTAATTTTTCTCTGGACCATGTGTTATATATATATTTAAAGTATAAATAAACTGCTGTTAGCGTTACAACAAAAAAAGTTGTTGAATAAATTATAATTGTTTCGAACCACATGATTGGTATTATATTGTACCTGTAAAATACGTATAATGTTATTAGAAAAAAAAGAATATGTATATATATATATATATATATATATATATATATATATATATATATATATATATATATATATAATATACGTATTTAAGCTATTTTCTTTTCAAATCACGATATATCATTGTAATGTAAACAATGTGTTATAAAACAAAATAATAACGTACGAACCTGTCATGTATGTATTAATCCCACAGTCGTTGTACAAACTTGTTCGATCTGTTTCTATAAGATTTGTATGTAACTGAGCAACACAAACTGTGTATTTGTTCTCGAGAATGATGATCGTAGTCAATCTGTAAAGGTTACCAAGCGTTGACTTTTAACTGCGCTAATCAGTATTCAATAAACGATATCATTTATTACATTTATAGAGCAGATAACATTATATATAGTTAATAAATTTAAATTTGATAAGGTTTGATATAGATAGAATTATGAACATACGTATATATAAAGATATTCCTGTTTTTTTTTTTACCAAAAATTATCGAAATAAGAACAACAGTTTGAATGGGGCGGTTCTTTATATTAAAATAAGCAACTGACAAGGTCAGAGCTGTTTACCTTGAAAGAAACAACTAATTTTCGAAAACATGAGAGACAACAAATATTTTAGTTTAAGAATTGTACCTGTTCAGTGTGGCTGTTTACTTGTAATAAGTGACAAATTATATGATCTCTGGTATTAAACTAAACAAAAGAACAGTTAGTAAGTACATATTTAAAAAAAATTGTTAGATTTTGTTAAATAATAAACTAAACTAAACATAAACTCGCATTCATCCTTTGTGTTCACATCGTGCTTTCTTTATTATTGTTATTAACAAAATATACAATTTTATTTCATTCTTTTGTACCCATAAAAATAGCATTGTTCCATAATTTTATCCATACATATTTATATTATGCATTCATTTAACATACCTTAATATGTATATTATATTTTTACAAAATATTGGCTTGATATAATAGACACATACGTATAATTAGAGTCATGTTTTACAAAGGCATGTAAAATGTTTTATGTTTTGAATAAGTTGTCATCTACGTTTTTTTTTTTTAAATTAATATCTCATATCGTACCATACCAATTGAGCATTTTGTATTTCATGATATAGTAAATAAAGCACTCAAAGATAACAGAACTGCAAATCATAATCATTAGGTCACATTATCAAGTCATCAATGCATGAAAAACGTAATTCAGATATTAAGTGTTCAGAGTTAATGGAACGAATTATACATTTCATATCACATAAATTCGAATATTCTATATTCACATGTAAATTATATGTAAAACAAGATGTGTTGATTTAGTAAAATTCTCAATTACTTATACTGTTCTTTTATAATACATTTAGTTAAGTAATATGTGAATTAGTACAGTATAGGTCACAAAAAATAGATATTCATAATATTTGATGTAATAGACTATTGCATAAACTAAAAAAAATTCTGCCAGGAACATCTTCTTGTACTTACCTAATCAAAAAGAAGTATAATTTACGACTGAAATGTATTAGGAATAGTAATTATGTTATTGATATTCCAAAATAATTATTTATTTAATTTCACAAGAGATACATATTATAAATAAAAATAAAATATATGTGCACTTCTTAAAATCTATTTACATGATACATTACAAAAAATATTTGCCGTTGGTTAAATTTATGTTAATTATTATTAAATTGGGGTTCCTATTTTAGATTCAAAGTTACTCCCGCCCCTCCCACAAAGAGGGGGTGGGTCACTATTTTTTGCACTAATGTATTTCCCCCGCAGAATGATTAAATTTTGATAACTGAAATTTTTCTATCGAGTGCCTATTTTTCGAGATATTTGAAAGTTTCAGGTTAAAAAAAACGCACTGTATATAAAATTATTTCCTATAAACTATTTAATTTTCAGTGACCTGTAATTCAAAGTGAGACTGAACCTCTCTCTATAAAGAACACATTTTTGGAAAAGATTTTCGTTAAAAATAAATCTATTGGAATCAATTATGTTCATTTTCTTTTTAATGAATAACTCTTCAATTATTAAGGTAACACATATCAATATTTAATGGTTATTATATTTTCACTATCATTATTATGTAACTAAATTATACGTTAAATTAAAGTTTTAATCTGTAATAAAATATTTTTCCATATATACAGCGTGATTCAGAATCTCAGGTACTTACTTGAACGGAATATAGCACTTATGAATTTTGTAAAAAAAAAATTTCTACCGTGATCAGTACGTTAAGTGCTATATACCGTTAAAGTAAATACTTGAGGTTCTGAATCAGCCTGTATATTCATATAGGAATATTTTATTGTATACAAGTATGTAGATGTATTCATGAAATATTAATTATATCATTTCTTAATCCATACAGCAAAATGAAAATTTTTCTAACTATTTTCATAATATTGGGAAGTCTGCATTCAACCTCACAATTCGTGTATTCGGACTACATAACATCTTTTCTTAATTTTTATGCCGATGGAGAATTGTACTACCAATCACGACCAGTAAATCGACGTATTCCATTACCGGAATATGATTTTATAATAGTTGGAGCTGGATCAGCAGGCTGTGTTCTCGCCGACCGTCTTACAGAAAACCCTAAGTGGAAAGTATTATTACTGGAAGCCGGGGCACCAGAAACATATTATAATTATATTCCATTGGCTGCACATTGGTTGCAACATTCATCAATAAATTGGAAATATAAAACAGAACCGAGTTATACTAGTTGTTTGGGATTGAACAACAATCAAAGTAATTGGGCTGCAGGTAAGTAAATACATTTTGGTTCGAAAAATTGAACACAATTTTAATTGAATTCTAGGTAAAACTGTCGGTGGCACAAGTGCTCTAAATTATATGATAAATACAAGAGGCAATCGAAAAGACTACAACGATTGGGAAGCAATGGGCAATCCAGGATGGGGTTATGAAGATGTTCTCAAATATTTTAAGAAACTAGAAAAAATGACTATTCCAGAATATAAAAATGATTCTTCATACCATGGATATGATGGACCTATTCCAGTGTCATATGCAGCTTACCGTACAGGTATTAGTGAAGCTATCATTGAAGCAGCAAAAAATATGGGTCATCCAATACTAGATTATAATGGAGCCAATCAGATTGGATACTCGTATCTGCAATTACATTTAAACAACGGGTCCAGAGCTAGCTCTGGAAAATCGTATCTTAATCCAATATCCAAAAGGAAAAACCTGCACGTCAAAGCAAACACATTCATAGATAAAGTCCTCATTGATCCGACAACAAAAAGAGCTTACGGTATAGAATACCGCTACAAAAACAATATTTACAGGATTCGAGCTTTAAAAGAAGTTATTATATCAGCTGGTGCAATTAGTACTCCAAAATTATTAATGTTGTCTGGTATAGGACCCAAAAATCACTTAAAGAAGCTAAATATTTCAGTTAAAGCAAATTTAAAAGTTGGTTATAATCTCATGGACCATGTAACAATGGGCGGTTTAACCATTTTAATTGATAAACCATATTCTTTTAATTTTAATAAAATATTTTATAATATTTCTACATCAACTGAGTATTTTACAAAACGTGATGGCCCCGGTACAATGGCTGGAGGAACAGAAGTGATTGCCTTTTATGATCTGAAAAATCCCAATGAAATTAATGGTCACCCAGACTTGGAACTACTTTTCCAAGGAGGATCTTTAGTATCGGATATGCTTCTAAGCAAAGGTTTCGGAATTAGAGATGACATCTACAATATTGTCTACAAACCACTTGAAGATAAAGAATGTTTCATGGTGTGGCCAATTTTACTCCAACCGAAAAGCAGAGGCAGAATACTCTTACGTGATGCCAATCCAGATTCTAAGCCGTTATTATATCACAACTATTTTGATGATGAAGATGATTTGAAAGTAATTATTGACGGAGTTGACAAAATACTTGAGTTAATGAATCAACCTGCATTGCAAAAAATAGGTGCTCGCGTACATGATATTCCTATACCTGGTTGCACACACTTACCATTTGGAAGTAGAAAATATTGGGAATGCCATACTAGACATTTGACACTTACTCTTTGGCACTTTAGCGGAACTGCTAAGATGGGACCAAAATCTGATAAGACTGCTGTTGTTGATCCAAGACTTCGAGTCTTCGGAATCCACGGTCTTAGAGTGATAGATGCATCTATTATGCCAGCGGTTCCAGCGGCACACACAAATACCCCTACGTACATGGTTGCAGAGAAGGGTGCAGATTTGATAAAAGAAGATTGGAATTGGCCATGAAAGACAAAGCAATTTTTATTAATTTTATTAAATAAATATGCATAACAAAAATTTAATGGCAAGAATTACCTTATATTTACCAATACTATATAGAGTAACAGTATATAAGTTTCTGCAAGGCGCGGCCTGCCATTTAACAATAAATATGGATACGCTAATAAACATTTGTATATGTACTGCCATTTTATATAAATTCTTTTAGATTTCAATGACATACACGTTTTGATATAATTATAATGTAACAATTATTTATACTACATGATGATTCATGTTATTCTTAAATTATGTAATTTACTAATAACCATGACTTCACACATTCTTACTGTTTGTTGAATTCGAAATCACGATATCTTCAAATACATAAAGTAAATTCTACTTCGTAATCTAATTAGTTTGTGTTTGACAAAGGTGAGGTAAGTACTATGAAATAAATTACATTCGTTTTAATGTTTCAATATCTTAAATGTTAAAACTTGAATAAAAAATTTAAAGATCCCATTAATATGCTATGCTATTTCCATACAAAATTGCGATACTACTGTCGTAAATGCTGGACTAATCTAAATTATCAAACGGTATGCAATTGAGTTAAACGATTCTATTACGGTATTGATGCTCTAAATTGTATAACAAGCCTGATAATAGCGTACATCCTTGAATAGCCCAGTACTCATAGCACATTAGTTTATTACAAACACTACCAGGAATTTATCGCTTGGAAAGAACGGTGTAAATATTACAAATATAAAGTTTGTGACGAAAATAATCACTCATTTAATTCGCTACTAATTATACATCTAACTTCTGTTTTTTTAGTAACCAATAATTCATTAACATGGACCGTTGGCGTGGAAAAGTCGCAATTGTTACTGGAGCTAGTTCTGGTATTGGGGAAGCAATTGCCAAAAAACTAATAGAAGAAGGCATCAATGTAAGTTATAGTGTTAATTCTAATATTAAGTATTGGATATAATAAATTACGAAGTTATGTGAAATAAATTAGGTGGCTGGTTTTGCAAGAAGATCAGAGAGAGTAGAAGAGTTGTCTAAGAAATTGGCTAATAAGAGAGGAAAATTGTTTGCTGTCAAATGCGATGTAACCAAAGAAGAAGATATCATTAAAGGATTCCAGTGGGTTGCAGAAAATATGGGTCCAGTACACATTCTTGTCAATAATGCCGGCGTTATCCGTTTGGGTACACTTACAGGTACTTTATTGAAAACTGAAATATTTTAAATTGTAAAATTTATGAAACATTAAATATTATAGAAGGAAAAACGGAAGACTGGAAACAAATACTCGAGACGAACGTCCTTGGACTATGTATTTGCACCCGAGAAGCAGCTAAATCTATGAAAGAAAACAACATTGATGGACACATAGTACATATCAATAGTATTGCTGGTCACTGGGTGGGAGATTATCCAAAAATTAACATATATGGTGCTTCCAAATTCGCTGTAACTGCATTGACTGATACGCTGAGAAGATAATTCAATTTTGATGGAAGCAAAATTAAAGTGACGGTAGATATAGTAATATAGTCAGTGATATATAGTTTTGTAATACAGTAATATCCCGCACTGTACGGTTAATCGATTTCTCTAATATGCCATACTATTTGAATCCACACCAATCGGGGTATACTATATATTCTAAAAATAATAAGTTGGTTGAATCAAGAAAGTCATATTTTGTGGAAGAAATGTAATTTATACGTTTTAATTTAGGTCACAGAGGGTACTTAGATGACCTATACATAGCCGCACTGTGCGGGGTATTACTGTACAATGCATTATATTATGCTATATTAATCTCTTGTTTTCTTCGAACAGAGCGTGAGTCCGGGTGCTGTGCAAACAGAAATAATGGAAAGTAATGTAGATTTCGATTCAGAAATGATGAAAAACATTCCAATACTACAATCGGAAGATGTCGCTGATGGCGTCTTATATGCCATTGGTACAGCGCCCCATATATTAGTAAGTTACAATATTATATTTTCCTCAGAAAATATGATTTTAGTGTTCATTTGAAATGATTTTTATCTATTTTCAGATTCAAGAATTAATTATTCGCCCAGTCGGAGAGATATATATATATATATATATAATATATATATATATATATATATATATATATATATATATATATATATATAAATTATAAGTAGGATTCCTAGTTCAATAAAAGATTCCTTTATGTATAAATAATATAACATTATATATATTCACTATCTCTATTAATTAATTATAGCATACATCTATATGTATAATAAATAGGTATGAGATTAGGTGTATTTGGAAATAAATTGTAATTTATAAAAAGAGTAGATTTTCGGTAGTTTAATCAGAGTTCACCCTGACTCTCACGCACAACGAAGTGCTGCCCGACCAAGTGAAATCAGTGATAGTAAAAATAATATTTACAAAATCATGTATTTTAAGTGGCGATTTCACTGAAACTGCAGTGGTAGCTACCAAATAGATGTTAGACAAGATATTTATTTTTCATTAAGTCAATTATCAGTTGCATAGCTGCATTAGGGATATCACAAATGCAATGAATCGTGATGAGATTATTAATGAATGGGTGATATATCCACGGAATATTAATCAGTTGGAAGCCATTCGTACCGAGTAATATGAACTTAAAAGCGTTTTTTTTTAATATACGAGTATACCTGTATTTGAAAAATATATTTTATAGTTTTTACCAAAAAAATGGATTCCCAGGAGTGATAGGTTGCATAGTTTTCGTTGCATTTCTCAAATCTTGCCAAGACTATTAACAATAATATAAATTATTAAAACTAACTAATATTTAAAAATTATGTTTTATTAAATACTATAATTTTTATTTAAATGATTGAATGAGTGACAAGAATGACTGTGCATTAGTTCTGCCTAGACATAAAGAGCAGTCCGCTGCAGAATACCGCGATCTAATTAGTCAATGCTGTTTTAAATGCGTTACAGCTATATGGTTCGATCATAGATGTACGCAACATTTCATATCACACGAATAATGTACCGTTTTGAACTAATCGTGCACGGATACATCTGAGTAAGCTCGAGAATAACGGCCCCTACTACAAAACGTATTCCTCTTTTATTTCATGCCACAAAACAAGTTTATGAAGAGAAAATAGTGCCAATGACTTCCAGCATCGGTACTTGCATGCAGTGCATTAGTTTGCATCAAGCAACTCCAGTAGAAGGTATATTTTAAATTATCTTCTTTTGCAGAGCGAATTTCATATTGAAAAATCGTTTCATCGGTTTAATTTTGAAGTGGTATATCTTCATATATCAAAATAAAACCTGGTAAGTTAAAAGTTATTATTTATTACATTATATAGCATTATTTCAAACTATATCGCTGTCATGTTTGTCAAATGACTAATCATGTAACTTATGAAGTAAGTATACTGGATCATTAATTCCATGACAATTGTGCTCTTGTTACTATGCTATAAATAATTTAGTTCAATATTGAGCAGTATCAAGAGTCACGCAATTCTGTTAATCATTCTGAAACTTTTAAAAGATATTCTTAATGAACACGAAACAATAATTTTATATAATGTACTGTATATCACCAATTTGTTTACTTTCTTGTTTTGAATATCTCAGAGAAAATAATTCCTTTTTTTTAACATGAAGCGAGAACCACGTTCATCGGTACCTTAAAAGAAAAGTTTAGAAACATTTTTAAAACATGGATAGATGGACTGGAAAAACTGCTATTGTAACCGGAGCAAGTTCTGGAATTGGAGTAGCTATTGTTAAAAGACTCGTCGAGGCTGGATTGAAAGTAAGTACTATATTAAAACAGTTTTACAATCAAATTTATAACAACATTTATTATAAAAAATTATACATTTTTTCGGAAATTGGTTCCGTAGGCCATAACTTTTTTTACTTGCCTTTACTGTTATATTAAACTTGTTCTCGCATAGTGTGAGCTAAAATTAAATTACGTGGCAATCAATGTGTTAAAAGCAACCAAAAGATTCTGCAGGAGATAATTTGTAATTTACAATGATATATGTAGGTTGCCGGATTTGCAAGAAGATTAGAAAAAATGCAAGAATTATCAAAGACATTATTAGATAAAAGTGATAAATTTTATCCAATCAAATGCGACATAACTAAAGACGAAGATATCATTAAGAGTGTGCAGTGGGTCATCGATCATTTGGGGCCTATTCATATTCTTGTGAATAATGCAGGAGTTGCTCGACCAAGTACCCTTTTAGGTAAATAAATATAAAAATCAATATAGTTCGTACCAATTTTGTAAGTCTATACATTGACGTATGATAAAACAGTGACCTTGAACTTGACTTTCTAATAACGGTCGTGTAGAAGGTTCAACGGAGGATTGGAAGATGGTCATTGACACCAATTTTCTTGGCTTATGTATTTGTACCCGAGAGGCAGTGAAATCAATGCAACAAAACAACATCGCCGGTCACGTGGTACACATTAACAGCGTTAGCGGTCATTACGTTCCACCTTTACCAGAAAACAACGTATATCCTGGCACAAAACATGCTGTAACGGCATTAACAGAAACCTTGCGGAAAGAATTGACTAATGCTGGAAGCAAGATTAAAGTTACGGTAAATAATAATTACTTACTCAATAAGTCTTACTGTACATATTTTCTAAATTTCTAATTTATTTAGTTCCCATATTATTTACCTTTTACCTATGGTGTTCAATAATATTCCGTCTATACTCCATATATGAATGAAAACCTAATCGAATAAGCAAAGATCTAATTTTATTTGCAGAGTGTTAGTCCTGGATTTGTAAAAACCGATATATTTTCTGCTAATGGATTCAAAATTGACGAAAAAAAATTCGAAATTATGCCTGCTTTAAAATCTGAGGATGTTGCCGATGCTGTATTGTATACTTTGGGAACAGCCCCGCATATTTTGGTAAGTTTAATTTTTATTTATTTTCACGATAATTTTGAGCTAATTTTTACATAATTTTCTTTATTTAGATTCAGGAACTTACAATTCGTCCCGTTGGTGAGGGTTTAATGTTCATACAATAAAGCATAATTTTTAACAAACTATCTACTACTTATATGAGTTTTGGGAAGACTTTTATTTATAGGTATATGGTCATTAAAAGATTATATTTTCACTAAATGTATTAAGAAATTATATTAATGTTATAATACATTGTTATTGTTAGTGTATTTTAATGTGTTCTCAACTTCCAAATGTTGATCTTATAATAAATTATAACCAATTTAGGCCCATAAAACGCTTTCTATCCACGGCACATAAGAGGAAACTCTTGATGCTACTTCCGGTGAATTTATTTTACCACAACCAATTCCAAATGATACGACGCCAATGATATTGTAGACGTTCGGTTTTCCACCACGGAGTATTTGCAATGGGCCTCCAGCATCGCCCTAAAATTAATAAAATCATGAAGATCCAATGATATAGTGGAAATTGGTTATTCATAGAAATTATTTTGATTTACCTGACATGTACTTTTAGCCTCGGTTTTACCCCCCGAGCAGATCATATTTTTTGTTATTCCTTCTGATAATTTGCGTGGCCCTACTTTGTCTTTATAATACTCAGAACATTCTTCATTCGTGTACAGATCAAGTTTTACTTTCATTAATTTTTCACTACGTTCACCAGCAAAATCCAATAATCCCCAACCAGTTGCTATGGCTTTATCTGTGCCAATCTGTTCCTCCACTTGTAAACAGGCAGGACGAACTGATTTCGTAAAATTTACCGGTCTATCTAACTTCAGGAGACCAATGTCATTGTATTTTTTTGGAACTTTATAGTCAGGATGAGCAATTACTGACACTACTGTGAATTCTTGTACATCAGCATCGTCTGCACTAGATGCTATATTAAAGTCGCCCAAACGTACTTTTTTAACTGGTCCGCTAAAAAATATGTTCAGGTAAGAAATAATACGAATCATGTGAAATAACAATTAACTTACGCAGATTTAGAATACAAGCAATGGGCACTAGTGACAACGTATTGCTCACTTATTAAAGAACCCCCGCAAAAGATGTCGTTATTCTCGCCATATATAAGAGCAGCCTATAAATTAATAATTATTGTAGTATTTATACATGTTATATATTATGTAATTATTAAATTACTGTTTACTTGTTCTACGTATATAGTGCAATTACATATCATTTGCATACTCATTTACATAAATGAAGGCCTTTTTTTGTTTCCAGCAACATTTCTGATCTTTGTTTTTTATATAATATTTCTTACCATATGAGGAAACTCGTGTGACGAGGCTTCGATTTTGCCTAAGTTAGTTACGCCATGGTCATCTCTACGCTGTCGAGTTAGTTGTATATATTCATTGCATTCTACAAAAATGAAGTAAAGTACTACACATGTAATTAATTCGGATCGATTATTAGATATTTCATTCGTTTACTATCAATGTAAGAATATTATATAAAACCATATTAATCTACTGTAATGAAATTATATATTTGAAACGATATAAATAGTAGCAAGATAACAAAATAATTTATAAGCGATGAAAACAAATTAACATCTGCATTCATGTAATCAACAATTCCATGACTCATTTCTAAATTAATAGAATTGGACATGTAAGATTATAACGTGTTATTACGTTTATTAATTGGCTTGTTTATTAAAGATGCTAAAACCGTAATCTATATGCAGACATACATATTTAAATATTATTATTAAAAATACCCATTACATGAAATATAACTGTAAATAAAGATACAAAAAGTTATTTTTAAAAAAGTTTTGTCTTCTCAGTATTGAATAATATTTGGAAATCAATACTTACTTTCATCACTTTTTCCACCTACAGTAAATTTTGTTTCAATCAAAAACACTGTCAAAAGTAAAATGATGTTTAATGTTTTCATATTGTTGCCTACGAATATCACACAATACTGTTTTGATAAAATGTCTTCTCTTCATTTTATAGATGATGCCAAGGTCTGGAAATACCCGAGTATCACTTGTTGTTTCCACCACTAAATCTCAGTCTCAGAAACCAGTTTCATTCAATGTTTTGAAAAATATATATTTCTTATCAAAATAAACTACATGTTAAATACAGATAAGTCTAATAGTTACTGCTATAATAATAAATAAGAATTGGATGTTAATCAATCAAATCCGTTACTATACCATAATATTCACGTAGGTATAAAAATATGTAAAATTAATTTACTTTTTCAATATTTAGCCAAATTCCATCTTTAATGCTAAAATTATCAATGCTGGATTAATTTACATGGGTACAACAATTTTTATGAAATTGTCTTCAAAATATTTGTTGGAAACTAAAGTTAATGATTAGCGGGCGTAAGTCACTATATCTGTCCATTACTTCCTAAACTATAATGATCTAGTTTAGCTAAGCAAACATTTTGTGTGTCGCATTAAATTTCAACTCAAAATACTGAAACAAACGTGTTATTGTTTTTGGCTGAAAGCATTGAATATAAACGATCGAATTAGAACTTAATTGTATTTGATATGGACTTTCTAGTTTTAGTTTAGTCTCACATTATATTGGTATGAACACGACAAATATCACTGGTAAAGCAATAACCGAAAATGGTGATATCGCATATTGCGTATAGTACGTTCCATCTTCATATTCCTGACTACTTTACTTGTAATAATTAGTTTATTGAGGGTACTATATCCTAACAACAGAAACTCTTTGAAATATTTCAATAGATAATTAGACAAAAAAAAAAATTGTAACCCTGTTCACTACTGATCTCAAGAATGAATCCCAATAGCTGTACCGAGCGTGCAGTATCCTTGCCCTTCGAAATAACAAGGTCTCGGTGCTGGCGCGTGACGTCACTACTAGTAGGTGGTTGAGTTTCGCGAGCAGACAGCGTTATGTAGTAGTAGCACGAATTTTTAACTATAAATACAGTTATTTCAACAAAATTTTGAAAAGCTTTCATTGGTAAGAGGATGCCAGTTGTAAACTGAGCCTTTCATCGCACCCCATTCGATATTTTTAAGATAAAACGAAATTTCAAAGCAAAACCACTTTTATATAAAAAGAAATTAGATATGTAATAACCAGCAAATAAGAACCATACCCGACAAAATCAATGCACACAAAAATATAATATAATCATTTACGTCCATTGTAACAATTCAATTCGAATTAATCATGAAGTCAAATGCATTTTAAAAATATCATTCAATTTTACTTTTTGTTATAATAAAGAAGAATAATAAAACAGACGTTACTCAGTAGCTAGTATTATTCGAATGGCATTTGAATCAGAAAATCGAGTGGCTTATCGCAACTATCAATAAATGGCTTCATTAGCAGTAATTATTCGTCATTACTTTAGCAGTCCGGATAAAATTATGCATGCAGTACGCTGTATATTAATTTTTGTTATTCTGATAGTACCTATAGATTATACATATACAAGACAGTGGTATATCATAATTATTAAATAATAAATTACAAGAAAACTACAACGGATCTATTTGATTTTACATGTAGAAAAATTGTGATCCACTTTCCGATTGCTTCTTCATTAATGTTTTCATAGTGGTGATACGAGTTTCATGCTGTTTGACTGCTTTTGCTAATCGCTGAATATTTTTCATCATAGCCATGTTTTCGTCCTCAATTTTCTGTATGCTTTCTTCATTCACTTGATGGTATACCGCATTTTGAGCACTTACGTAATTTATTTGATCGACCAGGAATTTTCCACGTTCCGCTTCCTCCTATTTTTTCGAGTAATAAAATTCAAAATTAGTTAATTTGAGAAATATAAAACACATACTTAGGTAGCGATGAATCCCATAGTAATATTGAAGTTTGTTATTAAATAATAGTTACAACTAATAATATGGATATTATATTGTCAGTTCCGAAGTTCATGAACTCGTCAATTTTTGTTAAGATGACGATTTCGAACTCTCGTTCATTATCAAGCGATATTGATTTAAAATTAAAAGGTTTACACAAATGTTGAATACAGATAAGTGTTTATAAAAATTACCTCAACATGTTGCTGTGTTTCCAACATTGCGCTCCTCATTTGTTCATACATTTCATCTCTTTCTTTTCTACTTCCGTAAAGGTAATCCTGTCTTTGTTGTTCAGTGTCCCACGCTTTTTGTTCTGCTTCTTTTACTGCGTTTAACACACCAAGAATTTCATCGCACGTGAATTTTGCATCGTCGTATCTATTTTTTCCTTTTTCTCTCTCCTTTCTTAGTTCTCGTCTCAATTGTGAAACAATATTTTCGTGCCTTCTTTGAATGCGTACGGCAATTTTTTCCTTTTCAACTGCAAGAAGTTCAAGGTATCTAAATAAAAGACAAAATTCGTTGACAACGATTTTCCATGAAAATATTGGGAAAATCACACTTTTTAATAACAAATGGCGGATACTTATCCACTATCAAACTCATAAACTTCTTTTTTGGACCTGAATTAATTGCTTGAGACCACATCTTTTCACCATGTGCCTTCATATCTTCTTTATATACATCTTCGGCGTGCATAGATTCGTCCCAAAAGGACTCTTGCATTGTTTGATTTTCAATGTTATCGAGAAAAGATTCTCTTGTTTTCACCTGAAAAATCGATATTATTATAAAAAGTCGGCAATTATCGATGAATAATACAATATGTACAAATTTTCTTATGAATTGAAAGACAATTTATAAAATATTGAATGTGACGAATGCTAATTCTTACGTGATTAATTCGATCTCTTAATCGCATATCTAGTAAATAAAGCAGCTCCAATCTACGTTGATCTTCAGACATTGTTTCATATTTTGCGTATGTATCACGTTTCTTTAAATCAATAATTAATTGATTTATTAATCCATTAACCTGTGCATCTATGCCATAAGGTGTCTGACCTAAAATATCACACATTTAACACGAACTATTATTGAATGAAGTTACATCAATTAGAAGTCATAACAGTCGTAGTAGTAAATAATATAAAATTGATGGACCATTTATTTCTTTAGCCACATTTGCTAAAATTGCTTCATAAAATGCTCTTACTCGTCGTCTTTCTGCAGGGTTTTGTCGATTCAATAATATTCTTTCCATTTCACTTATTGGTGGTACCATTTTTTGAAACTGTTTTTCAAGAACCTTATCTAGACTAAACAAATTAATGCATTTTTAGTCAAAATAATGATCGAACATTTGAAATAGATTCATAGCATTATTATATATTTGTGATTAATAGTGTGGTCTACGTCCACGTCGAACGGAAGCCGACTCGACAAACGAGTCGGTACAAAGCGCTGTGTGTTTAATCGTCCTTACTGTCCTTCTGGTGGTCCAAGTGGTTCATCATCGTCCAACGATACAGCAAGATAACCCAGTGCACCATTACCGTCTGGTAGAGCCTTGGTTGCCAGATATGTTCGACCTTGGATTGTTGTGCCATCAGCTTCATCATCCCCACCAGCTAATACGTCTGCCATCCAAGATGTTTCCTAGATACATATTTTATTATAATAAATAATAAAATATACATCATAATTAATTAAAACTACCAGCACAACAGGTCCACTCAGACCAAAAATTTCAGCAGCATTCGGTAATTTTCCTGTTGGTGGATTTTTCAAAAAAGGTCCTGTAAGATTTTCTTCTTCCATGCAAAGTACCAGGTTGGACAAAAATATGTTACGATTTCTTTTATCATTTCTTCCAGTATATATTTCATCACATAATTTTTGAATCCACACCTGAGAAATATTACCTACATGCTAATGAATATATACAAAATATGTATCCATTGAAAATATTTTTTCTATAAATGTCCTACTAACCTTACACAACGGATACTGTCTATTATTTTTAAATTTGTCTTTAGCGGGTTCAAGAAATCCCAAATAAAATACGAAATCCTCGTCTAATTTGCTTTCAATTTCCATTTTTCATAAATTAATTGAATTTAATATTATTTATTCACAGAAGATTTGTAAAACCAAAATCAGGTAATTGTCAGACTGTGATAATTACTATAGTTACAAACAAATATGCCATTTCCATTCACTTGTTAAATATGACAATTTTTTACTTTTTTGTTTTTCTTTTTGCGAAAATCTCTAATTGGATTCGGTTATCAATTTCCTAAATACAAAAATAAAAAATACATGAAAACATACATTGTTGAAAGAAATAAATTATTTAAAACGACTTTGAAAGTTGAAATTTGTTAAAATCGTACTAATAATAGAAAAAAGCAGCAAGCCTTGAATTATAAATAACGAACATGCATTTTTACTTTCTCGTACACAGTATAAAGAAAGTATAGGAATCATGAAAAATTTTGATTGCGAGATTTTTATGGAAATATGTACATATTTTGAGGTATTTGAATGTTTCTACTATTTTCGCAATGTTGTCTATGTGTTTGGATAAATGGATATAGATAGAGTTAAGAAATTTCATTTTTAGAAGTTTATTGAATATGCAAAGAACTGATTAGATTTTGGGTATAATTGCAAAACCGAAAGAGAAAGTTTTCTGAACATCAAAATCAAACATTTCGAATTATTTGAGAAACTAAAAGCAATATTGGAAAATTTTTCAAATAAAGGTGTATTCAAAGTATATACATAAAAAACAGAAGAATATTAGCGGGGAGTACTTTAAAAAAAATGGTATTATAATAATTTATTAGTCATAATTACGATCCAGCCAGGATTCGAACCTGGAATCTTCTGATCTGTAGTTATCCATTGCGCCCGAAATTGCGCCACCGGACCTTCCTACTTGAAATAAATTCTATGTTGCAGAAAATATGTAGTGTAATAATAATAACATTGTTATTTCAAAAAAAATAAGTTCAATATGCAATCATTATTATGAAATATGTGTGAGAAGTTCTTGCACAAATACGTGTGTGAAGTTCTCACACATATTTCATAATGATGCATGAGCATTAATGTAGTTTTGTAGTAACATATATTTCGCAATGCAGCTGACCAATTGATAATTTACAGGCACTTATGAGGCATATGTGGAAATTTTATTCGCTTTAAAACTGTAATTTGTATTGTTACCTTCTATGAATATTTTGTAATATTTTTTAAAGTCCTAAATAATTCAATGAAAAACAAAAATTCACATCGAAATGTATAACCATATACATATATTGAGAATTATAATTATTTCATTCCATGTCGTTATTGGATCCCCTACTAAACTTATCGATTCGTGCCCCGCATCTTCTAAAGCCGGCCCTGCATTTATTTCTCATGGTGTATGAGAAAACTACTTATAAAGGTCTGTCAATCGAATACTTTATTATTTACTCAAGGTATGGTTTTGTAGTGTTTTTGTTTATAGAAATACTTCTCTGTAGTATTGGAAATCGTACCCAATTTAATGTATTATTTCCAGGTAATTGAAAACACGAACAATATTTTTGAAACGGTATTGTTCAAAATTGTTATATACGATACTGATTTGAATTTTATTTAATATGTTCTTTCTTATCTTAAAAATTAATAAAGCACTGAAAAAAAAACACTATTTTTATTGAATTATCATATTTTTTTAAATTAATTTATTGATGCTCATTTTTTCTTGATATATATATATATGTATATATATATATATATATATATATATATAAATTTAGTTAAATAAAAATTGTTATAGAGCAAATAGAAATTTTAACATTTGTTGATTTATTGCAGCTAGGAACAGTGAAATTATGTTATGTTTTACGAAAAGCATACATATTATAAACAATTATGACAATGAACTATCATTTATCAGTGACATTTCCAATCAGAAAATTAAAGAAGAATCATTCTTTGTTTGTAATATAGGTCGCATCATCGAACAATTTCAACTTTGGCAAGCATATTTACCACGAGTCTATCCACATTACGGTAAATTTTTAATTAATAATTTTTTTTAATAATTTACTTGTTATAAACATTTTTAAATCACACGCTGTTTCGAATTAATAAAAAAAAAACATTTTAATTTACAAAATAATAAAATTATTTCAAAATTGTACAACAAATATTTTTCCACTGCCGAGAGTAGAAACATCCCAAAGGTTTCTAAATAGTGTATTCTTGCTCCGATTTATTATAATTCTGTATTTATGAAATTAAGTGTTTCTACTCCCTATCGTGGAAAAAATAGTATATACATCTCGGGAGAGATCACCATTTTTCCCTCGATGTATTTGTAGTCCTCTGGCTTCGCCCTCGGACTTCAAATTACACCTCACGAAAAATAAGACGTTTCTCTCCATTGGTGTATAATGTATTGTTACAGCTGTCAAATGCAATGATCACGCAATCGTCCTTGAAATATTAGCTTCATTTGGAATTGGTTTCGCATGCGTATCCAAGAATGAAATAGAGAAAATTCTTAATTTGGGAGTTGATAGAAGTCGTATCATTTATGGAAATCCAAATAAGTTTGTATCCCATATTCACTATGCTGCCGGAATGAATATTCAAGTAATGACATTCGACAATGAATCAGAATTACACAAAATAAAGAATTATTTCCCAAATGCCAGGTACGTAACCAATTATGAATTTGACTTTTGTCTGATGAACTTTTGATAAATGTAGAACACGCTTTGCAATACAGTAATATATGAAATCTTTCTTTTTAACATTTATCAATATAATACAATAAAGATTCTTACATAGACTGCATTCGCTTCTGCCTTTATTAAAGATTACTGATTGGAATTCGATGTGAAGACAATGAGGCAGATTACCAAATGGGTATAAGATTTGGTTGCGATTACAAATGTGAAGCACCAAACCTGTTAGAAACTGCCAGAGATCTTAATTTAAATGTAGTTGGCGTGAGTTTTCATGTTGGATCTAGTGTCAAAAATCCAAATATCTATCGAACGGCTATTATATACTCACGCGAAGTTTTCTACTATGCTACTTCAGTTGGTTATGATTTCAATGTGTTGGACATCGGTGGTGGATTTCCAGGTTATCAAGGACAGCTAATTCGCAATGTATTCTACGTTATCAATGATGCTCTAAATGAATTCTTTTCTGATCTAAATATTCAAATCATCGCTGAACCAGGCAGATTTTTTGTGGCTTCTTCATATACTTTGGCTTGTGTTATATCTCATCGTAGTATACAAATATCAAATGGAGATTCTATGATACAGCATAATATGTATTATATTTCTGGTGGAATACATGGATATTTTAATATTATGCAACGTTATCAACAGAACATAACACCGATTCTTTTAAAAGTATGTTCAAACTATATTTATAATATGTGCAAAATTTAAACTCTAATTCGTAACAACTGTATGTCACTATGTAATACTCATCTAGTAAACATTATATTAAAGATATGTCCTCGATAGTATAGTGGTCAGTATCCCCGCCTGTCACGCGGGAGACCGGGGTTCGATTCCCCGTCGGGGAGTTCCTTTTAAAAATATTGCATTGTAAATAATTCACTATTAACAAATACGATCCTGCCAGGATTCGAACCTGGAATCTTCTGATCCGTAGTCAGACGCGTTATCCGTTGCGCCACAGGACCTTCGTTTTACCCTTAATTTAAATTCTGATCATATATTTGACATGTACATGTAGTTAAGGAACTTACAATCAAAGTAACTTAAATACATATGAAGAACTTTTAATTTTTTTACTATTATATCACAAAAGTTACAAAATAAAGATTTTAATCAGTTCGGCCAGCTCAACCAGACTGACGACTGAGAGAGTCGTTAATTCGAGCCCTACGTTAGGCGCATTTATTTTGACATCTAAATTCAGACTATTGTCTCCTGTAAAAGCGTTGAATCTTGTTTTAGTCATATTCAGATAAAAGACTATTCTCGAGTAGTGTATGGGGATCAACCTGTGACGGATTGGATCAAGTGTGTGAGAATATTTTATTGCCACAACTAACACTTGGCGAGTGGCTAATATTTGAAAACATGGGTGCATATAGCTCGTCTGCAGCAAGTAATTTCAATGACATTCCCATGACCAAAGTGTTATTCATTGGAGATAAAACTGTTTGGTAAGTATACAATGTTTACCTACTATAAACAGATATACCTAAACTTAACTTAAACATTTACATTTCTTCAGATGCATTGCAGTATATATGATAATATGTATCACGTTGTTACAGGTTATACTTAAAAGATATGAAACATTTCAAAAGCAGCTTTTTGTTCTTAAAAAACATCAGAGATATAGTGGAATATTTAGATTAACAGTAGAATTATTACAATAAGAGCGAAATATAAACAATTTTCCCGCATCAAATATTTTCTCGTATCGCTGTTACCACAATTTTTTTATCTTCCACATCGAGAATGCAAAAATAAATTAGTGTATTTATTATTTGTAAATCAGGAAATATTTTAACATGATTTAAAATTTATTAAATTAACCATACATACATGTAAATTCAATACCAGATATAATTGGTTTCTTAACATCGATAATAATCAAGATTATAATTTAATATACAGAATGAACATCGAATTGTAAAATATTTTCGTTTATTTTATATACCAACTAAATTACCAAGTTTCAGTATATTTAGAAATATTATAATCTTTCGCGGAACCTCTCACGGCGCACTAGTGTGCCACTGCACATACTTTGTTAGACACTGGCCTAGGTAATAAATCCTTCCTAGCAATACTCATTCACGCAGGACTTCCGTTACGTGTTAATACATCGGTGCTAGGTTATCTTCACTTGACTACAGTGGACCATAAGCTTTACCTTATCTTCAGCGATATTCATCGCACAGTACAAAAATACCCCGCACAGTACGTTTAATCGGTTCCGCTAATATACCGTAATGAATCCGCACTAATCGAGGTATACTATATAAACTAAAAATAATAAGTTTTAATTGTCGCAATGACACTTTGAGCCATTGGTTGAATCAAGAAAGACGTATTTTGTGGAAGAAATGTAATTTTTACGTTTTTATTAAGGTCAAAGAGACCACATGGATGACCTGGAGCATTAATAAACATAAAAATTAAGATTTTTTAAAAACCGTACTATGGCGAATCCGTACTATACTATGTGCGCTGTATTACTGTACTTCTTTTATTATTTTAAATAATATTATGTTAATATTTGTATCAATTATTATTCATTTATTGTAATATTAATATTATAATTCGCTTGTTTCATTATATTGAATATTATTTGTATCAGTGATATTATTTATTTATTGTAATATTAATCAATATTATTAATTTAGTTGCAAAGGATAATTTATATAGTGAAATGGAAAGACATTTTGTGTTTTCAAAGCAAGAAATTAATCTACGTTTCTAATTGATAATACTTACTCGTATTCATTGACGCCATTATTACGGAGAACAATGCATTTTATAATAATATTATACAATTATAAATTTTATATACACTCTTCTCCAACAAAACCTGTATCTCTGGAGAAATATGTAGATCTCTTATACTGCATTTGCATTTGCTTATATAATATTTATATTATTCTCTTTAATATTTGTTAAATTAAACATATATACATATATCCAATACCAGTATAATTTATTTCTTAACATCAATAACAATCAAGATTATAATTTAATATATAGAACGAACATCGAATTGGAAAATAGTTTTGTTAGTTTTATATACCAACCAAAGTTACAGTTTATTTAGAAATATTGTATTTCATTGCGAGAGGATAGATATTCCTGTTATTTATATTGGCAAAATATGTATTTAAATTTTTTCTGTTAATCATAAAATTGGTTCATCTATACTAATTAAAGAACCCATTGAACAAAGTTTCAATGGTAATTTTACGTTTGGATGCAGGAAGAATTTAAAATTTTTAATCATTCTGCATATGGATAGTTTCGATTCAATTAAGCCAAATTTCATACCTAAAATCAAATAACCATTAAAAATAATTCAATAGCAATGCGAAAATAAAAGAACCTGGGCATGTTCTGGGCCCGTCTCCAAAAGGGAGATATGTACAAGAATGTCTTTTTGCCTTTTATTCATCCGTAAATCTCTCTGGATCAAATTTTTCTGGATCTGGATATAATTCAGCATCCATGTGTACACCTAGCACTGAAACGGCTGCTCTAGTTCCTTTTTTGATAGTAATATTAGTTTCAGGAATTCTAAAGTCCTTGGTGCACAGTCTATTCAGTGTATGCACAACAGGATATTTCCGTAAAGTTTCTGAAATTAATTCCTGTACCATCAGTTTACAGTCGAGTCGTGATTGAACCTTCAGTCAGTGTGAACGTGTTCAAGTGCAGTGCGACTATTAGCAATTAATTACGAACAAGTAATTAGATAATTAACAAGTACGAACACAGTAAACATAAACTTAGATACATTTTAAAGATTATTAAGCCAGTCAATAATTGTTGAACTTCTGTTTATTGGAGTTAAGGCTTAAATAAATTACTGTTGGTGATTCAGGAAATATGAAAATTTTTATTACGTTTCGCTTCGGTTTTGAAGCATCCTCAGATAAATTGTAACCACATGTAAAAACTTGGTCACGCTAAAAAACGGTGGCCTTTCTCTGCACAATTTGGAACTTCTACGTGAGGAACGGATACTCGTACTTTCCAAATTCGTGGAAATACGCGGAAATTATTGTATTCTATAAACCAGGGAAAGATAAAAAGAGTATTACAAGCTATGGACCAATAAGCTTGCTTCCAACCATATCCAAGCTATTCGAGAAAACCATCTTAACTAAACTACAGAAACATACAAATAATGACATTATACCACATCGTCAGTTTGGATTCCGTCAACATTATTCAACAGGTCATCAATTACTGAAAAGAACAGAACTTATAACTAGGGACTTCGAAGATAAAGTGTGCACAACAACAATATTTTTAGATCTGGCACATGCTTTCGATAAAGTATGGCATGGTGGACTTCTTAGGAAACTTAAACTAATTAATCTACCAACTCAGTTATTTAAAATTTAAAGTATTTTAGCAAGAGTAGAACTTTTAGTATTAAAATAAACAATACATTATCAACCAAGAGACAAATCAAATCGGGGGTTCCACAAAGATCACTGCAAGGCCCAACATTATTCAACATATATATGTACGATTTTCTACATCCATCTAATACTCCGATGGCATGTATGCCGATGACATGACCAGCATAGCCCAAAATAAACAATTAAATATGTACCGCCTTACAGAATCTACAAACATCCACTGATGAAATCGCAACATGGTTCACAACGTGGAAGATGACACTGAATCCACAGAAATGCGAAGCAAAAATCTTCACACGAAGAAGATATAAGGATCCACAAAAAAAGTTTATAGCATATTATATGTATATTATTTTACTATAAACTTACCATGTACATTGTACTTTTTCAAAACCCATGCAATTTCTGCACGAACTTTATCTTGGATATTGGGATTAACAGCCAACTCAAACATACAAAAGTTGATTGTCGTTGCTGACGTCTCAAATCCGGCAATAAAGAACAAGAAGCAATGAGCAGCAATTTGATCTACAGTCAAATCAAAAGATTTCGTGTTCACGTCTTCTTCCTGAATATCAGCAGGCCTGCTGCCATCATCGTCAATATTTTCATTATTTTTAAGACGAATTAATATATCCATGAGGTCTTTCCTTTGTACTTGATTACTTTCTCGATACGCTACCGTATCTTTAACGACTTTGTGAAAAAAATTTGTGGCAGTTGGATTAAAAAGATTAATTTTAAATATCTTTAATAGTGCAGGAGCCGCTACACCAAGACCAAGTCTAATATTGTTCAGTATATCAGTACCGAAAACCATTCTCCCATGGTTTCGAAATTCCGAATTTGGATCCTTCAGAGAATTGCCCTCCAAACCAAATGCTACTGAACATATAACATCTGTAGCGTATCTGGATGCTACATCGTAAATATCAATTGGTTCAGATTTTCTAGTTGCATCGTGAAGCAAATTTTCTAGATCATTACCACATGCAATCATTATTGGAAACATTGACTTTATTTTTCGAGACGTAAATGTTGGAGAAAATTTAGTTCTCATTTTTCTCCATCGTTCACCACTAGTTGTAAGAATACTAGTGCTCATAGGATCATTTTTTTCATCTGAATGGAAACCGCGATCTTCAAAACACTCAAATTTTTTTGCTAGAACTAATTTAATCAAATCCAGTGATATCGGAACAAATACTGGCATAGCAAACAAGTAATATCCACAAAATTTCGAACCACTTTTTTTCATTTCTTTATGTATTTCACTAACCCGTTGACCAAGGTACTTGGTAAATTGACTTTCCAAATTTCCCAATGGAAACGATGGTGTGAGATGCGGTACACCCAATTTTTTCCAATGATTGAAAGCATTTTTGTAGTAAAAAAATATAAAGACTAACAGTACCAATGCTGCCAGTACAGTGAATTGTATTATATCATACATGATTTCCATTTTCTAAAATATATAACTGAAATATATATAAAAAAAATATTATATACTTACAACTTGTTTGTGTTATTAATAGCTTACTAAATATGTATAATATATTATGGCAATAAAAAACACATATTTTAACAACGTATTTCAAATTCGTATTAAATTATTAGATGATTATGCCCATCGAGCTGGAACATCGTCACTCTCCTTGCATAATCATCGTCATAATACCCTTGGTACATAATTAACTATTTAGATTGTTAAAAACAAACTTACGTTTCAAGCACAAATAATCAAGACGTGCATACTTACATATCATTGCTGTATATAAACATGTTTAACTAAAATTTGTTGTGAAACCTTGAACGGCAAAACTAGTATTTATATACATTTTACACACAAAGGTCAACTATACATGGTCTCAAACAATAATCAACGGATTTTAGACTCTCGACGTTAAAAACTTCCAGTGTTATCTAACGCTAATATTCGTATTAACTTTGAAATAACAATTTTGGAAACACAATCATAATAGTTATTTATGTACCAAACCAAGTGTGTTATCACAGATAAACTAAACAGATCGCCAGCCTAATCCTAGAAAGTGTAACCTATTTTATAGTTGAAACTAGGAACGGATACAGACATCCATGGCTGTAGCTCATAGACGTATGTCCAATTCTTATTTATTACAGTCGTAGGTGCCTAGGTCGAAATAAAACAACAAATTTAAAACAAGTTCTTCTGTTAACAAAAGCAAAGCAGACTAAGCCGACTATAAATGCATTAATCTTGTTTTGTTAAGTTTTTAATTAAAATTTTTTTTTTCTTCAATGGACTGAAAAAAATTTGAAAAACAAAAATCTGTTGTACAACTAGACCATAATACGCATTTGTAACAAAAATCATCAAGATCGGTTGGATAGTCTAGGAGGAGTTAGTGGAACAAAAAAAACGAACGAGCGAGCGGACGAACGACATACATACGGTCATATGTTGTAATAGTCATTTCGTGATCCAGGGGGTCTGTCCGGGATTTCAACGCAAAATGTTAGATACCTTAAGTGGCCCATTTAAAACAGCTCTCTCTCTCTCTCTCTCAGTTCACCTGATGAAGACAACTGATCTTAGTTGTGTATAAATGTTATATTTGACTATGTGTTATTAAGTGTATTAATAATACATTTATATTTGGTAACAAGTGGTTTTATTAACTTAACATACAGAAGATGGAAGTCCAAACGTGTTATAAATCATATTATATTTGTTGTTAATATACGGTAATGTAAATTTCTTACATAAATTTTAGGTTTGGATCCTGCAGGTCCATTGTTTAATATACCAGGTGTAGAACATTTAACAAAAGATGATGCCGTGTTTTTGGATGTAATCCACACAGATGGTGGATTCTATGGTGATTACAGAACAATTGGTACTGTAGACTTCTTTCCTAATAAAGGCACTAGAATTCAACCATATTGCTTGTCTACGAATATTTACCGTAAGTTGTATAGTATTTTAATCAAAATAATTACAATAAACTGTCAATCATTCAATCATTTTAACAGAATTTTGTAGTCACCATATGTCTTGGAGATACTACGCAGAATCTATATTAAATGGAACTGCTTTCCAAGCAAAGAAATGCTATCGAACTGCCCTATGCGATACATCATTGGAACTTTGCACTTGCAGTATATATGGTGGAGAATACACATACGTTGGATACAATGTTAACAAAAAGTAAGTACATACAAATAAATTTCAAACACAAAAAAAGATACAACTTATCAAATTATTGTTTCAGTGCCCGAGGAACATTTTACTTGAGTACTAACGACGAATCCCCTTACGGACAAGGAAAGTCAGGCATGGATTTTTAAAATAATTATATGTACAACAATGAATATATACACAAATATTGTGCTTTCAATAAAGGTTTATTGTTAAATTTAAGATTATAATCAATTACATCATTTTATAATATTCGTTGAATGGAAAAAATGTGCACTAAATATGTATTTCAATAATATATAAATATAATTAATAGATTCTGCATTTCTTTCAAACTCCACAAAAACCAAACTAATCTATAACCAATTAATTGTTAATAAACAATCATTAATACGAAAATGTTATTTATTTATTTATCTTTTTCTTTGACATTAATATTTCTATAATAAATGCCAAAGCCGATAATAGTAAACCAATCAGCCAGAGACCGAAAATTCCTTTCAAATGATTTATGCTGAGCCTCTCATGCTCATTATTAGATTTTACCTGAGGCATGCTATTGATATCGCTGACCCATTTATAGAACAATCCATTTTCCAGAAACAGTAATACATTGCTATTGAGCCGATCTAACAATGGATAACCACGCATTGTATACATACATATGTAATTCGTTAGTACAGATTTACGAATTTCATACAATTTTGATCTTCCATCAGAATTTATATAGTTATCTAACTTTTGGTTATACCGACAGCGGACAGCGCTTGCAACATAGGCTGCACTACCAACATGGCTTTTGACATAGTCAATGAATTCGGGTAAAGTATAAATTTGGGCTTTTGCCATAATTCTACGTTCAACATCAAGAGAAGAATCCTTGTAAGTATCTAGAGCATAACCTGCATATGGTATGGCCAAAGAGGAATGCGCTAATTCTTGTAAAGTAGAAATCTGGTGATTATAACTTGGTGAAGTAAGAATGCTCAGTAACTGGGACTGATATGCAGCAGCCAATATAAAGCCACCTACTGACCAAGTAATCACTAGCATTCTCATTATTGCAGTTTTCGGCATTTTAAACGATCCTTGTAGCAAACTTCTCCAAGTCTCCAAAGCGTACCAACTTAATGATTTTACTTCATTTGCATCATATATTAGTCGTGTAAATGTTACCCATACTAATACGTTAAACACGTACATTATAAGTATACTGAGCCACATAGTCACACTGAAGATTAGATACAGACTTTCCCATCTTTCCCCACGGGTTGCTGAAGGTACATACCAATAAACGTAGTCCTGAAAATATGGATATGATATACCGAAATATTCGAAATAAAATGGTGGTTTAGGCCACAAATGACCTAAAATTATTTCACATTCTTCAGTTTCCAAATATCTCAACAATCCATCGAATTCACCGGTTGGAAGTTTTGTGCCAAGCAACGTCCCATATGTTAATATAGTTGATGGAGTTAAATTCATGCGCAGTAACACGTTTCTCAATAATACAGTTTCAAAGCCCACTTTAGTTGAATCATCTGTTGAAAAATCGTCTAACATAGTACATGGTTCAAACTTGTCAACGAGTATTTTAATAGGGCAGCCATTAAAATTCGAAGGTAGTTTGTTAGGGAACAAATTTTCCACTGTATGTTTTCCTAACAACTCTGCCGTTATATTTTCTGCACAGCTGTTTCCTTTATAAGGAAAATATGTGTAAATCTGCACCTCATCATTATTCCAAAGAAATATATCAATATTGATAATATAGTTCTTCCAAGATATTTTAAATATATCTTCAAAATCCTCTTTTCCAACAAAGAACACCAAAAATTTTCCTTTATTGTTCCACGCTTCAGATAAGGTCAACAAATCTAAGAAACAGTAAAAGTCTTGAACGTGTTTTATTATGATCATAAATACGTCATATTTTTCTAATATTGTATCTGCGTTTAGATTCTTATTTAAGTTTACTAGAAGCATAGGACTTGTAGATTGTAGAAGAAAAGAATTAATATTATTTTCAATGTTATAAGCAAGTAAAATCCGGCTGTCTGAATTAGTTGCTTGTACAATGTGCTTTAATATCGCAGAATAATCATGCTCAGGTATGTACGAGTTAATTTCCGTTGAAACTAATTGAAACGCAATACTAGTTACAACAAACCCCAACAATTTATTATAACCCATTTAAAAGTTATTTTTCTTAAATTAAATCTGTAAAATATAAGTATTAAATTATTCCAATTTAATTTAATAAGATTGTGTCACTTACTGAATGAATTGCTGGAGTGAAATTTTTGCTCACAGAATTTATTCTGTAAACCTATTATTAAATAAATATATTTTATTCCCAGAACAATAATCTGAATAATTTATTAATGATAGTTCTCGTGCATCACCGAATTATAAACTGACCTAACTATTATTACACTGTTATCCAAGTGAATGAGACCAATTCAAAATTTGACGAGAGCATGTACATATGATGTGTAATATAATCTCGATTTTGCGGACCTCGATTTAACGAACAAAATTCTGGATAATTTAACAGCTCTTAAACAATTTGGGCACTGGCACTCGTCGACCGCATTAGTCCAATTCGTGGTTTTACTGTATTGTAAAATGTAGTTTAAAGTGTTTTGCTGAAATTTTTAAAGAATTTTAAAATCGAAATTATGGACATTTATTCATAATTTACTCAAATTGAAGAGCTACATAAATAAACTGAAAGACACACACTCTTAGGAAGATCCATATGAACGAATACAAATATTTTAAACTAACCTGATACAACTGCAATAAATGTATATTTATTGTAATTATAATACTAATACATTAAATATTCGAAAGAAAAATCAATTCCAGTAGTGGAATTATACATTTTTAAAATAAAATAAATGACCTGGAATTAAATATAAATGATTATTTATTAATAATTATTAAAGTTTTTAATGTATTAAATTTTTTTTATATACTGTGTTATTACGAGGTAATTCAATTTTAATACATTTCATATTATTGGTAAAAGAATCACGGAGTGTAATTTAGTGCGTTTGTTTGAAATACCTGTACAATCTTTTGGTTACATGATATAGTAGTTAGATAATAAATATAAATATATATTGCACCGGCCAATGTAATTATTACATAGTATCTGTTTATTACACCTCTTATTTTTGTATAAGCAATATTGTGTACATACAAATATAAATAGTTACAACAGATTTTAGAATTTCATATATTTTCGATGTTTCATCTGGATTAAAATGATTATAATATACGTGTGCAGCGGTTCCAACGAATGCTATATAAGTACCATATTTCCAACGTAATTAATAAATTCAATTAGAGAATATTCCTGTGTTTTTATAAAAAGTCTACGTTCAACTTCAACAGTGGAATATTTATAAGAATCCAGAACATGTCCTGTGTATGTTATATGTAAAGAGGAATTCGCTAATTCTTGTAACGTAGAAATCTGATGATTATAAATGGGTGAAGTAAGAATACTAAGCAACTGTGACTGGTACGCAGGTGCTAATATAAAACCAAGGGATGGCCAAGTAATCACCAGGATTCTCATCACTCTCGTATTCGAAAGTTTGAAAGATCCTCGTAACAAACCTCTCCAAGTTTGTAAAACACACCAGCTCATTGATTTTATCTCTGCTGTCATCTACTAATCTTGTTACCCAGACTAGTGTGTTGAAAACATACGAGGTCGATTTTTCGTTTGTCGGATTTCAAAATGAAGGAGTAACGACTTGATGTGAAAGGATAATTCTTTCATAGGAAATTTGAAAAACATTGATACTCATACAATTTGTACTCGTCAATAATTGTGTTCATAAATTTACTTCATCATAAATGTATTTATGATCAATATATTTATTCTTTATCAACAGATTTATAAAATTATGCTCTAATGCAGGGTCTTCAAACTGTAATTATTTCCAATAAACTTCCAAGGAAATATTATGTTTTTCTTACAGAAACAATTTCATGATATAAAATTGTTATTTTGTTGTTATTGTACACAGGGGAATAACAAATTTGTTTTCAATATATTTAAAATAAATTTAATTATGGTGCAATTGCAGCAACCACAAAGACTAATGTGTCAAGTACTATTGTTACAATTGAGAGCACAGCGGAAATTATTACCGTATTGTTAAATATGCTTATATAAAATATTTTTCAACGGATATGTAATATTAAAATAAATAATGACTCACCTACAACTGTCTATAAATACCAGTCGTCTATATACAAGCAACAAGTATGTACAAGTTATACTGAGCACAGGACAACATGTACTTCTCGACAGTGATTTTGGTTATAGGTCTAATTATTGAAAGTTGTGCAGCTTTTGTAAGTATCACTTTTTTAATAGTTTTAATAACAATTCATTTAATACAAAATATATTAATCCTTTCTTTGTAACACAATTTTAACAAATATTACCGAAAAAAAAGAGAAGAGAAGAGCTTTTCAATATAATTTTAGTTAAATTATTTATTAATAATCCTATGATTTTTTTATGTATTACTGCTCTTAATTACAATATAAAATAATATTTAACGTCTCTAGTGTCTGTCACAAAATGTATGTTAAAATGCGTCCTAATTACTATCGTGATAATATAGATTGACACATTCTGATATAAGCTCGTAAATATTAAACAAGTATAAATTACACTAATAACAAAATGGATTACATATACAGATTAAAATAATATATAATTAAATATATCAAGCCTGCCATACATTATTTTATAATGTTTATAGAATCCACCACCTGATCATCCTGGGGGCAGCGACAAATTTCGAAATGCAATAGCAGAATGTAAAAATAAGACAAACATAAATGAAGGTAAGTGATTTTCCTATTCATACATTCTACATACGAATTAAATTTTATATAAAATATTAATTCATATTTATCTACAAACTAAAATTATATTATAGATGAAATGCGAAACGTCATGAGACATGTAATACCGAAAACGAAAAATGAGCAATGTATGGTAGCATGTTTGGAAAAGAAAATTGGAATTGTAAGTGCAAAAGGATTATTTATTGTTAATAAAATTCCAATGTCTCAATCTGCAATTCTAGATGGGCGACGATAACAAAATAAGCATGGAAAAGGTGAAAGAAAAATTTTCACATATGAAGCAACACAGAGAAGACATGTATAATAAAATAATGAAAAATATTGAAGAATGTCGAGCTCTAGGTTCTTATATTGATGTTTTATTAGAATTTGTGATAAATTTAATGGATAATTAATTGTTATCTTTCTGTAGAAACCGTAGAAGCTGATGAATGTGTTGCAGGTCGTAAATTTGCTGAATGTATGTACCCAAAAGATTCACCAGTAAGTTAGATATTGTAATGAAATTATTATTATAAAAATGATTGTTAATATACATTATATTTTGTCAATAGTTTAGGCCACCTCATCATTTTGCTCCACATTTTTCAAATCGTTATATTGACGAATGTAAAAACAAAACTGGAATTGACGAAAGTGAGAAATAAATAAATACTCAACAATCAGTAAATTAATAAAGAATATTTTATACGTTGTAGATGAATTTCAGAATTATATAATGCGAAAAATTCCAGAAACAAAGAACGAACAGGCTATGTTAGCCTGTGTGGAAAAAAGAATAGGATACGTATGTTTTTCTTCTTAGTTTCTTCCCTCCCAATATATATATTTAATTTTTACAAAAGAATGATTTAATTTTAGATTGGTGCAGATAATAAAATTAATATCACAAAAGTTAAACAACATTTGAATCAAAGGAATCCAGAATTATATAATAAAACTCTACAAATTTTTACGGATTGTCAAGCTATTGGTTTGTATTCTTCATTTTGTTTTTGTTTTTTCCGACGATAAAATAAAACATGTTTTGTATTTGAATTGCAATCAGATTGTATTTATTCTCAATAGAAACTACTGAAACAGATGAGTGTGAAGCAGCTCGCAAATATGCCGAATGTGTGTTCCCAAAACAGAAACAGGTAAATATACGTTTCGTATACTATACTATACAGTATACACTAACAACATCTGTGACAAAATAATTTCCAACTATAACAGTACCGATACACGATGTATCCATGTTTGCAAATAATTTTATTGTTTTACTTTTCTACACAGCTACATCCACCACACCATGTTGGCAAAGCCTATGAAAACTGCAAAAATAAAACTGGGGCCACTAATGGTAACTATCTTGTATAATATCTAATAAAATTATGATTGCAAACTAAACATAAGTTTTCAATATTTTAAATTTAATTAATAACAAAAAAAAATAGTCTAATGTATATTTCAGAGGAAATTAAAATATTACACTCGCCAGTCATTCCAAAAACGAAAAATGCACAATGTATGTTAGCATGTGTAGAAAAGACCTCGGGAGTGGTAAGTTAATTGTTATATCTTATAGTTGTTATAGTTATGTATGTATGAATCCATGATTGAAGCAAACCAATTAAAAGTTTTTCATAAAATAAATAAATATGGATTATGAAGCATTTCACCTACGAAAATATCTAACTGTGCACTTCATTATTAATCAATTTAATATATTGTAGCGTGGAGAGGACAATAAAATTATCATAGAAAAACTTGCGAAATCTTTCCGTGGAATGCCACACCACAAAGAACAGTATGATAAATTCATACAAATACACAAAGATTGTGCAGCTGCAGGTATGTCAATCGTCATAGTTTCTTTTTTATTATTCTCTATACCCTATATTTGAATTTTAACATTTTGCTCAAAAATTCAGATATTTAATAATATTGTAAATTGTTCTATAGAAAAAAGTCCAGAAGTTCATAACATAGTAAACAAAAGTTATTTTGCGATAGAAAAATGTTATTTTATTTGTATTTTACAGAAACTACGGAGGCTGATGAATGTGTGGCAGCATTAAAATACGCACAATGTGTGCGACCGAAATTAGAATCAATAGCATGATTTACTACTGACTATTGCAATGGCATGTACTTACATAGTTTAAAAAATATTAAATAAAAGTCATTAAAGGGTTATATAATTATTCAATAAAACAAAGAAGAGAAATTTAATATGAATACAGTACAATTACTTACAAAATAAGCCGCACTATGATCTAAATAGAATATATTAATGACAGAGAGAATAACAAATTTTTTAACCAATTTTTGTGCTAATAATAAAATTGATAGCTGGTATTTATGATTTATTAAAAGTTTAATACCAATATTTTTATTTCAAGAATTCCAAATTTTCAAGTCATAAGTATAGACAATAATTTTATTTAAAGTAACATAATATACAATTCTAATTCTGATTACTCACTGAAACAAATTGTAGGATCATCTCCAAAGGTAATATATGAATGTCTTCCAGCTTTTTCTTTTTTTTTCGTAAATAATTCTGAGTCAAGTATATCTGGATCAGTACAGTATTCTGCATACCGATGTATACCCAGTACGAATAAGAAAAAATATTTGTCTACTAGATAGAAATGTGTAAAATATAATTCCCATATAGTCTATTACAATCTTATACAATTTAACAAAAATATTCTAAACAACTATAAACAAAGACGATTCTGCTAGAGAAAGTACTTAGTAATGATTCGTCTGTTATACAAATCATTTTCAACTTGATCCAACAGGTTTTATACGTAACCAAATATCATGACGCGGGGCAAGAAGAAATCCTTTATTGGACAATTCTAACGGTGTTTTTGTTTGCGGATCAAGAGACAATGTATGACCTTTTATTAAAACAACGAGTGCTAGTTTGATCTGAAGTATTCCAAAACGTGAACCTAGAAAATTAAATTTTATATATATATATATATATATATATATATATATATATATATATATATATATATATATATAACGCTCATTACTTTACTATAATATTATACATACCTATACAGTTTCTTGGTCCTTCTCCAAAAGGTAAATAAGTTAAACCAATTCTTTCAAATTGATTACTAAATCGTTCCGGATCAAACTTCTCTGGCTCTGTGTAGTACTGGGGGTCGGTGTGCAGTCCAAGGACTGATATCCAAACGGGGGTGCCTTTTTTGAGAATTATATCGCTACCAGGTATTTTATAATCCTGAGTACATTTGCGGTTCAAAGATGGAGCAGATGGATATTTCCTCAGTGTCTCTGTAATAAATATATCTAATTCAAATATATTTCATTTATTTTAATGTTAGGACTGCTTGCCTTTAATAACTTTATCCAAATATTCCATTTCTAGAATGACATTATATGTTATTTCTCCGTTATTTTTGTTAAGAATAGTTAAAATTTCCATTCTCAGTTTATCTTGAACATGTGGCTGTAACGATAATTCATACAAACAGAAGGAAAGTGTTGTAGAAGAGGTTTCAAATCCGGCAATGAAGAATATAAATGCTTGAGCCGCTAATTCATTGAAGGTAATTACGTCACTCAAATCATCTTTAGAATCTTTATGTCGATTTGTGGCAACATCATTGTCATCATCAATACTTTCATTGTTCTTCATTTTAATAAAAAGTTCAACAAAATCATTTCGATGGATTTTTTTTTCTTCTCTGTACTGGATAGTACTCTTTAGTATATTAAAGTAAAAATTTGATACTTCTTTATTGATTCGACGAATTTTCAATATGTTTAATATTTTACCGAACATCATAGTAAGAATAAATTTAATACTATTGCTCAATGTGCTATTGACAAATAATGTAGCGTAATGATAAAATTCCGTATTGGGATCTTTTAAACTATTACAATTCAGTCCGAAAACACAGGATCCAATTACATCTGTGGTATATCTGCCCAGTATATCCTTAATATTGACAGGTACTGCAGTTCTTATTGGTTCCTGCAAAGTTTCTTCCAATTCTTCGGCACATGCAAGTATGGTTTGAAACATCATCTTCATTTTGCCAGATGTAAAAGTTGGTGTAATCTTTTTTCTTAGAGATTTCCATTTTGTGCCAGTTATAGCAAAAAGATGACCACTTAAAGGATCATCTTTTTCATTAGCAGTAAGATTTCTATCATGGAAATATTCGAAATCTATCGTTAGAATTTGTTTTATTAATGCTGGGTCAAGTATCATAAATGATGGTTTATTTAACATATAGAAACCACCATATTTGCATCCACTGTCTCTGAATTGTGAGTAAATATCCAACATAGTTCCACCTACGCTCTTTCTACCAAGTACTAAATCTTTAATATTTCCAAATGGAAACGATGCCGGTATGTACGGTGCTTGTTTTTGTTGCCAGTATAAAAAGCAATAGTAAAAATATGTTAATATCGAAAATAATATAATTGCTGTTATATAAATAACATCAACTAGCAGAGATTCAAACATAAACATATTGAATCTGCAAAAAAAAAAAACATACAGATGTTACTTTAGTACTCAATATAATAGAAAGTAGATAATAATACCAAATGAAAAACATGATTATATACGCATATATAATACTTACATGAATCTATGACAAGCTAATATTTTAAGACAAAATTATTACATAAACTCCCAAATTGAAATGTTATTTAATATCTTCAAAATTTTCAAATTCTTATTGTACAATCAAACATATGTATCTATACACATTCGTTGTCAAGTGCATCAACGCAACATTTATAATCAACTGAGAATATCAGAATGACATTTCAAGGTCTAGTATAAAATAATGTTTACGCAACACAAAGTCAGATAAATTTCTACAGGACAGTACTAGAATTATTTTTAAAATTAAACCATGGAATTCATAAAAATGTAATAAATATTATTAGTAGAATCTTATTAATTATCTCATTTGTTTACGATTAATTTCCCATTATTTATGAAAAACAACTGTTTTATAATATAAGATTCAGAATATAAATTCTTACACACAAAATAAGGGATTACAAACAATATGTTCGAACACGCTTTCAAAATTGAGCTAACTGCAATCGTTGATGAAACTTATACATATTAAATTCTTAATTTCCGTCCACCGCCTGTTACTAGGATTAAAACACAGAGGCCATAGAATGCTTTAAAATGTTTATATATTTTCAATATTATACATCATTGTTTATATGTACCATCATCCCTACCTATGAGAGTATTATTATTCCTAAACATTTTCTTAGTTTAATTCTATTTATTTAAATTGCTCTCCAACTGGACGTATTGTTAGTTCCTGAACCTATAAAATAAAAATTGCATAAATATGTAAACTCTATCTTGACTTACAAGTTCTAAACATTTACATTAATATGAGGTGCCGTTCCAATAACGTATATAATAGCATCAGCAATATCTTCTGATTTTAATTTTGGAAATTTATCAAGATGCTTCGCTATGTCCATATTATTTATTGTAAAAATTTCAGTATCCGTAACGCCAGGACTTACACTCTGAAAAAAATTGTAATAAATAATATCAAGCAATGTAATCGAAAACATATTAATCGAATATAAAATATACCGTAATTTTTATTTTACTTCCAATATTAGCTAACTCCACTCGAAGAGTTTCAGTTAAAGCGGTCACAGCGTGTTTAGTGCCTGGATATACATTCATTTGTGGTACAGATGGAACAAAATGTCCAGTTATACTGTTAATATGTACCACATGGCCAGCAATAGAATTTCGCTGCATTGAATTCACTGCTTCTCGAGTACATATACACAGACCAAGAAAGTTAGTGTCAATCATTTTCTTCCAATCATCGATGTTACCATCTACAAAATCCGTCAGTTTTACCTTATGAATATCTATTACATTTTATAAAACGGTAAAATAATGAATTACCTATTAAAGTTGTTGGACGCAGAATTCCTGCGTTATTAACAAGGATGTGTACAGGACCTAAATTACTTGTAACCCACAGAAAGCTTTTGAAAATGTCTTCTTCTTTCGATACATCACATTTAACTGCGTAGAGTTTACCTTTTTTACCAATTAATTTCTTTGAAAGTGTTTCCACTCTTTCCGATCGTCTAGCAAAACCAGCCACCTATAACAAATAAATGTATTTATCTCTTTATCTTGTATGTATTCCTGAGCAAAATAACAAAATTCAATATTTAATTGTAAAAAGTAAAATCTTACTATCACTCCAGCTTCAACAAGACTTATAGCAAGAGCTTCTCCAATTCCTGCACTTGCACCAGTAACCACCGCAACTTTTCCACACCACCTTTCCATTTTTTGAAATGTAGTTTATTTTCAGATTGATTTATGGACACTATATACGATACTGATATATAATATATTAAACCTGAAGTATGAAAGAACTGTACTGTAAACAGAAAAAAAATGATAGAATTTATACAAAATATTGTGATATAACTCAGTTTAGTTTACCTTCAAAAGTAAATAACCATTATTATCACATCTAATAGTAGAATGCCACAAAACATATAAGCTATATATTTACGGCTCAAATAGTATATTTAAAACTTTTATTGTAATATTCTGTTTTCTAAACTTGGTTTAATTTAACAGGAAATGAGTCTCCACATTGAAATTATTATATATTTTTGTATTTACATTGGGAACATTTTGCCCAAGGTAATAACCCCCACTATCTATTTATATTAGTTCCATATGAAGAGTTTCGCTCAGAGCAGTCACATCCTGTTCTGCATGTTCTGTACCAGGGTACAAGCACTTTTGTAGGTGCAATAAAACTGTCAAATGTGCTGCCAGTGTGCACTGTGATGAAATTAATGTCAATAATTTGACTTTGTAATCTAAGAAATCCATCAGTTTTACCATATCAGTAGGTATATATCATCTTTAAAACAAATTATTAATTTTCTGTTAAGTTAGTTGATCATATTTTTCCTTGGTTATTAAACGAGATTTGCACAGCGATTCTATGTAATCTATTGAAAACGTTGGAGAATGAATAAAAAACTAGTTTATAATGTATATAAAATTATTTCGCTGATTAGAACGTAGTAACAGTAGTAACAATATCTATATATGTAATGACTACGACCTTCTCGATTTACAGTGTAACAGTGTACACTACAGAGTAATCGAGAAAATCGAGGTAATGAGAAAAAAGAAGATAAAAAGTTACGTTTATAAATATAAATCCATCGATTCTCATTTTAGCTATATCAATTCATCTTCAACTTGCTATTAAAAAATGCACGTTAGAATTAAATGTTTCTACTAATTTGATGCCCTGTACCTGTTGAAACTCTCATATCATCTGTAACTTCACAATAATATTACATTGTAAGAATTGGCACTGCAAACAGATATATTAAACTAAATTTAAACTACATATTTGTTACACTTGGATAAAACAATGAATAAAATGCCTTAATTTCCTTACATTTTTATTGAAGTAATAGTAATATATTACACAAGACAACTAACCCGTCTAATCAACTATGTTAAATTACCCACACATTCTAATGAGCTCATTAAATCAGAGTATGCTACTGTATTAGGCCAGGCCACTCTACTCGCAAACTGTGTAAAATTTCTGTGAAACATCTACATATATGTGTGTGTGTGTTTTAAATTGTAATAATATTAAAAAGATAACATGAATTTGTAAAGATATCTTCATATTCCAGGCAAAGCAGTAGGTACATATTTTTGATTTAAAACATTTCTCCTACTGGACGAATTGTCAGTTCTGTAATCTACAACAAACAATATTATATTCAGAACAATAGAAATCCTAGAACTATGCAAATAATATATAATAAATACGAGTAAATCGTATATCCACTGCTGTTATTCATAATTTCTTTTCATCCATTAAATTGTCTGCTTCATCCCTATAATAATACCTGTACATGCGGTGGTGTTGTCAATACATAATTTACAGCGTTAGCAACATCCTCAGGTACTAAGTGCGGCATGTCTCTAACTGCGTCTTTAAAATTTTCATCGGGAAATCCTTCCTGGAACTCTGTCTGAACAACTCCAGGACTTATACTCTAAAACATAATAAGCATTAAATACAGTTATGGCTCTAATGGACCGAAGAGAACATTTAACAAAACTTACGGTAATTTTTATTTTAGAACCAGCATGTCTCAAATCTTGTCTAAGGGTCTCAGCCAAAGCGGTTACCGCAAATTTGGATGCTGGATACACATTCAAAATTGGTTCCGGCATTGCTGTCACGTAATGACCAACAACACTGTTGATGTGAATTATGTGCCCATCAACTTCCTTTTCTTGCATAGATTTAATGGCTTCTCGAGTGCAGATACACAAACCAATTACGTTAACATCGAAAATATTCTTCCATTCTTGCGCATCACCATCTTACAAAAGATAAATCAAAATAAAATATGAGTATTCAACATGCAATAAAAGGAAAAATAAATTAAAGTTCGGACAAATACGTTTGAAATACAAATGGAAAATTAAAAAAGAACACTAACTACTTGTAATATAATTCCAATTAACTATAATTACGCACAAATGTCAATTATTATAACTACCAATTAGTGTAGTTGGTCTAGTGAGACCAGCATTGTTAATCATAATGCTGACTGATCCGACATTAGATTTAATCCATTCAAACGCCTCCACTATATCTTCCTCCTTTGAAATGTCACACTTTAATGGGTATAATTTTGCTGGTTGATCTACCAACTCGTTACTAAGTTCTTCTACACGTTCCACACGTCGAGCCAACCCAACAACCTGTAAAATATTTTACTTTTTATATAGAAAATAATAATCTTCAATTTTAATACGAAGAAGTTTCAAAAAATTCCCGGAATTGACTACACCTATTTGAATTAGTGATTCTGCCATAAAAATTATAGTTATAGAAATTAATAGAACTCAAAACGTGAAATGATCTTGTCATTGTTTGCTCTCGAATAAAACTGAGGACTTTGTTTATGTGACGTGTAAATAGTATCGTCGGAGCTGAAAATAGCCCTGACTGGTCAACGTGCGAATGTCCAATTTTGTTTACGCAACAAGTTGCAACAAAACATTTTTATATACCAAGTACCTAATTCAAATTTATCAATCTTATTTTACTTGATAAAAAAAATTACATTAAACTGCTGAACCCGATATAGGCGGTTTTTAAAAGAAAAAGAAACGCGCAGTATATAAATTATGTGTAGAACATGTACATTCTTTTATGGGATAACCGGAATAAAAAAATGGTAACTGCGGTTGAAATGAGATTCTTGAAAGGTGTGCGGAGTGACTAGAAGAGACCGTGTTAGGAATAAAATATTGTATGATGAATGTCAAATGATAGACTGACAAGAAGATTTATTAGGGTGAAATTGAAGGAACACGAATGCGAGGAAGACCGAGGAATAAATGGATGAACATGACAGAAAATATTTTGAGTGACCGTAAAATTAGAAGCAGAAATAATAGGAGAACATGTATGACAAGGTCTGTGGAAATTAACGAGGCAAGAGAGATATGTAAAGAGTATGTGGCGAGCAATTGTTAGAAAATAAGGAATGAAAGGCAGACTTCTGTGGACGGAGTGCGCTGCATTGTCTGCGAATACTTAGTTCATCGCAGAAACTGAGTAGTGTTTTGTTGAATATTTAAATTTTTATATGTGGTGAGTGATTGTAGGGAAAAAAAGGGTCTGCTACCCCAGAAATGGGAAACAAAAAAGAACAATAATGAAATACAAAGAAATAATGAACAATCAATAAAAACACAAATACATGTATTTCGCAACAAATTCATTTGAAACAAATAACATGAAATTTTCCGTAGAAACCAATTACCTGGCTACTAGGATCTATTGTCATGTTCAGTTGATGATATGACATGATCAACAATATTTAATATCAATTTTAATTAAATAGAATAAGTCGATATGAAACAAATTTAAAACACAGATATATTGTTATTATCATGAGTCACGGAAAGTAATCATGAATTCATGAATTCTATTAGTGGGTAATTATTATAATATTCAATTTAAAATCTTTATAATATATATATATATATATATATATATATATATATATATATATATATATAAAACGTTAATACTTACAGCAATAATTGTTTTAAAATATGAAAAACAAATACAATAAAAAAAATATTATTGAAATCCCATTTTACCGCATTATTTTCACGGACTTGGTATTCATAATAAATATACAGATAACATTAATATAATAACTCACATTGACACCAGACTCCACCAATTTTTTGGCGACAGCTGCTCCAATTCCAGAACTAGCTCCAGTTACAACAGCTACTTGATCCATCCAGCGCTCCATGATGAGATTATGATAATAACTTCTTCGACTGGCTGATAACTATGACTGGTGAACAATGAATGAATATCTTTTCATCCAACAGTCACCGAGAAAATTAGTCAAGGTTTCACCCCACTACAAACAAAAAATATCGACAGTGCGACACATAAATAATTTCAACCACGCATGTGCATTATAATTCACCCTTATGTATTCTATTTCTATGTCAACAAATTTGATGGCCATGTCCAAAAGTATGCAAATACAGATTAAAGTATATAATTTTTGTGTAATCTTACATTTATTAATTTAATTAAAATAGATACAATAGTCAGTATAATTTGTTTAAAAGTCTTTTTAAACCCCAGTTAAGAGTTTTCATACAATTAAATATGGATATGGACTCATTCTGCAAGTACAGTAAAACCGAGACTTACGGATGAGTTAATGCCTGTTATTACCGAATGTCCGTCATATAATAAAGTAGGTTTTCCGAAAGCATCTGTTAAAAAATTGACAAATTAGTTAGTTTTTATCATGTAGATAGGTTTGTATAATTAAAATTAAGAATGTATGAAAAGTTTTATTCCATAGAAAAGTACGATGACTGATCTCGTGGTAATCATGCGCCGCATTTTGTTTACGAGCGGTTAAATTAACCATTAAATTGTCCATTAAATCCAAAGTCCGTTAAATTATAGCCAAATAAATTCAGCGTCTAAAAGAAAAACGCCATAAATTGTTATTCCAGTGAGCAACAACGGCCTAAATAAGTGCAATGTCAAATTATACAAATCGTGTGGTTTATGTACAGTGTGAGCAACAATTACTGAAGCGTGCCGCTCTATTGCTATTGTCAAGTTGCCGCTTCACTATAGTAGTAACTATAGTGACCATAGTAACGATTTGAAACAAACACAATACATAGGCGTGCCTACGACCTTGGTTTATACCGGCCTGTGACATATAATACTTTTATAATAAAAATAATTTAGATCCGTTAAAGTTGGAAATAATTTTATACCATGAAAGAAAAATATTTTTTATTTTTATGTATTTAGAATATTTACGTTACATTATAACATTATCTATGAGATCAGTACATTTCCAAGTCACCCAAGAAGTAGTACTGTAGGGTAGTTCTGTATAAATTGTTCATGGCAACATTGAATAAAATACTTCCATTCGTTTTCATTTCGAACGCCAGAACGAAAATAAGCTTCTAAAATAAACTTATCGTGCTCTTTACCAAACATTGTAACCTAAAATATTCATAAAACTATTGTTTAGAAATACAAGAAAATATTACTTAATTATATAGGTACTTACGTTATTATTAAACACAGATACAGATATTAGTCTTAAAAAAGACTGATTATACAAGAAAATATGAAAAAAGTAAAACACAATCACAAAGAAATAACGGCAAAATAGACACGGCGCTACTGAATGACAACTGAATGCTCGGTCGGTAAACGTCAAAAATTTCTAAATTTTGATCTTATTTTTATTCCGTGGAAGGTAGCTTTGATTACAATGCGAACTTTGTTTGGTCACGTGAGCTACAGTTAATTTTGATCGCTGTGTATAATCCTGACTTCCATTTTGTCGTTTTTTAGACACTCCCATTCAATGTTGATGTCATTTCGAATCAAAGATAAACGAAAATGATCAACAAAAATTTATATACACGCGAGTTTTAGGTGCCCCATGTTATTTGTTAACGCCAAGGATATATCGTTGTGTATTATTAAATAATTTAATCAATCGATAAAACCATTAGGTTGCCATAACAATTTACTTTTCAATGAATACAAACAACGGAGCATCAATTTGGTCGAAACACTATGTTTGAAAAACAAACGTATTATATACGTCTCTAACGCGCATGCGTCTTAAAAATGCACAATGAGAGAGATAGAAATATAACAATTAATTTTTCCATGATACCAATAACCTTGATAGGACTTCATAAGTCAAACTGTATTTATTGCGCTTTATCAAATAAATTATAGTAGATTATTAATTGATTATACGAAAAATATAAACTGTAAAAACCGGTGAAATTCGCCCATATATATTACAAAGTTTTCTGAATCTCTTGAAACATACCCATAATTTGAAGGTAAATGAAAAAGACGAAATATATACGTAAATAAATATTTGTATTATGATCAATAACAATAAGTACAATAAATTGTGATGATTGAAATATAGAGTTGTAAATATTCATTACTAAACTAAAGTAATTTTCTTACCACTGTAAAATTGTTTCCTAAATATATCACACTTGTGCAGTGTCTGTTGTCACTTGTCAGTACTGTTCTAAGTACATAAACAGAAAATTGCACTTTTATACTTGTGATAAAATAATTAAGCATATTGAAATATCACAATAGTTTCACATCACTTAGTATTAAAGTCTCTTTTGCATATAGTACGGCGTCGTGTATTGTTGGGAATATTGTGAATGTGCTCCTTTTATTCGTGTAACTATCACATTTCTGTATACTCTCATATACTGACCCTAAAATTATATTTTACAAATATTAGTATATGTATTGACAAAAATATACACCAAAACATAATCAATATATGTATTAATATACCTGATGCACTTGCAAGATATGTAGATATTTCCAACTGCTCATACTCATTCTGTATAAGCCCTAATTGTTCAACACCAGACGGATCAATGAAATTAACAGCTGATAAGTCAATTATAATGACCTGTACAAGTAGATTACCTTCATCCGGTATGGGCGTTTTTGACATTGTAGCATTTTTCTTCCTTTGAAGCAAAATTTTACGAGGATCAATAGAAACTCGACGAATTAATTCTGATTTGAACATTGATCTAGACGCAAAGTTAAGGCCACCAACATAATGGAATATTTTAACACCATCAATTTCTTCAGCCTAAATAAGTAAGGAATTCCTATTATTTCTATTTTAAATAGATGATTCATTTATGTATTGAACAAATAAAATTAAATATCATATCATGTTCATATCACATCTAAATATTAGAACATACGTACTCCTTTGTATCTTTTCATATCCAAGTAGATTTCAGTATTTGGCACTGCGCCCAATAGACTGGTGTTTGGTTTAAAACTTTGTATACATATAACCAACACAGATGTTACGATACCAGCCAAGAGTCCTACGTCAATATCCAACAGTACTACAGAACCAAATGTCACTAACCAAACCAATGCATCCAATTTACTCAACTTCCAAAATTTTACTAAATCTTTTGCCTGGACGAATAAACCTTTCAAGGCCACTACGATTATACTTGCAAGAATACACTGAAATTTTTAACATAAATAAGTAAAATGCTGAACATATGGAACTGAGAAATTGCACATCCAAATATACATACTCTCGGTAAAAACTGAAATGCTGGTCCAATCCATAACAGAACCACTAAAAGAATTAAACACGAAACTACAGATGCTATCTGAGTAACTCCACCTACAACTTGCTGGATGAATGATCGGGAAAGTGACGCCGTGATTGGCATACATGAGAAGAATGATCCAAATATGTTACTTATACCCTGAAAGCAGAATTAAACAATACTTGTCACGAACTCCTGTGTTTACATCAAAGTACGTACCAGTGCTAGACATTCTTGATTAGAATTTACTTCGTACGATAATTTTTGAGCAAATATTAAAGCCATAGACATAGTTACAGCGTATGATACAATTGCTATGGAGAATGCATCAAATGCAACTATTTTAATTAATGAAAACGTTGGCACAACTGGTGCTGGCAACCTGTAAATTTTTACTGATGACTTCTTACTTTATATATAAATAATGGAAATTACTAACCCAGTAGGTATATTCCCAACTAAAGTTACACCATATTGTCCTGTGAGATCTAACAAATAGGAAAATAGTGTTCCCATACATACAGCGATCAGTTCTATTGGTACAGGAATTTTACTTCTTTTACTTACCCAAGGCTGTAAAATAGTAAACGAATTAATACGTATTCAATCCAATATAACAAAAATTAATTACTAATAAAAAATATCAGTATTACCTTCAATAATTCATTATTTACTACCATTATGGTCACAGCTATAACTGATACAGTTACCGCTGCCATATTTGCATTAGGTAGATCCATTAGTGCGTCATATATTGCCTGAAATATATAAAATTATAACATGAATTAAGCAATGAAATATATAGTATAACACTCACATAGCCATTTTTTAAATATCCTCTCCTTTTAGGAACTGTTAAACCAAAGAGGTCCTTTGATTGAGATATAATTACATGTACTGCAGAGCCTGTTGTGAATGCATTCACTAGAGTTGTTGACAGTAATGAACACAGAATTCCCAAACGACAAACATACATAAGTAACTGTAATTTAAGAACACCAGTATAACAATCAAGTTAAAATATGTAGTGCTTCTCATTAATATTGCTTACATGAAATAAAGCCACGGTAAATGTAACGGCCATGGCGACTTCGTACTTCGTATAATGTACAACTGGCTCAATACTAGTTTCATTGTTAATACCATTTAAAATCTGTCCATCAGTATCTTCCGTACTGTACTGAGCAACTGCCTTTCCTGTCATCAAACATACTACAGCAAATGTTCCTAAAACAATAAAATAATTTAATTTACATCTCAAAAAAGCACCACTTAAATATTAAAATGTATTTATAACAATTTACAGGACTTATTGACGTGAAATTTTCACCATAGCAATATAGGTATATGAAAGAAATATAGGCGATTCACATTAAACTAGTTCCAGCGTAATAACAGACTGATTGTAACTAGACATGTTTTACTCACACAAAATAAAACTAACCCATAGACACGTGCCTGGATGTGCCAAGCAGTGTGTATATTAAGACTGGAAAGAAAGCCATGTAGATTCCCACAACCGGATCCAGATTTCCCAGAAGCCCATACGCCATCCCTTGTGGTATGTGCATTATGGCAACTGTAACTCCTGCTATAATATCCGGCATTAAGTCGGTCTTGCAATTGTATTCTGGTAGCCATTGTAAAATTGGAACTAATCCTTTGATGAAACTCCCAATTTGAAAAGATTTAGCACAATTGATTACTTTTCTTAATCCTATAACAAAAGTAATTCAATTATTTTCCACGTAAAAATTTTGTTATTCGAGTTTTAAACTGAATAAATAAATTCATTTTTGGGCAAAAATTTAAAAATAACTTTTAAATTTTGGAATAACTATTTCTTATAAATAACTGTTATAGTAGCTGATGTTTAACTTTTCGTAATTATGCGAATAAAACAGAAATACATTAAATTTTATTGAGATGTCAACAGCCTTTATATTATCTCTAACTAATTATCATTTACAGTTTCATGTAAACAACAGAAAAGCACTAGACTCAACAAACATGTACTTATGCATTTGTATATTACGAAATATTCTAAACAATTAAACTAGAACACCATCTATTTAATTGTTTGCCATTTTTGTTCCAATTTCGTTAATGTGGTATACATTCCTAGATAAGATAGCAATAAATAAGTATTTGTACGCTTTTTGCTGAAGAAATACATCGTTTATAACATAAAGCGATTTGTTTGTCAAAATACTATTTAGAAAAGATGATATTATTCAATAACTACTGCATATAAACTGTAAATAAAACACTTGGAATCAGTTTTTTTTTTTGTTATCAAATTGTTACATGTCTCCTAGTAATTAGTCTAATGACCTGTTTATACCTACTATAAGTGAGGCTCTTAGATTTCGTAACGACATCTTATAAAGCTTCTGTACAATTATGTATTAATTAAAGAATTCAACTTACCATTATTATCAGGCTTTTCGTATCTACTGGCAGCATGTAATTCTTCTTGTTGATATAAAGGTCGTTCTACGTAAACTGAATTTTTTGAATTCGATTCCATGCCCCTACACAAAATCAAACATGAGTACTAAATAAAAACAGAACAATAATAGTCTTGGTAAATTTGTTATCTACAGATAACCAAATAGAACACTCATTTATCGATTTGTACGAGATATTTTTCACAAAATAGTAAAACGCACCGATGTCGTGTTCCATTTTGAGCCTTCAACAATGGAGTTCGTTCCGGATCCATTTCATTCACAAACAAAAACAATACAATGCGAAGAACAGTCTAAAGATAAATCCTGCTACTGCAACTGTTTGAATCTTTACTCAACTAACTCATATTACTTCAGCAGCCTTGTTTATCAAGCATATGGTTTTATCATAGGCGGTACTCGCGAATTTTCATGTTAGAATATACGATTTTATCATGTAAGTCAACACTACATTCAACCTTTGACATATAGCAAAACCCATCTCCTAAATATATGATGTTGCACAAGGTGACAATTGTTACAATTTCATCAAACCATAGGTAACTGATTGCTACAGATGCAATGAAGTACGTGTGTCTATTGAAGACACAATAATAAATAGAAATACACTAATGCATATCTGTGTCAAGAAATTAAAACTGCACGAACGTTGTGTAATATGTATATCTATTTCACTACAGATACATTTCAAAATTTGCATTATTATTTTTAATTCCTCTATGATAAAAGTCATTATATTTTACCAATAGAGAATAATTGTAAAAAATTAATTACAAAAATTTACATACTAATGTTCATTTCTAACTTTATTTAATTTTTATTGATGCAATGACAGTCATAATCATGACAACAGCTCAAAATTCAAAATTATGGAAATTATCGACACTATTTTCGCCGTTTTCTTTAGTTTTATAGGCTTCGTAATAGCCGTACTTTGGGCATTCCTTTTACTGTTCGCAAGATGTTTGCAAATAATGATATTAATTTTACTTTTACTGATGGCCACTATTGCTAGAATAACAGAAGCTACAAGAGATTTTTTCGTAAATGTTTTAATACGAAGAATCGATCATACAAGTGCTGATCAATAAGAACAAATTGTATGCAACAAATTTCAAGGTAAATTATTTTGACATTTATTGACATATAACAAAAACAAATTAATTAATATTTATCGTTATGAATTTTTTTATTTCTGTGATACTTGATATTGCTAAATATATTAAATTATGTATTTAGTTTTATAGGTACCTTATCAATGTATTACAATGTCCATTATTCATTTGTTTCTAATGTTATCAATGCGTGCCTTACCGCACAGTAATATGTCATTTTATCTTTCATCACATATGTTTTTTAATCTTTATATCATAAAGTCTTGATTTCACAATTTATATATTCCCTCTTCTGAGGAACAAAACAGCTTATTAGAAAAATATATTGAAACATATTCCTGCTCTATTAAATTACATGCTTGTTTTAATATACATTTGTTTGTTTAATAGATTATTTCCGAAGACAGCAAAATGAAGATCAACTTTATTAAAATTTTTTAATAAGAAATAAAGAAAATTCTTGACATCATTTTATTTTACAAATACTCATGTGATTTTATTAAACATGTACATATTTACGTAATACGAAAATAATTTTATTATTGTCCCGCCTATGGAGAAATGTATTTACATACTAAGATAAAAATTACATTATCTTCAATGCATACAATCGTAATAAAGTAAATAATAGTAAATAATTGAAACAAACAAGAATGTGCATAATAAATCATTTATATTCAGTATTAAGTACATAAACAAATGTGAGATTACCCGCATACACGAAAACTTATAGTTTATTGTAGAAAGTGATCCAATTATTATAATTCGAAGAACACAAAATACTATAAGCAGCTAATAAAGAAATACATTTCAAGGCAAATTATTTTGACATTTATAACATCATAAAACTTAAAACGTCGTTAAGAATTATTATGAGTTGACTTTGCAAAAAAATTGTTTGTGGATTAATCAAGTGCTAAATGTACAACGATAAATATACAGGTTACGCAAATAAAACATAACGATTGCGTCCAAGAACTGTGCAACTGTCCAGTTTATCTCGTTATAAGGTCATGTACATTGTACAAGTACCAAGCACGAGGACACAGCTGATTATTGCCAAGAACTGCAAAATGCTATGCGTAACCTTCACGTGATATATGCAATTAACATTTTAATATTTCCTTATCAGTAATCAATTTCCTTATATTTCAGACATTCATTGTCTTATATACGAATTACAGTCGTTAAATACTGTAAAATATTTAGAAATTGTCCTTCTTTAACAATAACTCTGCTATAAAGCATATCACTATAACGAATTTTGTACCTGTCTATGTATAACTAATTGAAAATAAATTATAAGCAATAACGCTTTTGTTCTTTATACTGTACGAGGAATTACTTGCTCAACAGCAAAAAATGATCTTGACTCTGTGTTAAACCTTAAGAAATGCTATGAATGTTTTCCATTGTATTTCAGACAATACGCGACAATGAAAATCACTAATAAGTAGTATAAAAAAATCTTTGTATATAATAAATTAACTCAAAAAATATTTTTTTCTTGTGGTATGCTTCACGTTATTATCAGAATACTTTTTAAAATAAGTAAGTACAATCCCGTATTCAGGTGAGGGGGCAGAAAAAATTTTAAAAATATATTTTGTTTTACACTTGCCTATTAGCGTTTTTCACCTTTGATACGAAAAACAAAAACAACTCATTATGCCTTAAGGGCATAATGATCATTATGTCCGCTAATGGTTAACTTTATTTTCCAACTTCCAGTCAACAAATATTTTGAAGACTTTTTCATAAATTACCTTAGATTTGGTGGGTAATAAATCATCAGTAGCATTCTTTAGTCTAGTTAAAATATCTTCTGACATATCAGAAACACGTAATGCAGTCGACCCGATTTTCAAAAATAAACCAATCGAATGAGTAAATAAATAAAAATCAAAGTCCTTGGCAACGCATATCACGGGCAATTTATTTTTGATAAAACTAATAGTAAAATGTAATATAAAGTCTTGTATGCAACACTTATGGTACTAGATGATTATGCCCGTCAGGTGAAATCCTTCCCTCGGGCCAGAGGCCCTCGAGCTGGAACATCGTCACCCTCCTTGCATAATCATCGCCATAAATCGTACATAAATAACTATTTCAAATATTTTTATTTTAACAATGATAAAAAAATATACTGCCGTGAATGCATTTTTGTTTTTGTTGATTTATTTGTTAGAAATTTTGTACATTTAATAAGAAATGATAATCATTTATTAAATCGATGATTATTGATCCACTTACTTATCATTAAATACTCCCAGTATGTTTCCATTGTAAGCCATAATGAATGCAGGTACTAATTCAAGAATTCAAACACTCGCACCGCACCGAATATATTGTAAAACACTGAAACCAACAGCTGACTATGTTGGAACTTCAAAAGCAAATGATAATCAGTTTAAACCATCTGTATCTAATCGTACACTGTATATCTGACCTCAGTGACGTATAAACGAGTTCATAATTGTTCGAATGTTTAATACTACTCAGAGCACGTGACGTGATTATGACGTTACACTTTTCGTTCAATGTTGTTTATGGGATTGTTTTGTTTTCATTATGAAATACGTGTAACAAAAAATTAATAGCGTTGTATCTTCCTGTTGATATTACGAAAAAATATGTGTAAGTAGCATTCAATTATAAATTAATTTTCAACATTTGAATACTAACTGACAACTGTAATAATAGCGAAACTTGCATTAACTGTTACGTGTTTATTTATATCACATTGCAATAATATGATTACACATTTGCCTAACAACATTCCGAGAACATGCCTGTATCACATTTCATGTCTGTATTAAACAAATTACATAATTATTAACTGACTCACTGCATGTACTGGTTAACAAAACATTAGCAAAATACAAACTTTTTAATAGCATGGCCGAATCCATTATAATTAATGTACACCAAAATTGTACGTGATGCAAACATTAATTAAACGCGAATTGAAATATTATTGATAAAATATACTGAAGTACCTACTAAAAATTTTAAATTTATCATTTTGTTCTTGGACTATATACCTAGATAACAGAAAGTATAAAGGAATTTGTTAAAATATATCAATAACTTCCAATGCACTAGCAATGAAAATGCTCTTTTCCATCCATTAGATATTTTAGAAAATTCCTAATCATATTATCATCAACATGGTTAAATTATACATAATATGATTTCAAATTAATCTTGTTGACATACATTTAAAAGTGGAGAATATATTTTTTTTATTATCAGTAACACCTGTGCTAATGATAATAACCTTGGAATAAAAATTAAGTTTACGAACATATAAGTTACAATTGTTTTTAAAAAAACTCATATAATACATATACAGCACTGTATTGACATACTTTGTATACCACGTATAACAATATAATCAAATCAATTAAATTTTAACAATTTATGTTTTCATTTTTTGTGAATCAACTAAACACGATAATTATTATGCGTAATATTATTGATTTGTCGAACTTCATTTAGAAAGTTAATAAATTATGAAACTCATACATCTGATAAAAAGATAAGATATATTATACTATATACATGTATAATATACTACATATATTATATCAATTATGGACATCAATTACTGAATATGTATCATGTTAAAATATGCAACTATGTAAAAAGACACTCGGCTAAGTTGTGCTGATAACAGAAATCTGTCAAGTGGGATTCAAATTTTCTTTATATGTTTTTATTATTAAATATTATTACTGCCTAACATTTCAATAGAGTGTAGTATACTTTTGTTAGTACCACAGGTTAACTAGTTTATCTGTGCTAGTACATAATTGCATACAATAACTGATTTTCACACTTTTACTTTAATATATACAAAGGAATCAAATAATAACAAATGACAATATAATTTATTCAATTATTTCTAGGTAATCGATTAGTATATATATTTTTTTAAATAATCGTTTTTAGATAACAGCATGACGCATAATTAATTTGAAAAAATTTACACTTTTTTTTAAACGAATAACAATGCACTATTTATGAGTTATGTAAGAACAAAAAATTATAATTATATTTTTATTAGACAGAAATAATGTATCAAAAGTATGCTTTGTCAGTTAAATACGTAATACAAAAATGTTTGCATACGCAACAGCGTATGCGCCGCATGTATTTAACAATCAAATTAGCAAATAGATATAACATTGCAATCACAGACGTACTAAGAATACATAATGTGTTTTGTGAAATACTGAACATCTGCGTTATGTAAACATACATAAATAAAATATTAATGGAAAAATAACTTTTCTAACCACATATTCTACTCATTTCTTGGAAAATTAATATATACATAATTTATCTTTATTATACAAAAGGTGTAATCAGAACCGGAAAAAATAATCTAACGCGTTTCGGTAAGTATAGGGCCATGTATGTACATCAATTCCGAAGACTACACTGAATAATTGAAAAAAATATTAATAAAGAATTCATTCAGGAATTTACCTGCTTCAAGTAGAAAATTCGTCATATTACCGTCATTTTTAGCAATATAATTTTCGACCCCGCAGTTACGACAAGATAATATTTACAAAAACTTCTTACAATTTAGACTATTTCTTTACTTAATTTGTATTTTTGTTTATATAAAATTATTAAATAAATATTTTATATAATCTCAACAATAAATCATATTTAAACTAGCATAAGCAAATTGGGACTGTGTGCACATGGCTTTATTGAAATCGATACTAACCTCTATGTTTTGCGAAGAATTCACACAGAAAATGTACTCGTACAATGTTTACACAAATATAAACTAAATCACAAATAAACAACTATGTTTTAGAACGAATTTAGTATATTCTTCACAAAACAATGTTTTGCTGTGCCATTTTATGTGCAGGTATATATATTTAGCAAGCAACGACATACTAATAGCTGTCCTCGGTTGCCGGTTGCTTTGTTATAAAGGTCTTAAAGCATAAATATCATAGAGGTGATAATTGAATACAAATAGAACTGAAACCAGCTGATCAGTAAACCAGAAATACTCAAAATGTATATAAGAATTTTTATATTTTTTTGCGCAAAGGAATACATAGTTTATATTACTTATTAAACGTAAAATATAGTAAATGTTATAAATAAATAAGACTTAAGGTTTATCGAATACAAGATCTATCTATTTGAAACTTATTCTAATGAACACATTTTAATTCCGACATAAATATACTAATGCTCATTGACGAAAAATTGTGACATTAAATTGACAAAACCAAAAATTATTATGAAAACATACATGAGTACTTTGGCTACTGTAAGTTTGCCTTTTTTTTGTAGAGATGCCATTTTCAAAAGGCAGGGCAGTGTGAATATGTGAATTAAACCACTAAGAGCACCTGTATATCTGAAACAAATAAAATTATTATTAATATTTTCATTAAACAATGAATGAAAGCTTTATTAGGATCTTTCATTAAATGGCAATACAGAATAATATAAAATATTTGTTTATTACTCACCTAATCAATGTACCAATTCGTGGCAGAAAACAGGCAAAAATCACACATATTGCTATCACAGAAAGGTTCAATACTATAACTTTAAAATAACTAAACTCTCCTGTATAGTTGCAGGAACTAAATATAATTTTGAGATTCTGAAGGATTTCTGATCGCAGCATAAATGCGATGAGTGGAAAAACGGTCACCAGTTGAAACAATAGCAACAATCTTGCTACTATGGTCAGCGTATCATATTTTGTGAAATTGTTTAGAATATTCTGGAAAAAATATCAACAAATAATGTAAAGACGATATAAAAATCTATAAATATATTTCTATTTTAATAATTAATAAGGGGATCAACAATTATCTTTAAATAAAGTTTGTTACTCTTACAAATTGCCTTGACCTGTGATAAACGTGAAAAGTAAGATAATCAGGATATTAGAAAGTCATGACAAAGTACACTTCCTAGTAATTCTGACTTATCTTTCGTCTGAACACGTGCATTTTAAATCGTGCAATGAATATATAAAATACAAAAAATAATACCATCGTAAAATTTACTGAAAATGTGAGTATGAATACTCATAAATAAAATATAATATACAAGTACATTGTGTTCCAGATCTAACAAAACAATTTATTATTCAGTAAATACTTACGTCTTCTATGCATGATTTCGCCAATGGAAACGTAATGTAGAAAATCGTACCAATAAAAATATACGTAAAGGTAACTAATGCAAATGCTATACTTAAATCTCTTCCCTGAAACACAAAAAACAGAAATTACTCACACATTTCAATACCGAATTATTCCATAAATATGTTTATATATTATTGTTGACTTGCATTATTCCTAGGATTTTTATTGCTTTTCATGAGACATATAATTATATTATGTATAAAATAACTCATAGCTAGAATTCCAGTTAATGCTGTAATATTCGGCCGCCAATAAAATTCATATGTCCAGTCTGAAATATTAATGCCCCAGGTAACTCCTTTGGCGAAAACGAATATCATTAAATAAAGAACACTCAAGGTTCCTGAAATAAATTATTATTAATATGATATACTTCCAAAACGCATCATTCAAACTTACCAAGACTGTTGAATTTAGTGAAAAATGTAACATTCTTAAAGTTCAGTAAGGGGAACATTATAATTCCCAAAAATAACGGAACGGTACTGTAAAGATCCCAGATTTCTTCGAATTTTGTTTTTTGAACCGGTAATATTTCTGTTAAATTTGAATTGTTTAACGAAAAACTAATTTCTTCTCTTGGACATAGTATAGAATTATTTAATTGAGGTTCATCACCAGTATCCGTAATATAATCTATGTAAAATCAAAATCTTATTTGTAAACATCAATATTACCATTTTTAGTAAAGGTAAATAAGTAAATTTTAACTTACCATGCAAAAATACAACGGTATTATAAAGGAAATTTGACATTAAAACCCAATAGACAATATTTGCTCCAATTAACACTATCATTGAGAATATTTTTGCAATAATTTCTGCCCAGCGCCCGAGTAACTGTTTGCAAAGATGAGCCACTTCATCATTATCTCCCAAGCCTGGAATCAATGAGCCAATTGTAACTGATTATTTTCCTTAATCATTTAAAAGCCAGAAAAAAAAATAGTGAGTATGAAAATACATACTAAGCATTTTGGAAATAAATATTATTGACGCCGGCTGTACCGCACAGCTTTAATACGAAACTGGTTGCCCAAAGTTTAGGTTGTCGCTGAGTTATATCCGAATAGTTATTAGGTGTATTCTTTTTACAGTTCGCCTCACTAAAGGCTGGTTTAATGATGGATTTACATTTACGAAAGAGAGGAGGTTGGTAAACTCAGTGACGAGTACTAAAAAGAATATGTAAGTATTCGTGCCGCTTTGAAATAACTGAGCACTTAAGTCAGCCCAGGTAAAATGAATACACCTAGTATAATTTTACATAAAGAAATACATATATGTATGCAATAGAATTTACATAACTGTAAAAATAATTTCGCAATATTTAAATTTAATAATAGAATAATAAGCACAAGTATATGCATGATAAAAAAATTGTAAAGGAATATGTATGTATGTAGCTGTAAATTGCATTAGACATTTTTAGATAAATAATTAATTACGTCATGTGATCATATTTTCTCGACTTATGCGATTTCGACTTACATGAATTTATACCTACGCGATTTGAAAAAAATAGTGTATTTTTTTTATTTGGCTGCGCTTTGTTTATGTTTTTCGAACTTACCCGATTGAAAACCTTCGGAACGAATTAATCAAGTCGAAGACTTACTGTATAGATATATAGATAATATAGAATTAGCGGTTTAACTTACCATGGCTCTCATTAACTTGCAGAACCAAATACGCTGTGTACAATGTCACTCCTGCAATGAGTATTATAGACAAAATACCAGGAAATAACCCAGCATGCTGTATGCCCCACGCCATAGTAAGTAAAGATGTACCCATCATAGTGTTCCATATGGAAAATCTATTCAACAATGAAAATAGTTTTGAAATTTTAGAATACTTGTATATTTAGATTTAATTTTATTTCTGTTCTATCATATTGTAAATGTGTAACTTTCTTATACAAAATAATGTTTTCGTTTCATTAATTTATTAATATCATAAATTTAATTCATGGAAAATAACAATTATATTACAGTAATAACCCTCGAAGCTTATTTAATTCTCAGAACTCACATGATTCCAATTTTATTTTTTTAATTGGTAATTACAACAATTTAATCATATCGACGCCTCACAAATAAAGTATACTATATTAAGTTGAAACAATATCCTTTATTGACAAGCAACAACATGATGAAACTTCATTCATTGTTTGCTCATACAAGTATACGAGGAAATAATAATAACCGAACTTAAAATAAAAATTATGAGGACAATACATAAAATATCTACACATTCTCTAAATGTATAAAATTAAAATTAACTAAATTATATAAATACCCTTATTTAAAAATATTCAAAATAGAAATGATGTAATAATGTGAATGATTAAATCATTTATTGTTGAATGATTAGTATGAGTTCAAAGTATCTTAGTGTCTTGATGCAATGGGAAATTATACATGAATAATATGCATGATAACGTTTATTGACATTGAACTAATTCCACAAAAATATTTGATGTCTCCATATTTAGTATAAACAAAACTTAAAAATAACTCACATTTTATATTTCATATGACTATATACGTCGCAAAATGGCGAAAGATGTAAATTTAAAATAGATAAGCTTTCAATGACTTTACTTTACGTCAACGAAATAACAAGGTCCTGCCAAATTTATCACAAGGATATAAAAACATTGCACTGAGTTATAATTATCTATTATATGAAATAAACCGAAATTTTTGATACCAAACAAAAATGTTTATTTTTTTGTTAACAAGTTTACACAATTTAAATTACTTATCGATTATTGCAAAATGAATAACAAATGTTGTACTTACATGGTAACCAGAGAACTTTGGGTAGTTGGTTTCTCAATAACCGACGTAATTGATTGACCATCTTTCTGAAATTAACATTTGCAATTTATCATGTTTTGACTAAAAATGAATGAATTGAAAAGTCACATCGATACCGTTATTGGAACGGATGAACTATAGATATAAATTTAATTGCATCGTTATTTATAAACAGCAATAACATCAAAATATCGTTAAATTATACAATCAACAATTGTTTGTGATTAGTGAAGTTACACAAGATAAGTATAATAATAATTAATATTAGTAACACTTTCACTTGAAAACAATTTTATTTATATAAGAAATACCCATTTTATTTGTATGAAAAAATAATATATGACTACATATATTGGGCATCCTTTCTAAAAACTTGTTCTATAATATAACTAACATTAAAACGTTAATGAAAGTAAAATAATACTTTTCTATTTTGATTAAAACGTAAATTATAACTTATAGCTTATGCACAACAGAAATTCGAACTTACTTTTATAGAATCCGTTAATGACATAGAACTTGCTTTTCTTGTAAAATATGGATATCGGTCATAGATATTGTCATCATTAGAGAAAACATCGAAATTTGTATTTTCAAAATGACCACCAGGATAACAAAATGGTTTTCTGGAAGAAAAATGGAATTATAATGTTAGATAATTGAAAGTTATATGGAAGAATTATAATGGAAGTATTTACCTGGTAAATGATTTTGGTGTAACCGGTGAAATTTCCCGCGGTTTATCGATATCCGATTCACCAGCGGTAGTATCGGAATCCGGGAACATGCACTGCATGGCACTACAACAGAATTGTTATTGCAATGTAAATCTAAAGACATACAATCAGCAGTACGTTAGAAAATATAAAATGTCGATTCGCAGTCGCATGTACGGAAACTACTTACATATATATATGCCTAAAAATGTTAAATATTTAAACCAATCTAGACGGATCAAGTAGTTGACGCACGCAATAGTAAATTGCAATTGAAAAGTATTAAAGAATTGACATCGGTTAAGAAGATCCATACTGATTAATTTAGCAATGCATTCTTTAAATAATGTTTACATTAGAATGTACGTTCCCAGCATATACGTCACAAGGGCTCAAAATATATGACATAACAATTATTATTTCATAATTATCAAAAATATCTAGAACCATCATATACCCTACACAAGAACTAACCAGTTTACCAGTTTTATATTTATGCGTTAGCCTAAATATTTAACATTTTCAAATTTAGTGTAATTGATTTCGTCCTTATCTAGTTCAGAGGTTATATTTATATAGATTTTTAGTACATTTAATATTTCCGATAGAGAAACAAATGTAGCATATTCAGATGTCTAGATTTAATTATAATAAGTACATTAAAAATAGAAGTTTTGCTTTGTTTCTTAAACCTAACAGTGGCTATTTTATTTTTAAATGAATTTGTAGGAGGATTTAACATTTAATAACAATATAAAAATTATTTATATGAACTGCAGAATCTTAAAATATCATTTGTTAATTTATGCAAGCAACTGACAAAAAAATGTGTTGGCGTATTTTATTATAATTTTTTTTTACTTACCCAAAGCTAGCAGTAGAATTTGCAGAACTAACCAAAGGTGTAGACTCATTATCCGAATCAACAGACATTTTTCTGTTGATATTCATTCTATAATTTCTAATTAAATCTACAACAACAAATAAATTTAGCACTCTGTCAATAAACAATTATCATAATTATGAATACCTTTCATCATCAGACTTGAAAATAACAAAACCAGAGTAATTTATTTAAAAAAAAATTAAAAAGTATCTAATATTAATTAGGTTATGTTATAAAAATAAAGGTTTTATTTTATATCAATGAAAGTCGTATATATCGGAATGTACATTATCACACGAAAGATTTTCAATAAAATTATTATTATATAAAATAACACTGATTTTAAATTAAAAATGCAATTTGTACTTTACTTATTTAAAGTGTATTTATTTTAAAATTTCTATTGTAACACATTCTATGAATTATAAATGATTGAAGATTATTTATTATTAATAATACGAATAAGCGAACATCACTCTGGTTGGCCGTTAATGAATTGCACAGCGCACTGAAGATGCAGAATTGTCCGCGTCGTATTTTATATTATTGGACACTAGTGATAACACCATATAAACGATGATAAAAAAAATCTAGAATTGAATGTTTGAAATATAGCGGAGGTCATGAAATGCTCAAACCCTGTACGTCACATGTCATCATGACGTCACACTTATGATAAGATGGTTGAAAGTTGAAACGAATATTTGTCTTTTCGGTAGTAAACATGATTATTGTAAAAGGAAATCTTCAGTAGTAACTGGAATGATCGAGACTACAAGAAACAGACATGTTGAGTTATATAAAACTACGTGAGTATCTGCATGTAAAAGAAAAACATGGGAAAATGAGAAATTAGCTAATTAAAATTAAGTAGGAAAGAAATATATATTAAGCCCGAAACAAAAATTATTTTTCTTCTTATCACAACAATTATATTAATTTCATATTAGTTTATTAATCAACAATTTAAAATCAAAGATACTAATACAGCTTGCAAATATGGTATTATATTGCTTATCTAAAATATATTTGGAATAGAGCTTCCGCATTCTTTATTATACCGTCTTTGAACAAAACAAACTCGTACAAATTAATTCTTTCTAATCTTTTTGTTACAATTTATTAGAAGAAAACACCTAAAATTTTTGTTAAAAAAAATGTTCCTTGATTATTTAATATAATATGATATCATTATTATTATATATATATATATATATATATATATATATATATATATATATATATATATATATATACACAGTGAATTTCGCTTATAACGAACCCGCTTATTGCGAACTTTCGCTTATAACGAACCAATCTGTAAAGTACGAACTAAAATATTATTAAACGTGTGTTATTTTTTTCGCATATAACGAACCCGTTTATAACGAACTTTCGGGTATAACGAACCTGAATTTTTGTTATAATCGCAAAAGTTTTCGGTTATAACGAACTTAAAACGGCATTTTACCAAATAATCAGGGGATTCCTCGAAATCTTTCAACTCCGCATATGTACGGTCGCCGTAACAGTTTTTGCGGTACTTGTGTATATGTGGTTAATTGTATGAAAAAAAAATTATCGGACCTTCCCGCGATTGGGACGGATCATGCGGAAATTTCAGCATGCTCCACATGTCCTGTCCGCCCCTGTTCACTGTATTTAATGTGTTAAAGAAGTACAATTATGAGTTACGCAATTTCGAAGAAAACACGTAAAGCTCTTACTTTAATTAAATAAAAATAATATAAAATAATAATAAGTATAAACAAAAGTAAACTAAACGATTTTTTCAAATAAGATTCATAAAAACTATTGTTAGTGTACAATCTATATGTATTACAAAACAATATCTAACTAAATTTTGAACAAATCTGGATTTGTCTAGTTTTGCAAAACAGTTCTTCATATTATGTACCTACTTGAAACATGTACCTATGCATTAATAAAAAAAATGAATTTCTGATGTTTATCGTTTATTACGAACTTCGCTTATAGCGAACTATTTTCGTCGGTCCCTTGAGGTTCGTTATAAGCGAAGTTCACTGTATATATATATATATATATATATATATATATATATATATATATATATATATATATATGCGGAAATTTACAGTTATGTTTATTTTATCACAAGGATAATTTTATAACCGCAATAGATAATTTTAACAAAAAAAAATTATCATAAATTAGACCTTGAATCAAGAATTCTTCCTTAATGGAAAGCACAAAATAACTGAAACAAACTCCTTTATCACAAATATGTACTGACGAACAGCAATGAAAAAGACATTGACAAATACTTCCGACACAGTTTGAACTTGAACTCGCCGCTGACTTGTTTGTTTAAAACAAATAAATAATTTATGTCTTATACATATGATAAATGAATAGTAATTTCGAATGTTACACGGAATTAAACGATTTTTTTTCCATAGAATTAGAAAAAGAATATTTAATGTTGACACGCATAGCAACAAATAATGTAAAGATATTTATATTTCATTTGCTTATTATTAGCTTTTTTCACCTTGGATACGAAATATGTAAACAACTCATTATGCCTTAAGGCATAATGGGCGGGCATAATGATTATTATACCCGCTAATCGTTAATTTTATTTTCCACCTTCCAGTTATAAATAGTTCATAAATTGCCTTGGATAATAAATATTTGTTCTGGTTAAAATATCTTTTGACATGTCATCAAAAACACGTAATGCAGTCGACGCGATTTTCAAGAATAAATTCAATGCGTAAATAAATAAATAAAAATCAAAGTCCTTGGTAACGCATATGTCGTAATCATTTTGAACTGTTACTGGCAATTTATTTTTGATAAAAATAATAGGATAGTGTAATAAAAAGTTTTGTATGCATTGCGGATGTTACTCGATGATTATGCCCATCAGGCGACGTCGTCACCCTCCTTGCAGAACCATCGTCATAATACCCTTAGTACATAAATAACTATTTTATTTGAATACTGTCTCGAAGATAGGGTCATCAAAGTAACATCGGAGATGCTTAAAAGCAACATGTGTGCGATAACTACATATAGATAAAAAATATTCTCAGAAAATCATAAAAATATAACACATGTTTAACTGTAAACTATAAAACAGGGTAATTGGCTCTTTCTTTATTATAAAGTTCGTGCATTCAACAGACGTTTATAAAAATGTAAATCTATAAAACATTATAAAGACGTTTCATATGTTTACTAATGTTTTACAAATCATCTTGCATTAATATAATATAAACTTTGTATGTGTTTGAAAATAAAATATGACATATCAATTTTTTTAACATCAGGTTAAAAATAAATTAGGTAAACATTAGCTACACCATAATTATTGTCAAATTCTGTATAATACAGTTTACTCCATATACTATTTGAACATTGATTGAGTAAATATTTATTGTATAATTTCAATACATATTATGTTGATTTCAGATATAGATAACAGATATGTAGTACCAAACAGTGATTATTAATTTTGCATAACAAAGTTAATAAGAATATGTATTTTCTTGAGAGCATGTAATTTATCTACTAGCAATAGAATATATATATACATATATATATATATATATATATATATATATATATATATATATATATATACTAGCAATAGAATATATATATATATATATATATATATATATATATATATATATATTAAATATTGATAAATGCAAAAAAAATAATATATAATTTGTATTAATATTTTTAAATAGCACGTTCAAAAGGTTAGAAGAATTATTTTTAAATAGATTTTATTTACTTGTAATCGCTTGGAAACCAAGTTTTTGACGTAATAGATATTATATGATATACAAAACTGTTGCAATTTGCTTCAGTTATCATAACTATTTTTAAAAGACTGTAATGAATAAAAATAAAGCAGTATTTCAGTAATAATACAAATAAATAAAGAAGATATAAATATAATGTGTTTTTTTTTTTATAATTATTATTTGTTGCTTATTTCAAATTGAAAAGTACATATTTTAAATACAGGCCCAGACAACAAAATATTTTAACATTACAAAAACATCTTGAATCATTATTGCCTTCATAATTGACCTATATATCTAGCTAATGTATATGTAGTATTATGTATCTACTTGTATATTTAGCATAATATTTTTTTAATATTATATATATATATATATATATATATATATATATATATATATATATATGATCTAATTTTTTGCTTATATTCCTTTAGATAATTTCGATAATTATCGTTTACATACACGAGCATTGCATACCCTCGACCTATAGTTTAATTAGCTAGATAAAATTATCAAACATATATTATGTTATTATTTGGCAAGGAGATCTCTTGCAGAATATTCTAAACATACGTCAAAATAAGAAAAATTGATTTTTGCTCATGTTTGTTACATGTTATAAAAGATTGCCGAGCAAATATGATTACAAATGACATGCAGTTCAAATGCAAAATGTTTAAAAAATATATTAATTATAACGCAGGAAATTCAAGCATTGTATGATTACAAATATGTACGAGACAGTTTTCAATCTAAATAAGATGCAACACAAATGTAAAATGCATCATCTTTAAGGAATTTCCAAGTAATGAACTTATCCATATCCGTACATTGAACATACACACTGGTATCTAGGTACGCTACAACTATATTTATATATTTACTTAAGACATGAACGTGTATTTACACAAAAATTGGAATTTTCAAAACAAATGTATTATTAAATATTAGAGTACATATTTTCAGGTCACTTGTTTATATTACATTTGAATCAGTGAATAACAGTATCCATAATCGGGCTGAATATCAATAAGCATTAAATATGTCAGACCATATTGTGAAACCAAATTTAAATATTTTTATCTTACTACAAGTATGACAGTATCACATGCATAACAAACAATATTTTTATATAGATCATTCATGAGTAACTATTGCATAATTACTTTGAAAGGTAAACAAAGATTTACATACCTTCATATTTAAGATTAGCATGGCTTGGATTCCAAGGTCGTGTTATATTGTTTAGATAGCTCGCCCATCTAAACTATTATAGATTATAGGAACCAAAGCAAAAAGTCTAGGACGCTATTAATCTTAAATTGAACATCCTACAAAGTTGTTCTATGTGGGTATAATTTTTTTCTACTTATAATTTATTGTATTATAGTAAAAAAAAAAATCGGGAGAAACATATTAATTATTTCAAGCGTCGAGAGTTATATAAATTCTTTTTATTTCGAGTGTATTATCTATAAAAAGTAAATTAACTGTAATTGTGTATGTAATGTAACATTACTAATGTTTGAAATTTACTGAAGGTTTATTATACAATGCAGTTGTTTGATATATTATGTACTTGTATTCATATGTAATACATACCTAACTGTAGCTTCTTTTGTGAATATCGTTGCATAATTCAGTGATTCTCAATCAATATTTATAAATTTATATATTACATTACACAACAGTGTGGTCGTTTTAATTTGTACAAAGTCTTAGAAATTCGTATTTTATAAGAAAAAATATCTATCTGACAAAAATAAAATACAGGTAGAACAAAAAAGTAAATTAAATGATGATGCGGTAATTAATAACAATAAAACTAAGATGTGTATATTGTAAACAATTTTGTAAAATATGGTCAATTATTGAGGACTACTGCAATAAACAAATACCCACGTGAAACGTCCTTGACTATCAACATAAGACATTATACAAGGTCACACATGCTATCTCTATCGTTGCCCTAACTTGGTTATGTTCGTTGGCGTGGTATCCTGCCGCCTATTTAACAAAAATATTTGTTTTGTTAGCAACCCAGGATTTTTTTCATATTTTCCAAATAATTATGACGTACTAACACTCTTTGACATTACACTTACTTTGTATGACTAACATATTGCTTATGAATCATTTATTAACTTGTATTTATAAATTACTTATCGTCAATATGAGTACTGCAAGTATCTCAACTAATTATTGCAAATCGGTACACATTTATTACAATATGTTCATGAGTTAATCGCTCTTGCATGACATGTGCGAAGCACAAGATATATAACTTGTCTATCATAATATACGGTCATTAAAATACAATTAGACCACCATTTTGGTTTTTTATTCCGGATCTTCAAAATATAGCAGGACTCATGACATTTACAATTTGACAAGATGAAAATTCAGTAACAAATTTAGTCAAACCATAATGGAGTAATTCAAATTTACATATTCAAATTTATAAGAAGTTTAATTTGTAAATTAAAGAAAACATCTAGTGAGCCATGCAAAATTTTCAAAATACGAAGTCACCACCAACACCGGCCCATAATTTGACAACTTTTGTCTAATTTAACCGACATCGTAACTCGTGTAGTTTCCAAGATCCCGGAAAACAGACACTCTGTATGTAATACAGGAATTTTCGTGATTCGAATAATGCTGATATGTAATAAAGGTCAAATCATGGCCCTTGCACCAGATTAGAAATTTTACTATATAGTTATCCACAGGTCGTACTTATTACGTATATAATTGTAAAAAAAATCGCTTCATGACTTGTTCCAACATACACATAACTACAAATTAAACACAAATATTATAATTATTTTATATGAAGATTGACGTGAACGTATTTCCCTACCAGTATTTTTAAACTTGTCTAAACTGATTGAATATAACCTAAGATAAACAATGTTATATTAATATTGCAATGATATTTATGTTTGTCATATCTTACACAAACAAAAACCTTATCTATTTTTAATTCCACATTGCATATTAAAAAAAAAAATATTTGATTAAAAAATTTCTTGGAATATATAAAATTTATTTTGAGTATCATCGAAATGTTTTAAATTTCTGTGAATAACATAACTTTCACTGTTATCCTTGTTATATAATATTTTCGGAGATCAATGAAATTAATGTCATTATTTGTTTATAGTGAGTTTAAACAAATTATATATTATAATTTATTAACGAGTCATTTTCCTTTGAACAAGTCAAGCAAGTCAGGTTTTTAAGTACGTCCCTCTGTCCATATAGGGATGTCCTTTGAGTGTAGGAGCTAGTGTTCAATGATACTTCTGGATAAATACGGTTTATTGTTAGTTTGTGTTTGATTTTCGTTCTGTGAGGTTCGACTGTGAATAAGGTAAGTCCCGTTTACTGGTAATCAATTTGGTTCATCCGATAATTATATTAATTTCGACAATTGTATTCAACTCTTGACGATACGATGTAAATCCTTGTAATTCCTGACCTACATAACATTAAGACAACTGAAAGGTGCATTTTGTTTACATACATTTTTGCAGACGGCATTTATTGCACTAACGAATATAAGTAGAAATTATTAAAATCGTTAGGTATATAAATATGTTGTACTAAAGAGATAGGTACAAAAAAAGGTAATTAAATAACTATTTACGAGTAAATACAGTTTTTGTGTTAAATTGTATTGAATTATAATAACGAATATATACCGATAATTAAAATGTATACTTAAATAATATGGAGTAATTTAAACAACAATATCAATTTGCGCACTTACTATATGACGATATATATTATTTTTAGAAAATATGAAAACAATATGCATACTTATTGAGAAATCAAAACAAAATTCCTGAACATTATTTCTTTATTAAATAAGAAAATAAAATAAACATTTTTTTACAAATTAAGAGAAAGTATAAAAATGCCAGTACAATTCTCTAATAACTCACTCATTAGTTTTAGAAAAATGGAGTAACAAATTCATATTTCTAATGTACCTGATGATAAAAAATCTAAATTAATTTCATTTCCGTAACAGAAGCCCACGAAAATGTTGTCTACGTATTGTTTATTAACTTTTACAATTACTCCTACTCATCTTCAAATATCTTTTTCAAGGATAACATTAGAATGTTATTTAAATGAGATTGTGTAATATGTATTTATTTAAATGTGACAATTGCACTCTACTTGGAATGATGATGAGTATGTTAGTAGTGCTATTTACACCTACAGTATTATTGCCATGATTAGTTCGTTCAACTTAATTACAAATTCTGACCTTCGATTTAAATTGCATACTTCTTATATGGATATGAATGTATGAAAATGATTCAGAATAAGTGTACACACGAACACATAAAAACAATGTTTACAAATTGCAATTTTAACACGCCTTCAACCATTAAAATAATGCAAAAAAACAAATATACCCGGAACTGAAATTAATTTACATTGTTGCTTTTTCCTTAAAGAATGGGCACGTGTTCTGTAACTGTTTTAACATTATAGAATATGGATTATATATGCAATAAAACATTGTCATTTACCTGAAAACAATAATATCAATATTTTCCTTTCACTTTCAGATGCTACCTAGAAGTACATTTTTAATATTAGGGGCAATTTTAGCTCTACACCTTATATCAATTCAAGGTAAGATAAACATAATTTTATTTAAAACTAAGAATATAACACAAAAGCTACATTTTAATATTTATTTTAATAGGTGAACCATCACCTGCCGATGCTACATGCGGTACTTGCGGACAAAACGCACATTGCGCTGTCATTGGAGGACGTCCGGTATGCTCCTGTTTGAGGGGCTACAGTGGGGATGCCATCACATTCTGCCAAAGAGTAGAATGCTTAGGTGTGTAACATGAGTCTCCGGAAAGAGATCAGAGTAGGTATATATATAATGCATTTTTGCAAACTTTAGATAATAGTGAATGCAGAGGACATCAGACATGTGTCAACTCCCACTGCGTTGATCCATGTGAAGGAGTTTGCGGTACAGATGCGCACTGTGAAGTGCGCAATCATGTACCCATATGCACATGTCCTTCCGGATTTACTGGAGATCCTTTCAGTCATTGCCGCAGGTTTAATCCAGGTAAAAACAATCAAAATAAGAATATAAAATAGTATTTTCATAAAATATAAAATAGTATTTTAAATAAAATAAGAATCTTGCACAAGCATGCGATGCCTGTATTTACTATTAGCAAAATTATTTTAAATTTATAGAGGAACTCTGTCATCCTTCACCATGTGGACCAAACACTCGATGCGAAGTTGTAAATCTTGTCCCTACATGCAAATGTCTGCAAGGCTATCACGGATCACCATTACAAGGATGTCGTCACGAATGTGACGCTGATTCAGACTGTGGCTCACATTTGTCCTGCATTGATTTTCGTTGTCAAAATCCTTGTTCAGCTTGTGGTACGAATGCGGATTGTGTCGTCAGGAATCATGCTGCCGTTTGTACCTGTCCCAAAGTAAGTAAAATGACATTTTTTCCACAAAGAGTGTGTTTATAATATAGTCTAAATTATTTATTTTAGAATTATCAAGGAAATCCACTAGTCGCCTGCCAACCTGAATGCACACACAATGGTGATTGCCCGCACAACAAACCAGCATGTTTCTACAACAAATGTGTGAACCCTTGTGATGGAGTATGTGGTGTTAGTGCTAACTGTGAACTAAAGAATGGTGCTACCCCAGTATGCTCGTGTCCAAGAGATATGACAGGAGACCCCTTCGTACGTTGCAGACCTTTCGAGAAACGTAATAAAAGATTGATGTAATTATTTCTACCATATCAATGTTATATAAATTTCAGGTGATTTGTGTGAACCAAACCCATGCGGTACAAATGCTCGTTGTCAACCGGGTTACGACAGGACAAACAAAGAAAGACCAGTGTGTACTTGTCCAGAAGGATATACTGGTGATCCACTCAGAGGATGTACACCAGCAGAGTGTACTATGGACGATCATTGTCCAGATGACAAACATTGTTTCAATTATAAGTATGTAGTACATATACAATTTTAATTTTTAATCCATTTTATTATATAACTGTCATGAATATATTATAGTTGTGTGAATCCATGCCACGGTCAATGCGGTGCTGGTGGTGTATGTAATGCAAGAAGGCACGTTGCAGTCTGCACTTGTCAAGAGGGTTACGCTGGCGATGCACTAAACAACTGTTACGATACTAAAGTTGATCCACCCAGATCAGGCAGATATTTCCGGTTCCGATATTACAATTAAAGTGATTGAAGATAAAGCTAAACAACGCAGCCACGTTAACCTCAATATTAGAGAATAACATTTCTGAAGATTAACAGTTCAAATACTGACAGACCAAAAATGGTAAAGATTAAGAAGACATTTATACCTCTTTTCCCATCCTATGGTAAATTTATTTTTTTACCATTTTCAAAATATAATTCTAAACTGATTAAAATAAAACCCATATTGCCATTAGCTATAAATGTTTATTTCTAAGAGATTTTACTATGCTTATATAGTAAAATACTCGTATATAATATTTTGTTATCATCTAATATTAGCGTAATAATTGTCTGTTTTGTACAGAAATAATTTATAAAAAAAAATCAATACAGAATATATTAAAATGCAAATTTGATTTCTTACTCCGAAAACTTTATCGATTCATAATAGGTTGGTTATGAAATAAAACACTAGTATCGTTGATTCTTTATGGGCACATTAAAATATATACGGAAATTTATAAATATTTTACAAAATTATTTGAACTAATACTAAAAAAAAAAAATTAAATATACAATTATAAATGACGTTTACAAATAAATTTCGGATCTTTAGTAATTTATACAATTATGGACATTAAATACATTTATCAAATGCGATCAACGCATTTGGACAAATACATAGATATTTTTCTTTGCAAATCATTTAATATCCAATGCATTGATACAAGTTTAAACCAGCATTAATAGGTAAATATTTAACATTAAATCTGGCACACAGGATATTCGTTTTAACAAAACCAAAAAAATTATTGTATAATAATACTCACAAACAAACGTTTTTATATATATATTCCACTCTGAAACCTACAATAATTATCAATTATATAATATAATTATGTGACATAATAAATAAAATCGGCTTGTCTAAACTTGTATCAATAAACGTCAGAAAGATTAAAAATAAATCTTAACCCTTAACTACAAAATAAATATTCTCAACAAAATATACAGTCTCTTTAGAATAAAACTTAAACTAGCTTAGAGTTATTGCAACAGTAAATATGATAATCAAACTTGTAGAAAAGAAAAAAAAATTAGTAGAAAAAAAATAAAGAAAAGACTAGCTGAAAAGCTAATGAAAACATATTCACAAAAACAATGATTTTCTTGTTAGCCTAGATGCTTAGAACATGTTCATTACGGGGTGTATCATGTCACCTGCACCCATACTCATGGGATTAAACCGGTGACCCCTGCCCTGACCTTGATGCCCGCCTCTAGGTATATTCGGGAGAGCCCTGCGTGATGCGGAACCCCTCAATTGTGGCCTGAAACCTATATAGATAACACATTATGCATGCACTGCATGCACACTGAATATCTTTCTATTGGCAATGTCTGTAATGCCAACTTGTGTAAGATATAAGTACGAACCAACCTTTATTCATCTGGTAACCAGCTTTCCATCCTTCGTAATAGGTGGCCTTCTGTTTCCCATGATCTTCGGCTACTTTCACACATATAGGCTCTAAGCAACCTTCCAGAAACTTTCCGTTTAATCCCACTATTGCATTCTGAGCATCATCTCGTTTAGCATATCTGAAAATAAATAATACTCATAAAATTCTTATATGAGAACACAGTGACCATCAGATTCTAATTAGTACCATCAATATTCGTGATAAAATAAAACTGTAATCTACCTGACAAATGCAACTCCTCGAGGCATACCAGTGATTTTATCTTTCAATAAATTCTTCTGGACAATAACACCGTATTCACTGAACATTTTCTCGACCTCATCCTCTGTGATGCTTTTAGGCAGATTTGTAACATACAAGTTTGAATCTTTCAAATCTTGGCCTGGTGGCCTGGCATACGATACTTTCAATCTTTTGTTATAATATTCCACACCATTCAGTGCGTTTATTGCACGTGCAGCATCATTCGGATTGACAAATTTAACAAACCCATAACCGTAGCTGTATCCAGTCTAGAACGTTAATCACAACAATTGTAATAAAATAAAAGTACACAAATAAACATTTTAGCCCGCACCTTATAATCCTTCATTATGCGTACATTATCTAACGGGCCTTGAGTAACAAATAAAGAATACAAATCTTTATCGTTCATATACTGTGGCAAATAATTAACGATGAGATTGGTACGGTTCGGGTCAATATCACCGTCTTGTGAGCCGTGATATGATTTAGAAGGATCTTGATGAGAATCATGCTCCTCGTGATCCTGAAATATATATTGTCAAAATATTAATCCCGTAACACACAAAGATACTTGAAAACCAATGTATTTGTAAACATTTCTCTCATTAGTTTACTATGTTATATGATATAAATATAAAACTTGTGGAAAAAACTACCTTGTAGAATCCGTACTGGTGTTGGTTTTGCGGGTTTCCAAACATCTTTAAAACCAGAATAAAGCCAGTAGAAACAGAAATGATGAACCAAGGAATTTGATAACCATTATGAGGAACCAGAGGATTCGATTGATTCAGGAAATCAATTCGTCATGTTGATTTGGAATGATAAAAAAGAACAAAAAAACCACTGATGTTACATAAATAAAAATATCCTGCTAGTAACAGGATTTAGGTACATCAATATAAACTCTTCGCCGGCTTTTGAGGTTATGGTGACAGAAATTTTCACATATCAATCTTGATTCAAAATATTTGTAACAAAAACAGTAGATGTTTATCAAAATTACCTAAATTGTATTTAATTGGATACAAAAAAATGAAAATAGTAATGCAATAAATATCACTTCAGTAAAGAAAACCTAGCTTTTTAATCAAATACTGCGTATATAAAATATATATTTGGCATGGATTACTTACGTTTATTTGTGAAGAAATTGAATCAAACTAATTGTTTAATAAATATTTCTACTTGCAACAAACATAGGTAAGCACACACACATACAAGCAAACGCATGCGTAAGTTTACATACGCAGTTGTCAGTTGTGAAATCAGTGAATATCAAAATGTTAAATATAAAGTAAGTAATTACATCATTAACATACCTTTTCGTCGAAACTATTGCAATATAAATAGAAAATATTGTTCTACTTGTTACAATTATTTATTGTGATTATAACAACTGATTAATTATTTTGTTTTCATGTGTCGCGATCTTTATATAAAATATTAAAATTATAATTCGCTGCAGCAATTTACAGAACATACTCGTAAATAATGTAAATTAATTAACATTTCTAGTTAATATTTATAGGATAGGAAGTTGAGCTTTGATAATGGGATTTAATAAATGTAAATACCTATCTATAAGATACAACTTATATTTGTGCAAAATGTTTATATCACAATAAAATTCATTACTAACACTAATTAAATAATTCTATAGTCGCTTGTTCACAACATCTGTTATAGCTCTATCATTCCTGAGGTGCAAAAACAAATTTTCTTTTCTAGGTTAAACAGTTCAGGGGGGGGGGGGGGTCATATACTGGCATCGCTAAACATCTATATTCTATAGAAAATAAATAGACTCATTTATCGTTAGAAATATTAGCAATTAATTTACAAAATTATTTTGCTACATCCATATACATTGAAGTTCTATTTATTTTATCATTGAAATTACTATTCAAAGATAAAATAGGCTTCTAAATAATGCATGTAACGTTTCCTTATTTTTATATTACAATGTCACACATCTATCTAAATTCGTAAATTAAGAATATGACCCCAGTACTATTCTAGAATCTTTCAAATTTTGTCATAATCACTGTTATAATAAATTACATATAATTTGTGTATTATAACTAATGAATATGTCAAAAAATATTTGTGTTTTACAGAGGTACTATTATACATATATGTAAATAATCTGTACATAAATTAGATATTACAATTAATTAGTATTAAACGAGTAGTTTGTTTAAAATTAGGCATTTTAAAAAGTAAATTATAACTAGATTTAAAAATAACTGAAACGCACATGTCTACACTTTTAATTCCATTCAATTCCTGATTAACATTAAAAAATTATAATGTGCTCCATCAATGCTATAACTCCTAATTGGATTACATGGCAAGTTACAACAGGTTATTGTATCTATTACCTGAGATTAACGCTTGAATTACATAAAGTTTGTTGTCTTCATTTACCGAAATTGGCCACAAGCGTTTCTGAGTGTTTAAAAGTGACCAATAATGCCAATAGTACTTGAAATATTGTTAATAATACCGTTTTGAAAAATTTTCCAACGGGTTAAGTAATTTTATATAGTTATTAAATATATTATTTAAAAATGTATGGAGCACACTAATTTTACTTTCTATTGATTCAAATTCAAGAATTTTGAATTGGGAATTAAAATATTTTTAATAGTTAATATGTATTTATATGTTCCCGCTAAAACCAGTCACGATTTATTTAAAACTGATATACACATTTCTCGGGTGTTGATAGAAAAGTACTAAAATTAGTACAGGCTTTCAACGTAAATAAAATGATATAAAATATAATCATGACTAATAACTTGCACAATAGGTTGATAATATGTAACTGATTTTATTTTGATTATCTTTGTAATATTATTTACACTGCTAATCTTTATATAAAATACGTGTTGTCTTTGATCCGTTACATTACTGAAGAACAATAAAAAAATTGAACTACATACATATATTGATGTAAAATGATTTTACACTAAATTCAATAAATTTATTTTATGAAATGATCAGGTTAAATTAGGCTATTTTAAATATTTTCTGGAAATCACCTATGTCCATCGGTTCCAAGAGCTGTGTATATTGCTTTATAAACTTTCTCTTGTTCGGCCTGAAGTATCTTCTTCATATGTGTGGTGTAAGGATCGAAATTAAGAACACGTTTACGTCTTCTGTAGATTCCTTCTTTTCTGTCCATAGCACAAGACATGCTTTGTGCACTGACAGGTATTTCTAAAAATTCTAGAAGATTCTTTAATGTACCATCAACATCTTCAACTAGTTTATTGTAAAAAAGTACATGCGTAGGCCCCGTGAAATTGTTCAACCAGTCCAGATTTGTTTGTTTCCATGCTGAAAGTTTGTCTGTTACAAACTGTTGCCAATCTGAAAAAAAGAAATGTTTATATATCATAAATTTGTTAATTTATTTTATACTCCAACGAGATCATTCTTGCACGTATTAAATGAAATTGTTTAACGTTATATTGGATATTTTAAATAAAATTCTGATAAAAACCATACGTAAAGGAAGAAAAACGTTAATAAGGAAAACGAAAACAAGCAATTCATGAACGGAACCTTGGCAATACATATTTATCAAAACACGCACGGCTAGTATGTATAAATATTTGATCAAAAAATAAATAAATCTAGGAATTTTCCTGTAAATATAAATGGACATGTTCCACATAGTATGAAATGAATATAAATATTTCTACTAAATACTCAGAATTAACATAAATATACATGGATTGTACCTATATATAAAATTGTTAAAAAAAATGTGCGCTAAAGTTACATTTTAAAAATCATTACAGTAAATAAAAATGTAATGTGTTGTATATTTTTACACATATATTTAGATTTATCTCAAATAATTGATTTTATTTAGTGTAATATCATGTTCGTTTTGTTTCCGTTTAATGAAATACTGAATATTTGAAATATGAGTAGTACATACACAATTCTATATTGGTTTTCATTAAAATATGGTAAATACATTAATATCCAGAATACTTTTTCCCAAAAAAAAAATGTTATAAATTGTGATTTACTGGATATATATTGCAGTTGGAAACAAGTGGTGTTTGCACTTACATTTTCCTTTGGTCCTCTTGTATCTATCAGGAGATGCGAAACCAACATGTCCCCCGCTCTGTCTATTAAATTCGGCTTGTATTGCTGCTCCCGGGGCCCGTACTAAAAGCACAGCTTTGGTAAAACAACTCCGTGCCTTCGGGCCCCATTCGTGAGTTTTCACAACCAGAACAGAACCATTTACCACGCTTTCCGCCGGGAAACCATTTTTCAGTAACCCGTAATCTTTGTAGACGGACCCTGTGTAAATACCTGTAATTTACATGTAAAATCAATTAACATTCAAATTTCAGGAATAACTGTGTTACTGGCTTTTAATTTAATAACGATTCTGCGATAGATACGTATGTTTCGTAAATATGATTAAAAGTTAGTTTGGTTATTTAGAAGTGTAATTTGTGACTAGAGTGTAATATATCTAGGGAAACAACTTGTTTAATTAATAATGGAAATCGTACAGCATGTTATGAAATTCCCTACAGCGTGATTAAATTGAATAAGTAAATAATATCTATTAGTTTCTGTACCAACAAAGAATTCTTAATTAATGGTCATATAATACATTTATTATCCTGATTTTGTAATTGCTCTAACAATATTTACTTTACGACATTTCTTGAATGAATAGGAGTATGGACAAACCACAGATTAAATATGCACTTATTGATGTCTGTACATGAGTAATGATTATCATTGGAGACGCCACTGGTTTATTTACCTGTTGCCTGTTGGAGTAAGTACCGTAACCAAGTGTTTCCACTTCCGGGGAAGGAGGCTAGTGCCGTTGGATATCTAGGAGGTTCTAGGTACTTCAAACCGGAGCACCAATGGAGACGGGCCCGGCGCATAGCAGGTCGCAGACCGGGACCACCGTATTCGTAATTCCTAGATCTCGTTGATTGTTGCCCATGATCTAATATCTGCATTAACAAATAAATGAGAAAATTCGAAGACGCTAAACCGGAATAATTGTCAATTGCAAATGAAATTAAAAACTGAACTGAACTCTTTCCAAACTCGCTCAAACGCATAGTTAATTAATTATGGTTTAAGTTGAAGCGGTACCTAATCAGAAGTTTGTAAACATCTTACTTACCCTGCTCGACGTTCCAGGACTTCGCGGTTCGTATAGTGTCACAGCTGACAGGAGCAGCATCCCTATCAAGTACAGCACGAGCAGCGTGCCCAGAGCCAACATCCGGCCCCTGGACACCTGCATCTCTCCATGTCTGGGCAAGGGCTTCGCCCTGAGTACGCTCGTCTTCTAATCTGTAACGAACCAAGACCAAACAATTAACACAATACAGAACTTTTTGCACGCCTTCTCTTCAGGAACTATCATTAACAGGTTCCTTCCAATAGATGGAACGTTTTATAGAATTATTTATAATATAGCTTGATTAAATTTACCGACCTTGTACCGTTATATGCTCTGTTTATTGCTATGCTCGCCACATATGATATATCAAACTGACTACAAACGGCATACTACAAAGCTTTGTGTGTTTTGCCGAGACAAACAGTTTTGTTCAAATACAGGTACACTGAGTATTATTATGTTTATGTACAACACCGTCCAGAATATAATCATCATTTTATAATTCAAATCATTCATTAATAAGATTTCACGTACTCTCTACAAATATATATTAATGTACACTGACTAGGGAAAAATGTAATCGTTAAAGTCATCTTTTTGGCTCATCGACCTCCTGTCAAAGAGCTATAGTGTTTGGTACAATGTCCGTAACATCTTCAGATATAAAAAATTTTTACGCAGAAATCCTGGATAGACTCCCTGGGTCACGAAATGACCATTACAACATATGTCCGTATGTACATATGTCGGACGTCCGCGCGTACGAAATTTTTTGTTCCAGATCTCCTAAACTATCCGAACAATTTTTATGAATTTTTTTCTGCAGATACGTGTTATAATCTAATTGTGCGAATTTTCCTTTAGTACATGAGAAAAAAATATTGTCCAAATTTTTTTCAATTTTTATTTTTTTCCTCATATTTCACTCCATTGTATTCAAAATTTTCATGCATATGCAGGAAACGGAACAATATTCTTCCATACTTTTTATTTTGAAAAAAATATGTAAGGCCATTGGAGAGAAATATTTTTAAAAACTGAGCAAAAGAAGATCAATGCATTTATAGTCTGCTATGCTTTTGTCAAGAGAAGAAAATGTTTTAACACTTGTTTTAAATTTATTGATATATTTGCGACCTAGGCACCTAGGATTTTAAAAGTGTATTTAGACGAATAATAATTTGTGATACATTCAGACTTGGAAATACGTCGATGAGCTGTAGCCATGGATGTCTGTATCCATTCTAAGTTTATATAACGTATTCTGTACATGACAGATTTATTGATATTCAATATTGAAGTGTGTAATATTATATAAAAAATATGAATAGCGGTTAAAGCGAAATCACATTTGAATTAAAAAATATGTACCTACGTATATATTTGACACACAAAAGAAGGGTAATTTTTAAATTTTTGCGTATGCGACGGACCATTACACTGTTTTTGGCAGCAGTTCGAAATTTTTCATCCGGTCTTTTTGTATGGAATTAAATTATACGCTTTTATTTTTTTTGTTCCATAGAACGACCAGAAATATCGGGGTGTATTCATATATCAAAGTATTAGTTATTTCAATATAATATGCGTAAGTTCGCTATTTTCTTCAATCAACTTTGTATTATTTAAGTATTCGAATTTTTAATTAGCTATTAGCAAACACGAGCCAGAAAGTTATCATCTTGATACAGTTTTGTTTGATTGTAAGTCATTAAATATGTAGTTGTTTAGTTTGCCATTAAGTGGACGACGAAGGTGTGGAACAGAGAAGTTACGATCTGGTAATCTAAGAATAGCACGAGAAAGGTGTGAAGCGAAACTTGTGCGGTTGCGGTATTGTAGGTGAGGCAGCTGCGCGGTTCGTTAAGCTGACGACGGACTTGAATCACTTGCGTGAAAACAGCCATTTCCAAAGTCACTTGCAGGCATTTAGAAATACACAACAAATTTATTGTTGGCTGCAATGAATTTTACAATTTCTCTGTGATTCAACTAAAGAGAACACCAACATGCATACCAGGAGTATTTCTTTGTATAGAATTCAGTCTACGTTTCGGTAACTATTGATTTATCCTGTCCGTATGTTATTATTTCTGCAATAAGATTTCTAGTTGATTGTTGCTTATTATTATGAATATACATGTATCTTTGTTTTAGTACTAGTATCGTGTCAAATGCACGAAGGAAGATTTCATAGTGATAATTGTTTGTGGGATATAAATTAGATTTTACTCTAATTTACTCTATCATACTTACTATACTGTTCGATTTGATTATTAAATTAACTCTATTATTTCTTGTTAGGTGTTAAAGTGAAATTCCAGTCGACACTGGTTAATATCATAGTGAATATTAGATTTCATAGAAACTTTGTATTCAATTCCATACTGTAATTTAATTAATATTGAACTAAATTATTATGATAATCCCTATTCCCGAAATCGAGCTTAACGTGGAACGAACTACATAGTAATATGCAATACTAACATTGCAAATAAACTTCGTTGAACAACAAATACATTGTTATAATAATAGTCTCTATATATAAGAAAAAAATGTCCAGTTAAAACAGATTTTAAACAGTTTGTTTCGAAAATAAACAAAACCTTTGCAGTCCATTTACGACGTTTTTACACATTTGACGTTTTTTTTTACCAGTACGTATTGCTGCTATTATTTCCTTATTTTTATTTTACACGCAAGGAGTAAAAATTTAAAAGACTGTAATTGCTTTGTCCCATTTAAATGCAAACTGTGCGGTAAACAAATAATACCCACGAGATGTTTTATAAAACATGAACAACGTAAATAAATCGTTCTCATTAAAAGCACGCAAATATGGTGTCCTTGCACGTGTAGCTGTGACCGCTTGAAGGAATATATTCATCTTGCACTATCTGATAGCAAATCCCAAATGTAACGACCGTCTGTATATATGCTGCAAAGGCCCCCAACTGAGCTGTAACCCTCGCAAAGATTGATTTTGATCCTGCCCCAGTCGATACGTTCGTGTGTAAGATTTGCGGTACCAGGAACTCGTAACTCCGTAACCAACTGAAACTACACCCTTGTTGCGAAGTACTGCAGGATATTACGCAACTAATTACCAAAGAAACAAGAAAAAAATACGTATACATATAGATTGTAAAACTTGATAATTCATTTTATTCATAGCGTTTGTTTAAAAATCGATACACTTTTTTTATTTTATTTTAGTATTGTACACATATTAATATATTTAATTCTATCCACATTTAACTAATATAAAATGTACACTTTGTAAAATCATTTACATTGGGGAAATAGCATAACAATAATATATAAACAGCATAAGTACTTAGCTGAGTTACACATTGAAAGAGTGAGGAAAATATCCTGCGCCAGATGTCTGAACATGTAGAAAACCTGTGCAAAATTTCAAGTTAAAATCTTGATTCTTAATTACTTTTTCATCGCCGCTGCAAGAGCATTTTTGGAGGATGGGTAAATGGACAGATTTAAGACCGAGCGTTGTTTAAATGAACCTCGATTTTACATTTTTATTTTATTTTACATTTTTATTTTATTTTACATTAAAAATGTGTACCTTCGTTATTGTGAACACTCGTTTATAGTGAACCAAATTCCTGGTCCCTTCAGTTTCACTACAGGCGGATTCCACTGTATATTATAATTTGATGTAAGAGAATTTTCTTAATATGTGTGTTCACTTAACATTGTACCACTTGACTAGGTAGTTTTTAAAAACTTCGGCGTTTCTTCTTTGTATCCATATCATCTCTATCTCAGCAGACTTTAATCTAATAACGTATAACAATATGGTTTCAGTGAAGTTCTTTTTTACTGTAATACGCAAGATAATTTAATTTTTAAAGTAACAAAACCCACCTACTTCATTTTGTATACCACATCTGCGTTTAGTTATCTAATATAAAAATAGGACTTTTCATTATACATCTGCCTTCAGTGCATATACTTGTTTCATAAATAAATAACCAGTGGAAAATTTATGTGAGCCTGCTGAACGAGTTCTTCTACAACCAGTCACGACCTGAACCATGATGCATTTATCATAATGCTTCCGTTAGTACGTAACAAACACACTCTCCAACATTTCAAAATTAAATACAGTAGATAAATTATTATGTATCGACCGTATTACTTATGATATATAAGTATGCCCTCGCAATATCTTTTTTTGCTTCATATTGTGATTATTAAATTCTTCTTTATATTAGGTAATAGGGAGAGCACGAAACTTTATTTTATAAAAGATATGTTATAGAATATAGAGGATACCCTTCTCGTTGAAGTACGTAGCTATTCAAGGGCTTATATCTTTCTATAAAAATGATTACCTTGGATCATACAGGCTTAAGGTATGGAAATAGATATCTATTGGCTTTACCTTCGAATTTAATAAAAATATATTTCAGTTAAGTGTGATGTGATGGATTTGTTTTTGGTTTTCTATTTTGTAAAACGACAAACCTATCTGAATTGTTTAGACTAAACTGGACTAAACGTAGAAAATTGTCCGTAATTGTTTTCCAATACAAATTGAATTTCTAATTTAACTATAGTTTATATATAATTTATTTAATGGCAATACATATATGGATTTTCCATTGAAAAATGAAATTTGTCTTCATGAAGATTTAACAGAGATAATTAAGTATGGCCATGGTAGTGGTCATGGTTTGGCTTCATATGATCAGTATATTCAATGATTAACTCAGAATAATGATGTACCATGAATACTGTGACATTTCATCAATTGGTTTAACAATGCATACCAAATGTAAGGTATATATCAAAACTAATATGTGATTAGTTAGGTTCAGCGTTTGATTAATCGGCCATAGAATCGATTGTGTTTGTCGTACATTAGCAATGTATGCAACCAATAAACTAGCAATATCTGTCATAGATCATATTTATTATATTAGCCATTAACCTGGAGTCTCAATCTTACTGAAGTTCAAAGAAAATCCATCATTACTCAAAACTAACATATAGATATAAAATATACACATGTATTGTATAAACAACGAACAAAACAAGTGATTTATTATAATTTCAAAAAACTTTTTACTCGCGAAATCTTCTCAAAATATTTCCTCATGCATCCTCTGGGGACTTATATTTATGCCATTACACAAATTGAAAGAGAACGAGAAGGCAATATTTCAATTTGTGTAACTGTTTTTGTATACATTTTTCTACGTTGATTCCAATCACTATATTATCCAGTTCAATCTTATTTGGTGATAACGAACAAGCAAAACAATAACCACGCCCAATCACATTTAGTGTTGATGCAGTATCCATTTTCAATTAGAAACGATTATACTCGCTGTCTGTTTTCAATTCCCAGTAGCGTTACCGTATTATGTCGGTATCCCAACCACTATTGCCACCACTTCGTCCCTGGCAGTGGCAGAACAGTAGCACAGATAGCAGATATAAACAAGAGTAGAGACCACAGCCATTCTAAAAATGTTTTGATTGTCGTTCGTCCGTGAGTTATTGATTCGTAAACGTCCCGCAATTCCGTGTGGGTTCCCGGTAACCTAGCAACGGTAGGCCCATTCCCGGTTGAACTTCCAGTGTGCCATGGCTAGCATTCGGGATAGTGGCTTAGCGTGCTGAGCGCACGTGTTTCCAGGCTGGTTTACTTCAGGCCTACGTTGTTTATGATTCCACGTCCTACCTACGTCTCATGGCACAGCAGGAGGTAGAACTCGTCGCCGATAATTCTCTAATAATGTTTTCTCCCATGCCAGCTAACATCGGATATAAAAGAACTCGGAAGAAATTGCTACGCATAAGTTAGGTTATGTTTACTTTTGGGAGTATTTATATGCAGTTTACATTGGAAAGGTCGCAGACCACTCCATTTAAATTCAAGGATTTTTACATTCAAGCTGTCGAATTTGAATAAGGAACGCTGTTATTCCTGAATTTTTTCATTCGCAGAAGTTTTTCGCATTTGTGTAAATAAGCGGACTTAAAGGCAGATCTTAAAATAATAATATTAAACCTCAGTTGGCTAACATAAATATATTCTATCTATCTATCATAATAGTTTTCATATTTCTGTAGCATACAATTGTAACTTACGACTAAAACACTCTCAAGTAAAAATCTATCGCTTTGATGTTGCCAGATTTATTATTGCAGTGATTTTTAATGCTTTTATAGTTGATATTTGGGAGGGATGGGGGAGTCAAAAGTACGAATTCTTGTGCAGGTCATACCTGAAATATGTCATGGATTATTACTTTGGACAAGGCTCCACGGAACAAAGTTATGATGAATGCTGACTCATCAAGAATGAAAATATTCGGTCAAGAAAATCTGGCTTTTAAGTTGTATAACTCTTATTGACATTCAGTGGCAAAGTTTAGTCTGACAATGAGAAAATATTCTAATTCGTCTTCTTATAATATGACCACAAGATTATTATAGTACGACTGCTTTTGATGTATTAACAAATTTGTTTGTCATGTATAATTTTCTAAAAATATGCTACTTGGAAGTAGATTACACATGTGATGGATTGCTCATCATATATCTTTGTCTCGAAGAAGCTTTTCGGAATGTTACCCAGAATGTTTTTAAAAGGTACTATCTTTCTAACTTCGTAACATAAAATATTTGCGGTCATATTCCATGAATTCCACTTCAAAAAATAATACCTTCATTGAGCAAACAAACATTTTCTTTTCTTTATCATTTAAAAATTCTGCCGTATGTTCCGGTCATTTTCTACTGAGGTTTACTAGTTTACTGTTAAATAATAATAACTTACTGTCAAGTATATTTTTTATATAGAAGAAAATGTATAATTTATCTAATGATAAAATACTCACGTTATTCCTAATTTTAAAAAATGATTACAAAAACAGGGACACGATTTTATTTCTGTGGTTCATTTATTATATATTACAGCTCGCAATCATAAAAAACAAAAAGATTTTCATAAATTTACTTTTGTATACGCAAGAAAAAAAAATTCAGTAAAATTATTTAAATTCCGAAATGCTGTACATATATTGTTCTTTTAATGATATGCCCCCAGAATTTTTCGGGGATATTTTTCGAGTAGATTCATCCCCAAAATCATTCATCTGAATATAGATGGCATGGGTACACTTCGTTAAAAGGAGCTTTACATTATGACCTGAAAACTTGTGCTAGTAAAATGGTAAGATTATGTCTTGCATGTTTAGTTTTGTTCGTTTTAACTCATTTGGTCTGTACTACTTTCTATTCATTTCTCATTGTAAGATTTTCATGTTATGTTTAACAATGCAAAACACGCAACCTGAACAACGCAGACTCGTAGAACAGAATTTTCATTGGGTAAGCACTTTCATTTGTGTCCGGGAATAAATGGTCTTGTAGAATTTATATTTCATCTGGAGTACTTCATTCTGTATGTGCAATTGGAATATTTGCTTTTAATTTAATACGTGACCGGCAGCGGAGTTAATTCTGTGCATATTGTTGTCTGTTTATTTTATATATCTAGCAATGTTTTACGTAAGCCTCATTATATTGAATATAAATTTTATCTCTAACTAGCTTTAATGTGAATTTATAAAGAAAATAAGTATTATAAAAAAATATACGAATGTTCATAAACAAGTATAGACTTGAAAATAAAAGTCTTTTATGTTTACGGAATTTCATATCTTTATTATGTATTCATAGACTTCATAGACGATAACACTACCATGAAGTTCTATAAATAATAATATCTTGTAAACGGTTCTTCTGATTTTCATTTGAAATGTCTACAGGGCCAGAATATCCAAAGCTGCGAAACTTCTCTCCTAACTAATTTGCTATTTCAGGTAATAAGTTTTCATTACTAATACTCCTATACTGAAAATTACGTTTTCCAATATATAAACTTTCGAGTACCTATATCAAAATACGATAATCTACCATAATGAAACGATGCAAACTTCAATTAGTTCATATTGAAATTAAAATTGCATATGAATGAACGGATAACTAAACTGAAAATAAAGCTCTTTTTCATTTATCCTCAATTTATTTTCTATGTACAATTTATGTGGTAAATATCCAATTATTAATTGACATATTACAGTAATCTAAAATTCCACTCTTTCAACATTGTAATCTTCTTGACAGTTCATTAAAATTGTAATCGTGTATCTCATTCATAAAAAAAAAATGTGAATACATATTCACATATGGATCCCTGGTGGGCGCATGCAAAATATATGTCATGAGTCATGAACTCACTCACCACCGTTATGCACAGTATACTGCGATACAGCACACTTATCAAATGACAGGGAGATGTGGAAGGAGGGGGTTGTAAAGTGTTTAACAAAGGGCTGCTAATGACGGTGCACGATGACTTTACAAGGAAAGTACGTACTCGCGAAGGGTGAATGTCATCGATAACTCTTTAATGTCATTTTCACTCTTCAGCCTCTTAACGTGTGTTGTACAAAAGGTGTTGCATTATAATAACTGTATACTACTACATCATGCAAAGGTCGACAATGCGTGTTTGTGAACTGTGAAACGTGCAGCAGTGTATAATATCTAGAACTACAAACATGCACTACTAAAAATACAATGCGATTTACATACACAGTTACAACAATACAACAATATTTTTCGATTTTCGTTATTTTTATTTTTTACTTGTATTTAAATAAATACGTCACGCATATCAGTTATTTTATTTATTTATCGTTTGTACATGGAGAGCCAACAGTTATTAATTACAGTTTACAAAGGAACAAACAAAATTGTGGCAATTGGTGGTCGCAATTTAAATACAATATAAACGTGTGTTAAAGCTCAACATAATTTGTGGGAACATAATGAAACATAAACGTAATGAAACGGAACATTGCTACAAATGAAATTTGACCTAATAATTTTTGGGAGTAACAATAAAATATAAAAAAATTAAATAAGTTACCACATTTGATTTAGAAGAGACAGTATCTATTAATAATAATAACATATATATTTTTTCAGTTGTACATGTTAAAAGTTGAAGTTATACCTGAATATTATATTGAATATGTCCGTGAATATAAAAATAATGATCCATTTTTCATACTGGAATATATTAATACGTATACGTTTTGACAGTTTACACTGCAATTTACTTGGAAACTTCCAAAGTACGGTAAAAGATGGCTTGTCTAAAATGTTCATCGTTAGTAACTTTTTTAATATCACTTTTCGTAGAGGTTTCATACATCTATATAATCTTAAACCAATAAAAACGTTATACATAATATATATATATATATATATATATATATATATATATATTTCCCATTTGAGAAAAAATGAGTTTTATTTCACATTCTGAAAAATACCTAATCTCGCCGACAAAAGAGATTAATTACATTTGTGTCGTTTTAAAACCGTAATGCTGTTTTAAGCGCGGAATAAATATTAGCAACCGAAATTATAATGAAATTCACGAGGTACAGGCAAGTTAAAAAAAAAATTGTGGGAAAAAGAAATATTTTCGGCATTTTTTCTTCATTGTGTAATATACGAATATTTTACGCACTGTAATTGTACTTCTAGGGATCTAGGGTTTATTAACTAGGTATTTTAGAAAACAGAAATTACATTTTAATACCTTTATTTTAAATTTAAATATACATTATATAAGCATTAAATAACATGAAAGGGTAATTCTTTAATTTCCTATTCAGCCCGCAACATAATTAATGAAATCGAGATTAATATATTAGGAGCAGAATAGGAATTATCTACAAGTATTATAGTCCGATAGTAAATCAGTCTCAAACATGATCGATTTTACTCATAAATTTTTACTTGTACAAAGTTGCGTTGTCAAATTTACCCATTTCAGCTCGAAAGATTACATTATTAATTAAATTCTGAGCAATACATCTAACACGTGCATTTGGAAGATTTCTTAATTTGCACGCAATATATTCTCCATATATATCGTATTCTTCTCTTCCTTTTACGTTCTTTCCAATTTCAGAATTTTGTTCGATAATATTCGGGGAAATGTTCATTTCAGGTGGTAATATTTCTGAATCATTTTGCAAATCGCCTATGTTATTAATTATATTTTCTTGTTCCTCAAATACTCCAGTATTGTCTGAGAAATCAGGTATATCGATCATTTCTGTTTTAATAAGACATTCTTCTTGTTCAATAATGTGTTCATTTCCATGTGGCGTCTACAAAAAAAAAATACAATGAGACGTGTCTTTTGGGTTGAAAAAATTTGCGTTCCTTGGAATAAAACACACTTCAAACGACATGTTAAGAAAAAAATTCATGTTATCACTCTGCAAGTGATTTGAACGACGTATTACAGTGTCTCGAAATATGAATATACTTTTTCAGTGATATTTACTTACAAAGAGAAAGTTTTCATATTTACTAATATGAACTAGTTTCAGCTGCTAAATTTTGATTCTTAAAGATAACTTCTCGGCCACTGGTAATATTTTTATGCTGGGAATAAGACTTAAGAAAAAATATTTGTCTTCATCATATACATTTATATTCTTTGGATAGTTAGAATCTAGCATATTCATTTTTCTCTGTTCTATATCAGGCAATTCTGTTTCTGAATTTAACATTATTTTTCTTTTTTGTAGTAGCAATAAATTATCATCAATATTTTCGGATAAATAATGATAGTTTTGATAGTTCATTTCTTCATTGTCTTCACCACCACATTCTACGTATTCCGAAAAGGTAGATTGAGGTAGATTGCGTTAAAGTTTCATTATGTCCCTGCCCCTGTGCTGGAAACATTTGATCTTTTATTAAACTCATTTGCTTGAAATATGCCCAATATGAAATAACGGGATCTTTAGAATTTTCTCCTTGATTTTTCTTAAATTCTTCGCGATATGCATCACGCAAGTTCTGCCATTTTGATTTAATAACCTGCTCTAAAGTTATAATTTGTTTATTATCGCATTATATAGTTCATATGAAAGCTGAACTTACTTGATAAATCGTCTATTAGTATATTGCCTATCTTGTTGATCCCACAACAAGCTTCTTAAGTATACTTGTGAAATAAGTTTTGCTGTGTCCATATTTCTACGCAAGCTACCGTAAAATTATATCCAAGTAGTATGTCGCATAAACGGAAGCGACGCGAACATACTAGAATTCTTTGTTCGCCCAAACAGACGCTTCGAATGGAAGTGTATGACATCACGCGACAAACTCACTTGCAGTGTGACCGATCGGCTCTATTCAACGCGACCAATTGCAGCGTTAGTCATGTTCAAGGTCATTTGCAATGTGTTTTAAATCTGTGATAAACAAACTGCATTGTGGATGTCCGCTTTTGAATATTAAAACATAATTCCGTTCAATATATTTTATACAAAATTCCAGTTTCCGAGCATAAAACGTTTCGCATGTAGATAATAATACAGTGATAGTTAAGTGAAATACAAAATTATCACTTTAAAATTTTAGTCAGCAAATACTCTATACACGCCACTGAGTATCACTCTGAAATATATGACCTGCGCTGTTTAACAGTTTGTAATATGTAGCTATAGAGACATCCACAAAGAGATGAAATTAACGTAAATATACAAACCTGCTTCTTGGTTAGAAAAAGCATGCTTGGATAAGCAAACCATGTTGATCTTCTTCTTTCACCTAACCTCTTATTCTGCATGATATTTCGTCGTTCTCTTCTAAATTGCGCAAGTAATATATATATCTTCTTTTGTACCGTAATAAAATCTGTATCGAAAATAGATGCCACTTCTTCCCATGTTGTAGCCTTTTTAACCTTATTTCTAAAATTTATGTCAGTTGCTTTCCATAATATAGGCCGTTTCTTGTATTCTTCAATTAATTGTAACACTGTCGTTTTATTCCATTCCATTTTAATAATAATAATTCCGTATAGAAACTCACAGTAATCACAATGAAACCAGTGCACAACTTCCGTTTCTCACATTCTGTCAAACATAGTATCGAAGATTGAACAGAAATAGCAAACTCGGGTATGTTCGCTCGGGAATGTTCGGGTACATGTTCTCGAACGTTAACAAGACAACGGTGGCTCGTGAACAGTGAGCGTTGTACACGATTCTTGAAATTCTACTCTCATTCTATCTCTACCGTAGTTTAAAATAAGTAACCTATTCCTACTGCGGATATATTTATATTATTTTTTTAAATTTAGAGAAATGTTTATTTTGCTCAATAGACGTAATTGTACAGGCAGTGTACGCACAAACCGTTTTTTAGCAACACATTGGTTTACCCGCAGCGGGCAGTTACCCGCAATGTAAAGTTGGGTGCGCACACGGACCGCATAAATACCGGTTGTACGAAGTTACGAGTCATATTTTCATTTCAGTATAACATGGCACCAGTGAACCATGGTCAGAAAATTGTACTCTGCGCTTTAATTTCGCGTTTTAAAAAAAGATGGAACAATATGTGAGTGAATCCGATGATTAACCTTTTATACTTCTTTCATTTGAATCCAATTGGTATAATTATCTCTCACACCTCTGTCCATAGTTTTTCATTTGTATTTTTGTCACTGTATTCTAGTAAATTTAAAACACTCAACTGTTAAAACTCGTGCGCATTGTTTATGTGCAACCTTATGCGGTTACTACACGGTCCGTGCGTGCATGCCCACATGTTACCAAATGTTTCATATTCCCCCGCCGCACAATGCGGTCACCGCACCACATGAGAAATAGAACATGTTACAACACGGCTGCGGATAAATGACGGTTCGTGCACGCATTTTCATAAAGAATACAGTGAGTCCTCGATTTACGTGATTATTCGTTCCGAAGGTTTTCATGTAAGTCGAAAAAACTTAATTTGAGAAATTGGTGATACAATATGTGTTAGTTTCAAAGATTAGATGAAAATAGAATGAGCCTCCAGAGATATATTTATTTTTTTAGAAATTATTATTTATTCAGATATGTACCTATATAATCATTTCTGCGTTGTACATAGACGCAGAAACCAAAGCGCAGCCAAATAAAAAGTATGAATTCACGTAAGGCGAGGACTCACTGTAATGTGTTCTCTAACAACCGCTAAAACTCCGCAACCGCCGAACCGCAAGAAAACGGTTCGTGCGTGCACTGAGAACTGAGGCTCGTTCGCATGTAAAGACTAGTAAAACCTTATGACAATGATCGATTTGTAATGTGTATAAATGTTAATGAATGTGTACATTTAATTAATAACGTTATATTTAACAGATCAATGCAACGAAAAAAACCTAATTGATGTTTTCAATGTAATCGAAAATAAAAAAAAATCTATAGACATTTCTGCTGTCAAGTAGCGAGTTCTATAATAAAAGGTAAATATAAAAATATTTACACTCCAATTAGCTACCGACATTTTAAAAGTCACCTTCACACCAACAAATTCAGGTCACCTATAAAAATGTCCGTTTTATTAGTGATTCGCAGCTTAGCTCGAACATGAACCGCAAAAACTACCACCTTTAATTGTTCGAAACTTAACCGGAACGCCTTTGTGGTAATATGAGTGAGAACATATATTTTGACAGGACGATTTTCATATAAGAGAATAAACAATCATCTGGTGTGGTCACCACACGACTTTCTTATACTCAATTTAAATTGACACATAATAAATATTTTGTCTTTGTTTTGTTTTAGCATATATGATATTTTAAATAATATTTTAAATACATGCCAATATATAAATACATTTTACTCAAAATTGGATAAAGATAGAACAAAAAAGCATAGAACATTTTTTCTTAAGATTATTGTTTCCTATAACTTTTATTTTAAAACTTTTTCCATATCTCTTTATACTATATACTTTATACTATGTATAAGAAAGTAAAAAATGATAAAATAATCGTGGAATTAATAGCAATGTACATAATAGATTTTCAGCTTAAAATGCAGAAAATGTTTATTCATACATATACTGTTTATTTCAATTTTGTTTTTCACTAAGTAATTTTGTTACTGGCGTGAATTGAGTTAAAAATTCTCTCATTTTGTGTATTAAATGGCTATGGAAAAACAGTAAGCATGGGTGATCGTTATCATGCGATTTGCATATAGGGGTTAAAAGTTATAAATCGTGTTAAACACCTAACGAAGCATATTTAGCTCACGCTATCGCATATAACGGCTATACAAGCACAGTGCGGGATTAATTACATTTAACACTTCAATCCTTTTTGGCCAAACACCCCCGTCAACGATACGGCATACATCACGCCATAACGAAAACGCTAAGGAGAAAGTCAAATTTTAGAGTTCGGATACGATAAACTAACCAAATTGCTCTTTGACAAATGTCGAAAAATCCCAAACAACTGTGCAGTGAGTAACCATTTTACTAATCTATATTTCACATTTTATTACCAATATAAATGTACATACGTATTGATCAAAATTTTATTAAAAATTATCCTATCAAATTGTATAAAAATACATTGTGATAGAAGAGAATTATTATTTAATTTAATTTTATACTTTCGGTTTATTAAATTACGTGATTAAAAATTTTAATAACAAAATGCTAATAGAACACATAAAAATTTAATCAATTAGGACACAATCTGTGAAAATTTATTCAAAGGGTGAATATTTATATGGTATTATAATCCTGTTCCGTCAAACCTATTTTTAAAACGGGAAGTGATAGAAAACATATTAATTGTACATTATTTATACTCATTTACATACCACATATTAAATTTATGCCAAATATTGTTATTTGACTGACGAACGTAATTTCATAACCTACTGTTCTATGATAATATGGTATCTTAAATTACTGTCTGTAAATTCTGTGTGAACATGGGCGAATTTACTTCGTAATGAACGGCATTAGTCAGTGTCTTTTGATACACGCAACGAAATTTCACATTGATACTGAAAAACGTACGTACCCTTATTTCTAAAGGATATATCCTGTAATTATACGGAATAGAGAGAGCGCCTTTGCACTTCAAAGTAACAGACCTACCAACATAATAAACTACTTCTACATCGGGCTTAATTAAACCCTTTCAAATAATAAACTAGGTTAAATGAAAAGTCTAAATCTTTCATGGACGTAAATAAAAACAAACTTACGTCACGGAGAAAAAGCTGTTGCGTGCCTGGCTGGCTATGCAGCGGTTATGTACTGTACATTATGTATGTATCCTCGCTCTTGCTAGTTGTCATACAATTACCATCGGGTATCACTGCGTATTCCACACAGCGCCAAATGACAATGGTTAAAACTGATTAAAACCAAAGCTTCGAACCTTTATTTGCTTCGTTTCGGTTTTCGTTCCGGTTCAACTTAAAATATATCAGAACGGTTACGGTGTTCGTTCCCGATAAAAATACGTGTTTTTTTGGTTATCGGTTCAGCTCTGAGTAATTAATTTTTAAATGTTTTTAATTCCAATAAGAATTTGTACCGAACCGAAATAAACCAATATTTTTTTCGGTTCAGCTCCGGCTTATCTCTACTATTTTATGTGGTCTATAATTAGTGGAAAGCCTAATCAATATATTACGTTCCTACAATATTGTATTGATTCTTTTTATTTTAAAGAATAAACGTATAACACATGTTATCAAAATCATCAACAACTCTTAGAACTGATTGTATTTTTGGTTCAGCAATTAAAACTATTGTGCCGCTTTGAATTCACTATTAGCAAAGTAATACAATAGGGAAAAAATTGCTTTGCACGATATAGCATTCTTTGTTTTACGCATATATCCAAATACCTATGGAACAGAGGGAAATGTTAGGCAAGCACGCAACTATTTCGAACATTTGTGTAATGTGAATTACTCATGACATGTTATCAGGGCTTATTTGATGAAGATAATGAATTTTGTGGAAAAATCGATATCATAGATTTTTAGTATTTCATTTTGTAATTTTCAAATACGTTTTATAAAGGAAATATGTTACTGAGATTGCTAATTATTATTATTAAAATACATACCTAATGATATATTAATTTAATAATCACAAGTTTCTATGAATCGACATAACTGTGAATAAATACTTCGATATTTATAAGGGAAATTAGTGTGTCAAAAGCAAATCACACCTCTCAATAAACAAATACCTATTGACATATTGAATGGGTTTAGCTAGTAAGCCAATCAGCAAACAATGCTTCTGTACTCTGTTGACCCGGTTAGCTCTATTGTTAACATACAGTATTCAGTATTGTCAATAAATGGGAATGAATACAATTCTAGTTAAACGGAAATTAACTATTGATGTATTGTATATGTTATAATGTATACATTAACTACTGATTTTTAACAATATAGAATGGTGAACGTTAGTTTTAAAATACCTCTACAGGTATTCAAAAGCAATTTGTCATTTGTATTTCAAATTTAAAATGACTATTGACATGTATTTTTAATGAAAATGTTATGAAAGTTAAAATGTTGATTGATTATTTTTATTGTGGTTTTTATCTATAATCAATGACCACTCAGGAGATTTATGTAATTGTCTAAAGTGGATTAATATAATTGTGTAATAAAACATTAAATAATCGATGCACAAAGTATATACTAACATAAAGAAACGGTAATTATGTAATACAAACGAGAATTTAATAAAAAATGAATACATTGATGAAAGCTTATGATTTAATTATTTCTATCGAACCTCTGTAATCTCCCTGTGCCATAACACTGGTTTGAAAAACTAGATAAAGTGTAAGTAATAAATACATTATATTTTAGAATATAAGATAATAAAAGTTTCGCAGGATACGGCTTCGAACATAAAACATATGGTATACTGAAATCAAAAACATATATGATGCGCCTAGAGACACACAATGAGATACTTATTTAAAATTTAAAAAAAAAACATTGTTAGCATAACTTAATTATTTTTATTGTCGCAAACAATTATATTGTAATATAAATCTGTTAATGATATAACATGTCAAATACGACGGCCTAATCAAGTTTTTAACGAGACATTTTTTTGTGTTTTGATATGCATTCAGATTTATATAATTATCTTATTTCTGTAATTATCAAAATGTTATTCTAAAAAAGTATAGTAATATTTATATTCATTTTAGGTAATTTTTAAAAATATGTAATAAATATGTTTGATAAATACAAATAAATTATTACGACAAATTTAAAATAAATATTAATCTAAATTCAATTTTAATATTTGTCTGAATTAAAATAATTAGAACCTAATTTCATAACTCTGCACATACTTCGGTTATTCTTGCATAAACTTTAAATTAAGAAAATAATTTTTAATATGTAGTAGAAATTACGAAGTCTTAAAGTAGCATAACTTTTTTTTTCAAAATCAATGAATATAACAATCATATATTTACAGTTACAATGAATATACTCACCTAATAACATTTTAGTTAAAAATTCAGATTAATTTAGTTTTTACAACTACAGTAGAGGCGGGATTTAGTGAATTTTCGATTGAGTAAACTACCCAATAGAGTGAACACTTAAATTTGTATCATTGCGTCCCGATATAGTGAACAGCTCTAAACTCCGATAGAGTAAACTATGGTATTTGCAATACTTCTCTGAGGGATCGCACTAAATATGTGGATTTCATTTTGCTGCCTAAGTATGTAAACATTCGCATCTCAGATCAGTGGTAAATATTGACAGAAAGTACTAATTTCAGTTTTACAATTTTTTAAAATCTAGGTGGCAAGTAAACCAAAATACTTGAATTTAAAACAAACCAATTAAATACTTAAATGTCTGGATAAAAGAGAATGTGTGACCGTGTTTGCTAATAGAATATTGCAGTTTGCTCGTGTTACATGATTTGAGACAAAAATTAGTACAAATTTACCTGAACAAAAAGCGTAAACATTACTTCATTTTTTTCGCCTCTGCCATAAATAACCTTCTATAAAAAAAGGAAAATATTCTCTAATATTTTTCAAAATATTTTTGTACGTTTTGAGTGTAATTCTCAAGAGATTTTGTTTATGTTTGTTTGAACTAGAATTTTGTTATTTGCTTGAAAATAATCAAAAATCATAAGGTCGTATATACGTATTCCTCGTGTGCTTATATTTATGTTTTTATTTACCATATTGTATATAACATTTAAAAATAATAACCACATGCATGAGAATAGTAGGTACTTACCTCTGATGCAAATCACTAAACAATAACTCGCACTCGAGAGCAATGTATGTAACAATGTTTCATGAGACGTAAGGTTCAGAACATTACCATATGGTGGACGGCGCGAATGTAGAATTTTGTAAGCGTCAACCCCAACAGACGACGTCGTACTGAGCAGTACTGAGCGTAGCCCGACGTAAAACCAATTGGGCGTCGACGTACTATGCGCTTTAATGCATGCGTCAGGACGTCCCATGGAACCTTAGATTATGTAATAAGATGTACATCTCCCCTGTCAGGATAACTGCGTCATGTAGCAGTAATGTTCATGTTTATTTCACATAAATGTTATTAAATATAAATAAATTGTATATAAATTTATTCATGCATTGTTTTATACATAACAGTACACAGCAAATATACAACATTTTACATGCGTAATGTCAGATTAAAAAATAAATATACATATGTATGTGATAGAATATTTAAGACGAAATTATCACTTTCGTGCAGTTTTTCCTTTGTAATCTATCCAATTCTGTAATGAACAATTGCTATTGTTGCATTTTTTATTAATATCCGGTTGTAATATCACATAAGACTACTATATTAATTTGTAGATACAATTTCTAATTCTTGTTTTTTCATAATCGATATAATTTTCAAAAATGTTGAGTCGCTTTTAATGTTTTGTAACTCATAATCGGAAATCTTGGTTTTCAGTTTGCTCCCTATGTCAGGTCTAGATGTACGTCACTGGTTTTGTCTTCTGTCTTACCTTGTTCTGGGCATATGGGCGTGCATCAATTGCTTCGCATGAATTCGCGCGGATAGAGTATATAGTACCACATACGAACATATGTACAGTTCATTCCTACCCTCCAATACTTTGCAACTTCACATATCACCCATTACATCTCTCTAGGCAAGCGTGATACATTCATGTTTACAAATGTATTATATAATTTGTTCTTTTTTTTAATTAAATACATTTTATATCTCTAACGATCATAGCAAAATACCCTAATCAAAATCATTTGCCTTAAATAATTTTCAACAAAGAACTTTCTATTGATATTTTTTTTGTATTTCTCACACAATTATATTTATATCATCATTAATGAAATGGACGCTAAGTTAACATAGTTGTATGATAAAATATTAAATAAAAACAAATCACCTCTAGTATAATTTGAATTATTAATCGGCCAACAGGTACAACGTTGTGAATGATGTCTCAATTAGAGATTATGTTATATTATATCGCATGTTTAAGGGACATATGAATTGACAAACTTGTTCGAACATTAGACATGTTTGTGCGTGTCATTCAGCGAAAGCTCAGGCATAAATGAATATTTGACATTGTAGAGCGAGACAAGGGTCATTCAGGGCAGTCTTATGACTTGTAAGGGCCCTATGCCATGGGTATTCAACGGAACATCCCAAAAGGAATCAGGTCAAATGTTAAAAAATATTGCAATATGGTTGAAATTTTGTTATTATTTTTTTAAACTTTTTAGTAACTTTACAAAATAAAATTAAGACCGGCAAACGGCAGAACCTGGAATATTAACTAAAAGTATTTCATCCTGGCGACCAGGCTCCTTGTTTAACCTTGTTGGCCTAGGCGAAAAACGGCCCTGGGGTCATTCAACTATAAAAAATCTTATTCTTAATAAGCAAAAAAAATATTGCTTGACGTAAAGGGTTTAGATTTGATGTATAGAATAAATAAAGGCATTCACTCTACAAATATGCTGTCCAACTTTAGTAAAAATCAACCATTCGCGCTAAATAGATTTGAAATTACTCATAATAATTCGTGTAAGCAACTTTAATACAAATTGAAGTAAAATTGTATCATTCTAAGTACATCGATAAATGAGTATTACTGTATGTAATATATATTTTTATTAAAGAAATTAATGAAACACTGCTTAAAAATCCTTAAAAATTTTATTACTTAATTTATGTAAATTTTTATTAGTAAATATATACAATTTATATAAAGTGAAATTACAATATTTTTATAATTCATTCATTAAACATCATATACGTGCAAATACAGTATATATAATAATATAGGAGTATCATTTATATCTATATATTATCTAGTCACTTTCATAATCACTCGAATGAGAACTGTGAACGGTATTTTCACGTTTAGATTTATGGTTTGCATTATCGCTGGAACATTCTCTTTTCTCACTTTTACGGTGTCTTGTCTGGGATCTAGATCGACTTCCAGACCTAGAACGATGTCTTCGTTTAGATTTTTTTCGATCACGCGATCTTCGTTCACGTTTCCGTTTTCTAGCATGTGAATGTGACCTAAGACAGAAGAAACAATACAAAAGACTTGGTAAATACTCCTGAAACTAAACTATGTGATTTACATTAAAATACTGCATTGTACATTGCATACCTTTTACGGGTTTTCCGTTTGTGATGACTAGAAGAAGTCTTGTGCCTGTGTCTGCTGTTACTGCGTGATCTGTGTTCTTTGTCACTGATGTTTGGAGACTTAGCATCAACATGATACACAAGTCTTGATACATCTTCTGCCTGACTAGGTTCACTATTTATTTCCCATTCTTCCGATGTTGTAGCGCGAACGGTTTTTATCTACAATGTATACATGAAATTAGCAATGAAAAATATTATACAGACACGCACACTTAAATCATAACAAATACGACGTTCTATAATATATTCCATAATTACTTATAACTAGCAATCACCAAAAAAGTCAATATATATATATATATATATATATATATATATATATATATATATATATATATATTGTAATTGTTTTATATTTTAATATAATATCTCAAGCTAATAATTAGTAAATGTACTGAATATTTTTTTAGTACGTACTCCACTAAACAACACTATCATAAAATGCATAAATATATAGCTGAACCTACTTGTTCAAAACTAAACAACCCGAAACCTATTCCCATAGTCATCATGTCAAATTATTTATAATTAATATTTTTTTTTAACGTAGTAATATTAGACACTCATGATACAACATTTAACGATTTTTGTATCGATATTAATTTGCTACTTACATAATTATCTGACGATACGTCACTAATAAATAAATACTTACCAGAACGCCAACAAAATTCTTTCAGTAAAAGAATGTAATTTGTGTTACATATTCCTAAAAAGTTTGCATTTCATAAAATAAACACTGTCACATTATTACTACGAGTAATAACTGTCCTTACCTCTTCTATGTAATTTTTTGTTGTTTGTGTGCCCAACGGTTTTAATTGGCTAAGGAAAGCTGCAGCTCTTTTCTTCCTTTCCAACTGTAGTGCACGATTTTTCGTTGCCAATTTTTCTCTAGCAGCTGCAGCTAACTTATCTTTTACCCGATCCTCAGCTGTAACAATTATGCATACACATTTGTAGTACATATATCGAGAGTTACCAGAAACATGCTAACATTTATTTAGTGATATATCATCATACCTCGTTTGGTGTCCCTTCTTTCTTCTAAATCATCCGTTAAATCGATAAGTTCCATAATCGGATCTTCTATTTCAATGATGCTCGTGCTGTTTACATTTTCATTTTTATTCTCACTAGCTTCCGTTGGTGTTATTGTTGTTGTTTCTTCTGTTTGTTTAGGCGAAGTTATTTCAGTTTGTTCTTGACCCTCTTCTTCTTCGTCAGTGCTATCTTCTATTGGAAGAGCACTTTTATCTCTTGCTACAGCATCCGTATCACGTGGTTTCTTAATTGAAAAGCATACTGGAGCTAAAATGGTATATTAGTATGTAGCATAACTAAAATATAACTAAATTAAATCAATTTCAATATCTACGTACTTATAATTTTCTTTTCTTTCCCTTTAACAGGTTTTTTCTCAGTCTTATCTTCTTCTTTCAATTCTGTAGGCACTTCTTTATTTTCCTCTTCTTTATTATTATTTTCCGTTTTATCTTCTATCTTTCTCTGTTCTGTTAAAGCACCATATTCTTTTAATTTGTACTTGTAATAAGGATGAAACACATGTGTCGATTGGAGAAATACAAATCTTGGATCGCCTTTTGAACTAACAATAGCTTCAAAATCGGAGCCATTTTTCGTAACATAACTGGCCATTTTATCAATAATTTGTTGCGTCTCAACTGGTGGAATAACAACAGCATGTGCACCGTCAGATTCCTCTTCATCATTTTCACATTCGCTTTCTGATCCACTGTATTGGGCAAGCGCAAACAATGGTTGCTTAGGCACGCTAACTGACGGCTGCACTTGTGCAACGACCTCAGTAACAGGTTGCCCCACTACCGGTTGCGCAACTGATTGTTGTACCACAGCCACTTTTGAAGGATCGGGAGCAACTGTTTCCGGTTGCTGGTTATATAAAATTGGAGCTTTGGTAATTTCTGTATTATTTGCTCTATAGTAAGTAGCATCTAGTTGACCGTAATTTCGAGTATAATTGCCATTTTGAACTGGGTTCGTTGTGGTCCCTACTGTTGTTGGTGTTATTGTTGATTCAACAGTTTTCTCACTTAATGATGATTCACTTTTCGCTTTTACATTGGATACTATTTGCGCGTAAGGATTAGGTTCTTGTTTTGTAGTTGGTTTGGCATATGTACCGTACTGCACCTGGTATTGGTCATACTGATTTGACTGTGCATAGTACGAGTTGTTCGGATCGTACTGCGGGTAGTATCCATACTGCTGGTAATGCTGTATATAGAGTGGATGATTATACATCGCATGAGCATTGTTAGCAGCTGGTTGTTCTGGTACCGCTACATCCTGGACCGGTTGATTCCCTTGAATACGATTAACTAGTTGCGAGTATGCACAGTCTGCGGATGGCTTGTAGTTTACCGAAGGAAGGGGGATAGTCTGTTGAAATATCAAACACAATAGTATTAGCAACCGGAAGAACTCTGGTGAAGCAAGAAATTAAAATAACAAGAACATTGCCGGAATCAAATTACACATTTACTGATTTTAAATGGAAAACAATAACTTACAAATAGGGTACGATAAAATACGCACTATTTTTGAAATAAATAAAAGATAGTATCCGGCTTATTAGCTGTAGAAAGGCAATAAGTCTAAAATGTAACACTTTACAAAGATAATAAAATGCGAATATTGTATAAAAAACAAAATATCTATTTATGAATAATTTGTTAAATGTTCTATTAGATTTCGTGAATAGTGAATACACTTCACATCTTCCACATCGACGTCTATTCATGTTAAAAAAAAATATTTAGATATTCTGAAAATGATAAAACGTAGATAATCATTGCGCGAAACAAAAGTAATAAAAATAACGAAAATATGGTGAAATTTCGATTTTAGGACCGTACCACCTTTGAAAGACACCTGTAAATAGAAATAAAGACATTAGTCAATGTTGTAATGACAGATTCATAAAATAAACACAGAATTCAATGAAATAATCGCCAGATTTATTAGAACATATGGTACAAAAACAGTTTCTACATAAATGCAACACAACAATACGTAAGTATGTTGTTACTATGTGCGAGATTAACTTGGAAATGTCTAGAGTCTCGCGAATACCTACCGATTCTAGATTCGTTACGGACACTGCGGCCAAACTTGGATGCAAATAGTGGTCTTCCTCATGTTTCTGCCCTTCTTCATCTGCAATGTAAAATAATTGCATACTTTAACATTCAGTCCAATTATTTTACATTGAACAAAACCGACGTAAATCAACATAAAGACACATACCTGTTTGCGAATTTTTATTTGAAACTCTATATCTACCCGTTTTGATAGCCATTAACACATGCCTATAATATCGGTATAGTGGATCATCTTGTGTCATGAAGGCAAACTGTGGATTTCCTGATTGTTTTGTTTTCAAGAGAATTTCCATTTGTGGACCTTCTTTACTAATGAACAACGCGGTTTTTTCTATTCGAGCATTTTGTTTCATGGTTGTGGGCTGAACAAACAAATAAAAAAAAAATATCATATCCGCATCGACCAATGATTAAAAACTTTAATAGTAATAATTTTATTGAGAAGACCTTACCAACGTAATATTCACAGGAATATCTAGTTCTGGCGGAGGTACAAACGGTTCATCATCTTCTTCAGGAGGTAAAGTTGGGCCTTCCGTTTTTTGCTCTTCTTCATAGTTGTACTGAAATTGATTAGATTGGTTCTGGGCCCTTTTCAATTCTTCTTCTACAGTAACATAATTTACATAGGTAAAGATTGTATTTAATGATTTCCAAAATGTATAAATACATACCTTTATATAAATTTTCTTCCTCTTCATTTTTCCGTAAAGCATAATATCTTTCTTCATCGCAATGCTGTTCAATTCGTCTTTCAGCTTCACTTAAACCTAGCCATCTCATAGCATCATATCCCTCTTTACTAGATTGGTAAGGAGTTAAATCCGATAGAGTACCTCTCCCATCATACCTGTAATATTAAATTATTGTAAACGCGGTATATTTGCTATCTCAGAAATGGGAAAAAGTGTGGAATACAATATGCATAAATGAAGTTAACATATTACAATTTTAATGAAATGTACGAAATTCTAACCTATCTATTTTTAAAGAATTATCTCCCATCCATGGTATCAAGTGTTTCCCTTGGTCAATTTCCAAAGCTTTCTCATCATCTCTAAATAATTTACAAGCATAACCGAACACTAGTAGATCCTCTAATTTGTCTCTTGAATCATTATTTTTTCGTAAAATTCCCGATTCAGCGTTACTCGTCCACAAAGCAGACATTTTATCAAATTTTACATTGTGTTCTAAAAACAAATTCACAATGAACTAACATACGATGTTGTAGCATTTTTCTTATCATAGAAACTTTCAATTTTTTTCTATAAAACACATAAATTTTAGAATCATAGTCCTTTATTACATCCAATTATTTGTATATATTGTATAAAATGACATACTATAATAATTATTTGAAATTAAATAGTAATGTGAACAAACCTTATTTTTGCCCAGTGCGCAAACAAGAGTCTAGTCGTAGGACCAGTTCTATTCCGAAGATTCACGATGTCTGCATACGATATGATACGAGCATGCCTGCTCTTAGTTCGTACCGTTGTGCTAAACTTGTGTGCAATATATTTGCTGTTTGTGCAATTTATATATTTGGCTATTCTACCCTATCCTACCCTGGACTACACTACTCTAAATAACCTTACCCTACCCTACCTGTAATAATAATTTATGCAGTTCCACGATTTTCCGATTCCGTAAATTTCGGACTTATATGTTCGTGCGAGCTCGTTAAATGGAACTGGTCTAATGACTAGACGTTTGTGTGCGCAAGTGCTGTTAATTATCAGATCTCAGTCTATCAATGTCAAAATGATTGCAATTTTCGAATCTTCATGTCTCGAGTCATACAGTTCGTATTTACATTAAAATGTGAATTTAATTAGTCAGTGTGTTAAGGAAGTCCATTATATAACTAATTACACAGAAGTATTGATATCAAAATTTGAATTTTGTTTAATTTATACCATGGCGTACATTGGCCACACCGGCAAGAAAGAGGTGAGGATTATTATCTTTAATTATTTATTATCTTATAAATTAGTATGCATCACGTGCGTTAGCATTTGTTAATCGGTGATTGATATCATTAGTCAAGAACTGTCATTTTACGATATTGACAGTTTAAATATGGGTCTTATTTCTAATTGAAGGTTATATGGTTAATAAAATTTCACTCAATTATGAGTGATTTAATTTTAAATAATTCTATTTATGAATTACAGCTTTAGTTTAATTTATTAAATTCTGCAATTCGATGGAAAGAAATTACGCAATATGTAAATATCTATGAGATAATTTAGTTGCAACATATTTATTATCAGTAGATGGCTTTCAAATTGATATTTTTATTGCTTTTTATTTCTTATCAGTTGCATCGTAACACCAAACTTATGTTTCATTTTTTTTTTTCATATTAAAATTTTCTTATATGGATTTTTATTACAAAATTCGCAATGTAACATTTAGAAAATTGTAAAGAATATTAAATGTTTACATAATTTATTTTAAAAATCAGTGAAAAACATTAAGGATTACGTAATTTCGTCATAGAAAAATATTGAATTGATGGCGTGAATTACACACATTTTCCGAGTAACGAATATCTTGCATATGTTTACAGAAGTTCATTTTTAGACATGTCGTATGTAACATGGTAGTGTTATGCAATCGTAATTTGAACCAAATGTACCTAGTATTATTAGCGTCGGAATTATGTATAAGCTAATATGTATACTAACTTTCAGATAAGACAAATATAACATCAGTTTTAACATTTAACATGAATAACTTACGATGAGTCATTAAACCAAATTCGTCATAAGGTTTGAGTATTATATTTTTTATTTTGTAGGTACATATCATTTTTCTAATTGTAATGAAACTCATATTGAATATATGCATGTATTGGATTCAACGCAAAAAATGTACGTTTGCAATTTTAATTTTGTATTAACATTTCTATTATATTCCATCATAAATTGAATGACGAAAAAAATTCGTGTCACTTCTTTATTTGCATTCCGATATTCTATTGTTAATACTACCAATGCATTTCTATATTTGCGTGAATTCGTGTATTTACATATAATACATATTCACCTTGATTTCATTGTGGAATGAAACGATTGAACAATTCTCTTTTTATTTTGTTATTTATTCAGATGGGTATTATTTCCTGTTAATGTTTACACTATTATATAAATTTCCATACACGAATATTTTACATAAACTCGTATCAAAGTCAGGCAATTTTTGTGTTGGCTTGGTGTTGTGTATTTTTTTAAGTAACATAAAAAAGTAACAAGGTACTAAATATCGAGGAAACATTGTCATAGTTACTAAAACTAATTTTTAAGTACTTTTAAAATTCACTTATATGAATGAACGGAAATATGTCGCTGTTTTTAACACTTTTTATTCATGTCATTTAACGAAATTGATCGGAATTAAGGACTCTGCAAGCGTAATAAATGACTTGTGTAATAACAAAGAAAACATCTAAATTAGATTATGTACTATCATTTTGATATAATGTAAACTGACCTAAGTTAATATAAACCACATGTTTATTGTATTGAGATTGCTGTTAGTCATAGCATTAAGAGATTATTGTTTTCAGTATCAGTACAGTTGTCAAAATTTTATTTTGTTGCAGTGCCGTCGAAACCATACATTTCCTCTCCTCGTACTGATGATGCTGGCATCTTCAGTACTAGGAGTATGCGCACTAGCTCCAATGGGCGCTGAAGAACGAATATCCATCCGAAGAGGAATGTACCTATTCGGCTTGGGTCTAGTGTTCTTCACCTCACTATTCAATTTCATAAATCATGTAGCATTCAGAACTCATTCAGGAATTAAGTTCAGGAAGAAGTATCGTCTCAGCGCCTTCGATATAATGGATATTTCCAATAAGTATGTGATATTTTCTGTAATAGCTTCTCAGTTAATCCTAAGCAATTGTAAAGCATTAAAAGCAAATTAAAAATGAATGTGAACTTTTAGATTCTGTAATCGAAATGTATTTTCGTATGTCTTTTAAATACGGCAGTGTGAAATTCCCCTAGTTATTACTGTTTAATAGATGGAGTACGTTTCAGTCGACAATTCGTGTTGTTGATGATGTTGGTATAATCTTTTGAGAATCGGTGAATACTTTTAATACGAAAACGTTTGTACAAATAAAACAAGGTTTTGTTACAATGTCCAATTTGATTAGTTATTATAATTGTATACTTGTTTCTCTCTAGAGTAGTTTCATCCGTACAGGCTGCACTGTCCTGTCTGGCTGGATTGGTTGTATGTACGTACTCGTGTACACGTTCATTTCTACACACATCTCATTATGCATCTGAAGCTTATGCCTGGTTCGGAGCGTCATACTTTTTCTACGATATCTGGTCCATGTACCGAGTACATACATCCCAGTCTGGACATGTACAACCGAACGGTGATGTCAGGGGCAATATGAAGAGTGATATCAGTAACTTTGGACACTATGTGAAAACGCAACCGATCATCATCATGCATCATTTATTCATTGGTTCTTTTGGATTTATGGTCATTGTGGTGAGTTTTGGTGGTGCTTTAATCATATTGTTATATTAATGTTGCTTACATAATTTTGTTTTCTGTTTGGTGAAATTTAGTATCTACGTGGTGGTTTGGGTGACTGTGTGTTTGGATACGTGTACCTGATGGAACTAAGCACTCCATTTGTGTCCTTACGTGGCGTACTCTCACGACTAGGATTGAAAGCATCTCGGATGTACGTGCTGAATGGCCTGCTCATGGTTGGCACATTCTTCTTCTGTCGGGTCATGATGTTCCCGTACGTGTGTTACTTACATTCACAAGTCATAGGCTTACCCTACCTGGAGGTAAGTTTCATCTCTATAAATACATTTTCGAATTGTGACCTGTTAGAATTGGTCCAGTATTGCAGACAATATAACAAGTCTTTAAAAACCCTAAGCTATTTTGTCTTGCAATCTATATAATTAATTATTTATACTATTGATAATTTTAAGTTAGACATTAATGGGATATTGGTTCATGGAATATTTATTGGGGAATTGCAATTACTGGAAATCTAATATGAATATAAACTCGACTGAATTATAGTAGGTACATATTATTGAAATCGGAGTAAATTTTCAGGCAATTATGTCATTACCACGTGGCTGCAAAATTGGAATTCTCATTCTCCTGTTACCACAAATCTACTGGTTTTGGTTGATGCTTAAGGGTGCTGCGAAAGTATTCTGCACACCAAAACCAACACAACCACAACCTGCAGCGCCACGTAAACATCGCAAGTCTACATACCATCATCACCAACATCATCAGAACCATAACAGCTGATACACCACTGCCAATGCAAAATGTGAAAGAGCTTAGATTTTCTTTTTAATTTCTTGATGTTGAATGTTAGTCATTTTCTATTTCAAAATGCATTTATTTATGAATGAATTTGTCCCTTGTGACACTAAATAATTTTAGTAAATTATAATTTTGACATTGCTCACAATATTATTTTCTCTTTTATCTATTTGTGATGCTTCATGGATTCACTAAACGTTTACTGTCGGTAACTACAGCAGCAGTATTTGTATACTTTACATGCTGTAAGACTGTATGTTGATGTCACAAACAGAGATGGATTCTACAAAATTTCTCGATTTGAAATTGTCCTCGATATTTTCATTTCAGTGTTTGTTTGCGAACTAGTCATTTTATGCGCGTAAATTGCGCAGAACTTACTAAATTCTTCTTCGCAAAATATTATGAATGTAATTTGTATGTGTTCATGTAAATGTATAAATGATGTTGAATCGAATTAAATATTCTTATGATAAATATTAGTTCGCAATTTTTGATTCGACATTTTTTATGTATTTACGAATAAAGCATTTATTCTCGGTGCTTATCGTTTTAGTTCGGATTGTCATAAAAAACATGACTTACTGAACGAAAATTATTTCATGGAGCGCAGCTTGTGAGGATTTTATCTACACGTATAGTCCAACTCTGTTTCCAACTGTATATTAATTTAATATATACATACATTTACAAAATAACGTCCTGTAGAGTAATTATGAAACTAGTCTCTGATAATTACGGCTACGCTTTAATTGTATTAATGTTTATCCAACTAATTCTACGTTTCTTTCAGTGAATCTAGATCTAAAAGTTCTACTAACTATTGTTTAGTTATTGCTTTTTGTTTCATGAAATCGATCATTTTTTATTTCAAATTGGTAGCTTTTTATAGTGAAAGAAATCAAATTGTTAACTTATAATAGTAGTGTAACTTAATGTGTACATTTTTCTATTTTAGAATATACTAAAGACTGATATCGTGTTAAAATATTTTGTTAAAATACAAGAATATGTAAAATAAAAACAAAACCAATAGTTCTAATAAAATCGTTTGTTTTTATTTATTTTGTTATACTTTATTATATATATATATATATATATATATATAGATAGATACTTTTATTTTTACATATATTAGATAGATAAATAGCTTTTAGAATATTTTCTTTGTAGCAAAATTAAATGGTTATAACTGACTGACAATATTGCTAGCATTATTATTACATAACTAAACGCACAATATGTCCCCAATACCTTTATGCAAATCCAAATATTATATTTTCAGATACCTACCAAATTTATCAATCCCAAATAGAGTCAAGTAAACCAGAAAGATATTTACAGAAACGAAAATAATATCGCAGTCCAACCTGATTATACAATCAAAAAAGAGAATACATATGCATATATTATATAAATGTGCATTAATTATAGTCATATTGAAGACATAGTCTAACGTATATGGTATATATCTTGTTGTGTTTTAGATAAATATATTGATATGAAACATTCATACAAGTATGTAATAATTTATATGTTTATATGCGTACAAACATATGTTAAATTTTGTCGAGTAATGTCATTGGCGTCTGCAATAAAAAAATAATTAGGCCATATGAAATTATTTACATGTGCCGTTAATGTGCATTTCAGCTGAAATCAAAATAAATTTTCGTATATGTTAAATGTATTCAATCCAAAGTTGGATAAATAATGACTTGATAATAATGGCATTCGAATTTATTGTTAGTTATTGATATAATCACATTCATTTTCTTACATTATTTGTGGACGCTGATGTATATAATATAAATTTTATTTAATGTGAATGTATTAGTTATCAATGTGCGTAAAAATATAGCAACGTTCCTTTAGTATTGTCTTTTCTCTATTAAATCCAGATACAAAATACAAATTACAATATGTTACCTGAAAATCTTGTTTTTCTTGTCCTACACATTTCTTTCGTGCATATACCTATTTGTATATTAAGGATATTTTTTATAGGTAGATACTGAATTAAATGACGTATATATTATTTTGAAATTTTAAGTTTAACTTCGTACCACTTATATGAATGTGGATTATTTTGGTGAAAGTATCGCCCAATTAGTACACAGATCTACTACATTCGATTTGATTTTTGCGGCTATACAACGTTCTGCAGTTATTGAACTCGTTGTTCTGCACCATTTGATTTCAATATACTCAATAAATTATTGGTAAATAGCTCCAAAAGTAATGCAATAGGCCTACGTGACAGCAATACAGTTTTTATATTACTGTCTGGTTACTTAGAAAACATGTTTTATCTTTGTCGGAAAATACGGATATCGGAATTTTAATTAATCGACATTGTACACATTTTATTTTTTTCCAGTTAAATATTTATCTCGTCACGTTGAATTATGTATCTTTCCCACAAAACTTGTAACAATATTAGATACGGCTTTCTCCTGACTCAATCAATTGAAATAAAATAATTTACTTTAACTTATTTATTCATTTAACTTATTTAACCGAAGTGCGCGTTTCAGCTGTCGCGATTCAATGAAGTAGGTAGATAAAATAAAATCATTTATAAAATAAAATCATTTATAAAATAAATCTGTAATAAACCCAAATAAAGATAAATCGTATAAAATACAGAGAAACAAGTATGGTTCTAGTGAATCGTATTAACGTATGAGAATTAAGAAAGTTGACAACTATTTAAAACAACGCAATCTTTCAAAACTGTGTATGTTAAATATATGTATGCAAGGTCAAAACCTAAATAAATTTACAGCCGTATAATTTTTTTTAAACCAGGTGATTGTACTAGAAATTAAAAATGTTGCGACAACTCTGTATCGTTGCGTGACATAACCCAAATAATTTGATATTACAAAATTCGAATTTTATACTAATATCAAACAATTTATATAAAACCTTGATTATAAAAAAGAAAAATGGTTGTAATTTCTTCCCGATCACTGGATCATTATGTTTAGTTACGCTATGTGAATTCACATTTCCTGTATGTATCGTTCAAGTAAAACACAGAAACAAATTTTATGATAGCTTTCTCTTGTACCTACACTTTTACAATGAATCAATGAAAATTTCGCTCTAATTTGTAAACGTACCCCACCTAAGATTTCAACCTTAAATCTATTAAAAAAAATTGAACTCTTTCGCCTATAAATTGATATCGAACCAAATAGTCAAGTCAGTTTAAATCTACAAGTCGAGTGCTTATATGTAGTATTAATTTTGATTTGGTGTGTATAATTTTCCATCTTGTCCATTTATTTATAAGTGTTTAGTATTCAATGAACAGTTGCATTATTCAAATTACTTACATATTATATTCGATTGTCATGCACTTACATGTCATATAATATGAACAGAAATGTTTATTATCGGGAATGGAATTTAGTCACTTTTGTTTCATACATTTTCTGGTCAGTAGGAAAATAATCGTTTTGTGAAAATATTGATTCAAATTAATTTAATATTGAAATTATTCGAGCGTACTTCATAGCAAACTTTTCCATATGCATAGGTGTGAACCTTGAAAATTGACTAGAAAGATGAGATTACTACTTACCATAGCACTTGGAGTTTGTCTCTGTAAGTAAGATTACATTGTTGAATTAATATTAAATATTAATGTACGATATGTCTAGGCGCAGGAGTCAGCAGTAAAGCGCCGGGCAGGCGAAATAACCGTCGTTATCGTGAATACCATGACGAACTGGGTGCTGCAAGTGGTGATACGCAAGCAATTGTTCCCACAGGTCCATCATATGGAGTAAAACAAGGATATAGTCAAGGAGCGGGGCTCAGAGAAATAGCTCAGGGTTCTGCGGACCAAGCTAACACAGCTGTAATCAATCAGCATGCAGCAGCCTTTCAGGCAGCATTTGTAGCGAAAAACACTTTAGCGCAGGCAGCTGCGCAAGCGTCTGCGACTGCGCAAGCAGCCTTGGCAGGCAAACAGCTTTTGTTGCAAGGAACCGAGCAACAGTTCCGTGATGCTAAAGTAGCCCTTGATGGTGAAAGTCAGCAGCTTATGCAAGCCCAAAGGGCTGCGGACGCAGCACAAAATTCCGCGCAACAAGCCATGCACCAAGTGAATGTAATTCAAGCTGCATTAAATGCTGCGCAAGCTACCTCTGATCATGCTAGTCAGGCTGCATCAGAAGCTGGAGGTGAATATGCCGCCCAAAGAGCCATGGTTGGAGCAGCCAAACAACGTGTCAACCAGATTCAAGAACAACTTGTAGGCATCAGGATTGATTTCGAAGCTACTCAACATGCGGCAAATAACGCTATGGCTTCTGCACAAGCTGCACAAGCATCGGCAGCGGAAGCTGCGGCCGCTGCCGCGGCAGCTGCTCCCCCACCACCACCACCACTACCTGTACCAGCACAAAAACCTGACGGCCATGTTGATTACAACGGTGAAGAAACTGTTGCTGAGAATTATTACTACATACAATAAAATTATAAATAATCTAGTAATTTATAGGTTTGCTATTGTTATTTTTAATAAATTAACTAATTCCAATTTCAAATTCTTCTAATTATGTACACCATCAATTCCTAAAACGTACAATTGAAAAGAATAATATATGCAAATTATAAAAATAATCTTTGCGGCAGAATAAGTTAAATAATATTTCTATTAATTCAACAAATATTTTATTATATAAAACTTACAAAGTTTATAATTAATATATTATACTTGACCATATTATTACACTCTATTACAGATTTTGAATATAAAAAAAATTTATACAGGTACGGTACACAATATTATGTTGTATTATAAAATAAGGCACTTACTCATATTGTATTATACTCAGTTAATTTTATAATTATCGATGGATTATACGTATTTGTAATATAATAACCAACAATACGTTAACATCGCTTCACATTTGTACGTATTATACGAGTTGGATAATATGTACTTCCAACGAATATTAAAGATAGTACTATAGGATTGTGACCCACCAATACTTTACGCTATAATAGTTAGTGGTATGGTAGGGTAGACAACAAACTATAGACACCGTATTAATTACATTTTATATACACATATACAATGATCTACGCTAGTATTTTGGTAATTAATCACCGCTAGAATCGTACTGCTCGTCAACATCCACTGTTATTGTGGACAAAATTTCATCATCATTAAAATCCTGAAATGTATAATAAAGTTTTACACATGCACGTTCGTGACGAACGACAAGTTATATCATGTTCAATATTGATATCAATTTTTTTTTTACTTATTACTTACATAATCACTATAAGCAGGCGTTGGATAATCGCAAGGGAAACATTCCATGTACGACACGCCGTTATCAAGTGCATTACATTCACACGTTTGACAGCTACTTGGTGTCGCGGTCCTGGCTATTCTTTTAGCGAACACAGTTGCAAATTTCTTCATAGCATTACGCTTGTCACCTTCAAGTTTCTTTCCAGTGAACACAGTGCCTACAAATTATCATAATGTAGTATTAACAGGTATGTATCATGTACCTATCTTCTTTAGTATTACCATTTGTTTCCAAAGCAAGTGGTGCACAGTATCCTAATATGGATTTCGGTGGACGTACTTGTCTTCTGAGTTCTGTGTCTCCTTTCAACGTTCTACCATCTTTCTTAGTGTACGCAAAAACACTATCGATACCTTAAAACAGTCAAATATAAAATCATAAGTTCATTCCACTGCGTTTAATATTAATGTGTAAATTAAATTAAACTTACCAAAGAATACTTTGCTAATCCTGGCTTTTTCGAAATAAAATTCAGCGTTCATAAGAATATGTAGTGTGATGTCGTTTTCCAATAATAACTGATGCAATACTGCGTAATCCAACTGTGATAACATTGGAATGAAATTAATATATACAAATATTAGATATTTAGAATTAAACTTAATGTACCTTCATTGCGGATATATCGCATTCCGTGCATGGTAACAGGATAAATGTTTTCGAAGCTCCAGGTCTAAATACTAGTTGCGCAGCAAAGTTAATAGCAGCAAATATATCAGAGTTTCCATTGCCTACACAAAAATTAAATGTAGTAAGTAACGTTACCTATTTATATTCTACAGAATATTTTTGTTAATAAAATCTTACCAGTAGGTATGTTGTCAAAGTAAGAAGGTATTTGCTGATGAGTGGCGAATATTTCATTATTAATTACAACACTGCGTGGTTGGTCAAATACATTATTGCCTCCGAACACTACCAATGAATATCTAAAATAGAAAATATTCACGTTATGGTGAAGACATTTGAACATAAATCAATCACCGCAACAAACCTGTTATCGATAATACCGATATCCAGTAATTCCTTTTGTATCAGTGATATAAGTGAGTCCATATTTCGTTTTTTCTTTAAGTCTGCGTTACATTCCTTGGCCTCTACTATGAACACAATATCGGATGTAAGTGGGATGTCTGCATTTTGGAGTTTAACGAATTCTCCTTCATTTACTTCGGTTCCATTTGGCAAGGTACATCTGTGTGAAACAATAAGGGGTTATATTTCCAGCAGTATGTTGCAGTGTTTTACTTACTTTACACAAACATCCGGTATCCTTAATGGAGTGTTGTCCACTCTGCATGCCTGAATGTAAGCTACCGCACTAGTGCATGCATGCATTTCGGAGCTACTATTCAAACACATACGATGGAAGGGATCTGCATGTACTCGTTGGAAGCATGCATTGAATGGTGATACTTTGCTAATAAACAACGAGTCACACAGCTCGACAACTGCCGGATCCGGTTTAGAAACTGTAACTGCTTGATTGCTGATTGTAAGGCAAGGTTTAGGTTGCAACGACCAACTCTGAGTGAAACGACCTATGTGAGATACTACTTCATTGGTCGATGCAAGGAAATCGTCACTAGGTTCGTTATTCATTGTTCCCCAAAGGCCTGCCGTTTTGCCGAAGTACCATCCTAAAGAGCATACGAGAGAAATGGAAGTTTACCGATTAGTATTTACAAGATTTACTGGAAATATTACATACCGGAAACGTCTATCATACAAACGTCGAACTTCATATTGCATCTTAATGAGAAACCAGACAAACTCTCTACCGTTAGTATATCAGCATCTCGGTAAATGTACGCATCTTCCACAGCAACAGGCAAGCGACCAATAGTAGAATTTCCTACAGCAACCGTCTAGAAAAAAATAAATATATATATTAAGAAACTCCGACAGACGCCACACGAATAAAATGAAAATGACACTTATTACATACATTTGCAAACACATCTATTGTAACTGCTGCATTCTTCAACAACAGATGTAACTTATGCGTACGTCCGTTAGTTGCTGGATTATACGTGATAGCTACGGAGAAGTTCTTGTCTAAGAAATCATGTGCCAGGAGATAGGAACAAGTACCACTGAATTCGTAGAATTGTTTATCGAATGTCATGTAGTGTTGAGAACCCGCGATCATTGCATGTCCAGTAAATGGTGGGAACCAATCTTTCGGATCAGTATACGGTTTATAGTCATAGTACAAAGCCCAGAATGTAGTGTTAGAGCTGACGAAATAGCTATGAATATCGCTAATTGCTTTGTATTCTGGAATTTCCTAAAAGAACCAAAAGTTACGATACATATCTGCTAACAATGTTTTATTACTTACTTCAAACTTTGGTGTTTCATTAAAAGCATGCCAAGACATCGGTAACTTCTGTTCCCAATGCATGATTCCTGTTTTCGGTTCAAAAATGAATTTGGTTTTAGCTTCACGATACCTATATCACAAATTTATATATAACATACAGTTTATAAATCTTTGATTCCTTTTCAGAATTACCTGTTTTCTGCTTGTAAAGCTGTTAGCGTTATATCTGTTAATTTTACATGTACAACAGTGACAAAACGACGAATCTTGTATCCAACATCAAAGTAATCATAGAACCATTTGACTTTTTCATACCATTCTTCCACTTTGGCCGTGACGTATTGAATAGACGGAAGCTTCCTAAGTTCTTGTAACTCGTTAACTATCTCAGTAGCAATGTCTTGAAGTTCCTTACCAAAAGGTACTATTGCTGCGTATTTTTCCTTCAAGAAATTAATGACGATATTCGAATATTTGTAAATCAGTGTGATGGCATCGTTTCTTGTGAAATCTTTGTATAATTTATCCAGATCATGAGTAAGCCTGGAGAATTTATGGAAATATGGTGATTCAACAATTTCACTTGTATGTTTATACAAGAAATCTGAAATGATATTACATTAAAATGAGGTTTATTATAAGAAATTCATGTTTTATTTGTAAGATAAAAATACTTACCCAATACTTCTTTACTAGCCCGATATGCGGTCGCCTCAACATAATGCGCAAATGTTAAGAAAGCTGGCTCAATTTTTCTGAGCATCTTACGCCAATTGTCCACTGCTGTGACATAAACTTGCTGCCATAACTCCTCCATATATTTAATGAACCAGACATGTATATCCTTTACGAATTTATCATATTTTTCAACGAACCGTTCCATCAACGCAGATAGATGATCAAGGAATTCTCCTCTAATCAGACTGTTTATAAATTCTGCAGCTTTTCTGTATGATTCTTTAATCTAAACATACAAATATTGTTATATTAAGAAACTGTAACATACGCAAATATTTACACATACCGTTTGCACAATCCAGATAATGCTTTTTCGGATAGCTTCACCTGATTCGCCCATAACTTCCCATATTTCATTGACAATTGCAGGAAGTGATTCTATATGTGAACGTATTGATAATTCATCAATTACATACATTGCTCCAGCCACAATATCACGTACATAAAATTCGTTAGCATGGTAAGATTCATTCAAAAACGACTTCAGTACTTCTACATCGTCTACAAGAAGTTTCAAGCCACTGAAAAAAGCGATCTCAATAAAAATGATGAAATAGTATGTAAGTATAATGCTTACTCTATATCATCTAAGCAGTTTTGTACAATAGGTTTAGCATCTTCCCAAATATCTTTCACGGTGTCTACTGTCTCTGATCGGATGTATGTTTTCCAGTAATCCAAATCATTCGTAAAATTATTATACAAGTCGATACTGGCAGCTTTGATTGCTCCCTGTAATATACATAATTGGAGTTCACTATTAATTCAACTTATTGCAAACATTTTATGTTAGTATGTATAATTTATGCCTTGATGTCCGATGTAAGTTCTGGCCTCCAATCTAAACTTGATACGACAAGTCGTGAATGATTCAGCCGTAGGTAGTATGCTATATCTGATACATGAATATCTTCATAGTCACGCCAAACATTGAATGTAGCACTGCGGGCATCCGGAATCACACCATACATATGGAAACTCTGACTTCCATCTGAAATTATGCAATGATATCAATGGAAATATTAATTTAAAATTGACGTCATTAATTTGTACCTTCCGTCATGTTCAGTTCAGTTTGCAACAATTTCTCTTTGAAGTTCAGGTAGAATTTGCCAGTTGCGTTGTAGTCATAACCTCTTGATGCCGACAGGTTTGCAGTGTATAGTGGGTAAGTACCATCAAACTTACCCCATAGGTAGGATGGTTCGCGTTCAGATGTTTTCTACAATTTCAAATATATTAAATTCAGTACTTTGGTGGCTCTGTGATTTTATACTATTTAAAATACCTTATACTCGATTTCATGGTTTAGCAAATCAAGCTTGCCATACATTTTGGCCATCTGAAGCGGCAAGTATGTACGCTTGTAACGAGCAAGACTATTCGCATGGTACCATCTACGCCTAAAATCTGTTTGCCCTTTCACCAGTAACTCAAGATTCGTAGCTGGATGACTACCAACTATCTCAAAGGTGAAGTTCCTCATAGTAACATTTGAATGGTCTTCTAAATTGGCAGATAAATACGCTTTTTTATCTGGATCTTTTGAATACACCACTGTCAATTGAGCATCCACAATTTTAATGTCATCTGACAGATAGTCTCCTTTTAATGAAACATTCTGAAATAAATGTGAAATTGGTAAATAAATCATAAAACCGGAAATATAGCAAAACAAGATTTACTCTTTCGAATGATGGGTGCATTATTTTTAATTCAACAAACTGGCGATTAGGAGTAATTGATAATCGCTCCCATTGAAATGAAGCTTGTACAATTTTAGCTTGAATTGCTTTATCCCATTTTAAAGACGCCTCGGAGAAAAACAATGAATTAGTCACTGCGTAGGACGCTAAAAGCGTAAAGTTTCGCCTTGGATAGCTAACGTTGATTTCGATTTCTTGGTGTTCCTTATTTTCATCCTGTAAAAATAATTACATTCACAATAGGAAATGTATTAGAACAAAATCCAATGAGACACAAATAATTTATTCCAATAAAAATAAATACACACTTCAGTCTTGTTGATAATGTCCAAATCATATGCGATCCAAACAGTAGGTGCCAGCTGGAGTCTTGATTTTTGAAGGAAACGTTGATCCTGAACGTCGTAGTCTGCATTCAAGGTGACAGTGCGATTCAAATTGATGGCTTGGATGGTAATTTGTTTTCCAGTATCGCTAGAGTTTAAATAGATCTCACCAGTTACGTTAAATCCGGTTCTGTTTCGTAAGTGGAAAACTTCCACATGTTTGAAATCCTGAAAATAAAAATTTGATATTTATTAATAACTGGAAAATATCATTATTTGATATTATCACCATTGTTGGTAAATTTGATCCGCCTCCTGGAGCATTGTATTCAAATTGGTGAATGTATAATAATCCAACAGGAACGTAACTATTTTCTACTTCAATGTTGATCACATCTTTATCAAATCCAGCTTTTGAAACAGAGTCACAACTGTAGTTGCCTTGTAAGATTTTCCTCTTGTTGTAATTTATGATTGCTTGGCCCATTGTGCGAAGAGGTTCAGTCTTTAGAAAAGCAATACTTGGTCATGATAAATTCGAGTACATTAAAAATTATATCTTACATTATAACCATAATCCACTTTGGTAATATGTCGAGTTGTAACTGGCACATCTAGGAGCAAAATACCATGAGCTTCAGCATAACCGACTGCGTGTTGAACGTATTTGTATTTGGAATCCACAAGAGCCGTATTGTTCGGCCAGAACGCCTCAATACGTCTGTTGCTGTAAACTCTGAAATTCAAATACATTATATTATGGTACATTATTCTTGAAATTTTTTTATGCAAAATTCAAATGTTTATTATGATACTCACGACACAGTTTCTGTTACGAAATGAGCACCGACATATGGAAGACTTTTGAATGGAGTGGTGACATTTACGGTACCGTTCATATTGGGTAAACCGGCAAAATCCAGTTTAACGTTAGCTATTTGGCGACTAGCGGGTAGGAATAATAGACCTCTATAATAAAGAAAAAAATAATACTTCACTTAATAGAAATAATGAAATTAAAATGTACATTATAAATTAAATCGTCAAGGGTACTTACGTTACATTAGAATATAGCATATCTCCAGTATATGTGACCCGAGTTTTTAAAGTTTCTTGTTTTGGATATTTAGCGGTAATTAGTTTGTATGCAACATCTACAGATCTGTTTGTACGCTTAACATCAAACATATTGTTGATAGACTGATTAGCAGTAAGACCCCAATCTATCTTCAAGTTTCCTTTGATATTGGCCTTATCGATAATAGTCACCTGAATTCAAATAATTTTCACAATCCTATTTTGTCGTAATATAAAACAAAAACACTTACATTTCCCGATGCTGCATAATGTAACATGGATGTAGATGTTCGGTATTTAGCCAAATATTGAATATCTTCCATACCTTCAGTTGAATGGAAATAACCAAAGATACTGTGAACTTCTTGTCTAGGTAGGGGTAACTTCAAATGTGCGTCCAAATCAATTTTTTTATGTGAGGGTAACGACAATGTTGCATTTGAACCAAATCTATGCAATTGGAATAATTAAATAATATAATGAATAAGTATGTTAATAACATTTTACATACGTCCAAGCACCATCATCAACATTAATGTCCCCTCCAAGTTTTACATACTCGAACTTCTTGTTTGGATTAACATAGAATAAAATGAGCGCTAGAGTCTTCTTCTTATTACCAATTTGTTGATCTCCATTAAGGTGTACACTCATATTCTCCATTAGAAGCCATTGCCAGTTAACTTTGGTTTCGCCTTTCGAATTTGCCAGATCATGGAAAAGACGAAGATCGCCAGCAATTCCATTTAATCTGTATGCATAAATACATCGGTGAATAATAATATTTTTTTGTTAATTTTAGGAAATTGTCTACTTACTTAAGCGTATATCCAATTTCCGTACGTTCAAGTCCTTGGAACGGTGTAGTACTTTTGAATATGAAACTCATATTATTGTTATTTGGTGTTATCATTTTAGTATCAAGTGTTGCAGATTTGTAATTATCAAGAGGTGTATCGACCTACATTTAATATTTTGCAATTAGATTTTTGATTTAAATGAAATAAGACTTCAGAATATCAATACCTGAATATGTACGTCCCAATCAAATTTATGTCTAAACCCAACATGGGCCTCCAAATGGCCTGCAGCGTCACCTCGTTGCACTTTTGAACGTAAAGCGAAACCTGATTCCTGTGGCTGTATATTATACCGTGCGATTACTATTTCACCACCCTTTTTTGGAATTAATTCTAAATCCATTCCCGCTGGTAGATCGTTGTACATGTTCATGTTCCCACTAACATCATAATCCTCTTCACCATATTTTAGGATTCCAGACAGACTGTGCTGTTTATCAGATATTTTTACTATATTTCCGTCGAAAGTCACCGAATGCCTATGCATATGTAACATATTTTACTTTCACAACATTCAACTGATAAAACAATAAAACTTACTTCTCTGCAGCCAAATCAGCCAACAATACTGCATGTACCAAATTATCCTTTATAGTAGTATTAGCTTCCAGAGATTGTGGTGGTAAAATTAATCGAATTCCAGCGGACTTGATTTCAGATTCTCCAAACACAGCTATACCTGCTTCGATGTGTTGTAGCGGATGTATTGGAAGTTCCGTTTTTAATTCGATTTTAAAATGCTTTATGGATCTAACGTGCCATAAGCTCTTCACTGTGTACTACATTACAAAAAAATGAACATGTGTAAAACGACATGTATTTGCTAAGACATGGATATAATCTACCTTTGTATTTGCAGATCGCGTAACATTCAACAATATTTCGAAAATATTCTCAGCTTTAGAGAAATCTTTCTTGAGTTTGAATTCAGTTGGTGGAATATACAATGATGGCGAAAACACATGGAAATTCGCTGCGGTTTCTAAGAATCCCTCATCAGCTTCACCACTTCCAGATAATGAAATATCAGTACTATTCGTTATTAATCCAAGACTAATACGTGACACATTCTCTTCATGTTCTAAAGCTGCATTTAAATCTAAACGTGGCAAACTGACGAACGGAGAGTGAATATGCAGAGTTCCGTTATGGATTTGAATTTCGTATTCTTCGCTTTCATGTATATAATGTACCAAGATTCCGCTTTCAATCCACTTCGTTTTATTCAGTATGTTAAAATCAAGTGCAATGTTATACTCCGAACCGAGAATAATATCCATGTTGAAATTCGATGTAATCTCCCTATAACATTCATATGGGGTAATCACGTGAAGTTCATTGCGCATATCGAGCATATCCTATAAATAAGAAAATAATATGATGACAAGAATGGCTAATCTACAAAACTATGCTTACTGAATAATCCAAGACATCAGTCAATTCTGCAACACCGTCTGGTAGTGTCAAAGTAACTGTAGCTGCATATACTGATCCTGCTTGATCGATGTTGAGTGTTCCTTTAATAGTAGGCCAAATAATTGTATCTACTTCAATTAATCCACTCCAGCTGATACCATTGTGCGTGTCTTCATTTTCTGCAACTTCCTCCTCCTCATCTAGATATGTTCTCTTAATACTAGTATATATTGGTGGTCTCTTGATTCCAAGTTCTTTGAGATACTTCGGTTTTGGTTTGCCAACTATTGCAATGCCCACCTATTAAATAATTTATATTAGTAACATGGTAGTGTATTTCAATGGATTAACAATATTTATTATACATTTTAAATGATTAAAAATTATTGTTTAAATACAACATATAATTCTAAAAAAAAAGCTTACCTTTGTATTAGCCAGTTTAACTGTAAATTCAGATTCCAAACCATCTTTTAATTCAAATTTTGCGACAATTCCATTTTCTTCCAGTCCTTCGATGGGCGTGTATATTTTATATGAATATTCAAAGTCGGTGAGATTTTCATAATGCCATACACCACTAAACCCTACCATTAATTTGTTCCAACCTATTCTAAAGTCAGCCTATCAATTAAAAATATAATTAAAATTTTTTAAAAAATTGAACTTTATAGTTATTAGTAAGAGATAATAATACTTACTTGGTCACTTTTTAGTTTTGCTACAACCATTACGTTCCTCACAAAATCAATTGGTGTAGCCAACGCGAATTTAATATCGAAATTTGATATGTCTGTTATGAAAAATAACACTTCAGTACCTACAGCGCCAGATGGTGCTCTGATTTCGGCAACTATGTGTTTTTTTCGTTCCGATAATCCAAATCGTCCTGTTAACTTACTATACTTTTCAATGGGCGTAGTTATATTGAAATAAAACATGCTCTCTGTAACTCTTTGTAAATGTCCTGAACAATAAGGTACCATGCAAAAATTATTAAAATAAATTTAACCAAGGATCGCACAATATTTCCTACCTTCTAATGACGCGGTATACTTCTTGTGATCAAGGTCCAAATCGGCAACTCCTCTAATATCTCTTTCTCGATTTATGTAAATTTTGCTTACCAGCACACCATGGTTGTAACCAGCAAATGGACTAAGAAGTCGTACATTTCCAGTTAAATTTCTATTATTTGCATCCTGTACAATCTCCCATACACTTTTCACAAATATTTTCTTTTTCGGATCGTACTGAAATCAACAGTTATATGAATTATTTGTCAAAAACAAATATGTATTCTTCTACTTACAGTAACATTTAAACTGGTATCAATCTTACTGTTGTTGTAGAAATGTTTTAGATTACCGGACACGGAAGGTATTTTTGGTATAGTACTCTCGACAAACCCACCAAATTCACAACGCAAATCTTCCGCTCTGCTTGTATAATTACTTAAGATATTGACGGAAACATACTGATTCTGTAGCCAGTATACACTACCATTTGCATGATACATGTTATCAATGTGGTAATATCTGCAGAAAATAAATTCATCATGCAAAATGACTTAGAGAATATTAAATTGTAGGTAAAATAAAACTTATATACCACATTACACGAATACGTACCCTCCGTTTATTGATGTTTTCTTCCAATTATCAAAGGGAGTAAGTAGTTCAGATTCAATAGTGATTAACGTTTCTAAATCGTATTTATAATCCGCCCTGAGTTTTAGACTAATAACGTCAGTTCGGCTCCATTCCAATCGACCAGATGTTTCAAAATGGTAATCTAGAAATCAATAATTACTATGAAAATAATAATTCAATATTTCTTTAAATGACTTATCAAACCTCGTAGTTTAAAATCAAATTTGCCATTTATACTACGACCAGGCCATGCCACAAGGAAGTTTCCGTTATAGTTGTACGATTCTGGATTTGCAAATTCAAACGATGCCACAAGTTTCTGATCAGGATCTCTGTTTACATCCCACTTAATTTCAATGCCTAACTCTTTTCGAGCCTCTTTAGTCATACCTCGCATTACAAAATGTATGTCCCGTATTCTGTAAATATCCGTAGTTCATATTATATAGAATCAAAACAATTATGGTATAACTTACGAGTCGAGATGTAACTCAAGCCTAATCTGTCGATCTTCGACCAGGTTTACGATGCTAGTTATCGAATACTTTTTTCCCTTGTATATGACTTCAGCTTTTGTGTACATTTCGCGAGGCGATGGAACACTGTGCTTCAAATACATTGCGTATATATCTGCACCATGATCAGCCTACAGAATTGGAATGATTATCAACAGTAACAGATATTCAAAAATATTTTTATTACTTACTTTAACATCAAACTTCAGCTCCGTATGATCCCGGTAATAAGAACCTATAACATTAATTTCGTGAAAACTCGGAGATTGGATGACCATTTTTATATTGCGATTTGTTGCAATGCGTGTACTTTTATCTTCAAATCGACCACTTATTGTACAATTATGCCCACTAAACCAAACAGCTTTTAGTTCAATCTATAACATACACATCATAAAAGATTATTTAATTAAATATTATATTATTTTCAATACTAGCTTAATTATAATACTTGCATCGTATTTATTGCTTGTCTTTTCCTGTAATTTTCCGTCTAATATCATTGGAATAAACGAAGGTATTGTCACATTCAGTTTCCCTTCTAAATAGAATAGACTTCCATGTGGTATCGAAAGGTATAATGCTACCGATATATCTTTATCTTTGGCATAGCGACAAAGGAAGAAAACATTCGTTTTTGGGCCCGCAACTTCGTAACGAACTTGGAGTTTCAAATCAAGTTGTGTGGCAGGCCGTTGTACTTCAATAAATGTATTTAATTTTCTGCCGTCACTGGACTCCGTAGTTATAAACACAAACTGAACAGTTAAAATGTGGTCCTTGTCATTTAAATGCGGTTTTGAATTGAATAGTAGTTTACAATCCACATGACCTTGCGCTGTCTATAAAACAATTTATTAAGAAAAAACAAATTTCATTAGAAAAACAACTAAAATAATACCTGATATTTCAATGCAGCATCAAAATTAAATTGTGGGTATGCTGTAGATTTAAGTCGTAGATCACCATGGAAAGATTTAATGGTATTCGTTGATCGATTGCTAAGTTTGAATTCTGTATGGACTCGTTCTTGAGTTCCATTTAAGAACCTGTAGTCCAAATTTAATTTCGTTGAAAAAGCTGCATCAGTCCTTGTCACATATCCAGCTAAATGAGTGTCCAATCGTTTTGTTCCAAAGTCTAACGAAACTTCCCATTGTTGAACACCTTTCTTCATAACGTATTTTACAGTACCTGTAAAAATATATAATATTTGAGAAATTAATTACTCTAGAAATCATTCCACTTTACCATTAAGTTGTGCGACGCGTTCATTATTGACTCCCAAGTATATTTTGGGTTGATACATAAAACCATTCTTACTCTCTTTCTTCGTGAGAGATAACTCAGCGTCGAAATGTTTTTTCCCGTTGATATCCAAACTCAATTGCAGATATTTTTCGTTCTCCGTATTTTTATAGCGTCCTTTAGCAAGCGTTGTACCTGCTGCTGATTGTAACAATAGGGTAAGATTCTGGCTTTGTGTGTCCAGTGTCATATTTGCATTCAGCAATCGTCTCACACTGGACCCTGGCGTATCAAAAGACACACTAATCACACTTGAATTCTGTGCTTTTGTCCATTTGTACTCAAATACGTAATCTTTGGCTGTAGGATCAGCTTTCTGTAAGGATACTCGAAACTTAGCAGGACCAGCAAGGATAAAATAAGGAGCATCATTATTTTTAGTGACGTTTGCAAAATTATAATCAGTGCATAGTTTCAGTCCAATTGTTCTGTCTACAACTGGCCATGAACACATAGTTTTCGAAATTTTGTTTTCTGTAATACCTTTCTGATATTCCTCAACGTCATTGCGCATAATTACAATTTCAGATCTGTGGAAGGACAATCATGATATCGTGCCTTACAATGTATTATAATTTTTACTTACTGTGCTGAAAATATCTCTGTCTTTTCATTTGGAAGACTAAATTTAACACTAACAAGTTGTGCCCCCCGAACTTTTACTTGACCTTCAATTGCGCTCGACGAATAGACATTAGTTTTCAACTTAATACCAGTACTTGCATAATATGCATCAACAGACATAGTTCCAATAATATCGACAGTAACACTGTAAAAGAAAATTATAGTACATAATATAACAATTTGATACTATAGTATAGATATTAAAAACATACCTCGGTCTTAAGTTTCCGACCAAATCTAATTCTTTAGTTTTCATGAAATCCGCACCGCGTAATGAACCAAACATTTTAAGATTGACAGCTGCTGTGCCAACAGCATTCAATGTAAGAGGTAATCCAGCTCCACATGGCACAATGTAACTTGTATCCATAATCATGGCCGCTTTATTGTACGTAATTTCTTTACCAGAGAGAATACGTTTTACATAGTTGACGGGGTTCATCTTTCTTAATCCTTCTTTTATTTCGTCGTCTCCGTTGAAAGTATGGTATTTAATTTCATTACCGAAAACCTTCATTCCTAGCGATACCTGTGCCAACATATAAAATGGATTAATTATATATACATTTTCATAATCCACCGATTTATTTACCCTTGGATCATGAAAATTATTCGTTACGATGTCGGGTAAACTATCGATGTCAGATTTTAGAACTTCATTCTCACTAGGTGACGGTGGAGATCTCGGCCACCTAATTTTAGATATTTTCTCTTCGAAGAACCGTGAGTTCAATGGCCCTTTTGGTCCAAATACGGATTCCAAGTAATGTTCCAAACCTTCTGCCCGACCGTTCATCTGAATAAATAGTATTATGTATTTCAGTTAATCATTTTCATCAATAGAATAGCATTATATGTATATGCTTACCTCGAATAGATTAATTGATTCACCAAAAATATCAACTGTTAAATTCAACATGGCCGATTTTGGTACATACGAAGATGGCGAAAATATGACATTGGCCTCATAATTACCACCTATAACATTGATATTATAGTATCTGGGACTGATTCTAATATCAATATAAACTTACCTGCATTATATTCGTCAAAGAACACGGACCCTTCGTAGTTATGAGAAAATTTACGGATATCACTGCTAAATTTCTTGACCAAGTCTTTATCAGCAAGTAAACTTTGGATTTCGATTCTGCTTGGAATTGAAGATTTCATTAAATTTTGCAAATGACTCCAGATAAATGAGCCCACTGAAATTAATTTACATTATAATAGAAACGTATTTATTAATAACAAAAGGAATTTAAGTCTTTATGAATAACAAATCATACCTTGATTTACTTCTTCCTCTTGCAAACAATGCCGGACAGTTCGAATTGTTATGTAATCTGGGCATCGCATCATTTGTAGATACGCAGCAATACGAACTTCCGTGTCAATTTTCTGAGTACGGAACAATTTTAAAAAGCGATCCCGTGTATTGATGCAAGGTAATCTCCTATGTGTGTCCACTGCCGCTACTCGTACCTCTGCGGATAGTTCGTCATCCATTATCATTTCCCACAAAGTGTCCTCAAACGGCTCAGAAACGATACCAATGTTTGCTAAGCCCTTTAAAGCTACAAGTATCTGCAATATACATATGATAACCATAATTGACCGAACATAATATTTCACATACAAATAAGATTAATTGAAAAACTCAAAAATTGTTATACTTATTTTAATTGCTTCATGTTACCTACTTTTTCTCGTGTTTTCTTTCCATCATTTCTACTAGTGTAACTTTCCGTTACTCTCCTCTCAAGCTGGGAAATTATATCCTGCACCGATATACTGTCGTAACAATTTGATGTGATTCTACAGTAGGAATGTGTCACAGTAGCAATACTTAAAGTAACTGCTGGATCTTCTGTGTCATGTTGCAACAAGTCGATCAGCGATACAAGCATTGTCTCTGTGGGTCTTGGTATGAATGATAGTGCTATAAGCCATTCATGTACAGTATCTTTAGGTACACCACCATGAATGATAATGTCTTTCATCAGCGAAACAGCAGCATTGCTTCCGAGGAAGGGTAAAGCATCCAATATATGTTTCCTTAATTTTAATATAGAAATTAAACTTTATGTACTATGAAAATAAAAATATATTTAAACAATCATAAAAATATTAAATATTTACCTGCCCGTCCCACATATCACCTTAGCTCTATTGTATAACTGATGCAAAGCTATATTCGATAATTGTCTTGCCGTATGAATAAACTTCGTGAAGAGATTCGAAAATTCTATGTGCATATCATCATTGCTCAGCTTGCATAACTTCTTTATCAGATCTCTTGATTCCCTTAGTTCGCCGGATGTCGGTTTCGGGGTAGACACGTGATTAAAAAGTAAATTCGTACGCCGTTCTACCGTATCTGCCTGAGGTTCTTCATATCCCAGTTCTTCAAGTTCTTTAACCAGAATTAGTTTCTGTCTGGCTACTGTTGCTGCACCCGCAGCATTGTTTGAGAACGGTTGGAACATGTGTGTTTCATGGCAAATAATTTGATTGTAGATGTGATGATCGATTGACAGTTCACAAGTCACATTGGATTTTATTATTGGTATTACTTGGTAATTCTAAATAAATTTCATCAAGTATTAATTTGCAGTTTATTAATTTGTATATTTATACTTACTGCTCTAAAACTATATGGCGTGCTTTGAAGAATAGACTGATGCTTATATCGATTATTGCAATTTGCGATATCCTTAGTTTTTTGAATGATAAGGCTGGTATTCCGAGCTCCTTCTAAAGTATACTTGGTTGGACAAGTGCCATGTACGTCTGTTTCCACGGTATCATGATCTAAATCGAATCGCCGCATTGTGTTATGCAACAATGTAAGTACACCCCGTTTGAAATTCAGTACCCAGTTTGTTTCCAATTCCATTGGACACAATTCCGTCACCATGCCATCGTGATATGAAAACCTGTATAGAGTGTATTTTTAAAACTGATTTCTTTGTAATTACATCTAGGATACTAGATCTCATCTTTCCTAAAATTTTGGGACATTACCTCAGAGGATTTTTTGTTATCGCTTCCGAAAACGCTGTCGTCTGTTCATGATCAGGTGTTTCATTTTCCCGAACGCTCAACCGTACTCCATTAAATACCAAAGTGCCCTCACAATGACCCGTGAATTCCAAAACAACATCCGCATCAATATGCAGACTAGACGAGTTTTTACTTGTTCCCTCAAATAATGTGTCGACATCCACTGAATACTGATACTTGTATTTTACTCCTGGCTTGTAATTGAATTTTTTACTACCGTCTAGACAGAACAAATTATGAATTAAATAATAATTAAGTGATTAATTTCGTTGGCGGTATCGTAAGCAACATTTAAGAGCTAGAATCATATTTCTCTTTGTGGTTAATGTATTTTCTGTAAATGTTCAAAATTCAGTATAATTGCAATATTATATCAATAAATTGAATTTGATTCATCATCACAAAAAGGATTCCCTATCCATTTATTATAATACCAGTTAAATTGCAGTGAGACATACATAGAATAGCATAACTACGTATTCATGCTTTTAGTTTCATAAACCTTGTAGAATTGACTTTCATATGAATAGACAGATGCGGGTCAATGTATTCACAATTTACAGAATTTTATTTAATAGTCTGCATTCGAATATAAGAAATAAAAAATATCTAAAAAATTCACACTTACGATCACATTTTGGTCTTCCGCAAATATTTGGATCTTTTAACGGATCTAAAAAAAAAAGAAAAATATCTACAGTTCAAAGCAATTGTCATACAAATATGTATGTATCTTCAGAAGAATTTCTATATTTAGCATTACACTAACTAAAGCTAAAATAATTAGTTTAGTAGGTATATATAAATTAGAATAATCTTATTAGCACAGTGTTTCCCAACCTTTTTTAAGTCGCGACCCCCTTTCTTAATGGCCAAGTATCGTTTAGCTTCTATCTGCTAATAATTAGTAGATAGAAGCTGAAATGTAATTTCTAATGTTTACTTTAAATAATTACTTATCATTAATTCATCAGAGCTATATTTTATGATTGATTAATTAATTAATTATAAGTAGACTTATTTATTTGTGGTATCATAATCAGTAATATCAATTAAATATAACGCAGTATTAAGGAAATGTTTAGAACGCATTTACGTAATATTAGACAGAAATAATTTATTGATTGATAAATCTGTCTTATCTGTTAGAACATTGAAAAATTAAAATTCTCCTCCATGCGTCATATACTAATCAAATTATGTATTATTTTTAACTTGAATGATAACAATTTTCATTGTTTTTTTTTGTGAATATTCATTACAACTTTAAAATTATAATATGGAGGTATACTATTAAATATCTTCCTACTAGCAAGTTCTTAGATTTTTGTCATTCCTTAGTACAATGTAATTATTAGGAAATTCATTATACCATTAAGTGAATGTGTCCTAGCTACATACGACAATAAAATATAAACAAGCACGGGTTCACATTAATGAGGAAGACAAATTAACTGCGTCAGGATAGTACTGCAACAACACTAGTATCAGTGTAGATGCGTTTCTAACTAAAGTACGAATCAGGAAAACAATAGGCCTATAGACTTTATAAATTTCATTACGTAGAACAGAAAAAATCTATCATGTTTTTGTATCATAGAGACTGGTGTCGAAATATTTATGTTATATATTATGAAGAGATCAGTTATATTTTCAAAGTATAAACATCTATTTAAAAATAATAATTTGGTTTCGATTTTACTTTAAATAATTCAAACTCCGAAGGTCTTTTGCACGTATGTATCAAGTAATAGGTTATATATTGCATCGGTACTTACTGTACTGCGCTGAAGTTTCTGCCACTATCACCAATAAAAGAAACAGCCATTTTCGCTTCATGGCTGCAATGCTGCCAGTGTTTTCTAGAATTATTTGCACTTATTAATCACACAAATATTACACCTACGATTTCTGAAGCATTTAATTATAATCTAAATATTGTTGCACTGTTTGTTGGCGAAGAGATGTTACAGATACATTAGGTCTTGTGTCGAGTGACATCTGACCGACTAATGATGGTGATGAGTGGTGAAACACGGTATGAATGACGTAGGGTTCATCTAGTGATATGAACGGGTAAAGGTCGAGCTCAACATTGGCCTAATTCAACATAACAGATAATAAGATCAAAGGGTCAGAGGTCACGGACCAGACATCTATTCCCTATCGATATATTAGTTGTGCATTGAATTAGTTCGATCAGTGATCATTTATTAATTTTTTTTATAATTTTAGTTAAATTGGAAAAAAGTTAGTACATACATACATAACATCACGCCTTTCCCATTACTGGGGTAGCAGGCCCCTTATTCCTTACAATCACTCAAAATATTTAATACATATTATATAGAAAACTGCCTTTCATTCCTTATTTTCTAACAATTGCTCGGCAAATACTCCTATCCATACATAACTGTCTCGCCTCGTTAATATCCAGACACCTTGTCATACATGCTCTCCTATTATTTCTGCTTATAATTTTACGTTCAAGTTAGTAAATCTATAATTTTACAAAGTTTAAGTTTACTACGATTTAAACTTTTACAATAACATACTTATATTTTAAAAAAAATATTATAAAACCATACATTTACGCGAAAGATAATTTTTTTTTTCGTTTTTAATTGAAAAGAAATTACAATACATCCTGTTCAAAGTTTTAATCAGTATGCATTCCTGCTCATAAAATAAACATGAAAGCGTACGTTCTGATTGGATAATTGTATCCGGTATATACACTATTGCGCAAACACTTTAAAATGTTTTCATTGAGAAAAGATAAATAAGACACAGCACTGATAGTGAATGACGTGAAGATTCTTTAATATACGTTGTTTCCCGTTCCTTCCTTTATCTGTATAATGACTCACAGATATTGATTATGATCATATTCTACCAAAATTGAAAGAAATTTTGACATTCTGTTACTGTCTGTTACATATAGAGAAAACGCAATCTCCATCTGAAAATGTTATTGCCATCCTTATTGAAAAAATTGTAGTACTCAACTCGTGTTATCCAAACAACACCTCACCCCCGTCCCTATATTCTACACGTACGTATATGAAACTGAGTTTAATATAATAATAAGTATTTTTGGAGTGTTGTATATAATATACATACAATATACTAAAAATAAATATTATTCTATAAATACCTGCCATGAACTATTACAATTTTAGCACATTTTTACTGCTAGTGATAACTTATTACATTTCTAAATTAGTATAAACATTACAGTTATGTGCAATTATATACATTCTTCTAATTTTTATTATATATATATATATATATATATATATATATATATATATATATATATATATATATATATATGTATGTATACTTTCGGCGTGCACGTTAAAAAATGTAAAATTGTTGGAACATTTAAAACATTATACATGTATGTTTTAAACTACATAAATAAAAAAATACGAAATACTTGTCTATTCAATTTAAATTGATAAAAAGACTTGTTTATAATCATACTGTTATAACCTTGAAGCTATAAACAAATCTTGTTTTGTATAAAGTGGCTAATCTACACCTCTCTTTTCTATGTCCTCATTTTTACATGGAATAAATCATTCGTAACTGTGATTTCGAATCGTCAGCATTGTGAACGTGTTGAAAGTGAAAATGATTATTGTTGCAGTGGTACTTGTTATAGTCGTAATAACATTACACGTTCTTGTCAAAGTGTATGCTGTGGTAACTTTAGGAAGATGTACTTCCAAACAAAATCTTCGTGGGAAAACTGCTTTAGTTACCGGATCGAATAGAGGTTATATTTTAGTTATGTAGAGGGCTTATAAATGTATTTAATATCTGATTATTTCAGGAGTGGGATATTATACCGCATTAGATCTTGCCAGAAGAGGTGCCCGAATAATACTGACAAGTATAAATATAGAAGATGGAAAAAAGGCACGAGAAAAAATAACAAAAATAACTGGAAATACAAATATTGTTGTCAAATATCTAGATCTTCGGTATTTAAAAAACATACGTACATTTGCTGATGATATCTTGAAAACTGAGAAAAAATTAGACATATTAGTAAATAATGCAGGTGCTCTAGGTTTTGATACAGGACCCACAGAAGATGGTTTGCCAGCAGGAATGCAAATTAATCATTACGGGCCATTTTTGCTAACGAACTTGCTCTTAGGTAAATATTCTACTATGGATGCTTAAAATGATACATTTAGCCTGAGGCGTCCGATTTCTATTGACCCCATTTCATAGATGTTTGTGAAAATTAGTTTCAAATATTTATAGCCAAAATACATATTACAGGTCTTTTGAAAGAAAGTTCTCCAAGTCGCATAGTGAATGTCAGTTCTTGTATGTGTCAGTTTTCTATTTGTTTCAACGAAGACAATATAAACAGTTCGTTTGAGACACTGCGCCAGGCAACTGAATATTCAAATAGTAAACTCTGTGTACTTTTGACAACATTCGAAATGAGTAAAAGACTAGCGGGCAGTGGAGTAACTGTCAATTGCCTTCATCCAGGCGCAGTGTTTAGTCAAATATACCGTGAAGCAAAATGGGACATTCTCAAACTGTTTTATTATATTTACGGCCTTTTATATTTTAAGGTACAAATACAAAATGAATCCATAAATAGAAACAAGCCAATTTATTTATAAGCCAATTATAATAATTTAACATTATGATACATTTGTAGAGTTCAGAAGAAGGCGCCCAAACATCTATTTACTTGGCTGTAGATGAAAACGTCGAAGGAGTGACAGGAAAGTATTTCAGTGACTGCAGAGTATCTACCCCGTGGGTAAAGATTAATGATAAGAGGTTGCAGAAAGTCTGGTACCAAAGTACACACAGTGTTAATTTGTCCTCAGAAGAAATGCATTGTTAATAACGAAATTTAGAGTTGGTAGTTATGTACAGTATGCGAAAAAGAAATGAATTATTTTCTTACATAAACATGTTTGCCGCTTCTGTTATTTACACAAGACGCTGCTGTGTAAAATCGATAACGGAAATACTAACCGTAACATATGAATATGTACATCATTGTTCATCTTGAAATGAAATTCTGTATTGTTCAATAATGGACTTTTGTATGGTTTAATCTTTGATAAAATGATTTACTAGCAATATCAGTAATTTTCAGATACTAGTTCTTTTTCATAAACTACGTTTTTGTTATTTATAATTAGTAACTAGATAGGTGAAACGTCATATCAAAAAAGCATTAACCAGGGATTCCCCGTACATTGTCACAACCTAGTAAAAATTTTAATTAATAATTAATCAATTACATAAAAATTTAACGCAAACTCAATATATTGCTATAAAATGCAATATTTTTCGTCTAAATAAATTTGTTAATATATGAATTAAAAGATACTCAGTTTGAAGTAATTGATGCCAACTATGGTATAGAGATATGAACAATATGTCATATTATATAAACTGTGTCCGAATATAAAATCAGAGAATATGTATAAAAAACATTCATATATTGTAGAAAAGGGTAATTATTCGATCATATTGTGACTCAATTTAATTTTGTAAAGCTAGCGAATGGTTTAGGTAGTACTTGTTGGCAACACTGAACATGTAGCTGCAGGAAATTTTATGCAATTTATGTCAGGTTTATGCTGTGCCGGTTATTGTGCAGTTGTTGTAAGGTCACTTTTTTAATAAAAATACAAAACATAATTTATCCAGAAGTGTTTTATATATGCTATATAGAAGCTGAAAAACAGGATGGCGCAAATAAATATAGCAGGTAAAGTAAAATATTATATTAGAAATAATACTTATTAGTAATATGTACATGTGAATCTTAATTCAAAAGTTTATAAATTGTGAACAATACAAGAAGAAAAATATATAAAATTGTTGAAAAAGAAATATATTGCATATTCTGACCATGACCATGACACATACAGCAATCATACAACGTCGTAGAAATTATGATGAAAAAAAGAACACACTCGTCTATGATGAAAAATAGCGGTTCCAGTATTTTCATCACACAGCAATACGATGAAACCAAGGTGTCTCATTCCACACGTATCTTTTCTGTCTCATTTTACGTTAGTTTGGGTTTATATTTGTCATTTTAGTTTGAAAAATGGATGCGTTCTGTTTTGTCATCATATTTTCTACGACACTGTATGACGCTGAATCTGTATGCGGCTGTATTGATAGGTGCAGATAGGTGTACCATGGGCATAACGACGGTCCAGTTATTTGTTTTTGAAATATGAGATTGCGTTTATAACACAAATATAGTGATATTGCTACAATCTCGACATTCTTAAATTACTGTTGATTTTATGAACCTATCGGTGAAATACTATTCGTTTATATTACCCTCTTCTATCAGTATATATCCAATACATAATTTCGTTACGCCACTGGCGTATCATAACCTAGAACTTGGAAAACACAATTTATACTACAAAAATACCTTGATACAGTTATTTTAAAAATAATTTAATATATAAAGACAAAATGTAATAATTACTATATAAAAATTGTTACCAGTTGATTTTTGTTATTGCTAAATACACTATCTTCTCCATTACAGTGTAGTGTACACTCTTATACTTTTAATCGAAAAAATCGTGATCGTGATATACTTATGTAGTTTTTGTTAAAAATATATCTAATTTATATCTGCATTATAATATGATTCTGTACATCAACTTCAGTCATTTCGTTTCTATTTTAGGTTACAGTCGCAGGTTTTCAATACGAATTGTACTATTATTATTAGTTTCTTTTCCTACATGCTGGAGCATGTCACTAATTGAAATAGGAAGTATGTTTAGGGATAAAAGATGTATAGAAGGTTAGCAAATTTATGAAATTTAATGAAATTTGAAGAAAACTGTAAAATCGATTCTCTTTCTCTACTTATGTGTGTAATGTATATGCAAATAGGTACGGTAATATCCATGCCTGATGGCCCAGTAATAACAACTGCTTCTACGCAAGAAACATCTACCAGACCAGTGCAATTACGTTCGTATATACATATCATATATTTTTTAAATTACGCATTGTAAGTACAATCTATTACATTTTTAGTATCTGAAACTATTTCGGATTTTGCAACCATATTACCAAAACTACAATCAGCCATGAATATGTTACCTAATTTTTCTCCAAACTCGTCACCCAAGTTTTCTAGTGTACCCGAACAAACCCCTATGAGTCTTATAAATGAACTCGCCCAATATAATGACATTGAGTATAAATATAAATTGATAAACGAAGATGGACCAGCACATCGAAAGCGTTTTACAATTGCGCTGCAACTTGGTAACGAAGAGTATATTGCTGATAGTACTAGCATTAAAAAAGCACAACATGCTGCTGCAGCAAAAGCTTTATCTAATACAAACTTCCGTCAACGACCAATGAAAACAAAAGGCCGTGGTAAAAATAAGTCCGTAATCACTCCTGCAATGAAATTACAAGAATTGGCCATGCAACTTGGTAAAAAAATGTTCTATAAAGAGGACGCAATAGATAATGTACATTCCTCACAAAGGGACCATGACAATAAATATGTAGTTTTTGACGAAAAAGATAACCTGAGTACACATCATATGTATCAATACGAATATAATCAAAATGCCAACCAAAATAATTATGTTTCTAATGAAATATTTAACTCAATTCTTCGATTTGGCTCGCGCGAATATGCTGGAAAAGGACGATCTAAACAAGCAGCTCGCTATAACGCAGCTGAAAATGCATTAAAAGAATTTCAGAGTCTGCCTTCTTTTGGTGATGGTAATAACGATCATTGTCAATTAGGGAATGAATTTGCTAATATGATCAATCAAAACATTGGCAAGTCACCGATTAGTATAGTTCATGAAATAGGGGCCAAGAAAAAGATTAATGTAGCATTTGAGTTAATCAGCACAACTGGACCTGGTCATGCACAAGTGTTCGGCACTAGATGTAGTTTTGGCCACTTAGTAGCAGACGGCACAGGAAGTAGTAAGAAAAAATCGAAAAATGATGCCGCTGAAAAAATGCTTTTACTTTTGAGAATGCAGCCAGATCAATGTATTGATGATTCTACTCAGAAAACAACACGAAAACGTAAGAAGAGGAAAAATAAGAAGAAGAATCCGAAATTAGTAAAATTGAATACGGTAAGTAGGTATATAAATATATCTACTATGTTTTTCTAAATCATATGTTTATCAGGAAAATCCAAGCGAATATAACAATGAAATAAATCAGATACAACAAATTATTAAGAAACTGGAACCCAGGCTGTCCTCTTTAGGGGATTACAGTATTACAAATTTTGGTACTGGATCTCTTAAAAAATCATCAAATCGTGCCACATCTGAATTCCTAGATAAACAAAACACTCCACAGTCTATTAAACCATCTACTAAAATTGATCATAAGTCAAACAAGATTGAACTATCCAAACCGAAAGCTATACGCGACAAAATGGAAACACCTGTTGGGAATAGAAATGATAATCCATTATTACCAGACATGTTGGAAATTGGAGATAATTTGAATGGAAAAGTACATTAATATTATTTGATACTATACATATACAAATGTTTTTTTTTTTTTTTTCAAAAATATCTAGAAATTTACATAAAAATGTGTTTTATTTCAGTTGAATTTGAATATGGATATGTACCAAACACTAGCGAAAGATTTTCTAAATGCTGATATCGAAAAAGCAGCAGGTTCATTACTTCGAAACATTAACACGAATAACTTTAAACAATCAAAAATATCACCATCGGCAACAAGAGACACATTCAAAGAAGAATTGTTGTATATGACAGATCTTTTAGATGTAGAAGTAAAGTTTGCAGATTTTCTCACAGCTAGTAACGATATGCACATGTCTTTAGTTTCACTCAGCACCAATCCTGGACGTGTATGTATTGGAGAAGGACCAAATAAAGAGATTTCTCAGGAGAAAGCAGCTGCAGAAGCTCTATTTGATCTCTCTGAACAAGGTCTGGACAACATGATTTCAAGACAAGGTTAAATACTTGTGTGTAATTATTGTTTGTTATTGGTTGTAATATTATTAACTAAAACTATCAGTCATTTTACCACAGTTACAAACAAATAACCAGTACAATTTTGTACGTGCATTGCCCATTACCAGTTATATTAATATCTCCATAACAGATAGTAACTTTTCAGTACATTTAGAAATATTTGTTCAGTTTTATCAATCATAGCATAAATAAAAATTCATTTTTGCACTAAAAAAACAGCCAAACAAATATCGTCATGTTTAATAGTGATTTAGAACATAATACATGTATATAAACTATATGTAGGAAAGAAGAGATGTGTAGATTACACGTAATGGAAAATAAATAATTTTAATACTAAGCGATAAAATGTATTAGAAGAAAAATATTTTTATATCTATAAACAGAAGAAATAAATGTATATCCCTTAAAGCTTCTGTGCAAATTTCGAATTAAAAAATCCTGTATGGAGCTTTAATAGATAATAGGTTTATGTAAAAACACTGTTTAAACGAACAACTGATACATTTTCTCAACACATGTAATAACATTATGTATATCAATGTACCGGGATTCTAAGAGCCTTGATGCTGAAGGACTCAAAAATTAATAAATTAAAAAAAAAACACTGTTTAATATTAATGAATTATGTACTTAATTTTAATTTCCAAACTTAGTTGTAAAGTTGTAAATATATGTATCGCTCATTTTAATTAAGTTCTTACCAAATAAATTACATTAGTTTCAAAATTTGTATATTATTTTTTGTTGCATATATCAATGATATTTTCACAACTGTCACCAATCAAGACTTGTAAAAAAATAGAATAGGTACCCGAAACAAGGAACACTCACGGGTATATTTGGGAAAACCCCAATATGTATATATTGTCAACCTTGTCGGGTGGAAAGACCGAGCCTATAATCACGTCATGTATGTAATATAAACATTTTTAAACCAATGTTAAAGTAGGTACACATTAAATACACAAGAGTATTCTACATACCTTGGATAGAGAGTATTACTTGAACAATGTGATATGTTAAGTAACTTACTCATTTACGGGTAATAAAAATTTAATTTCGCACTAATAAAAATAAACATGTTTGTAAATATTTACACGGAGAAGCTATAAAAAACTGCTAATTTTATCTTAAAGCAATGAGTTTAAGAAATAAAATATTTATCCACTATTGTTAAATAAATATTTTCCACATGTACGTATATTTAAGAAAATACGTAAATGTTTATAAATATTTGCATATCTATACGTATAAAATTATAGTAACAAAAGTTAACACTGCAAATAATTTACTACATATAATTTGCTAATACGAAATTTGATAGAAATCAGAATGCAGGTTATTGAAGCAAAGTAGATTTTCATTTATGGAATTTAACCTTTACAGAGATATACATTAAATCCTATTCAAAGTACATATTTGTAAATCTTTTTTCTTTGTATTTGATGCTAATTAATTCTACAAAAACTGTTTATACTTGAATGCACGTGCAAAAACGTCATCGTCATATTTCTGTTAAAATGAACATTTATTACATGCAAATAACAATAATATTTAACATTAAAAATTATTTAAAATGTACATAGTTGAATGAGTTATTGCTATTTAATATTTGATAGTGGATAAAAAAATAATTGCAAATGAATGACTATTATTAACTTCACATTCTATTAAGCAAGTTTAAAATTCGTTACAAAAATTTAACTAGCGTTAACATGGCATCTAATTGCATCTTTCAACATCAATCAGTATGTATTACACCTACTTTACATCATTACTCATTAATATCTACTTATAGAATGAATATTATAGCTAACATAATTTGACACTCAATATTTTGTTTATACTGCACGTGTATGTGAGATAAGAGTTATAAAAATTATTTAAAACATACAGTATGCATGTAAATAAACATTATTAATGTTCAATTAGTTAAGTAACAGATTTCGTCATGATTAATCAAGTTAGTATGTATATATTTTCTCTCTCATTTTGGAATCATTTCACGTTGTGAAAGTTGAACCGGTAAAATAACAAATTTAACATTTCACCAAGAAATTAAATACATAATATGTCATACATATTTTTTGTACTTTTCATTTTTTTCGTTTCTTCTGAATACATGGATGAAAAAACCGGACGATATAAATCGTAAGAAACTACACAAATACTTGTTGCTGTGTTATAATGGAATATCACTAGACTATTTTATCTCTGTAATTCATATGTACATGTAATAAATCATGTACAAATCTTAAGATCTGCATACATTTGTTTCCCGAACTTTCGCATTTGTGGTTGGTTGTGCAGTAACCAGTAGTACATTTACTATAATCCAGACAACATGTGGAAAATATTGCTGTGCGTTTATTTCATAAGTTTCGATATTGTAACGACTTTTGCAACAAATAATTCTTTGTTCGAACTATCCATAATTCATATGAATGATTTTCATGCACGGTATGTATTTGATTTGATTTTGATATAAATAATTGATAACTTTTTAGGAAACAATAACAAAATGAACTATTTTAATAACAATAGCATTAGATTGAGTTGAAAGTGATAAATACCCTCGCTACTATTTCAGTAATATGATAATTCATCTTCCGATAACATTCAAAAAGGATATGAGAAAATAAAATGAATTAATATTCGATTTTAACAATAATTATAAATTTAATCTAAGTTACCTTGAATATAAGTTTTTGTACAGGTAATAATGCAGTTTTTTTCCTCTTTTTGCGTGCTGAATGTAATTTACAATAAGATTCTTATATTGAATGTAATAACGCTACTGGAAAAATGTACTAATTAATATGCCTTGTAATTAAAGCTTTGTTTAACAGTATTATTTTGCGGACTAACTAAATTTTGCTTACATCTGAACTGTATTTTGATTACATTTACAATTTTTTTTCCAGATTTGAAGAGACAACGCCACAATCCACTCGATGTAAAAACACTGGTTGCGTTGGAGGATTTTCAAGATTATATACAGCGGCTCACGCTTTGGTCAATAACAGAACCAACGCAATATTTCTAAACGCTGGAGATAATTTCCAAGGCACTTTATGGTATAATCAATTTGGGTGGAACGTTACACAATACTTTCTGAACAAATTGCCTACTGATGCATATGTAAGTTCAATTTATATTTTGTATGTTATCAAGATAGTAATATGGAATGATTATTTAGGTTTTAGGCAACCATGAATTTGATCAAGGTATAGAGGGAGTCATACCTTTTATAAAAGCACTGAACGCACCAACCGTGGTGGCGAATATAAATGATACATTAGAACCTTCTATACAAGGTTTGTACAATAAAAGTACTGTTATAGAACGAAGTGGCAGAAAGATTGGCATAATTGGAGTCATATTGTCTACTACTAATGTAAGTAAGCTAAACATTTTTAAAAACAAATTGAAATAAATATCTTGAAATGTATTATTTTCAGCAAATATCAAGTACAGGCAATCTAAGTTTTACCGACGAAGTGGAAGCTGTCAAAAAAGAAGCCGCTTATTTAATTAAAAACAAAAATTGTTCAATTATTATAGTTCTTTCACACTGTGGTATAGAAGTTGATAAAAAAATAGCTGAGGAAGCTGGTCCACATGTAGGTTTGGTAGTCGGTGGTCATACACACACATTTCTATACAGCGGTTCAAATCCTCCAGGCCCTGAGAAACCAAGGGGTACGTACCCTGTAGTTGTCACGAACAAGGAAGGCAAAAAGGTGTTAGTTGTGCAGGCATCTTACAATACGTTATATCTGGGTAATCTAACAGTCTGGTACGACAGCAATGGAAATGTCAAAGCCTGGGATGGTAATCCTATTTATCTTGATGACAGAATATCTCAAGGTAATTTATAAAATGTCTAGTAAAATATCTGTTAAGAGTATAAATTTATTTATTTAATTCTTTGTTTTTCTAATACAAAATATTGCAGATTCAAATATTAACAACGAGCTGAAAATATGGAAAGACCAAGTTGATATGTTCGGTAATACAGTTCTTGGCTTCAGTCAAGTGTTCCTGAACAGAAGTACGAGAAGAACGGGTGAAAGTAATATTGGATCATTCTTCGCAGATGCCATGGTAGATTATGTAAGTGTTCTCTTTATATGAAATAAGAAATATTGATAATGTATGTCTTATAAATATTTTTTTTTATGTAGTACGTAGATAAAGCGGAAACAGGATCATGGACATATGTTTCAATGGCAATTATCAATTCAGGAGCTTTAAGAACTTCGCTTTTTCCAGGAGGTAAGCATCTAATATTCGTGAACAATAACTTTAAATGTCTGTGCTAATACCGCATCATTTATAGATATAACCGTATATGATCTGGTAGCAGCCCAACCGTTTGGTAACACCTTAGACTGTGGTGAACTAACTGGTCAGGATATCAAAGACTTTCTGGAATACTCAGTTACTCCTTCTGCTGTAAGGAAGTATCAATTTCATGAATTCTTACAAGTATCAGGTATACGCGTCGTATTTGACACATCGAGACCAGTTGGTTCAAGAGTAACGTCTTTAAAATTACTATGCAATGAATGCCTTACGCCAGTGTACTCGTATGTGAATTACAGTCAAACCTATCGTATTATTGTACCATCTTTCATAGCGAATGGTGGCGATGGATATGTAATGATAAGAGACAACTTGAAAAATAGAAAAACAGGTCCCAAAGATATCGAAGTATTCTCAGAGTATGTGCGCAAAAGAAGTAAGATTACTCAAGGTGATGACGAAAGAATAATACTATTGGATTCGGAAAGAATACAAGACTCTGTAGAATATAACAGTTCCTCATCACTACATGTATCAGTTGTGGCAATGATTGTTATATATGTAACAAATAGTTTATTTTGTTTTAATTGGTTTTAAATTTGTAAAATATATTTTTAAGTAGTATGAATTTAGTCTTTCTCATAAAACCATTACAAGATAATTATGTAAAAAACATATTTTCTGTGAGAAAATTATACGTTCTATTAATATATGTATATGAAGGTTAGACGTAAATACAAATTAATAATACAGAAGTAAACATATTTCAAATTTATTTAAAAAATTATATCATTTTACATTATTACGAAAAAATTGGCTTGTATACTGTATAACATTGCGATATATTTACAAAAAAATGTTTATTTAAAAATATGACAAAATATTAACAATTTGAAACATAATTCATAATACCAGTCAAAGACATTAAAATTTCATTCATGTACAATAATTTTTGAAACCGTACGGTGCCTTAGGTTGGTTGTAGTTTAGGAAATCTATTAAAATGGAGTTCATTTCTTGTTTGAGATTATCATCCGTAACGGGAAGTGTTTGAGCGTTAATTGCAGCATCGGTGCACGTATCGTAGGTATGATGATCCATTACATTCAATAATTTGCGCAACATTACCGCAATTCTGCCCGACATCTCGGCTAAACAAACATTGTGAATATAGGTTAGAGGTGGGAATCCTTTGATACGAGAGCGGACATTCAAAATCCCTGATCGGAAGGTAGTGAGGTTGTTCTTAATGCTGACGGGATCATTTAATGATATTAGTTGATTATAATGGACACTGAGTTTTGCGAAATCTAACATTAAGCCACCAGTTTGATCCCAGTTGGCTAATAAATCTTTATGTTCTGATAACGGTGTTAATAGTTTGATGAGGAAATCGTAATCATCTGTAAAAATGAACAAATATTACTGATGTGCACATGTATAAAATAGTTTTAATAAAATATCTGAATGTATTATTTCTTTTGATAACGTAAAATTGTAATTAGAAGTACTTACAGCACAAGTAATGGTCTGGTATTAAATGCATCATGATTATATCATGCGTATCTTCCCAGTTTTTAGCATAGAACGAATAATAGATAGCCTCCTTGTAGTTCCGTTTGAGAAGTGCTAATGTTGCTCTGGATGAATCGATCCATTCGCTAGGTATGTGGAAATCTTTTACTAGCATTTTCTCTCTAACTTGATACTCATTTGAAGATTCATTGTACAGTTGCACATGACGATCTAATATATTCATTATGTGTATTTTCTTAACATCCGCTTCTTCAATGAAGAGTAGTACAAAGATAGCCCAATGCCACAGACCCATTTGTTCTAGTTGAGCTGCAAAACTGATGTGCATATGTTGTTTTGCTTGATTACTGATATCATCATGGCCTAGTGCTGTTAATGTTTGTAATAAGAGCCAACTGAAATAGAAATCATTGTTTATACAAAATGTCGGCTGTCGCGGAATTTCCTATGGTTCTTACCTTAATCTATAGTCCAACGCATCATTTGTTTGTGAAAATGGATTCAGCACATGTATCAGTGCATGCGCATTGTCACTGTAGAATTTCAGTAACTGAAATTTCAGATCGTACACATCATCTGAAGCACATTCATATGACGGTAATGGTTTCGCCGTGTGCATATTGTCCATAAAAGTGCGTTCGTACATGTTAATTGCATCACTAAGTGGTTTTGCTGGTTCGATGACATACCTGAATAGAAACATGGAAAAGTATTGGAAAAAACATATGTGTACATATATAAATTCATCACTTACCAAAAATGCATCGCAAGAATACGCATCCAATCCATACCTTCATGGACACATACACAATTATTATCGTAGTTGGCGAACAATTTACCAGCTACAACCATGAAAAGTTTCAACAACCCTGTATCAATATTGTTATATACGTTAGACTGATTCCACAGTTCCAATTGTTTTTCCATATACGCTCGCAATGGTAGATTACTGGGCAATTGTGAAATAAACAGTGATAAATTAAAGTTTTTGTTATCAATAGCAATTTTTGCAGCTTCATTGATTCTATTGCCCGATATACATGTCAGTATATTCGACTGGAAGTCTTTATTCGTCCAATCGAGTTCATTGTTAACACTCTCATTAACAACATTTCTCAACCAAGTGCTAAATAGTCCTCGTCTAATGACTCTGTTATCGAATTTGTGTAAATCTGTGAAAAAAAAAAATATTATTGCCAGTACACATTAAAGATAGTTAACATTTATAATTACCATCGTCATTAATTTCACCCCACAATGTTACACAAAGATCCCATATTTGTTTATGATAATCAGTATGAGGCATGCTCTTCATTAAATCCTGATGACTCTCCAGTAACTGACAGCCGGCAACTGATGAAAAATATGGAACCTCGTTAACAATTTCTACTTTTGAAAAGTATAATTGGCTTTCCAAATGTTTCTCGATGGAATGCTGAAATATAATATTTAAAAATAAATACAAGTATAATGTTACAGAATAATAGCAAAAGTACTAGATGAAACATACCTCAAACGAAGTGCTGACGAAATTTTCCAATTTTTTCACAGATACACACTGCATAATTGTGGATGAGCATGAGCTAGTAGAATAAAGCACCGGATCTGTGCTGGATTTGTCTCCTTCAATATTATTGTAAGTCGATAAACATAACAATGTCATATTTTTTCCCCATCCGACTTTGAATGAACGCCCTTTGAATGCCGCAGCATCGGCTATATTGCAGTTATTAATATGTGACTGCGATATGGGCAAAATACCTATAAACATATCTTCATGTTACTTTGTAAAATACAAATATAGAAATCTAAATTTAGAAATGAAATTTACCTGTTAGTAGTGAGACTGGAATAGTTTCTGGTTTTTCAGGAATACAAATGGAACTGTTCATATTTTCTAAAAATCAATCATAATAATGAGTACACACAATACAATAGATTCGTTACATTTGTAACAAATAATTTACCTTCAAATATATCCATGGTCAAATTTGCTTCATCATAACTTTCTTCAATTTGTAATTCGGGCCTTCGCGGAGAACTTTTAGACACATAATTCGCAATCTCTATTAGGCCACCAGCAGTACTAACAGCATCTAATAAATAATATTACAATTACAGTACAATGAAAACAGAACTTACGGAATATCCTCTTACCCGACATATCATCATAATCATCCATTTCTCTTTCGAAAAATGTTGATTTCATCAGAGTACATTTGGCTGGATCAGCTGATTTCATAGCTAAAGATGGGCTATACGTATCATAAGCATCACCGCACATGAATATATCAACACTATCACTGTGAATCTGATGCGGAGGAAACGGTGCTTCAGCAATATTCCGCAGTCCAACAATTTCCTTTGCAAGTCCAAGTCCCTGACCCACCATTTCCGGTTTATTTAAACCTTTATCTTCCGGCTTTCCAGCAAGAACAACGGTTTGTCCTGGTAATTTGTTTTCTGGCTTCTGAACTGTACTTTCATCATCTGATTCGTCTGAATCTCGGTGTCCATATTTTGAGAAGTGTTCCACCTTGAATACCCATGAACCAGTATCAGGTCTGTACTCGACAAAGCGCGTATTCTGTTTCTCACTCAATCGACGCAAACGACCAGCATAGTCCATTTTACTTAACGTCTCAACATCCGTCACTAACACTTTTGCTTTTTTGTTAAACGGCCACACTTTATCCAGCGTCACTTGAGCTCTACGGTTCAAACCTTGACCAACTGGTGGTTTTTTCGTTTCATCGGGATAGATGTTGATCTCTTTATGTCGAAAATGAATCAGCTCGTCAATGTTCAAGTTGGATACATCGAAAGCATCTAAGAAATAAACGTTTCCATAACCTTCTCTGCCTACTGTGAAACCTTTCACAACACAAGTGCCATCTTCGCCGATATATTTAACAAGCTCGTCCAAGGAAGGTACAGTGTAATACTCAGGACGAGTCAGGATAATTCCTGTCGGATGCGGATCGGCTGTATGTTTGGGAAATGATATACTACTGTTATTTAAGTTAGAATGATCATCTAATGTTAGATTTACACTACTATCTCGATTCCAGTCTTGTAATTCACTGGCTTCCGCAAATAGATCAGTATCATCGTCTCTATTATCTAGAAATAAATAATACACATTTGAATTTAGAGAATCACGTAATGTATTCACATATTTTACCTGCGTCTTCCTCATCTTCTGGTTCAGGAGAAATGAACAATGTCTTCGCAGGTGATGTAATCATTGTAGATGACAATGAAGGACGAAGTTCAGTATCATCAGCGTGTGAATTGTTTTTACTATCAAATGATGTTGTTAACTTGTCATCTTTTGTCAAGTCCACCGAATCCAAGATATTATCCTTCAGGTAGTTGTTTATTAGATTACCGATTTTATTCGGAGTGTTATCATTTTCTGATGCCAGCCAATTCGAGCCAGGCCTATTGAAATCATCATCGTTATTATCTAAGTTCTTGCGCAATACTAATCTCTTAGGGTTGTTATTGACACGAATATTAGACACAAGGGATTCATCTTTATGTTCCAAGCCATCAAACATGGGAATCTGGAAGAAATATAGTTAAACAAATGAATAGATTCCGAAATGGAAAGAATTTAAACAAATACTCGATGTTTTCTACATACACCATATAAGTTAATATACATCTAATTTTACCTTTCTTGAGAACACTTGTACTGGTTGTAACTTCTCTGCAGGTGAATTCGTAGGTGATTTGCTGACCGTATTCAGCAGAGCAATAAGTTCGCCTGGGTTAGTTGGCCGCGTCGAATCTTTGAGATCATTGTCCACCTCTGTTACATTGTTCAGAAGATTGGAGAGGCCATACGGCGTTGAGGACATGTTTATGATCTGTTGTTCACCACTAGTTTGGTTCGGATCTGCACCAGGAACACTAAAGTATACAACCAAATTAATAACAAAGATTTATTATTTACACTAGCCAATTCTCACCCAGTTTGAATACTAGTCCCGCCTGGATTAAACGATGGATTAGCAGCAGTATTGCCAAAACCAGGATTGAACATTCCCAGACTGTTACCAAACATAGTGTTTGGTTTATTAGCAGTGTTACCAAATAGGGATGTACCAGTACCCATTGATAAACCTGTACCTGTACAAAGAATCAAACAGAAAGTTTACACTTGGATCTAACGTTTATTTCTCTATTTTCAGTAGTTTACTTACCAAGGGTATTATTTGTATTAGTTGCTCCAAATAATGGAGCAGCGGGTTTATTAAAAGTAGAGTTAAACAGTGGTTGATTCGTCTGGCCAAATGTCGCCTGTCCAAACGCAGGTGCTGTAGTAGTCGATCCAAAACCACCAAATCCACTAGTAGTTTTAACGCCCGAAAACAAAGAACCTGCGTTTTGAGCTGCAGGTTGTGCAAACGAGTTGAAACCAATATTTGTTGGTGTTCCAATGTTGAATGGAGTTGTTTTATTTTGATTAAATAAACCAGTATTCTGAAAATATAGTAAATGTATTCGTACAAATAAAAGTACATGTCTATATAATCAAATAGTTAACAGACATACCTGTGTAGTGTTAGGTGCAAAGGATCCAAAAGTTGGTTGTGTACCGAAACCGGTAGTAGCTGGTTGTCCGAATAAAGAACTGGATTGTGTAGTAGCACCAAATGTTTTCCCAGCTGTGTTCGTTCCAAATAGGTTGTTTGTTTGTGGTGTGGTAGTGAACGGAAAAGTGGAAGCAGTGGAAGTTGTATTTGTACCGAATGCACCTACTGGTTTCCCAAACAATCCAGATGCTGTGTTGGTTGCTGGAGCGGCTCCAAAACCTGTATTCGCTTGGCCAAATGCTGTAAATATAATTAGTTAATTGACGATTTATTAGCAATACAAGATACTAAATTACAACTGAACTAAGGTCGGCATGAAATAAAATAAAGACAACATGTATATAATGAAAGTTACCTCCAGTCGGCGCTGCTGTTCCAAATACAGATTTATTTTCCTGTTGTCCGAACAACGTATTACTGGAAGTAGCCACTGCACCAGCACCAAACAGACCGCCACCGACTGGTTGCGACATGTTACCAAACAGACCAGTGGACGGTTGAGCGCCCTGCTGTGGCCCCTTCCTGTTTACTTGGTAGTCTTCCCAACGTAACTCTTCCAAGGACTTATTCTCGTATTCTTTCATACACGTAATACAATGATGTCGCGTGCTAATAGTCTGATTTATACTGCCTTTAACCATTGTGTCAGTCCCAGTAACTGGTGTAAATTTTAATACCGTACCCATTTGACTGTTAGTATTAGCACCAAATCCTATAAATTATATTTTCAAAATAAAAACATCACACTAAATGTTGGCTTATATATCTTAAATTACCTGTGGAGCCACCAAATAAATTCGACGAAGTTTGTCCAAATAATCCTGTACTTTGTTGTGGCTGTTGAGCAGCTGGTTGTCCAAAGAATCCTGTGCTACCAGTGTTAGAACCAAATCCAAAGCCAGCAGTTTTGTTTTGTTGACCAAAAGTTGAGGTGCTGGCTGCTCCAAATAGTCCACTGCTAGTTGGTTGAGCAGTTGTGTTCCCAAACATACCACTGCCTACAACAAAAATCGTAGTTAAATGTATTACTTTCTCAATTATAAAAAATATAAGGGGCAATTATTTTTAAAATAAACAGAACAATTCTATATATGTATGAAAAGATTCTAATCCATACCAAATGTTGGTTGAGTGGCAGCCGGTTGCCCAAAGGTAGCTGTAGGTGCTGCAGATGCAAACAGAGAGCCATGCTGTGAAGTAGAACCAAATAAGGGTGTTGATGTGGATCCAAATCCCGCTGAGGGAGTACCAAATCCTGTTGATGCTGGTTTACCAAATGCAGACTGTCCAAATGGATTTGGCGTTACATTGGATGAAAATCCTACAAAAATCACAATCGTTTACTATTATACTATACTGATTAAATAGGAACCTTTCTATCTCCACTCATAAAACAGAGAACGCTGGTAAACAATAACCTCAAAAACAATCTAAACGTACCGAACGAAGTATTATTTGCAGGTGTTCCAAAAGTTGGTTTTAAATTAGGAAACATTTTTCGTATCAAAATAAATTACATATACACTGAATTTAAAAATATTTATACACTAAAACTGTTATTGAACATGTACACCACTCAAATTTTGGACTAACACCAGACAAAAACACGGTTTTATCCGTTTTTATCTTACATTCAATGCATTCAAATGCGCAGTACTTATTAGTCAGGGTTGCACATATAAGCAAAAGAAAACCCTAAATTGTAAGAAATGAAATATATGTAGAATATTTAATTCATATATAGAACAAAACGTATAGTTTATTTGTTTTATGTCGATTTCCAACACAAGGTTATAAAATATCGTTTTCTTAAATAAGTTTTAACAAAATCGTATAATGTTTTGTAGTTATACGATGTTGGCAATAACAGATTAATTTCACTAAAGTATAATTCTGCCAATATGTAGCAAACTCCCTAATGAAAAATAAAGTAAATCTGAAACGCAAAATTACCTGAAATAATGAAATTGGCAGAAGCGTAATAAAAATCATTATAAAATTATATAAATTTATTATCTTTACGCATTAAATTACTTAAATCTACTATAAAAATAACTACCACATAGGGGAATATTTTATATACATGTTGAGTACATTGCTAAAATGCAAAGGCATTGTTAACAATATACGAGCATAATATGTCAGGGATAAAACTAAAATCCCTCCTAATATAAATGTATATATAGAACAATATCTTTTTTATTTAATGAGTCACTTCCGGCATTTCACAATGATGCACCATATAATGTAATAAATTTCCGATTGATGATTCATTTAAGGACTGCAGTTTCATAATATTGAAGAATCTTGCATCAGTTCCAGTGTTCTTTTGCAGAAATTGCAATAACTTTTAAATGTAATTTTCATTAATACGAATATAAATTAATTACTATTTCGTAGCAATATTTTGTATTTTTGTCTTTTTGATAACGGTAATGTAAAATGTAAGCGGGTGTAATTGTAAATTATTACCTACTGACTTTAGTTTTTATATATTTATGGATCCACAGCGTAATTAGTAAATGAGTTTTTTGCAATATTATTCCAAAAAATAATTAACTTATATTAACTCAGACATTCAATATAAAGACTTCGTTGTTAGTTTTAAAATTCAGTTCACTGCATTTTACATAAAGTACCATGTATTGGAAAACAGTCTTCTGTTCATTATTTATATTGTTGTCACTGGTACAAACTAAAAATGGATATCGAGATTCTAGTGATACAGTTTTGTATCTAACGGAAACCAGTGATGATATCCCCGCTGTACCATTGCTGTCATTCTACTCGCCAAGTTATAGACATTACGTAATCGAGAATAAACAACGTCCTATGAAACGTTGATTTATAAGCCGATAATTCCAAGATGACATATTAATAAAATGGAATACCTGTAAAATTGTAATGTCGTTCATGTTATTAATAAATATATTCTTAAATAATTTTGTACTTTCCATTCAACCCATCAGTATTGTTTGAAATTTATGTAGAAATTTTGAAGATATCTAATAACAATAACCGATTGATAATAATATCCGAAAAAAACATAAACACAAAATATTATTAATTAATTTAAAATACATATATAATAGTAAATAAAGTATGAAATTAACTAAAAAATTCAAAATAAACATAACATTTTTTGATTTAAATTTGAAAATGTGTGTGTACATTTATAATATGTATATGTGTTTATTAGCAGCGGAGCAAATTATTAATAAAAATTTCATACGCGTAATGCTTCTGAAAATCAGATAATCTCTGTTGCACACCTTGCCACTAAACTCAGTTGAATTGAGACTAAACAAATGCGGTGTCCGTGTTCTTCTGTGTTTACTGACAACCAGCCCGGCATAATTCAATAAACTAGACAATACAATATATAAAATTTAAATTATTTATTTTGTAAAATAAAATATTCTCTAAATTTTTATAAATGCATATATATATAATATATATATATATATATATATATATATATATATATATATATATATATATATATATATATATACATTTATAAAAATTTAGAGAATATTTTATTTTACAAAATAAATAATTTAAATTTACTTATTCATAAACATGCATGTTTGAGTAGCATATATGCTAATAAAAACTAATATTAGTTTTAATTTGTCGAATGATCTAGTTTACTTAATACTTTTTATGAAAAGTGTGTTTATCCCATAAACAAACTTAATGAAAAAGATAAAATGTACATTAAGAATACTAACTTAATTAGCAAATGTCTTTTTCGCAATATTTTAACAAACAAAAGATAATAAAAATGTCTTTGAACAATACATATAAAGGTCACTGTGAATTTAATAATCCAGTTCAATAGTTGTTTTATCGTACAGAGACGACAAAATAGATATCATGAGTTGTAAAAAATTCATGTGCTGTTCATTTATTCTTGTATCGTTAATACAAGCTAACATTTGTTTTCTAGACAATATGCTGACAGTTTCTGCTCCAAAATGGAATAATTTCTCCATAGGCATACAGCTGAAAGGAATTTTTAAGAACAATTACACCAGAAGTATACTAGAATTGCCACTACTGAAAGTAGCTTTACCATCCTATTTTCATTTCCAAATGGTAAGAATATTCGAAGATCCAATCGTGAAGATAAAAAAAATATCTGAAAAGATAGTTTCAAAAGTTCTTACGAGATTCATACAAAATGTTTCTCCAATAAAATTGCTAAGAAAATCCAAATGTGACAAAAAATACAAATATCGATCATTTGATGGGTCTTGCAACAATTTACTCACAAACTGGGGGAAAACGAATTCCTCGTTGAAAAGATTACTATATCCAAGATATGCTAGTCTTGATGGAGACGTTGTGATGACATCTGTAACAGGAAATCCGTTGCCTCTACCAAGATATATAAGTACTTCAATATTCCCATACGCTGATTTACCATCGAATAACTTTTCACTGATTGTTATGCAATGGGGCCAAATTATCGCGCACGACATTGGACGTACTCCAAGTTCTATTCCAATTCCTGTAGACTGCTGTGCCAAAGTTACAATTCCAGTAGAACAGTGTTTTCCAATAGAAATTCCCGATGATGATTCATTCTACAGTAATTATGAGCAAACTTGTATCAACATGGTTCGATCACTGATTGACGAAAAATCTGAATGTATTCCACAGCAAGTAGCAGCAGTTAGTCACATATTGGATTTATCTGCAATGTATGGTTCAGATACTGTAGAAGCTGCTAGTTTACGTCAATTTCAAAATGGTTTTATGCAGATGTCTAAAACAGGCGATGATCGCGTATTTTTACCTAATTCACTAGATTCTGAATCTGAATGTGGTGTAGCGGATGAAGTTTGTTTCCGTGCTGGTGATAGCCGAGTAAACCAAAACATCCAACTAACGTGCCTCCATGTTGTTTTACTTCGAGAACATAATCGTTTGGCAAAATCGTTAAAAACAGTAAATTCACACTGGAATGACGAAGAGTTATTTCAAGAATCAAGAGCCATTCTAATTGCTCAGTACCAACATATTGTATACAAAGAATGGTTGCCAATTATATTGGGAAGAGAATATATTGATAGTCATAAACTACTTCCTTTGATTTCTGGCAATACCAAATATAGATCAGATGTTAATCCGTCGACTATCAATAGCTTCGTAACAGCTGCTTTTCGAGTTTTTCATTCAACGATACAAGGACAAATTTTTGCAGTTGACAATGAACAATGTCCCTATAAGTCTGTAAATATAAGTGACTGGATGAGTAGACCTGGTATCATTTTGGAAGAAACCAATTATGATGATTTTCTTCGTGGGCTAACGTCAAAGCCAATGCAGAATTTAAATAGATTTGTTACTGAACAAATTACGCAAATGATGTTCCATGGGGATCTAAAGTACGGAGAAGATTTGATCAGTTTCGATATCCAACGAGGACGTGACCACGGAATACCAACATATAATAGTATGCGTATACTATGCGGCAGAACCAACGTTACTAGTTTTGATGATCTCATAGACGATCTAGGAGATAAGGTAAGTTTTATGTTTTTCACAATATTAATAAAAACTTAAACTAGAATATGTTACTACAGAACTGATTTTGTAGAAAATGTTTGAAAATTTGTTCAAGTTCATTTCAATTTCGAGTCCTACATATAATAATATTGATAAATTTAAGTGCTTATATGAATGAAATGTTTCTTACTGTGTTGATATCTAGAATGTTGAATTACTATCCAGTGTGTATGACGATGTAGCAGATGTGGACTTTTTCGTTGGAGGTATTTTAGAGAAGCCAATGCCTGGAGCAATTGTAGGGCCAACATTCCAATGTATTATTGGAGAACAATTTGTACGAAAAAAATTTGGAGATCGTTTTTGGTACGAAGTTGGAGGAGCTAGCCATTCATTTACGAACGGTAATTAACATATATACAGAAAATTAATAATTAAACTAACAAAAAATCATTATATTCCCATTGCAGATCAATTACAGGAAATTCGAAAAAGTTCTCTTTCCCGTTTAATATGTGACAATTCAGACAATATAGATAAAATACAACCAAACAGTTTCCGATTCTCTACTCAAAAAGGGTAAAAAATAAATGCAAATCAAACAGTTTCGTATAACATTCTTAACATATATTCCACATTTTAGGAATGCATTAGTGTCCTGTTCTCGCCTACCATCTCTGAATCTGTCCAAATGGAAGGAATTTTAGAATATACGAGTACATAAATAGAAATTATGTCTCTTTATTATTATATTATGAAAAGATATTGATTTTCAATAAATAAAATTATTGTTAATATGAAGTTTGTAGTAACAAATCTTGTTCGACAAGCTCCTATATTTTCTTTATCAAATGATTGTCCATGAACAATTTTATATTTTTATTTTATAAAGTACTTTTCTTTATGTCGTTATGTTGGGGGTTATTTTCTATACTCATACAGTATACGAGTACACATAATGCAAGGGTGTCAATTAATTTTTGCTGTACATTGTCTTATTGTCCATACACCTATACAGATACACTTGAGATCTATTTTTTTTTTAAATGGCAGTTTTATACTCCCACAAAAGTCCAAAATCTATGACTAACCACGACTAAGCTAAAAAAATCCTCAGCCGACAAAATACATTCGCGATCGTCCCCAAAGCATTAAACGATCTACTTTATGGACACCCCTGATATAATGTAAAAGTTAATTCATTTCAACATAAATATGGAAAAGTGTGATCAAATGCAATTCAAGGCTACTAGATCATTCAATATATGCATATAGATACAATGTAACGTAATTAATCTGCAGTTAACAGTTACAGTGTTCAGTGATATTCTTGTTAACTAGATTTACGAATTTTTGATACCACGAAAGGTACGTCATTATTGATTCAATATTGTATATATTTATATTATATTCTTTTTGACCACACCATATTTTTATTTTGCATTCGTTCCATTACATTTTTCATGCAAATTTTTATTTACCAAATAGAACAATGACATCTCAAGATGTTCTAATAACAACTGCCGAAGAAGAAGATGCAATTAAGAAAACTTTTAACAGATCGGATGCGGAAATTGTCGAAGATGTAAACTATCTTAAAGAATGGTTTCAGAAACAACCTCATTTACCTGAAAATCAAGGTATAGTTACATGTATACTTTTGATTTTATTTATTACATTTTAGTAAACTGTTGAGTTTTCAACTTATGTGAAAGATATTGTAGTAGCACAGTTATAGTAGTTACGGAATGTTCATGCTAAAACACCTGTTATTGCATTCTTACATAGTAATTAGCGACAATTCTTTTTTCATTATTCAGAACGTTAATTTTTCTTCTAATACATGGTACGAGTATGTAATCAAGAATACAATTATTACAAATACATACTATCCTTCGTTTTTTGATTTATCAGCATAATATTTTTATGGCCCTCAACTAAAGTAATTTTCTGAAGGCAATGGTGACTAGTTACTTTCACTTATTGCTACCTTTGTTTATAAAACTATTCATTAAAGTGAGACCAAAGATTAGCAACTCATAAATTACAATTGTTTATGTATTACATAAGAAATACAACTTATACAATTATGCAATATTTTATATATATTATTATACAATAAAGATATTTTTCAATAATTATTTCCGAATAATCTGCAAGAAATAATAACCAATCCAAACAATAATTATGGGTACTTATTAATGATGTGTTACAGACGATGGATTTCTCATTGCAATGTTACAACGGAACAAATTCAGTTTGGAGAAAACTAAAAAGAAACTGGATATGCTATACACAGTTAGAACCATAATTCCTGATTTTCTATCAGATAGAGAACCATTTAATCCTCAAATGCAAAGAGTTTTGGATGCTTTGTATGTTATATACCTAACATAAATATTAGAATTATTTCCTAAATCTATATATCATTTCGTTTTAGTATATACACACCATTACCCCTTCTAACCGATGAATTAGACAGGGTGCATTATTTTCGCATGATAAAGTGTGATGTAGAATTATTTGATGTCCCTGGTTTTACTAAGGTTGCTGTTAACACTATGGAACTTCGGTTCTTGTACGATAAGGCTCTAACGGACCGTTACATTTTCGACTATACCAATTATACAATGGGCCACGTGGTCAAGTTGACACCTGTCTACTTTAAAAAACTCTACGCAGTTTTAGAGGCAAATAATTTTAAAACGAGGAAATTGTCGGCTATTAAAATTTTTCCATTTTTTCAGAATGCGTATACGGATAGAGTTCGTGGAATTCATTTCATGAACGTTCCGCCTGTCGCCATGGCGATAATTAAACTTTTGAAATCAGTATTAAAAGAGAAAATTGCTAGTAGGGTAATATTATATTCAACAAAATATTTTTCATAATTCGATTTTCATGATAATTATGTTTTTTTTTTTGTCCAGGAGAATGTATAATGTTTGTTTTTGTATATTTTTTAGATTTATATACATGAAAATATCAGTTCATTACATAAAATTATTCCAAAGCGAATATTGCCTTCTGATCTTGGCGGAACAGAAAAACCTTCAAACGAAATTTATGGTAACGTATAAATATAAATTATATGTAAAAAAATAAACTTTATTTATTTATAGCTACCTGGCGAAAATTTTATGAATCGCACAATTCATGGTTCCTGAAAGAACAAACTAAAAAGTCTAATGAGAAACTTCGACCTGGAAGACCAGTGGACTCGAAAATGTTTGGTTTAGAGGGCTCGTTTCGACAGTTATCATTGGATTAGTTTAATTCCGTTATGTATTTCAGTTCTCATATTTATGCACATTATTTAATTTCTAAAGTAATAGTTGGTTTGGTAGATTATAATAAACATACATAGAACTAAATACTCTTTGTAATAAATACAGTTTAGTAGTTAAAGTATGTATATTTATTATCGATGCAACGAAAATGTATATTTATTATCATTCAATATTTTATCTTTACAAATGTGATAACCAGGGCTGTGATGCCAGGGTATACGGGGTATACGGTATTTACCCTGTGCTAAGTTTCAAAGGAATAGCGTACACCTTCTGCTTTTTATTAAGATTTATCTCCCCCCACCCACAAAAGCCCACAAAATTTACCCTCTGCTTTTTAAAACTTCTGTACAGTATACCTTCTGATACATTTACGATCGCAACCCTGGTGATAATTATAAATATGTTACTGATAAAATGGACGACGAATAGCATTCTCGTTGACATATTCAGCTATGGCGTCAGTTTGCAACATAGTGAAGTGGTTTCCTTTGATTATTTCAATCTTGACTTGATTACAATACTGTAAAGAGACGCATTTAGTTTTCTCTATTTAAGTACATATACAACAATAACTTACCTTCAGTATATTGTAACTATAGTCCTTGCTGGATTCCTGTGGCCTTAACAGTCTGGTTAATCCACTAACTAGTTTATCTGAAGGTTTATATTGAATTATTCTTTGTAGTTTATTCTTGATAAAGTTCATGGTTTGTTCTAGTTTTTGGCTTTCTCGTTTAGAGTAATTGAGTGATTGGGCAATTGCGTAAATGCTTTCTTGCCAACTTAAATTATTCGCCAAACCGTGCTGAAATAAAAATATAAGCATTCGATAATAATTAATAGGAAACATTTGACATTTGTATTACTTCTGAGCCTTGCAAAAGTTCCAATAGAAGAGTCATTTCAAAATTATCATTGTGGCCATCTTCAGTAATAAGAGACTGAATTGTTTCAGGAATGCCATCGATAAGATACAATTGTATCCGATCATTTTGATTCTCAAATATTTTTGCAATTTCTGTTGCTAAAGCACCGCCCCATGATATTCCGATAATATTGTATGGGCCGTCATATATTTGTTTAATTTTCTATAACACATATTTAACTAAATATTGGAATAAAGTTTTAAGAAAAAAAAATTAAATTATAAATAAAAAGACTTAAATTACCTTTACAATTACAAGTGCGTCATCTTCTACAGTATTTTTGGAATCGTTCAGATTCACTACATATGTAGGAGACATTAATTTCCTTACGAACTCTTTCAAATATTTACATGTATGGCCCATCAGACCGGGTACTATGAACATTGGTGCACTGTCCATGATGGTGTGCGACGTGTTACTAGCTAATTGGATCAGATCAATTGTTTTCGAAATAGAATCGGCAACGGAAGACAAAGATTCAAACGAACGTGCCAACAACAAGAAGTAATCTGAAACATTAATGAACTATTTGAAACCTGTTATGCAGATAACGTGGGTTCGAAATAGTGAAATAATTCTGTATACCTTTATAAGTAAAGTTTTCTTCAGAAGTATCATCCTCTGCATTGTTCTTGACATATATATCTTCGGGATTTACCAGTATTTTATCTAAAATTTGGATCACATGGTTAAATTCACTCTTCCTGTCCCATCCAATATTACTGACAAATAACGAATGGTCTCTCTTATAATTCACGTTAGAATTAGTACCCCAGAAACAAATCATATGTGCTTTTGGAGCAACTGATCGCAAAACTTCATCTACTCTTTCGACTAATTTCACGTTTTCTGCCAAATCATTATGTGGCAATATTAGAACTGTTGAAATGGGTCCATATAGTTGTATTTCATGATAAATTGATGCTGATGGCCCGGAACAATCTTCATTGCTGGAAATTAATTTTATATTTGCCTCGTGGTAGTGTTGCAATAATCCCAGTCGTCTATGAATGTAGTTACGATTATTTTTTATTTCAGAACAAATAATTATCTTTCTGGCGCCATGTAAAATTAGGTTTTCGACTGTATTTATAAGCATATCAGTATCCGTACCTGAATAAATACAACATTGGTGAAATATATATCTATACTCTTACTTACTATAAATATGTACGTATCTATTTACCATATATTAAGTACGAAGCAATTTTAGTACATATAGGTGTAATGAAATTTTCTAACTTTTTAGGTACGGCAACATCATTTTCTGGTTTTAAAACGGGTAAAATTAAAGTTCCTGTTACACTTGGACCTTTTAAGTATCTAAAATAAATTGTATGTTACTAAATAGTACATAACGTAGTGTATATTAAAATGAAATAATTACCTTAAAATATTATCTAGAGTGTCTTGTTCCTTTACGATTCTACTGAGAGGTTTTACAAATCCACTAGCAATACCTTTCATAACATATGAATGAATTTTTCTCTTTATATCACGTGACCAATTGAATATATTTCTTGGAAGAACTCCATGCATTCCAACGCATGTTAAGAACAGACTAAGACCTATTGAATTTTGTTCATCTCGCTCGCTGACTTCTATTTGTACGATTCTTCCAAGTCTCTGGAGGCAACGCACGGAAGCTTGAAGTTGTGACTCTGCCAAAGAGTTAACGATAACGTTTACACCTAATCCGTGTGTTGCCATCATAAGCTTATAATCGAAAGTTGAATCTGTGTAATCTAATATTTGATGTGAACCAAACTGAAATGTAATAGGTGTTATAAATTAAGATCTTGGTATGTAGGTATTATATAAAATCATCATAGCATATTCATATTCTTTACCGTCATCATTTGTTCCAAAAGAATGGCTTTCTGTTTTTCTGAAGCTACAGTAGTATAGACGATACAGCTGTGTTTGTTAGCAACAGTTATAGCTGCCTGTCCAAAACTACTGCAACCGTTATGAATCAACACGGACTCTCCAGGCTGAATATTTGCTAGTTCTATCAGTACATAGTACGCCTATGAATTAAACAATGTAAATAACTCGTTTTCACGTCAATACATAAAGACTTTAATAATAATTGTTTCAATTTTAATTTTCTACAATATCAACCATTCATAATTAATTCATGATAGATTTATGTATGGTACAGCCTTTAACATTACCGCTATTTATAATACATACAGATTAGTCAAAATTACCGGAACACCTAAATAATTCTCCTACCGCAAAGACTTATAAAAATGTTTCGTTCAAAAGTTTTTGGGTTGTAAACAAACAAGAGTCTAGTTTGCAGACTCACGCAAGTACGGCGATACACGATGTCTGTTTACGAAATAATACGACGTGATACGAGCATGCCTGTTCTTAGTTCGTAACGTTGTTCTTAAGTTGTGTGTAATACATTTTCTGTTAGTGCAATTTATAGACGTGGCTATTTTACCCTACCCTACTTAATAATACACGCCTATCCTACCCGCCGGCTAACCTACCCTACCCTACCCAACCCTAAATGTAATAATAATTAATGCAGTTCCACGATTTCCCGATTCCGTGAATTTCAGACTTATATGTTCGTACGAGCTCGCTTACTTGCATGAGTCTGCAAACTAGACTATTCTTGTAAACAAGCCATCGTTTACTTATTTTTTTTTACTATACAGGATGTTCATTTTATTGTGGAAATTAGGTAAACTTTCTTTTTTCAAATGGAACAGCCTGTATATTTTTACATTTTCTTTTTCTAAGATTAATTCTAGGTATTTTTGTAGGAATAATTTTTTTTACAAAATGCATAATTTTTGAGTTATAAGCAATTAATCCAAACTGACTGAATTTCAAATTAAGAGTATTTTCATACATACATAACATTTATTTTAACCAAACGGATAAAAAAAGTAGCAAAATAAAAATAAATAACAATCAAATAAATAAAATTAAAGTAAATGTAAATTAAAGTACATGTGCCTGCTTGATAATGCTCCACAACTTCATGAAACAATTGACAAATTGTGATTCAAATGACATTTAAACGACAAATTAATTGCTTATAAATAAAAAAATAGTCTTACAAAAATACTTCGAATTAATCTTAGAATTGAAAAAAGGTAAAAAAATATAGTTTCTATTTTAAAAACGAAAGTTTACCTAATTTCCGCAATAAAATGAACACACTGTATATTAAAGAAATATTTAAACGGTAGCTTATTTACAACCAAAAAACTTTTGTACGAAATTATTTTTTTTAATTCTTTACGGTAGGAGAATTAATTAGGTGTTCCGGTAATTTTAACTAATCCTGTAGAATGAATATACGGATGCACTTACTATTGCATAAGCGTAAGGTACAGTTGCACCATCAATATATGACCAGTTTTCGGGCAAAGGCCATACGAGTTCAGGATCCGGAGTCAGTTGCATGTCATTTAGTTCAGCTTTTGCAATGCCCATTACTCTTTTGCCAGATCTATCTTTTCCGGAAAATTCCACAGGTCCAAGATCGTGTTTGTCCATTTCATAGTTTGGTATGTTATTATTAACATTTATTCCAATGTATTTTATTTTATAATTTTGAACCATTTTACTACAAGTATTAAATAAAAGAGATTAATAGTGTATAACATTTAAAATATAAAAATAAACATCATTTTACCTAAAACTATTTCCAGTGATTATTGCCTTTTTGTAAATATTTTCATCATTCAACATAGAAAATGGTGTTTGGAAATAATAGCCCCAAACTCCATTTTTCAAAACGGATACAACTAAATCTTTTTTAAAAATGGATTCGTAGAATGGTTCCGTAGGAGAACATTCCGGAGCAGTTGTATCAAGTATGAACAATAATCTATAATAAAAATATTATATATTCTCATTTATTTTTTGCTAAATAAAACACTGACATATGACTTACCGTACACAATGAGCATTTTTCAAAGTTTTTATTTCAGTTAACAAATTTTCAATACCAATTGTTGGCAAAGCATTAGCTACAAGATAAATTCTTTGATCAACATGTTTAATATTTGTCAAAGCAGTACGCAGTTGGGAGAACCATGGTAATGAAGAATCTTTAATATAATTCTGGTTTGATAATTTTGATTTCACGTTTATTATTTTAGGTACTTCGTTGCAAGCCTAAAAAGTCAATAATATACATAGTCAAATTGTTTATCCATTCTTAATGTAATGCATTTATGCTTTGTACATACTCTTTTCAATAAATGATACTGATATTTTCCTGCTTCAAACGCAAAAACGGACATAACTGGATATTCAACAATAAATTGTTCCGATTTTAGTAAGTACAGTAATGCATACTGTGCCGTCTTATTTAGAAGTGTGTTTATTTCAGATAAATAACAATCACTTAATATAACTAATGATGACGTGGGAATATTTTCCTTAATATCTTCAATCGTATTTATATATATCTAAAAATATTGAATGAAAATAATTAATATCAAAATGAAATAGTAAGAAGTAGGATTGACTAACCTTTGACCCAGCAGAACGTTCTGAAATTTTTTGAATGTATGGTGTTAACATTTCCACATTATTGTCTTTAATTTCCGTAATTTGGGTTCCACTAGTCTTTAGACTTCTTTGTACTATACGCACACATATATCCAGTCCAGTTTGAAGATCCTATTAAATATAACATTGGATCGCATTTATGTCAATTTCCCGAACAAATTTATTAATTTGAAATTCATAAACTTACTGGAATATTATTGAAAGAATATTTCATGAATGTAGTTTTGTCCCCCATCATGGGTTTTTGTACAACTGGCAATGTCTGACAACGGATATCGTGAATTTGTACTGAAGTGCTCGTAATTATTTTTGTTGCGTAATGGTAATTCACATCTAATACTATAAAATAAATTGATGCGTATTGACAACGTAATTATATAATTTTAATGAAATGTATACCTTGCTCTGATGTCGGCAATTGCTCAAAATTAATTGCAATGCGTCGAATAAAGTTTGGTATCAGTAAACTCTGATTATCTTCTCCCGCATGTAGCATATGTAACTGAATCATTGAAGAAACAAAGGTTGCCCAGTTTTGCTTCCATTCAATCTTCGATGTTATACCTACAACGTATACATATATAAAATATATATTTCTGCACTTAATAGATAGGTCATCTACCTTCATCAAACAAATTAACTTCCTTTACTGTTCGAAAAGGTCCATTAAATTGATATCTTCGGTCTTGGAATTCACTATAGAAATCATTACTTTTAAATTTAAAGTAATCTTCGTTGGAATCAACTGGTGGTATCTCCATAATTTCCTTATCGAAATTTTCGGGCGTCAAGATTCTTCCTGACGCAACTACACCATATCTGTCGTTGATTTCAAAGTTTCCAGAACCTCGTTGAACCATTATTCTGATTGGTGGAATATATCCTTAAATCAGTTTTAAATACGTACATTTCATATACACCCGTATGTGAATATATGCCATAGGAAATAACTTTGAAGTTAAAATGATGTATGTATACATAAATCGTTAATACCTTTTTCTGGAATGATACGATGGCGCTTGACTGTAATATCCTCAAAAACAACCTGATCAAATCTCTTGACTGTACTAAAAAGTTTGCTCACCAAAGGCTAAACACGAAAATAGATATAAGTAAAAAACAGAATCAAAGTAATAAGATTAAATCATCGTACCAAGTAAAATACAACTGGTATAATTATTTGATTATCAAAAACATGTCCGGCAAGGTCTTTAAATTCGTCACAAGTCAAGTTGATTTCAAATAACTGTTCAGTGTTCGAATAATTCAAGAATTCTTCGATACCTGTTCGCCATACAATGTCATGTGACCATCGAACCAATGGACTCAAAGATTTTGTACCACGTGATACTGGGAAATTCACTGGAGGATATAAGTTAGAAATTTGCATGTTCAGTCCACTTATATATAATCTACAAAATATGTAAAATAGTATTAAAATATTAAACGAATTTGCATAATAGATAACATACTTTCCAATGGCAGCAAATAGAAACTCTAGACCTTCTGGAGTCCCCCTTTTAGTTAATGGCACGTTAATGCAATTCGGGTGCAACGATCTCCTGAGAATAGCTTGAAGTAATCCGTGTGGAGCAATCTCAATAACAATAGCATTCTGTGGAATATGTTTGGAGCCCTCTTCAAAGTAAACAGAACTAAGCAAATTATTTGTTAAATACTCGGCAGAAATGGTCTTGGCCAAATCGGTATCCCATTTTGACTCAATAACTGATGTACTTATCCATTTGGGTGAACGAACTATTGGTTCTGGTATCATCTGTAGAAGAGAATAGTTATTTTAACACAAGTCATGAATTTTATACAGTTTTTAAACCTTTTTCAAATAATTGAGTAACAATGGCGCAGCAGGTTTGATGTATCGACTATGGTACGCAATATTGGATACGTTAACCAATTTGGCAAATATATCCTTCGCCTGCAATTCTGCCACGAATTTCTCCATCGCTGCTTTAGGGCCTGATAGTGTACAACTATCCGGTCCATTATGACATGCTACATCAATAAGTGACGGACATACTTTTTTAATCTGCTGGGCTCCAAGACCTAACGATGAATCATTGCAATTTGTATTTTTACAGTTATCAAATATTTGATGATATATATATATATATATATATACATATATATATATATATATATATATATATATATATATATATATATATGTATATATATATATATATACCGGGTGTTAATTAAAAAACTGGCCATAGGCGTTTAACATGTAAAATCAGTTTTTCCTCCTGCATTAGTTACCAAATTACTTTAGAGAAAAATACTTTAAATAAAAGTTTTAGAGAATTAAATTCTGCATCTAACTGAGCAATCAGATTTAATTTTTGACATTTCAAATCTGAGAAAATCAAGTTTAAAATTTCATGAAAACACATAATATATAGGAATAGCTATGGAATTTAAACAAAAATTGTTTTTAATTTTGTTTAAATTCCATGGCTATTCCTATATATTAAGTGTTTTCATGAAATTTTAAACTTGATTTTCTCAGTTAGGAAATGTCAAAAATTAAATCTGATTGCTCACTTAGATGTAGAATTTAATTCTCTACAACTTTTATTTAAAGTATTTTTCTCTAAAGTAATTTGGTAACTAATGCAGGAGGAAAAACTGATTTTACATGTTAAACGCCTATGGCCAGTTTTTTAATTAACACCCGGTATGTATATATATATATATATATATATATATATATATATATATATATATATATATACCGGGTGTCCCAAAAAATCTGAGACATAGGGAATAAACATATAAATACGGAAAAGTTGTGATTACTTCCGAGCAATATAACAACTTTTTTATTTACATGTCTGCTCTAAAATGTGTTGTTCAGAAGTAATCACATTTTTTTATATAATTACATGTTAATTCCCTATATCCCAAATTTCTTGGGGTACCTTATATATATATATATATATATATATATATATATATATATATATATATATATATATATATATATATATATATATATATACAGTGTGTCCCAGCGACTACCATACATAGGAAAAATAACATTGGGAAATTATGTAAGGATCAAGTATTGCTGTGTCTGTATCTAAACATGTGATTGTCACAAATGAAACAATAGGTAATTGAATTAATCAAATTTAAAACTGTCAAATTGCTGTTAATTTTAGAATTTGCTGACACAATACAACTATTACCATTGAATTATTAATATTCTTGCAAATAAATAATATTTAGGGATAAATAATATGGTTATATTTATTATTTTATAATAAAGTTTGTGTAGACACAAATTTGGATGATTTTCAGTAATAATACCTACAACAGAAAGCTTAAGAGTTTGCATTTTGTAATGGAAAAACCAAGAAAAACACAACAGATAAGCACTAAATTCAATATCACTAGCAGATACTAATCAATGAAATGTTCAAACGTATTCCCATTGACTCGCAGACAGTGGCTTAATCTGTCACAAAATTGTGTCCCCCATTTAATGTAAATGTGTACTCCTCAGTGAAACAAATATTTTCTAAAGCATGACATTTATTAAACATTAATTCACAAAAAAATGATTCGTTTTTCACTATCTGCTGCTAATAACACCGTATAATATTTGTAAGCAAAATATTTATGTTTTTTATGAGTGCGGTGATTCGCCGAGATTATTTGTAATTTCCCTTACACTTTGACAGCTGCCAAAATATCTACTTCGTTGTTAACATTCTGGTTTCCGTTTCTATTACCTTTACGAAGGCAATTGACGCAACCAATTTCCTATTTTAAATAAAATTCCTTTAAATAATTATGTAATATAAAATTATTTGACAGAAGTAAATTTCTTTGTTTTAAATCTTTTTGTTTTTGTCACTCAGAAAGAATATGCATATAGCTCAAGGCAATAGTTGATCCTTATATAATTTCCCAATGTTAATTTCCCTATGTATGGTAGTCGCTGGGACACACTGTATATACATGCACATAAGTAAATTGCGCCTTTGATATACCTATTGCAGCCATCATTCCCGGTATTAAAGTTACTTCCTGTGAGGCTCTACCTCGATAGTATGCACTAAGAATCATTTGCTCAGCTGTTAAACAACCATCTGCATAAGCGCATCCCAGCTCACCGACCGAGTGCCCAATTATACCATCGGGCATTATACCAACAGCACGAAGTACATCTGTCAATCCAATCTACGTAAAATTAAATACAAAGTATATTATACCACAGATAGTTTATCTGTGATTATACTAAATTAACTTTACATAAGTACGAGAAGAATATAAAATATAATTTCCATACCTGTATTGCCGCAATTCCAACAAATGAATGCAGAATATCATCGAAAATTGTTTCGTCTTCAATAGTGATAATTTTCAGTAAATCTAATCCCTTTTCAAGCAATATATTGTGACATTTGTGAATAGCCGCAGCAAATATGGGTAATTTCATAAGATCTTTTCCCATGGTAGTCCATTGGCTGCCCATTCCGGAATAAACGAACCACACTGGTCTTGTAACGCCTTCAAAATGCTACAACAGGAAGTATTTGAAACATCTGTAAAATATATATAATATAAAATGAATATTACAGCAACATCATGTTTAATTTCCATGCCACTTGATACATATCCTCTAAACAAATGGCCAGGAATGCTGTTAGAAAATATATCATTCACAAGTGTTACATATTCCAAGTCGGCTGTTGTAATTGACTTTTCCTACAATAAATATATACACATTCTTAATAATAAGTACGATTTTAATAACTGATATGATATAAAATACCAAATCAACAATTTCTTTGATTCCCTCTTCATTTCTGGTAGACAATAATCTAAGCATTGGAATATCACAATGGATTTTCGGTTTTTTGTGACTGGTTGATTTCAATAAAATATGACCATACGAACTAGACAGTCCGACACCGTTTACGGCAGCCAATTTTATTTCAAACGGTTTAGTTTCAGTAACAATCTGTATAGTTAAAATTTTAAATATAGAATACCTTTAATTATCTATTAGAGTATCATGTTCTATTACCTCGAATCTACCATTAATTAACGATGGAATGCTTTTATTGGGTGTTTCGTAATATTTATTTCCTATAATAACGTCATTTTCCATGGATAATATGACATTCACTATACTAAATATTGTGGAAGCAGGCTCAGAATGTCCAGTAATGGTTTTTATGGCCCCCACAGGTAACGGTTCATTTCGTTTCTTATTATATACTTTATCCAATGCACTCAATTCCAGTTCATCAATACACTAGAATAATTGTTAAATTTAACTGGTCTTGTCGTTCTGATCAATGATAAATATTTTACACAGTGATTCTTGCATACCTTAATACCACAACCATACGCCTCTACATACTGAACATCTGTTGGATCAACTCCTGCTTTCTGATAAAAATTGTCAATGAAATTTGACATGCCTTCTGCATCCAATTTCATAAATGGTCCATTTCTAATACCGTTAAACTGTGTATCAACGTGCACTATTGAAGCATAGTGCCTCTTTGCAAGATCAGCTCTCTGTAAGTACATTACAACGATTCCATCGCTACGGGCATATCCTTCAGCTGTGAAGTAATTATAGAGTTATAGTGAATTGAATTAAATTTATATGAATTATAATAAACACACCATTATCATCGAAAGCTTTAGTTTTTCCATCAGAAGATGTAAATCCTGCCATCTTCATTAAATATGTTGGGCAAATGTTCATTGTTAAGTTAGCCACTCCAACTAAAGCTGAATCACATTCGCCAGTCACAATCGCATCATATCCCTGTTTTATAACTTCTAAACCTCCCAACCAGTCTGAATCAATGGAACAACTAGGACCTAAAATTATACTTAAATAATACCAAACTCTTCCCAACGATTACATAAATACTCATATTTTTATTTGATTTGCTAATTTCTTAAATAAATACAACTAATAATAATAATTATGGTACGAACCTATCGCATTTAACCAGTAGGATATTCTGTTGGATAACATGCACCTAGCTTGTCCTGTTACACCGAATCCACTTTCAACATTTTCAAACATAAGACTGTCATTTTCGCTAATAGTTGAACCCATAAAGACACCAACTCTTTTACCACGGACATCTAAAGGATTGATACCTACAGAAAGAATGCAATTATCGTATAATACATACTCATTCAGATCAGATATAATCAGAAAGATCGGAGAGAAAAGTAAAGGAATTCGTAGGTATGTAAACATTTCGTTAACTACCTGCATCTATAAGTGCTTCAAATGAATTTTCTAAGGCTATTCGATGCATTGGATCCATGAAATAAGCCTGTTGGTGATGAACGCCAAAATAACTGGCATCAAAACATGCAATATATTTAATATTGCCAGTCTTATCACACACATCGCACAGACCTGGGAACAAATCAAGTAATATATCTCTAGTTAATAAATACTACTTTTTCTCTTTGCAATGCTGTATTCGTTTATGTAAACATCTTTCTCAGTTTCGATGGAAAACTAAAAAAGTATGATAAAAAGAATGATTTTTGTAGTGTGCCATGAAAATTTGATATAAAACAATTGCATCTAAATATGTTACGTCCATGCAAAACTATTGAAACTCCATACCATTTAATAAACAAAACACAATTCATTGTGTAAACTAAAAACTATTAGACAGATTATCGTATGAAGCAATATATACATAAATTATTTTTTATCTCTATTCTTTCGTTTATCAAAAATTATTAAATTTATTTTGCATGTACATAGCCTATTCAGGTGCAATTGTTTTAAACCAAATTTTCAAGGCACACTACGAAAATCGTTCTTTTATCATACTTTTTATTTAAACGAATATAAACGAATACACCATCATATTATGATGAAATTAAAGAGAAAAAAATCTGGTGTGGTCACCACACGACTTTCTTATACTCAATTTAAATTGGCATAAATTTGACATTTAAAATTCGTGTTTCTGTAAATATTTTGTCGTTTTGTTTTCATAGCATATATGATATTTTAAATACATGCCAATATACAATAAATACATTTTACTCAAAATTCGATCAAGATAGAACAAAAATGTATAGAACATGTTTTCTTAAAATTATTGTTTATTTAAAAACTTTTTCCATATCTCTTTTATTTTCTCCCACAATTCGCAATGTTTGATTTTAATGTTCAGTAAACTTCCTATTCCGATTGTGCGATTTTGCTGGAAATCTAATCAGCTCTTCGTATAATCAATAAACTTTTAAATTTCAAGTTTCATTGTCCTATCTTTCCTCATTTTTAAGATAATAAACATACAGACACACATCCACACACACACAGACGTCATTGGGAAAATAGTCAAAACGTATTCAGGGGACCTCAAAACATGTATTTCCATCAAAATCTCGCAATCGAAATTTTTCATGATTCCTATACTTCCTTTATACAATGTATAAGAAAGAAAAAATAGCACTTTTTAGTTAGACTAAAATTAACTGTCGTGTCCATTTAAAACATTCAACATGCGAGCTGTATCTCCAGAGATATCTATTAAAAAATGTATCGGATTCGTCGAAAAGTTTTGAAATAAACAGTTCACATCACCTTGAACTATAGTCATTTATTCCAACCATTTTGCATTCAATATTTTTCCTTCTCTTTTATTATTTTACATATACATACATAATTTTGTTGATTTAGGTACCTAGAATATATTTACAGTAAGGTAAGAACCGACGCAAATATAATAATAAATATAATCGAAGTTCGTAATAAACGATAAATATCAGAAATTCATTCCGTTTATTAATACATACATAAGTACATGTTTCAAGTACTAGACAAATCCAGATTTGTTCATAATTGAATTACATATTATGTTTGGGTAATACACACACATACATATATATATATATATATATATATATATATATATATATATATATATATATATATATTTCAAACAAAAATTGAAATAGTCTTTTTTTATTTAAAAAAGTGTAATATGAAATGTACTCCTATAAAATGAAATATCATTGGAATTGTATTTGAATTTTTTAAGCAATTGCAAGAGACAAGAAAAATCCTAATGATAATTATAATCGTTTACCTTCTTTCCATCGAGCAGCGTTAACCAGCTCTACTTGTTCCATAAGAGCATGTTTGAGCTCCTCCACATTGTTACTTTCTGGAAAGCTCCCCCCAATTCCCGAAATGACCACATCAATATCACCGTCAGACACCATAATCACTGATAATACTTACTGCAATCAGTGATCGAAATAAACCAACACTTCCTTGCTATGCTATATATATAGCAACTTTTGTTCACTCAAATATAATTATTTACAATTATGAATATTGATGAATCATGTCTTTCTTCGAACAATACTTATTGTCAGCTTTTCAAACAATTATAGGAATAAATATATTCACTTTGGAATATATTACACGGTTGTAAATTACATAGCAATAACTCACATAAAAGTAATATAACAAATAACATAACATTATAAAACTGGCACTTCAAATTTCAAATATAGTGGAATCCACTTATAGTGAACTCACACATAGTGGAAACTCACTTATAACGAACGTATCTCTGAGAACTTTTGGATATAATGGACTAAATTTACTCTTTAAATTCACTATATGCGAACTCTGGTAGGTTGTCATGAATGAATTTTATGTATGTTGGCAACTTTGGGCACGACACACGAGGTACATCCTGATGATAAACTTTAACATCGATAAACATATTTTCAATATTTCTGAATAAATATATATATATATATATATATAATAAATAAATATTATCATATTGTCATAAGATAATTTTAGGCCCATAAATAATCCTGTAATAAAATACTAACGGCAAAGATCGCAAAATCCCATGTATTTTAAATGGAAAATTCGTGTTAAATGTTAAAGTAAAAAATTTATATAATTACCGGATTTTTATTTATTTATTTGGGGTCGATTTCGGGGGTGGCCCGTTAAAATTTCGTTCAAACCCCATTTAACGACCACCTGTGGTTTGTATTTTATTTGCATAAATTCCTTGGGTCATATAATTTGGGATGAATTTTATTTCTCCTTCATACTACGAGTATGTCAAAAATCAATATAATGGTAAAAAGACATATACTAGCAAATATCTGCAATATAATTGATCATTAACGTAGAGTTGAATATATGGTATGGGGAATAAAAGGGTGCATAATTGAGTTTCCATTTTTAAATTGTTAAGTGCAAATTTATTATTATTATATTAGGTATAAAACTTTAAAAACAGAAAGTTAAATAACTTTGACGAAATTCCAGTACAGGTCTTGCTGTGAAAATATGAATTGTATTTATAATGACCTTTGAACTTGTTGATATGGAAATGCACATTTCCGGTATAAATAATGCAAATGACTATTATATTATTCAAGTCTACATTTCATGTTTCCCTGAAGTTTTATGTTTCAAATTAAATATACCAACTTTAACATTTTTCAATTGCGGCCTAGTGTATATATACTTTAAGGTACTTAACATTATTTTGTGTATATTACTGCATGTGTATTTGGCTTCACAGGCAATGATAATTAACAATCTATAATCTATGTAATCTAAGAAAAAACGCAGACCTGCCCAATTCATGTTCATACGCAATTGCATTCATATTTCTTTATCAAAGGAAGTGTAAAGCATTCAAAAACATTGCAGATAGTAATTTACGACATAAATTTACATAGTTCATACAAAATATTTTGATAATATGCCCCAAATGCATAAACATGTAGTATATATATATATATATATATAGAACTTCTACAAGCCATAGTCATTATAGTACAATTGTTGCAAAATGTTACCGAAAATAGTTTGTTTCGTTCAACTAATTCTGTTTCATTTTGGGAATACTGAAAGCAAAGCTTTAGAAGAACGTATGATTGATTTGTCGCATTTGAATACCGCTGCATTTGCACTTCCAAGCGAGACAACGGGTGTTTTCGTAACGGATTGGGATGAGAACTCAGACAGCAATCCAGAAGAACTCGGAGAGTATGCCGAAGGTGATATATTGTTTCCAAACTTGGCAGGAAGAAATGGACTCAAAGCCGAATCAACTAGATGGCCAAATGCTATAATTCCGTATGAAATTAAAGGCAACTTTAGTAAGTACCAAATATATACTTCCGCTATTTACATGTATATAATTGAACGTATAAAAAAAATCTATTGTGATTATATACTTATACGATATCAATAAACTATAGATGCCCATGAAATGGACTTGATAGAACAAGCCATAAATGTGTACCACAACAAAACCTGTCTGAAGTTCAAACCTAGGATGGGTGAAGTAGATTATATAAAGATCACTAGTAGTTCAACTGGATGCTGGAGTTCAGTGGGTCGCATCGGAGGCTATCAGGATGTAAACTTGCAAACACCTGGCTGTCTAAAACGTATTGGAACTGTGCTGCATGAACTAATGCATGCTGCAGGGTTCCTGCATGAACAAACCCGTCATGAGAGAGATAATTATGTTGAAATTGTGTGGAAGAACATAAAAGGCGGTAAATATTCATTTGTACTTAGTTCACATTGTAATAATTTGTTGCTTTTGAATTTGCAAACCTCTCAACTGTTACATGCATAACCGATTGTAATTATATGATTATGTAATGTATTTATTTCTAGGCCATGAACATAACTTCGACAAGGCGAAAAAGAGTAAGACAAATGATTTCGGCATCGTGTATGATTATAACAGTATCATGCACTATTCATCCAAAGCATTTTCGATTAATGGTAAACGTACGATTATTCCAAAAGTAAGTAATTAAATAGCTAATAAATTATACATACAAAAATGTATGTAAAGGTATACGTTTACTAACCTTGTGTGCATAATTACTATGGAAATGTTGAATTTCATATTGACGTTGATCTTACATATACATATAGTACATTAATTTTCTATAGCATGTACTTTGCGCATCAAAGACCGATAAACTAAGATAAGTAATTAAATTATTCGCCATTTGTATATTTGGTTAGCAAGAAAAAAAAACAGCTATTAAATCATTTGATCGGCATACTATGTTTTTGCCGGCAGTGAAAAAATATCAGCTACAATACGTAATTAGAAAACAAACTAAATTTGATCAGCAAGTAAACACTTCTTTGGTCAGCTTAATATTTACGTGTATTCAAAATACATGTTCATGAAACAAAATAATTACTTGGTCAGCAGGATTATAAAATTGATCAGCAACAAAATTATGAAATTTAAAACTCATGAATGATCATTAAAATTTTCAAATGATCTTTAGCTTATATTTATTATGCAGAAGTGTGGAAGGGCGAGACGGGGGAGGATAGTCTATTATTAGGTAGAGTAGGGGAGGGTTAGGTAATATTTAATTTTATTTTCATATTTTTCGATATTTTATTTTTAATAAGATCACTGTAGGTAGCTTAGTCATTAGTTTATTAGCAGGTTAAAATAAATGTTACCGGTTGACAAAATTTTATTAAATGTGACGATTTGCTGCAAATATATTTAATTAGGTACAGAAATAACTTTCGAGCTGCCTAATAGGACTCTGTTTGCTGGTCAACCTTGTTCTATTTGCTAACCACAAGTGGCCGCTTAACTGACTATATTTGCCGGCGGAACACATTTTAGGGCTGACCGTTTAAATGATAGCCATAAAGTAACTCCTTATATTTAAATTGTAACTAAAAAATCTTTAATGTTATTTTATAGACAATGAACATGGAAATTGGTCAACGTAAAGGTTTCAGCAGAGGAGATATCCAAAAGATCAACAGAATGTATAATTGCACTGTCTAAAACAAGGTAGCTCCTAAAAAGTTTATTTTGCGTCATGTTTGTAACGTATATAATATGTAATGTAATGTTCATTAAAATATAATTTTTAAGCATTTGTCTGTATCAGTTAAATAAATACATATATGGTTATGAAGAATTAATAGGTTGAAATCTTTATTGTATGAAGAATTTGACACCTTGTAATGAGGTAGGGGTAATAAGAAAAATAAAGTTGCATATTTGAAAATAGGTGTATTCCATTTAGGGCCGGTTTTACAATGTCAGTTTAAGCTTCGGTTTTACTTAAACTACAGTTTATGACGATTGTTGTGTTTATGAAAGTACGTTTATCTCTTAATCGCAAGTGAAGGTGTAGTTTAACTTAAACGGTAGACGAAGTGTTGGTTATTGTCTAAACCATAGGTTATAGTAGTAATAACATAACATTTTATCATCGAAGAAAAGTCATTTATATTATAATATGGATGATATAAATGAAGTGTTAACTGACAGTGAAGATGAAATAAATTTTGTATATAATATAGATGAACCTAGACGTGCTAAGATAGTGCGCGAAAGGAAAAATCATTTTGAAGAATGGGATGAAATTGACTTTTTGAATAGATTCCGATTATCCAAAGATACGGTCCGCAGTGTTTTAGAACAAATTAAAAATGCAATATCTAACCCCACAAATAGGTAATTACATATTTACAAAATTATTATCAAGTCAGAGTTATCACTGATTTGTTTACAGAAATAACGCATTGACACCTTCTTCAATGCTCCTATTGACTTTGCGATTTTATGCAACTGGATCCTTTCTGATTGATATAGGAGATTTTGTTGGAGTGCACAAGTCGACTGCTAGCGTTGTAGTAAACAAGGTTTCACGAGCAATAGCTAGATTAGCACCAAGATATATCTATTTTCCAGACAATGAGGAAGATATTAGAAATATTCAAGAAGGATTTTTCCAGAAAGCTCGATTTCCCCGTTGCATAGGTGCTATAGACTGTACCCATGTACGAATACAATCACCTGGTGGAGATTACGCGGAAACATACCGAAATCGAAAACATTTTTTCTCTATGAATGTACAAACTATAGTAGATTCTGATTTGAAAATAAGAGATATTGTAGCCAGATGGCCAGGTTCTACTCACGATTCTACCATTTTCAATAACTCCAGAATAAAATACAGATTTGAGTCCGGAGAAATGGGAAATAATGTATTGGTGGGCGATAGTGGATATCCCATCAAAAAATATTTAATAACTTTTAAATCCACAAACTCGGGCAGAACATTTATTTAATGAATCTCAAATTTGCACTCGAAATTCAGTAGAACGTTCCTATGGAGTATGGAAAAGGAGATTTCCAGTATTATCTTTGGGATTGAGATTAAAATTAGTACGTATTGAGGCTGTTATTATTGCAACAGCAGTACTACATAACATTGCATGTGAAATGAATGAAGCACTTCCACCAATAAACCAGGAGCAAGAAGATGCTATTGAATTTATTGATAATATGCCTAATTATGAAGGAGTTGGGCTGACTAAGCTAAGCCAAGCTAATCTGAGTTGACTGTATGTAAAAAGAACAAGATTTTTTATTTTTCGCAGTTATTCACTGGCAAGAAATACAAATTGGCAGAGCAGCAATTTTACACTGATATTATATTACTTAATACCGTCGTATCATTAAATTCTAAACTTTTTATTGTATGTATTTATTTATCAAAAGTATTTTTACATATCTATTTCGTTTGCCACGGTTTCGTTCATAATTATACAAATGGCATCGAGCTTCGGGAACATAAATTTTTCTGATGACTAGACTCTTGTGTCCTTGCAAGTTTTTCTTTTCAGGTAACTTGAACAGTTTTCTCTCTCGCACAATTACGTAAGTGTACGAGAAATAGTAAAGTCGACTTATAACGAAAATCTTACAACGTAAAACTGCAACATGCACTACTTTTTCATAAAAGTTCCGTCAAGACCTGCCCGTGAGCATGCGTATTACTGCTTATACTGTATTACCAACTTAGCGCGTGTTTAAAGTAGCTTCCATTTATTTTCATCTGTCAGTTTGTTTTTTTATTTGCTTATATTGTTATATTTAAACTGTAAAATGGCACATTGAAGTAGAGAATAAATTTAAATTTAATTCAGCTAATTTATTAAATTAAGAAGAAATTTAATTCATGTTGGTATGGCTGTTTGTTTGACACTTGAATATTTTAATTCACGTAAAACTTGATCGTGGAAATAAATGTAAATAAACTTGTAAGTTCACATATAAAGACGCTTTTAACGTTACTTGAAAAGAAAAACTTCATCGTGCAATGCACGCTTACGTGATTACACAACACTTAATTCTAATTCTGTTTTGCTGTTGGTAACACCATTAATTTCAATTCATTACAATTCATTTTGTGATTGATCATGAGCAGTGAATAGTAACCTATTTTTTCTATTCCAATTTGATTATTATGAAAAATAAAGGAAAGAAAGCTGAACACTTAAAAATATTACGAGAAATACATCAAGAAACGGTATCGCTGGATACACTATTAGAATTCCGGTTGAAAAACGAAAATATCCCATGGACAGAATTAATTTATAACAAAACGGGTGACTCGATTTTACATATAGCAGCAAGATTGGGGCAGGAAGATGTTGTTAATTACGTAGTATCTAGCTGGTTTCCAAAACAAGTAAACATTAGAAATAATGATTGTAAAACACCTCTTCATGAAGCAGCGCAGTTTAGTCAAGGCAAAATAGTGAAAATACTGTTGGATAATGGAGCCGAAGTTGATGCAATTAAAAGAGCAGACTGGACACCTTTAATGCTTGCTTGTACAAAATCTGGTGCAGAATCGTATGAAACTGTTCAATGTATAACTTCAAGGTGTGCATCAGTGCAATTAGTTAATAAAGACGGCTGGACACCCCTGCATTTGGCAACTCGAACCGGTGATATACAAATCATTACACACTTATTACAAGTGAATGATAAAATTATTAATTGTCGTACAAATAACGGTAGAACACTGTTGCATATTGCTGCTTTGCACGGAAATTTAGAAATTGTTCAATTGTTACTAGAAAAATACGAAATAAATGTGAATTCCAAAGATAAATGTGGTAACACTCCATTTCATGATGCCGTATGTAGTGCGAATATTGACGTTGTAAAGTTGCTAATTACCAAAAACTGTGACGTTTTAAGTGTGAATAATGCTGAATTACAAGGTTTACATCTGGCTGCTAGCGAAGGGTTAATAGAAATGACAGAATATTTGGTGAATGAATTAAAAGTGGACCCGAATGTTAAAACTTCCAATAATGTTACGCCGTTACATTGTGCTGCACGGAAGAAACAAAAAGATGTTATGCACATTTTAATCGATTTAGGGGCAGACGAAAGCATTAGTGATAGTCATGGACGATTAGCTGCAGATTATTTATTACTGTAATATAAATTATGTAAAACAATAAAAGAAACATACATGTAAAACAATAGTTTATTTCACGACTTTTTCGATAACAGTGTAAACTTTAATCGAGGTCGTGGTTTATTTATTAAATTTAAATACAAATTAATAAATTACTTTACACTATTGCATAATAATCTTACAATTAACTAGGTAAGTCTTTTGTGAAATTGGATGAAATTTGTATAGAAACTAGCAACTTGTACCTGGCCTGGAAATAAATACGGAAATTAAGATGTATTTGTTTAAGCAAATTATATATGTATGTATAGTTTATACTTACGCTATTGTTTCCGGTTTTGCGAAAAGGATATCTGATCGGGTTTTCACGAAATACACTAAAGCCAGAGACAGTACTAAAGTAACGGTTCCCACCGATATTGTCATGATTTCATGACGATGAGACGGTTGAAGGAACATACGCACATACAAATCTTTCCACACAGATTCAGTCCACGTACTATACTTTTTGGAAAGCCAATCATAATCTAAAATAATTTAAAGCTAGTGATACATGTCAAACTATCATGAATGCTTGTGTCTTACCTTCTATAACAAAAGCTGGACTGACAGCAAGAGTGAAATTCATTGTAGTTCGTAGGCAGGTAGTATCGTTCAAATTGTTTAAACTTTGTGACATCCATACGTATTGATATACCTAGAATACAAATAACGTGCTCAAATTTCTCTTGCACATAAAAATAATGAACTTCTCACTATACAGTGTAGTTATTAATACATTATTCCTAAGATTGCAACATACCGGATTGTGTGGATCTCCGGTACAATTTGTCTGTGAAATATTCGTACTATCACCTGTAAGCCATGCAAGTGTGTAACCTGTTAGGCTTGTGATCAGGTTTCCATGAGCTTCCACTCCAACATATAGAGGAAGAGGTTTGTCATTTATTTGCTGAAATATCAATCAAATTACATAGTTCTTTTGCTACATATAATATACTAGAATAGTGCTTACTTCTTTCAATGTTATTGCTTGATAAATACCACAGTTAGCTGTATCCATATAACAATGAAATAGTTCATCCACCTAAAACAATATTGTTAATAACTTTCAAGCCTGCGATTAAGTAGTATTTAAAAGACTTACAATATGATCAACTTTAATGTCTTGCCCTGTGTATTTATGTCCTATAGCTTCTTCGTATAAACTTTCCGCCAATATTCTGCTAATACTTGCGATATAACTCTGAATACTACCATTTGATATTGCGTTCAATGAGTTATTAGTTGTATTAGCGTACTCGTAACCTATATTATCGTGATCGTCAAACACTGAATTGTAATAATGATTGACGAAAACTTCGTTATGGTCTGTTAAAAGAAGTCCTTCTATGTTTTCTGCCTCCACCAAGAAACTTTGCAAAGAAGCAGGCGGTAACTTGTTATTGGTATTCTGCGGTTCACTCACGTTTATGCCATAACCACTAGCAATTTTTGCCAGTTTACCTTTAAATTTGTTAAGCTGGTCTGCATGTGTATATTTAATATTGTGAGTAAAGAGTTCCTTTTTCAAATTGAACTGACCAAGTTCGACAATTAACTGAATATCACTGAGAGATAAAAGCGGTACTTGATTCTTGATATTTTCGTCTCTTTCCATAGGAAATTTGTTGTTCATTATGTCATACACAAATCTTTGCGATCCAATATAATCATACGACTCACCATTAAATAATACGAAGAATATATTCTTAGCTGGAAAAATTAAAACATTATTTACATTCTTCATAAGTTTATATGATTACAAAGTAATATTAGACACGAATCTATGAGAATTGTATCCTATACTTACTATAAGTTATATTTTCAGGTGCCATTCTCTTCAATAGATAAGCAGTAGACATTAATGTTACAAGTCCAGTGAGTGGTGTTACCGCTCCCGGCGTAATTTCATTGAATAACGAAGTTGTATCCATTCTGGCAGTGACTAGAATTACATTCGAAATTCTATCCGTCTTATTTTCCCAGGGAAACAGTGTAGACCAAACATTCCTATCACCGAGAGGATCACAAAACCGTGTCGGTGTGAAGTTAGTAACAGAACTCGACCGTCGAATGCACGTTTGACTATTTATAGTAGCGAACATGAATGAAGATAACTCTAATGAACATAATGACCTCAAGTTCTGATTTTTCAAATCGTGATTATTAAACTTTTCAAAGCAATTAGATATTTTTTCCAAGTTTTCATTATTCTGCAGCATAAATACAGGAAATGGCAAATCTTCTAACATTATTCCAGTTCCATAAGGATTCCATGGTTGCTGATTATTACAGGAATCCGGTAATCCGTAGTTTTGATTGGGGCACTGGGCTTCATTGGAGAAATTTTCAGGTCGCGTTATATTTCTGTGCACAACTATACCAGCGATTCTTTCGGGATGTTGTTTGAACTTGTACAGTAATGTTGTCGTTAAATGATTAATTGGTATTACTGCTACATATGGATACGCAGTACCCACTTTTAGAACGAAATCGATGTCTTCTTCTTGATTTTTTATTACATGTATGACACCCGTTGAACCCGGGCGACCAGCTATAAGCATATAAGTTGAATTACATATATGTATAACAAATGAAAATAAAACTAGTTCATTATATGATGTACATAAACATCAACACAAAATATGTTAAAATTTTATTTTTATTAAATATGTATGTCACACAATAACAGTCTAATATGAGATAAATATGTATGGACATTAGAAATTAGAATACTTACATGTGCAACCTGTTTGATGAGTTGAATTTAACCTACGAAAACAAGCAGCCGCACCATCAATTTTTTCATACATTTTATCCTTTGTTCGTTCGCCATTAGCTTAAAAAAATTACAAAAGTCAAATAGTAATCCGCCTATGCAAAATTTATCAGTGAGTCATATTTGACTTTGATATGCAAAATAAAAGAAATCGTGTCTGACATAAAATTAACATTTATATAAATATTAAGTATACACTTAATAAAATTATATACACATACCTTGAATTATTAAAAATAAAAATAATACAAAACACAGTATATAATTTCCAGACATAATTTGATACAGGTTAACGTTTATTCACTATTTTGACATCTTCTGTAATCTTCTGTCAAGTGAAACATCACTAAGTATTACCAACAGCATAACGAAAAATTATGCATATTAGCAATTGGCATCCGACGGGGCGGAAAGGGGGCACGTGCTACCCCATGAAGATGATACATAAGAAATTATGGATTTAAATTGTTTTTGCCAAATATTTGTATTGATCGCCGGGCAAATATTACGATTTTACCATTATTAACTACGTATTTATATATATACGTTATTTTTTTATCTTTTTATCATGTACATTTCAAAATCCTTATAATATAAAAAGATTCATTTCAAAACCATACCAATGAGCATTGATTTTGCCATTATAATACTTCATTATGTATTAAAAATCATTAAAACAAAAATAAGTCGAACAAGAGGCATTTAATCAATATTTAAAAATTAAAATGTTCATCTTTTTTATTATAAGTACCTTACATATTGACAATTAAAACTACACAACAATTGTACACAAAAAATCAATCTAGTTCTCTAACGATGGAGATAAATTAGTATTTAATACATTTGCTTTATATTTCAAAGCTTCTACTGTCGTTCCATTTTTCAAATTTTCCTCTGAACTTCGTCGATCTTCTCTCTTATCTTTAATTGCATCTGAAACAAAAACACAACATTAAATTATTAATGAATACACCAATTTTAAATTGATTACCGTTGTATGGAGTATATTTATCTGATAACAAATTTTCTAAATTGTATCCAATAACACCCACAACAGCTGCAAATGGAAGCGTGATTGCCGGTGCATAAGTACGCAAAATTCTCATTAATATGGGCCACATTCTAAAAAAATAATGATTTCGCTAAGAAAATAATAATTTAATCACATTTATTTAAATTACCTGCAACAAATTTAATAATATGACATATGAGGTTATGTCTGGTTATATTCTGAAATGTCAAATATACACATGAAAATAGGATATTTCCTTCAACTTAAATTATATTTTATTTAAACTAAAATTTTATATGATTTGACTTTTATACTGTATTTTATAATAAAAAATAGGATTTAAAAACAAATATTTGCTGGAGAATATTTTCTATGTTGATAGCATTTATATACTTGTCCCTCCTTGTCCTTGTATAAAAATATTTTGCGCGCTACTGTTTTAATATATGCATTTACAAATAACTTCACATCATTTGAAATGTGTAGCAAGATTGTGTGCTGACTGTATGTGACAATTTGTCGTATAAAAATCTTGGTTATATTTCGTAATTGTGCAAATTTATATTTGCAAATAATAATTGTTTATGGAGAAAGAGCGTGATACCTTTTTTATTGTTAATTTGGATGAACATGGCCGAAAAGTATATACGTCAGAAGCTGAACCTAATAAAAGGTATTTTGACATAAGAACTAAGCATATTTTATTTTCGAAGCAGTGCAAAACAACCGGTGAAATATGTATTTACAACATTTTGAATTACATTTTTTTATCATCATTGTAATTTTTATGTATTGTTAATTGATTACTTCAGGTATATTCTCGACGATGATGGAAATTTGATTGAAGATACCCAAGTAGCTTCGGAGACATTGGGTAACAATATTAAAATGGAATCGTCTGATTATGAACTAAGTGCAGATTCGACTAGTAACGATGGTATGCTGGTTGGTGACAGTGATTGTATTATTGCTCAATTAGAAGATCCAGGAGGATTAGGTAATATTCTTTATGGATCATTTAGATCATTATCGTCCGTTTATGGTTATTACTTTCGTTTCTTATTAAACTGATCAATAATCTTTCTGGTTACTTTGTTATGTCAGGTATAATGAACCATTTGGATCATGTTTCAACCCTGGATGAGACACTTATGTCTGCGCTAGACTCAAATATGATGAGTACACAAAAAGATGGAGAAGAGGAGGAAGAGGAAGAAGAGGATTACTCTTTAATGCAACACATGGATATTCGGGAACCTCTATCCACTTTAAAACAGTTACTCGAACAACGTCTAAGAGTAGAATTGCCTGGTTATGAATTTTGGTTACAAAACACACAGATGGTAAATTACCTATAGAAATATGCACGTGTTTACTGCTATGTGTGTTAACTTCATTGTTGGTGTTTTAGTTGGAAAGCCATAAGAACTTGGTGGATCAGTGCGTGCAGGGAGAAGGATTAGTTCAAGTCAATGTGCAAATTCAAACACACTTGAAACGGATTAATATTGCTGATGTATTAAAACCTGCTGAGGATTATATAGATTTAGGTACGTTCTCAATATAGTATCGTCCTGTTTTAAAAATTTATTTTCGTACATTTAGCAATTGTTATAAAATTGTATTGTTTAAAGGCGAAGATACAATGCAAGAAGCTGAGGAAGAAAAAGAGAGTGCAGAACCAGAAGAAGAGAAAAAACAGAATGTAATAAAGTGGGTTGTTGATCCACAGTTTAAGAAAGATCAGGAAAGACTAAAAATACCACATGACCCGTTTGCATGGTCAGTTTTGTTCGAAATAATAAATGGAAGACATACGTACGAAGTTTAAATGCTTTTTTTTCTGTGTGTAGGACAAATGCGCACGTACGCCACTGGTTGCAATGGGCTGTCAGACATTTCAACCTTCCTCACATTAAGTTATCCGATTGGAACATGACGGGTAAAGATCTCTGCAAACTGACGTTAACTGAATTTCAATCTAAAGTACCGAAAGACCTTGGTGATATATTTTGGACACATCTGGAACTCTTACGAAAATGCAAATTCGTAGGTACGATAATATAATTTAAAAAGTACAGCAGAAAAATACATATATATTTCAATAATTAATGAGAAAATTGCGGTTTTCCAGCTGTAGTGCAAAAAGAAAAATTGAATCTAAATTCATGTAGCAGTGCAAATTCAGAAAAACGGCAACCACGTCTTATGAAACCGAATAGGGTAAGTAAAATATAAATGAGTTGTCTAATGCTCTAATGAAAAACTCACGAATAGAGGAATTATAATATGTACTAAAAATATTCTAATTAGTTGCCAAAGTGAACATTTAATGTTTAGACAAACAAAATCATGCAGGAAATCGATAAGACGTTAAACCTTGTGGAAGCAAATTATGGATTAACGCATCGAGGTGGGAACAATGGACAGATTCAGTTGTGGCAATTTTTATTAGAACTACTCACTAGCAAGGAATATCGAGGTGTCATCCAGTGGTTAGGTAAGCAACTATTAATTTTACCATAATCACAATTTATTCAAAATGAATTGTATCAAACCCCGATAGTATGAATGTAGGTCAATGGTTGTATATAAATACTTACTTTCCAACAGGTTCAGAAGGTGAATTTAAACTCACCAGTCCAGAAATTGTCGCCCAATTGTGGGGCGAACGGAAAAATAAACCAACAATGAACTACGAAAAACTATCACGGGCGTTAAGATATTATTACGATGGTGACATGATATCAAAAGTTCATGGAAAACGATTCGTGTATAAGTTTGTTTGTGATTTAAAACAATTGTTAGGGTACAGTGCTCTAGAACTGGCTAGACTTGTTGAATCGTGTGATAATCTTGTATGAATGATGTTTAAAATAAATATATATGATTATGTATTAAGTAATATTTTTATGTAAATATTTAATTTTACACAATAAATAAGAAATAAATGACAATCCATTTTTTTTTGCTCACATTAAGGAAATATTGAAACAAGTACTAATTAAATTACGTACATAAATAATTTTATAAACTATTGAACTATTTGTAATAAATTGTTGAAAATACATATTACTACTAAATACATATATTTTATATCGCAGATGCATGTTTTTTTTTAATAAGGATGTCATTGGTATTTTTTTTTTATTAAGAAGTAATTACTTAACGATAATATCAGACAATAAACGTTCAACGTTGTCTTTCTGTAAAATTTAAACAAATAGATTACATTTTTCTTTAGAGTTATTGAGACACTAGATAATCAATAAATTAGATATCACAATTTTATATAAACTATAAATACGACGCGTACAAAATAATTCCTCAGTGAAAAGCTATTAATTAACAGTATCTGACGTATAAATGCAGTCAACATTATTTAATAAACATAATTAAAGACAAATTTGCGGAGCAATTAAAACAAAAAATAAGAGAATCTTTGCAAGGAACGTGATAAACAAAGAAAAGTGAACATGGAGATACCGTCTACTATTCTAAAGAACTTCCAGATCTAATCAGAAATCTGTTTCAGAGAAAAAAAATGTGTAAATACCACTCGATAGGTTGCATGTATAAAGATTACGAGAACAAACTCGACAAACACGAATTATACTTTTGCCAATACTCTATATAGTTTTCAATTTGTGCGAATAACTTCGTGTCTCATTACGTAGCGTTTCATTCGAAAATTAGTCACACAGACGGTAGCATATGGACAATTGAAACTACTTCTTTGTGGCAATGGTGCATTATGTTTGCTGAATTTGGTAACGCGTTATGGAACTTCTGGCAAGATGTAAATGTATTTCATATTCGTGTATTCACACCATTGAATAAGGAACGGCTGCTATTGTACAGATGTGGTAGAAATCAGTAACCCTGTACAAGCAGTCAATTTTTCACGTATACCAAAACAACGAACTGAAAATCTAACAGACTGGTATGCAGAATTAAGTGTCGATGAATTAAATAATTACGTTTCAAACAAAAAATTCAACATAAAAATTTGACTACATCATTTAACTGTAGTATGAATTCTATGAATATAGGTACAAAAATGATATGTATAGATAGGTGATTAATGATATATATATTATTTAAATTATTATGATAAGAAAATAGTTTAATGCTACATATTCCTATATACATATTATGCAGATACATAGCTAATATCAGTCCATGTACGTTCTATTTTCATGTCTATTACTAAACTAAATAAATTACATTAGATTTGTTCATGACCAGTTAAAATATAAATATATGAAATAAAACAAATAAATACGATTTAATTTGGGATAATATGTATTTAATAATTATTAAGATTGATCAGATTGAAATAGGTTTCTTTCTATATAAGTTTTAATTTCAAAAGGACAAAAGTGATGTCGTTACATAACCTAAACTTATATCTTAACTAATATGAGTCACATCCAAAAATCAGTCAAGTATATACCTAATATAAATTTTGTAACAAATATTGATTATTATTTATTTTCTTCAGGTATATTTGCTACCAATTTTAAATACAATATCAATAATCATTGTGAAGACTGAAGTTTATTCTTGCATACAATTTTGAAGTTTCAGTCGTCATTCTTCAAAAATATTTTAAACTTCATAAATATCATTTAAAAATATTCGAGCCGAAAGCACGTTTCTTATTTTATAATGATTTTTAAATAATGTATCAAGCGATCAGATTTTTATTGATTATTTACAAACATTCGTATTTTGCTGTATAACCCAACTGTGCATTAATTTAATATGTCTTCTCAGTGTACTGTTGTATGATACATGTTTCTTACAAATGGGACAAGAAATCGGTATTTTATCAGCATGAACCCGCATATGCGTGCTCAAAGTGGTTTTCTGAGTAAAACATTTTCCACACTCTTTACACTGAAACGGTTTCTCACCAGTATGAATACGCATATGATACGATAGATAACCACTCTGTGTGAAATTCTTATGGCAAATTTTACAAGAAAATGGCCTTTCACCTGTATGGACACGCATATGGATTTGCAATTTATGTTTGCCTTTGAATTTCTTCTTACAAATTTCACATGATATAATACCGGACGAACGTCCAGAACGTTGACCGTTATGAAACCAGAGATGTTTGAGCATATTACTGCGTTTATTGAACTTTTTACCACATTCAGGACAACCAGAACCCTGTTTGAATGCATTACTGGCATAGAGCCTCTCGATTTCAGCCTTAATATCTTCCCTGACTGACTTTATTTCTGGGCCTGTGAGCGGTGTTTGATTCGTATGGATTTTTAAGTGATTCTGAAACAAATTATAGTTCTGTATAATCAAATACTAGTGTGCAGTATCAGCAGTATTATGTCAGAAGATATCTACCTGTAATTCTTCAATAGATCCAAATGGTTTGTGGCATATAGTGCAGAAATTACAGTTCTCTTTGTAATGTACCTTCATGTGCCGTTGTAGATGATGATTCCATGCGAAACTTTCGTTGCACATGTTACAAGTATAAGGCTTTTCGCCAGTATGTATCCGCATATGAGCTTGTAAATGGCTGTTTCTTGTGTAACTATATTTACAGATTGAGCAAACAAATGAAGGCGTCATCTCGCCGTGCGATTTCTCATGCTCAATCAACGAATCTTTGTCTTCAAATTTCTCCTCACATTGCGTACAACAAAATATTTTCTTTACTATACTACACTCGTTACAAACATCTCGATTATTGGTGACGTCTATTTTGTCCGTTAACATTGTCTCGTTGCAAGATGTACAAATTTTCAACATGCTCTTGTCATTCTTCGGATCGTAATCCATTGGTTCGATTTTAATAGCGACATTAACAGGATCTGACTTGCAAGGAACACCAATTATGTCACTGAAAACGTCTTCTACCCTTAATTCTTCAAGTTTTTCGTAACTGTCTTCGTATTCATCATCTGATATTGGTTCGGATTTAATTTGAACTTCTGCATTTTGCTCGAGTATTTCGTGTTTGCCCTTTTGCTTTTTTGTACTTTGAATATAATCACTTAGAGCTAATCGAGTTTTTAAGCATACTTTCTTAAAGGAGAATGATATTTTCAAATTATCACAACAGCTAGCACACATCAAATTTGGAAGGATATCATCAGGATATATCTAGAAAGTAATGTAATTTTTAGTAAGTGAATAGAAACACGTAGATAATATAAAACACTACAATATCATAGTACTAAAGTAAATTTTCTTTCCTATAATGAAATTTTTAATGCACTTTCTTCGCGCATTGTTTGATAATCAACTTAGTTTGTAGGTAAATAATATAGATAATAATTTCCTGTGTAATACATATCCAATTATCACACACAGGAATGTTTGCAAGAAAAAAATTATTACTAGAATAAATTGTTCCAGAATATGTTTCTAAAAGACAATATGGTTGTATATTATTATTTAAAGATTAAATAATTACAATTATTTATGTTATCAACAATATTTTCGTGTATATAAACTAGTATAAATGACACAGTTCGCAATGTTTATCAACGGAAGTGTATAGCAGATAATTGCTATTTAATATTTTAAGTTAACATTCTATACATCAATTAACATTATACATATCGTTACGCATTAATGTATTTGTATGAAATAAATATGGCATTATTTAACCCAAAACTATATCACAGACAGAACTCAAGTTCAAATTCTTGCAATAAAAATATTATATAATGTAGGAGAACATAATGTGATTTTATTTAGTTAATGTTAGTTAATGGGCATAACGATTATATACTAAAATAAAAAGAAAAGAAATGAACTATACATAGAAATAAAATACAATTTTTAAATGTTAATCTATAATACATTCAAAGTAAAAAGTTTGCTTGTCTAAAGCGTACATTATAAAATTATAGAACAGAAATATTGCGTCCTTTAACTCGTTATATTAGTATATTACATATTGACAGAACGAGTAATATAAAGAATTATTATGAAGTATGCTGAAGCAACAACTAATAACACAAGATAGAATGTACCTACGAATGACAAATAGAACGCTTTCGAAAATTATATGAAAGTACACATATGGGTCTCTGTTATAAACACTACCGAATAATTTTAATCCAAAAAGATAATATAATTTCGTTACTGTGTACTATAAATACTGAAATACTTAGTGATAATTTAAGAATGAGTCATAGTCCGGAATGTAATTTCAGATTTTAACATGTCACAATGAAATACACTAACATGCTATAAATAAAAAACGAAGTACCTAAATAAGAAAAAAATTAAACTCTGTACAAGGCTTTGTGTTTCATGTTAATCCAGTTATACTGAAATAAGATTTTCGTAATGGCTGTTATAGAACAGTACTTAAATAAAGGTTAGTTAGCAAACTCCAATAGAATAAAATGAACCGGAATACTTACAGCATCTGCAACGCAATAGGTCAATTTATCGCTGAATTTGATACTGTCATTGTCTTCTGAGAAAATATCTATTAATTTACATTCTGCACGAGTGCAAATTCGACAAAATTCTGTTAAATCAAACATTTTAACGGAATAACCTAATAAAAGCTATAGTAAATTGTATTAATAATCACTGTTGATATTATTTAACTTTATATCTGTGAATAAATGTACAATAGTACCACGTACCAGAACAAAGTAATAGAAAAAGCACAGACAAACTATAAGTTTGTCTGTGGTAACAAGTTACAAAATGTATCTAACTGTATGTTTTTAACATTCATATGCACAATAAACATTACACCTGTATCAAGTATTGCCAACTATTCTACATAAAATTCTTCAACTGCAAGATAATTAAAAAGTAAATCAAATATTATCTTATAGTACATAAATTTGAAATAAATTTTTAAACATATTTATAGACAATTCTGAAAAATATTCATTCTTATTACTAAATTTTAATAAACATTTTTTGTAATGTTTTTTTAATATAATATTATTATGTTGATAACACTGAAACAAAATGCAATATTGCATTTGGCATCACTGTATTCGGTATTGTCATTTGTGGTTGTGGTGCTGTGTTATTGACAGGTAATATATCTTATAATTAAGCACAACTATATTACTAAAATATTTGAATTTCATCTTTTGGTGAACGATCTTCATACATATAAATACCTACTTCAATTATGTTATACATTTACTATGAAATTTAATACATAATTCACCGTGTAAGTGATTTGTTATTGCTGTAAATTGCATTTATTATTTGTGTCAAAACAAACAGAATTATAACATAGTAAAATGCACTTACATCTAGAAGAGTTGAAAAACTGAAATGTTATTAAAAAAATAGGAATTTTAATGCCATAACAGCTATAGATATAGGAAAAATGTATTATTATGAATAACATTATACAAATGTTATGAAGTTATGTTATTCATACGCGATACAAGTTTAGCAGTGTATGATTTATTTTTTACATATTTACATAATCGAGGGAAAGTTTACATAATTTTGCATTTTCAGTAAGTACTACATTTGCAGCTTACATCAAGCAGTCTATACAATGTATAGTGGGACACCAAATTTATGTAGCTATATGAGGGACATAATTAAGCAAAGAAAATATCATTATTAAAGGTCGGCTATATATGATAAAACTTCTACTGATACAACACATTGAATAAAAGTTATTATTGTAACAAATATTTGAAATTTTTTAAAGGTAGGGTAAATTAATATTAATTATGCCCAAAAAAGGAAAAAGCCGTTTCACACATAAAAAGCGTCATATTGGGAAGTCATATAATAATACTCCAGTACAAAATATGTCGATGGAGAATAGCGAGGATATATCGCATCTGTGTCAGCAGAACGTTTTAGTATTAGAACCATCGACAAGTGAAGACATGCATATTAACGAACGTATACCATGGTTGAAACGAACACACGCAGGCAAGAGAATTCTCATGTCACAGGGAGCGGAACAAAATGATCAGCGTTGGGTTCCAAATGTACGTACATTTTAAATATTTGTTCACTATGTATATTAACTACTTTACAGATTCGAAGTATGGCGTGGACTTCTCCAGAAATTATAAAACTCATATCGCTCGTCCGAAAACGACCCTGTCTGTATGATACAGGTCACATTGAGCACAATAACAGGGAAATCGTTGACAGTAATTGGGTTCTTGTAGCAGACGAACTGGGTTCAAAGTCAGGTATATTTCAATTGATTCATTACTCGATCGGTATGTTAGTTAAATTGCTATATTTACAGCGGTGGATTGCAAGGATAAATGGGCGGTACTGCGTGGTTCCTATCGGCGAGAACTGAAATCAGTAATGAGTCGTACTTCAATGCCGGGACGCAAACCACAGTGGTTCTATTTTGAAATGATGTCATTCATGGAACCATGTGTAAATATTAATCTGAACAGATCCATGTACTTGTCTCGACGAACCAACAGTGTATACCAACAAAACGATATATATAACCACCATCTTGCTAATCTCTCACCGTACCAACATATCAAAATCGAAACGAACGATAGCATGTTTGCTAATATTAGCAACTACGCTAGTCAGCTAGAATCACCGAAAGAATCGTCAGCATTATCAAACGAGAATAACACGAGTATTTCGAACAATAGATTAGCTTGTGAAAATGAGTTCGACAACCAGGATTATCAACTTAAGAGACATTTAGCGCATATGGATGATTCAGAACAAACAGCAAATCAGAAAAAGTCTAAAACCGATCCAAACATGCTGTTCTTCCAGTATATTTGTGAAAATATGAAAAAACTATCCGATAAACAACAAAGTGACTTTTTAAGTAAAGTTTTGTCTACCCTAAATGAAATTCTGTATGCGGAAAATGGAAGTGCGGAAAATAAATGAATATTTGGAACTGTTTTGCGATTGGATAGTTGACATTAGTTGAATATGGTCGTGCAATAATTTATAGTTGAAAGATATAAACAATCTTATTATCTGATAAACTGTTCTTAAGATTCATTATAGGATATATCTATGTATGTCAACAGCAAACAATTTTAATCTTACCATACACTAAGAAATCTTAAAACGGCAACATTGAAGTTCGGGCGCACACATAGTACTGCCATGAAGATAAAAAATTGTGCATTATGGATTAAAATTTGTTTTAATGAATTATGTATTACACAAATATTCGATATTCAAAAACAATCTTATTTGATATTTTTTAAGTGGCGTTAAACATAATTTACAATTATTGTGTAATATAGCGTAGCCTGTAATAGTTTCAGATTTTTACGTTATGCCATTAAATCAGAACAGAGCTAATGATGTAATTATTATGTATAAAACCTCGGCACATTAAGGAACGTCTAATTAAACAACGCACAGATATAGTTATGTAGTGTTATTTGGAAAATGCACAACTGCAAGACTTGTAAATACCAATTTTGAAAATGTTTTTATTATTGGCAAGATTAGGAATTTAACAAAAAATAAAATATCAACAAATTTGTATATAGCTAGAATATATTTTAGGTTTGTAGAGTTATTCCTAATTATCATACAACGTATTTAAAAGGGGCATTCGATTTCTAATACTACTAATCACAAATCATCATATTTACACTATAAATACCTGTGTACAAATTTACAGTTCGATTGGTAAAGTGAAATGAATATCGACAATTACAGGTATGTGACTGAACGTATTATATACATTTTTTACGATATCATATTTAGTTATTAATTAAATCTAATAACATCTTTATTGTGTTGCAATCTGACTAGAATAAGTAAACTTTCTTCATAAAAAAAATATGTTAAAAAATATTTCAAAGCTTAACTAAAAAAAAACAGCAACAAATATATACAAAGAATTAAACAGAGATTTATAAAAAAGGAACGTTATCTGTAATATACAATTTCAGTGTTAACATACACTTAAATAGGCAGTAATTCTTTGTAAATGATTAACACTTTAAAAGTTTAGCACTTTTTATCAAACAAAGGTAATTTAGGTATAACATTGAATTCTTCTAAAACTGGCTTCATGATTGTATTTAATGATAAATAAAATATTATACCCAAAATACGTGTTGAGTAATATTTGAACTAGATTTCCTAATAATGATGCTCGGATGTCACATATCTATGAACATATGTACTATATTTTAGTGGCGTCTATCAATAAAATTAACTAGTATCTGGCATATTTGACAAATGGCTTTTCTTATGTTCGTTTAAATAAGACTCTGATATAAAATACTGATGGCACTCAGTACAGCTAAACAACTTTTTACCTGAATGTTTATTATTATTATGTTTCCGTAAACTTCTTTCCGATGAAAATCGTTTATCACATGATGAACATTTGTACGACTTCTGCGGCCCCTCATGGGTTTTAACATGATTTTGTAAATGAGAATTTCTGTTAAAACCTTTATTACACATTGGACATATATAACGTTTCTCCTCGGAATGTGTCCTCATATGGCCGTATAAGTTCGAATAACTATTGAAATTTTTACCGCACACTGAACATGTATAGAATTTTTTCTCATCAGTATGCCCTCTGATATGTCGACTGAAATACGATCGATCACTAAAACTTCTTTCACAAAAATTACATTTATAAGGTTTTTCACCAGTATGTATCCGAATATGGCACTTGAGTTGATCATTTAACGGAAAACACTTGCCACAATAATCACACTTGAACGGTTTTTCACCACTATGAATTCGCATATAGTGTCTCTGTAAATTTTGATTCATGGTAAAACTCATATTACAAATAGTACAACTAAACGGTTTTTCCCCTGAATGTATCCTTAAATGACTATTATGTGTATAAATTTTGTTACAAATTTTACACAACTTTTCTTTGCGATGGTCTCTTTTATGGCACAAGAACAAATATTCATCGGTAAATTCCGCTTTGCACAATCGACACGAGAAATTTTTTGGATCTGAGCTGTTGCAGTCACTACTTGACTTCTCACTATCATCTTTGGGTTTTTCGTCTTCTGAAGAGTTTTTGTCTGGTTCTTCCTTAACATACAGTGAACTAAATTTGCCTAATTTTGAATTTGAGATGAAGTTATTAGAATGTCTGTTACTAATGGGTACATTGGTTACATCTAGTTCTTCGTGTTGACTTAAAAAATGGTCTCCGTTAAAACCATCTTCATCACTTTCGTCTTGAAAATCTGGATGTTCTTGTTTAATATTTAAGTCACTGCTGCAAACAATTTCTTCTGGTTCACCTTGTATGTCGATTTGATCATCTAAACGCTTTCGCCTACGAGACATTCTCTTTAAATCATTTATAACATTCCCAGCATGGTTCTTCGGATATCTACAAAGACCAAAATAATATTTAAGTGAAATTAATATAATAACATTAGTGTCACGAATACATTTTTTTTAATAATTTCAAATTTGTATTAACGACAACCAGAAATATACAATACACAGCATTCGTCAAATTGAAATTTACATTAAAATGATTAATGTGTACCTGAATATATAGCAGTAAGTCAATTTCAAAAATTTCAACTCATTTTGTAGAGGTTAAAAATATACTTGCTGTTTTCTAAGTCTAACAAATAATATCGACGCCTCATGTTTAACAAATTAGAGTTTTCAAATTGAATTACATAAGAATTCGTTTCGTATTTATACAGTTAGTAAAATATTAATATTTTTTAATACTGATACAGAAACTTTAAATATTTTGACATTGACATGCTAAGCAATATGAAAATAGCAGTGTTGCCAAATACCGAATTTAAAATTAATACAGAGATATGTCCAGATATGTCAAAATTATGTAGCACCTACATAATTTTATTTTTTATTATAATGGAAACAAATGAATAATTATTCCCGCTTTATAATGTCAGTTTTGAGGTGGTTTTGAGTATATCCTAAATTGTTAGTTATGGATCTGCCAAAAATTATTGAAAAAGTATTTGGAAGTGATTGTATTCGAGATTCTCAGAATAGAATTTTTAGTCAAACAAGGTATAAAATATAAAATACCAAATAACTATTTCTCATATTAATGTACTGTAAACAAAAAATATTTTAATTCTTATAGTAAAAAACAACTATTATCTGAAGTACATACATGGCTCGAAGAATTTATCAATAAATTTAAAACTCCAGACGAGATCAACGTTAGTATCGGATCGGATCATGATAACCAACCTGGTCGAATTGGCAGTAAAACTGTATGTTTTACTCTTGATAGAAGTTTTGGTATGGTAATAATGAATCAGGATGGTCTAAAAGTTTCGTCTGCAAGTCGATTCTGTACCGTAGCAGCTTCTTGTGCTGTATTCAGTGGCAAATGGATGTACGAAGTGCATTTAAATAGTAAAGGAATTATGCAGATCGGTTGGTGTTCAAATTTGTGTCAATTTACTATAGACAGAGGTTGCGGTAAGTAAAAAAATGCCGTATAAGAATAAGAAACAGAATAATATAATTAGCTGTTTAAAATAATTCAGGAGACACGATGCATTCTTATGCATATGATGGTGCTCGTGTTAAATCATGGAATATGCTTTCAAAAGATTACGGTGAAGAGTGGAGACTTGGCGATGTGATAGGAATTTGTATAGATCTTGATATCGGTACAATGACTTTTTTTAGGTACCTATCAATTATACTTTGTTTTCATAATTTTGTATTTCTAACGTAATAATTCGTGTAGAAATGGTCGCTCATTGGGTATAGCTTTCACTAATATATCAATAGGCTCTGATATGGTATATATTCCTTGTGTATCTCTGATAGAAGCAGAAGGGATATTCGCAAATTTCGGTGGCAGTCCTTTCAGATATCCTGTAGACGGCTACCACCCGTTACAAATCCAACCAGCTGCTTTCCACATGAAACAAGCTGAACATGTCCTGAAATGGTTGAAAAATTTAACTAACTTAATTACACCAATTGAACCGAAGATATTAAATTGCACTTCCGATGATGATATAACTGACAAAAAATTTTGGAACCGATTTTTCAGTTTAATTTGCTATTTTATGTCTTCAGTACTAACTAGCAGATATTGTTTACTCCGAAATTTTATTCCATTCGTTCGAGATATAGTTCATGTAAATCAGAAAGAGAAAAAAAATGATTTGTCTCGATATTTAAAGATTATGGACGAATTATGGATGAATGTTAGAGAAAGAATAATGGACAAAGCATTGCATGTATGGTATCACATATAATATTTACTGAATTATTGCTATTTGTTATAAACTTGTTTTAGATTATCTTCACCGATTTATTACATTCCTTTGAACAAGTATCCGATTCGCTAGATTGTTTACAACAACAAAATATCATTGAATTATGTTCAGTATTTTTATCGCATGAAACTACTAGAAAATATATTATAAATAATTTTCTATTTAATAGAATTAGCATTTTCGATTTTCTGCAACATAAGCCTTTGGATGATCAGTATTTAAAAGTACTTATATAAGAATAATTATAGAAAATTAGATTGCATATTATTGAAAATATGTTTTTGCAGTTAACTATCCCAAATGCTTGGTGGGACACAAAAGGAAGTATATCAGATGTAGAAAAACATAAAAAATCATTTTTGAATATTTTTGCAAAAATTGCAAAATCATATGTAGAATTAGATAAAAAACAGAGTGAGTTTCTTAAATTGCTGCTAAACAATACAGATGGTACCGATACGGAACCTTCATCGCGAACGTTATTTTTGAAAAAGTTGAGAAAATTTTGTTGTCGTGAAATACAAGTAAGAATTTGTTTTAAAGCGGTAGTCTGTATGGAAATTTGTATTAAAATCATCTGAAATTGTAGAATGAATTGTTTTCCAAGTTTCTGCCATCGATGGCGTATTCTTCATTTTTTCGATTCGTACGCGTCTTAGATGAGCTTTGGAAGACAGAAGTTGGAGAAGAAATAATAACTGTACCATCAAGATATTTCTTTGATCGCTCAATAAATTACAGTGATTCGGACAGAGTTGGAGGTCTTGAGGTATATGAAAAAGTTATATGTATTAACCAATAACTGTACTAAAATTGCAAATTTTAATTTTATTTGATATATTACAGCATTATCTTATACATTTATATCGTGATGCATTAGTTCGCGAACTTGGAGAAGATCATAGGGTATTTAGATCTTCGATTGAAAGACACGCTACCAGTTTACCAATTGTAGAACTACGCGCAGTAGGTAATAAGTTCTAATGATTATAAACATTTACATTTAAAAAAATATATGTAAAATTATTTATTAAATAGGAGGTATAACTGAAGTAGTGTCATTATTAAATAACAGTGAAGAAAACTTTGCCCAGCATTTGTTATTACCTGACACCCCAAATGGTGTAATTCTTCGAGCTGTGTTCTCATCTATATTGAAAGATAATGAAGCAGATATGATCAATGGTAACATGGATTGTAAGATATCCCTGATAGAATTGTTTGAAAATTTACTAATGATCTTTGTTACAACTGTTTACAAACGTTGTCAAAAGGTATGTTAATAGATTGAAGTATTAGTTGTGAAATGTATATGTTATAATATTTTGCTTTATTCGATTAGTTGTCAGAATTATATCAGCATTTCAAACAATCTGCAATGAATTTTAATAATATTTATACCAGCTATAAGAAGATCCAAAAAACGAAATCGGATTCTGCTCCCCTTGTAATATGTTTGAAAAATACAATTGATCTGCAGAAGGTAGATATCTTTTTTTTTATTATGATACAACTGTTATGAAAACCTAACTTAATTTGAATAATCATATTTCTATATAGCCAGAATTAAATAAATTAGCAAAGAACAGCGCTTGGTTTGATGCTGTAATACTGAATGACGAAATAATTACAAATTTCCTTAAAATGTTCGATTATCTAATTTCGACGGTAGTAGAAGCAGAAACTATGGCCGAACTTTTTGCATTTCTTCCTAATTTTTATTTAGAAGCATGTGATATTTGTACTGATTCATTGGTCAAGGATTTTATGAATCTGCGCACAATACAAAAAAGTAGCGGTACGTGTAAATTCATTATAAATTACTATTATAATAAAGAATTGTTTTAAAAATAGTTATAGATAGTCTTCTGATCAAAGAAGCAGATTTGATGATTCGTTTGTTAAGGGATAAACGACTAACGCATATTGATACTAAGAAAATACCGATAAATATTTTAGCAACGCTTGCTGGCAATCCAACAACCATGAAAATATTGGAATCGGTTGGGGAAGATAGGTAAGCTCAGAGAATAAGAACATACGTATATTGTTTAATATTTAAGAGAGTGCTGAACTAAACATGATGTGTAGAAGTAAAGAATTAATTGGTAAACTAATGGAACCGTATGGAGATCGCCATTGGCTTGGGTCCAATTGGATCTTGATTAGATTCTGGCACGGTACTGGATTTGGTTTCCGTTATTCACAATTTCCCCATTATTCTGTCATCGAGGAGAAATTAAAATCCGCCCAAAATTTTGTCATGCACAATATAGGTAACTGGCGATTCTCGTTTTGATAACTTAATATTTAATAACCATTTCTTTTACTATAGTAAATTGTCCTTCGCCTTATTACCAAAATCTTGTCCGGCAACATTTATTAGATACTACCACATCTATACCATCTCTTCTTGATTCTATAATAAGTGAATTGCATTGGATATTTGGAGAATTCCTTGCACCCATGCAAGAGGTATAGTTTAAATTATTTGTGTAAAGTTAGTAATGATAATATTATTTGGTATTTTCATGATTCAATCGTACAGCTTCAACGAGTAATTGAACGTAATACGGAACAAATTTTGCTGATGAAATTATACAAAGCATGTGCCAAATATTTTGATAAAACAATTGGTCTTCTCCGTGTTCTGGATATGTTCATTTCTCTTGCTCCAGAAGTATTTTTGGAATCTTATTTCTCAGAAAGTACATCTTTCACGAAACGAATAATTGAAGTAAATATGTCACATTTTTAAACTACATATAACTTATGCATACAAAATCTAATTATTGAAACTAGGTTGTTCTTCTAATAATCCACCGGATTTCAAGCAAACAAGGTTGTTTTCGTACTGTGATGAATTCACGATTAGTGACGCTGGAAAATGTGGACTATTTACCTATTGAGTCCGCTTGTATCGCTATATTACTGGACATACTGAAACCTGTAAGAAGCTGCATATTACATAAACTACAATATACTAAAAGTTCAATTTCAGGAGTTGAATCATTTCAAGGAAGACGATTTATTAATTCCAGTTTTTACAAGAATGGTTCTTAGGGATTCAAGTTACGATACGGAAAACTTAAAGGTTCTGGTTGGTTCACCGGAAACAAAAAATTCTGCCGTGATGTCTCTGCACGATTGTAATATATCTGATACTTTAAACATTCACATTTCAAACGTATTTCATTTCACTTGTAGATGATAATGATATGTTGGATTCAGAATTACTACAAGCTAGAAAAATGGTAGATATGCTGACGTATTATTTTCCTGCACTCTCAAGTTTGGATATTATACCAGATGATGTACTTTGTACTATATGTTATTCTGCACCTTTCGATGTCAAATTTAGTCCGTGTGGTCATCACTCTTGTTTGTAAGTTGTATTCGTATTCATTCATTACCAACACCTATAATTTTATTATGTATTTATAGATCATGCATCACATATTATTTAAAGAAGAGCAGATTATGTTTTTTCTGCAAAAGAACCGTTTTAAAGGTAACGTAACTAACAATGTTTACTTCTTACTTACATTTATATTTTGGTTTTTATTTCAGGTGATTAAATTAGAATCTGATGAAATTATAGATTCTCTCACAGATCCTACAAATTTAAGTTTACTTAGTTCATAAAAAATATGGTTACAAAAATATGCGCACGTACAGAATTTTCCTATTAATAATTATATATAAAAGTGCCTAATTAACTTAAACCAATCCATTAGTGAAGAAAAAATAAACTAATATAGCGAAAATTAAATTATTTAAATGAATATAGATATTTTATATATTCAATATTCACATTGAGTGTTAATCAATAAATACTGCTAAATATGGCTTGACTCAATTATCCATCAATTCGCAGATTTTACATTGCTTTTGCAATTCGAGTTGAGGTTGCTGAGATTGTCGTTTTTAAGTTATCGGAACCGCATTTATTTAAGGTTTTAATTTATAAATTTCATATCAACCCAGCCATTGACCGAGACATGGACGAACAGCACAGAATCTCGCACAGAATATAATATAATAATGTAATTAATTATAGATTTTCACAAAATGAATGAAAATACTATATTATATTTATAATATAATGTATTTAAAATAGTATCGTCCGCAGTCGGTAGGATTCGAACCTACGCTCCCAGAGGGAATCTGATTTCTAGTCAGACGCCTTAACCGCTCGGCCACGACTGCTACTACCAATTTGTTTTGAATACCGTTGTGACCGCAATGTGCATGGGATGAATTCTATTTACAATGCTGTCAAATCGCAGTCGATAGGATTGGAACGTGCGCTCCCCTCGACGCTCCCAGAGAGAATCTGATTTCTAGTCGGACGCCTTAACAGATTGGCCACGACTGCATTTACGTACAAAGTACTATTTACGTGACTACGACACAAAGCTTTTTTTTAATGGTCCACATTGGTCAGTATATTACGTAGAAGAATGAATAATAGTAAAGGAGAAAAAAATATACAATTTATTTTGGTATAAGGATGCAAATATGGTGTAAAATTATATTCTAAGGATCCTAAATGAAGTTTAATTTTTTTTTTCAATCTTTCAATATTTTTTTATTCTTCTGATACTCAATTCTCCAATAAATGATATGGGAATTATTTTTTTTTTAGAAAAAAACTGCTTGACTTTGTTTATTGTTTAAGATTCCTTCAAGTACAAATACAAAATTAACACTATTAAGTCATATACAAGAAAATTAAAGAAGAATTCTTAAAACCAGGATGTCAAAGATTGAGAGATATTTACATACTGAGCAATTGTATTCCATAACCATTTTTCTCTATTATATAATAAACAATTACCACATTCAAAATCATACCTAATCAACATTAAGTGTCCTGAAGGACCCATGTATGCTGCCAAACATGTCATCCTCCAAGAATTTACCAATACGTAGTTTTTCATTGGATTTCATTTCTGCCTGCTTCAGCAGCCAGTCGTTTTTGCTTTCAGCAAATTTCCTCCATTCGGCTAAACAAACATACACATTAATGCATAAAACGGAATACAAAACTGAATTGTATGAAATAGAGATGAATTTATAAACTGCGAGAGGTATGTAATCAAAATTGAACGTTTCGCAGTCGGTAGGATTTGAACCTACGCTTCTAGTCACGCTCGGCCGCGACTGCTGATGTAAGGTTAATATTAATTACATTCTTTTATTGAAAAGTCTTATTTTTCATCTTTGATTAAATGACCATGAACAAATTTATAATATATCTACCAAAATTTTCTGCAATTGATTTTTGTGTTCCTTGGTAGTCAGATGGTAGATCGTCTTTAGCTATATATTCATGTAAAGTTTCCAATGATTTGTGAGATTTTACCTAAATGATATAAAATAAATAGTTTTTAGTATCATCTGCATATCTCATTGTACTATTCATTGGGAAATTTCGTTTAGATACTTACTCTAGATGCTAATTTATCGTTTAATAATGACTGTATCAAAGTTATCAGAGAAACAACATATGAATTCACATTTATAAAATGCATTCCCTTAATTCTGTCGGAATAGGCTTTCTGAAATTAAAAATATTTCTTAGATGAATATATTTGTTTAATTCCTTTTTTTAACAATATATTCATAGTACTTACTGCGATCACTGTATGGGTCTGTTTAGTTAAAGTTGGAGTAAATTTGAGAATATGACCAAATTTAAAGTTTTCGCAGTCAATTATATATGTTTCTGAATCAGCTTGGTCATAGTACATTCTGAAATCACATAATGCGAAAAAGAATTTGATATGTGACGTCACATCGAATAAATCAGAATCAGGAGTATTTGCACCAATAATAAATAGTCTGCTGTGATCTTTCATCAAATTTGGCATTGGCAAAATGGTTCTGCAATGAATAAAAGTAATTAATTGGTTTCAAATTATTTGGTTTAACACTTACACATGTTTCAAGTAATGCTGCATTCTGTCGCTAAGTATATTTCTATCTTCAAAAAATTCAGGTATCAAATTTCTGACACTGAAGTAAGTGTCCAGTTTACTTTTAGTTTTTTCTAAACTAAACTTGTTTCGTTGCAACATCATCTCCAGAAAAACATCATCTTAAAGTAAATACATATTTTACAGAATATTATTTTATTTAACAGAATCACCTTATGCATGTATGCATGCATATATATATATATATATATATATATATATATATATATATATATATATATATATATATATATATATATAAATATATATTCATTTCTTACCGTGAGTTTGAGGCAAATGCGGTTGCTTCTTCAACCATTCTTTAAGTGCCACTATATCTTTTGAAATTTCTTCATTCGTTCTTTCGTAACATTTTCTTATTTCTAGTTTTTCTTCTGCCGTTACGCGAAAAACTATTTCTTCGGTCATGATTATAACTGCTTTGTGCACTTGTCTTCTCTAGTGGTATAGTCACTTGTAACTGGTGGTGTTGAACTGACTTGCCTGGACAAGTTTTCGATGTTTCAAGGTCAAATCCAAACTAGTTTTTATATATTTTGTTTTTATTCACATGTGATAGCCATAGAATCATTTAAGACAGAGGTGTCCAAACTACGGCTTGCGGGCCAGACCCGGCCTGGCAGGTGAAGCTATAAGGCCCGCGAAGATTTTTGAAAAAAAAAATACTGATTTTCTTCGCGTGAATCCCTTTTGATTTTTAAAAATGTATATCGAAAATTGAAAAAATTCAAAAGTCATATTTGATAAAAAAAAGGATTTTTAACTTGGTCGATTTTTACAAATTTTTGGATACAAAAGAATCTCCAAGTTTAAAGCAATTTGCTTGTAAATTTATTTCTATCCATTTTTCTATTTGGTACTACCTACATATATGTGCAAACAAACTTTTTCCAGGATGAAGTATCTGAAATTAAAGTACAAAGCAAATTTATCGGATGATTATTTGCAATCATTGCTTATAATTGGTGTTCAGATCCCAACTTCTTCAGCAAAAAACACAGCTCCATTATACGCATTAAAAGTTGCATAACATAATTTTCTAATTATGTATCATTCAGCCAGGTTTGTTTAGTATTGGTGTATCTGTAATTAACAGTAAAAGATAAAATTCATTGTTGCCTTAGTCATAAAGAGATTTTCACGTGGCCCGCCGCAAATTGATTTAAATCCGAATCTGGCCCATGCGACAAAAAGTTTGGACACCCCTGATTTAAGACATACTTTTAATAATATGTAGTACATGTAGATTGCATAATTATCAAATTGTATAATATGCAAATATGTATATCGAAAGTTGAAATAGGTTTTTTTGTCACATTTATTTTCATGATATTCATGGAATAAATGAACAAACTATACTATAAAATTTAAAGTGAATGTTGTACAAGAAACAATCTGTTATGAAATTATTTTTTTTTTTAACTGGTAACTTGTGTATGAGGCACGTCTATTTCGAGTTGTTGTATAAAAAACTGCTTATCATACCTTTAAAAACTAGGAATGGATACAAACATCCATGCCTGTAGCTCAATTGCGTGTGTCCAATTCTGAATTTATCACAAATTATTTATCTAAATACACATTTAAAATCGTGCCTAGGTCGAAATAAAACAACAAATTTAAAACAAGTGTGAAAACATTTTCTTCTGTTAACAAAAGCAAAGCAGACTAAGCCGACTATAAATGCATTAATATTATTTTGTTCATTTTTTAAATAAAAAATATTTCATTTCTTCAATGGTCTTACATAATATTTCAAAATAAAAATATGGAAAAATAACGTTTCATTTCCTGCATATTTTGAATGCAATTGAGTGGAAAATAAAGAAGAAGAAAAAAATAAAAACTGAAAAAAATTTGCAAAACATTTTTTTTAAGTACTAAAGGAAATTTTTAAAATCAAAAAGTCAACTGCACATCTAAACCATAATACGCATTTGTCAAAAAAAAATCATCAATGTCGGTTGGATAGTCTAAGAGGAGTTAGTGGAACAAAAAACGTATGAGCGAGCGGACGAACGATATGCATATGGTCATATGTTGTAATAGTCATTTCGTGATCGAAGAGGTCTGTCCGGGATTTCTGCGCAAAAAATTTTAAAATCGGAGAATGCTACAGACATCGTACCGAACACTATAGCTCTTCGACAGAAGGTCGATGAGCTAAAAACTACTCACTTGCTTAATTACATAAACTATTTTATTATTAAACATAATGTACGAATATTATTCCAATGCGATTTTGATAAAATTTTAAATACAATGATAATTTCTCATCCTTAAGTCCGGAATGGAAATTAAGTGTTTTTATTTTTTAACAATACGGTTTTTAATAGTAAGTGTTGTAAAGAACCTCGTTAATTGATTTACATAGATAGATTGTGTTACATGTTACAAATATATTAGCATATAACATATTTGAATACATTGAAAAGTTTATTTTCTTGTCACGTTAGAAAAATATGATAAACAATTTACCTTTTCCGCTCGTCAATAAATTACAATCGAATATTGCTTTGTCATAATTGTTTTCTAATGTAGACATAAAATCAATATTTTATGTCTTTATTTTTTCATAGAATATATACATGAAGTGCATTTACCGCTTAGGCATATCGGTATATAGAAGCAAATGGCAAATCAAGTAGTAGACATTTTATGGGCTATGAAACCCTTATATTATATAGCTAAATGCTGTATGGGTGCTACATATTCATTTGAGGGTGATTTTGGTTCAAGAATATTAATAATCAGAAGAAGTGATATTGCAATTTACTTATTACAATCAGTCATACTTTTTGTTAATTTTGTTCGGCAAATATACGACTTCATTGGAAAATACAATGAGATGGCGTTTATTACTGTAGCAAACGTTATTTTTCTCCAAGGATCAATGTTAGTAATGTTTACATCAAATTTAATCTCAATCTTCAAATATACTAAAGGCATTTCAAATATTTTGAAGGAAATACAAAATCTGGATAGAGAACTGCATATACCATATGCATTAAAATACAAAAAAGCAAGAATAATCTGGATTTTATTGGTTGTTCTCAAACAACTGTGCTGTATTTTTGTCATTGGTACATCATTGGTGGTTTTTCCAATCTATAAAGAGCAACTGATTATATTTGTTATCATTTATTTGATAGACATCGCGATAGAATTCCAAGTTTTGTTTCTCCTCAGTTGTATCAGAGATAAGTTCAAATATTTAAATAAACTGTTGAAGGATATATCATTTCGAACTGAGAACATAATCAAAACAAATGATAATGAAAACTGTGAAACTATTCTTATGGAAAGAATGAAACAGTTGGTAGACATATTTGATCGTTGCCGAAAGATGTGTGAGGTTATGAACAAGACATTTGGCACCTATTTCATAAACAAATTTTTATACACATTTGGAATTGCAGTTATCACTCTTTTTGTCACTATTATAACAATCAAATTGAATAATGATTATTTTACCATATTGTCATTAGGACTATGGATAGGTTTTATAATGTTGGGACCAGTCAATATCATATTACTTTGTGAATTCATTTTATATGAGGTAAGACACAGTCAGTATTTTTTTATTTGTATATATATATATATATATATATATATATATATATATATATATACATACATACAGGGTGTTAAAAAAAGGGTAAAATAATTTCATGGTATATACATTTCGATGTACTGATTCACAATCAAAAAGAATTTCTTCAAAATTCGCAAAATTATGGACATGCTTCTAGAACAGTACATTTTTAGTGCCACTGGTAGTACACAAATGAGTACGGGTATTCAATATAAATTTGTTACCACGTAACTGATGTTGAATAACAAATGAATTAATTTTATTCTGACGTTTTGTAATAATGTACTGTCACCAGTGGCACTAAAAATGTAGTCTTCTAAAAGCATGTCCGTAATTTTGCGAATTTTGAAAAAATTCTTTTTGATTCTGAATCAGCACATCGAAATGTATATACCATGAAATTATTTTACCCTTTTTTAACACCCTGTATATATACCGATATAACGCGGTTTTTTTAAACCCACAAAAAAGCGCTAAATTTACGATGATTGGTTATAACGCAGTTCATAATGATACAATTACTGAAATGCTTGCATCTCCCGCGTTAAGCGGGGTCTTTCTGTATGTGTATGTATATATTAAGTTGGTGCGTTTTGTATATTTCAGGCAAGACAAACTTTCAATATTATGAGAGAAATTCGTAATGTACATAATAATCTCAGTGATAGAGTAAGATTTTCTTAATATGCGCCATTATTATTATTAAAATTTTAATTTTGTTCTAGATAGAAATATATTGTCTACGTCTTTATCACAACAAAGTCAACATTACAGCTGGTGGATTTTTTAATATTAATTTTGAATTTCTTTACGCTGTAAGTTATTTTCTTATAATCATACATCATTTTGGGAACACAAGATGAGATAGAAATATGTATCGATTTTAATGATTTATGTTTTTAGTTTGTTGCTGCATGTTCGACATACTACGTTATACTTGTACAATTCCACATACTGGTTCCTTCAATATATATATGACTTTAAATTCATAAATATATTTGTAAATCATGAGATACTAATAAAATTAAACCTTAATTCTGGAACATTCAAATGAATTTTAAATTCATTTATTGAATTCCATCACAACATCCACTAAAAGAAACCATTAAAAAATTATAATTAATTAATTCATCTATGTACGCAACAAATTTACTATTAATAGATTTTTTTTCTTGTCAGGTCAATAGAATAATTAAAATGAAAGGTTCATGTTTACGAAGAAAATATTTTAAAGTATTGCCTTTCTGGATAATTTAATTAAAAATAATTTTCATTATATTGAAATACATATTTCTACAGTAATAAATACAAGGATGATAAATGAAACGGTAGATGTTTTTTGGGCTATGAAACCCATTTATTATGGAAGTAAATGTTTATTGGGTTCTCCTTACTCAATAATTGGTGACTGTGGTTCAAGAGAATTTGTTGTAAAGAAAACAGATATTTGTCTTTATTTGTTACAACTTGTGGTGGTAATTTTCGTATTTGCTGGAGAAATATATATGTCAAGTAAATATGATAAAGACTTAAATATAATTGACATGATACAATTAATATTTACTGATGGATCCCTGTCTATACTGCTTGTTGCAAACATAATGTTGCTTTCCAAATTTTCAAAAGGTGTGTCAAGCATTTTATTAGAAATACAATGTTTGGATAAGGAATTACAAACGCCGACAGAATTGGAATATCGCAAAGAAAGAAGATTTTGGATATCTATGATTGTTTTAAGATACTTCTTGTACCTTGTCGTCATAATTACATCCATATTAGTTTTCCCAGATAACTTAGAGTCATTGATAATCGAAATGCTAGTGCATGTTATAGACGGTGGGACGGAATATCAAGTTCTCTTTCTTCTGAATTGTATCAGAAATAAAGTCAAATATACAAATCAATTATTAGAAAATTGTATTTCTTTTCGAATCGATAGTATTACTCTAGCATCGAGTAATAGAAATTATAAAACAATTCTTGATGAAAGAGTTAAACAATTGATGGACGTATTTGATCGTTGCCGAAACATGTGTGAAGTTATAAACGAAACATTTGGAATGTACTTTATTGCTAAGTCTCTGCACATATTCGGAATGGTAGTGTATACCTTATTTGTGTCCATATTGATGATCAGAATGAAGAGTGAGAACTCTATTAATATAATATCACTGGGAGTATGGATTATATATTTTTTTAACGGAATAACAATCTTAGTGATATTCTGCGAATTAGTTTTATGTGAGGTAAGACAGAGTTTTTTATTAATTGATTACTTTGAATTGTCGAAAACGAAAAACACTTTTGAACATATTTTTCAGACTAAGAAAACATTTAACATACTGAAAGAAATTCGATCTGTTCACTATGATATGACTGATAGAGTAAGTCAAGGGATAATATTTTGTATATGCTTGTTTATGCATTGTTTATTTTTATTTTTAGATAGAAACATACTATCTTCATCTGTATCACAATAAAATCAACTTTACAGCTTGTGGTATTTTTAATGTTAATTTTGCATTTCTAAATACAGTAAGTATAAAATAAGTTGATTTTAGTGAATACGATCACTTTCATATTATAACCTGAAGTATTTACTATTTTAACACATTTTTTTCAGCTTATTGCTGCATGTTCAACATACTATGTCATACTTCTACAATTTCAAGTATTAGTTTATACACCAAGCTACAGCCTAAACATTTTCTGATTCATAAAGCTGTTCCTGATGTCGTATTGGAAAATAGTAGTAATTTACTTATACATATTTACCAACATAATTTGCTCTGTTATTTTTCATTAAGATTTATTCAAAATTGTACATGACGTGTATGAACTTCAATGCAATATTAAATATATTACAGTATTGATAGTGAATATATTTTATGTTATGTATTTTAATTTCGGATCATACACAATACAAAATACAGACCATTTAATCTTAAAATTGTATTAAACTGTTTGTATTTAAATATCTTACGCTATTATTATTATCGTATTTCTAGCTAATACAAACAATATAATAAATAAGCACGTAATTAAATTATTTTTATTGATAAATAACAAATACATTTAATAGCTAACTATATAATAAAGTTATCAATAAAATACATACAGTCATATATAATTCTGATTTTCAGGATTAGTATTTTTGCGTGTCACTATTTTTACTGGAATTGTTAGATTCGTTATAGTCGCATGGGTTGTTGCGTGTACTACTCGAAGAAACAGGTATCTTCTTCTTATCCATCCAAATTATGATTTCGTGCAAGCAATGACAATAAATTGGATTATCACTCCAAAACACTAATAACAAATTTGGAAATAAATCCAACGTATCCCTTGAAATGCATGCTATTTGATTATCTGATACATCAAATAATTTCAGTTTATTTAATCCATGAACTGGCAATAAGGTAGCTTCAAATGTTTTTAATTTATTATAAGATAGAATCAATTTCTCTAATTTTCTGCAATTATTAAAAGCACCTGGAAATATTGTGGTAATTTTATTCGCATTCAAATCTAGTTCAATTAGATTTGGAAGATTGATATTGTTCACTGTTGTCAAAAAATTGGTACCCATATCCAATATTTTTAGTCGTAAATTATCTTTCAAATAATCTTCGAAATCAAATGCACTTATTTTATTTTCAGTTAAAAACAAATATTCCAAATTATTTATATTATTAAATGCTGTTGGTTCGATAACTTCTATTTGATTGTATGCATAATCCAAAGAAGTTACGTTGTTATGTGGTACGGTGCTATACCTCAAGTGGCTAAGCCTGCTAGATGTAATTGTCAGAGATTCCAGCGCCGGTAAATTTTCAAATGTTCCTGGTTTAATCACAATAATGTTAGATTTGCGAATAAAAATATCAGTTAGTGGCAATCCTTGAAACACTTCTGGTGGAAGTTCGCTTATGTGAGTCATATTCAAAATTAAAATATTCAACTTTGTTAGGTTATAAAATGCGTATTTGTCAACTCGGTTTACAAGCCAACGTACCTCAAGTTCTCTTATATTTGGTGTATTGTGAAAATAGTTTTCGTGCAGTGTCCTATTTGGTATATCTACTGAATTTCCAGTAATGCAGACATGGCCTTCAGTATTCTTCATTTGAAAGTACTCGTCAGGTGAGACACAAATTTTTTGTTCTTCATATGATGTTTCGCCATCTTCATAATCTCCGTACTCGACATTTTCTTCGTACGATTTATGAATAAATACCAGAAAAAGATAAATTACTATACAATGTTTTCGACACTTCATTTTGTAGTAAAATAACAGTGAATGAATACTGCGAGTTCCCATATATATCGTAATTTAAAAAGGTTATCAAGAGTTCACATTGAAATAAAGTAGAAATGGTTTTATTGGCCTTAATTCTTATTAAATTCATTATACTTCGGACTTAAACATATACATAATATCGAACAATACATTTCTTTGAATGATAATCATTTATCATTACGGAGTAAATATTTAAGTTAGTTTACAGTAACACATGATCCACTTTTAAAATTTATTTTTATCTAATAACACATACATAAGAGTATTATATTTGATCTGTGTCTTTGTTTATATTTTTATGGAACTATAGTACAAAGTTGGATATGATAATTATTCTACATATACGTATAAAACCTTTATCGATTCCACTGGTCACAATATATGTATTTTATACCGATTTCATATAATTTATATCAGAGTTTGATTTTTACATGAATTGTTTAGTCTCACAGTTAAAGGAACGAAAATCATCATTTTGTCCATCCATGTTATAGTTTCGTGAAAACACTTACAATAAAATGGGTTTTCATTGAAAAATGTAAACCTCAGATTAGGAAATAGTTCCCAAGTGTCTTTGGGAATGCACGTCAAATAATTATCTGATATATCGAACATTATTAACTTATCTAATCCACCAACTGGTAGCAGAGAAGAGTCAAATGTTATAAGTTTATTAAAAGATAAATATATTCTTTTAATATTCTTACAATTGGTGAAAGCTCCTTCTACAATTGTTGTAATCTTATTCGAATGCAAATCAAGTACAGATAAATTTGAAAGATTTATTTTATTCACGCTTGTCAATTTATTAAGAGCCATATCTAACTCTTCTAATTGCAAGTTATCTTTCAAATGTGCTTCGAAATCGAAAACGCTTATTTGGTTGTTGTATAAAATCAACTTTTTCAAAGTATTCATTCCATTAAAAGTTGTTGGTTCGATTACATCTATTTTATTGTTTGAATAATCCAAAGACATTGCATTACGTGGCACGGTGCTATATTTCAAGTTAACAACTCCACTAGATATTATTGATAATAATTTCAACGTTTGTAAATTATCAAATGTTCCTGGTTGAATTATATTAATGTTAGATTTCGAAATTCGAATATTAATTAATGGTAATCCTTGAAACACTTCTTGCGAAGGTTCACTTATACGAATCATATACATAGTTCATATGTTCAACTTTGAGATTATGAAAAGTATGTTTGTCAATTATGAACGAACGTACCTCGATTTGTCTTGCATTTAGTGTATTTTCAAAATAATAACCATGCAATTTTCTATTCGTAATATCTGTAAAATTTCCTGCTATACATACTGTTTGTTGATCACTGTTCTTTATTTCTATATATTCTTTATGTGAGATACAAATTGTTGTTTTCCCGTCATTAACACCATTTTTAATTAATTCGCACGACTTATGAATAAAACTTAACATAAGTAAAATTGCAATGAGGTGTTCTTCATACATCATCTTACGATAAACTACTTATTCTGACTGCCGAATTCACATCAATTCCGAGAGTAATTCACTGGGGTTATCAAAAGTTCAAAAAATAACGTATATAATATAGTTTAGAACAACAATAATTTTTTTTATTTATATTATGAACAATTTTAGGAATATCCGAAACTACGTTATAATGTTTATTTGGATGTTAAATAAAACATCAGATTGTTTAAATGATTTTATTTGTAACTATTATATCGAATTTGTACTATAAATTAATTATAATTCTACAACACATATGATTATTAATACTAGATGTTAACACACAGTTCGATGACATTGAATTTATGTTTGTACATTATTTGTATACAGTGAACTAGAATAATGTTCGATTACAATTATTTCAGTGGAGTTCTTCAACATTTAACATCGTTCTAAATGATTTTCAATTACGTACATGTTTCACCATGTATATTCAACATCACTGTTGGAAAATTCAAGTAGCAATTTGTTTCCTTTACATTTGTAATTATTCTTCATGAAACGTCTTTCACGTATACAAATTGTACGAAATAAAACTTAATAAATAATAAATTATTGCACTTAATTAATAAATTAATCTCTACAACTAATTATTTTCGGCATCATTAGCATCGAGTAACTGTTCATTAATATTCCTAAATTCCAAGTCACCATTCTGGAATTGTTCTATAAATGTATTGACAGATTCAATGGTGATTTCCTTTCCATAACTCATGACAGCAAACCTATTATTCGGAATATCTAGGCCGACTAGCAACGGTACTACATCATCAAGACCAACTAGATCTCGTATAATGTCACTGGTGTCCGAATCCGAACCAATCAAGAATTGTATGTAATGGTCGTCTTCACAACCGTACAGAAGCTCTTCTTGTGGAGCATTAAAGTTGATGTTGTGTTTTTTGTAGTAGGTATCTGCGGCAGGTGCCAGTACTGAATCAGCAAATTGTGTCTCTGTTTCATCTCCTTCTGCAAGTTGTATAAGTATGAGTATAAAAAACACAAGAAAAAAGTTATTGATAGTATGTACTAGTTTAGTATCTGCATCACTGAAGTGCAATCTTTTTATCTTACCAACAAACAAAACAACTGCTGGATAATCGTGAAGTTTCGTTGCATAGATTTCCGTAAGAATATTCACAGGTCTTGGTTTCCATGGAAAATTCTACAAAGTAAATCAAATACATAAATTTATTATTTATCCAATTAGAAAACTACAGATGAAATTAATATCTAAATATTATTTTATTATTGAAAATGTATACATGTCGATAATTAAAAAAAAAAAAACATGTATGTAGATTAAAGTTGTGGCTATCGGAGTTACTTATTGAATATTAATTCTTTATAAATAGGCATAACTGGGAATTGATTGAAAATTACTCTTTTTTACTATTTTCCGGTAGGATTTTCGAAAGGGAATTTACTTTTTGGTGGTTTTTTAATTAGCAACCCCGACTGTTTGATATTTTAACTTTCTAGTCACTAGAATCTAGTGTAATCAGTATGAAACTAATCAAGTAAATGGTTTTTGCTGTGATTATGTCACAAAAAGATGATACAATTGGCTTTACAGCCTATGCTCTTAATTAAACTTGTGATGTTTTATTCTAACCTGTGCAAGTGGATCTTCTATTAGTTCTGTACGTGCATCATGTGTGATCACGTGACCGTTACCATCAACCAATAACAACGTTGGAATTCCTCGAACACCATACAACTGAGCCAATTCGGCTCTTACGCCTGCTTGTTGCCATGGAACAGCTAACCATGGCATACTCTGGAGATATACGTCATAGGAATCAGCACTCCTGCAACAAAAATAAGTAATGAAATTTAATAGTTCCACTCATAATGATGTTAGTTGTTCAAATGAACTTTTAGAAAGTTTGTAACATTACGTATTAAGAATTATAATCTGTTATTCTGTTGTTTTATTAATATCCAATACTGTCTTGAATTATGGAATACATTTCGAGACTTCATCTTGTATTGAGAAATGTGTTCAAGAGGAATTACTATATTTTATCTTCAAGTAAGTACTAAACTATGTATGTATTCTAATTTAGCGTGACTATTTTGTAATGTTCCGTAATTGCATTTGGTGAAATTGTAAATGAAAAGAAAAATCTATGTTTCATTTAATATTCGTACAATTTCAGACATAATAAATTATAACTTGTCTGTACTATTTGTAATTTAATTATCGTCTCTGACAAAGTTTCTTTCTCGAACCGTTCGTGTATAAACGTGCCGGTGTAGGATCATAAATTGAAACTTCATAGCGTAAAGTGTGTATACTTGCACTTTTTGTTTTAATGAACACAAAGTTCACACTGCTTACGTGAATATTAAAAACACACCTCACCAAGTGAGAACAAAAATAAAACACAAGTTTCATATCCGGTAATAAACGAGTCGCAGCCCGTCGTTTCCGTCAAAATAAAAAGTCAAGCATATGAGTACCGAACACACAAAATACATACGTATATATTTGTTTCTGAAATAATTGTACGTCTTTCAAAACATTGTCATAGGCATTCTATCATAAATCATAAATTCTAGATACGCGAAAATTTCTTCATATTTTATCCAATAGAAACCTTAGTAGAAATTAATTAAAACTTTGCTATAAAGCAAAAACTCATACGCTATTTCCTCTGTCACAGCATAATTCATTATTTGTCTGTTAGCAATCCTCACGGCGCCATTACTCACGTTTACTCAGCTCACCAATGTTATACAATTGAACTATTCTATATCTCATCAATCTACTTTGTCATTATACCGTTAAAGTCTTTTGCAGTAGCCAAATCATTTAAGCCCCCATGCGTTAATCACCGGCCCAGTTACAATGTCAATCTAATTAACTAGTTAATTCGATTCTAATCGCACACACGCGACACCGACAACCCCTTCTATAGTTCTGAGTCATTGCAAGGTACCTAGGTTATGTGCATGCAGGACTGAATCAGTCTGATAAATATTAAACTTTTGTGCATTAAAATAGTGAGGCGAATTGAACATGTTAGTAGTGTAGCCAAATTTTAAGTCAAATTAGGGATATGCCAGGTCACAATTTATCTGCTTCTACCTTTCGATAACAAATTCTATTCATTCTCTGATACTAAAATTAGAAAGTATCAAAAATCAATAACAAGATATTTCTCTTTAAAACAGTCGATATACATTTTCCAGTTTGTGCAAAGCTGTACACGTCTCGATCCGATATCTAGAATGTAGATTCCAGATAGTATTCATATTTACCCTACAAGAGAGTAGATTGGACACCCGATAAGTGTACTTCCGGTGTTGATATTATCGGCAGGAGACATGTGCCGACAATATTCCGTGTGATGTAGTTTGCCTGGTGTATACGAAGCGTAAAATCATTATAGAGTGGTTCACTATAGAAGTGGTGGATATCAGACAGGCCGGGATTAAGGGGAAAATCGTAAAGTTTTATATAAATTCTCTTCGGAAATAAAAGAAAATCCTGGTAGTAACAGAACAATGCACTTCGCCGAGACGTGATCTGAAAGGAAAAAAACTTTCAACATGCCACTATACTTAACATTCTCGTAATCTCATAATTTGAATTGTCTACTGTTCAGTAATTTATATTTGAATTGTCTAATGTTCAGTAATTTATATTTGAATTGTTTGAAATAATATGAGTATAAAATTAAATAAAATTTCATTGGCTTTTTGCAGTTCGTATTCCTGTAATTCAATATTTGCATTTCCATTAAGCTCAATATTATTTCAGGTCAATTATCTCTCTATTTAACACTCATAAATTTAATTAAATGAAATGGCATTTCTATCTTTAGCACATAAATCCATATTAATTTTCGTAACAATATATTTCAGATTGTTTATTTGGGTTTCTTGTTTCAGTTATTTATGTTACGTAAGACTACTGAATTCAGTATAATATAAAAGGAAAATTATCTTGACTTGTATTTATATTTTGTATTTGCATGTTTTTTGTACACACCTTCCAGATATATGTATTTTAATGTCTATATTAACGGCATTTTTTGTTACTACCTTGTTATACTGTATAGTCTATCCATAGATATAAGAACTTGACATGATTCCTTAATAGGTAGGGTGGTACCCTTCACAGCAGGAGAGGCCATAAACTACTAGTAGTGGCGGTATTCAGGTACATTTGTAATGCTCTTAGCGGGAAAGACAAGAGACATTTTGTCTATAATTAAGACGTAATAATAATTTATTGAATATTACATTTATTTATGTTAATTTGTATTATTATTGTTAAGATGTATATCATATTTTTGTTGTTATTTTTCAAAATGTATTTATAAATTTCTGAATACAGCTCTGCTTTTTATTCATTTACTGTGTCGTATAATTTGGGATAATCCTCTGTTAATAGCATGCTGCGTTTAGTCAAGTTCTTATATCTATGGATACACTATATATACATTATTTACCTGTTAAGATCAGTTTGTTTGACGAGTAAACACGAACGGGTAATAAAATTTCAAATGCACCCCCGTTCTAAATGTAACGGAACAAGCGTATAAACATTCACAGCAGTAAATGTCAGTACGAGTGTGCACCAAACCTGATTACAATGGTGGCTTAATGAAAACAGTAAAAATTAAAATGCATATTGCTAATTGAAACGGTACCACATATACTCTGTCGTTGCTTTTAAACATTTTGTTTGTGACATTTGTTGCTTTAGGAACAAAAATATTATAATCCGATTCAGTTAAAAGTAAATACACTTGTTTTTGGTTCAGTATTTGAATAATTCTTTTTACTTGTTTTGCTAAATGTATAAGTTACACGAGAACAAATGCATAATGTATTATTTCAAAAATTATGCATGTACACATCATCGAATAAAAAAGAGAAATGGAACAAAGATCATCTTTAGACAATAAATCAGAATATTTTGCTAACAGGTATTTTCATGAGAGCATCTCGGCTCTAGTGTTAGTCTTGTTACAGCAATAATGTGGTGTGTGTATATATGGCTCTTTATCTTTATTTTATTCATGACTGCAGAAGGTATACTGGCAACACGGTTTATGGAAAAACTCTGCTATAGAAAGATTAACCGAAAACAGTCTCAGTCAATGTCAAATGTTGTACTATAAAAATACTACTGAATTTTCGTGCAATTACACAGCTTGAATTGAATTTAAAACATTTCGGTATGATGCAATACAATGTAGTTATTCCAGACAACGCCTTTTTCATGTAAAATGCAAGGTATTGTAGACATTACGTTTAATACAATTGCAAACATGCAAATATGCTGTAAATTCAACTTGATTTATTTATTATTGTCCGTTACATAACATACAAATCCCTTTTTGTTATAGTGTATCCATAGATATAAGAACTTGACTAAACGCAGCATGCTATTAACAGAGGATTATCCCAAATTATACGACACAGTAAATGAATAAAAAGCAGAGCTGTATTCAGAAATTTATAAATACATTTTGAAAAATAACAACAAAAATATGATATACATCTTAACAATAATAATACAAATTAACATAAATAAATGTAATATTCAATAAATTATTATTACGTCTTAATTATAGACAAAATGTCTCTTGTCTTTCCCGCTAAGAGCATTACAAATGTACCTGAATACCGCCACTACTAGTAGTTTATGGCCTCTCCTGCTGTGAAGGGTACCACCCTACCTATTAAGGAATCATGTCAAGTTCTTATATCTATGGATAGACTATACAGCAGTGCATTATTCTTGTTTAGTAATAGTATACAGATTACTTAGCCGACTGTACTTGGAATAAAACACCTCGATATCATCAAAAGTAGTAAAAATTTTACTACACTACTACCAGAAAACGCTAGGCGCCAGTTCATTCGACTAACATCGTAAAACGTACATAAACATTATTTACCTAGGGCAAGTTTGATAAGCAAATCATTGCTTATAAAATATTCGTGTTGTTTTAACGAGTTCAGTAGATTATGGTATGAAATGAATAAATTTAACACCTATTTCAAAAATAATATAATACGTTCTATCAGAATCTATAAAATATAATATCACTGAAGAACGAATATTGATCACTTGCATTAAGTTGCAGACTGTTGATGAAAATCCTGCATATAATATAATATTCTATTATATATATATATATATATATATATACGCATTATACACCTGACTGTACACCGCCCATCATAAACCAGCTAGATATGATTATATCTGTGTGTTCAGTAGCTTGGAACCTGGGGTGGGCGCCCTCTAATATATAGTCGCGTTCGGCACTTAGATAAGATGCTTCCCCGCCAAGCTGGCCGGGAGATCGAAGTACCCTGCGCTATAACGGAACTCGGAACCAAGTCGGAGCAAGTGCAGATCGTAAAAAGTAAAACCCGTCCCAGCAGTGCCATGTCTCGTGTAGTTTACGATGCACGTTAGTTTCGGAATTAATTAGATGAAGCGGGAAGTTCCCGGTTTAATGGTTGGTATGCCTGAAAATGTTCCTGATTTCATGTGAACCGTTGATGTAAAATAAAGCGTCCAGGCCGAGGGTTCAGGTTTTATATTATGAATGACAAGTTTAAAAACACTCATGATAATTAGAACGAAGTAGCTAATCTTAATTTAACACTACGTATATTATGTAGGCGTCATCTTGTTTTAAAATGAGTCTTCAATTTAACTTTATTTTCGTAAAAAAAACTTAATAAAAATGCAATTAATGATAACAGTACTCGTATTATACGAATTCTTCAAATGAGGAAAGAAACTGTTTTCATGTGTGCATAGCTAATACACATTTCTAAATGAAAAGTTTATCGAATTAATTATTGTATTTCAAAATAAATATATAAACTAAAATGTAATTTAACTTTATAATATAGCTGGTAGCAAATGAAAATTGCCATATTTTTAACTCGCCACATCCATATTTAAAATATAAAATTTGTATAGATAACCAAATACATTTCAATTTACCATCACAAAATGCTAATGAAATCTCTGTTAATGACGTCATTCGCTGGTATCACGTAATGTGCGGTGGGAAGGTGTGGCCATTGTTTTCTTTAGATGTCCGCCCCATTGTAGTCACGTAATGGGCATAAATCAATTCTGTACACATTATGTGAGTTATCAGATTCGTAGCAGGTCACCAGAAATGAGAGACGATCAATGCATAAGCATTCTGTCCTGCTGGGGAACCAATTATATAAAACATTATTTGCTGCGTTCAATACCAAGGAAGTAAAATATAATTTTGCATAAATTTGTAGACGTAAAAAATACTATGGATCAATTTTAAAGCTTTTTTATTTGTTTATTAGTGTGGTATTAAGTTAGTATCACACTCTAAACGGATTTCCTTCCAATGGGGGGACTCAAACATTATACGGGAAATAGCACAGTAACAGGGGATATTAACTTGAAACCGTGGCCAAAAAAAGCTAAATATAAATCCAATTTTCGATTGAAACTGATGCCTTAATTATATAGGAGTATAATTTACTGATATAGGTACTTGAGCTCTTTGTAATGTAGATATTATTTGAGTATAATATTGACGTATTATTATGTACGAATTAGAATATCATTTGTGCTGATATCTAAGCCATGGAATTTCATTAATGTTGGTAGTGTATGTTTGGCATTTGTTTCATGTAGATTTTGGTATCAATATAGGTAAAGATAAAACATGTACGTGGTACGTGCATATTGTTAATAAGAGAATTGTAGAATATTTGTTCGAAATATCTTTCGTTTCTCCGTGTATTGAATAAGAAAGAATCATTATTAGATCAATATTTCCCGAACTGGCGGCAACCTATGTGACAGTAAATAATCCCTCGTGCACATTTCTCAGGACATACTCGTAATTTTGCGCCCTGATAGCAGGATAGAAGAGGTGTAATCTAGACTAGAGAAAACATTCCTCCGTTTGCGCTATCCCTTTAGATAAACATACCTAATGCCATTTCACAGACGATTTAACCCCTGGGGACTCCGTCGCTGAGTGGGAATTAAGGAAATAGCCGAAAGACATCACGAGAAGGACACGGTAAAGTTTCAGATCTACCGGATATTTGTGAATCAATGATATTCGATCGGTTTTTTTCAGGAGCTTCATTATTTATTTTATTTTCGTTAGAATTATTTAGTATTAAAAGTTTAATATTAGTCAGGAAAATCGCACCATTTCTAAAATAGTGTTGTCACTATTTAACAATTACAAATACCATAGATATTACTTGCATCCGGTTCCCAATGGGAAAGGAAAAATAATATCTACAAAATATTAATTGTATACCTAAGTAGCCTTTGTCTACAATTCAGTATTATTGATTTTATATGTATAGGGATTCAGAAGGATCTTTATTTTCTCACCTATACTCTGGTTGATACATTTGCTAACTCACTCACTCTGGTCTGCTCTGGTCCTTGGTGCGTATGGTTCACTCTTTGAAAAACTAATTGCTAATATGAACATGAATATTTCGAATATTCAACATGAGCAGGTTAATATGGATACACTGCTAAAATTCTATAATATTCATTTCGAATTGAAGAATTTACTAATGAATTTTTTCAAATTAACATCTTTATATTTAATGATGTATGTGGTGCTTACTTTTGGCTATTTACTTGACGCCTCGGGATATTTGTGTATAATGATGCAACGGGAAAATAACTTATATTATATGGATATTCGATAACGTGAAGACTGTGGTATATGCTTCAATTTTATATTTATATGTACACATAATCAGGAATAATCAATCATTTCTAGACTAACCAAACAGGTTTACTGATTCACGAAATTTGGAACAATCATTCTAATGAACCGAAAGTGTGTAGATATTCCATGGAATTAAAGTTACTTTCATTGCAATTCAAACTTAATACGTGGAATTATTCGATTTTTGGATTATTTAATTTGGACTTTACAATAATTCATATGGTAAGATTTGTAATTAAGATTATTTATTTAATTAGACCCTTTCAAAAATATATTTTTAGATGCTCCATTCTGTAAGTATGTATACGATTATGCTGATGTAATTTCAAAATATGATTAATTCAAATTCAACTCTGTAAGTTTAACAATAATTCATAATAATGTAATAATTATGTATAATAAATTAATGTTCAATATCGTATCCATGTTTCTTTTTTGACTTCAATATAAATGAAAAATTAATTTACTACTATTACATTTTGCTCATTACGAAATTCGAAATACATATCCAACTAGTACAGTTCAAACGAAAATGTCTGACATACACAATATAAATTGTTGTTATTCATCAAAACCATTATATCACTTGGATAAATATGTACATATATGTACATATACATTTCAAAATATTGCCACTCCCCGACAAATTTCTGCGCACGCCAATGAGTATATTTGTATAATATGTATGTAAAAAAAATCTTATATTCTAGCCCAATAAAACAGGATTATTAATTCATGAAATCTGGAATCAACATTCTAACGAACGGCAAATTCAGCAAAACTTCTTGAAGATAAATTATAATTATAAATGTACACCCATATTTATAAAAACTATGTACACATAAGTAATACTGATAATAAATGTATTTTAGATGAAAATGTTGTCTGTGAGATTTAAACAAAATGAATTGCATTTTACTGTGTTTGGACTATTTAGTTTTGATTTCTCAATATTGTTTACAGTACGTTTCACCACCGATGCCTCTATAAATTCTAAAATATCAATTAATTCTATAATTATATTTGATGATACTTAATTCTTTGATCTTACATGCCGTCATATTCCTCCAATTTCAGAATATACGAGAGTTGAATATTCAGTAGATGACACAAAGATAAACAATACGATGCAATTGATTTAATACATATGTAATGTCATTTGTAATTTTACTTACTTGAATTATCACAGTAAAATACATTTTAAATTAAATATATCACGAATGATTCGATTCAAAATATCCCTCTCGTTCACGTTATGGTAAACTATTTTTACTGATAACATTAAGGCAAGAAGCTTTAACAAATCCATTCATGTTCGCTATCTAAAATTATTCTGTGTGACAGTCTAACTTAAGTCCTATTACTATATTATTTTCTCTAATAGATAATGTTCGTAATACTTGAATTCGAAATTGTTAACATTTCGAAGAAGACTTAACATCACAAATACGAACAATTATGCAATATATCACTGTGAAAAATTTATAATGGAATTGACATTAATATTTTACAAATAATATTTTTTTATTTGCATAAAAATTAAATTAAAATCAAACGATATTATCAATCTATTAGACGATAACAATAATTCAATTACTTAATGACATTTCGTAAGTCCTGAACAGTAGATAGTAACTATTAGCAGTTCTTTGGAATAGAACGTGCACGTTATAAAACGAGAAAATATATAAAGAGCGACAAAACAATCTATCCAAAATGCAATCAATCGGTTGCGCTTATTCACTGAAACCATTATATTACTTTAGTAAATTTTTTAATCTACAATTAGTGCCTCTGGAAAAACCAACATATAATTCTTACTATAGGTTTCTTGAAAATTTAATATATTTCCTCATATTTGTAATATTTTTTATTTATACAGGCTATGGATTCACTTTTAAATATTCAAATTTCTTTCTTGGAATCATAATAATTCAAGTTTTAGATATATTAATTGTGTGGTGTTTTTTCCTCGTGTATCTTGTGATCGTGTTATTTGGACATATAAACAGAAAAAAGTTGATTAATTTGTTAAAGAAATTAGAAATTCTCACGTTTCCTAACTACTTATTTAAATTCGAAAGGAAAAATAATTTAAAGAAATTATTGGTTATTAATATATTTAGAGTTATATTTTTACTGTACAAAAATTATGAATGCATTATGAGCATCCAATCTCTCGAAATTTTTTTCATTTGTATTTTGTATTATGTTATTGATTTGGTCGATGTTTCGGTTATTCTTTCGGTTGGAGCTTATGGTTCACTATTTGAAAAGCTGTTTGCATATGTGAATAAAAATATATCAAATATGGAACATGATTTGTTCGATATGGATCAATTGATAAAATTGTGTAATGTACATTCTCAAATGAAAAATATAATGTGCAATATCTACCGATTAGTAACTATACATATGTTGATGTATATAATTTTAACTGTCATATATTTAATTCAAGTTTTGGAATTTTTATTTATTAAAAACACCATCTATTATATATTAGAGTATTCCCTCATATCTCTCTGTATTCCCTTTTGGAAAATACTTTATCTGGTATGGATGTTCGATTTAACAAAGTCGGAGGTATATATTCTGTATATGTTTAACTGTATAATATGTATATACGAGTATTATAAAAACTGCCCTTTTATGATATTCTAGGCCAATAAAACAGGATTATTAATACATAAAATCTGGAATAAACATTCTAACGAAAGAAAAATTCAGCCGTACTTTTTGGAGGTAAAGCATAATTATATATGGTATACCCATAGTTATATTTACTTTCTGTATACATACGTAATAACAATCACAATATGTATTTCAGATGAAGATATTGTCTGTGAGATTTAAACAAAACGAATTGCATTATACTGTTTTTGGACTATTTAATTTTGATTTTACAATATTGTTAACGGTAAGTTTTGCACTGATGCCTCTATAAAATAAAAATTAAAATATTAGTAAAATCCGAAATTACCTTTTCAGATTCTTAATTCTGTGAGTTTACAAGCCGTCATATTCTTTCAATTCCAGAATATAATAGAAGGTGGGACAATGATGAACGATACCAATTGAATTAATACATAATGCATATGTAATGTCATTTTTAATTATATGCTTGAATTATCACAGCCACATTTTAAATTAAATATATCACGGATGTTATAATTCAAATACAATAAGATTATTAACGCACATAGCATTGTTTATATAACAAACACTTATTATCTCCATTAGTTAAGACCCTTTTAAATATTTTTCGTGTTCAGATGGCTGACAAGACGAAGAAAAACAAACTTCAAAAAAACATTCCATTTTCTATTAAAATAGGTACCTAAAACATTGGATACTACATACAATTACCTAACAAGAATTAAGTATTAACAAAATATTTTCCAGAACTATGCGCTTTGTCATTGCAGTACTTAGCAATTTTACACGCACATTAATATAAAATGTCACAGCATATTAAAATATTAATAAATAATTAACATTTCATTACGCTAAGTAATTACATTAATGAACCTTTATATTGCAGGCAGTAACAAGTGCGCACTTATTAATTGAAAGCAATTTTAAACGGTTTGTTTGAAAATAAAAATTGAGTTGAAAACATAATTGCAGAATAAAAATGTCAAATTGTCAGTCGCTTACTCCGTTTTATTATTTGAGTAAATATTTTAATCTTCAGTTGGTACCATTAGAGAAAGTCACATATAATTCTCGTCGAAGATTTGTTCAAGACATATCCTGTTTTCTAATAATGAATGCTGTGTTCTTGTTCGCCATCTATTTTACCAATTCGATGAATTTGAAAATTAAAACTAATCACGGTACAATACTAGCGTTAGATACAAATTTAGCAAGTATGTGGTGCTATTTTCTGTTATACCTGGTGTTTGTGATATTCGGACGTGTAAACAGAAGTGAAATGAAAGAGATCTTAAACAATTTGGAAACGCTAAACTTTTCTAGAGACATATTCGAAAAAGAAAGGAAAAATAATATTAAGAAAATGTTTATTGCGTATGTTGCTGATATCCTTATGCAATTTTTGGACTATGATCTTATTTTCAATATGAATTCTATTGAAGATTTAACTGACTTTCTGATCGTGGCTATAATTGATATATTTAACACCTCAGTGGTGCTCTCGGTTGGAGCTTATGCATCTCTTTTTGAAAAACTATTCGCAGATTTGAACAAACACATATCGATTCTACAATATGAAGAGTTTGATATGGACCAATTGATGAAATTATGTGAAGTACATTTTCGTGTAAAGAATTTAATATCGGACATATACAAATTAGTAACTATTCATATGTTGATGTACTTGGTTCTGACTTTTATACATTTGTTTGAAATTGCTGGATTTCTAAGTCTCTTTGCGATGTTACCTGAAGATTATTTTCAAGGTGTGTTTTGTTATTGTATGAAGGACTTTGGTGTTCACTTTTGGAAGATAATATACCTTATACAAATGTTCAACTCGAGTAAACTAGAGGTATCGAATCTAAATTGTATTATTTATTATATGATATATTATGAAATTCGGAGTGAGAAGTAAATTAATTTAAATTCTAGGCAAATAAAACAGGATCACTAGTGCATGATATTTGGAATAAATACTCTGGCAAGAGAGAGATGTATCAACATTATTTAGAGGTAAATATATCTGTACATCCGTAATCATATAATAATTTTATTAAAAATATTAATAAACAAACAATTTTAGATAAAAATGCTTTCACTACAGCTGAAACAAAGCACGTTGCAATATGATGTATTTGGATTATTCAGTTTCGACTTTACAGTGATACATACAGTACGTTACATGCGCAAATATCTTCATAGTACATATTTACACATTTCTCATTTCAGGTGTTCCAGTCCGTTAGTACCTATACCGTTATAATGCTGCAGTTTCAGACAATGATTAATCCATTATAATTATAGAATTAAAGGTATAATTGTGTAAAATTATAATAAATAAAATTTCAATAATCATTTATTCCTATACTAAAATTATACATTATTGTTTACGTAATATTACTAATCATCATATGAAATTGAAGTATAATTACTCCATATATTGTTACAGAATGAATGATCTGAAAAATAAAATTATTTCATAGAATTTGCCGCTTATGTAAGTACAAACATGTATAAGTTCGATTAATACCATATGAAGCAATGTAAAATCCAGGTTAAAAAGTCCAAAAACTTGCAACTGAACTTTATTCTGATATAACTGTATCGAAATCATTTTTATCTATAATATAAAAATACAATTAATTTTTTGTGTATATGCATGTATTTTATTTAATACTGGTACTTGTTCGATGATATCTGATTTTTCACAATTTTTGTTCCATATTTCGATTACGCATAATCCTATTTTGTTTACCTATAAATAAATAAAAAAACAAATGTATTTCATATCATATATCACATTAGCTGATAATATGCACCTCTTTCTTTGTCGAATTAAATACCCATATGATTGAACATATTTCAAGAAAAACTAATAAAATCCACTTTGAATTATAACCAACAATTTCCCAGAATCCATACTGATAATCTTTAAGTCTAATACTAAAGTTACCCATTATGGTTACCAGGCTCAAAAACTGCATTAAAATTAGCAGTAAAATTTGCGGTGAAATTGTTTTAAACATGCTAGCGAATAATTCTCGGACTTCAGTATGCACTTTATATAACCTAATTAATTCATTGACCTTCAAATATTTAACATGTTCCAACATGTTTTTATTTAAATTTGCAAATATTCTTTTAAACAATGAGGCATACACCGTAACTGTTATTATGGTAGAAATTATGAATATTTCTATAATAGCATAAGATATTATAATCATAAATGCAATAAATGGATCTAACCACATAAATAAATAATAGTCAACGAAATGTGATATCATGTAGATTAAAAAAGTCACTATAATCTTCATAATATTAAATTTTCTTTCTTCTTTGTATACTTCTTCAGGTATTTGTATCTCATCGATACATTTTATAATGCTATTGATGCGTTTTCTACTTAGGCGACCATAAATAATAATTACGATATACATAACCAGCCACAACCAGGTACATACACCATCAATAGAAGCTAACACAATTTGACCTCCATTGACAATAACATTGTTATATGTCATAAAATATACGGCACAAAAAACCATGATTGTATACACTGTAAAAAATAACATCTTCAAAAAATGAAAATAAAAACCGGATTGTTCACATTCCAGAGGTACCAGATGTAAATTAAAAAAATTACTCAAATAATATATTGGTTTTAGCGCAACCGAGTAATTTAATTTTGAACGGTTTGTCATTTTAATTGTTCATTATTTATATTACGTAGATATTTTGAAAATAATTTAATATTTGAGCTGTATTATATTATCGTAGCAGACAGATATTTCTGTGTTCTTTGTTGTCGAATTGTGCACCAATACTGATAGAATGAACAACGAAAATGTCTTTTAGTAAAATTAATTTCTTTGTTTTATCCCCATTAACATAATTGGTATGTTTTTCATTTCCTAAAAGCACAAATATAAAAAATATAATTAAAAGTAATTGTATTTTCTATTAATACAAATAAATATGCGTCAATTAATTTTGGAAGTCCGTCTTTGTTGTTGTTAGCGCATATAAATAATTCAATTTATTACGAATATCTTATTTAATATTTTGAAATGATTTTATATTCAGAACACATTCTTCCGGGACTGTGCAATTTTATTAATTAATGTTTGAATGTGTTCACCTCCAGACAATCAAGCTATCCAACATCTTATTCTCATAAAACTAACATGTGCATTCACGAGTAAGTCCTCGGAGAAATTGTATTAAAATGTTTCTTGCTAGCAATGCTGATGAAATTCGCGACATTTCGTTTATACTCTTCGCCACAGTTTCATTTCCCAGTGGGTTCTAAGCCTTCGCTTCACCGCAATTGTACTGAACAAATGTCTTCCTTATTTTTAAATAGTCTATGTCGCACAATATAATGTAACGTACACATGTGATATTATTAATTGGCGTAATTGAAATATACGTATATTCGGAAAGAAATTTAAAAGAAATTCTTTTTTGAACAAAAACTAAATAGAAATGATTTCGATAAGAACCCTTCGTACTGTATCACAAGCGGTAATTTCGAAAGACACAACTTATCTTCGTCAAATGACAAACTTCAAGTGCACACGGCAGCATAGTCGTACTTGCACACATAAACCTTGCACATTGCGAGCCCTAAACACCCTTGTTGCCATGGTAACGCCCTACAATGGGTTAGGTTTATTCCCCGAGGGAAGAATAGCACGCAGTGTTACACCAGGATAAATAATACTGTCATTCTTTCGGTTGAGTAACGGAATTCCCGCTTAATTTGATTGTCCTTTTACCGAATTCAGGGAACAATGTACTTTAAATTAGATACAGGTAGATAATAAATAATTGGTAATAATATAAGAAGAAATTGCGTATTTATAAACACTTTGTGATTATCTATTTATAAACTGTTGACGAATTTACACTTGTGCTAAAATTTAGCTAGAATCACATAGAATTAAATCGTACAATACTTTATTTAAAAGGAAAAAGTTCTAATGAATAGAAATTAAAATAATCTGTAAAATATTTCTAATTACTGGTCTACTTTCACTTGTTAATGTCTTATGCAAATGTCTTTCACATTCTAAAGAAAGTTGTAATGGCAATGCCAAAATGAAACATTGGCACTGCCTTACGCCCCTTTCTCAAAAGTATTACGTGCAATTCAACCTAAAACATTGATTTTCTTTCTACAGACGATATTTATATCTACCTTGCTCCTGTCTGCAAATATTAATCAACCATAATATACAGTGCAGTTTTGTATTTCCTTCAAAATATACTCATTCACAAGTAAATATGTACTTTAAAAACCGCTGAGCTAAAAGTTAAATAAAATGTTATAAGTATATTTGTAGAAGTATTTTGTGTAGCTTTTTTCTAGAGAAGCTCAGTTTGTAGATCATAATTTTAACAAAGGAAAGAACAAGTTATTAATTGCCTAACACGGGGAAACAAAATTAAACGTGAACGATAAATTTAGAACAATGCTTTGACGTTCCAATATAAAACTCTAACAACGCTATTGATATATTAAAGCCGTATTTGTTGAGAAGACCAATAATAGCCGTACAAATACCTTCTAGGCACTTTTATCTTTTTACACAATCAATTTTCCACCTTGAACACAGGATCCTTCGGTTTGTGAACATAAACATACGATGAAAGTTACATCATTATAAGTTTTCCTAATTTATTGAAGATACCGAAATCTTGTGCTAATTGGATATAGAGTTTTACTTCGTTTCAGATTGCGGTCTCAGCAATTCAACAGCATTTCGTTACTTTTAAGAGTTTCGAACTTTAACAGAATTTGTAAAAGCACTTCTCTCAAGAGGTACGGATTTTTGTTAAAAGTAACCTCAACCCTTCTTTGCAATGAAATTAGCATTAAGTAATTATTTATGCATTGTTTGTGTTTCACTTAAGTTTACTTATACTCTTAAACACTTTTTCATTTATTAAATCTTTTTTTATATTATCTTAAATGTTACTTAATAAATATTATGTAAGTTTTTCAAAATATTTTCTGAAGCACAAGATAGAAAGTAGAATGACAGTTTCTTTTAAAATAAATTTAACCATAAAGGAAATACACCTTTCAACAGTGTGATTTGACTGTTTCCTTTATCTGACGCTGACGTAGCGTATGATGTAAAGTTATATTTATGATGGATGAATTTATTTCCAAAGAAGGAAACCTTGAATCAATTAAAAGTTTTTATTTCTGTAAGTGAAAAGTAGATTATAAAAAAACATATACCAACCTGTCGCTGCTAACGAATATTACTTCAAATCCCGGTTCTTTCTTCCGTAACATTTTGTATGTGTCGACCAGTTGGGGGGTAAATGCTCTGCAAGGGGGACACTGAAATAAAACAAATCATTATATGTATTTATATACAGAAATATACATTTAATATAAATATTTGTTAATGATTTAAGCAGTGGCGTAGCTAGAAATTTTAGGCCCCTATGCAAGTATGGTCGGAGGCCCCCGCCTCCCACGTTGGTCATAATTTTTAAAAAATACAAAATCTTTATTTTCCTTGTTAATTTTTTCTTATATTTTTATTTTCTTTTATCTTAATGACACTGTGCATTTTTTCTCAGTTCACTTGTCCAAGGTAGGGCCCCCTACACTCGTGGGCCCCTATGCATTGCACACGTTTGCTCTACAGTAGCTACGCCACTGGATTTAAGCGGCATAATATACAAGAAAATATTGTCAAAAAACTAAAAACAAATAAATTACATCAAATTTTACAATTCATATGCGTATGTTTAATGGTTGTGTTGCACTAAGTGGAAATAATCGTTTCCTGAGTTGCACATTCTAAATATATGCATCGCATATGCTATACAAATAAATATTACGCGCCTGTATATTCCTGTTTGTAAAACATACCATATGGAGTCATATGAAATCAAGTTTGAACAATTCAAACGCCGAACATTCATGGAAAAACTATATTGATAAGTTCACTAGATATTTGAATTCATCACTGTCTATTAGAATAATTATTGACACGTATTGTATTATTATTTGACACTAGTATGTTTATATACGTAATTATATTACTGACCCAGTGTGCTGAGAAGTAGAACCCGCATATAGTGTCAGGGGGTAGGTCTTGGTATCGAATATCACCATCAGGGGCTTCACTGTGTTCTTCCTCGTACAGACGACCCGTTACTAGAGTTATTTCTTTCAGGACCTGTAACGAAAGTTACCAAACATGAGATAAGTTAGCCTAAGTAATGAGAATTTGTAAATGTTGTTTGTAATATTAGACGGTAACAGATTTCCCCAGGGAAATTCAGATTAGATACAAAACGTGTGCCTGTAATAATCCATAAATACCTGCAACCTATTCAACCATAGTTCATTACAGTTTCTTGGTCACTGTAATTTGCATGCAGATGAGATACTTGTACCTTCCCTGTTTTGTCTAACGTAACAGATTAATCTATTGGAATAATGGCTCAGGATATCACTAAGCTACATCTTCTGCAGACATGTGTGTATGTGAGGTTTTCTATGTGTCTGAATGTGATTAGATCACTGGTATGGGTGGAGTGAATTATTGGAACAAAGACGATTAAACCGAGTCATTTATCATCCAGCCTCATCAATAATTCCCCCGTACATTTGCGACGTAAATACAATAGAGTGACCACGGCGTTGAATTGGTTGCGATTAATGTGGGGCACTGAACATGAATTCTATTTTAAATTAGCGTAATTTTTCTTCCTTTCTAACTGACTTATACCCAAGATAAAATGTATTGAAATGAAAAGATATTACGATACGAAATTGTTTATAATGAAGGACTACAACGCAGAATTAATTTTACAGCGAATTACTACAAAACACAAATCCGGTATAATCTGACTTTGTACAAGTTCGGAAAAGCTTGAGCCCGACGACTTACTTGTATACTTTGGTTTAACAAATGTCAACAATGCATCAAGCATGGACTTAAGAATATTCAAATTCGTAACACTAGAATGTTTTTAGTCTCTATTTACAAAATGTAAATGAATACATACAATAAATTAACAAACAAAAATGAAAAATAAATGTATCATTGAACATGTCCAGCTGATTCTAACCGAAACATTAAGTAATAACAAAATTTCGACATATAGTAAATATGAATATGAATAGCACATTTTGTATGATTTTAAACCAGACAGAATCTTAAAATCCTCATGCACAGGGTAATATGCTGTCATAGGTACATGATGTGATCTTACCTGATCGACAGGTCTCGGTCGCCAGGGAAACCCGTCACCGAGGGGATCTTCGACGAGACGTTCTTTCCCGGAACATGTGATAGTAGCACCATCGGCGTCTAACAACACTAGCGTCGGGACGCCAACTTTTATACGATATCGACGTGACAGCCGCGTCTGAAATCAGAATAAAATATAAACTAAATATTATTCAGTACGTATATTTCACAGGATTATAGCTTGTAAAGATGTTTAAACACATTTATAGATGGAACAGTGTTGCAACCTGTTCATTCAGATAACATAACATTATTGCAGGAAAACACTCCAACCTGCAAAATGTAACAAAAATCATAGACACTGCTTAATGAACCAATGTCGACTGTAATGTTATCGCCATATTAATCTTTGTTGTCGCTATAACATAGCAGTGGCGTCGACGTCAATTTGGACGTATGTAGCACAGGTTATTAGCATTGAACATATAAAAATATACGACTCGGATTTTAACAATAATAAGAATAAAGTTGTTAAATACTCCTAAAACATACAGGTGAGTTATTATCCTAACATCGTTTAAAGTGTAGGAACGGCAGTCGTGGCCGAGCGGTTAAGGCGTCTGACTAGAAATCAGATTCCCTCTGGGAGCGTAGGTTCGAATCCTACCGACTGCGTTTAACAACATTTTAAATAAAACTGTTTTAGAAATCGTCAATATATTACATTAAAAAAAGTTTATGTGAATATAAAACGGCAGGAACAAGTACATTCGACGATTTCCATGCAGAATATTGAGAGGATATTCGATAGATATGAGAAGGAAAAGTCGAGGGAAAAGTAAAGGGATTTGCTCCAACGGTGGAATTGCTCCATTCAGGAAATTTATAGTGCATTAATGCTGGCAATGCTGATAGTATCGGAAGAAAAAGTCTCGGAAAAAAGCCAACATGAGCGGAAATGGAATCAGAGGGGAAACGTTTTCCGTTTTTTTGTTATATTTTTCAAATCGCAGCGCGAAATAAAATAAATTCGATCGAAATTATTTGCAGAGCAGATTAACTTTGAAACTAATGAGCTGTGCAAAATAATATGCACGTAGAATTGGAAATTATAAACACAAACGCATGTGAAACAATACTATGACTTTTGATATTAATTATATCATCAATGCTGTATATTATTTAAAATTATAGTAATAGGTGACGCATACTATACATTACTTGTGCTTTGATTTATTCAAATGTATTAATAATAGTTTATTATGCATATTTCAATTAAATAACTTATTAATATATTTGCATAGACAATGTTGCATGTCTGACGCAAATGTTTAGATTCAGTGAGCAGATTATTACCAGTTTGAACACATTTCCTTCGAATAACGAAAAAAATATTTTCGCAGTTTTTTGGTATTTTTCGAATACATAATGAAATTTTCAAATTATTACTACTCATAAAATGCATCCAGATATGCAGAAAATTTATAATAGAAGAGCAAAAAAGACAAAGGCTCGTTTTTCATTTGAATGTATGCAACTAAATGGTACTTACGTAGCAAGGAACTTCGAGCATACAATATTGTTTCATACTTAATGTATGTATATGTATGTAAAAACGTATCTGAATAGTAAATATATGATTGTATGATTGAATGCAGTTTGTAATGTTTACAGAGATAGAAGTATGTACAGGTTTTGCAGACACTATAAAATGCTAAAATCAATACCAGGACCTCTCTCGTATGGCACATGGCTGGCTGTGCCTTGTTGAAAGGCCGTGCTGGAACGGGTTGGGCCGTCCCCAATGGGGCTGGATCTGGGTGCATGGGTGTTGAATACACAAACGTACCCACCCATCGCGCATCGACAGACAGCACATGGCGGGCCCAGGTGTGCCACTCGTAAAATATACTTGAATTAATAATGAGCAGCAGCTCAGCAAATGTATTCTATGAAGCTAAAGCCGGTACTGTATTGAATCAGCTTGAGTGTAGGTATATATTGTTCACAAAATAAATAAAAAACATGCAGTAGTTATACACCGTAATGTTCAAATGTTAAAATATGACGAATGAAGTGATGCCTAAGGAATGTATTGATACAATTTTTCATTCAGCGGAGAATTTTTTTCCATAAAAACATCGAATATGAAAGCCAACTGAATAAAATTTGTAAATATCTTCCAGCAGTATATAAAGGAAAAATATTATTTTCAACAACACACATATTTGTTTTTGTGAAGTATAACAAACACTAATATGTTTTTGCATGAATTATTTTTCGAAAGCCAAATTTAAATCAGATGTGAACACGCCTCGTATTACTATAAAATTTAGCTGTCTTCCCCTCACCACGTCTCCAATTCCATTATCCATCGAACAATACCCGTTGACGCCATCAACTTTAGAGTACTTTCAGATATAAGTCCGCAGGTATGCGACGTGTTAGAACCTGCACTTTGCGCAAATCTCGCATTCACTAATTACAATTTTAAGCGCTGATATCGCCCGATGAAGTGTGCAGGCACAGGCCACTCGACACGGACTGAGCTCCGCTCCTCCACCGCTCAAATTGCGGAGTCGCACACTTCAAACCAGACAGCACGTCATTACTAATTCAGCTGAACATTGGACACAACAAAGTTTTACTTGTTTGTAACTGAAGCGACCGCTAACCATTTTCATTAGCTCATCGACCTCCTGTCGAAGAGCTATAGTGTTCGGTACGATGTCTGTAGCATCTTCCGATTTCAAAAATTTTTACACAGAAATCCCGGACAGACCCCCTGGATCACGAAATGACTATTACAACATATGTCCGTATGTATGTCGCTCGTCCGCTCGCTCGCTCGCTCTCTCGTACGAGATTTTTTTGTTCCACTCAGATCTCCTAAACTACCCAACGGATTTTTATGAAATTTTTTCTGCAGATACGTGTTATGGTCTAGTTGTGCAAGGTACATTTTATTTTTGAAAATTTTCCTTCGTACTTGAGAAAAAAAATATTTTCCAATTTTTTTTCAGTTTTTATTTTTTTTCTGCGTTATTTTTGACTCAATTGTATTCATGCATATGCAGGAAATGTACTAATATTTTTCCATATTTTTTATTTTGAAAAATTATGTAAGACCATTGGAGAAAAAAATATTTTTTAATTAAAAATTGAACAAAAGAAGATCAATGCATTTATAGTCGGCTTAGTTTGCTTTGCTTTTGTCAACAGAAGAAAATGTATTCACACTTGTTTTAAATTTGTTGTTTTCTTTGCGACTTAGGCACCTAGGATTTTAAAAGTGAATCTAGATAAATAATAATTTGTGATATATTCAGACTTGCACATACGTCGATGAGCTGCAGGCATGTATGTCTGTATACATTCCTAGTTTTTGTTTACTTTGTATATTTGTTCAATATAGAGTGAGTCCATGATACTGAAATAAATTATTCTGAAAAATATAAAATATACGCAAAAAATATTATTCAAATGTGAAATCATATAACTTTGGAAGCAATGACCTTTTAAAAGCATGAGCTTTTTTCAACATAAATATACCGTTGTATTCACGGTTTCCATGGAAGTTATTCAAATAATAATCTCTGTATTGTTTACGATACACAATTTGGAATTAACCAATAAAAGCCAATATAATTGATTGTTCTATAAGAACATGTAATTGAATCCAACCATATCTGATAACCTTTTCCACATTCTGCCTCTAATACGAGTATTATTACAAATTTATACTGCAATAACATACATATTTTAAATGGAAAACTCTTATGGTCAACAATGTTAAAATAAAAAATTGATGTAATTACCGGATTTTTTTTTATTTATTTGGGGTCGATTTGGGGGGGGGGGGGTGCCCGATATAAATTCGTTCAAACCCCTCTGAAAGACAAACCTAGTACACATATATATTTATAAAAATTTAGATAATGTTTTATTTTAAAAATGAATAATTTTAGTTTGTTTATTCATAAACATGCATGTATGAGTAGAATATATGCTAATAAAAATATTTTTTAACTAATGTGTACCTTCGTTGTAATGAACACTCGCTTATAATGAACCAAATTCTTGGTTCCTACAGGTTCACTACAAGCGGATTCCATTGTAGTTCTAAATCAGAACCTATAAGAGTCTGAATTACTACATAAAAAAAATACAACATGAGAATTAGAAAATACTTTGTAATTTTTCGTTTGAGTTCATCATTCTTTTTTGCGAATCAGCCTGTAGGAGTCCTGTACAAAAAGTCAAATTGGTCCAGACTGTCTACTTGTTAGAAAAAACTAACGGTGCAAGTAAAAACGCAAAAAGGAGCGGCGCATAAGGATAATGCAAAACTTGTTTGTTCCCCCGGGAAACATTGTGTCTCAAAGGAGACGGCAGCTTTGTAGGGTGCAAGCTTATAAGGTACAACGCTTCTTTGGAATTCAAAACTTTATACAACTATGCATCCACCTTATGCTCATGATTCTATGCACGCGTCCTGTGGCTTCTTTCGCATTGCGTATTCAAATAGGTTTATTTAGTAGACAGAAGTGATTTACTATTAACTAAATAAATTTATTTCACTTTCATTCAAGTTTTATTAAATTTCAAAATTTATAACCCACTGGTTTGAATTATTGGTATCAAATCATCAAAAAGTTTTTATTACTTTAATAAAAAATTGGATTTGAAGTTTCTATTAGCTCTTTCGGGGGAATAATCCGATAGTTCGATAAAACCTAAAGTAATTTAAACCATCCGAGCTTACAATGTAATATTTTTGGACTAACATTGATAAATGGTTTGTTCGGGTTTGGACAGGTCGTGTTGGTAAAGCGACTGGGCAGAAACTAAAAAGAGTCAGCAACCAGAAACTATACGAGTAAACAGGTTGACTTTCAAATTGATTACAACAATAACAACAATCAGCGACAGGTTGAAGCATTTATTTCTATATTTTACATTCAAAAATACATTTGCTTTTCCAACCCTGATTTTAATTTAATTGTATTGTATTGTCAAGCCTACATGACGTAGATACTAGCCTGGCCTGACAGGCATTCATTAATGCTGGAGATAACGTAAATTTATTGCGACATTTTTTATTTACCACTTGTTAATTAATTTGCTGATATATTTAGCAATTCAAAATTTATAAAGCATATAAATATTATGATTTTACATTGTTATCCTGCAATGTATGCAACTTAAATTCTGTATAAGTATCTTTTAGACTACCAGAACTACAGTAAAGATATGCGGGTTGCCAAATCACATATGCGAGTACGGGGATATACATTTGTGATTTTATTCAGAACTTCTGGCATGGGGAATATATGAAATCATGAATAACTTAGATAACATCTGGTGTTATTTGACTTTATGCTAGACTTTTGTTGAACAGTTAAAATGTGTAGCAATAGAGAACGAAATAATGAAATCCTAATGCTTGTCTGTTTACAAAAGACTACTTGCCTGCTTAAAGCATTGTTTACACTGTGCATTTTGTCACCCGAGGAGAGGCGAGATGGGTTTGTTAGGGTGAAAGAATTGTGTAAACAACTTGCACATAGGTTTCTTTGAAGGGTATCCGCAGTCGCACTAAGTGTAAGGAATGCAGTTGTTTACAAATGTGACTAGAATGTAGTTTCAAGCAGTACTGCTCTTGAAAGGACAACGGATTTCTTTTTACATACTAAGAATTTCAGCTATTAATATCTGAAAACTATATAAAAACATTGTTTTTTGTATTTTCAAATTATGTTTCATATTATCTGTGAAAAAACAGCGAGTACTTTAAATTAGAAGATAAGAAGAATTACAAATTTTGCAGTAAATCAGACTAATGTTTTGTCTTCCATAAAATTTTCTTGCTTGTCAAGATTATTTCAACTTGCGTAACTAAATACAGTTGAACCGAGCTTATATAAATACTCTCAGCGTAACATTGTTCAGGATCGGTCTCTAACAAAATACATATTTCCCAAGATAACCTAAGTGAATATGCTATTATTGGAAATAGGAAATACCAATTTTATTGGTCCTTGATCCACTTACCTTTAACTCAATCTCACTGAACGGTATTGCGTACCAAGGTAAATCAACAATGCTATCCCGGTGGCTTTGTTCAAAGTCTCCGAACACATCGTTGTTAGCCCAGAGCACAACTTGAACTACTTCCAATTTCTTTCCTTCATTGTTGCACTTTTCACTGTTCATTCGATTATATAACGCAACCAAATTCTTGGTGACATCATCACATTGGGCATTAATATTTGCAAACGAAAAGTATATGATTGTCACATCGCAATTCTTGAAACAATTAACGCACTCGACTAAATCACATTCATTATTATCTTTGACAGTATCACATTTGATCAGTCTTTTACCGAATAAACGTTCCTGCCATTTTTGCTTTGACGCCATAATATTCCAGTTATTAGTGTCAGTTAATATGAAATAAATATTTTCCGTACAAAATCTGTAATAATTAATTATGTCTTACAATAAATTTCCCGCCGATATAAAAGTCACTTTTCTAGGTTATGTTTGTTTGGGTTATGATGACTCAAGCTTTTATAAATGTTTTATAAATAACTTTTTAATCTGATTAATCACACATTAATTTATTTGATGTCAGCATAAATTCACAGTATGTAATTATTTTTTTTCTATTTAGATTACATATTATGTAGAAATCATAAACATGGATTTTATTTCTTCATTAATTTAATATCGTGTACATATAATAAATATATAAATTATAATGAATTCTGCTTGTATTTAATTAACTGTTATTAATAATTTATTCCTGAAAATTCAGTCTATAGATTCACATATTTAATATAATGTAAGTAGTTTATAAACATAAATTTAATTTACATATTTCAACTTGCTCAAAAATATTTATAACAAATGAAAATGACATTTTATTATTATTGCAAGATCACACTTGTAACATCACAGCGGAGCCTTTGTAAAAACAGTTTAATTTAAAAAGTTCGTATCTTCGCAAATGTTCGACGCTTCAACGCGAAAGTAAGGTTATATTATACGAACAAGGACCAAAACAAACGAAACGAACTATACGACGCCTCGACAGCGACTGGAACAAGTGAACAACCCCGGCTACGACGACGCTCAGGCGTCTATACGTGCGTCGACTCTAATGAGAATGTAACGGCCGGTACATTCCGCGGCAAAACGTGCACTGTTTTTATTGTGTTGTCTGTTTATTTCGTAAGGAAGGTATGTACGGTTATAATTATGGAATGTTCAGGCGTCCGAATGCTAACTCTTTGCTGAGATTTATGGGTAGCAAAGTTGAATTATATTCCGAAATACGGTACTATTGTTTGACGAAAAATAGTAAAGACAATATTGACATAAGTTAGTTTGGAATTACCTGGATTTTTCCGATAAAATAATGTGCAATCGTGACTAGAGTTCTATATGAATTTAATGAAGGAAATTTAGAGATGTGAAAAATAAAATGTCCATCGTACAGAATTATATCGACTGAGACGGACAAAAAAATATAAATGTAACTTCAAATACAAATGTTGATTTATAAAACATCATTCAAAGTTATATTTATTTTAAAATTTTAATTATTTTAGTTCATATACTTTATTTTCTTTTCTGATTTTCCTTTACAATTTGATACTCAAAGAGTAGACATAGACGTAGAATTTTTAATTAAAATGTAAAATTTCTTAGAAATTCAATCCACAGCGCACGTATACAACATTTTCTGTTTCGTAACAATTTAAATTTTAATATAAAAATAAATTACTCATCCTGAAAATTAGATACTTTACTTTCTATTTGATTTTTTTTTTTATGAGATGGGATGTTCATCCTTTAAATCTAAATATTCTTTCTACTTCAATAATCCATGAGCAAAAAAGTCATTACGTCAAGACGGATTTTCACAATTTTCACTTAACATTCTTGCTTGTTTAATGGTTTTTGTTGATGAGCCATTAAGCTAAAAGCACTGTCACACAATAACCATGTCACTGTTCTGATAGAGAACCACAACGCGCATGCGTGCACAATTCAATGGGTTAACCCTAGAGAGGCGTCGGTATTGTCAACGTTAATAACAAAGATTACGAACGCATGTCACTACGACGAATTCTGGCTTTAAAAGCATTGATAATAAAGTACCTAGTGTTTAATTTCGTAAATACTATTTTACTTTATTATTTTCAATTATTACCGCACATATATAATTAATTATTATGATCCGTGTCAATTATTTGAAATTTCCTCTAACGTGTAATAAGTATCAGATGTAGTATAAAGCTATAGCTAATAATATACCGGATAATTAATTAAGATTGATACACATTATTTACAGAATAATATTCAGTGATTAGAATTCTGAAATTTAACTATAAATAGCTATTGGAATTTTGAACTCAGGTGACGAACTAATAAAAACAAGGGTCTGTCCGCAACACTGACTGTACTGAATGTACATGTCGTATTTACAGTTTATAGTCTTTTGGGTGCAATATTTTATGACTTTTAACCCCCACTCCAGCGTCTATGTACCGCTCTGCAACAGTGCGAAGTGCACATGCATCAACCCTTTTCAGACAATGGTTTTAATCGAAATCATAGTTTGGTCTGCGGGTCATGCGTTGTTTGACGTCGATGTTAATAGGGTGGAGTTTTATTAACTAAAGTGCCTCGGGGACTATGTTTTGCAATTGTTCGAAATCAGAGCATTCTTGATTGGCAACACACGTAACGTAATGTAATTGATGTAACATAATGTGCATAGAAAGCAATTGCATACTTACAAATATAATTAGTTTTTTTTTTTTAATTTAAGTTAAATATTTATTTGGATTATTATTATATTATCTAAGTTCTTCATAATATGAAATTTAATTTGTGTTGTGCGATTCATCAGAAATGTACATATTTGTGTATATTCCTTGATCAAATACTTTATACATTTAATAATATGGCGGAATAAATAAATGATTACAAATACCCTTGGAAATTATTCTAACCTTGTGGTACAGCAGGGCAAATAAATAAATAATTGCTGTCATAATATAGTAAAGTAACAAAATATACATATTAATACATAATTTATGAAAATTATACACTAGAAAAACAGGTATGTTAAAAAAAAACAACAACCAATGTTCCAAATTCCCGGACGGAATTCACTGAATGATAAATTCTCAAGATGCCAAATTTCCAAAATACCATAACCGCCAATTCCTAAAACTAAAGTGTATTGAAATCCATATAGGAGTGATGTCATAAAAAACTGAATTCTTGAGAAACCCCGCCCCTTATGGCAATACGGTGTGCTTATAGATTTATAAGAGTCAAATGTGTAGGAAAGAGATAGCTTGTTTTGTGTATGCCGTGAATAAAATTTATCTGATGTGACGTCACTCCTATATTGATTTGAATACACTATAGTGACATAATTTCCAAATTCCATTTATTGTTCAAGTATAATTACTCTAAATTATATTGATTTACATATCGAATAAACATATTTTTCCCCATTAGAAATTATTACTATTGAAATGGATATATTCCCTCCAGAGATGCATTCTGAAACAGTAATGTTGTTTTTTGTTAAATTATTCATATATCATTTTCTGCCGAGAAATTGAGATTCATTAATAACAAGATATGTGTACAATAAGATGATCGTTAAAAGGGGTCCAATCTAATTATCGGGCCACCCCCAGATTAGTTCCAAATAAATAAATAAAAATCATGCAATTATATCAAATTAGTATTTTAATATTTAACCCTTAACCATTAGGCTTAAAATTTTCCATTTAAAATACATAGTGATATACAAGCTATGTTTAAAAAGTACGAAGAAATTCCGAGACGTCCCAAAAACACTAATATTATTAGTTTCAAGGAAGAATAAAAGTTGAAGATCGGTGACACTTGCACTGCCATACTTACTTGATACACTTGATCAGCAATAAAAACAAAATTGTCACATAAATATCAGATTTAATTTTGTATATTTTGCGCCTAGCAGGAGGGGAACCAAGTTAACATGCATGTAGTGTCATCTGTGTGTTGAAAGCCTCGCCAGTTCAGTGGAAGAATATCGAAAACATTTTTATCTTCTCACCCAATAATGAAATACTAATTAATATTAAAAGAAACTTTTTGCTGTTGTATTTCATATTCACAATTCATGTAATTAATAACAAATATTATTAATAGGCTATAGAATACAATAATAATTTTAAAGATTAAAATATCTGCGTAACAACCTATAGACAACTTACTAAACATAACTGACCGTGTGGCCTAATGGATAAGGCGTCGGACTTCGGATCCGAAGATTGCAGGTTCGAGTCCTGTCACGGTCGAAAAGTACTTTTTCCAAATTTTAAATTATGTGTCAATAATACATATTTTCTTTTTTATAATATGCATTGTTTATTCAGTATGTTTATTTTTTAAAACCTAATTTATATTTTAAATTGAAAATATAACCAAACATAGCAGTCGGAATAGACGCAAATTGTTTTTATATGTAGTTTTAATTTCAAATTCAGGTTCCATTTCTGGAAATTTACTGATTCGTGTAATGTTAAATTTAGATTCCAATGCAGTTATTGGCGCTTATAAAAATAACACCAAATGGGTACATGTCCAGGAAGTAACATAATCTGCAATGCGTATTTATATGTTGCCAAATTCTGAACTTGACCCATTTATTTTGAATGGGAAAAACTACTTTTTTTACAGTATACTGTAAAAATCAGTAAATGTCTGGCCAAACGCCAGCATTTTGGAAATAAGTTTTCTCATAAAATTTGGGTAAATTTATTATTGTATTTTGGAATATTTTTCTTCTGAAAGCGAAAATTTACTTTCACGGTATCATAACGCGATATGGTATATATTAAAGAAATCCACAATATTCTTGTGTTCATAAATTTAATTTTTATTACATTTTGATATTATTTCATAGATTAAATATACATATGTAGATGCATTGTAATTTTAATTCAAAAGTGATAAGTTTAAAACACTTGCTGTAAATCTAAATGCTAAGTTTAAGTGTAAAGAACCCGTGCAATGTAACACCCAGTAACATCTGTTAATTATCTATTAGTTAAAAAAATGGCTGTAACATATTACTTGTCTAGCCAAGAAGCTTGAAACTGAAGTGCTAGTAAAAAATATGATATCACGACTACCAAAGCCTGGAACAGAATGTATGAATTATTAGCAATTATAATATTTTTCTTTATATTTACCGAGGCGTTACTTACTGAACAGTACACACTAATATCCATATCGAATAATCCACAAGCCGTAATGGCGAGTTTCACACTTCGGATAGTCATTATTATGGACTCCATCTGATGACAAATTATGCAATCAGATCAATATTAACACATCATAACATATTCAGAATTACCTGTGCACTTTCATTAGCATTTAGTCGGTTTATGGGAAAATTATACAAAAAATCAAGGATATCATTAGCCTGCAAACAGATTTGCAATTAAAAATTAAACAATATTTGTAAAAATTGAAACAATTTACCGAAAAACTCATTCGTTGGATAGTGAAAAGAGCCCAGGGAACAAATACTAATAATAACAAAACTTCTGTTAATCGAAACATAATTGAATATGGTATCATAATGCCATTCCACCATAGTGTAATTAAGTTATACAGGATAATAGTCAATATTATCGTATAACTACTTGTACATAATAATATACACAAACTGAGCACATCAATCGTTTGTTCAAAATTCGTCGTGATAGCGATTTGCATACGCTGAAGTTTTTGCAATTTTGTAATTGTTGATTCTTTCAATGCTATTTTGTTTTGTACTCCTTTAAGAAATATTGAATGTTCTTCTACTATCTTTACACAATCTCCTGTGTCGTATTCCTCCACATTTGCTATTCTGTCGTTTAAACATTGTTTCATATGTGTATAGCATACTTGCATTAACTGGATATATACTCTGAAATTCGCCATATAACTTGTAGCCATAAATAATTGTTCTGCAATTTGCATTGTCTCTATCAATGTGATTATCACTTCCCATAAATTAAAACCATTTATAATAACACGACATATCATATAAGACACTAGTATACAAATTAGACCAGTCATTACAACAGTCGTGTATAATTTGAAATATTTTACACCTTTCTTATTATATACACGTTCAACTCCGTACAGTTGGCAATTCTCAATAAGTGCTGCCAATCCATTAGATTCTTTAATGTTTCCATCCAGTAACCCAAATCTAAATAGTTGAACTAGACAAGCATATAATTGGTAGAAAAAAAATGCCAAATTGTACCAATCAAATTCACCGCGTATGATATACCAAGCGTTATATGACGTATGTATTACATTGACTGCCGTTGAAACTAGTGCTATTATCAGTGCGATAGACGAATGATGAAAACTCGCGGATCTGACTGATTTGTTAAAATGTGGACAACTACAAGAATAACCAACAATCCCGGTGATAATGCCCATCATTATATACGGTCTCATCAAGCACACCAAACATACTTTATCGGCTGAATTTGTGACAATTTCATTTTGTAACGACATTGTGTGAACCTGTACGAAAGATGTCCGTTGCAATACTAATATTCTGTACTTTTTCTTCAAAATATAATGCATTTATGTTAATTAATTAAATTATCCAACAATATTCCCAACATTCTTATCAGTTATTGTACATAATCGAGCTCCATATTTTAAAATTTACATATTAAGAATTTGACAGGCTATTATATGAAAAAATAAACATTAAGATACACCTAGATATTATCGAATTTTCAATATTGTTTTATGCAACTATGACACGATTATTTAATTCAATTTAATGCTATCACACAAATGATAACTATAAAAGTAAGTACTTTACTATAATCTAGACATAAAATGCATTAATATGCAAGTTCAAAAGAATGAATTAATAAAATCTTCCATAACCATCATTTCTATGGCGTCAAAATCGTGACAGAAGTGAAGCATTTACTCCCTAGGGACCAAATAAAATAGCAATTTGCCTCGGGGAGTATTTATTATAACAAAGGTTTTTGTATACAAATGTATGTTGTCATGGTACGCATTGCATGGAAACATTCTCATAAATTAAGATTAAACACTTTATATATTTGTTTAAATTTTTTTACGGTGTATTCTTGTAACGTTCAAAATCAGGTAAGAGAATTATTAATAAACGTATTGGATATGTAATAGTTTAGTTGTTTTCATCTACCTCTAATTTTTATTATTTGTTCATCTCGTGTCCAACTGAATGTTCTAACAAGGTCAACTTGATTCATCAATGTTACTTTTTGCATTATGTGCATATTGCGTATCATTAAAATAATATTTGTGGCAGTATTTATGCATTCAATATATTCAGCCACTGATACATACACGTATGTGTCATATACACAAGTCTATTGTGCATATTGTATTTATTGTTTTTAATCCAATATAACTAATTCTAGGAATTTCCATACACGTACTTCATTTAATATCAGTAACGTTAAATATTAAACTATTATTTCGATATTTAAGCATATAATAGCATTTTGCCTCTATGCAAAATAACCATTTAAAGATAAGAATATAATAAATGTCAGTCATCAGGTATTGATGTTACGATAGGAAATGAAAATAATGATAGCTGGGTTATATAAAGTCTTCTATACACGTGCATAGTTACAGTAAATATCGCATCGTTCTTAATTGCAGTGTATAAGTAATGTCGTTTCCAACAAATACTGACACTCTTTCAAAACAGAAAGAATGTTTCGTGTGTCTTATAAGACCGTATATACGATTGGGCATTGCTTTCGGTATTATTTGCCACTCGTGCAGTTGTCCACATTTCAATAAATCAGTAAAAATTGCTAGTTTTCATCGATCATACATCGCAATCTGTATAGCAGTGTTGATAGCGATACTAAATATAACAATTATTTCATATAACACATGGTATTTATTGTACCGTGATACTAAATGGTACAGATTAGGAGGTATAATTTTTCAAATCAGTACATGTATAATACAAATATTAAGAATTTTTTCACGAAATGCATGCATGCAGGAATATACAGGAATAACAGCAATTATTGAACATTGTGAAATGTATGGAGTTTCGAGAATATTTAACAAGAAAGATATCAAGGATTTAAAATTGCAAACAATTTTTATTTTCACTGTATTAATAATTATAACAACATCATATATAACATGCAATTTTATTTTTATAACTGATCTTAACTTTTGGGAAATTTTTAATATTGTATTAAAAACAATAGACTGTCTAATAGCTGTAATAATTTGTATTATAATAACAGCTCATATCAAAGTATATGTCCAACTAATGAACGCATGTTATATGCAAATTAAGAAATGTTTAAATGAAAGAATTGAAAATCAAATCGAACCGAGTGTTACTGACATTTCAAACAAAAAAATGAGAACAAAACCAAATCGAACTGGAATAGTACAAAATAGATCCAAATCTGGAAATATATCAAAAACATACAGGACAATAAAAAGTATTGCAAAAGGCACAACATTAAATCGTCTATTAAAACTTCAAAACAGAACAATTTTTCATTGTTCTGTAGAACCAGAAAAATGTACATTTACCAGAAGTGCTGATGAACAGAGAAGAGCAAAATTTAAAACTATACTGAAAACTACTCTAAATACTGTTTCTAAAGAAGCGAAGAAAACAGAAAATGATAACGTGAATTGGCATGCTATTGTCAAAACACTAAATGAAACAATACTAGATTCTACAGGCGGAATGAATACATGGAACAAGAATGGAGAATATCAAAAGTTCAAAATATCAACTCTTACTCAATTACAAAAACTACAACGTATGTATGTAGCCATCATGACCAATATCGAACAAATGAACGATGTATTGAACCCAATTGGTCTGATAGCGGTTGTCTGTGATTGTGCTATACTGATTATTGGCTATTATTTCATGATTAAATACTGGATGAATGGTGAACGACCAGAAGGTCCAGTTGTATTTCTCTATATAGATACTGTCATCTCACTTGTATTTTCTGTCTGGATTCTACTCATTTTAAATTATGCATATACTCCGGTAAATTACTAATAATAATATAAAATGTTTCAATCTATAATTTATTAAAAATATTTTAGGGAAATGATATTCTCAAATTTCTTGACAATTTCCCTATAAATCGACTAAGTTTGGTGGAAATTTCACAGGTTACTGATATTAGATATTTTAAGGTAATAGTTAATAGTCAATAACAAATGAATAATTCCTTTCTAGATTGAAGCCTTAAATGATGCTGTACGTATAATAAAACCAACAATTACAGCTTCTGGCATATTCGATTTTCATCTCGATATATTTGGTTCGGTAAGTTGAAATTCTTTGTCATACATATTTTAGAGCAAAAGTGTGAATAAAAGAATTGTTAAGAATTAAAAACTGCATAATATGATGATATATTCAGTGCTCAAATATTTTTTTTGTTAAATACAACAACAAATAATCAGAACATAATGTTTTAGGTTCATAACTTAATCTGTCATTAAAATGCAGTATTTACAAATTGATTTACTCGTTACAGAAACCTATCTGAGCATTAAAAATGGCAGCATATTATGCAGTTTTTAATTCTGAACAACTTATTTATTTACACTTTTGCTCTAAAATTTATTGTTCAGAAGTAATCACAATTTTTCCATATTTACTGGTAAATTTATATATATATATATATATATATATATATATATATATATATATATATATATATATATATATATGGTATTTTATTTCACTGTAAATCGTAGTACAGTTTGATTTTATTCTTTGTTTATTTATATAATTGTCTTATTTTATTTCACAGATTATTGCCGTCGTAGTGTCTTATGTATTATTGGCAGTTCAATTTCATGGTGCTTGGCAAAAAGAGTAATTAATAAGGTCTGTCTTTAAAATTAACGTTAAATTCATGTTTACAAATCACAACAAGTCCGTTACTGTCCTTTCGATTTCCAGGTGTGCCCATTGCTTCCTTTCAATTTAGTCGGAATGTATTGTTATTCGTGTTACTGCGTGACCAGGTCCACGTTCCGTTTCTCACGTGACCACTCACCTTAAAACCTTCACAAATACACACACACACACACGGCCCTTGCCTCCTTGCTGCCACACACCTCATTCTATTTAACACGAAGACACAAGTCACCATAATGAACGCGTGGCTTCATATTCCACTGATGAGTTCACATTTCCAACCGTTGTGGCTTCAATTTGCTAATTGCCCGCACGAGATTTGAGAATCAACCTGGGAAATCAAGAATGACGGCGTCGAAAGAAAAATAGATTTGTCTTCATATTTTCTTACATACGTTCCATTCATCGTTCTAATCTATTTACGGTGTTTTCATGAACTGTTAACAGAATGATCAAATTTGAAATCATGTAGGTTTCTTTTAATAATTGTCATATGACCAAATAAAACAGTTCCATAATTTAACAACATATAATAATTATTAATGTATTACACAATATAATTTAATCTTCTATGATAAGCTCTTTTTGTAATAAAAATTATCTAATCTAATCCTCAATAAATTCCCAAAACGCCACGAAAGAGATTCTGCAAAAATATTGTGTCAAAGGATGAAAATGTGTAACGAGAATCCGTAAATACGGTTAGTTCCGTTTAGTTCTGATATACAGTGCAGATTTGTATGTACTGTACATACATTATGTCGACACCTATATAAAAATACAAGTGATTCCATCCCTGACCTGACGGTGCAGGAAAGATTACTAGAACAGAACGCGCCTCTGTAAAGGTCAGAGCCGCCGAAAGGGTGCGCCCTTTTATCAGCGGGGACCTTTAGATAATGAAAGAGGATCACATAAAGAATTATCACCGTCACTTCAAGGATAACTGCATCGACAGCTGCCCAATATAACACTCGTATGATGTCCGTACCAGCCAACATCTTTTATCAACTACTAAATTGCCATTCGCAAAAATAACAGGATGAAACAAGTTTGTTTTGCCATTTTATATATGATGTACAAATAAAAGTAAAATATCCTTCCATTTCTTATGTAAACCTTCTCCAAATTTACTATTCAATTAATTTAAAATAGCTTTTCATGTATGATTTAGAAAAGAAGTTCTTTATAATATCTATACTACAATGAATCGATTTTTTGTAATCTCTGCCTTGTAACTGTAATATTGTTCATTTTACTTTTTCTCCTTTTATTTTTGAAAAAGAATTGAGGTGTGCTGAATCCGATTCAGCTAATATACTTACGTTACAGTACTATTCATAACAAACTTTTCATATGATGAGGTATGGGTATCAGTTCAATTATGCAAGGGCTTATATCTTCCGGTGATGAATGTGTGATTTGCCTAATGGACGAATAATTGCGGACATGGAATCCGGGACGAATTTCGGGTGGAGTCCTCTCATTAGATAGCCTCAACAACCGGTGTGGAAAATTGGGAAATTAAATGCGATATTTAACGTGAGTTAAAAAGAAACTACGCAGTATTCATCTAATTAGTACACATGTTATTTGATTGGCTTCTCCCATAGAAATTACATATGCCGTAACATGTACACAGAAACCAAGATATTTCCAAAAAGACTTGCATATGGAATTTTTTTAATAATTCTCTTTAAATAAACTTGCCTGTATAACATACCTAACAGAAATTAAAATTCAATAAATAATAAACCCCTTCTCTTGTGGAAAAAAGTTATAAAAATCTATAAACTACTCCGTGATTAGATAAATAAAATATTTATTCATTCAATTATTTCTTCGCCTGCCCGGTACGGAATGAATATGATCTTGTTGAAACCTGCGCGCCTATATTTCACAATGCTATTGTCTGTAGAAAAATGTGAAACTAAATTTGATTTAACATTTTATTGTCTAAATTATAAAGCCTGTATAAGTGGGAATTTTAATGAAAATTAATTTTATGGTTGCAGTTTTCATTGTGTAAAATATTTCTTTATTATGAAGAGAAAATAATATCACATATTAAGGTTTCACACAATATTTTAATAGTTTCTTGTTTGAATGAAGTATCGGGCATATAGATAATTTATAAAACATATACCTCTATTCTATATCTTTATTCATAAGCAATATTACTTTTTAATATATTAGAGAAATCGTCGGTTCATTAAACAACGTAACTTTTAAATTTAAACTCCAGTTGTTGGAGAACTACTGTAATTTTTTTTAACATTTCATGTTTGATTGATTTTTAAAGATTTTCAATAATCCATCATTTAATACGCCACTGGTTCATTATTACTCGATAATTAATAATCAGGTATTGACGTGTACATATTTAAAACGGAACAGTAGGTACTAATGAAAAATGGATAGAAATAATGCGATAACAATAACGCTCCACTGTTTCTGTTCAAGATAATCACTATATAAATTAGTAATATTGACGTAAGAAAAATATAAGCTTATAAAATAATATTCACATTCCTCATCCATATTGATATTTTTCAATAAAATGTTTGCAACGAACGGAATAGTTTATATTTCTTTCCCGGAAGCGTGATGTTTCGTGGAAATAAGATACAATTTCACTGCCTGTAAATAATATTCTAGGAAATATGATTCTCAGAAAATATTTCTTGAGTTATGCAATATTTCATATCATATAGAAAACCTATTGTTTAAAATTCGTTTTTTTTTTCTTCTGGATTGCTTGATAAACAGGAATTCTAGACATAAAATGCTTCGCGAAGTCGCTTGTAAGCTGCTCTCGGAACCTGCGATCTGAAAGATCTCTTGAATCGTACCTAGCAAATAAGATTATGTATTTATCTCTCATCCTTATTAAGTGAAAGATGAAATGAGCATAGGAACAAGATGTTTCATCAACCAGTTATTCACATGTTGCACTGGACTGCTAACATAAAATTTTACTCCAACGTATAACAATTAACTCCTCTAGTAGCATATTGAAGTTTGAAACTATCGATTTTTAATGTTAAAGAAAATATACGCTCGCATTTCATATGATAGGTACATATTTTTCATCAAAACTGACGTAAAATAATGTGGAAAATGATTTTTAGTTACTATAAAACATACGCCTGACCACCCGGAAGAAAACACATAAACAAAATGTAACGTGCGCCCCCTATTTCCCTACCCAATGTCTACGCCCTGCGTGACAAATCTGCACATATACATTTTCGTCCGACACACTATAGCGACCCGGTCTTTGGCAGAGAAGGATAATCCCTGCTCCGGATTGGTTGCGCGCGCACACGTGATCCATCCCCCACCACTATTCATGTTCAGTGTTTTCAGTTGGTCCGCGAGAGCCGATGGCAGAGTTTTCTGTTCCACAAACCGAACTGTGCTTGTTGCTAGTGTTACACCATATACAAATTGAACAAGTTACTACATAGTAGAAATCGACATTTCACAAAAGAATCAAATCATTTTGAACGTGTGCACGGTGATTATGATCGAGTTGTTCGGTTTAACCGTAGTGTTTCGTTTGTAAATTCGATTTTTTTGTGCTATAATGTGGGATAATCCAATATGGCGGACCATACCTCTGTCAATAGTTCATCGTTTTTAACATTTTACATGTTTAAGTGTACTTGTTTTGTGTTTTTATTGTCAGTGTAGCTGCTGTAACTAATAGACGAGCATGTAAGTATATTTTTGGATAATCAATAGCAAGCCAGTTCATTAAAACATGCCCATGTTTGCCAACAATCGATAACTAATGGAACTGGGGGTAGGTTGTGGAACAAACCTACTGATTGTGATTTGTCTTTTTAAATTACATTTTCATTAAACTTTTCAATCGCATTTCACAACGATAATGATCGTTGTGTAACAAAGCATTTTCCATAGATATTCCTCCGTTTCACCGCGAATACCGGAATATTTCATATTTTCAACTCCGGCTGTATTTATGGATGAAAGTTTGGCCGGGAAAATTGATGAAATATTAAAATCAGTTAACGAAGTCAATTATTGCTGTTTCCAAATAAACTGGTACTAAATTTTAATGACTTTTTGAACATTTTAATGGTCGCAGGTATTCTGAAATAATTGGAATGCGATTATTAAAATATCAATAATAAAAATTGATTTTCGCCCTATAACGATCTAAGATCATATTTATTATTTAATGTATCTGCATAGGTCAAATTCATTTCGAAATAATTAATCGATATTGTTTATACATTCCACAAGATTATTGTAAAACATTTTATTTATACTTTTTTTTTGTAAATTATATTGTGAAATATTTTTTTTAATCATTAAATTATTTTATATTACAAAATATACGTAATGCATTAGTACTAACTGTCGTAAATACATACGTAACTTACTTTACGTTTCAAATTGGATTCCAATATGATTTAATACTAACTTAATATACGTGAACTATGTTGCAACACTGTAAAATAAATCACGTTATGTTTTTATTCATTGAAACTATATTTAACCAATACAATACAATTAATAATTCTCCCTAACAATCAACATTTGGTTTACTTCAAGTTCGTAAAATGTTATGGACATAAAGCAACATTTCATGCTTTTATTACGTGAAATATACTATTTTGATTGATAACATCTTGCATGTTGTATATATGTGAACATAGCTCCAAGTAAACTGTAATAATAATATTGACATTTATTATGCTTACGCGTTCAGGCATACATGACTAACTTCACATAGAAATTACAATGAAAGACAGTAAAAGCCAGGCAATTCGGCATTCTTAATAAGCATTAACAATTTGAATATTTGAGTAAATATAGAAAATCGTTAAATTATTTTTTTTTATAATACATAAATAGATAAATGTGGGATCAGAGAGGCTTTTGGAATACGTGCACGGAAATAATATTTTTCCTCTGCATTTTATTCTAGTGTTGAAATATGGATACGTCATGGATATGGAAAATAGATGGTTCCTTTTATCTCATATATTCTGCAAGTAATGTTTCACCAAAATTTTTGGCCAACGTATTCCTCCAACTTCCAAGTACATAAACTTGTAAAAGTCAAGTGACCTTGTTTTCCAGTAATGAGGTGGCAATTTTCCAGGAGCTTCGCTGTAAATTGTATTTTTAAACACATGCGTATGTAATATCATCCAGATTGAAATGAAATCATTTTCCGAAATGCAAATCTTATTACAATAACATTTATTCATTGTTTAGACTTCTAATTAACATTTCTCTTGGCATCATTTTGTGAAAACATATTATTTGATGTTATAGATCAACTTTTATTTGCACTGAAGTTTCCTGTTTATACCAGTATTCATGTCATGTTGACATCAAATATGCGCATACTTTCATTGTTACACATATACCGTGCGGGTGGTATGTTGCACAAACTATTTTGTCCGTGCATTTTGTGTCGGCCTAACATGCACGTACGACAACTATCATCAACAATGCTTGACCTCACTTGTTATTGGCATTGTGCATACATGTTCAAGGTCGGAACAATGCAATAGTTGGCATCTAACATAAACATGACATTTGAAACAGTTGCAGTTGACAGATGTCAGTATGCAACTATCACGAGTTTCAACCTAAACATAATTACTTTACTCCCTAAATATATCTCTTTTGAGACACTCTTTCTACTTTGATGTACAAATCAGTAGGTAGAAAGATTAACGTATTTTTATATAATAAGTTAAAAGAGTTATTAAGGAAATTGACGTATCTACAATAATATTAAATATTTAGCGTTAAGTACATTTTTGTTCAGAACCGTACTTGCGGAAAAACCATTATTATATATAATTGAGCAGTTCAGGAAGTCGCGTGTGGTAGAATATAAAAGGTTAACTCAAAAGTAATTACTGTGAATACAGCACTGTACATAATTTCGATAATATTATTATTCATCATACAGTATTCGTTGGTATTCGTAATATTATTAATATTAATGCATATTTAAAATTTTAAAGATAGGAAAATGGATTATAAATTCAATTATTATTATAAAGAACTCGTGTTCAGATATTATATTTAATTAATGTCCAATCGGTATTGTGAATTTAATTAAATATAACATATGCAAGTGATTATACAAATATGACTCAGTATTACTTTATTTTGTAAATATACACTTTTATTCTAAATGATCAAAGAATATAATATGAGAATAATTTACCGTAACTACTATATAATGTGTGGAATCGGGATGGGGTGACGTAGAGAGGGTGTCATGGCTAACATGATGGCGTAACGTAAAGTATGAATCATGTAGGGGCTATTGCATTATATATTAATTTTTGTCCCCTTTACTGAGAATATTGACATATGTGACCGGTATAGCAACTTGGTTCGTTCTTACAATGTGACGGACAAAGAAACAGTTAAATAAAATATGGTAAGTGTGGTTAAGTGAAATGTTCCACTGGTAATTATTGATTTTAACGGCTTGTGTATTTTTAGTACTGAACGTATATTTAGAACAACTTCTCCCAATGAACTTGTTTTTTTCTTTAGTGTACTGCCATTATTACACTGTTCTATTTTAATATTCTATTTTATATACTATCTGTATCATCATGTTCACTTTCTGTATGTGCACATATATTTTTGTTTCCAAAACATTATGCATTTTTTTTTGTGGCTGACAGCCAACAACATGTGACCACATCCACGTGTAAATTATATTTCACAATATGTTAGTATAGAAATTATTATTTGTGGAGTAAATATATACATTTTTTTGTTTATGGCTTCGAGAATATTTTAAGATATATGTTTGTCAGATGCACCTGTATCAATTTTATAATTATGTGTATCTAGAATATACTACTGAAGTGCACTGTGCCTTCTATTAATATTCATATATTAAATTAGTATATAGGTTGAAAAATTTGGCAGTAGTCACAGGAAAATAAAACAGAAAATCTATGCGTCACACAGAACTGGTTAGACTAATGATTTTGTGACTTTTTGTAGGCTCCGTAACAGACAATTGAGAAAAAAATGTTTATATGAGTCATTAATTCTCATTGAGAAAAATGGTGCATTATTGATTTCTAATTTAACTTTTAAAATGTTGAATATACATCTTAGTTATTGTTACGCAAACTTCTTTAATATATATAATATATATAAAGAAGTTTCGTTTCATTTCTTGTTTTAATTGACTGTAAATAAAAGACTAGCTTTATTTTCATTCGCTTAAAGAAAATCTCGAAACATACAAGTTGGTTGAAACAAGTCTGGTATGTTTGGTTAGCTACTTTAATTAGCTTTTCCCCCAATGAATTTTAATTAGACTCATTCAAGATCTGACGTAAATCTCTTAATTTGTACTGTGATGAGGTTTCGATTCGTATTTTACTGTACCAACAAACTCCGTCTTACCACTAAGTTCACCAATGTTTAAGCTATATTAATCCTCTAAGCTTAAGATATATGGTTAATTACAGTTAATATTTCAAATCTGTGCATTCGGGTTTCAGCGTATTTCGTTATTATTGGTTATTATTTCCTGAAGAAAATATACTGTTTAAATACTTGCCATCATATCTTTTCAGTATTACGTTAGTTAATTCATAATATCATTCATGTTTATTGCAGCTTATCGTATAATCTACGGTTTTATTATATACGTACATATAAGGAATAACAACAAATTGCATTGTTAAATATACAGGCACCGCTCACTTAACGTACACAATGCGTGCACAAATTTCGGTAGGGTAAGTGAACGTACGATAAGCGGACGGTAAATTTCCATTTAATTGCATGCATATATGATTTTTTGGTTCACACACGTCCCTTTGTTCTTACGAACGTACACAGCGTTCATACGAACGTACTTTTATGCTATGCATTGTGTGTTATTTCTTGTCAATGAAGTCCTATATGAAATACATAATGAACTCATTTATGCCCTCATATTTCAATTATGTATATTTTATTCAGATCGTGACGTTATTTGAACAGAAATGAAATATGTAAATATGAAATCGTAAATAATCATGTACGTATTATCGAATGTACGTTAGAAGGACGTACGTTAAGTGAGCGGTGCTTGTTTAATAAAACATTCTCTCTGTGAAATTTCATTTTACTTATTTCTTAGCTGCAACTTGGTTCTTCTCATTACGATGCCATAAAACTTCATCTTCCTACAGATATGGAAACGAAATCTGTTATTCATGTAATGAGTTCTCAAATTACATCTCTATTCCCGTATAACTAGCGCGTTTCATCTTCGAAGCATGAAAAGAATTATTATCTTGAATAGAACTTTAACAAGAATTAATAATCATAGAAGTGTTAAATGTATATTTTAACGTGGAATATAGTATGTATAGATGAGTAATATATAACATTCTGAATAACGTTTCATGCATGTACATTCAATAGCAGATGTCTATTTCATAATGAACAAAAAGTTAACAACGAAGAAAACGTGAATTACTGAATTCTACTAACTCATTACATATTGAATTATTGTGTATATAGTAATATATTATTGAAAATTTTACTCTGTTATTTTTTAAACATATTAGATTTGTTTCTTAGTATGAAAACTGATGATTAGATATATGAAAGTTCAAATTCTTTGCATTCTATATTGTTTATTGATGAATTAGTTTCACTTCTTTACTGAGTCTTGCCTTAATAGAAAAACAGCATGAAAAATTCATTGAGCGCATTGCGACCTATATTTGGTGGTATGTAAGATTCACTAACACTAAACTATCCGCACTTGCTGTTCCGTTGCCAAATTTCATCACGTCGCAGCCATAATTCATCGCGTGGCCTGCAACCGGAAGTGCGTTTAATCATTGAATACACGTGCAAGTTGACATCATTACTTGATTAATTATCCGTGCAAAAGTAATTAGCAGGTAGAACTGATAACATGCATAATCTTGTTAACGACGTGTCATGCGACATTCGTCGGCGAAGATTAGCTGAAGAAGCAAAAATTTGTCATAACCGAACCATTAACAATACATTATGTAAAAGATCAGATAATTCATAATGATGTTAAAACTTGCGGATATCAAGAGTGTTTATTAAAACAGTTACCACTGCCAGCATCTTTCAAAAATATTACCGTTACCTTTGCTTTAAAACGGATTAGAATTTGTGAAAAGTAAAACTGAATTTTGTTGGAAAATAACAGAGTTGATTTTATTAATCTTCGAAATTAATTTTTATATACCCTGAGAGTCTGTTATTTTCCAATCCCGGCAGAAGTAGTAGATGTAACAACAAAATGTCTAATTTTATTTATAATTACATATTTATTTTTTTACGTTGATCACAAATATTACACCATAATATTTATTTTCCAGTGCTATTGATCTTACCAATTTTCAGACTTTAATTTAATAAAGTGATCTGAATTTCATGAAAATTGAATCTGCTCAAAAGGAACATCCAATAAGTGATTTAACTAACTGAACACGTAAATTGAATCGATCCACTAAAACTGAATGTTTAAATTAGATTTCTAGTAATATAGGTAGGGTAGTTCATTCACAGTTCCTAAATTTTGTTACATCTAACATGGTCGGAATATTTGAAGTGGGTACATCTGTCAATTAGTATGTATTAGCAACGAACGAACATGAAAATATTTCGGTGTTATAACTTCATGGAACATTCGTGTGTCGCATAAATTGTAATTAATATTTTATCAACAGTGTACAAGGAGTTTTTATGTGATAACCGAAATATTTAGTTAATATGTATTACCTTGTATAATTAATATACTTCACAAACACTATTTTTTGTCAGTCTAGCTTTTGGTTCAATGCGCTTACATTTTAAGACACATTTTGAAGCACTAACACATAGTCTCAACTTCATTGGTACAGAATCTTGACTGAAAGCAAACACAATACTAGTATTTAACACACAATGTAAATAAAAACCAAACAATGAACTTAAATACATGGCTCTATTGCAGTGTCTGAATATTGTATAGCTATTAACACGTAATTATTAATTTATTTTGTAATATTACGATCACAGTAACAAACAAAAAAATAATATGGACTAAATATTTATTATTAAAGTGCATACTGAAAATTTAGCACTCTTTAATGTTATAAGTTTTAAAAATATATCCATTTACTGTGCGAAGAACGAGATCCTTCGAACTCAAATAATTGCTGAAAGTATAAAGATTTAATAGAGGATAATTCGCCCGTTGATAGGCAACTTTATATACTCCAACGTATTGCATATCCCAGGCGCAATATTTCAAAAAGTTCTAAAATATTATGTTTTTGTTTACATACGTTAACATAATGATCCTTATATCGTAAATACACGAGAAAACACGATAGATAGTATATACTATAAAAGACACACAAATCCGACCATAAACGATATGTACTATACAAGACCTTTTACCATAAAATATATTATATCGTCCCTATATATCGTCACCTGAACCGCAATTTTATTGTTTGCAAACAATAATGGGGAACATTTTAATATAGTACATGATATTAGGTACATAATCAAAATGTAGAGTTCCATTACGAATAAATGTATACACTGATACCATTTCCTGCAAAACCGGAAGTAATTTTCCACATTTGACGTCACATAACCGTTTGTCCTCAATTCTTGTGCTATGATTAAGATGCCGTAAATTTAATAATAAATGAGATTGTATCTACTCTTAACAGTGTCCTTGGTATCAAAAATGTCACTTATTTTTCTTTGGTATTCTTTATTTAATTATAACTATATTCATTACTTTTAATTCAAACACTTAGAAGTAAATGTTAATATTAAAAGTTATGCATCATCTATTCCAATATTTAATGCCAGTTACGTCATGTTTATATTTCACTATGGTAACTAAATAGAAAAGTTCAATACTCGTAGCAATTTCAATTCGTCCACTTTCCACTACACAAAGCACTTTTTTCACAGCTATTCTTCACGCATTATGTCACTTAACTGTAACTGAACCGTTTATTCGAACCGACATATACTAGTTGGTATTTTTTGAACAACTTTACAATACAATTTATTTTGCCTAAACTAGCAAAATATTTCACACACTAATTTAGTCATTCATGTTAAAAACAATTTTTTATCTGTTACTTTACTATCAAAATATATGTTTCATTGCACAATTTTTTTAATTAACTAGCATTTACAATGAATTAATTTTATCTTTCATTTGATACATAATAATTTTATAATCGAGCAACTGATTTATCTTTTCCCATAACCTTCCATTTTCGTCAATATACATGTACAATAGTTCGCTGACTACATAATATTGTATCAAATGTCTATAAATGAAATGCTTATAATTTTGAGCAAAGATAAAATTGTGATAATGTTATCAGTGATGTCAGTTGTGTTGCACGTGTTCATTCGAACAACAAGTTTGTTTCAGCCGTCTTCAAATGAACACTTACACGTTTGGTACGTAAAAACAAACTAAATATGTAAGGTTAGGAACTAGCTTAGTGACAGATATAACCGAAAATGTTAGTGTCTTACTATCTGTACGAGTATGTACATATTCTCACAATATAGGCTCTTGCAAAGGCTCTTTTTCAATTAATTGAAGAACGATATTTTTATAAGTTTAAATATAATTTTAAGCACGGTTTAATACTTATTATAATACAATATTCAATACCCCGCATGAACCGCCACTGTATATAAATAGACGATACCGTTCTTTGTCATGGTCACTGGCTTTTCCTGATCCTCCATTACACCATTTGGCAGCGAACGCAAGAAAAGCTCTTTTTTTATATTGGAAGTTCATGCCAGCAGCAAATGCGGATGTAAGCAATATATGACCTTGAACTGCTAACATCGATGATGTTGACTATAAATATTAATTTTACAACTTGAAGTTTTCAATAAATTTATATGCAATAATAATAAAAATTTTAAATGTATACGGAACATTTTCTTAACTATTATTATTATTATTATTATGCAGTTAAGTCAATAATACAATATCATAAATTTTAAAGTTGATAATATTCTTGTGGAATCGTTGCTCTAATATTGTTTATTTATTGTTGAACTAATGTATGTCTGCCAATAATTCTCCCACGCCTGATTCTCTGCATATTGAATAATGGAGTCCTAAAATATTATTCTGAGTGTAAACACAACGGAAGCACAGTATTGATTGCAATGCTTCCCTTAAGTGCAAAGATAATTGAAACTGAAGAGTCATATCTCTTCCGCCCCAAATATACCATGTACGCATCGTAATGCAAAGTCGCTTGGCAATATCTAGAATAGCTTAAGCTAATAGAAGTATATAATGCAGGGCACATCTATCGAGACGTACCACAGTTTCCTTGTAAATTAATTAAAAAGCTAATCGCTGTTACAATTAGTATTTCCTATGCAAGTATACGTGCATGTAACGATGAATTGTATTTACGTACGATATTGGAAATGTTCGTGAAAGGTTCGGGGCGTGAATAAATGCATTATTTATGCACGAGATACATTGTTCATGAGCGGAACATTACGTATGTTCTAGACGCAGATACCAGTGCACCGCCATATTCCCATACCGGCTACACCATGGGAGAGAAAGCACCATCTATATATTTCTCCCAACTACGGGCGATGCTCATCAGGAACCTGCTTCTCAAGAAACGCGAGAAACGGAAAACTACAGCGGTAAGTATACACATAGCACAATTGAAATTCGAATACGATATTCTGTTGTATTTCCCTCCGTTTATTTACAACCTGTATACATTACTGCCTCTTAAGACAATCCGGTATTTAATTTACTCATTTACAGATTTTCTTTAAGTATTGTTTTAACAAAACTGTTTAAACTGTCAATTACATCTTAAATAAGTTTCATGGTATATACAGAGTGATTCACGAAGAGTGTAATTGTTTAACATGTTGTTTTGAGTAAAAAATGTCATAGGAACATTGGTCCTCTTCCATTTGGTTAAGTAACTACAAGAGATTAAAGTTTAATGAATGTACTATTAATTCAGATTATATATAAGACAAATACGAGAGAGAATATTGCTGATCCATGATGGCGTACACTAGCACTTTCCATTCTTATTTTACGTATTTAATACTCAGCAGATGTATTTTATCATAAAAATATAAAATATGTATAATAATACGTGTTTAAGATATAAAATATACATACATACATATGTGTAAGTTAACACAACATTGATCGAAATGTTCATGGTCTTTCATTGTTATCGGTTCATTTACGTAAGGTTGAATGCTATTAAATATTTATAGGCTTTATTCATTACTGGAACATTGTTATGCGTGTAACGTTACTGTACTATATGTGTCGATTCATTTCAATAGTCTCCATATTTATCCTAATAAATAAAACATGCGAAAAAATGTATATTGAAATACAACTGAACACTGCATATTCAGCAGTTATCCGTAAGATTGAATTAACAGTGAACTCATAGATTTTACACAAAATGTACGATCAATATCACACTACTTCGGAAGGCACTTTATTTACTTTAATTTTCACTTCCTGGTACATGGAGACCTGAAATATTTACAGAAAAAGCAATGTATTCCGGACGTTTTGTTACGAGAACAAAACATCTAGTGGCCATAGTTAAATATTCATTCAAATAAGACAAGACATCAGCTCGTTCAACTCCCAAAGAAACATTCTTTTCTCGTTCGCAGTGTTCTTCACCGTTTGAGATTCGACTGTTCCATGAGATGTTTGCATCTATATTGGTCTCCCGTGGCTTATGCAAAATGCATTACAGATCCGTAGGTGCGGTAGCATGATGCCAGTGCGCATGCGCACATTGATAACTGTCATTGTCATTTATGACTATATAAAGTGAAATTAGTAACGAATGGAATTCTCTATAGGGGGGAAATAAAAGGATGCAAAACAAGGTTAACATTCGCCATGAATTGTATAGATGTGTCACATGTGAATAAATGGAATAAGCCGGACAAATTTACGAGGTTGATATAATCAAATATCCAATCGAATATTACATAGCCGTGTTGATTTCGTATTATATTACTTTAACTGAAATATATTTAAACAAATCAACTATATTTAACAACACATGTAGAATATAAATATACGTATGTATCTATATACATAATTTAATGTGATATGTAAATATTAAACAAGATGTTTGGTCCAACTGACTTTTGCGTTTAATTCAGAAAGGTTATACATAAATCTATAAATACATTTAGCATTCATGAATAATTAGAATTGAAAGAGTATTTTAAAGTAATCAAATATGTACAATCATTAGCAGGACATGTTTGACCTAGCCTAGAACGAACGTTACACACGAGTAATGCTGGTTGTGAACATGCAACTATCGTAACTTTTATCAAAGAGCAGGAAATTCAAGTTCTGCAACCAGTTATACTTATGAGTATTGCTGGGTGCAAACAGTGCGAGTGTTCAGATGAAGTTAGATACACATAATGTACGTTATATAGCGTACAATATACACCCCAAAGAACAGTTGTAGAATTCATAAACGTATTATAGCAAATAACGAGTACCGCAGTACGCTAATAAAGTTAAACTATAGTACTACGTTAAGGTTACACAAAGTAAAACAAACATCGTCTAAAGCACACTTCTATACTTTACATTTAATATATTCTGTATTAAAAATTACAGGATCAAACAAAATCAACAGTTAGTTTAAATACTAAGACATTTATATTTAATTACTACAGTAAATCAGAAATACCATAGGATTTAATATCTATAAATTCTAAACAAAAAACTTCTTTTTGTTTAAAAATTGAACATTTAAAATCTTTACAAAACTCTATTTTATCTCTTAGCATAGTTACTTTACTTTTTAACTTTATTCCAAGCTTTGAGTTTCAATACGCTATAACAAGTAAGATTTTCATTCAGTGCAATTTTCTAGATCAGGATTATTTGTAACTGTAGAATTATGAGTGTTTAATTATATTCTGATAATTAGAATACATACATTTTTCAGCTGGATATGTTAATTTACACCTTCTTTATGTATACTAGAGCCTGATAATACGTTAGCGATAGAATGTGTACAAATATATGATGTTTTATTGTACAGGAGGTACTGCTGCCACTGTACTCGCTTGGAATTCTGATTGTGATGAAGATCATGATCCCGAATCCCAACTTCCCTGTCATGGCGACTCCACGAGGCGATGCTAAGTTGTTCGAACACTTTCAACAGTTCAAAAACCATACGGTAGCTGTCGTACCGAATACAACGGAAGTTCAGGTCAGCATCAAACTCCTACTCTGCCTTCGTATTATCATCTTCGCAAACTCACTATGACGTACTACGTTAGAGCAAAGCGTTGCATTACTTTACTGATTGAATACCTGACTTACACAACACAATATCTAATGCAGCGGAATATTTAGTTACATTACATTATCCATTGCAGCAATTTCTTGCGGCAGTTAACACTTTATGGACAACGATGCATTTGGAACCAGGACTGCATCCTATTAACTGGGTGTTGTTCCCTAGTAGGGAAGAACTAATGGCGGCATATTGGCGACAACCCACCGATATACCAATCGCTGTAATCTTTGATCCACCATATCCCATCACAGATGCACTACAGTATGCAATTTTATAAATACTAAAAACAATCTAACACTTGTTGAAAATGTAACATATATTTGATTTTATCTAGATATGAAATTCGTACAAACCCCTCGTTCGTGGTGACACCCAGTACGACAGAATTGTACAGTTCACCGGCTTCCTGCAGGCAAACTTCATCGAGCCACTGGTCCGGTGGCGTGTTCCCCATAGAAACAGGCGACAGTTGTCCTGTGAACCAGTATTACTATTCAGGATTTGTTGCACTTCAAGCATTGTTGGATTTTACAAAAATCCGAGTAAGTTCGTACAGCTCTTAATATAACAAAATTATTCTAAAATGTACATCTAATAGTAATTGCTCACATTTCTTATTTTCGAATAAGTGTAAAGCGTTTATAAATGAACATCTTCTATAGTTGGATGCGAAAAGCAATGACATCCATGTTCCTCGCGTTCTTTTGGAGATGTTCCCAAAGGAAGCGTACACGGGTGACTGGATGGTAGCGTTCAGGGTAGTGATACCCTTGTATATGGTGATGGCTTTATCTCAATTCATTACGTACCTGCTCATCCTCATCGTTGGTGAGAAGGAGAACAAGATCAAAGAAGGCATGAAAATAATGGGTCTTAAAGATTCAGTGTTCTGGTAAAAATATTGATTATCCGAAATGAACATTACTACATGATTATATGAGACAGACCTAAAAGACAATATTTATATATGTGTTTGCAGGTTATCTTGGTTTATAATCTACGGCGCATTCGTCTTATTTTTATCCGTGGTGAGCTGCGTATTGCTTTTTACTCTACGCGTATTCCAGAACACTAATTTTCTGGTCATATTCATTCTCGTTCTACTATATAGTCTCTCCATCATCATGTTCGGATTCATGTTAACACCGTTCTTTGACAAAGCCAGAGTAAGTGGAATAATTTATTAATATACTGTAATTTCCAACACATTTCCAATCGTACCCAACAATGAACAGCTATGATATTATGTATGCATGTAGCTCTGTTATGTGTACAGACAGCTGGCATTCTGGGCAACTTTGCAGTCAACATAATGAGCCTTCTGTACTTTATACAAGTGTTCGTAGATGATTCAAGTTCAGTGGCATTTTGGCTGGTGTCTCTCATCAGTTCAACAGGCTTTGCCCTGGCTATGGATAAGGTAAATATTAAGTATTATTCTTACCTAGTTCTCATAATATTTCCTGAAACTTTACAGGCTAGCGGATTCTAGCACTTTTTATACTATTTATACACACATGTAACACAGTTGATCATTTCTAGTCGAGTCAATTTCAACTTAAAAAAACACATTTCCTAGCTACAAGAACTACATCTTTCATATATATTGGTTTTTCAACAACATGACGATGATGATAATTTTGTTTAAAGGCACTTGTATTAGACTTGTCCGGTGAAGGAGTGAATTTTGACAACCTCTGGTCCGGTCCTGGTATTCCATTTGGTGGAAGTTTAATCATGATGGCATTGGATATTGTCCTTTATGCTATGCTGGCATTTTATATGGACAGTGTAATACCAAGTAAGAATAAATACATACACATTTCGATTCCTTGTCTAGTAATTCTCTAATTTCTAGGCGAACACGGGACAAAACAGAGTCCGTGGTTCTGCTTTATGCCATCGTATTGGTGTGGAAAAAAACAACCAATTACAGTAAGATTCAAATATTTTCATTTTACTAATATTCATCTATAATTGTATCCGTATATTACTATATAAATATAATAATTTTCCATTGCTTAAAAAGGAAGGTAAAAATCATGTAAGTACCAGCGAATGAAAAGATCTAAAATATCAGCTTCAATTTAAATCTAAAATTTTACGTAGAAATGCCTTTATTCTTTAATTTGATTTTGTTAATTGTTACGAAATAAACAAATAACAGATTTTCATGTAATATTTATTATATTATCAGTATGGTTGTATATAGCTTTGTTTCAAGAGCATGAACTTTAATGCTGTACACTAATGCAATTATGAAATATAGATCCCTGCATCGAATGGAGAGAGTGGTTCATTTAACAACCTCGAAGAACAAAATCGTGACGTGGAGCAAGTACCACGCGAAATGAAAGGCAGAGAAGCAATACGGATAGCAGATCTTTATAAATCATTTCAGGTAATTCAGTTTTACATGTATAAATATATTTTAACACTCACTATTAATTCTTCATAACTAACATTCCGCGTAAATAATGTTTTAGAACTGTCACTTTAGTTCTGTAGAATTATAATATGATGTAATAATTGTAAATCGCAATTGATGTTATGTGTTGTATTGATCTGTTGAAGGCATGCCGGAAACCTGAAATGAAGGCAGTGAACGGTATAAATCTAACAATATACGAGGGTCAGATCACGGCCATTCTGGGACACAATGGAGCCGGCAAGACCACGCTCTTTAACATACTAACAGGACTAACAGCACCCACCGCCGGCACCGCGTATATATTCGGTTACGACATACGGTCAGTGAAGTCTTCATATTCATACATTCACATGCCGCCACATGTCTCATAAAAAAAACTGATTCGTTCTCATATGTATATGTACTAAAAGTTGAAGTATTAATATTTCTGTTTTTCAGTAGATAAGTTAAGATATGTAAAAAGTATAAACCGTAATAACTGCTAGTCATTCATACATGGCAGTGAAAATAGTTAACAGAAATGCATATGTTTGTTTTTATTTTCAGGGATCCAAATGAAATGGAAACTATAAGAAGAATGACCGGAGTCTGCCCCCAACATGACATACTATTCGATCTACTAACACCAAGAGAACATTTAGAATTTTTTGCTGCTGTTCGAGTGAGTTCTACATACAATTTAATTTCAATAATTAATTCAAATTGCACTTTAACGAAATATCTCTTCTTTCCCTAGGGAATACCGCATGCTCTAGTTGAATTTGAAGTTAAGAAAACTTTGAAGGATATAGATTTGGTGGATAAGGCTGACACGTTTGCAAAGTATCTCAGTGGTGGGCAAAAAAGGAAGCTTTCAGTCGGTATTGCTGTGATCGGTGATCCTAAGGTATTACTACATTATAGTTAATTCTTCTTACCTGTCTATGTTGACCTTTTTACAGATTATCATATTAGATGAACCAACAGCTGGTGTAGATCCGTATTCGCGCCGGCATATGTGGTCCGTTCTGCAGAACCGAAAGCACGGCAAAGTGATCCTTCTAACAACACATTTCATGGATGAAGCGGATATTTTAGCAGACAGAAAAGCTGTGATTTCTAAAGGCAAACTCCGATGTTGCGGTAGCTCTCTATTCTTGAAGAACAAATTTGGTATAGGGTACCACTTAACCATGGTACTGGAAGGTGTTTGTCGGGAACATGCGATATCACGGTAAACATTTACCAGAAATAAATTGTAGATAAATTAATGAATGATTTAAAAATTTGTATTTCTTTTCAGACTTGTGTCATCACATGTGCCCAAAGCTGAAAAAGCGCGACGACATGGTCGAGAACTGAGTTTTATTCTACCTCACAACGCTGTCGACAATTTTGCCCCTCTGTTCTCCGCCATCGAGCAAGAAATTAGTACAAGAAGTGGTCGATTAGGTAAGTGCTATTTGTGAGAAATGTCTACTGCAGCAGGTATAACTACGGGTTCCTTTGTTAGGTATTTCAAGTTACGGAGTATCCATGACAACCCTTGAAGAAGTGTTCTTACACCTAGAGCGGGACGAAGAGACTGACGGCACTATGGATAACTTAAGCAAAAAGATGGTACGCAATAGAGCACTGAGCAGAAGTCTTAGCCTACAGAGTAAAAGTACCAGTTATCAATCTTTACAGAACGAGGGCAGTGCAGCTTTAAACAATACGGCAGATACTAAGGGTAAGATAATTTGCGTCTAATTTTAATTAACATTAAAAACATTCATTTATATCTGACAGTATTTTTCGTACTATTTTGCAGCAGCCAGTGGTGACATCCAAATAGACGGCATCCAAAATACTCCAGAAATAAAACCAAGTTTGGTCGGTTTTGGTCTAGAAACGATAGAAGCTGTTCCGAACTGCTGGCAAACGATGACCGCTCTATTACGGCTACGAATACTTAGACTGATCCGAGATCTTCAGAAGCTATATTTCATGATCCTATTACCTTTAGGGCTGGCCACGTTGGGCCTTTACTTAAACAGCATCCAAAGTATTGAACCAAAAATGAAATCACTAGCATTGAATGGTAGCACGTATAGATATTTCAACAGTATAGCAGTACATAATGGTAGTGATACGAATCTAGACGAATTTTTGGATCTATTGTCATATACTGGCCGAACAGATATTGATATCTATAATGGAAATTTCTCATTATTACTAGAAATATCGCCACATATGGCTGCATTAAATGTAAATACGTTTCATTTGAATAACTTGAGTTTAACTTCGATGACAACTATATATAATGATACGGCCCATCACGGTTTACCAGTTGTTGTTAACTTTATCAATAATGCTTTGTACAGGTGAGTCAGAATATTGACCGCGGATGTACCGATTCAAAACTAAAATAACTGAATATTTATAAATTCTGTAGATTAATACTGGAAAAGAAACAATTACTAGATTTCTACAGGCCAATACAAGTACAAACACATCCATTCCAACAAACATCACAGCCAGAGGAATTTAACATTGGTATATTTGCTTCATCGATTTTCATTGGCATGATTTTCGTACTGATTCCGACGAGTTTATCTATCGATATGGTTTACGACAGAGAGGTGAATGAGAACTGTAGAAAAAATCCCACAATAAATACTATATTCTATTCAATTTGTTCCAGGTGAAAGCTAAGAATCAGTTACGTGTAAATGGACTGTCATTCTTCATGTATTTCTTCACGTACTTCGTAGTGCTGGCGGGATTGATGATTGTGATATGTGCAGCACTACTTGTGCTGATCCTGGTGTTCGATCTACCCTCGCTGAGGGAACCACCTGCTTTCTGTACATTCGCCACTCTAATACTCATCTACTGCCCAGCCTCGATACTCTTCTCCACCTGTGTATCGTACATCTTCGATAAAATGGACTCGGCCATGTCCATACTGCCGAATATCGCCACATTCGTAGGACTTATTCCGTTCTTTTTGGTTATCATTTTAGATATGTTACGAATTGGTAAGTTTATAGTATAATTTGTTATAATAAGTATTTATACATTTGTTGAATAGGTGGAAAAGCTGCTTTGGCTCTACATATCGTATTTTCCTTGTTGAATACAATGTACACTCCTTATGCAGTGGTGTATTATGTACAGCGTGTGCACTTGATGTGTCAGGTGAACAGTGCTTGTACCCACCTTACTGTATCGGACTACATGACCGATGAGATCATTGTCATGTTGGTTGGCACAATATTGCATATCCCTTTCTGGTTCTTCATTCTCATGGTGCTGGACGTCAAGAAGAACGGCGGAAAAGTCAGGGATGCCTTATTAGTATTCAAGGTATTCAATATTCAGACTTGTTTGATTTCTATTTACAAATAGATATAATGTATTTTGTATTAAGTTTTATGTATTTGGTTTAGCGGAAAAAAGACAGTATAGTGGAAGAGATAAATGAGACCAGTGATGTAGGTGAACATGAAGACCACGATGTCAAAGTTGAAAGACAAAAAGTTACAAATTTAATGAACAGCCAAACATCAAATCTACCACTTGTTATGGTGCAAGTAAGTAGTTTAGTATACATATTCGAATAGATGAAATTCCCAATAGAACAAATGTTAACAAATCCGAAAACATTGTATACGTATTAGTAATATTATTGTGTAAATTATGAACATTCATTATGTTTCTTATTCAGAACTTACACAAACAATACACAAAACGCGAGTTCAAGTGCTGCAATAAACAAGAAGAAGAACCTGAGAACAAAGTGGCTGTGAAAAGTTTATCGTTAGCTGTTGAATGTGGTGAAGTGTTTGGTCTTCTGGGCCATAACGGTGCTGGTAAAACGACTACAATGCGTATCATGATCGCTGAAGAAGCACCAACTAGGGGCAAGGTCTGTACACCAAGAATATTATTCATTCTACAAAATTAAACCATATGTGTATTTATAATTGACATAGGTTCAGATTGGCGGATACAGTGTGACATCAAGTATAGCCAAAGCATTCCAGATTATGGGTTACTGTCCGCAACATGACGCTCAGTGGAAGAACATTACTGTCAGGGAACATCTAGAGTGCTATGCCGCTATACGAGGAGTTCCATCTTGTGAGATCAACAGGTAATATTTCTCAGAACTTCAGTAATGTACATTTTCCGGTAAACACTGTGTACATGTGTGACTTGCAGAGTGGTCGACATGTACTTGGCCGGTCTACAAATAAAGGAGCACTCTGCCAAACAGACTCAACACTGCTCGGGCGGCACCCGCAGGAAATTATCATTCGCCATGGCCATGGTAGGCGGGCCCAAGGTAGTGCTGCTAGACGAACCCAGCACGGGGATGGATCCGCGGAGCAAGCGGTTCCTTTGGGATACTATCTTAGCTAGCTTTCAGGTGCATTATTGAAATGATTATTCTTATTCATTTCATAATCGAGCATGTGTTGATTAATGATAATGTATTTGAACTAACTATGTGAATGTATAGGGTAAAAGAAGTGCGATATTAACTACACATTCCATGGAAGAAGCTGATGCATTGTGTTCCAGGGTAGGGATCATGGTAAAAGGAGAATTAAGGTTAGTAACTCAGTTTTCAACTTTGTTTAGCATATAGTCTACATGTAGACTTTACTAGGTGCCTTGGTTCGACGCAACACCTGAAGAATCTGTATGGTGCTGGCTACACGTTGGAAATGAAGCTACGTGGTGGTGATCGCACCCCTACCAGCTCTACACCGGACCGGCCCAAAGAATTACGCGAGTTCGTCCAATCGATGTTCCCTGATGCGCTGTTACAGGAGTCATTCGCCGACAGACTTGTATTCAGTGTGCCACAACAAGCCGTCACCTCGTTGGCACAGTGTTTCACGCAACTCGAGAAAGGTACACAGACATTCGGGGTAATCTATTTAGTGTTTACTACATACGTATATTATGAATGTTTAGCGAAAACGGATCTAGACATTGAAGAATACAGCTTCAGCCAGACGACGCTGGAGCAGGTGTTCTTAAAGTTCGCACACTACGATGAAATAAACGGAGAATAATTTAGTTCAATATGAGAATAGCAAACAAGAAAAGACATTACAATAATAGTAATAATAATAACAAACAAAGTCTATAAAAATCATATACAAAAGTGAACATACGTTTTTGTGAAACTTTATGAACTTCTTGTTGATAAGTGATTTTACTTTTTAGAATCAAGTCAATACTCAATAGAAAGTTCAATCAGTCTGTTTACTCAAATATTCTCGAGTTCCGACAAAGTGAATTTACCGTTAGTTGTTATAATCCATACAACATTTCTATTCCAGTCCATTTGGGGAAATACAGATTTACACTGTATCATGTCTAATGGATAGTTACCTGATTAAAAAAGTCAGTATAGAGTACATAAAAACTGATTCATATATTGTTAAAATAAATGAATTCGCGTACTGTATGATTGCTACAGCAAATCACAGTACCATAATTAATGATCTAGTAAGTGTTAATTCACTTTGTTGGTCCGATAATAAAAGACATCCGTTTGTTATTTCGTGAGAATTGTATAGAACTAATTGAATAATGAATTAAATAATTAAAGAGATTGCCTAAGATTTTATAATGATTTGACCGGGTTTTTCTAGTCTATTATTACAGTAAATACATAATTAATTATATACACTGTTCCTTATTTACTAAGCTTTTTTAGAGTTGTAAATGTTGTGATAGTCGCGTTTTATATACGGGATGTTTCGTTTTAAACGCGACTGAATCTATTCAGGAACATGCTCATTTTACTTTCTTAGCAAAAGTACTTCTCCGTAATAAAACGCACTTGATCAGTTATAATATTATAATCTATGTCAATATTTAATTATTGTATCTCGTTACGTTCATTTGACATTCCAGCTAAATCATCTATTAATATATTTTTTTGGAAAAATATGATCAGATAGTATTATTGTCATCATAAATTAGACAAGAAATAATCATTAATACATACATTGCATGTCATTTATTTCGATACAGAAGGTTCATTGTATATCCAATATATTTTATACAGAAGTACTTTTTGGTTGGAAAATATATGTGCACGTTTCCAGTTTATTAACATTATGTAACAGCACCAATGTTTATAGGATAATTAACTGGTTTATTTATTATTGATACAAAATTCAGATGATTTTTGTATAAACAAACCTTTATATATCGGCTGTGAGCCAATTTTTCATTGTAGCTAATTAGTTTGTTTCACACTTTTTGTGTTTGTTGAGAATGGATTTTTATTATTAATTTTAAATAAATAAATTTGTTCTATATTGTCCTTTTTAATCTTACCTAGTCACGAATTAATTACAAAAACAATAAGATATAAAAAATCGTTTTTATACTTAAATTAATTGCATACAAAAATTCTGTATGCATCATCGAATTAAAAACAAACAAAAAATATTCCCGCCAAAACAAACGTCAAGCTTAGTCGGCAATACAGCTTCCTTCATGACTGATAATTCTAAATTTAACTGATTCACATTAGGCAACGACAACTCTTCAAGTGACAAATCTCAAAAGGTGTGGTTATATTTTAGATTCAGTTATACAAATATCAATAAAATAAATAATGTCTGCAACGTTAAGGCCGTATTTGACAGCTGTAAGACACACGCTTACAGCTGCAATGTGTCTTGATAATTTCTCGTCACAAGTCGTGGAACGTCACAACAAGCCGGAAGTTGAGGTTAGAACAAGTAAAGAATTGCTTCTTACACCAGTTGTGATTTCAAGAAACGAAAAAGAGAAGGTGCTCATTGAGACATCAGTAAACTCTGTCAGAATCAGCATAGCTGTAAAACAAGCCGATGAAATCGAGAAAATTTTGTGCCACAAGTTTATGCGGTTCATGATGATGCGGGCTGAAAATTTCATTGTTTTAAGGAGGAAACCCATAGAAGGATATGACATTAGTTTTCTTATTACAAACTTCCACACGGAACAAATGTATAAACATAAATTGGTTGACTTTGTTATACATTTCATGGAAGAAATTGATAAAGAAATCAGTGAAATGAAACTAGCAGTAAATGCTCGTGCCAGAATTTGTTCTGAAGAATTTTTGAAACGATTTTAATTGATAATTGATGTCATATATAAGTTAAGTCAATTTTTCGATCATTTTTACCTTGTCAATGTTATTGTTAAGATTTTCATTTACATATTTGTACATTATTTTATAAGAATAGTACCTAATAATTTTATATATAATCAAGTGTTCTTTTTAATGAATTGAATTCATGTTTTAATGTTATCAGTAACCTGTAGGCGTGGTCCCAGTCTCAAGATAACAAGTTATCTTGATTAAATTTCATCTGGTTTACAATAATGAAATGTACAGAAAGATGTATTTATTAAATATTCAATTCAAAACATAAGTATTTGAATAAATAATTCTGAACTATCCATATTATATATTTATTGTTATATTGGTATTATGTGTGAATATGCTAATTTATAAATTAAAAAAAGTTATCAAATGTACAAGGATAATTTAAAAATTACATAGGGTAACCTAAGGCGATAGCAAGTGCAAGAGGGTGATTCGATAGGGCGATATCAATTGTAAAAGGGTGACTTGAAAATTGCATAAGGTATCGTAGGGCGATAGCAAGTATAAAAGGGTGATTCATTAGGGCAGGCAAGGGACGATATTAAATGTAATCGGATGATGCAAATTTTAAATATAGAAAGATCATGTTAAAACTAGAGTAACCTAGGGTGATAACAAAAGTAATCACCCCAGACAATATATTATTTTTTGCATCATATTATATTTTGTTCGCCTATCCTAACAAATTATCTTTTTATATTTGTTGTACTAGTTTGCCTTAACGAATCTTCCTTTTATAATTGTTATTGTACTAACCTGCCCTAACGAATCATCATTTTATATTTGATATCGCCCTGGTCTGCCCTAACGAATCATTCTTTCGGATTACTATAGCCTTAGCCTGCCCTAACGAATCATCCTTTTATATTTGATATCGCCCTAGTCTGCCCTAACGAATCATTATTTTAGATTTACTATAGCCCTAGCCTGCCCTAACGAATCATTCTTTTAGATGACTACAGCCTTAGCCTGCCCTAACGAATCATCCTTTTATATTTGATATCGCCCTAGTCTGCCCTAACGAATCATTATTTTAGATTTACTATAGCCCTAGCCTGCCCTAACGAATCATTCTTTTAGATGACTACAGCCTTAGCCTGCCCTAACGAATCATCCTTTTATATTTGATATCGCCCTAGTCTGCCCTAACGAATCATTCTTTTAGATGACTACAGCCTTAGCCTGCCCTAACGAATCATCCTTTTATATTTGATATCGCCCTAGTCTGCCCTAACGAATCATTATTTTAGATTTATTATAGCCCTAGCCTGCTCTAACGAATCATTCTTTTACATTTGCTATCGCCCTAACCTACCCTAACGTATCATTTATGTACGTATATTTTAGATTTGCTATCGTCCTAGCCTGCCTTGACGAATCATTCTTTTACATTTGCTGTTGCCCTATGGAATTTTTAAATCATCCTTTTATATTTAATATTGCCGTGGTCTGTCCTAATGAATATATGGGTATGGCACGAATACGGTATGCAATTATGAATTAAAAATATGTGTTGATTATAAGATAATTTTGTAGCGTAAATTTAATAGATTTAAATTTATTTGAAAAATTGTAAAGCGGTGTATTTAATGAAATGAAACTGGTAATTTTAAATACATACAATGAATTTATTCCAAGGCGGGAATCAATACAGTACAGTGTGTTCATGATTAAAATGAAGTTTTATTACAAAAAAAATCATCTTGTCGACATAATCCTGATAAAAAGTACTTCATATTGACAATATTATGTTACAGTTCTGCCAAAAAGACAAATATTTAAAAAAGTTATTAAAATAAATAAATATTAATTACTATATACAGTTCATCGAGGCAGATATTACACAATATTTTTTAAAGTTTAATATTCAAAAATAGTAATTAACAATGATATAATTTGATGTTAGATCTTACGTGCTTTTGTACTGTCCGTTGCGTAATATAAAAATAGAGAGGCACTTCATTGGCTTGTACAATATCTGCGAATGACACGTTATTTAATTAAAACTAAATAAATTTTTAACTTAATAAAGACGTTAGCGTGTCTAGAAATCTCGTCCTATCGGCAGCACGTAATTGGATATCTGAAGTAAAGCAAATTGCATTACTGATAATTCCATCGTATTGGATCGGTTTACTTACATGACGAATCGAAATAATCTAAACTACATGTAGCATTAGTTCGTTCAGCTGCTTGTTCGAAGGCTTTGCCAAAAAAACTGCAATATAACAATATTCATTTTCGTATATCGCAATAAACCAAATAACGTGAGGACTTACTTTTTTGGCGAATTTTCACAGAGTGGTGGTAGCCCAATTAATATGCATGATTCTTCTTCCTGACTGTACGGACTGGAAACTAGCATGGGCATACTGGCAGAGTTCCTCGTCCTGTATCGTTCGCAGTATCCTTCCTGGATATACCGAGCCAGAATCAGGAGTACATGCGGATGAGAGAACAAATACCAATCCGGGAATGACTAAACACCCATGGAAAATGACAACAAGTCAAATATCGTCAAAATAAAAATATCAGAGCTGATTTCACAAGCATCGATTTGTCAAAATAAGTACAATTTGTAATCATTATTTACCTCGTGTACTATAAAATATAGAAACGGCCCCGCACTGTATATTTTACGCTGATCCAACGCCGCTTTCATCAGTTTGAAACAGCTCTCGAACATTACTTTGGCCCGGTCCAAACCTGTATTTATTAATTCGGGCGGACAGGATTTAGACAGACAGTCCAATGCATCACCGAAGCATTCATCTGGTTGTCGGGAACGTGGCTGTAAATTAGAAAAAAAAATATAATAATGTTTGAGATTTAACTAAAGTGAAATAAGTACTATTATTCTAAAACACAACAAACGAACAAGCAATATTATTAGTTTCTTCCATAAAACTATTTTATTAATTGTCAAACTATACAAAATTGTGATATTAAGAAAATAATATAATACAGCAATAAAGCAAAATTGCATTTATACAAATTTTCTTACCACAAATATGTATTATCCATTGCTGATAATAAATATAAAAGTATATAATTTATCAGGATATTTCAACTATGCAAACAGAAGTATTATTAATTATACTACAATCCTTACCGCTTGCTCAAGTAAAGCCAGTATCACAAACACCATGTCCGACGCACTGAACTTGTTTCTATAATTGAACTGAACAGTGAATGAAGGGTACACCATATCATCCAGTCCATAATTTTTTCCGCATTTCTCCAATGAATTATGGAATTCTTGTCTGTATACCAGATCCATCGCACAAAATTTCTGTTTACTTTGTGCTAGTGGCAACCTGCAGAACATATTGGATAATTCAATCTATAATATTTAAGAGAAAATATCGTAATACCACTTTACATACCCCATTTCTGCTAGAAGTTCTTGTAACCGCCTTTCGCCTCTTCGTGACCACAACTTTAATTTACAGGTTGTATGTAACGAATACATGAGACTATTATCAACCGTCCAATGCCGGTACAAGGACATTTTCAAATCCTGTTCTGTGGTGATCTTCAACGAACTAACTACATCGTTAGAGTTAATTTTCTTAGTGATACGGTCTACATCTAGCTGTAAATTGCCGGCTAACAAAGTATACTGAGAACTTTCTATTTTGCCTAATAACATTTGTTCCGTAAGGGCAAGTATCGCGAGCCAAAGGATCTCCCGATTGTCTTTGGCGAGGGTGTGCGCCAACTCAAATAACGTTATTGCACTCTGAAAACAGGCAAGAACACATACTGCAAGTTCTGTAGAATACAAGTAGTATAATTTAACCATGAATAAAGAACATCATGTATACTTACAGCCTTTGCATAGTAACTATACTGTGAATATTCAAACATAAGTTTATCCCGAGCACTCTCCCATTGTTTTCGTTCTCTTCTTTGTACGATTTCTTGTTCACCGAGGCGCCTGCGCTTCGCTACTCTACCCTCCTCTTCGTCATCTTCTTCATCAGATGCATGCTGAGATCCTTCTTCATCTGGCTGCAAATACACATCAATATAATAAACTACCACTTACAATACTAAATTGCCGGGCTCACTATTACACAGACATCTGAATATAGAATAACACAGCGTATGCTAAATATCTTACAATTTCTTCATCGTCCCTGAAGATATCATCAAATTCCGGTACATTCTGATCATCTTCCTGTGTCCATAACAGTCTTATTTGTCCATTGCTATACACATTGCACACATCCGTAGGCCGATGTGAATCTAACACAAAGAACACTACATCTTCTGGCGGATCGAACTCTTCCACCAAGTCTATCGTACCGCCACAGTTAATTAACACAAAACACTTCACTTGTTCATAGTTTTCAGCATAAGCTGCTTTCAGTTCTGTAACACCACGCACTGGTATCAACGTATATTGGATTCGATCGTATTTGATCAATGTTTGTAAGATTCGATACGTGCACAAAGCATCAATGTCGTAATGTACTATGATGACTATATGCTGAAACAAATATTTAAATACAAGTTACATAAAGTGATCCCAGACAGAAAATTAAATAAAAATAAGTAATTGCAATTGCACTAAAGCAATATGTAGAATATAATTACAGAGAAATCGACTTATAGTAAACTCGCATATAGCGTAAACTCGCTTATAATGAATGTATCTCTGATTCTCAATTAAATACATAACATACCAAATAACTTCGTTATAGTGAACACTCGCTTATAGTGACCCAAATTCCTGATCCCTTCGAGTTCAGTATAAGCGGATTACACTGCATATAATTTTACAAATTATTTTAACTCATGCAACAAAACATTCATCAACCCGTGGTTTCTGCAGGGGGTATATTCATATTAAGATACACTCATGTTTAAGACATTTAAAGTTTGTATAAAACAGTACGTAATCCTACCTTTCCAATTAAATATTCATAAAATTCTGATTTCACGTCTGAAATATACATTTTTCACCATTTAAGAGCCATCGGCTGCACTGGCTACACATGATAACCGCCAACTGACAGACCTTTTTGGAAATAAACTGAAATAAACAATAACAATGAAAAAACCCTACATTTCATACAAAATATCCCTATAAATAAAATTAAAATTGTTTACAAGTATAAAATTTAATTGTATTTATAGTTCAGCTTATTATGAAACACTAATAAAATTTCAGATAATTTTGATGTTTTATATAGTAATTTAACCAATTCAATAAGTTTATTACATACATACTAAGAAATCACTAAATTGAATCTGTATTAACATTTAAATTAAAATTGTGTGTAAAATGACCCAAAATATTAAAAGCAGAATTTTCATTTTATCAGTTTACATAATCAACATGAAAGCAATAGTTATTACAAAAGAAAATTATAAAGAGATTCCCGTATGCTTATTTTTTATTAATAGGCATTAATTTGTATATAAATATTTTTCAATATAAGTCCATATAACACAATTTACAAATACATAAATATTATGTATACAGTTAAAATCAGAATCTGCCGCTTCGTTTACGTCCTGTATATTTTGAGTCATCTCTGGTGTCCTTTCCTTGTCTTCTTCTTCTTTCTTTCTTTTCCAAAATCCATTCACGACTTTTCTTCAAGGGTTTACCGCGTGCCTTTTTTAGTTTTTCTCGTTTGGAAGTATAAGTCACGTGTCCTAGAAAATACAACGTAAATATGTATTATGAGTTCTTAACTTTGGAAAAGCTAAATAAAGTAGGATATAGACCTGTTTGGCTAGATTCATTTCCAGTACCAAGTGCTTTAGGTAAAGGCATAGATCCGCCGGTCATTAGAACTAAGAAAAATTTCTTTGCTTTTGTAGAATTTGGATAGTCTACTAGAACTCCGCCATAGAAACCTGCTTTCATTGCTTGTGCTGTTACTAATTCCATTTGGTCACTGTTTTCTGGGTAAAATTGAAATACTGCTCTAGCACTTCGACTCTGAAATTTGACACAGACATTTAATGACAACAGAAATATAACATTTCATTGTATACTGACTTACCAAAGAAGCATACAATGAGCTGAAAAATGTGTACAATCTTTTAACAGGTCTATGTGATTTCTTGTCAGCATTACACAACCACTGAAGAGCAGATATACTGACAGCTCCGTCAAATGAGCCCGCTCTAAATGGACATCCTTGGCCCATATCTGACAGAATAAGATCACCCTCTACTTCCCGGTCTAGGGCTACATCTACAAATAATAAAGTTTAGCTGATGACAAATAGAAATTGCAATTTATTGTACCTAGCATAGCCGACGATATATCCATGCCAACCCAAATATGTCCCTGATCTTCCAGCACACTACCACTGAGGCCTGAACCACAACCAATATCCAAAAGAAAGCAAGATGTATCTTCTGGCAATACCAATAATTCAATAGCTCTTTCACACATTTGCACTTGAATGTCTATCATACGAGAACTGGAAATTTATATCTAATTGTACTAAATATATTGAAAAACACTTGTTAAATCTTACTTTTGCGTATATTTTCTTGCTTCTTCGGAATTATAAAACTAGAATTAAATAAATATAAAGGTTAAAATTTTTGTTAATATTTTATAAAACAGTTAAAATAAAACAAATTTGTATAGTTACTATTTCTGGTGGTGCTAAATGTTCTGGACGCGACATGATTGTAATTTTATGAGTTTATATGTTAAATAAAATATTAGTGAATAACACGTGTTTACTTTTTGACAAGTATTGCAGATTGGAATGGAAGCAATGCGCGGGCGCAGTAACTCTAAACAATTTTTTTTTTAATTTGTACCTCTAATTATTATTTTCACTTCATTTATTATTCAGCTAGGATGAAAGATAAATAGAAATTTTTGTTTATTAGGAAATAACTTTTCTGCAATCGAGTTTGCAGTTTATAAAGAAAAGTTCAAAATAGTGAACCACTGGGCCTGTCCGGGATTTGAACCCGGGACCTCTCGCACCCGAAGCGAGAATCATACCCCTAGACCAACAGGCCGGTAAATATTAATTTTGCTTACATTGTATAAAAACCAATGTACTTATTATTTTAATTTTTATACAATATATACATATTTCATTACTTATTAAACTTAACTATATCATATTTTCACATAATATTAAATATTGTTTGTAATAATTAGCTCTATAAGTTATACATTATAACAACATCATATCAAATCATCATTACACTTCACAAAAAACCAATTGCCAAAAACTACCCCACGTGACAATTGTTAATTTATTCATTTTGTTACATAAAACTGTGATATAAAATCAGATTCTACCAGCAAAAATGATAGATAAGAACGTGGATATTTATAGAGATACACCAGTTAGATATTTAGGTATGTAGAAATAAAATTTTATTTATAAATCAATAAATATATAGTAGTGACTAATTTAATAATCATATCAGTACAACTACCACTTAATTGAACGAAAATATTTTGTTAAGTCTCTCATTAAATATTTAATATATTGTTTTCTTATTTTTGCATGGTTATGTTTTCGTCGCGCACCAGTGACCGTAAAACTTTTGTTATTTATTGATGAGCATGACAAAATGTTATTTTTTATGTTTTAGGCTATGCTAATGAAGTTGGTGAAGCATTTAGAGCTTTAATTGGACATCGTATGGTTTTAGGAACATATGGTATAGCAATTGCATATGTGTTAGCCGATTCATTTGATAAAACGAAGAAATGTTATGACGTGAGTTGTGAAGAAGAATAATCATCCACAAAATATGGTTCATGTGGTAGAGGAGGCATTGCGAAGACGAGACAATAGGCAGACAGTGTAGAACCCCGTTAACTCACCTGTTCTAAATTACCCTCACCACTGTATCACGTTGGTGTAGTTATAATATCCCCCTCCCCCTCAAGGCTACTTTGTCGACCACAGTCGCTGTGGTGGAATAATTTCGACCGGCGACTCAATGTGGTTCTACTACAGGCTGTCTGTATATTGCCCCCTTGTAGCATGGCTCGTCTACCGCACGAGATGCACCGGTGTCCCATATATTGACTGTGACATTAATTTTGTTACAGAACAATGCTACTTCCAATAAAAGATTAGTAAAATCAGTTTACACAGCAACAGATACAGTTGTGTGGCAGATGCTGGCGTCTGTCATGATTCCAGGATTCACAATTAACCGAGTCTGCGCATTGTCGTCCTATATGTTGAACAAGTCAACTGCTTTGCCAGATAAGACTCGTAAAATTATAGTAACTGCAATAGGCTTGGCTACAATTCCCTTCATTATCAAACCAATAGATCATGGTACTGATAAACTCCTAGATCATACTATTAGAAAGTTAGCTCCATAACGATAGTGGAATTAGAATTCTAAAGTTAGTAGTGAATTTTTAGTGGGCATGATTGTTATATTTTTATTTATGTCTAGTTGTTCATGATCAGGTTTTAATTAAGTATCGTTTCTGCAACTGGACATAACTATATAAAATTTTTGTACAATGAAATATATATTTCTTTGCAAATCGTATTTGATTCAAATTGTAACTTATTGATAATTTGCTGCTAGACTGCTAAAGACCAAAAAATCGTTGTACCTTACTGGACAGTTATTCTACATACATATTACTATTTTTGGATATCAACAAGCGCACATAATATATTAAACCAAGTTTCCTTCTGAATAACTGTTATACAGCAAGTTTTCCAAAAAAAAATCCTGTGCCAATATATCCACATTTATATAACAAAATGTTCTGGTAATTTATACATTTAGAAAGACATCTAAAAATATATGTATTAGCAATAAATAATAGTTGCTATATTCAGGGTTGATGTTAGTTGTAGTCTATTCCATTAGTTCCAATAATCAAGATAAGCCTTTAATAACTTGTTATTGCTAGTTTAGTTTATAAGCTGTTATATTCTTGGTATGTTTTGTTACAGTTATGAAATAAAATATTGTTGACTATATCCATATTTATATTTTAAAAATATTCAGTTAATGAACCTCACCAACCCAATATATTATTACTGTATTCATGTTCAATATTAACTTATTTTTCGTACATTAAAAAAAAATAACTACAAATATTATTGTTCGTAACATATTTATCTCTGTAACATACTCGTAAATTAGAAAACCAAACAGAGTTGACACACATGGCAGAATAGTATTAATATCTGTATGTGTTTTAATTATTATGAAGTTTTTTGCTGATTATCTTAACTACTAAATAAATGTATGTCAAGTAACAAATAGAAAAATAATAAAGTTATCAGTACTGTTAATTGTGACGTGATGAAAATCTAGTGATGTATTGTGAGGTATGTGTGTACTGATTATTTTGCTAATCCATTATTGCACTAATTTCATTGACACTTTAATCAGTATTTGCCACCTTCAAGAATTATCATTCGAAGTGTACATAGCAACGTGATATTAATAGTATACTCTATACAAGTAGTTCTATAAAGCGGTTAATCAAAGTCTATTTTAAAGACACAATTCTATTTGTAATTTCTATTGAATATAATAGAACTTTCTATTAACAGAAGTTTTCAAGGTTTGATCGGTGTAATACCAGTGGTGCATAAATTGTGTTCAGAAGTTATTGGGTACAATATACAAGTAATAACACACTATGATTACAACCCGTCAATTCTTATTTCAATATAGAAACTATGCAGCTATTGTGCATGTTCCGAGGTGCATAATTGCATGAACGAGTGCATACTAGTTACTGTTCCGATAACACACAAGGAAAACTACTGCTTGCTTGCATCATAAATTATAAATAAACAATATTATATCTTAAAACTCCGTAAAAAGTGTTTTTCTTGACTTTTATTACGAGTATGTGTTGGATAAAAAGATAAAATTTCATACAATACCTATTTTTGTATATTCTCACATTTGAGCAAACAGAATTAAAGTTTATTTATAAACAAGTAAATAATACAACAGAGCATTATCATAAAATTACAATAGTTTCACGTGCCGCTCACATGTATTTTTGAGCTGAACTTTGCTTCACTGAGCATCAGCTAATAATCCACAGTCACTCGAAAAACTTCACACTGTTCAGAATCATTTTCGAACAGATTTTCAAAATGTCAGACGGTAAAACAAAGGAAATAGAATCCATTGAAAAGTGTTTAGAGAAACTAAACGTGGAAGATCGAAAAGAAGTTAAGAGGATATTATATGGAAAAGAATTGCGGTATGTAAACAAAAATAACTCGTGATAATATTCAGTAGATGCATAAAACAATACGCATGTTTATTTGTTGATAAAGAACTATTCAAAACAAAACAAAACGAATCACAAAATATATCAAATATAAGTAATAATTTAATTCAACAGTAAATAAACATAACAATTAATACATATTCAAATCGATAATAATTTGGAGATATTCGTACTTTTCATAAATTTATTATTTTCTAAACCAAACAGTATATTTATCCTAAAAATAAATAAAAATAAAAATAGCTAATTGTAATTAAATCTGTAAGAACACTAATCGATTCGAATTATAGTCAAATAAATTAAAATATTTCCATTATTATTGTAATACATTTCACTTAAAAAAATCCATTAGTAAAACATAATTTGTTCAAACATACATAGTAAACTAACACGTAATTATAAAATATTCCGAGAATGGAACTTGCAATGGAAACATTTAAATATAAGATATATTTATTGTTGCAAGACTGACTAATTATATCTTCACTATTGCTAAAATGATTTTATTGTACTTGTGTGCAAAACGTTATTTTATAGAATAAAGAAATGATTTCAGAACATAAGATTTAGCAGTGGAAGTTTTAATTTAAATGGTACAAAAATAAGTTGATAAATGTGATGGCAGTAATGTCAAAGTGGTTGCATAACTACCGGATATTTTTAGCTTCAGTTGTGTATGAATACGTAAACATGGTATTAGGCGGCTTCCATAAATGATGTCACAGGTTTTTCGTGTAATTTTAACCCCCACCCACCATATATCACAAGGCGTCATACCATGCCGTATCTCTTCTTCCCCCGAACACACGTCTCGGAATCAAAAAAGTTTTTATTAAAAATTACAGTTAATAAAAATACATTAGGCTTCCTTATGAACAAATTCGTGATGTCGCATTATTCAAAAGGCTCACCCACCGTCTGTCACAGACTGTCAAATCCGCTGTGATATCATTTATGGAAGTCACTTTATTCCATTTGCCTTTGTTCCGTATTTAATTAAATATTAAACTTTTCCTAGATGTTTGGACCTGCCAGCATCATGTTTACAAATCGCTACGAAGTCCAATATAGATCTGGCCGGATATACCTTCGAATGTCCAGTAGAACAGCTGCGACAAGCTCGAATTGTCAGGATCGGACTTGTTCAGTTTCAAATACCATTGCCTACCACCGCACCTGTACATGAACAGAGGTCAGCACTACACGGATTGGCAGAGAAATTTATTAAAATGGCAGCAGATATGAAAGTTAACATAATATGTTTTCAAGAAGCTTGGAGTAAGATACATGAGTACCATTATCTAGAAAGAAAATAACTTTTAATTTCTTTTTTAGCAATGCCCTTTGCGTTCTGTACTCGAGAACGACAACCGTGGTTAGAATTTGCAGAATCTGCGGAAACTGGTGCAACTACAACATTTTTGCAGCAGGTAAATACAATAAGTAATAATAATTTTTAATATGCATAGTGAAATTATTTGCAGTTAGCCATGGAATATAATATGGTTATAGTGTCACCAATATTGGAAAGAGATGAAAACCATGGTGACACCATTTGGAATACGTCGGTGGTTATAGATAACCACGGTGATGTTCTTGGTAAACATCGTAAAAATCATATACCAAGAGTGGGTGACTTTAACGAGTCCACATATTACATGGAAGGAAATACAGGTCACCCTGTGTTTCAAGTAAGTATGCCACATTACTTTATTATACCAAATAATATCGTCTATTGAATTGTAGACTGAATTTGGGAAAATAGCAATTAATATTTGTTATGGAAGACATCACCCGCAAAACTGGATGATGTTTGGAATAAATGGTGCAGAAATAGTATTCAATCCATCGGCTACGGTAACAAGTTAAATACAATATTATGGTTTGAATATCTCGAAAGACTTATATTTTGTAGGTAGGGGCCTTGAGTGAACCATTATGGGGCATCGAAGCTAGAAACGCTGCGATTGCAAACAGTTACTACACATGCGCCATCAACCGCGTAGGAACGGAAATATTTCCGAACGAATTTACTTCCGGTGATACAAAGTCTGCGCACAAGGATTTCGGTCATTTCTATGGATCTAGTTACGTTGCTGGACCAGATGGTAGCAGAACCCCAGTTAGTATTTTGGCACACGTTTTACATAAGTTTTATCCGTTGTCTACAAATTTTAATATAATTATATTCCAGGGTCTTTCAAGAGTCAAAGATGGCCTTCTTATAGCTGAATTGGACTTAAATTTGTGCCGACAAATTAAAGATCATTGGAGTTTCAGGGTATAATTTACGAAAATATACAATTATTTTATTTATACATATTTAGTACAGTAACGTTATTTTTATTTCTCTCATCTTATCTTAATAGCTTAATTATTGTGTACTTGATCCAAATTAAATAAGTTGATAATAGTTGATTATAAATCAAACTACCATTATATTTTAACAATTATTTTTATTTTCAGATGACACAGCGACTGGATCTTTATGCATCATCATTAGCAAAAGTATGTTGCGATGATTTCAAACCACAGATTATTAAAAAATAATATTAGTATTTGTTATTAAATAATAAATGTAGCTACTGTAAAAAAAACAAATCTGTCATATTTGATCTATGTAGTATAAAATAAATAAAAAATTTATTAATTAATTCATTTATATTTTCTTTGTCCTTTTAAAATCGAGCAAACACGGGAAACATATCTCAAGTATGATTACAAAATGAAACACAAATTTTATTGATTGCTTAGATATATGTCTATACTTGCATGTAATAAACAATTTAATTCAATATTATCAAATGATGTTTTACAATACAAGTGCCTGGAAATACCAAAAATAATTCATTTGGGCCTCATTTTTTTGTTATTGATATTTATCTAACTGATTATAAAAAAAAAACCTTGGAAAACTTGATAATGGCCTATTGACATTGTTGTCTTTCTAAAATACTTAAAATTAATACTTCGTGCCGTTTCGAAATTGTTATTGCAAATCATTATACATTTCAAGATATACCTGAGATTCTACAGTTTTTCATCTGTGTTAACATTTGAAATACAAATATCACATTTGCCTATTTTCCTTTTTAAAATATGCAGAAAAATAATTTAAATTGTTTGGCCTCATATGCTAATATAGAATATATTACATGTTCATGGAAATGTATTTTATTTAAAATGATAATAGCTCGTTATTATTTCAAGCCACTTCCGTTCTGTTGTTCAGAACCGTAATATAAATTATTTCGCAAACATTCAGAAAAAAAAAACGTTCCTAGTCCTAATTCATTTACTGACTTAATTTGATGAGAGCAAAGGAATGGACACTGATTTTTTTATATAATTCACTCTTCAATATTTAGTTCAATGACATCTCAACTATGACAATGTGTTTGTAAATATTACAAAACCCGTGTCTGTCTTCATTGAAAAAATCCTTGTGTATGAATAATATGAATCAATATTAAGTTCTTTGATGATAAAACAATTGATAACTGCTAACACATTGCACAAAACATTGAATTTTTGTGCCCTATATAAGCAAGTACAGTTTGTCATAGATGCGAGTTTTTACCACAGGTTTAAAATGAAAGTAATAGTTCTCTTGTATGCCATTGCGGCATTTTCGTCGGCGACGCCTACTATGCCTCAGAAGGTAAGTTAGTAATGCAGTAGTACAACTGAGAGCCGATTCTTCTAAGTGATATTTGCTTATTTGTAGCCTAGATTTTTTAAGCATCTTCATGCTCCGCCTCCACCACCACCAGCCAATAGACTGGCAGGGTCACCTGCTTGGAAAACAATCCAGATGCAACAGGATAACTTTAATTCATCCAACTACAATGTCTGGGACATGGTACGAAAAACACTTGTAACCATATTTCTTTAAATTCTGTATAAAGCATATAATAAAACAAATGTATTTTCTGAATTTTTAAACAATAATGTTCGGAATTTGCACATCAGCATTTAAAATGACAATAGGATATTTGTGAATATGTATTAGTATTATTCCAGCGTTACATTGAAAACAACCAGTTTTTCCAACCTGATGGTCCCATTTTCATCATGTTAGGTGCAGAATGGACCATCGCCTTAGGCTTTGTACAAGGAGGACTTATGTTCGACATGGCTCGCAAAAATGGAGCTGCCATGTATTACACTGAGCACAGATATTACGGCCAGAGTTTCCCAGTTAGGTAAATATAACATACATGGAAACATTGATACTACTATGGAATAAAAACATTACCATTTCAGTAATTTGACAACCAAAAACTTGAAATACCTGTCTACTGAACAAGCTTTGGAAGATGTAGCCGTTTTTATCAGAATGCTCAAGAGTAATTCAGAATTTGTTAATAGCAAGGTAATAAACACATAGTAATTGAATATAACCAGAGAAATACCATCGTACACTTCTGCAGATTATCGTGTGCGGTGGATCTTACGGAGGTAATCTGGCTATCTGGATGAGAGAGACATATCCTACACTGGTCCATGCTGCTTGGTCGTCCAGTGCTCCAATCTTGGCTAAAGTTGATTTCTTTGGTACGTATGCAAATCCAGTTGAAAACTAACTAAATTAAATGTAATTTGATGTTTTTTTCTATAGAATACTGTGAAGTCGTGGGCCAAGCGTTGGGTAATTGCTCACACATAATTCGCGATGCTCTCCAAGAAATTCAATGTATGCTTCAAACACCGGAAGGAAGAACAAAAGTGTCAACTGATTTCAAGCAAGTTCCATTTACATCATTTATTTCTCTTTAATAATTATCCATATTTTTCGTCTAGTATTTGCAAAACACTTGCAGAAAACGATTTCGCTGAGACAACATATTTTTTCGCGACGATTTTTGGATCATTTGCGGGTGATGTGCAATACTCTAAAACTGAAACACTAGCTAAAATTTGTTACCAGCTCTTAAATCCTTTATATGAAACAGCGTACGACAGTTTAGTCAAATACTTTCAAACCAAAGTTGAAGATGAGTGTAATGGTGGTTATTCCAATGCAATTCACTCGTACAATTTCACAGATTTAACCCATGGAAATGGTAATTGTAAACATTCACCATATTATCGGAAATATTACAATATATAATTTTACAGAACGGCAATGGTTGTACCAAACATGTACAGAGTATGGATTCTTTCAAACAACCAATTCACCCAATCAACCCTTTCAAGGTATTCCTGCTGAAATGTACCATATGTGGTGTAAAGCAGTATTCGATCCAAGGTAATTATTATTATTTATAAATGTCCACGTTTCCACTAACTAATATGTATATTTGTTCGTATGCAGTTTCACTCCAGAACTTGTGTATGCCGGTGCAACTGCCAAAAACAAACGCTATGGTGGTTTGAATCCTAATATTAGCAGAGTAATCTCTACCCATGGTACCTATGACCCCTGGCATGCACTTGGTCTCACCCACGATGTTAATTGTAACGCCCCAGTCATCATTATCACTGGTAAACATAGAATTTTAATAACACCTCTTACCATATTTTGCAATTGTATTAAAATTTGGAAACAACATATTATTCATTTATGTACAGAATTATCTTTATGTTTTTTCTTTACTTAGATGAATCCCATTGCGCCGATATGGCCTCAATTAGTCCAGGTGATTCTCAACAATTGGCCAACGCTAAAAATACAGTTCAGAATATGATCTCTTACTGGTTGACCCAATAAATTATTATTTAATTATTTATATGCGTTGTTTTAGTATAAGGCACTGTTTAATGTGTTTTTACTTTGTACATAATATAAGTATTTTTAAATATAAAATATGAAGTGTTTAATTTATTGATATAGATTTTTACTCCCTGATTTATTGCCAAATTCAGATGGATGAAGATGATTTTAATACATTATTATCTATTTTTGCCAAACATATTTTCAAATAATCAAGCTACTATTAATGTAGTATTAACAAAACTGATAAGATATAAGATTGATAAACAATATGACAATTAATTTAAGTGATATCTATTTTTCTTCAAATGTATCCAGTGGCGGACCATATATTTTTAAATCTCCGCTAATGTCTACACTCTTTAAGGGGGGGGGGGGGGCTTTTATTTAATACATTTACATAAATAATATTTTTGTTTTATTCATTTGTAGAACCCGTGTTCCTCTGGTTCAGTTGCTACTGAATAAGTAAAAAAGGGGCTTGAATTAATTTTATCGCGAAATTAATCGATTGCCCTTGAATTTTTCTATATCGCTGAAATCAGTATTGTATTCTATAACCAAGATAATCTTCTGATAACTGATAATTATAAAGTAAAGCACGTGTTTGTACCGATATAAAAGGGGACAGATTTGCAATTTATTACAGTAGGTGAAGTTATATGCACCGAAAATGAAAGTACTGATTCTTTTATTCGCCTGCTTGGCACTTGCGTCGGCTCTTTCGAAGGTATGTTTTTTATAAGCATATATGTTTGGCTTGCATTATTTTACTATATTTCATCATTACAGTCTAAAATCATTACCTGTCTTATATGTATAAAATAATACGTGAAGATATATTATTAAAGAAAAAATTAGAGATGAATTGCAACTGATTTTATTTACAGCCTTTTGAGCTTCGCCATGGTCTGCCGCCACCACCACCCACCGACAGACACGCACGTGCTGCGGCATGGGGAACGTTTGTAGCACGCCAGGATAACTTCGACTCAAACAACAAGAATACCTGGAGTATGGTATGAATAAACATGTACATACATATAACTAAAACTACTGCAAACATACAGCAAAACGTCTGTTTCATTTTGCTAATAAATTTATAAGAAAGATAAAAAAAGCATAAATATTTGAGTTCAACTTCATGAAAATAGGTGTTGTAATCTGTAATGGTATGTAAAAATCATGAGTTGATAAGTACTATTAATGCGCTACTTGAAATAATCACTACTTCATATTTTATCATAATAATTAACTAACAAATTTAATCACGTATTTAAAAAAGATTGAGATCTATCTTGAAATTATCACAGATTGCCAAATTGACCAATTTTGTAGATGACTTTATCTATCTTTTTTTAGATAAGAAAACTAAATATTATTTAAATACTAGTTTTAGTATGACTGATAGTCATTCTAATGTGTGTAATTCCAAATGCAATTTTACTTCTATAACTCGAACTCGAATAAAATGATTGGCACATGCATTCCATAAGTCGAATTTTTAAGAGAAATCCTTGTTTGTGGAGGAAATTTTTTGTGTGTACTTGGTTCTTTTTGTTTCCGTTGTGATTTTTTCGAAAAGATGGTACACCTTTTGGTGCAAACATGTATGACATGAGGAAAATACCTGGTTTATAGCAATATTCACTCATACAAAAATACGCCCTTACTTTAAACTGCGTTTTTTCCGTATTGAGTTTTTAATTGTTCGCGGATGTCCCTATTTGTAAAACGAATACATACACATTTATTCCTTACAAGTTTGCTGAACATGTACTCCTAGTACACGATTTGGATTCAATAAAAACGTGTGTAATTAAACCATTGTAATGTCTTTAAACAAAATCGCTAGTTTTGATGAACATTTCTATAACTCGAAGTCTCCATAAGTCGAACTTTTTACTGTGGATAATGGTAATTCGAGTTTTGGAAGTTTCACTGTAACTATTTTATAACTGAATGGAAATTTCAGCGTTACGTTGAAAACAACCAATTCCACACTCCTGGTGGACCCATTTTCATCATGCTGGGTGCCGAATGGACCATCGATACCGGCTATGTACAGGGTGGACTTATGTTCAACATAGCCCGTGCAAATAGCGGTGCAATGTACTACACTGAGCACCGTTACTACGGAAGCAGCTTCCCAGTCAAAGACTTATCCACAAATAATCTGAGATTCCTCAGCACTGAACAAGCTTTGGAAGATGTCGCCAATTTCATCAGATCACTGAAACAGTACCCTCAGTTCCAGAACAGCAAGGTAATGAAGCATTTTTATTACAAATTTACAGTAGAAACATACTTGTCCATAGTTTATCAACATGCATTTTCTGTAACAATATATTGTTTTACTAATAGTATGAAATGTTCTCCTTAGGTCGTCGTTGTCGGTGGATCGTATGGTGGAAACATGGCCATCTGGATGAGATCTCAATACCCAGACCTAGTTCATGCAGCTTGGTCATCCAGTGCTCCCGTCTTAGCTAAAGTCGATTTCTCTGGTATGTATTATATCATAAATAATCCATATTCCTATTTAATTTAAATACATACGTATATATATATTCTATCCTATTGCACAATTTCGGGAAACATATTATAACAATGTTTCATTTTTCATGATAGAATACAATGAAGTAGTATCACAGAGTTTGTCACAATGCTCTGATATTATCCGTAGTGGTGTCGACGAAGTTCAACGCCTACTCCAAAGTAGTGGAGGAGTTCAGAAGGTTTCACGCGATTTCAAGTAGGTTCTGCTGTAATACATATTACCAACTACAATTTTCTTTCGAGATAATTATATGTAATACTTTATCAATTTTCGTACAGCATTTGCCGTACACTTGATGTGAACAACTTCGGTGACACTTCGTATTTCTTCATGAGTATCTTCGGCAAATTCGCTGGTTCCGTTCAATATTCAACCACTACATCACTGAAAGCTTTATGCAACAGTCTGGATAATCCTAATTACGCTTCAGACTACGATAAACTGGTTGCTTTCTACAGAACCTCATCAGGATGTGTAGGAGACTACAATAACTTGGTTGCCTGGTACTCACAAATAGGATTAAACAGTGGAAACAGTAAGCATTTAAGATTCCTTTAATGAAATATAACTATTTCAAATTATGTTTCTATTAAAGGTCGCCAATGGACCTACCAGACTTGCACTGAGTATGGCTTCTTCCAAACCTCAACATCCCCGAATCAACCTTTCGCGGGCATGCCAGTTGATATGTACTATATGTGGTGCAGAGACTTCTTCGGCCCAAAGTAATATATTTTCTTTCTTTAAATATACATATTATTCCTGTTGGTTAAGCATCTAAGTAACAATGTTCATTTTCTACTTAAATAGTTTCACCCCACAACTTATTAATGCTGGAGCAGCTGCCAAGAACCAACGTTATGGTGGTCTAAACCCAAATGTTACTAGAGTAATCTCCACCCACGGTACCTACGATCCCTGGCATGCACTTGGACTCACGCGAGATGTCAACAGTGATGCCCCAGTAATCATCATTCCCAGTACGTACGAAAACTTTTCAAAAGAAAAGCAAAAGAAAACTACTGTATTTATTATTTACCTATTTCACTTATTTTCATTTACTTTTCTCTTAGACGCTTCTCACTGCGCTGATATGGGTGCAATCAGTTTAGGTGATGCTCAACCAATGGTAGATGCCAAAACGAGGATCCAAAGAGTAATCAGTGAATGGTTGGCGCTTTAAACATATACGAGTATTTATTCATTAGGTTATCGGCAAGAATACACATTTCCTGTAACACGTTGTTGAAATTTATGTCCTATAATTGTACACACAAATGTTTATTATTTTGTTAAAATTAAGAATCGGAATAAAATAACATATTTTCATTTACTTAGCTGAACATCTTATTGCAAAGTTAAACCTCATTCCTATTTTTACATTCCTATAATTACATAGTATCAATAGTTTTCTATGTATGATTTTTATTTCCGGCAGAAGCTATGGTAGCCTTATAGCACAGCTGTAGGGCCAGCAGTTAATGTGTTATTGCTATTGGTCATTAATAATATTTCAACTAATTGTAAGATTCAAATAAGTCAAACGGTTCATTTATGACAATATGATGTGCTTTACATTTATATCCATATTCAACCAATCGGGGAGCATATGAAAATGATACAATGCTGAGCCACAAAAAAAAGAATTCGCAATGAAATTACAAAAAGAAATCTATTTTTGATATATGTATTTCAAAATTTATTTTATTTATAATATATAAAAGTGTATAAAAAGATACATATTTTTTACATAAATAGTAACAGTTTAATTAATAATATACAATGATACATATAATTCAATTTATTTAATCTAAATATCACATAATTTACATCTTGACGTATGCATAGGTTCATAGATAATAAATCTATATAAATACTCCTATCTAAGCAAGCGTAGGAAACTATATACGAATATCACTGCTGCACACTGTGAAATAGCAACTTCATCCTGCTCTTATGCCCTCCGATGTAATATGTTCATATTTTCATCCATAATTTTCATTCGACATCAAGTGCTAATCGTTGTAGACTTGGGAATATACTGTACAATGTGGAAACACATGTTTCCATAATTTCTTTCTGCAATACTACATACTAATCCATTCCTAGGCAGTCGTCGTATTTGCAGAAACTCTTGTCTAAATTATAAGCAGCATTTGCAATGGTACGGATGCAACTTTTCAGTAGACAATGAGTTGATTTTTCTTTCGAGAAACTTCAAGCGGACGATTCTCCAATAATTTCGTATACATTTCATAATTGTCATATTTTATATTTTGTCTGCTTATAGTATATTGTCCTTCCATTCTTAAACTACTTATACTCATAATATACATTTATTTAAACATTTTATTTACCAATTTATAATCCTATATTCGATTTGGCTCAATAGATTCAAATATTTGTAGCGTTAACGGGCTGAAATTATGTATTTATGTAAACACGAGTAGTGTTTGACGAAATAGGCACCGTTTACCATAAGCGAAATACGTCGCTGTTGGGTTCTATATTTTATATACTTAGCAACAATTTATACAGCAATCGGCTGGACAACCATATATCAGTGACAGACTGTTCTTCTAAGTTGTTTGCACCGATTCTTTGCAAATGAAGACCTAGAATATTCTGCGAGTGGAATATCGATGCCCTTATTATTCGTTGTGAGCTCGGTTGTGAGCCGCACTTTTGTATTTG